>JAPEUZ010000003.1:0-1200000 GCA_027946495.1 Didymella sp. IMI 355093
CATTGCTTAGATCCCCTTGCTTGTTAACTGCGCTGCGAATGCCAGCGGCACCACTACGTTCAGCCACTAACACTGCTTGTCTATACCTTCCCCCGT
The DNA here is from genome assembly GCA_027946495.1 of Didymella sp. IMI 355093. NCBI lineage: Eukaryota > Fungi > Ascomycota > Dothideomycetes > Pleosporales > Didymellaceae > Didymella > Didymella sp. IMI 355093. Next base: position 97 of record JAPEUZ010000003.1, read on the forward strand.
CGCGCAGTACCTCTAACTTACCTAGCACTGTTAACAGTTGTTCCTTACTGTCTAATCCCCTATCTTTACCTAAAACTAATCTGCTTGCATCCCTGTTCCCCTTTCCTATGCTGTGCACTGCGTTACCTTATGTCTTCTCTACTGCTCCTCTGTTGCTGTCTTAAACTCCTGCCTAATAAGCTAGCATATTGCACATCCCTCTTGCAGCTCTGTAAACGCCTCCTCTACTACTACCTACTTACCTAACTACTTCTCCTGCTCCTCTATCTACGCCTCCTCCCCTTCCCTGCACTAATTGCATCTTGCTGCCCTAATCTCCCTACAGCTTAGCCCCCGCTTATCTAGATATAAGCTTATTAGCTCTTATTAACACCTGCTGCTAATTAAAAACTGCCCTATTGCTAGCACGTCTAGCTTCTCCTTCTCTTGCTCTATTACCTGCTCTACCTCTCCCTGCCCTACTAGCACTACTATATTATATTACTCTCCCCCTTGTCCCTTGCAGCTGCTTGCCTAAGCAAAGTTGCTTATACTCTACAGCGTGCCTATATATAAGATGTACATAATGCTAGCAAAGTCTACTCCTGTCCCTAGCGCTGACGTTGCTACTATTATCCTGCCCCTCTCTACCTACTCTTACAGCTAGTCTGCCTAGTTAACTACGTCTGCGTAATAGTAAGCGCATCCTAGCTCCTTTGCAAGCTTCTTGCACTGCTTCTTGCTCTTACAGTATACTACCCCCTTCTGTCTACTCTACTGCAGCTTCTCTGCCTATTGCTTGCACATAAACAGCGCCGTCTTCTTAAGCTTATTGCGCTAACACTACAACACAAAGTACTGCACGTTTGCTTGCACTGTGCTTGCTCTTATATACGTTGCGTAACGCACAAGCATGCTTACCTCTAACTCTCCCTCCTGCAGCAGCAGCAGCGTTGCTATTAGCATTACTATTAGGCTCCCTAGCAGCTGCAAGTTCTTTATTGCTAGCAGCTTCTCCTGCTAGTCCCTTGCAGTAAGCACTAGATAACACTTATTAATTACTACCTAGTGCAGCAGTCCCTTTGCCTTTAGCATCTGCGTGTACCTAAGAAAGTTGCCAGCGCTTATAATATTGCTAGCTATGTCTACACTAACTACTACTATAGACGCTAGGTTGCTCTTGCTGTGCTTCTATTCTATGCACTTAACGCTACACTGTTAAATCTGTCTAACTAGATCTTTAATTAGCGCTTAGTACGGCATAACAACTACTGTTACCTCTAGCCCCTTTACGCAAGCTAGCAGCGTAAACAGCAAGCTCTTGCCTCTGCCTGTTAGGAGCACTATAATAAGCAGCGTCTGCTTCTCTAGCACTGCGTGCAGAGCCTGCTCCTGTTCTACTAATTAAAAGCTAACATCTTGCTTACCTAGCACCTACTGCAGCCCCTGCTGTATTACTTCTACCTGCAGGTCTGCAACACGCACTTACTTCTCCTTCTGCAGCTTAGTAAGCCCTAAAGACATGCTAATACTTATTAGCCTCTTTGCTATTTAGCTTAGCCCTGTGTACTTTGCAGCGCTTTTATCTACCCCTAAGAAGCCCTGCTATGCTATGCTAAGTGCCTAGAACGCATCTATTAACTGCACACTAAGATGCTTAACAATATCTATTAGCACGCTGTAGTTGCCTACGCCTATTGCAGTTGTGCATAAGTTTTGTAGCTTAAGAATATCCTTACTGTTATCCTTAACCTCAGCCTCTTTAATCTTACTAACTTTGTCTTAATAGCCCTTGCTAAACAACTCTCCTATATACACTTACCTAATCTCTACTGCTGTGTGCTAGTAGTTAAGCATATGCAGCAGCACTCTAAGCCTTCTGCTAGTCTCTTGCTGCAGTATCCTTATAAGCTAGCTAGTGTCCTATGTGCCCTGTGTATTATGCTACACATAGTTGCTATAGTTTCCCCTAAGCACCTGCAGCGTTAGATACTCCTTAAACAGCTGCATGTACACTAAGTACCTAGCTATAACCTAACCTAGCTGCAGCAGCAAGAAGTGCGGCATAATCTTTAGCTTGTCCTATTGCAACTATAACTTGTAGTAGCAGACAACTGTTATTACCTGCCTGTCTATAATAAAGATGTTGCAGTCCTACAGTATGCTGTTGCAGTGTTAAATTGTTGTAATCTCTAACTCTCTCCCTAGCTGCCCTAACGTAACATGCACACTGCAGAGCAACACCTCTAAGAAGCAGTTAACCTGCTGCAAGTACTGCTGCACTGCCTTAATGCTCTATTGCCTGTCTGCACGCTTTAAGCGCTGTCTGCCCTGCATGTTAATTGCACGCCTAAGCATCTAGTCTAGACTGCCCTACAGCTTGTTGCCTAGTGCATTAATAAATAACATGCGTTGTTTTGTGAATATAACGTTGTTAACTACCTGCTTAAGATTAATGTTTACCTAGTTCTCCTCCTTGTCTACCTAGCAGAGCTCCTGCAGTGTCTGCTCTGCTTTAGCTAGTAAGTCCTATACTATCTTGCGGAAGCAGCTAATAGCAATTAGCTAGCTGTTAAGATAAAACGTTGTTTTGTCTAGAGACTAGTGCGCGTTGCCTAAGTTGCTAGTGTTTAGTCTAATATGCTTGCTATACGCAAGCATGCTGATTATCTTGCTTATTAGGCTAAACAAGCTGTCTGCTAGATACTTCTGCTGCATCTTAATAAAGTAATTGCAGTCCTGCTTAGTTTGCGTGCTGCGCTGTAAGCCTAAGAGCAGCGCCTTAACTGCAATTACCTGCACGCAGTACACTATCCCTGCTAGTATATATAAGTAGTTCTTTGCTGTCTGCAAGCAGTCTGTGCCTATATTATACCTAAGCACTGCTAGAAACTAAATTAGACTAGTAGACAGCGCTATAGGGTAATATATTATAAAGATAAACAAGCTAATTAACGCAAGAAGCGCCTCTGTCTAAGCTGCTCTGTTGTTGCTATCTAGCGCGTCCTACAGCTTAATGCTATACAACTTCTGCTTGTCTGTCTATATAAAGAGCTTGCGTGCATCTTTTGCTATATTCTATTGCATCTAATTGCTTGTTGTGCGTTGCGGCTGCAGGCTGTTGCTATTGTCTTTACTGCTCTTGCCGTTATCGTCCTCCTTGCTGTTCTCCTTGCTGCCTAATGCTAAGCAGCAATCTGCATAAGCAGCAGCATTTTGCTACTCCCTAAAGTGCACAATCTGCTGCTCTTTATTAGCTAGCACCTGCAGATAGAAGCAGACAAACCTAACTATGTAGCTTGCGTACACTGCCTGGCTCTCTAGGTTCTGCAGTTGCGCTAACAGCTGCACGTCTAGCTCTTCTTGCTTTGCACTCTGCAGCTAGCGCCTTAACTCCTGCGTAAGCGTAGCTAGCCCTTTTACGCTTCTTTTAACTAGCCCCTTAGTTAGCTAAGCAGCTAGCTTAAGCTTGCGCTTGTTGTAATTAGGTGCGCAGGCTTAATGCGCTAGATAAGCAAGATTCTAGTCCTTAAAGAACTCTAGCCAGCCTGTGCGCTTAAACTATCCTGTCTTATTAGTCTTTGCAGCTGCTTTAAGTGTTTGCAGCTCTTCCTTAATCTCTTGTTGTGTTAATTTGTACTTAGCAAGCTGTGCCTAAACAATACTTTTAACCTTGTTATTTTAGGTATTTCTAGCATCTACTAAATTAATAATAAAATATTTTTGCAGCCCCCTAGTGCAAAAGAAGCTCTGCACTTTTACAGTCTTGTAAAGCAAGCTTTTCTCTCCTACCTATGCTTGCTAGTAGTTTTTCTTGCAGTGCCTGCGCATCTTATCCTTATTAATAGTAATCTAGCTGCACGTCTTACACTGCGCACTATTAAGCAGGTTTCCTAGCTCTTCTATTAGCAGCGCAGGCTTGTCTAGGAGCTTAATTACGCTTAGAGCAATAGTCTTAAATTAACTAAAGCGCTTAAGTATCTGTTGCTATAGCATAGCAGATGCAGCATAATATTTGCAGAGATGCGCATCTAGACTTATAACTGCTGTACAGTGCTGCTTGCAAATAATAACACTAAAGTCTTTAAGAAAACAGAATATATTGTTGCAGTTGCTAAGCATAAGCTGTTAGGGCTACTTGCAGGAGTCTGCAGTGTCACTTTTGCTATTGCTTCTATTATTACTTCTATTGTTTACCTATTAGGGTATTATTACTTAGCTGTCTTATATAAGCTCTATTATAGAGCAACTCTAAAACCCTAACCCTAATAGCATAACGTCTTGCTAAACCTGTATGCAAAACTCTTAGCGTTGCTGCGCACAATATGTACAAATTAAGTTTATATAAGACGTTTTTTAATGCAGGCGCAGAAAACTTGCAATTTAGTAGTGTTAGGGTAACGCGTAGGACTACTAAAACAAGATGCTTAAATAGGCAAAACCCCTAACGCTAAGCCTATTTAATTGCAATTTAGTGTCCTCTACGCAGCCTTGTATTAGCTAGGCCTAGCTTGTTGTGTTATAGTAGTTAGGCCTAGATTCTTAGTAACTCTCTCTAGTATAGATATCTATAGCCTATTAAGGTGCTTAACCTGTAGTATAAATAGTAAGATCTATTCTTATAAACTCTCCTTGTTTTATAAAGTCTCCTTTAACACTATAGTAATATCTATAGAAGTAATATCTTTAGAGTAAGAATATAGCTTTATCTTAGCAGCTAGCACTATAGCATTAAGAGCAGAAAGCACTACTACATTTAGCTAGAGCTGCTAGTCTTACTTACTAAGGTAGTTACTATACTTATATAGACCCTTAAGACATAGCTCTAGAAAGAAAATATATATTAGCAGCAACTAGATGCTGCCTGCAACAGCACTAAACTAGTAGTATAAGATCTTATATAATAGGAGGGTTATAGTAGTTAGCTTGTTATATAAGCTATATGCCTTAATATTTATACTAAAGTATATATTAGCTTTTAAGTTAAGAGTAGTATATGCAAAGAGGTACTATTTAATCTCCTACTATATAAACACTAAACTGCTAAGAAAGCAACACACACTATCTATATTAAACATTATATCTATACTACACCCCTTTCTGCTGCAATTATAGTACTGCCTTAGACATAGGCTGTAAGGCAGATTCTTATTATATATACTAGTATCTTTAAGGTATATAGCTAGGCTTATACCCTTAAATATAGCCTTTAGATTAAGTCCTTTAGGCAGAGGAGAGTGCCTCTCTATTATCTTTAGGCTGTTAAATACGTTAGGAAGAGGTCTACCCTTATTATATACCCTATTAAGAAGGTATGTTATCTATTTAAGACACTTATAGATAGAGTATATATCTAGCTACTAGTAGTGCTCTTAGTGTTTCCTCTCTACTTCTTTATACTCTTTATATATATAGCCTTAGAAGTTTTATAGCTGCTTTATAAGCTTATATACTATTTACTTAGTAGGTAGTATAGCTAAGCTGTTAGCCCTAGGCATTAATTATATAGATAGCACTACTTATTTAATCTCTAGATTTAGTATATTATACAATTTAGGTGTTGTAGTAAGCTAAAGGGTGTTATTGCTGTTAGACAGTAGTGCTAGGTAAGGTGTGTTTTAGGTTAAGAGTAGGTTTAAAGATAATAGTAGTAACTAAGGTATCTATTATTAAGAAGCACCTTATATAAGAGATGCTTCTAATAGCTAACCTAGGTAACTTTTACTTAATAGTTATCTTGCTTTAAGGCTAACTTAAGATAGAAAGGTATTTCTCTAAGTTAGTAGCAGAGCCCTATACTAGCTATTCCTAGTTCCTAACCTAACTAAAGACACTACTCTCTACTAAATAAGTATCTAAAAGTTGTCTAGAGCCTCTTTAGAGGCATTATAACAGTTTCTAGTAATAGATATAAATACGTAGCTAACACTGTAAGAACGCATAGAAGAAAACTCCTAGACTACTACCTACTCCTTAATAGTAGGCAGGACTAAATAATACTATAAATAGGCATCCTCTATAGCTAAGCTCTGCCCTATTAGGCTCTCTATAAAGCTTTTTTACAGGTTTCTAGAGCTTTATATATTACCTAGATATTCTATAATTTTTTTAACATCTTGCTATATATGCTTAAAACTAGAATATAACCTAACTAACTTATCTATAGATCTTATATCTATCTCTTCTACCTATTATATAACACTCCTACTGTGCTTATTCTGCATATATATATATTCCTTATTACTTGCGTAAAGCTAGCTAGTAACCTCTGCAGCCTCTATGTTATTATTTATAAGCAGAGAAAGAGGTTGCTTATTATCCTAGGCTTTATCTTTGTCTAGAAAGTTGCAAGAGACAAGTATATTAGGACTAATATAAAGACTAATGCCTAGTAGAGTAGCAGCTAAGACACTAGAGGGTGCAGGTACCTAGTAGACAAAGTTAAGGTAAGTTACTTATTACTTCCTACGCAATTTTAATGCGTAGTTAGTCTTTTACTTTACTTCTACTCTCTTATTACTAGTAAGATACTTTCTAGGTCTTCTTTATAGCATACTATATATTATATAGAGTCTTTACTTATCTAGGAGGCTATTTTAGAGGTTGTAAAGAGAAAGGTCTAATATAAGTAAGGTTAAGCCTAAACTAATCTAGTATACACAGTGTCTACTTCTTATATTTATTACGTCTTCTTAGGGCGTTAGCGCAACTAATACTAACTCTACTAATACTAGTATATAATATCTATAGGTTATATATTAGTATAGCACTAGCTGCACTAAACTTGTGCCCTTATAGATATAGTTAGCTATATATCTATGCCTTTATTAGTTACTACTATCTATTATCTTTAGGCTCTAGAAACACTTTGCATAGACTTAGAGAGAGCTTGCTTCTCTAGCTAATACTAATTACGTTAGCATAGGTATTATTAGTAGTTGCTTTCTTTCTTTACTTATAATGCTGCTTCTATACTCTTATACTTTAGAGGTCTACTAAGCTAGCCTGTCTATCTAGGGCCCTTAGCAAGGTATTTATAGCTTATACTTAGCTGCTAAGTAGCTCTAGTAGTCTCTATACTACCTTCTAATACTAAAGGCTCTAATAGCATATAGGGCAGTATATAGATAAGAAAGCTAATTATATCCTTAGAATCTTTATTTTCTTTACAGTCTTTATAGCTCTTCTTGCACAATCTCTAGTTATAATTATACCTCTACTAAGCTTCTACCTTCTCTATATTAGTTAAGTACTTTTAGAGTCTTTCTATTGCTATACTATAGGTTATAAAGCAGCTATATTTACTTAGAAGAGTTTAGAAGAGTATGCAAGATACAGCTTAGTATTTAAATTAGATCTTGTTACTATAGTGCTTAGTGTCTTCTAGCCTAACAGTCCTTCTGCTATAGTGTTTTAATAGTTAGCACTTATACTATAGTCTAAAGAAGTGTGCTTAATTTACAAAGTGCTCTTTTATAATATTCTTATTCTTCTCTGCAGTAGCAGGCAGCGTAGTGCTAGGTCTAGTGCTAAATAACAATAATTTGTTTTAGGCTTAGCGCGTGCTAGTCCTCTACTGCTGCAGCACCCCTCTTTCTACTATAATATCTTAACAACTACAACCTGCATTAAAACTTAGAAGAGTGTATTAATATTGCATAAATCTGCTGCATATTTTGCATCCTAAAAGAGAAAATTTAATTTTTAAAGTTTAGTCTAACTCTAGCCCTGTCTTCCCTCTTCTAGTTAATATTAGTAATAGCTAGTTATTATCTTAGAATGCCTCTAAACCTAGCTCTCTAGGGTATTGCAACATTACAACCTTAACCCTAACGCTATTAACTACACTAGCTATAAGTATATAGATTAGCTAAGATATGCAACTTAATGCGCTAATTTATATACTTAGATTTAGGGGAATTTAGCTAGCAGGAACCTAATAATACTAACATATAAACGTAATAATATAGAGCCTACGTGCATTAAAATATGCTGCAAATAAGATATTTTATCTTTAAGGGTTTAATCCCTTAAATAACATTTAGCCCTAAATGTTGTTAACACCCTAGGATAGGGTTTAATCCCCTAAACGACATTTAGCCCTAAATATTGTTAACGCCCTAGAATAGAGTTAGTTAGTAGATAGAGATGCTTATAGACTGCAATTTAGATATAGCATAAATAGTTAATTATATAGAGCCTCTTTTTACGGTATATATGTAGGAGACTAAACCCCCTCTAGAGTTCTCGTTCTTAGAAGAGTTAGATAAGCTATAAGGTGCACACTACTTAAGGTTGCTATAAGGGTAAGTAACAATATGCCCTAGTATAACTAGAGCTTATAATGTATAGAGAAGGTCTGCCTATTAATATTAAATCTATAAGTAATAAAGATAATATATAAGCTTTTAGTATATAAGAGGAGGGTTCTTAGTAACGTCTGTTTTACACAATCTTAAGCTCTATATAGATTTTATTTAATAAGAGTTAGAGTTAACATAGATCCTAAGACAGGTGCATATTAACAGGAAGAGGGGGTATTTAGAACTAGCAATAAGAAATAAGGTTACTAGTTTAGGATAGCCTATATAATTATATTAACTAGAGGATAATTCTGTTAGTAGCAGGAATTACTACTATATAGTGTTAACTTACTTACTTTAATCTTAGCATATATACTAGATTAAAATAGAAAGTTATTTCTAGGTATAAAGCTTAGTGCTACCTTGTTTTCTATATTAACACCTTATTTCTTATATTAACACCTTGTTTCTTGTGTTTGCACTTTATTTCCTGTATTTGCACTTTATTTCTTATATTAACACCTTATTCCCTGTGTTAACACCTTATTTCCTATGTTTATACCTTATTTTCTGTATTAACACCTTATTTCCTATATTAACACCTTGTTTCCTGTGTTAACACCTTATTTCCTGTGTTTATACCTTATTTTCTGTGTTTGCACCTTGTTTCCTGTGTTTGCACTTTGTTTCCTGTGTTTGCACCTTGTTTCCTGTATTTGCACCTTATTTTCTATATTTGCACTTTGTTTCCTATATTTGCACCTCGTTTCCTGTGTTTGCACCTTGTTTTCTATGTTAACACCTTGTTTCCTATAGTAGCACCTTTCCTATTTAGTAAGCACACGAGCTATATAGAGGTCATTTCCTAGCGCAAATTCTTAATCCTATAGTAGTTAGAGCAGGGCAGTGCTTATAAAGAATAGCTAACAGTATTTAGACAAATTCTAGAAAGGAGGGGAATAGTGTTATAAACTCTTATACTAGCTAATTGCTAACAGGCTGTTAGTATTTAAGAAGGATTAGATTTCTATAATTATAATAGCTTCCTGCGCAGCACAGTTGCAGCATAGTACTTATATAGACTACGTAACATAGCTTACAGCTTGGCAGTTAAGCAAGTAGGGCCTTATAATGCTTATGTTAAGCAAAGCAAGCAACTGCTTAACTTGCTTATATTAAGCATATTAAGCAATAGTATCTTATTAAGTATATAGCAATTAGAAACACAACCCTTATAGTTTGTGTTTAACCTTATTAATTAAGTTTGTCTTTAGATCTTAATTAACCTTTAAGCTAGACAGTCTACTCTGTACTACTTATTATTACCTCTGCCTTTAAGACTAACAGATTATATCTGTATACCTTATTGCAACCTAACCCCTTCGGCTTCCTATTACTGTATTTATTCCTAAGAACTAATAGAATTAGTGCTTACAAGCTTTGCTTAAAGTACAACTTCAAGAGATATTTAAGATAGTAGACTATATTGTGTATATATTAGTGTACAATTCTATGCCAAGACAGCAATTAGCTAAAACGCTTGGCCTACTGCTTTGAACAGCGGTTAAATGCTTAATGCAGCTTCCTTACGTTGTAAGATTTTCTGCATTCGCGATAGCTTACTATATGTTTATGCAGGGGTTGTTGCAGGATCTACGCTTCGAGCTTGCATGTGTTTTTCCGCTAATATGCACATTACCTCGCGATTTACACTTGCTTTATAAAGGCTAAAGATAGACAAGTCTACTTGAACTTTTATATGAGCGGCTATTGCAACACACAGTTAACGTGCGGTAGGTAGAATAACCACTCTTTGAATCTGGGTAGTAGAAGATAGGGAAATTAAGCACTACCTACCGATACCCCTTGGACATACCGGACAACCGTAAAGGTCAAGGCCTATGCATAAGATATTCTCGACCTTCTCAACCTAAGCGATGAGCATAGTGTTTAAGCGATAAAGCTAGTTCTCAACTGGCTTAGCTCAGAGCGAATCTGGAAGGTGCAGTTGGCAGAACCGTGCGCAAGTGTATCAGGAAAACCCTACAGCTCCCGTGGGGCCGCGCTTAAATCATTCCGTTTTCACAATTATACACGCCCGCTGCGCTCGCCTCATACGGAATCCATCAGTCTTGTTGCCGCCGGCAAGAAATCACCAGTACAACGCCCATCCACCAAACAGACCAGACGAAATTGGCAACAACATGGTTGAATGCACTTTTCAACTGTTTCCGCGGCTCCCAAAAGAGATCCGCCTCTGGATTTGGGAAATGACGGTCGAGCCTCGTATCGTTGAGCTTTACTGCAATCACATGCATGTTTACCCTCAGGTCGTGGAAAAATCTTCACCAACTCCTGCACCGGCGACGCTGCATGCATGTCAAGAAAGCCGAAGTCATCTCTCTGGCTTGCATCAGCAAATCCTTCTCGATGATGCAGTCCACTGTGGCGTATCGAATGCCAACACGCAGCAGTATTTCTGGCTCAATTGGGACGTTGATACGGTCTCCATCGGGACGTCTTTCTTGTCTTGCTTTCAGACAATCGCGCCGCTGATAAGGAAGCTCAAACTAGCGCGCAACAATGATGACGAGTGGTGGTGCCGCTGGGAGTCTCAAGAACTCCGGGACTTCAAACATCTGGAGACGATCTATGTAGTATGCCTGCGCAACGACGAAGAGGATTGGCATGCGACTTCAGAAGATTATCCATGGCCTTGCGGCCCTGAGAACGTCTTCATAGTGGTTCAAAATCGCGCCATGCGACTTACGGACGTGGAAGACAAGTACGATCGACAGTTTGAGGCAGCTGCTCGAGAAGCAGATCCAGGTTCTCAGGTGACATTCCGCAATGGGATGCCCCTCTACCCTAGCTCTCCGGGCTACCCAGGCACTTAAATCTCTAATGTTTCGAATTTGCATTTCGGATTTCCATACAAGAGAACAGCAATTCAATAATACACAAAGGAAGCAAAACCCTATCCCTGATCACATGCGGCATGCAAAAGGCACCCCATTTTCTCAAGGACGCACTCGACAACTAATACTCTTGTCTGTGGCACGCTTGTATGACTGGATTACCTTTTGGTGCTCTCTTGCCGACCCACGTCTGCCGTAGGATCCCTTGAGAAAGTCCCTGATAGCTGTGTCTGCATCAGCCACGGTTGCGGTTCTGGCAGTTTCTTTCCAATACACAGTTTTCCACATGGTACCGTCCATAGGGTTCTCGCCAAGATCTCGTGTTTGTATCGTCATCCTCCCCCCCCCCAAATCCCTCTGTGCTGTGGTGATGAGGTGGGCGCCATGGTCTCCTGCCCGCGCGTTGATTATCTGCTTTCTGACGCTGTCGAAGTTGGTCTACATGTGTTTGTTGGCGTCGTTATGCCTGCCCGCCCTCCAGGTATCTTCGACGACCTTTGAAACCTTCATAATGAAGTTGTTGTACTCGGTTGTATCCCTCATGGCTTTGTAGGGCGGTGCATTATATACCTTAACCCAGCCTGCTGCATTGGTCCACCTGGCTACACAGTTCTTGGCTGTTTCCACAACGTTCATGTCACCGGTCGCGGAAACGGCCCAGTTGTTTTGATTGTTTGCTCGACCTAAGAAGTGAACGAATTCACCAAAGTCGCATCTTCCTCCTCTTTCTGCGCATTCTACCCAGTTGTTGTTGGTACACGTTGTGGTGGCATCGTTCTAGGTATTGCATTTGAAGCCGAGTGTGCGTTGTCCGGCAGGATTGAGCCCATCAATCTTGTAGGCCTTGAAAAGCTAGATCTTCTCGAGTCAGCCTTGGTACCCTCCGGCAATGGCACATGTGGCGTGAAACAAGGAGGCGAGAAATAGAGAAGCTCTCATGATTTTTGTAAGGCCTATTAAAGGCAAAGAGGAGGATTTGGCTTGGGATGGGAAGAAGAACAGGAATTTGGAAGATCATGAAGTCTGGAGGGCCTCATCACGTATTGTCGATTATAGTGTCGCGCCACTAGTCGTTATGCACAGCTGAGCTGGACCTAACCATTTTTCGACTACTGAAATTAATTCGTGTATCGGAAGGCCCAGGCCCAGCGAATAAACCTAAAGCTAATGTCCTTCCTTTTCGGCATAAGCAAGAAGTGCACAAGTTTCGGGCAGGATCAAAATCCCTAGAAGAAAGGGAAGGATTTATGCAGGGGGTACGTTTTGGCAGCGGCTCGCTTACCTCGTCCACGACGTCTGTAATCGACTCTTGGTTAATTCACGTTGGAAGGCTGTGTATGAGCTCGCTTAGCATCTTGGGGCCATGTGAAGAGTCTAGAGCATGGCCTGTTGCATCTCCGTCAACCTGTACTCAATGTGAGGTGGCTAAAAGGTCTATATCTCACTACCAACTCTAACATTCTTTAAACGTACACTCCATCCCTCTTTTAGCGTACTTCATTTGTCACTCTTTGAAGCCTTTTGCTCTTATAAAACTCACTTTGGCATACAGCCAGGCTGTCATTGGCCATCATGAAGGTTTCGTGCCTTTTTTCCACTCATTTATCTCTGCTTGCCGCAGGCACTGCAGCTTCTTTTTCCCCTTTCAATCTACCTCGTCAAGCCCAAGAAGGCGTAGATGAGATTGACCTATGGCTGGCAGAAGCGCAACGAGTTTACCCAGAGGCACTGAAAGCATGTCCGGTATCGTGTAGCGGCGTTAAAAACAGCACATCCAGTGCTGAGTGGTTCTTGTTCCCTGACGCGATGGAGCTGGCGTTTTGCAACAAAACCATGCTACTCAACATGAACGTTCAGGGCAAAGCTGGCGAACCGACAAACCAACCAATTGTTAGAGCCTGCACCGCGGATTTCGACTCAGGGGTCACGCAGGTCTTCCTCCCAGATGATAACAAGGCGTCTCTTTGCACCACTGCCAATCGACAACTCAGTGTCGCATCTATCCAAATGCACCGACCTGCTATCCAGGATAACACGTTCTCAGTGAACCATGTTCTCGCTGCCACGCGCCAAATCACCCGTCATCTTGCGCTCCAACAGCCATCCTGCACAAGCAACGCTATGGAGTTTTCATATTTCCAGTCTGCTGTTGTGGGCCTGTTTGCCGGTGCAGAACTTCACCAACATGGGGTAACTACGGATGTTTTGGAGAGACTCCTGAAGTACATACAGGAGAAAGCCATTTCTAAAAGCACTGTCGTTCAGCTCTGTGGATCTGATGGTCTTGGTGCCGATTATAGTATCGGTGCTGTTGTTACCAGCTCTAAGCATCTTGCATTTGCCGAAGAGGCTGTCAGAACATGAGCAAATGGAGGCTGTGTTTCGCAGACCGATGCGGGTGCGCAATGGATGGATGTCACTCTCCGCATACCCGTTCCAGCTGAGACCAACCGGAACAATGGAATGAGCACCGTCACTACTTCCAACAGCACGTCCACCGCTTACCTTGAGGCAAGGTCTTAACTTGTTGCACGAGCCGACTGTAAGACAGCTACAGTCTAGGCCGGTGACGGCTGCTGGGCATTAGCAAATAGGTGCAGCATCAGTCAAGCTGACCTGGAGAAGTACAATCGTGCCAACCTTTGCACAACCCTGGTCAAAGAAGAGAAGGTTTGTTGTAGCAGTGGCACTCTACCAAGTACCCTTCCGAATGGGAACTCAGACGGCACTTGCAAAACGCGATCGGTCGTCTACGGCGACACTTGTGGCTCGCTCGCGTCCAAGTGTGGTGTCAGCGAGGCAGACTTCAACAAAGTCAACACAAAGACCAACCTGTGCTCGACCTTAGCGCCTGGTCAGAACGTGTGCTGCACTAACGGAAAATTGCCAGACTATAGACCCAAGCCCGATGCCAACGGAAATTGCGCCACCTACATTACTAAAAAGGGAGACAGTTGTTCTGCAATTGCAGCTTCCCGCGATCTTGGCGTTTCAGACATTGAAATTTATAATAAGAAGACTTGGGGTTGGAATGGGTGCGACCTGCCCCTCTTCACGGACTTCAAGATGTGTGTAAGCTCAGGAAGCCCACCTATGCCCGCAAATGTCCCGGTGAGTCAAGCATATCTCTTTTCTCGAATCTGAACAGGTGAACAAGAAGACTGATAGCTACCATTTTAGAACGCCGTCTGCGGACCTACAGTAAGTTAAGCCTTCTCTCCGGACCTCAAGACAACCAAGCTAACTTACCTTCCTAAAGATGAATGGAACGGTACAACCGGCAGCAGGCACAGATCTCTCCACCCTGAATCCTTGTCCTTTGAACGTCTGCTGCAATACTTGGGGCCAATGTGGTCTCACCGACGACTTTTGCGTTATTTCCAAATCAACAACCGGTGCGTCTGGTGCAACAGGATCGAAAAAGAACGGATGTAAGTCCCTTAAGTGATATGTTCGTGTGGTAAGAACCACGCTGATGCTGGGTCCAGGTATCAGCAACTGCGAAAGAGATATCATCAAAGGTTTCGCACTAGCGAAGAAGATCGAAGTTGCATATTATGAGTCTTGGAACTCACAGCGACCATGCTTGAACATGCATGTTGACAAAATCAGCACTACTAACTATACCCACATTCATTTCGAATTCGCGAACGTGACAAAGGGCGATTTTAAGTTTGAGATTACAGATGAGAACACTAAGAAAGAGTTTGAATCTTTTAAAGCTATGACAGGTGTTCAAAAGATTATCTCGCTTGGAGGTTGGGCCTTCAGCACCGAACTAGGAACCTATCGGGTCCTCCGCGATGCGGCGAAGCCTGCCAACCGCGAGACGTTCAAAAACAATCTAATCTCTTTCATGAACGAGTATAAACTTGATGGAATTGACTTGGACTAGGAGTATCCGGGGGTAAGTCTGTATATGGCTGATCTGACACAGAACCGAGTACTGACATGAATTTCATTTAGGCTCCTGATATACCCGAAATTCGCAGCGACGATCCCGTGAATGGCGTTAACTATTACCGACTTCTTTCGTCCCTCAAGAGTGCTGTAGGTTCTTCTAAGACGGTTTCTTTCGCAGCGCCCGCCTCCTACTGGTATCTTAAATTATTCCCTATTAAAAAAATGGCCGAAGACCTCGATTACATCATCTACATAACAGTAGGTTCACCCTATGATAGATTGAGATATAGTGACTAACTGTTTAGTACGATCTTTATGGTTAATGGGACTACGGTAACAAGTGGACATCTTCTGGGTGTGACAACGGCAATTGTCTAAGGTCTTATGTCGACGAGACAGAGACTAAAGACGCGCTCTCTATGATCACGAAGGCTAGCGCGCCATCTAACAAAGTTGTTGTTGGTGTTTCTAGTTATAGAAGATTATTTAAGATGGCACAAGCTGGCTGTGACTTAGAGAATTGTGCGTTTACAGGATCGGCTTAGGAGTCGAACGCTAACCTAGGTCGCTGCACTAGTGTTGGTGGCTATATCGCTAATGCAGAGATCGATGAAATTATCTAGACAGGTAATGTGAACAAGAAATGGACTAAAGAGGGTTCTAACATCATGGTCTACAACAACACTGAGTGGGTAGCGTAGATGGATGATGTGATGAAGACAAGTCGGTTATCGTTCTACGATTTATACAATTTTGCTGGTACGACGGACTAGGCTGTGGATTTGCAGAAGTTTACAGAGTAAGTCTAAAGATTGCTCAGAAATGAAAAGCTGCTATTATACTGACTACGAGACTTCTAGTAGAGGCGATAGCTCTGATGAAGACGATGACGACGAGATCTACATTGACACAGATTACTGGCCTGACTGCACTAGGACTTAGTCTACGTTTTAACAACTCGAAGACAGAAAAGATTCAATACTAGCTTATTGCGTGGAGCAGTATATCCTTAATGTTTAAGTGGCTGTTTTTGACGCCTCTCTGTCTAAATAGGGTTTAGTAGAAGAGGTCTTTAAGTAATATTATAGCTTGTTTTGCCTTGTGCAGGGCTAAAGTGCAGTGTTTTAGGCTATAATAGGGTGAAGTTTAGTGTAGTCTTGGCAAAAGTGGCCCGCTTGCCTAGGTGGTCCGCTCGCCCTACATATACGTTATAGATTTAGTGTTTTAGTAAAGTCTTAGCAAAAGTAGGCAAGTTGCCTACATAGGCAACTTGCCTATAAGGTACGTTAAGATGCAAGTTTGTTTCCCTTAGGTATCTAGTCATAGTTATAATAAAGCTTAAGCAGGCAGCACAGATGTTTAGCGTTATGTTATATTAGAACAGCACGTATTGCGATCTGCATAGTTAGATTGCGCTATGCCTACATTAATTAGATCGTATCGCAGCTTGCAAAGCACTATATACTAGGATCGCATCGCTAGCAGTAAAAAACGATACAGAATCGCGAGATACACGCATGATAGACAAATGACAGTCCGTGGTCGACCGAAACAAGAGAAAACGACATGAACGTATTTCGTATCCTCTAGACCAAAGACCAACCATCCTTAGTCCACCGTGCTTCGATTAGTGCTTATCCAACCACCGGTGCACGCGTTCTGCGATTTCCAGATTGTTCTGCTCCATGAAGAACATGTGTCCGTTGCCGTGTATACCCTCCTCCCCGAGATTCGCATACTCAACGTCGACGCCGACCTGCTCCAAGTACTTGACAGTGCAGTAATCATACGGCGCATGAAATCACGCCTCACCTGTCACAACCAGCTCCGGAATTTTAGCCAAGTTCGTTAACTGCTTTGCTGGGGATCTCTGCATGATGCATTCATTGTGCTCAGCGTCGAGGGATGGCTCGACCACGGTTTCGATATTTTGGGCATCTGCACCCGCTGGCGGCTCGTACGCAATCGCAAGATCGGTGAGTCCATACACAAAGGCTGCACTATTGCCAAACGGTGGTCGAAGAGTGAACGGTGGACCCGACGGCTCGAGCTGTACAATGCCCTTCACAAGGTCTGAGCGCATATCACCAACCCGCCAGCCTGATTGCCTGTCAAAGGTATTCTTGCGATGTCTTGTCCGCATGCTTACCATATGCACCTGCTTGAGAGTGACTGATTATGTAGCACTCCCCGACAAGGTCGACCAGGGCTGCAAACGCTCGTGCATTCTGTTCTTCGCTGATGAAGCGATCGGTCTGAAACTGCAATTGACTTCGATAGAATGAGTCGAACGCTGGGTCCCCCATGCGGCCGGTGCCAGGCCACTGTGTGTGCATTTTTGCCTGTGGCCACTGCCCACCATTATTGGCTACGTCGGTGAAGATGTCGGACACGGAGTTAGGGGGACCGATTGTTCCAAGTGTGCCCTGATCAGGCAGCCAAAACGACCGGCCACGTGACGGCTGATCTGAGAGGTACACCGTGTAGCCTTTGGAGAGGAAGAAAGACGCCCAGCCCGGACGTCCATCCGGAGTGTCCAGGAAGTTCGTACCGCTTTGAGCTGCGCCTGCAATGAAGATAATCGGGAGTGGTGCGTCGAGGGGTGTCAATTGTGGACTGAGCTTCTCAACATAGATTTGTCCAACCATGGCTAACGATGTCGCGTTCGAAGCATTGTCCTAAGCATATGTCAGCGGCGTTCGAGCCTAATCTTGGGATGGTAATGTAAAGTACCGTGATGTTTGTATACTGTCCACCCACATATAGCACTTCACGTCGTGGCACTATGTTCTCTAGATGAGTGTGATTGCTCTGCGCATTGCAACTCAAGGCGAGGCTTTGTGAGAAGCATGCGAGAAAGTGAAGGGTTCGATAGTACACCATCTTCAACTAAGGGCTGCGCGCGACACAGGGTGCTATTACCTAGCAAAGATAGAACTGCAAAGCGGACGTGTACCATATGAAAGTAAAGATCGGGTGCGTTTAGGCGACTCCGTCACAAGCTGAAGGTGGGTAGGTAGGCGAGGAGCGGGGTTGCAGGGATGCTCTCGCTCGCCAAATACCATTTCAACGTTGTACCCACGCCGGTCATGCGCTCATCGAGCCAACTCACTGCAGTACTAGAGCCTACAAATCTCCTATTACACTCGTGTTTATTCGAACGACTGGTGTACTTGCAGCGCCTGCTTGACTCTTTCTATTTGCTTTAGGTAGCCTAAACAGGTGGATCGCTCGTCCCAGGGCATGGTATGATCCAGGGATTCCTGAGAAGAGAGGGTGACACGGCAGGCCGGTTGATTGTAAGCGACAAGACATCTGGGTAACATTGCTGAGAAAACTCCCGCGCTGGATTCTGGCGGGGCAGATCGATACTGGAGCTTCCTGCGTGCCAGGAGCTATTGATGAAATCTCCGGCGTCTGCCCGATCAGAACCCGAGAACGGGTGTTCTCATCCGAGTACGGCTGTTCTATGAGCCATGTGTTGTTGCCAGCATATCGAGAGGTCATGGTGAAGTTGTCACACTAATGTGTAAAAGCGTTCGTCGATTAGGAGATCCCGCTGTCCCAAGGCGCAGGATTCGATCCTTTGAGGAGTACCACACATCGTCAAACTGCCTTTGAGTACTTCTCAAAATCAACGGTTCCTGTGAATGTGTACTGCATTTGGAGTGGAGTGCATTTCTCGGACCCAAACTTGTTCATGACGCCATGATGCGATGTGTCGCAACAGTGAGTCAACGCTGATGCCCGCAGCCATGTGGATGCCCAGTCCTCCAACGCATCATCCAGAGAATTGTTGGCATCAGCTTGGAAGGCTGTAACTCTATTGCAGCGGTGACTATATCTTCTTGGGCGTGTTCGAAGTCGTGTGGAAGCTGAGGATACTTGCGCGGACCACAAGCCCGTATGAAGAAAAGCCGATCATCGTGAACGGAGCCTCAACTGTGATCGACCAGCGACCAAGCCGGTATGCTCTCAGATTCTTTAAGTCACCCGCAGATGTCGGCAACTTCTCCTGTAGCGATTAACCATCTCCTTTAGGGCATTCCCTTCCACTGCAGTAGGCAACCGGCCAAACGTCTATCCGCCTCGCTCAGCTACTCGCCAATGACGACCTCAGCTCGCTGTTCCCCGGAAGATATCTATTGCGCACGCCCGACGGCAGTGCCTGAGATACCGGTCATCAAGATTCAGGCAGCAGGTTCTGCATACCTTGCGGTCGTTCTTGCGTTCTCCCGCAGTTTCCGCGTGAATCGGAGATGTTCGAGGAGATGGATGAAACGGTGCTGCGCCACAGAATCGAAAAAGCCGGTTGAATGCGCCAAACCCAAACAGGAGAAGCTTGCGAAGAATTTCAACGCGATCACACCTCCTGGATGAGTCGTCCAGGATACTCGGCGCGCAAAGCAGTCCGACGCGACCACAAACCACCATCTTCTCGAACAAACATGTTGTTGCTACCTCAGTCATCACACTCCAACGACGTTCATAGGTCTGCGGCGTAATATTCAGCCTGCATTGGGAGATCGCTTCGCTTCGTCTTGCCCTGGAACCAAGCACAACAAGCTCAACCCCAACTAGAGACCCGCAAGGATCGAGCTTACCGGCGCACGGGATTGCATCAGTACGGTTTACTTGGAAGACTGTCAAGCATTGGCGAGCGCAACAGAAAGGCTACGTAGTGTATTGTGCTGGCCTGATGGTCGTCGTAGGCCCTGGGGCGGAGTGTTGAAGCAACGTTGTTACACTATTCGACTGACAGTGTTGCCTTGTGTATATCATATCGACTCAGGCCAGAAGTTACGGATCGCAAAATTGCCTTGAACGCGGACGTCTGAGTAT
Organism: Didymella sp. IMI 355093; assembly: GCA_027946495.1. Classification (NCBI taxonomy): domain Eukaryota; kingdom Fungi; phylum Ascomycota; class Dothideomycetes; order Pleosporales; family Didymellaceae; genus Didymella; species Didymella sp. IMI 355093. The sequence continues at coordinate 20,042 of JAPEUZ010000003.1, forward strand.
TCTGAGCCACCAAGGCGGCCTGTACCGGCTGTGCGTTATGGTCTACACAGGCAAGCCAAGTCGCGGATGCGGCATGTGTAAGAGTCGCAGAATCAAGGTATGCCACATGCATGTGTTCGATGGTGATGCATACTCCACACGATCGATCAATGATAGACCGTGGCCCAGCAAACTGACCATTCCAGTGCGACGAGAAACGACCAACATGTGGGAACTGCAAGAAGTCTGGGCGCGACTGTCCTGGTTACCCAGACGAGTTCGACCTAGTGTTCCGAGACGAGAACAAGGCTATGGCGAGAAAGGCAAGGAAGACATCCGGCCCAATGCCTGCCAAATGTAGCCCTGGAGGCTCGAGCTCGCAGCCTTCTCCGAATCAGTAAGACAATTTCCTCAATTGGAGCATGAAGTCGGCTGCAGACATCCCGAGACTCACGTGTGTATACTGGTGTCTGGTTTCTGTCCTACCTTACCACAATCACGAGTTTCGAGTAGCTATACTAACGAATGGCAGAACTACTCTCTTTACATTTGAAGCCGCACAACTCTCCAACGCATACCAAGATGATCCCTCAACAGCTGAGACTACACCAAACCTAGATCAGCAGCTTATACTAATACCGCAATACCCCGAGGCACTATCGTCACAAGGTCTCTTTGACAATTGGCTATGGAACCTCGATCAGATTCCTCAATCTATCGTCATGGCCCCAGACTACGAGGCCGTGACGTTCTTCTTCAAGAATTTCATCACACTTCCGCAACAAGCAGAAAGCACAAGAGGATATCTCGAATTCCTAGTTCCTCTCTACAACCAAGCACTGCCATCTTCGGTCCTCCATCTGGCCACCAGCGCTGTTGCCATGGCGGCTTGCGGCCAATATCCTGGAAGGGAAGCTTTAGTTGGCGAGGCTGTCAAGACATACGGCAAGGCGATCCGCAAGCTCAACAGCGACCTCAAGGACCCCGTGATGAGTAAATCCAACGAGACCGTGCTCGCAATCTTGATGTTCTCATTATACGAGGTGAGTCTAGTCGCGCAACCTCTCGTCCAAGACGACTAACTCCTCAGACCATCATGTCAACAGACGACACCATCACCGCCTGGGGCAACCACGTTGACGGCGCTGTCGCTCTCACAAAAATGCGCGGCACCGACCAATTCAGCGACCCCATGTCACTTGCCATGTTCCGCGCCGTGCGCACCATGATGATTACCTCGTGCGTCCAGCGCTCCAAGCCCATCGACACGTTCCCCGGGCAGGGCGGCTGGACCGGCGAATGCGACATGGCTGAAGAAAACGCCGCAAACAGACTGACGCTGATATGCATCGACCTGCCGAACCTGCGCGCGCGGGCCAACAAGCTCACGAGCACGCTGTACGACGCGGCCGAGGAGCAAGAAGCACGGCAGATCATCGAGTTTGCGCAGCTCGTCGATGGCAATCTGGAGGAGTGGTATCGTACGCTGCCGCAGGAGTGGAAGCACCGCATTATCGGCCTCGAGTCGACGATCCCGGATGATATTGCTAATGCGGAGAAGTGGCCCGGCGAGCAGCATGCGTACCATGACGTGCCGCTCGCTTCTATCATGAACGATTACCGCGTGTGTCGCATCTTCTGCCGGCGCGTGATGCTCGCGTGTCTGGACTGGCTGGGGTACGGCGGCTTTGAGGACACAGCCACGTACTCGAGGAGCGTCTTTGTGGTGCAGCAGATGGTCGACGAGCTGAGCGCTTGTGTGCCGTTCCATTTGGACTACGAGTTGCAGCCGCTGGCCAGAGAGACGGGGCAGGAGCAGTACGGTACGTTGTTCTCCAACCCAATACCCGCGTATGTCTCTCGATGTACTGATTTGACGTAACGACAGCCGCCGAAGCTTACGGGGGTTACTCGCTTGTCTGGCCCCTATACGTCGCTGCGAATGCCGACACAGTGCCCCAGCGCCAGCGCGACTGGTTGCTTGGCCGGCTGAGCGTCATCGGGACGAGATTCGGGCTGAGTAGCGCGCAAGTATTGGTCCTCGCGAGGCGACACGTGCTCACGTGTGGTCCTATGTTTCCGTAACAAGACGCTAACGACCAGAGACGAGATCGGTACATGCAATGCAGGAAGAACAATGCACGGTGCACCAGCAATCAGACCTCAGCTTGATATCGAGAGTGCCAGCGCGGCCCGGAACGGCTGTGCTCGACCGAAAGTCCGTTCACGCGCGAAAGATCCAGCTGGCTCTGTGAATCGGGGAGATGGACACGTCGATCGGCTGACTTCGTTCGGACGCAGAGTCGGGTCAAGACACACTCTTGCATCCAATGGCTGGAAACGACGCAGACAAACCAACGGACTACGCCACCTAGTGTGCGATGGTGCCGACCACTAAGGGGAGGATATAATGAAGGCGCTCAGAGTTTAGTGAGCAGGCAACAACTACAAAGTCTAGACATGAAGCCGCCAACGAAACGCTTAGGTTCAGCGGATCCGATTAGGGGATTGAGCTGTAGTGGGTAGATGTATGAGTAGTGTATTCGTAGGCCTTGACTTTCTTGAATGATGAAATCATACAGAGTCTGATCAAGCATCGTACATTCGTTCCGCATCAACGCTTTTCATACTCTGCAACGATCAAGACATCTCTTCCGCTTCACACCCCTGTCGGAAAAGATCGTGCAAGCCGTCACAGTCTTTGATTGAGCTTGCTCAACAAACATTAGAATGACTTATCAGAATGGGGTCGCAGAACGACTTCGCAGACCGACTGCGCCATCGCTACATCTCACTTGGGCAGCATTGCACCGCCTCAGCGCAGGACAGGCTTCAGTCTCACATCCAAAGCAGGTTTCTCCCACAGCGCAAACACCCGCTGTTTCCGCATCCACTCGTCACGAGGCTTAACGAGCTCGAGATCGAAATGCCACAGGATCTTGGCGAAGATGAGGCGCATTTCTGCATACGCGAGGCTGGACGCGTTAGTAATCTTCCTTAATGTTCTGTATAACATGCTCATCGCCGGATGTGCGAACAGAGTCGACATGTGATCGTGAACCACCATCCATACACACCGTTACGATCTCGGACGGGAATGCAAAGTAGTATACAGGAGCAGGGAACGGGACTTACTTCTTTCCTAGACAGTTCCTTGGTCCAAAGCTGAACGGCTGCACGACTTCCCTCTTGTCCATCTTGAACACGTCCGGTCTGTCGCCCAACCAGCGTTCGGGCTTGAACGCGTCCGGATCAGCAAAACTGCGCACAGAGTGATTCGCTGCGTGTTGGCTGACGTATACACTTGTCCCGCCGGGGACGTAGTGGCCGCTGATCTGCTGGCCGTGACCCGGGACTACGCGCGGGAAGCCCGTTGGCAGTGGGGGATAGTAGCGCAGGCCTTCCTGGAGGGTGGCAAGGAGATAAGGCAGGCTGTTCACGGCATCGATGGTGATGTCTTTGCTTGCTTTGAAGGTGTTGCGAATCTCGTCAACCACGTGCGAGTATACAGCGGGGTTCTTGAGGAGCAGGTAGGTCGTCCCGCTGAGTGCTGTTGCGGTGGTTTCGGAGCCGGCGACGAGGAAAAGGATGGCGTTTGAGTCCATTTCGGGGCGTGTAAGAGCGCGATTGTCTTTCTCTTGGTTCTTTAGGATGAAGGAGAAAAAATCTGGTCTGGAGGTCTCGGCTGATAGGCGCGTGGTGACCATGCTTTCAACCTTGTCACCAAATTCTTTGCGTGCGCGCAGTGTAGCCTCGGTGTCCTCGAACAGTCCTCGAGCCTTGTCGTACCATCGAAATAGCGCGTATTTCTTACGGACCGCAATGACCGAAACGCCCATGACACCTTTGAACACCATGTTGACCCATTTGTGGTACTGACTGTCCCGCAGACAATACAACGGTTCGCCGAAAGACAGATCTGCTATAATATCAAACGTCGCGTAGTTATACCAACGCACGATGTCGACTTCCATGCCTTTCTCGGCGTGTTCTTCGAGCCTGTGGATGAGCAGGTCGACGTAGCTCATGATTAGGGGTTCTTGGCTTCGTAAAGCCTTGTCGCTGAACGCGTGAGAGAGATTGCGACGCACTCGAGCATGATCGTCTTCCTGTGCGGCTATGATCGCGTAAACACCGTTGGTCGGCTTGGGGAACCAGGTCTTGTCTTTGAGGTAGGCACCAGTGTCTTTGTACTTGCCAGTACGGAAGCCATAAATGTCAGGCCAAGCCGTCTCACCACTGATGAATGACAGCTCAGTTGGAGATATACGCACAACATCCCCGTACTGATCATGGAGCTGCTGGAGCCACTTGGCGATGGTGCCAGAGCGCATGTTCAAGGCATAGGGGATGCCGGTAGCACTGGCAAATCGTGGGCCTGGGATGTGACGGAGCGGAGAGAAGTAGACATTGTAGACGGCGGTGCCAAGGACATAAACGGAAAGCGACATTCGGTCAGTACGGTAACAAGTTGGAGGTCACACTGCTGTTCGAAGTTCATGTGCTTCAATGAGACACGGATAACACTCACAGAAGACACGAGTATGCCGAACGAATATGTGATGCCCACCGGGCTGAACAGATGATAGCTTAGTAAATCCATGTTGATAGAAGCTGTTCACGTTGATTGCCTTGCTTTAGAGACGTGGGAATAAGAGTGAATCTCGGCAGAGCGACCACCTGAGTTGTGTATGTGTTGACATCGGACGGGTCGCGTCAGGTTTGCCGCCGGGCGACTGATCACTCTCGAGAATTTCCACCTAGCTACGTGCATATGCAGAGCAGCAAGGGCCATTGTCAGCACATGTCCAATCTAGTGGAGGCGTCTTGCATAAATGACCCGAGCTAAAGTCCTTGTGCGATAATCAGCGACCTCATATGCACTTCCTCTCCCAGCGGTGTCAGCTTCGGCCCAATTGTAGCCCGAGACCCTGAAGCTGACGGCTGTTTAAATGCCTGTTTGTGACACAATGTGATGTAATGTATGCAATTGGTTACCAAAAGCATACTGCACTCGCGGATATAGGAACGTGACTCTTGTAGTATTCGATATAGATTTCCGCAACTTCACACAACGGCCATGAACTCGACGTCTTCCCGCTGCCGCCCCCGAAAATCTCAAAGGGTCACCGATGCGGCATATAGGCGACGACGATAAGCGTAGAGTGTGGGGTAGAAAACGTCCAAGCGTTTTTCCCGCCCGCCTATTCAACGCTTGGGCAGAAAGTCCAGAACAGGTAGGAGCATTTCTCGCTTGTGACTAGGACTTGCTCGCATCGCGGCTCATGCACCGAGGTGGCGTTCCAGATGGGATCGTTAAGACCTGGCTTGGCAGGAAAGCTTGTAGCTGACATCAGCACTACTTGTAATTTCCGCGCTGTTGCTTCTTGATCAGCACATTCTAACACGACATAGCGTCTCGACTCCTCTCGAACACGTCTGTCGGGTTTGGAGTAATGTCGTGAGGTTGCAATCGTGCGAATGATGGTCACGTGTTTGACGGCTGCAATGGGACAATTGCTGATTGTCAAGCGCACATGGTCGGCTTTCTCGGTGTAGAACAGACACTGCAGTCCATATCAGCCTTTCGGCGCTCGGTGTTCGGTCTGCCGTTGTACGCGACAACTGTGTTGCATGCAAACCGCTGTATTGCGTCTGGTACCTGTCGATTGCCAGACGATTGGTATGACCTGGCAAAGTAATCCTTCCACCACATCTCAAGAACGGGTGCACAGTATCCTGATTTTCGTCCGTATAATTGACACGCCCTTCGAGCAAGTCATCAGATTGGGACGTTCTGCTTGCCGACGTATGGTTCATTGGTGTGCCTTTACGACGAGTGGTCCTGCACATATTCCAAACATTGTAGCGTATGCCTATGAGTCGGAATACTGACCCTCATGCCCTCCTCGTCCTGACACTGTGCCCCGTCTGCGGGCTCCCCTGCGCCGCGTTCCATGTGTTGACGAACGCTCTTTGCGTCTTGTCTGCGTACTGCTCCGCGCTGACTTCCTTCACCCCAACCTTTAGACCTTCATTTGTAAACACGACGTTCTTCTTCTCCATCTTGCGTACACCGCGCTCGGCGAGTTCGTTCGAGTAAAGATAGATCTGGAGGATCGGCGTCAGTGGCATGCGCGTGGAAGTGGAGCGAACAGGTGGGGAGAACACCGGGGGTTGCAGGAGCGCAACGATCCTGGATTTCGCGACATACCTGGTAGCCGAGCCAACCTGCACCTGCGACGACGAGGGTAAGAATGACTAGTGGGATGAGATTCGATGCGCCCATCTTGATAGTGATGTAGAGCTTGCGCCGTGGATATTGGATGAATCGCGATCGAGGTTGACGCGGCGCTGTGAGATGGTCGAGTGGAAAGCAGAGTCAACGTAGAGCGATCTACTATTCAAGAGTTTCGAGGTAAAGAACACGAATATTGCGTGTGTGGAGTTCCACCGAATGTTGAATGCGCCCGCGGGCGGTGATTGCAGGGCGAGCTTGGCTGCGCAAGAGCGTGTGGGGCGTGGCGATCAGTGGTTGGACCCACGCGGCTGAACCTGAGACAAACTGACAGCTGCTGCAAGCACACGACCTCCTTTGATACGATAAACCATGAGAATTCTTGGTATTGCCGTTTGCTTCTACAGAGTATTTGAGCCGCAATCTGTTTAATCGAAACGATTCTTTCATTGCTGCAGCAGACCTGCAAAGCTGAGTGTATCGAGGTGTTCCTAGACTGTGAGACCCACTCGGTCACTCCTGAGGCGGAACCGGAGACGGTGATGAGGACTGTCACAAGGACCAGGAGATCACATCGAGGCCGAGACTGTTCGATACGGGCTTTTGTTTGGCGATGTGACATGGGTGCTTTTACAATTTGGGGTTGGTGGCTTTAAGCTGTGTAAAAAGGAAGCTTGGAGTATGGCCACCTGATAGTCAAGTGAGCTGCTGCGTGGAGAGGGATGTGAGATTCAAAGAGCAAGGAGAGGATGGTTTGTTTTGCGTTGAATTGTGTGTAGTTACTGCCATGGTTGAAGATGTGAGGTCTTGGCGCGGTTCTGAGGAAGGTGCCCTTCATGCTTCCAAACTGCCGCTCAAGTGTGTTGAGGCTGTTCGTCAAATGACATCGCTGTGTTCATGCTAACGCTATGCATCGTCAAAGTTTCGCTGTATGGCATCGCCTTTCTTCATGTCTTTCCTAATTTACCCCCAGTAAGGCGTCCGTAACCCGACAAACTGACTACCCATACTTGTGTTGTCATTGTCATCGTTCTTCTTCCTTTGGCCGGCGAGCTATTTCAGATCAGCTTAATCGTTCAGTCTTGAGCAGGCTAATGATGACTGCGAGAACTCACCTCGAGCTGAATGTGTCGATGCACATGTACCAGCCAGTCAACATAGCTCTGCGCCTCGTTGTTGCGATCCTCATACAACAATCGGGCAAACTCGTATTCCGCCCCATCTAGACCCTGCCTTGCAAGTTGCACAGTGAGCGCCTTGGATGCTCTGTTCCCCTCGAGGTACTGCAATATGTTCCGGACCTGAGCATTGAGATGCGTATCCAATACGGGTAACGATGAAGCAAAAGGGTCGAGTGATTTGAGGGAATTGTATTCGGGTCCAAAGAGATCCTCGAGTAGGTTTGGCGAGACGTGCTGGTGAATCCAGAGCAGGCAAATTTGTCCATTATCGACAATATACACACCACCCTCATCGACCTTGGCGAACGAGGCGCGCACGCCAGAGGGCATGCGGAGGTGGCCATTCTCGTTGGCAAAGCCGTCAGCGGGATCGAGGTTGTGCACTGCAATGACGCGTGGATAGAGGTAGAGGGAGAGCTCAAGTGGTCCCATCGAGCGAATGAGCCGCATGTCGTGCACGCGGCGGTCCGTGGGCTCTTTGCCGGCTTTGAAAGCTCGCGACTTGATCAGACCAAGCATATACATGGAGAACTCTTTGAGGTTTTCAGGCAGGACGAGCTGACCGGGAGGACTATTCCCGGTAAAGTTCTTCCTGTAACCAGCAAGGATATCGACAGTCTTCTCTGTCAAGGCGCCACGGATGTCCTTAAGGCTCTTTTCCGTCATGCGTGCACATGCTTCCTTCGCGATAATATTGATCACGGCGTCTTGGTCGACAAACTTCATGCACTCTCCTGCGCTCTGACTGACGCTGGCGACGATGTTGCTGCAACGGACACGACGCTCACCGCTAGTAGTTGTGTAAAGCAACGCGCTTTGGAAGTGCGCGTCAAGCTTAGGGTCAAGCTTGCCATCATAGCTGAAGAGGACGCCGATGGCTTTGTCGGCATCAATGGTGCCGAACTCGAGGTCAGCGCCGAAGTTGTGGTGGAAGTAGTTGCCGTGGTAGCCAGAGACCTGCAGACCGTTCGAGCATCGAACCTTCATCAGCGCTTGATAACCGGTTTCTCGCGCAACAGTGTGTGCAATCTCCTTTGACAACTTGAGGTTGTCACGGGGCGAATGGAAGTTGGGATAGTAAAAGACCTCGCCACCAGTCGTAGCGGATACATGGCCTGGAACATGTTAACAGAAATTGTTATAGAAACAAGGACTTAGACTCACCAACTGTGGCAATGTCGAGGTAGCCACCACTGGGAGCAGCGAGGAAAAAATCACACCCAATACCTTGCTCCACCATTTTCTTCGCCACGGAAGTGAAGCCAGGATGTTCTGTTTTGAGCAACTTCTTCTCAGCATCTGTGTTATGCACATTGCCATCATCGCGCACGAACAGCTTTCCTGGACCAAACGTGGGCAATGCGCCTAATGAACAGATGATCTTTCCACCCGTTGCAGTCAAGGCAGCAACTGCTGAGTTGAGTGTAGGAAGCAGTGCCGGTTCAGGATGCCTGAACTCTCGGAACATGTTGGGGAGAGAGGTCAGCAAGGATGTGATGGCCGTCTTCGACTCCAAGGGATCGACAAATAAGCCCTCCGTGAATGGCAGGAAAGGCTCCTCGAGGTCTGGCATGACCAGCATTTGCGCTGTAGTCAGCTTTGGACTAAGGTTATAGAAGTGCATCTCCTTGTCATATGTGACGATGCCAACCTTTGCGCCCTTTGCGATCTTGACAGAGCTTTCAGCGTCCTCGCTCTCTTCGCTCGCTTCTTTGTAAAGGGAGCTTAGGATACCGGCACAGAAACCTTCGAGGAAACCGCGTTCGACGCTCTCCGCGGTAACGTCGATCAAAAACAGGTATCGCATTCCCACTGGCTCCTTCTGACCCCAGTACTCCTTCGGCACAACATAATCGACTGTCCCGTGCATCAGCTCTGGTCGCTGTAGTCTATCTACACGTACGCCGCTAGCATCTGTGGGCGCAAAGTATTCGCCAGGCACGTCGTTGGGAAACGTGCACATGTTGCATACAAGTTTGTTGCCGCCCGCCTTGAACTGCATAAAAGGGTTGATGTAAGCTCGACACCTCCTGCACCTTGGAGGGCCTGTCTCGCCGAAGTCTAAGACGGGCACTGGCGTCTCGCCGTCTGCCAAGGGAGCGAGCGGCTGTAATATGAGGCCGAGCGGAAGAGCTGTTGCTGAGAGCGCCTCAGCGGACATGGGAAGGTTGTTGAGCGTCAGTCTGGCGAACTTGGGGGATGAGTTGCCTTGATCGTAGGCGACGAAGGGTACGGTGGCGGGAGGTGGTATGTGATGCTCCATAGTCGGGTAGATATGGTCCAGGTAGTACTTGGCTGGCGCATCACGCGACCTGGGTATGCTTGGTATCTGCTCTGGGTCTACTTTGCCCTGCGCTGACCCCTGTACGGCTGTTCCTGGCTGTGGCGTGTGTGCGCGGGCAGCGTGCTGCATAGGTGAAGCTACATTTCCCGGCGAGAACAGCGGCGTTGCAGCGGGGAACTGGTTCATGGCGGGTGTAATCTGCGGTTCTTGCCATTGCGGCCCGCCAACTTGTGGGCTGAACTGTGAAGGCGTCCCTGGCTGCTGCATGCCACTGAAGGCCTGCGCACTTCCCCCTGGTCCCTCCAGATTGTGGTATGCGTGCCTGTCCTTCTTCTTGCGCCTGTGGTCTGGTGGCGCATCTCCTCCCAGCCCCAATGCTCCCATCTGCCCCGCCAGCATATTCGCGTGAGGGTCAGTCTGATAGGAGCCGGCCTGATTGATCAGCGGACTAGCTTGTGGTGGAAAGTAGTCCTCTTGCTGCATCGGTTGCTGCTGTTGCGCCGGCGAGCCGTATTGCGGAGCTCCAGCTTGTGTGTACGGGCTACCAGCTTGTTGATAGCCAGCGGGGCTCCCAGCAACGGGCGGGCGCCATTTTGTGGGGTCGTCCTTCCTCGGCGGTGCATTGGGATTCGGCGAACCCTGACCTTGGGTGTGGTACATGGAGAAGTCGCTCATGATCGCGCCGCGGGGGTGCTGGACTCGGTGGGAGGCTTACGCTCGCGCGACTGGAGACGGCACGGGTGGTGAGTTTCGGCGCGAGTGACAATTGGTCGCGGAGTGGTATTCGAAGGCGCTATAACATGGTTCGACCAGTGTTTGGATTATTGAGCGTGGTGTGGACTCCAGGCCGAAGTTGGTGATCTGGCTACACGATGGCGGTGCTGCACTCTACAAAATCGTCCGAGCTATAGCCGATGCAAGGTTGATAATACGTATGTAGTAGAAGGCACCAATTTGCACCTACGTTCGTTGATATTGGAGGAGATTCATTGACAGTGCACAGGCTAGTAGAGATCAGTCACGAAGTTTGCAGGCAGTTTTGTCCGGCTGCTCGAAGCCAACACTGCTGAAGAGGGGCATGCATGTGAGATGCAGGGTTGGCCAGTCGCGTCACGTCAGTGTATCTAACAACCATGTGGGCTCCAAAACGTTGAATTTATGTATCCCAGGATCTGCTCCGTCCTGAATCCCGTCTTCGCAGTATCTCTTGCTCCTTTCAGGCATGCCAATGTCCTTCGCTACGCATCGTTCCCGCGAGATCGCCTGAGAATCATAGTCCCTCCAATGACTGAAATGGTTTTGCTCTAGAGACAGCCGCACTACTCTTGAGCTCGATGCTATCCCAGTGGCCATGCTCCTGTGCCTGGGTTCTTATCTTAGAGACCCTTTCCACATCGACTACTCCAGCTTGTCCAGATGCGCCAGTCTCGTCAACACGACCTGTTTGTTCGTCTCCTCGATTTCGCCCGCTAGAAACACCTCGTCGAGTATCGCATAAACCTATCCTATGTCAGTCCTTGTGATCGCTTATGCATCTTTGCCGGATCTTCTTTGCGGCCTCTCTGACCTCCATAATCTCTCACAGATCTGTTGCCAGACTACAGACGCACATACCTTGTAGAAGTTGAACACAAGATCCAGCTCACACACGTTCCCAAAGAACGCATCCAGCACCTCGACAAAGAAGTGTATTGCCTCGAGATAAGCCAGCTCGTTGTCGTTTGTGTCCACACACGCGCAGAAAAATAGGCCTGCGTACCGCCGGTATACGATCTTGGACATATTACGGAATTCGACGAAGTTGGACTGGTGCTTCTGGTCGCGCGGCGCTATCAGGCGGTGAACCTGTGAGGGTCATGGTCAGCGTGGCAGGCGAAGGGCGTCGAGGGTGGCAGCGGGCGCAGAGCGGTAGTGAACGGAGTGTGGGGGAAAATACCTCTCCCTTAAGCTTGACCTTCTCTTCATCCTGTGCTTGTCAGTTCTGGCCGTGCTTTATACATCGTGGAACCTACGCTGTACGGCGCATACCACTTCGCCAGTCTTGTCTTCCCCCTGTAACGAACATATCAGCGTTTTGCCTGTCACACGTGCAGGGAGTGAACGCACTGGCGGTTCTGGATCAAAATGAACGAGAGCACCATCTTGCCGGTGGAACGTCTCCTCGGCGCATGGGCACGTCAGTCGTCAGGGACCAGATGTGCGCGGAGAGAGAGCGGAGGTGATGCGCGCACCCTTGCACGCCCCACTTTCAGCCGCGTGGCGTTGCTGCAGCACATCTTCAACCTCAACCTCAACCTCAACATCGACCTCACCATAACCAACTCGCGCAGTGGTCACAATTACTTTGACTCGACATTAAACGAGTATAGTCATATCCTTGGGACGATGCCTGGAGGACTCTACTCAACAATGAGCATGTGTGCATTCTGACTGCCGCATTACATCAAACACTGGATAACTACTTAGTATGTTGTAGTCCTCGAGCTCCTTTTGGCCCGCAAAGAGCACGCAAGCTATGCCTAAAGACCACTGCAATTCTCAAATCTCGATTGGGGTGTCCGGTTTTTGCCCGGATTTGAGGTTTGACTCGAGTCTTTTAGCGTTGTTCTGGAACCGATTCTTCTAGCTCATTGACACTTCCCCTCAGAAGATGCGTCCCAAATCCCTTGAGCATATGACGTGAGAACCTCGAAACGCCCGTACAGTATCTAATTCCAACAACGACGCGAAAGCGAGATCGGCATACATTATGCTTTTCAACGAAGGCGGTCTTTGTTTCACCACCGGCGCCTCTTCCGTCAGGCACATGTACCGCCCTCGTGGCTCTTTCCCCTTTCGATCCTGTCTCGATAGTTACCACTCCCTCGGCTCGCAAAACATAGCGCCGTTTCTGTCAAGCATGTGGTTTGCCCCGCAAAATCCTTCGTCGACCTCGGCATGACCATGTCTGCGTGCAGATCTTCGATGATTTCTGGCCTAGAAGGCAATTGCCGGAGTCAACTAGCATGGACATCGTCGACACCACTATCCGGCAGATCACTCGGAACCAAAAGAAAGTATACCAATCTCGCCGACAGTGCACGGACAACTCGATACGAAGAGTACGACGGTGTCGACGATCCCTTTCATCATGGCACACAGTCTGACGATCCTACGATGTGTATAAAACTCGATGGTGGCCGGCGTTGCGGCAATAGTGAAAGTAACAGGATCAAAACAATCTCATAATGAAGTCGTTCAACGTTGCTCTGGCTGCTATCGCGGCTCCATTGGCCCTTGCTCTACCCACAGAGCTGACAGAACGACAGGCGGCTCAACCTCGCGTACAGAGTCCGTTGGCCACCGAACAATCACTCTGACCATACTGACTTCTTCCAGTCGACCCAGCTCTATACCCTGTTCTCCAGCGATACACCAGGTTCGCCGTCGCCTCGCTTGCAACATTCACATACAACCTTGGCAAGTGCCCTTCACCACCCTTCGGTTCAACTCTCGTCAAGACCATCAACAACCTCGCCACCGACACCCAAGCCGCCATCTTCCGCGATGACAACGCCAGAGAACTGATCTTGTCTCTCCCCGGCACGTCATCCGTCCAGGACTTCGCGACCGACTTCTCGTTTCTCCCAATGAACCAGACAACAGCAGCGGGCTGCACGGACTGCCGCGTACACGGGGGATTCTACGCCGCCTGGCGCAGCATCGCAGACGATGTGGCTGCCGCACTCGCTGACCAACGTGCGCAGAACCCGGGGTACAGCACCATCATCACCGGGCACAGCCTAGGCGGCGCGCTCGCATCGCTCGCATACACCGACTTGAAAGCTGGCGGTGTTCCGGTGAAGATTGCGTACACAATGGGCTCGCCGCGCGTTGGAAACCCCGCGTACGCTGACTTTGTTGACCGATTGTCCGGCGCTTCAGACACCAACCTGGGCACCATGATCAGAATCACGCATGCCATCGATGGCGTGCCGGGGCTCCCGAGTCAGGAGATGGGCTTCCAGCACTCGAGGACCGAAATCTATGAGTTGAACAATGCGACGGGTACGCAGTCGCCGGAGACCACGTTCAGGTGTTTCGGACAAGAAGCGCCGGATTGTAACAAGGGCACAGCGGTGGGGTTTATCAATCAGGACCATCTGGTCTACACGGGTATCCTGATGACTGATGGTGCGGAGTGCGAGAATGCGAAGTAGAGGTGCCCGAGGGACGTTGCTCCATGGCCGCAATAATGAACACGAAGTAATGAAGGAAGAACTGCCACGGTTGCTGTATATGTTTGTAATCTTTAGCGCGGTAGCACGTGTATGCTAAATGTACGAGCAGTCTGAAAGCCTCTGTAGAGCACACACTGTGTCAACTGGTAACACAGACTTGTCGTGCTCCGAACATCTTGAAGGTATACAAAGATTTTAGAAATTATCATACCACCAAGATTCAGTGCAGCAGCAGATGTGGCTTAGCTAGTATGTGGCTGTCTACCGGTGTGTGCTTTCTACGGTCGCCAGATGGTGTTAATGTTCTGACTACTGTTAGTTGATGCCTATGACGAGGGAACATTGCAGATGCGTTGCACGACTGGGCGCTGGCGACTCGGGATCTGTTGACGTTCCTCACGTGAGCGCGTGCGCTTGTCCGCCCCCGACGAGCTCAAAGGTGGTAGTTGTCGACATGAAGCCAACGGGAACGATCCGTGATCTTCGAGAGATTGATACACTGCGTTCGTTGACTGCTGCTCGAAGTATACAACGTCGGGCAGTCCCCAGCCCACCCTGCCCCGCCTCACTCGGAGGCTCTTATGCCGCACCTGCATACCAGGAGCGACTCGTTCGCCCACTTTCCGAAGTGCCCGCATATACCGACGACATCTAGCAGATGACAATGCCGAAAGCTACAATCTCCACCATGTCCCGAGGATGCGTCCATGAGACGCGCTTACATCTCCACCTAAGACCCGAACCTTACATTCAGTACTTCAGAGCGCTTTTCCTACTACTCTGCTTCAACCCATCCATCTCCCTGACTCAGTCTTTCCTCTTCTTATGAAATGGCACCGCACGCTGAAGAACCCAAGCCAGACACCGGGGTCGACTTGATTCGACATGACAAAAACAAGGTCTACGGCGACTGGCGCGATGATTTCCACCGCGACGGCTGCGCCGTGATCAAGGGCGTAGTCACAGACGAGCGGGCCGAATATTACAAAGCCAAGCAGATCGAATGGCTGCAGAACTTCGGGCTCGGATTCGACCCAGAGGACAAATCGACCTGGACAAAGGACCATCTTCCCGTGAGCTTCAAGGGCGGCATGTACTTTGGGTACGGCAGCAACCACGAGAAATTTGCCTGGGAAGCCCGCACCGAGCCCAAAGTCCTCGACGTCTTCTCCAAGCTGTGGGAGACAGACGAACTCCTGACCTCCTTCGACGGCATGAACATCACCCTCCCCCGCCAGAAAGACATCACGTGGTCGCCGTGGCCGCACTGCGACCAATCACAGCTGCGGAAGGGGATGCAGTGTGTGCAGGGCCTGCTCAACTACCAGCCCAACGGGCCGAACGATGGTGGTCTCGTGCTGATGAAGGGCAGCTCAAAGCTCTTCGACGAGTTCTTCAAGGAAGAACGCACCGGTGCGCAGTCGGTGGATGCACCACCACCGGAAATGAAGATGATCGACCACTTCCGCTTCACCGAAGAGCACGTGCAGTGGTTTACAGACCGCGGGTGCACAATCGAGAAGATCAACATGGACCCGGGCGACATGGTGCGTATTCCTTGAAAACAATCCTTCTGGGCTCAACTAACAAAACAGGTGCTCTGGGACAGCAGAACGATCCACTGGGCGCTGTTCCCTGAAGGCGATCTCATCCGCCACGTCCAGTACATCTGTATGACGCCGGCGCGGTTTGCTAACCAGGAAGACCTGAAGTTCAAGGCAGAGCTGTTCAACACGTATCAGGGTACTACGCACTGGCCGCACCGCAACATCCATCCCGCTCGTCCGCCTATGCGCGATGGGCAGATCGATAAGCATAACAGAAGTGAGCCGTTTGAGAAACCTCTAGTCACGGATCAAGTCTTGAAGCTGGCGGGTGTGAAGGCTTATTGAGATACATGAGGGAATGAACAAATTCCAAGTCGAATCGAGCTCTACTGCATGCTTGCGCGGTGTCTAGCTCGTTGTGCAATCGTACCAAACGCCAATCTGAAATCCAGAGACACTGTACACGCTGACACAATACTGCTTGAAGACTTGCGTATGCACTCGCCTCATCTCAACGCGCTACCACGGTATTACATACCAGAAAGCACTCCTCCCACTCCTCGCCTTTGTCTTCCCAACACCGGATCTCCCACACTCATCCAAACATCGTGACACTATTCCTTTCATCCAATTGAGTACGTCCCCCGTAATGACATTCCACACACCCAACCAGGGACCTCGTTCAATACCACAGATTCATCTACCAAAGGCCGAGGTCGCGAGACATAATGACGGGGAACTTCTTAGACATGGTCTATTAGAGAGAAGAAGAGTAACGAGGTGAGAGGACACATCGCTACTCAAGGGCATGGTGGAGGGTTGAGAGGGGAAGAAGAAGAAGAAGAAGAATAGGTTATTGTGTTGAATAGTAGTGTACGTATACGTGTAGTTGGACGTGAGGCATCACCCAAGACCGGCGGGACGTGTTGCTGTTTGTGTTCTGATTCTTATTTTGCTAAATCGGTATATACAACCACGCCAGTGAATCGCGCTAAACTTATACAAAACTCAATGGTATGTAATGTAATGCTATGTTATGTATGTTATATTACAAGCACACACATCCTCCTAGCGCACTCAGCTCACTTTACTTCCCCTGCTGATGTGCCCGCGGTTGTCGCCGCCGCACCAACACCGCCCGTCGCCCGCTCTCTCGACATGCACAACGACGTCCATGTTCCTGCCCTTGAGGAACTGGGTTGTGCGCTCGCGCACGTCTTCCATGTCGGCGCCGGGTGCGGCGGTCACGTGGATGACGCCCAAGATGCGCTGCTTGCCGGTGTGGCTGTGGTCATGGTCGTGGTGGTCGTGTGCATGGGCGTGGCCGTTCGAGTGGCTGTGGTCATGGTCATGGTCATGGTCGTGGTCATGATCGTGGTGGCTGTGCGTATGTGCGTGGCCATGGTCATGATCGTGGTCGTGAGCATGGCCGCCATCGCAGCCATCGTGCTGATGCTCCTTCGCGTGGGATTCTGCGTGCGCTGCGCCTTCGTCTTCGAGCCAGAACTTTGGGACTGTGTAGCCGACGACGCCACGGAGCGAACTGAGCTCCTGCAGGGTGTTGCGTACACCGTACTCTGCGTCAGTCGGGAGGGATAGCATCAGTCGCATTCCAGAGCTCTTGACGAGTGGGATCGCAGACAGGAAGATCAGGATGGCGATGATGCACGAGGCGAGCGGATCCCAGCCGGACCAGCCGTAGTACTTGGTTAGCAGCGTGGAGATGATGACAGCGACAGAGCCGAGCGCGTCGGCGAGGATGTGCAGAAAAATGCCCTGCATGTTCTCGTTGTCGTGGGAATGGCCGTGCCCATGGTCGTGATCACCGTGATCGTGCGAGTGTCCGTGTCCATGATGTGCGTGGCCAAAAGCAGTGAGACCCACGATGTTGACGAGGAAGCCAAGAATACTAACGACCAGGAGTTCGTTCAGTCGGTGCAACTCGTGGCCCTCCCACAAACGCTCGAATGCATCAAAGATGATCTCTACGCTAACAAGCCTGGAACACATTAGCGGGAAGTACAAAGTACAGTCTAAGACGACTCACAGAAGAAAAACACCGTTAGCGAAACCAGACAAGGTGTCGATCTTGCCATATCCGTACGGGAAGCGTGCGTTGGGGCGCCACTTGCTCATGACTGCGGCTGCTAGACCAACAGCAAGACCAGCGCAGTCGAAGAGCATATGGATACTGTCGGTGAGTAAACCAAGAGAGCCGCTCACAAAGCCATAAAAGAACTGCACGATCATGAAGCTGAGATTGAGGACGCCAAAGTACGCAATTCGTCGCGAATCCCTTTCAATCATGATGCTGTGAACGATTGAGCCCGGAGTCGTCCGCGCGATGAGGAATGCCGAGATGCTGGAAGGATTCGCATGGAGGTGGTGTTCGTGGTTGTGGTCGTGAGCGTGAGCGTGGCCATGACCAGTATGTGCGTGACCATGAGCGTGCGAGTGTGTGTGAGGAGTGCGGGTGTCCCACGAAACGCCAGACGCGTAAAGTATGTAAGACAGGCCAGTGAATATCACGTGATACCACTCTGGCGCAGTCTGCCATCCGGTAAAGGCAATGACAAGAAGACCGCCAATGTGCAATCCAACATACTGATGGCTGCGGAGAGCTGCAGGCAGCGAAAAGAAAACAAGCGCCGTCGCTGATGCTACCGATAATGCCGTGAACAAAATGCTGTGGTGTGAAGTAGACGTGATTGATGGAACGAATGTCGAATACAGAAGGGTGATGGCCAGGAGACCAACGCCGGATATACAAGTCAGCAGTGTGGCCTCCGGAGTGCTGATGAGAGGCGAAGATGGCTTGGGCAGGGAGGCTCGCGCAGATCCTTTGCCCCTGTACGAGTCTTGAGTCTGGCTCCCTGTGATCAAAGACCAGCCAGCCGTTGGTAAAGGTGGTGGAGCCGCAAATATGGAGGTGAACAAAGCACCATACCCAAGCATGGCGCAGGCCGGGTGGCCCCAGGCGAACACATCCACGATGGTCCCGATCAACAGAACGGCGAAGGTCGTGCGTCGAGTCCGCAAAGTCCTCTTCATGTCGTCCCAGTGCGTGTGCTTGCCGGGTTTATGGTCTGTAGCACCGAGTCCTGCGGCAACGGCAGTCAGAAGCACCAGGGCCGTCTTTGCGCCGCCTATCTGCATAGTAGCAAAGAACGGCAGCAAGACACCAGCGATGTTGCCTAGGGTCTGCTTGAGACAGGAGACATCGCTCAATGCCGCTGCTATGCTTCTCGAACTCTCTGTCTTCCGGCGATCCAGCGGCTGGTCGAGGCTGGACCGGACCCTCCCTATGAGTCCCACGACAAGCAGTGTCGCTGACGTGAGGAAGAGGGCGTTCAAGAGGTAGGCTTCGTTTGCGGCGGTTTCGGCGGCGACTGCTGGCTCGTTGTCGACAAGAGCCTCCGACAGCGTTGCGGGCAGCTTTCGTGCCGCGCTCGGATACGCTATCGATGCAAGGAGGAAGGGAAGGGGGATGAGCAGCGCAGTGAGGGCTTCGGGGAGGTCCAGGAACGATCTACCAGCAAGTCAGTACGGCCTTCCCAGGCGACAACTGGACGACTCTTACGAGGATGGCTGCGCCGGCGCCGACTCGTGCACTGGCGAGAACATGCCATACTTTGCGGCTGCTGCGTTCTTCCTCGGTGTGTGCGGCGAGTCCAAGCCCAGCCCGCCATTCGGCCTGCCATTTGCGAACGAAGTCAGGCTGTGCGTGGAGCCGTTCGAGTTGGTGTGGGCGTGCGAGTGGGAATGGCTGTGTCCATGGCCGTGACTGTGCGCATTGCTGCTGTACTCGGCGTACGGTGAGCGCACCGCGCCGTACAGCTGCCCGCTCATGTCTGACCGTCGGTGCTGGTGTCCTGAGGTCGGCTTGTTCCCTTCGTCTACCGGCGAAAGGGCCTTGCGATTAGGGGAGGCTGCGGTGAAGTAGTGCGATTGCGACTGCGACTGCGACTGCGAGCGCCCATGGCCGTGGGCATGCGAGGTGGGCGCGACAGGCAGGGCGTACGTAGACGCCATATGCTAGCACCGCGTGCGGGACCCCGTTCTCGCCGTGTCTTGACTCGGTCGCGGTGGTGCACACAAAGGGCAAAGTGGGTCGTCCGGGGGTCGTGTTGTCCCAGCTCCAGCAGATGGCAGTGCCAAAGTATATACAGATAGAAGGAGTGATCTGAACGTGGAGGTGCCTCTATCTGCGTCGATAGCGGCGCCGTATCCATTTTACCCCATTACGCATTTATTCAGGGGCCAAGTTCACTCTCTTTGACGTGCAGCCTACGCGCCTTCCCTATTGGTGCTACCCGGCAGCCCCACGCGCCGGGACATGCACGCCGGAGATCTTAGCGAACGCGAACCCCCTGCAACGTGATCGGCTGCTTCACCATGAGAGGCCAGACGTCACCGCACCACATTCGCCATGTTCGAGTCGCTGCTCACTGCAAAGTTCAGCACTGGCTTTGACGTCGTGCTGGGCGTCGCATTGCTCTGTTCGACCATCTTCACCATCATCTTGCTGACTCTGCCGTCTCAGTATGACCCGTACATGGACAAGCCGATCAAGCTGGTGGACTTGGACGAAGAGGGCAATGCGATCGAGGTGAAAAGAGATGACGGCAGCGACCAGTTCAAGCAGGGCAGAACAGTGCAGATTGTCGTCCTCGGGGACATTGGTCGTTCACCCCGCATGCAGTACCATGCTCTGAGTATCGCCAAACACGGCGGCAGAGTGTTTCTGATCGGCTATCAAGGTACGAGATCTTCGCAGGACCTCGCCACACGCAGTCTGACCTGTTGCAGAGTCGGAGATACATCCTGACATTGTCTCCAATCCATTGATCGAGGTGGTACCCTTGGTCGCAGCGCCCGCATCCCTTCGTTCAAGTAGCAAGCTGCTCTTCCCCGTCATAGCCCCATTGAAAGTGCTGTGGCAGGTCAGAAGCTTGTATCGTGCCTTGTGTTACCGCACGCAGCCTGCAAGATGGATGCTAGTGCAGAATCCTCCTTCCATTCCCACACTTGCTGTTGCGAGCCTGGTCTGCTTCATCAGAAACACGCAGCTGGTCATTGACTGGCACAACTTCGGCTACTCGATTCTCGCATTGAAGCTCGGCGACAGCCACCCACTTGTCAAGATTTCCGCTTTGTACGAGAGGTTCTTCGCAAAGGTTGCAAAGCACCATTTCACTGTCACTCACGCCATGGCCCGCGTGCTGAAGACCTCATACGGCGTGACAGCCCAGGCTCTTCACGACAGACCCGGCCCAATGTTCCGACCCATCGACTCCGAAGAGCGCCGCACCTTTCTATCCCGTCTACCTGAAACCGCACAGTACGCAAAGGACCTCACAGCACCCACCAAAACACCCTGGAAGCTCATTGTCAGCTCCACGTCCTGGACCGCAGACGAGGACTTCTCCCTCCTGCTCGACGCGCTCTGCACATACTCCGCGCGAGTCGTAGCCCAACCCAATCTGCCCAACATCCTGGCAATAATCACCGGCAAGGGTCCGCAGAAGGAGCACTACCTCGCCCGCATCCGGGCCCTGAACCAAGAGAAGAAGCTGCTCAACGTCGTCATCCAAACCGCCTGGCTCACGTCCTCGGACTACGCGACGCTGCTCGCCGCCGCCGACCTGGGCGTGTCGCTGCACACATCCTCGTCGGGCGTAGATCTGCCGATGAAAGTGGTCGACATGTTCGGCGCGGGCCTGCCGGTAGTCGGCTGGGGCGAATTCGAAGCTTGGCCTGAGCTCGTCAAGGAGGACATCAACGGCAAAGGGTTCGCGAGCTCGCAGCAGCTAGCGGAGCAGCTCCTCGGCTTGTTTGGCGACGAGTCTCAGGTGCTGGCGGCGCTCAAGAGGGGCGCTGTGGAGGAGAGCAGGAACAGGTGGGACGGCGAGTGGGATCGCGTTGGGGGGAAGTTGTTCAAGCTGGTTGGTTGAGATGCGCGATCTGTGCGGTACACTGGGATCGCTGCTCACAGTGCCACTTCTAAACTCGACAGCTGAGAAGGCTGCTGCTTCCCTTCTAGTAGCACCTCAACTTCATGATCCGTACAAGCGACAGCAGAAACACGGCACACTCACACCAGGTAAAGCTTAGATCGGGTTGGATGATGGGCGCTCAGGCTCGCAGTTTAATCGAGCGACGCGGTGAAGTAACCTAGATCAACTCGGCAGGGATCCAGACCTGCTCATTGAGTACCTACTGCTCTGCTGGTGGGACGGTGCGGGACGCTGACTGGCAATGGATAGCTAGCTTGGGAAGTGAAAAACAGAAGAGCTGGACTTGGCACAGGGTGAAGTGCGCGGTCACGTGTGGTCTCAGCAGTTCAAGGAGTGTGCTAGCATGAAGATAGTAGGTCATTACATTCGTTCACGAGCATGACTCGTTGTTCAAAGATACCCTACGACAAAGCGCTTTTCCGTCCCTGTGTACCAGGCCGTGCGCGCCCAAATCAAAACTCCGTGCGCCGTTGCTTGTGAGACATGCTCGGGTATCGATGATTATGGAGACAGAAACGTATACAAAAGGAAACTCGCGGCGGTCGGTGCGGCGGCGACAGCGGTGCGCATCAACTATTTCAGAAGATGACGAGCGTCCAGACTGATCGGCAGGTGTGCATGACCCCACAGAGCCTGGCGGTGGCGAGCCGCCGTCAAGGGAGGTGAGACGGCGTACGTGCGGCTCAAATGCCACATCCAAACATAGCAGGCGTTCCAGCCCTACCGCTCGGCCGATACT
This sequence comes from Didymella sp. IMI 355093, assembly GCA_027946495.1. Taxonomy (NCBI): domain Eukaryota; kingdom Fungi; phylum Ascomycota; class Dothideomycetes; order Pleosporales; family Didymellaceae; genus Didymella; species Didymella sp. IMI 355093. Next base: position 42,247 of record JAPEUZ010000003.1, read on the forward strand.
GCCGATGCGCCTACGTCTCCGAAGGGAAGGTCGATGCAGGACTCACGTGCTGCGAGTTCTCAGGAGAGCTGTTCTTGGAGGACGCCGGTGAGGGCGTGTGCGTCTGGAAGACGATGTACAGGTCGTCGTAGCTGCCCATGACCATGTGCTTCCACTTGGCCATGGTAGGGAGCCCGACGTTGGCGACCGAGGACTTTGCGGAGATCTTGTCGGCGTACATGCCCAGCTCTTCTGTATCGTAGAGGTCTTCCTGGTGGATGTCCATGCGACTGGCGCCGCGAGGGATGGGCTTCTTGGTGACGCGCATGAACGGCAGGTTGGGGTCTGTTGTCATGGCATGTCAGACATTGTCAGAGAAAGATAGCTGGGGCACTCACGCTTGTCAAGCTCAGCGCAGAGAGCCGCCTCGGTGGTGGTGTCTAGACCGTTCGCATCTGAGCGGTACCTGTAGACGAGGATGCCCTTGTTGCTATTCTCATCGAGGTCAAAGAGGCTGCTGGCCTTGCTGGACGTGGTGCCCGATGTGGACGTCGATTTGGAAGACTGGAAGGTCATGCTGTTCTGCATGGACGTGAAATGGATGCCGAGTAGGTGAGGCTGAGACCGGCGGTGGGAGAATAGGGCTGTTGGGATGGAGTTGGGTTCGGTGGGGGTTCGGTGGGAGCTCGCGGTCGCACAGGGAGGACTGTGGGTTCGGTAGGCTTTGTATGGGCAGGTTGCGTGATCGGGTGATTGCGAACAGTGAGTGAACAACAGTAAAGCGGTCTGGGCGCTCAACGTCACAACGGCTGCGCCTCAGTGGCAGCGCAGGGTCGAGCTGCAAGCAAAGAGTGGCTGCAGCCAGCAGGGATCCGTCGGATTTAGCGAGAGACGGCGGCAGTGTCTGGTGGAGCCGTGATTGGGCGAACCTTCACTCTTCTTATGTGACGATGGCAAGTCTGCAATCCAGCTTGTGACTGTTCGCAGGCGTTACCCAGTTGCCAAGTGGAAGCGTTACTCAGTCACAGAAGCATCCATATGTGATCGATTGCCAGGTCAAATAATGCAGGGTCTGCGCATCATGGACGTTGTAAGACGCGCCAAACTGCAGCGGGTCCGCACCGACAAAGCAAAGGAGAGACCGAAGCAAACTGGAACCAGGTCTCGCAGCCCGGATGACTGATCCCGAATGATGCAGGCGTGATCAGCAAGCATTTACGAAGACTCGCTTGGCTTCACGTAGGGCAAGGGAGTTCCAGAGTGAGTCACCTGAAAGGCGTCTCGCGAATGACGCCGCATAGTGTTCATTTTGAATTTGGAGAGAGCAGCTCTGCGGACCGCTCTGCGCATCTTCTCTGCATCTGGATGGCAACGTTGGTAGTTCGCTCACCCTGCAGGCAGCTGTCCGCGATCTCTGGTACCAAGGGCAAATGATTCGTCACCCCAGATCTGCAAAATGCGGCCCGCAGCTGAGCTCATCACCCTCCTTGTCACTGTCGCACAGGAGCTCCTGCAGCCCCTGAAAACTTTTCGAGAGTGACGAGGGCGACCGCCAAACGCCCAAACGCCATCCATAATCAACGTCTGTCAAAAGAGGAACCCTCCAGGCAGTGCTGTCGCACAGAGCCCTGGCGGGCAAATCAGGGACGTGCTCGATAACTGACTAGCCTTGGAGGTCTGCAGGCGTATCAGCCACACCCGCTTCCGCCCACTAGTCATGGTTTGAGTGTGCAGCTGGACATGCAGCCTCATGTGCCTTATGTACCGGCAAGGAGCGCTCCCTCCTAGCACAGACAGCTGCTCTGCGCGCGCACAATCCGACCGAAGACCTCATTCCCGGGACCATTTGCGATCGCGATCAAGCAACCTGCGCCGTACAAAGCACCGACAGCCTCCCGAGCTCCACCATGTCCCTCCAACTCCCCCAAGACTCGCCGTCGCGGCCGCTAAGCATCCGAACCACGGGAACGTCGGCGACCATGGCGGATAAGACTGGGGAAGCATGGCGCGGCGCCGTCGACAGGCACAACTGCTGGGAGGATCTGATATTGACACTGGGTACGTTGCGCATCAAGTTTGGACATGGCCTCGGCATGGGGGTGGCGCGTAGACGTAGTGACGCGCAGGCGTATGGCGACGCGCATCCACAGCACGACATGCTAACAACGTCACCACAGATGGAGGCGGGATTCGAGGCTACTCCAGCCTGCTCATCGTTCAGCGGCTCATGCACGAGGTAGCCCGATGCGAGGTACGACTACAAGAAGAGGAAGGGCCGGTCCCTGGCAGCACGCGCAGAGAATTCAACGAGGAGGAACTGTTGCCATGCCACTACTTCGACTACATGTACGGCACCAGCACAGGCGGCCTCATCTCCGTGATGCTGGCGCGCCTGCGCATGACCGTCCCGCAATGCCTCGAGATCTACAGGCAGGTCGGCCACGAGCTGTTCGGTCGTCGACGAAACATCCTCCCCTTGGCGACCAAGTACCACCACAAGCCGCTTGAGAAGGCCGTACAGAAGATTGTGAGCCAGTACTGCAAGCTGCACGTAGACTGCGATGGCACCGATTGGCATCCTTGGGACTGGGACCCAGTGGATGAGGAATCGCCAAACCCTTCAGCGACCTCGACCGTCAACAGTCATTCTACATGCAAGAACTCGTACAGCGCTGCGCCCATCCAACCGATCGACAGAATTTGCCAATCGTAAGTCATTCTTCCATCGTAGTTATCGGCATGTCGAGCTAGAGCTAGTGCTGAGAGCTTCCTCCACTCGACACCTCCCAGGGTGCATGATCATTCTCAAACAGCATCGCACATAGAGCTGACATCATCCTACAGTATCTGTCTCACTGCAACACATAATGGTCAGATCGACGAGGCGTACCTACTCCGGTCCTACAACCACCGATACGACCAAGACATTTTGCCTCCCTGGGTGCGACCGTACAACGAGGGCGCAGATAAGCTCAAGATCTGGCAGGTGACGCGCGCCACATCAGCAGCCCCCTTCTACTTCGACATGTTGTTCGCCGATGTCGGTAAGGGGCGCGGGTGGAAAGGCTTCAAGGATGGCGGAATCCGCGAGAACAACCCTTCGTACGCGGCGTACAGCGAACACGCCTCTCTAAGAGGTGATGAACACGAGCCGGCTTTACTCTTGTCGATCGGCACTGGACGTCCCAACAACAACAACGATGGATTTGCTGCAGTTTGGCCAGGCCCTCTTGGAAAAATCCCACTGTTGCAGAAGTGGAGCGAGAAATTCGCAGTTTTCAAGAATGTCTTGATCAAGTATACCGAAGGCGAGGCGCGACACAAGACATTGCGCACCATTGCAAAAGGCGAGCACCGATGGTACAAGCGGCTGAACGTCGATCAAGGCATGGAGGGGCTCGCGCTCGATAACTGGGAGAAAGGCCCGTGGTTCAACATGCACACAGGCGAAGACAAAGTCGTCTCGGGCGGCAAAACGCTCTCGCGGATGGAGAAAGCCTCAGGCGACTATCTCTCCCGCGACAACGTCGAGACCCTCGACGGTGTGAAGGAGTACCAGCCGCCGAAAATTGTGCTCCAGCAGATTGCCGAGCGTCTCGTACGCCACCGCCGCATGCGCGAGGAGACCAAGAACGACAACCTGAAGCGCTGGCAGACGCACATGGGCCAGTGGCTGACCGGCGAGCTGACCGACGAAGACTCAGCGGTCCACATCTCCCCTCCCACGAGCAGGAAGGGCTCAAAGTCGAGGTCTCGCCCGCCAACACCCGGTCGCACTCACGTGAGCGGCACCGCGCACGCGTCCTAGACCTCCCTGGAGGACGCCCAGCTCTTCCAGTCTGCTATCTGCACCCACACATGTCGATTTGATTTGGTTTGATTGATTTTAGCATGGCGTTCCGCGTCGCATCGGCATTGGCATTGGTAAAACCCACACCCCCCTTGTCTGTTTCTTGCATAGCGTTGGAGCATGGCATAGCATGGCAGAGCATAGCGACGCCGATACTCAGAGCATAGCGCATAGCACTAGAACATAGCGATACCCAGTATGTAGCCTCTGGAATTTCATCTCGTTTTAGTCCCAGCGCTCCATCCCTTCACTCAGCGAGGTCGCTGAACTTGGTGCTTTGATTACCTATGTTTAATGTAATGAACAGCAGTCGTGAAGGATTCTTTTGCTGTGCTAATACAGCAAGGCACACTAGCAGAACTACGTCTCATATTCTTCTCAGGTCTGGAGGCGCGGCGACGGACGGTGTGAAGGACTCGACACGTGCAGTCGCGTCGGCGCTAGCGTCGAAGCCGGCCGCCAACTCGCAAACGCGTCATGTCCACGCCCGCCTTGTCTCCCAATGGCCGCAGATGCGTCCATGGAGAATGGCACATCCGCGAGCCCTGCGCCCAATGGCAACGACAAACCCGCGACGCCCAACGTCCTCGAGGTCGTGTTTGGCTCCCTCCTGATCAAGCCATGGTACCCGTCCTTCTACCCGGAAGAGCTCGTCGGCCGCAGGGTGGAGCGGCTCTACGTGTGCCAGTGGTGCTTCAAGTACACCAAAGAGCTCACGGGCTTCATTAAGCACCTTGTAAGCCCCCACTCCCCAAGCCGTGCCGCAAAGCTAACCATCACAGAGAGCCTGCCCTCTCCGCAGCACCGAGCCACCCGGCACCCACGTGTACACGTCCAACGGGTACTCGCTGTATGCGATCGACGGGGAGGCGAACAAGGCGTACGCGCAGAACCTGAGTCTGTTCGCCAAGCTGTTCCTCGACACGAAATCCGTCTTCTACGACGTGACGACGTTCCTCTACTACCTGCTCGTCGCGCACAGCCCCGCCCCGAGCATACCGCACACTTATCTCGACGACGCGCCCGCGCCGCAGAACCAGGTCGTTGGCTTTTTTAGCAAGGAGAAGATGAGCTGGGACAACAACAACCTCGCGTGCATCCTTGTGTTTCCGCCCTGGCAGAAGCAAGGCCTGGGGCAGATACTAATGGGCGCGAGCTACGAGATGAGCAAGCGGGAGGGGCGGATGGGCGGGCCCGAGAAGCGTGAGTTTCTATGCACTACACTGAGCTATGCATGGCTTGTTCGCTGACTGTTGCAGCGCTCTCCGACCTCGGCCACCTGGCCTACTTGCACTACTGGTCCCAGACCCTGGCGCGCACGATCCTGGCTTGGCCTTCCAAGAAGACAACGACTGTGCAGGACCTCGGGCAGAAGACGTTCATCGTGCCAGACGACATCATAGCCACGCTGCAGGCTATGGACGTGCTGGAGCACAAGAAGCGAGGGGGAGCGGAAGCCGTCATCAACAAGGCCAAGGTGCGGGCGTGGGTGGAGAAGCACAGGGTGAACTTGACAAGTCCCGTGGATTCAGACGCTTTTGTCTTGAGGGATAGGAGTAGGAGCGAGAGCGAAGAGTAGCCGGCACAAAGTCGTGCTGCGTAGGCGTTTTGTCGAGATACCCCAATTCCACGATCAATCAACACACCAAGACTCCCAATACCTCGTGCACAGAATGCGCACGCTGCGGACAGATATGCAGAACGCTCGAAACTACAATGACATTGGTATATCTAGCCGCCAACAAACTCCAAACGCCCTCGCTCGCTCCCCTCAAGACTGCGTTTCGTCGTACATCACTCACGCACCATCCCCCATTTAGAACTACGCAGCCGCCCGTTGAGCATTGCGGCCCGCCCTCGCTGGCGCGCGAACAGCACCAGGCCTGTTCAACGTGTACTTTGCAAACGACCTCGCGAGCGCCTTCTTGGCGCTGACCTTCTGCGAGCCCACGAACGAGTCCACCGTGACCGCGATAGCGCGGTCGATGTCCTGCGATGAACAGTAGTCGGAGAGGCGCATTTTGCAGAACGCCTCTGCGATGCGGAGGATGGCTTCGAGATGGCGGACCTGAGCAGTTAGCGATGTGTAGGGATGAGATAAGATAGATGAGGAGACTCACAGTGATGGGGTACGCGCCCGTCGCCATCGACTCGCGACGCATGTCGGCGAAGAGGCGGGCGACTTTGTCCTGGTCGATTTGGTAGAGTTTGGGTCTGCACTTCTCACGGGCGTAGAGGATGTACTTCCGCAACAGCTCTTGCGGGATCTCGCTCTCTTTGCGTGCGGTCTCCATGTCGTCGACCTCCATGCCCTCGCCGCCCTCGCCGTCCTGGGTCGCCTTCTTGTCCGAGTAGCCGTAGGCAGAGTTGACGAGGGGATGCGCGCGGCCGTGAGAGTTGACGACAAACTTTGCGAGACGCTCGTCTTCCTTGGGATCGACGGTGTCACGGACAACACAGAGGATGTCGAAACGCGAGAGGATGGGCTCGGTGAGCTCGACGTTCTGAGAGAAAGGAATGGTGGAGTTGTAGCGGCCACCGATAGGGTTGGCAGCTGCGACAATAGCGCAGCGAGCCTGAAGGGTTGTAACGATGCCGGCTTTCGAGATAGAAATGGTCTGCTGTTCCATGGCTTCGTGGATGGACGTTCTATCTTGGTCGTTCATCTTGTCAAACTCGTCGATAAGGCAGGTACCTTTGTCAGCAAGCACCAGAGCACCTCCTTCCAGCGTCCATTCGCTGGTCATGGGGTCGCGACGAACAGAAGCGGTCAAACCAACAGCAGAGGCTCCCTGACCGGTGGCGAAGACCGCGCGATGGGCAGTTTTCTCGACGTATTTCAAGACTTGTGACTTGGCTGTACCCGGGTCTCCAAGAAGCAGGACGTTGATGTCACCACGGATGGAGTGACGACCAGCTGCTTCTTTGCTGACACCACCGAACAACGACAATGCGACCGCAGTCTTGATGTCGGTGTGACCGTAGATGCTGGGTGCGATCGAGTCGATGATCTTGTCCACAATCTTAGGATCTTTGGCCAGTCGTCGAATCTCGCGCTCGTCCTCGTCAGTCAGTCGGAAACCAGCCAGCTGGTCGTGAGACTTGACAACGTAATTCGCCTCCAAGATCGTCGCAAAGACAGGGAAGCCGTTCTTGTTGTTGAGAGCGGCATCGTAGTTGTTGCGGTAGATACCAGTAACTTCAATCTCCTCTCCAGGCTTTGCTGAGTCGATCAGATCCCAAAGAAGAATGACTTCACGGTGACGGGGCAGACGACCAGCAGGGACGGTGCCAGGCGATTCCTGTAATGTGAGCTTCTGGTAGTTGCGGTATACTGTGCGCTCCGAGTTCACTGTGAAGGGACCACGCGACTGGCAATTCTGGCAGAAGGAGATCTTGACTTCGACGTTGGAATCCTGGTGGAAGGGACCAAGCGTAGTACCGCACTTTGTGCAGTCGAACTTGACGTACTTCAGCTGGGGGAACACTCCACTGCGGCGAGTGACGACACCGCTGACACGAACCAAACTGTTCAGGTGAGACTGACGAAGCTGGCGCAGGGTATATTGGACGGGCACGTCTGTTATTCGAACGTGGATCTCGTTGTGGATGCGTTCGTAGTCAGGGTAATGAAGAAGCACAACTTCCATGGAGACCTGGTCGAAGATCTTGAGCATCTCGGTCGGTGTGTTTGCAAGCCAATAGGCCAATGTAGCCTTGGACTCGGCCAGATGGTCGAACGAAACCTCCAGTGATTCGGCGTTGACCTCACCAAGAGTTCGAATGCGCGTACCGTAGACTGATGTTCCGTTCTCGTCTGTGTATTCTGTCAAGAACGACTTGAACTCGCGAGCGATGGTGCGGGCGACTTGCGGCTGGGCTACCCAGTCTGTCAGGTTGTTGGCTTTCACGTCGGTGAGGGCCTCCAGGGTAAGCTCTTCGTTCATGATATCGTCGCCCATGTCCATGTCGTCCTGATCCTCATCATAGCGATGTCTTCGTACGCGGCGGCGGCCTTGTCCCATCAGATCGGCCAGACCATCCTGGTCGTCGTCGTCCGGTAGGAAAGCAGCAGGCATGCGGCGCCTGGCCTCCCTATCGCGAGCGTTGAGGCGCCTTTCCAGCTCTCGCCTTTGGTCAAGTGTGAGTTCGTCATATTCGCCTTCGTCGTCAATACCCTCGCCCTCATATGCGTCGTTCTCGCGTCTGCTGTAGTCGTTCTCGAAGTCGTCTGCGAACAGATCGATGCCCTCAGCTTCCTCGGCTTCTTCGTCCAGGTCGTCGACGTCGCGGATAATGTCGTCATCGTCAAGCAAGTCTGCGTCGTCGTCTTGGGGCAGCATGGGCGGCGAAGAGGCCATGGCTGTTGGTTGTCAGATGTGCTCTTCTTTTTGTGCTTGTGCTACTTACGGCTCGATGGAGGCAGAGCACCAGACGATGAAAGACCGTCATCGCGAGCACGTTTGTTGTTGCTCCTGCTGGGGCCTGCCCCACGGTTTGCGGACGACATGTTGGAGCGCAGAGGTGAACTGAAATATGTCAACAGCTGGACAGACGATGAGGGGCAGGGGCTTGGTCGCTCTTGCTGTATGTGCTGCCAAGACTGTTTACGCACCTCATTCCGAGCCAATGCACAATCGTATATTTCGTACAAGGGTGTACAAAGGTGCACAAGCGTAAAAAGGGAACGTGAGTAGGTGGAGAGAGTGTAATGTGGGGTGGGATTAGAAAGTCGCGAAACACGCGCGTAACGGAGGCAACGCGCGTGTCTTCGCGGCGCTAACCATATCGGGGCTTAATTGATCCTCCAGCTTCGAGAGCTCCAGCGTGACATCAACACGAAGTCGATTTATATCCTGATAACCTCAGTCTCGCATAGTAACAGGGCCTGCGACCAAGAAAAGCCCGCTGCGCCTCTCGCGCGCCCTTCATCCCAGTCATGACGGACTCGCAGCCAACCGCCGCATCTGCAAAGCAGCGTACCAGCAGCATGTCGCAGATGTCCGAGAGCTCTCAAACTGCAGCAGAGTGAGTCAGGCTCCGATATACACGTGGCCGAGTTTCTGACATCTTTCTTATAGCTTCATCAAGGAGCAGCTCAGCCTGGAGGCAGAAGCACGCGAGGCTCTTCCCTACGTCAGTAGCCCTGTCCTGTCGCACGCAGCACCGCTGACATTCTGACAGCAATTCGATACATGCACACGCGATCTCGGTCCTCTCCGTCAAAGCCTCTACGCATGTCTCACGTGCAGCCCTCCTCCGGCCAGTGCCGCTCAAGTGCACACTCCAGCAGGCGTCTGCTACTCGTGCTCGATATCCTGTCACGGCGAACACACCCTCGTCGAGCTCTTCAACAAGCGCAACTTTGTCTGCGACTGTGGCACGACACGCATGCCCGAAAATGCACCCTGCACTCTGCGCATCAACCCAAAGACCGGGCAAAAGGGTGACGTGACTGGCGAGAAGCCTGCGCAGGGCAACAACTACAATCAGAACTTCCAAAACCGGTTCTGTGGCTGCGGTGAGGACTATGATGCCCATCAGGAGAAGGGTACCATGTTTCAGTGCCTTGGTCTGGGCACTGTTGAAGATGGAGGCTGTGGTGAAGACTGGTGGCACCCGGAGTGCTTGGTTGGCTTTACTCGAGAGGAGTACGCAAAGTCAATCGAAAAGCCAGAGATAAAAGATGCAAATGGTACATCAGCAGACGTTGAGGCCAACGGAGAGGCAAAGAAGGAGGAGAGAAATACATCAGATACACCTGTGCTTGACGTAGCGGCGCTCGAGCGAAATGGTGTGGATGGAAACGACGTAATGGCTGACGCTGAGGAGATCGAAGATGAGGATCCGCCACTGCCTCCGGGCTTCCCAGCCGAGGACGACTTCGATCACTTCCTCTGCTACAAGTGCATCGAGGTCAACACTTGGATCAAGTCATACGCGGGCTCACCTGGCTTCCTACCGCCAGTGTACACTAAGAAAGAGCTCAACGCAGTACATCCAACAGAGACCACGACATCGACCGAGGCTACCGCAAATGGTGACCCCAAGAAGCGCAAAGCATCTGACGAGGTTGAGAACGAGCAAAGTGACGCATCGCTATCTGTGCCGGCTCCAGCTAAGCGTCAGAAGTCAGAGGATCCGAATGGCGCATTATCCAGCATTCCAGAAGACACTGCTACGGCCACCTCCACGCTGCCTATCACACCGAAGAAGGAAGACACAGCAATCTGCAAAGTAGCGTCCCTCCCTCCCCTTTCCACAACAGCTCTTACAAAACCGTTTTCTCTTTTCCTCAAGCCAGATTTCCGTGATCACCTCTGCCGCTGCGCAGAGCACTTTCCACTTCTGAAGCCACACCAACAACTTCTGGAAGAAGAAGACACATACGAGCCGCCTATCTCTGAAGATGGCGAAGAAGGTGCGCAGTCCGTCGGCACCGGCTCCATTCTAGATCGCGGCGAAGCAGCATTCAACAACATGGATCGCGTGCGCGCTATCCAAGGTGCGATGGCATATGCGCAGCTAAAGGACAAGGTGAGCGCTTTCCTGAAGCCCTTCGCCGAGAGCGGACAAGCAGTAGGAGCAGAGGATGTCAAGGCATATTTCGAGAAGCTGCGAGGTGATGAACAGGGCATCCAGGAAGCTGCTTCTGGCGCGAAGGAAAACAGAGAAGATGGAGAGGGTGATGGCGGCGCGGATGGCAGCAGCAGAAAGGAGCAAAGTGGATATTGAAAACAACAGGGAAGGGCGTTGAGGTGGGCATGATACCAGAACTAGATAATGCGGTGACGAGAGATGACTAATTTGTATAACAACAAGCGATCAAAATGAGCCGTGCACATTCTATTGAATGATATTTTGAAGTGTCCTTTGGGCAATGTGGAAGCTTTTGAAAGAAATATCGAAACGTATCCAGTTATTGGGCACGGGCTTATAGGTAATGTCGAGTCGGCGTTTCCGAGCTGAGTGTAAAGTCATAAGAGATAGTCTATGCTGGGTCCAAACGTCACGCATACAGATGGTAACTGTTTCAGAACCAGCCCCCACCATCCAGCCGACCGATTCTCTAGAGCAGCATTCGAGCATCTAGAGACAGTCTCTCCAGAAGCAGCCAAACTTCTGCACCCAGCTTGTTTGGTCAATCAAGTCCAGGAGACCTCTTCGGGGGCGTCGATGGACCAGCCGCTCGACCACAAGCCCACCTGTTTGGTACTATGCAGGCTCCTACCGGCGGTCTCTTTGGGGCGGCGCAGCCGACTCCAAGCCTTTTCGGCACAGTCTCTCAAGGGAACGACACTCTAGGCCAGCTTCCCTCGTCGATGTCGGCATTTGTAGGTACGCAGTCTGACCAGGTGGCCACGATCAATCACCTACGCCAGCAGCTTGAGGAGGAGGAACAGCGTTCGGCACATCTAAAGCAACAATTGCGGTTCCGATGAGAGAGGGTGGGATGATGTAGAGAAGCTAGCAAGGAGAAGGACTGTCTGTTGCGAGATATCTAGATCCTGATCTTTGTAAGGTGTAAGATTGGGTTTGAATCATAGTATCCAGATGTGTTTCCCGTTCTACGTAGAAGAAGCATCGTCTTTAGCGGACTCTGACACAATAGCCTCCTCACTCTCGTTCTCAATGATAGTTAGATCCTTGACTCCATACTTCCTATTACTCTCCGACTTATTCGACGAAGAAGCACCGTACGGCTTCATAGCAAACTGTCCACTATTCGATCGATCGTAGCCGTTATTGGCGTTTGGAGGATTGCTTCGTTGCGACGAGCCCCAGAACTTGGGCAGGTAGGTTTTGAGGATGGCTTTAAAGGTCGAGGCTGAGCTGCAGATGATGGCTAGGATTGTAACGTCAGCGATCATATGGCGATAACTGACTTGATGAGTAAGGGGAGAGGAGGCAACTTACCCGCGTAGATCTCAATATTGCACCAGTTGAGGGAGTCCGCCATGTAGTACCACAGGTCGGCTTCATTGGCCAAGAATAGCACGTAGTAGAAACGGACGCAGCCAGCTAGTTCGTCTGTCAGTGCACTACTGAGTTACTTAGGGATTATACGATGCTTACCCGCAACAGCCACGAGGCCGACACTGAACAGTGCTCCAAGAGCAAGCTTTTGCCGTAAGGGCATCTGTAGATTCCACAGCATTGGTATCGGGAGCATGTATATGCTGATGTCCTGAATGATATTGCAGATGCCATTGAGATTGAAGAACATTTGCTGCGTTGGTTGACTCAAGCACTTCTCCGGCGTGGCGGCTTGCCCTGCGAGGTCCCAGAACAACGAAGGTGGAACACAGACAAAGGCAAGAAAGAAAAATGTCGTGAGGGAAAGAGCAGCAACGAAAGCCAGGAGGAAGTAGATGGCCCATCGTGTATACTTGCGGTGGTCGAGACGCATGTAAAAGACCAATATGCTAGTCTTGACGAAACCAAGGGCGATGGTGTACAACAGGCGTGTTGCGTAGTTAGACTTGAGCAGTGGTGCCATGTTCTCAGGAGGTATGTCTTTGACTGCATCGAATGTCAGCGCGAACAACAAGTCAGGAGGTAGGTTCGGACCATGAGCTCCTACCCCGTACCAGCCGCATATCATTGTGGCTATCGAGAGTGCAATAGTGAAAATGTAGCCGACGAGGAGCAGATCTACTGAGGTCAGTATTGCCGTTCTCGCGATAGAGTGCGCCGTACATACAATCGTCTGAACCCAGTCCACCCTGTACAAGGCGTAGCCTGACATGCAGTCGAAGGCCCATTACGATTGTGGTGATGATAATGAAAGGAATAGCAACTGCAAAGGTTGAAGCTTGTTTGGTAGCTTCTTGCAACGCTCGTGGCTGCTCTTGCTGGATACCTCCTGGCATAGTGGTATAATCTCGATCGTCAAGTCCCTAACTCTCAGTTTCGTGACGTGATGGCTTTTATGTATATTGTAGCCTCACTTGTAGCCATCAACGACACTTCATATGATGCTTTTGATGCTTTCAACCTGCCTGAGGCTGCTTTGGGACAATCACGGCTCAAAGTCTCCACTTCATTGCGACCCTGGGGCCTACAAGGCCAGTGCAGACATCCGAAGGATGTTCTTCCTGTACCATTGCAGTAAGATACGCATGGCTAACATCCCATCTCAACGGAAGCGATGTTGCGACTCAACAGTGAGGCGCGTGCACATCATGCAGGCGGATAGAAGCCTGAATCCAAGGCGCGACCTACATACATGCAGCTCAATCACATTTCTGTAGGCGAGTTGAAGTAGGAGTATACCTCCGCGGACCAAGCGGCCCATGCAGTACAGCCTCCGAGGCTTGCTATGCAATTGCTGCGAATTTTAGTAAAATCCGTGCACGTTAGAAGGGGACCCACATCACACCACTAGGAACGGGGGGAAGCGGCACAGCTGTTCCGAGCGACAAGATCGCCAGCCATGAGACCTGATACAATACCAGACCCACTGCTCATGTAAGGGCTGCTTGAATAAGGGTGTTCCCCGATGAGAGCACGAGCAATGTCGGAGCCTCAATCCGGCGGCAACGTGGAGAACAAGGCTTCGCACGGGCTGGCTGGACCCGAGAAACCGGATGAAGGCAGACACTTCGTTGTCTTAGGCTTTCATGAATGTTGCAACAGAACCGTAAACTGATATGTGCATGAGCTCAAGGCTCCTCAACCGATACACCAATGCAGCTCGCGATGGTGATATCCCTGCGTCCTTCTCTCAAAGCAACCAGCTCATCGTAGAAATCCTGGTCCCAAGCTTCCTGCTGCCTCTTGGGTTTCCATCCAAGGAGTCTCTGGCCTACAGTGCCTTTGACCGCCTTCTCGCCGCCCCACCCACGCTTAGCAACATCAACAAAGCCCGCCGTTAGCTCGTCTGCAATATCCTGCACATCGGCAAAATGGATTTCTCTCTGCTGGGGAGTATCTTTCCGCGGCAGGACACCTGCATCAAAAGCCGCATCGATTGCTTGTCTGTTGATGTCAAGCATGAGAGCTCGTCCAACAGTGGGGAAAAGGATGCCCTTCTTTCCTGAAGGAATGTAGTCAACTGCACGATCTGGGCGCTCGAGGATGGTACGTATAATGAGGACAAAGTAGTCAGCCAGGTCAACAACATGGACCTAGGTGGCAAGCGTGCGATCAGCAAGGCAGTCAACAATCGATGTGTACTGAAGAGACATACCCAGTCAAAGTTGGCTTGGTTGTTCAATTTGAATCCATGACCGTGCTGCACCACGTAACGAAGGATCAAAGGAATGATCAAACCTTGTTGGTTGAACAGTCCGGTGCCCTCGCCAAAAATGCATGGAGCCTGGAGACTGACAGCCTGCACGCCTTGCTCAACCGCAGTTTCCAGCACTGTAATCTCGGTTGTTCGCTGTGGGTAAGGATCCTCGATATCGAGCGATTTCATGTGGTCGAAGATGGCCTGCCCATCCCGTCCGTCATCCCACTCGAACGGTTTCCTCGATGGATCGACCAGATTCGTGCAACCAGAAATATGGAGCATCCAGGGGACGGCTTGGCCTGTCTTGACGCGATGTGCAAGACCATCGACAAAGGCTTTGGCTCCTTCTGTGTTGAATCCTGTTCCCGCATTGATGATGATGTCGTATTGAGCTGCAATCTCCTCAATGAATTGCGTGTCGTCCAGACCTGTCCAGTATATGATGTTGATACGCTCACCATATACATTACGCAGCAGCTCGCCCTGATGCTCGCGTCGAACCAAGAGGTCGATTCTCAATGACTGAAGGCTAGCTTCGGTGCTGGACAGCAGCTGTGATAACACAGTACCGCCGACATATCCTGTGATGCCGACAAGGAGGATCTTGCTCATTTTGGCGGTAAGGTGAAGAGATAGATGTGGACAGTAAACTGTTGAACGGCATGAACAGGTTCAGCGCGGACTTTTGTAGCTATGGTTTCCACGGGACTTTCCAAACTTCTTCGTTAAAGGAGCGTTCCCCTGGTCGTTTTTGCTCCACCGTGTTGTGCGCTCAAAGCTCCAATCCTAGCTCCCCTGTACTCGCATCTGCAGATTTCTGCAGTGGGCACCTTCCTGAAGCTGCAGCCCAGACTGATGATCGAGCATAACGCTCAGGCATACTGTGGGTACTGTGCATATCGCGGCAAACGATTCGCTGTCTGGCGGTGTCGACCACACCTCAATCATACCCCCATCGCGTCCTCGTTCGACAGCATGACTCCGGTCTTGCGTACTCTCCTCTTCAGGCCGAGTCATTTCAGGATTGCAGTCATCCCAAAGTTGGTGGGTTGCGCAGACAGGAGCAAGTGGAACCGAGGAGCGTGCACCTCACGCAGCCGAGCCTCCCTTTTCGATCAGGTGCAGCGGCGCATGTGCAGCCAGTTCAACACCACATCTCTCTGTATTGTGAAGTCCACGACGTGGAGAGTTCGATGGGATTCTGATGAAGTGGATGATTATAGAGCAAACAACCTCGGAAGTGGCGACTTTCCGCGCTCGCAACTTCTTTGGCGCTAATTTGTCAGCACCGCACTTGCTGTACATAAGAGCGACGATGCAGCATCGGCAAGCACTCGGCACGATTCCAAAGTCGAAACTACATTCATCGTGGCGTTCAGACAGAGCTTGAACAGGATGACGAACTTCAACATCAACATCGTGTCCGATACAATCTGCCGTACGTCCCCTAGAGCAAGATTGCACAAAAAATTGCACAAATTAATAGTCTTCTAGCATGGTGTTATGTTGGCAAGAAGCGTCTTGAAAAGGGCATTGCAGCATACAAACAGAAGTACCCAGGATCTGATGATACATTCTCGACACAATGGTATCCTTTCTACCTGAATCCCGATGCCGGCAAGAGCCTCGACAAGCAGGAGATGTACATCAAGAAGTTCGGCAAGGAGCGCACAGCAGCCCTTAACCAGATGCTCGCCAAAGTCGGCCAGGATGATGGCATCAACTTCAAGTTCGGCGGCAAGACTGGAAACACGCGCGACTCACATCGCCTTGTGCAGCTTGGCAAGATCAAGGGACCAAAGATGCAGACTCGTGTCGTCGAGGAATTGTTCGCTGCGTACTTCGAGAACGAGAAGGACATCACAACTCAGGAAATCTTGATCGAATCTGGTATCAAGGCGGGCCTCGAAAAGGAAGAAATCAGAGACTGGTTGGATAACGGGAAAGGTGGCGCTGAAGTCGACAAGGAGGTGCAGGACGCACGCGAGCAGAACATCAGCGGCGTGCCGAACTTCACGATCAACGATCGCTTTGAAATTGGTGGAGCTCAGGAGCCAGCTGCGTTTGTGCAGCTGTTCGAGCGTTTGAAGAAAATGGAAGGTAACCTTTGAAGTGTGAGTAGTCCTGATCAACTGTACTGATCACAAAAGTGGTACCAGCTTACCATTGAATGTCGACAGCTTGATATGGCATACCACAATACTAGAATAGCACCCAACACACCGAGAATTGGTATATATACTCGTACCTGCGATTGATAAAGACGCACAACAAGTCGAAATCAAGGGACCAACTTTTTCACCAATGATGACACAGACAACAGAAACCTCAAGCAACACACCTTC
Source organism: Didymella sp. IMI 355093 (assembly GCA_027946495.1). Taxonomy (NCBI): domain Eukaryota; kingdom Fungi; phylum Ascomycota; class Dothideomycetes; order Pleosporales; family Didymellaceae; genus Didymella; species Didymella sp. IMI 355093. The sequence goes on from JAPEUZ010000003.1 coordinate 58,658, forward strand.
TCAAGATGCCAGGTGCGTCCAGCAATCCATATCCGTTTTCCCTCTATCCCTAGCAGCATCCCCACCGCCGCTACCATCCGACGCAGAGTTGGATAAACAGTGAGGAGCACATTATACTCGTGCCTATCAGAAATAGGCCACCTGAATCCCGACAATTGTAGGATACCAGATACCTCGAACTAGAAGCCGCTGTTGACAGGACATGGCCAGCCATCGCAGACTCCTAGCGCCGTCAATGGGCGCTAGGCATGGCTGGTTTGTCAGATTCATGGGTATAATATTCCAGATGGCGATGCCTCAGACGTATGCCTTGAATTGACCTCAAGCCTTGATAGAAGTAATCAACGGTAGCAGTCTCCTATTTCAAAGATTGTGGTCTGCATAGCGCATACATTTTTGGAGGGCGGCGATTATTAGCGAGAAGTTTTTGACATTTAGTGAAGCTGTCTTCTATATAGCAGTCTTGACTACCTCCTGTATTCTAGGTAACAGCATGCTCATAGCCGGCTTCCTCTAATGCTCTCCTTGCGCATAGCTCTGCGCGTAGGCTCGAGGAATTTTGCAAGTGTGCATATCTCGTACATCCCAGCGCCAAAGACTTCAGGTTACTTTGCGGGTGAAGCTTATTCCAGGTCTTTCCTAAGATATGTGAGAGAGGACGTGTCAACGCACGACCCACATAAGAGGCTCTTATATGGACACTGAACAAAGGAGACGGGACTAGGAACGAGTGACTCCTGCAAAATGTTTCTTGAACAGCTGTCTGTAATGCTACAATAGAAGGACCGATATCCCCGTTCAAGCAAGAATGAACTAACACCAAACTCCAGCTTTTCAGCTCTAACCTCCGGCGACGACGGCCAGGCCCTCGTAGATCTTCCTCTTTACCTTGAAAAACGTAGATGCATCGCTATTCCTCGTATCGGTGAAGTTGTATGCTCCACCATCAACCTCGATCGTGCCTGCCGCCGTCTTCCTTACAGCAACAATGCCGTTGATAACCAGCACACCTTCGCCCCTGAACTCAGCCTCCATCCCCGACGCTTTCATGAGTTTTCTAAGATCGGCAAGCCTCAAGTCACCAACATGGAAAGGCTGGGCCACCGAACGCACAGCGGTCGCCAAGTTCGTTGGTATGACATCCAGAACTGGGGTGTCGTCGTTTGCTTCCTGGCTGACAGGAATAGCAGGGGTGGCTTCAAGCCTCGCCCGCTTCTTGGCTGGAGCTTCGTCCTCTTCTTCTTTTGGCGGTGGCTCGAGGCTCGCAGCCTGCAAGCGTCCAGTAATGGCAACGACGCCCAGACCGTGCACCTTTTGCCATCGCAGGTTTTGGATCATGCTGCGCGATAGCTTGACGGACCAGGCGTTCGTGTCGACACTAGCATCGACCATTGTGCCGACCGCGGGAGTGAAGACGTCAATATTGCTGCCTGCTTGGATCGAAGCTAGGGCCTTTCTAAGCTCTTCCGCAAGATCCTTGGTCTCTGTCTCTTCACCAGCAACGAAGATGAGGTTGCGAGGCTTGATCAGTGGGATAAGCGTCTGGATTGTTCGACGGTCGTGCAGGCCAGAAAAGTCAATGTAGGTGATGCGGCACCTGATGTCGAGTGTTTCGGAGTCAATAATGACCTTGGCGGGCCCGTCCACCTTTTCTGGGTCGTCTTCTGGCTCGCTGTCTGGCTCAGCAGGTGTCTCCGCTACACCGTCCCATTTCCTTTTTTGACCAACTGCATTCTCCTTCTTCACTGCATCACCACGCGAGGGCTCGCCAGGCACGTTATCTTCCTCCTCCGCCTTTGCAAACTCTTCAGGCCGAATAAGATCTCCGAAGTCGTCTGCACGCCTTCGTTTTGTGATAATCGGAAACATCTTGTCTGCGCCTTTCTTGCCCTGCACTTCAAAGTCGTGTACGTTCTTTCGCCGTGTGAGAACGTTAACGCCCATCTCAGCATCAGTCTGATCAACCTTGTTGCGGGCATGGCGAAGCGTAGCAGTTGTGTTGAGAGCCTTTCCTTGATGTGGATGGACCATATCCTCTGAGTCTTCGGAGCTCTCTGATGTTGTTGACGAGCGATCATCCACGACATCGGCGGTCTCCATGTTGGTTGTGGCATCACCACCCATGGTGTTGTGTAGCTGTCTCTGTCTGGCCAAGTGCTGTTGATAGAGGGGCACCTCGTCGCCTTCAAGCGCGACTGTCCGAGCGACCCGCACTGGTGTTCGTCCCGGAGCATCAATGACTGTTGTCGACGAGCCCTGTTCGGTGTTTGCGTTTTGCTCGTTCCAGATCTCCCATAGGTACCTCCCCAGGCCCTTCTCTTTGCCGCCCAAATCACCGACACGCTCTGTCAAGATGATGAGGTTTTTCTCGTCTGATGCCAAGCTCTTGATCGCGTCCCTAGAGAAGCCCCACTCCAGGGAACTGTCGCTTGCAAGTATCACACGCGGCTCAGATTCGCCTAGCATGCGTGTTACACGTGTCTTGCGCTCCAACAATGTGAAGTGCCTAAAGTCAAACGGTGGTCTTGCACCTCTGTCATCTTTACCACCTGTCCGACCCTTACTGGGGTCCTGGCTATCTGCAGCTCCTGCTCCAAACTCCTTGACGATGCCTTCGTCCATCCATTCGACCATGCTGCGTACGTAACGCATAGTCGCGCCGCCTGTTCTGCTTGCCAGGTAGAGTTTAGCGTTCTTCAAAGGGCTTGTACTGTCCGCTCTAGAGATTTCGTTCTGCCATGTCTCTTCGAGAAGGTATGACAATTCTAGAATGCGAGCACTGGAATCGGACGGGATCAGTACAGACCCTCCCTTAGCAATCGTTTCTCGAACCATAGACAAAAGAGCTTCGTCTCGCTGATTGCCTTTGATGTTCGTATGTTTCCCAGATCCTTTACTACTGCAGATGAGAGCAGTAGGGCGCCGCAGCTGCTCCAAAACCTCAGATCCACCCGTACCAGGCCCACCTAACCAAGCAGCTCCGGAAAGAACGTGTTCTCTTGCCTGGTTCCAGTCTACAGCGTAGACCACTGATTCCATGCCATGTTGTATGTGCCATATTGTACCTCCCAGTGTATGTCCCGCGCTGTATGCGGTGATTGTAAGACCATTGAGAGGTGGTGAATTCGGCGATGCTAGCGGCTGGCGTGGCTGAGAATATTTGAGAGGGTTCACGAGACCAAAATAGTTTGCGATCTCATCGTGTGTAGGCGCTTGTAGCAGTATATTTGGGTTGCTCCCACCTGTTATCGCTGAAGGGTATGCGTATGCAGACTCGCTGAGAGATTCGGTTGAGATGACAGAAGCTGCGAGCGGTGTCGAGGCGTAGAGATCTTGCAGGAGTGTTCGACCTAAAGATATGACGGGTATCGTTGCGTAGACGGGTATGCGCGTGAAGGTAGGGATGTTCTTGCAGCAATGCACATATGCACCGAGATGTGCTGTGGTGGCATGGGTGAGCAGAACGAAGGAGAGCGTAGGGACATGTCTGGAGTGAACTCAATCAGCTTCATTCCTTGTGTATTTATTGGACTATTTACAGCTGTACATGAGATACTGCACACTGAGCAACACCTACCTCTCTATCTCCTTGAGTTTTGCAACGTCAAAGCTCTCGTCCCAGCCTACGTCGATGAGCACCTTCACACCTCCGTCGAATTCGAGCAATGACTGAGATGCTGGCGACGCAGATTGCGCACCGAGCAAAGGCGTGAAGTTGAACATGATGGTTGCAGCCCGCTAGACTGATGGACGCGACCGTGTTCTACACAAGCATAGCGACCAAACGTTAGGTCGTGGTTATTGGCGCGTAGGTGGTTGCTTTGATCGGTGCTGGATGGACGCGCCCGTCATTGTTCCACACACGCGCCAAGCCACGCTAAGCTCGGTCAGACTGTACAAACATTGCAAACATTGCAAACAGACACCAAGACAGTGCATGGCCTCCGACATGCTGTCACGGTACACGGCCATGCAGGCGGTACGGAACTCGAAATCGGCTTTGTGTACATACACACACACGGCCCGTAGCCGCCTGAAACATGCCGTATGTTGATGGGTGGATCTTGTACAACGGAGAGCACGTGAAGGCATCACTACCGTCCTTTGAGGGCGGGATGACGGAACGGATTGCACATCAGTCTCTACACCATCCAGCCGCCAAGCATCCTCTGTACAAGCGTCTGTGCAGACATTCTCCGTACAACGCAATCGGAACCATGTCCCTGCCGCCTGCAGTCTTGGACAGCGCCTCAGGCATCGAGTGTTTGACCTTCTGCCTTACCACATCAACCCACGTGCCGAAGGTCCGAGAAGTCTGAAAATTCAGACGCAAGCTGTTGTGAGGCGACCACTCCGATTGACCGAACATTTCCTGTTCATGCAGCCATCGTCCTGTCGAACACATTTGGCGAATGGAAGGCTCAAATGCCCTAAGCAAACCCCGCGCCAGTGCATGCCGCTAGCATATGCAAGTCACACCCGCTTCGTCTCTTTGCTCCACCTTCGGCCCTCACTCGGATGCCTTATCCCGCTTTGTATCAAAACGAAGATCCATAAACCGGCTAATGTAAGTCACCCTTTTTTGGTCTCCGCTGTCACTGCGCTGCAGGGTCGGATATTTCGAGAGGCTCTTACATCTTAAACTTTGTGGTACACCCTCAAAAGAGACAGGACTGCTGTGCACAGATTCCCCATTTACTCGTGCGTCATGACAGTCGTCAGCTGGCAGGCCATCATCCTAGTATTTATCGCGTTTCGCTGAAAAGGGAATGATCGCGATAGCGCAGATGTGCAGCTCCACGGACGAGACTACCTCCGATTCATGCTAGTGCGCTGATATCTTTGCGCTGATTCACCCTCGTCTGTGGTGAGATGCTTGTCCTTCTTTGCGCAAGGAGTCAACAGTGTCACACAACCAGATCTCGGCGAGGCCGTATCCGATGTTTATACGAACTGTGATGCAGTTCGGCAAGCTTTGGCGTTGATGGTTGATCACGAAACTACCGGTACAGCAGCTCTGTCACCGTTAGAACTCCTCGGTACCATCCGAGATCAGTGCGGGAACCCTTTCGGAGCCAGCCTCGGGGGCGTGCTCTTTTGAGTTTGCCAGTCCGTCCGCGTTTCCGCTCCGCCCGCTACCAATCTTGAAAAGCCGAATCCGATGGAGCAGCAAATACTACCTAAAGAAGAGTTGATCGACGGGGTCAGATGTATATGCAAATGCGAAAATTCTTGCATTGCAGAGTTGGCGTTCTCGGTTCTTTTCACCTGCGCCATCGAAGCGCTATTGCGAATAGTATTCATTGCTTTTGCCGACGGGCGCAAGCGAGCACCTCCAGCCTGCGGGGAGATGACATTTCCAGCAGCTTTTGGCTGGCCGTTGTTCTGTTGAACCTACCAGGTCAGTTCGAACCGTAAGAGATCTGCGTGTCCTTGCCATCCTTGTAACGTGGCTGAAAGCTCAAACGTTCAACTCAGCCGTCTATGCGGTCTTAGCATTCTATGCTGTTCACGTCCCATGCTTCCAGCATGCCTGCTGTTATCTGTCGAGAGCAAGGAGCATCTGGACCGACCATCATTTGACCGGATCATAACCGCGGAGATGATGTCGTCAGGTCACACATCAAACAATTGTAGGAATAGTGCTCAAGGCGTCTCTCGTTGTGGGGCTGATTATCAGCTAGGAACGCCTCCAAGTCGTCAAGGAAGATCGTGTCCCACTAACACTATGTATGCCCGGCCGTAGAGTGTTTAGCGTTAGGTTGTTGGCAGTAATTGTCACCTCCAGGGATTCTACTCACTTGGCTGTTGTCCGCAGGCTAATCAGATACTCGAACAGGCCAGCAGAGAGGTTTTGCGGCGTCTCTTCGCATTTTCCGCCGCCGTTCATCTTGGATCATCATCTTTCCGCCCAGGGTGTGTCTGACCAACAGCATCACACAGCTGGCGCGGGAGCAAGGACGAGCTGCGGCCGGTGAGAAGCGAATCATGTTTGTCAATAGTGGCCGCGCAGCTTTACCAGCACGTTACATTTCCACGCGGTTGACATTTTGTATCACTCAGCTAGCGCTCACGCCGTCGACTCTTTTCGAAGCCACATGCAGCTCCTGGTCGCTCTAAGAAAATATTAACACAGTTCCTTGCGTGCACAGTGCGCTCGCTCCTCTTGCAAGCTTCGGTCTGCTCCCTGCTTTAAGTAGCCAGCGGCCCGGTGCGCTGGTAAGAGTGGAACCACTACTCCCAGGGTCATCCTCCATCGTGTGTTAGAGGCGAAATCGTCGTTGCAGCGACGCTACTTTTGACTTGCTATAACCTCTCGTCTCCCGTGTCGTGCAACCTATCCTTGGACGTACACCGGCTTACCTTTCTTGCCCACCCTGCGCCCAGCACTCTAAAACCTGGATCCCAGTCGATAAAGCCGTATTACCTCCCCACCCAGGCGATCATCATCGAAACGCTGCTTGCACTTCTCAAGGATTGTGCAGCTAACGTCTTCCTTACGTCTTCCACTGTCACGAGCAGCTGAGAATCGCCACATAACAGACCGATTAACTCACCAGCAATTGCCTGCTCCAAGACGGTCTTCCGGTCGACGCAGTTTCGCAGTTTGTTGCACCACATCCCATTGGTTGTTGTTCCGCGCCCGCGACTCGCTAGACGCAGTCCCCCGCTCTCAAGCAACAGGCCGCCCAATTACTCGCAACTCCAAAGCCAACCCGCGTGAGCTATCTTGCAACAATACTATTGTATCATCGAAAACATACTGGACGCTCTGTTTCACCACTGGTTCGGAAGCACACAAAATTTAAAGGGAGTAGTGCAAAGCTCCCAGGCGTTGCAGAGTCGTACACCCAGCTGCACAGACTTCAGCCTTGGTGTGGACAAGCTCGCTCTCATCTACGGGTACACACGACGCAAACCGACGACCCGTGCGTCCAATGTTGCCTGTTCATCGACAATAGCACTCGAAGTTGCATCTATCAGACCGGATGATCTCAACCATCTCTTTCGGCCCTTCGCCGCCAGGCTCCCATTCACGTATGAGCACCAGCTCGTCTCCTCAGCCCTCCATGTCCTCCGCCAGCGACTCTCCTCTCACAACACCCAACTTCGATTCGAATATCTTCTCGACTTCCGACTCACAATCAGATGGTCGGCGGGACTCACGCACAAGTCCTGATGAGATCATACCCAAAATTGAAGAGTCAGAGCTCGAACTAGCAGATGTCAAGGAAGAGACCGACGAAACTCCTATCTCACCAACAGAGCCTGTACGGATACGTCGTGCTCGTGGCCGACCCCGGATTCACCCACCCCGCTCACCCACGACTCTTTCGAAACAGGCCAAGGCACGGTCGAAGACTGGTTGCACGACATGTCGAAAACGAAAGAAGAAGTGTGACGAGACTAAACCCTTCTGTAGGCATTGTCGTCTTAAACTAGCAACTTGTCCTAATGTCGTGTAGGTCTATCATGTCAGAAGAACAACATACACTGCGAGGGCTACAAACCACTGGAAATATGGAAGAGCGGCAAGGAGAGGGCAGCAGAAGGTTCGTCCTCATCAGTGCTCACGAAGATCCAAGCTAACTGTGATACAGCACGAAAGCGAAGCGAGGATATCAAATTCGATCTCCCACCTCTGATGGAAGGTGTCGAAAACGATCTCGACCGTTCGCTCTTGCAACATTTCGCCAACCGAGCAAGCGCCGTCCTCACCCTGCATGGCGACAAATCAACGAACCCCTTCACCAAGATTCTGTTGCCGATGGCGCTCGAGCATGAAGGGTTGATGCACTCAGTTTTGTGCTTATCTGCCTCGCATATGTACTCGATCAACCCGTCGCAGGAGTACGAAGACCGCCAGGCCTTCCATCGTGGAAAGGCACTACAGCTGTTGAAGCACGACCTCGAGCGTCAGAAAGCCGGCGAGGGTGGAGTGATGGTCTACGAAGATTCTAACGTCGCTCAGATACTCCTGCATCTGCTTCATTCGATCTGCGACGGCAACACATCTGGCGAGTACAGGATGCATATGGTCGCTGCGAAGCAGATCGCCATGAGCCAAAAGTCTGCCAATCCTGAGTTTCAATCGCTCTTCGACGAGTTCTTCTACTACCACTGGATTGCAAGTCAGATCACCTCGTTGGACGGTACCGATGTGCCTACGATGGACGATTTCAACCTGCCGTTCAAGATCAACCCTGAAACTGCTGGCCTTATCGGTGTCTCCGATGGGCTTTTTGGGTTCATCTCTAAGATCAGCAACCTGAGACGGCGCTTACGATCGCGAATTGACAGCAAACTCGAACCAACAATGGACTACGAAGCATTGCTTGCTGCACATGCAATCGACACAGGCTTGCGCGGCTGGGTCTGCCCGCAGGCACCCGGTACACCCCGGTACACTATCTCAATGCTGTATCGCCAGGCCACATGGGTCTATCTCTATCGCACTACAAAGAGCTCACATCCCCATTCATATATCAAGAGTGCTGTAGACGATGGCATTCGATACATCAACGAATTGCCTGCAGAGGGTTGGATTCAGAGTAACGTCCTTCTACCGCTATTCCTTATTGGCTGCGCGGCATTCGAAGAAGAGCAGCGCATTGAAGTTGACCGAGCCTTTTCAGGTCTGATTGCCTGTACAGGACTCGGTAACATTGGCTTCGCTAAAGAAGTTGTCGATGACATCTGGAAGCTCATGGACGCTGGGGACCCGGAGTCATGGGACTGGGAAAAGATTATTCACCAAAAAGGATGGGATTTTCTCGCTACGTAAGACGGGCTTACACACCACATTTGGTCTTTCGACTTCGCTTCTCCATTGTTGCATTATCACGGTTATTTTCCGGAGTAAAACGGAGTATCGAATACGGAGGACGTTCTCGTCTCCGGCATGCTTTTTCTGGGACGACGGTTCGCATCCTTCGAGGCACAATTGCGGCGCGGCTTGCATTTACTCGGCACAACGTCGCTTGCCACACGGGCGGTGCGCTGCGTAGCATTTTGGACGGACGAGTGGGTTTTCGGTATGAATCACGCATTACTTCGGTATGGTTCTGCGGCGGTTTTTCTTTGGCACATACAGCATTGCGACATTTGGCGGGTACAGTTGGCATTCGATCTGCATGAACACATTGCATTTGGCCAGGCACATTCACACACATGGCATGGCGGATCCCCTTGCAAGCATTGTCTGTAGCTAGAGATAGCAAGCATGTTGGTTGGTACGGCTGGGTTTCACAACACGTAGCTACGCATTTGAGAATGCAGCTAGTTTCCACTCCCCAGCATCGACTCTTAGCGCTCTTATTCCGCTCTCACTTTGTGGATCGATGACGATCGGCCGAGGTGTCAGGGTGAGGAGTTGGCATGCTACGCGGCGCTGTGTCTAGAGTGCTCGTCTCGATGTGCCGTTCTTGGGATCCGGCTCGAACCACCTCCAACCTTAGGTCCAGACAGCCGCGGGACGTTTTACTAGCGACGTTGTGCGATCTCAGAGAGTTTGAAGATGGATGTTGTTGTGATCACAAACGAAAGCGCAACATGCATTTAGCCGACGGGCGAGCACTTGCCGCTGCGAACGATGTGGAGGGCTCCAATTCGGCGCAGTCCGTCAGGAGCTCCGGACGCGATGCGGCCGTTGGAAGATCGCCGTCTAGGTTCAGCTTTCGCGGTCCGGCTTGCGTGCTCTGCGTGGGGGCTGCATCGTCAGCTTGCCAAACCTGAGGGGTTGATGGCTGGCGGCTAATGTACAGAGCTAATGTACAGGACATGTTCCTTCACCGTGTCTCTTAATCTTTGTCCTGCGTGCATTGCGCTTCGGGATACCTTCCAAAGAAACCCACATCTACACGATGGGTTCGGCGCTGCGTAAGTGCACCTTGGAAGTAGCGCATTTGGTGTCGGCCCTTCTGTTGTCAATGTCAGTGTCGTCGCTGTCATACCCCCACGCGGCTCGGGAGCTTGGGCGATGTGTTCCAGCTGAGAGCAATTGTTCAGGCTAAAGGTACAAGGTACGTCCTCGGTAGGCCATTGACCAAAATTACTCACTGCTGTACTACACGCATCGAGTTCTTGGATTAATTAAGCCATGTTGCAAAAAAGCTTTAGGATTACCTCCTAGCATAGGAGCTGATTCGTTATTGAAAGAAGAGTATTGCGCGATGCAAAGGACGACACCTTGTAATCTCCTGACATGACCCGAGCGTAGCATCGATCGTGATGTCTGGTTTCCATCTGGAGCCCCAAACGATAGGAGCACATCAACTGCCGGGCTCTAGCTCTCAGACCGCCTCCCCACATTTCCAACCAGAGGCATATCACCGGGACGTTGCAACCCTGAATACTTCTAATCAATACCTCCGACGCCCTGACTCTCGACTCTTGGTCGCACATCCTCTCCTATGATCGTCATATGCTCCGGATGACTCCGATAAGCAGTGTTCCAAGGCAGTAGCAGTCAGCCTCGAGCGCGTCCACCTCCACAAAAGGTGGCCTCGATTACGTCCACCCTACAGCCACATATGCCACATGATGGGGCTTGGAGTACGTTTTGAGCGGTTCATTCTTCCTTAAAGGGTACTCCACATGTAAGCTGAGTCCTCAAATTGGTTCATTTCCGCCAATGAGTGACCACTCAGCTACCGAGGCTTTATGGTAGCCCTGTTCGATAGTGCCTGCATAGACTCTCTCTGGCAGTCGATGATGCAGGGCACGATGCAAGATCAGGGTGGAGGGACGGTGGATTGACCGCTTGCCTTGCACTCACCGATGTCAGCAAGAGCTAATGCACCGTCCACGAGGACACCATGGTGTCGTAATCGCTTGTCAATCACACATTATGTGGTCGCCAAAGTCCTACGGTAGGGCTGTGTATTGGGCGAACTAAACGAGTTGCGGACCTGCAGCTGACAGCTGCGTAAGCGACTATGGCTTGACAGGTCATCGGTTGTGGGAAGCTTTGGGTCGAGGCCGTCTGATCCGGACGTATCGGCGTAGTGAACAATTCTGAAAAACGTTTCAAACTCAGATCTAAAACTGTGTAACCTCGAATAGTGGCCTGATGGAAGCTCGAACGGTATATGCGATGAGCCTCATGTGCCACTGTCGCCTAAAGGAGACATTACAAGTGAACCTTGTTCTGGAGGGTGTTGCAAAACACTGAGAGGCTGGTCATGAGAGCCGCAAGCCACATGCCGAGAGAGATGCTCAACCACCTTCACTAGAACTTGCTTAAACCTTGTTTGTGCAAATTGATGGTTTCGAAATGTAAATGCGTAGACCAATAGGATCCAGTTTCAGGGTCTGCGGTGATGTTCACGATCTACCCGCCCGGTGTCAAAAGCAGGCAGCTGCACGATCAGATCGCAGGAAAGGTATCAAGACGTGCATGCATTTTGAGCCTCCAGGATGTATGATGCGCTGGTATGCTGATTCGGTGTTGGTTTGTGTCGTCACGATTGGATCTTTTAGGTGATTGGGCTGTTAGTCAAAATTCCAACGGAGAAGTGCTCCCTGACCTATGAGCATGAGATCTAGAAATATCTTGACAGGTGCAGGAACGTGAGGAAATGGAGGAAGCGGGCCGCAGAGCGGAATTGGACTCATGATAACCTTTACCTGGAATCAAAGCATGAGCCAGTAGGAATAGTCTCCAGGACCCTCGCCGATGATCAGGGTTCGACCGCCGGCGACGATAGCCGTGTGTCTAGAGCTGCACGATCTTGAGATACAAGTGTAAACAAACATGCCAAGGACTAGGCTAGCTCTTGGGTCTGGTCGTGAATGTCCCTGGAGCGGCAGCATCGCAACTACACCTACGGACCGTATCAACAATACCGACCGCAGACAGACTGATGGGAAGAAAGAGAGAGTGAAGTGAGAGGGAAGTGGTCAACGTCTCGAAGTTGTACAGTTTGGGCGCTTTGCAGATTGGTCGCTGCTGTACGACCGCTCCCCCAGATTTCTGTGCTGCGGAGGGTACAGTCAGCGACCCCACAGATCCTGCGGCCAGAAGCAATTTCCCGTTGCGCAGCAAACATGGTTCCCCGTTTCATAGGCGGGCCGTTGAAAGTGTAACGGCGGCCCGGAGTTGGGGCTTGATCACAGTCGCCTGGCCGCGCCCGCACAAACAACGAGGGACCTGCAAGCGCCGACTGGGTAGTCCAGGTGGCTGGTCGATGTCCACATCAGTGACAAGATGAAGGGCAATGTGAACTGAGTGATGTTCTGGCTTTCGTGCCTCGTAAAGAAGACGGTGGACTGAACAGATGAGGTGTAGCGCGGCGGGGTTCCCTTCGGTTCGCAAGCGACGCCCAAGGCATATCTCCGCGCGCACCTGTGAGATTGACTGATGAGTTGCCCCGTGCCGTGAGATGACAGGCGGTGGGCGCGTTGGCTGCAGTTGCTTTTTCCTTTGTTTTCGCACACTCACGATGAACACGCCACCTTGAGTTCAAGCGTCATGGAGTCGACAGAAAAGAGCAGAGCAGACGTGGAGTACAAGGGCCACAAGCAAGACGCAGCAAAAGAACTGGAGATCGACGAACACGAGCAGCCACCTACCGAATCGATTCACCCAATCCGGTCCCATGCGTCTTACGCCGACAATGCTATCTCCTTGCGCGAAGTCGACCCCGTGTCGGTGCGACTCGACCACCTTTCTGTGTCCGTTGACGAGTCGCCCAACGCGTTCGCGAAACTGTTCTCAAAAAACAAGGCGTCGACAAGCCAACGTCACGTGAAGAACATCCTGGACGATGTCTCAGCCGACCTTCCGTGTGGTACACTGACTGCTATTATCGGCGGCAGTGGCAGTGGTAAAACGTCCTTGCTCAACCAGATGAGCGGCCGCATGAAAGGCAACCGAATCTCGACATCTGGCCGCACCCTTTTCAACGGTAGCGAGGATATTTCGAGCATTAAGAGTGCATACGTGATACAACAAGACATTCTGCTACCGACGTTGACCGTTCGAGAGACCTTAACATATGCTGCGCAACTTCGCCTTCCATCTTCTGTTACCCAGGCCGAAAGGAAGCAACTGGTAGAAGAAGTCATCGCAGAGTTGGGTCTGAAGGAAGCAGCGGAGACACGAATAGGGAATCACGCGCACAAAGGCTGCAGTGGTGGTGAGAAGAGACGGACAAGTCTTGGGGTGCAGCTCCTGTCAAATCCAAGTTTACTATGGCTGGACGAGCCAACTACCGGTCTTGATTCGACAAGTGCCTATCAAGTCGTCAAGACGCTGCAAAATCTCGCTCGACAAGGGCGTACGATCATCGTGACAATCCATCAGCCGCGATCTGAGATATGGAGTCTCTTCGACAACGTCATCCTGCTCACCCGCGGCAGTCCTGCATATGCTGGCAGTGCCAAGGACTGTCTTGACTACTTTGCAAAACTTGGCCACGAGATGCCACCCTTTACAAACCCGGCAGAGCACCTCATTGATATCGTCAGTGTCGACAACAGGAGTGAAGAGGCCGAAGCTGTTGCCGAAGAAAGGGTGCAACACATCAAAGCAGCCTGGAGACAGCACTGTGGTGACGGACTCGGTGAGAAACACCAGCAGAACGGTGTTGCAGTTCCAGACGAGCACAATCCCAAAACATGGCCACAAGGACATTCGGACATGCTTCAGCAGATCAGAGTGCTCACATCAAGAACCTGGGTCGTGACCATACGGGATCCAATGGGCATGTTCGGTAGTCTGTTGGAAGCTATCAGCATGGCAATCATCACGGGGTGGATCTTTTTGCATGTTGATGGATCGTTGTCTGGCATCCGCTCTCGGCAAGGCGCATTGTACAATGCCGCTGCGCTCCAAGGCTACCTTATCTTGCTCTTCGAAACCTATCGACTCACAGACGATATTCAGCTATTTGACGAAGAAGCGCGGCAAGGAGTCGTCAGTATCCCTGCCTTTCTGATCTCTAGGAGATTCGCGCGCTTCTTCATTGAAGATCTTCCTGTGCCTCTCATCTTCTCGGTCATTTATTACTTTATGGTTGGCTTCCGAGCAGACGGCGGACAGTTCCTCACATTTTTCAGCGTCATCCTGCTTGAGCACTACATTGCCGTGTGCTTTGCCATGGTGTGTGTAGCCATCTCAAGGAACTTTGCGGGTGCCAGTCTCGTGGCCAATCTCGCGTACACCTTGCAATCGATGGCTTGTGGGTACTTTATCCAGTCCAATACCATCCCTATCTACGTTCGATGGACTAAATGGACCGCTTACGTTGTAAGTAAAGACCTTTCATCTCGCCACCTACGATAATATTGATTGTCGCACAGTTCTACGCTTTTGGAGCTCTTTGCGCAAACGAGTTCACGGACCGTTTTTACGACTGTCCTGTAGGTGGTCCAACAGATGAAGCATGCAAAGAGTACACTGGCGAGTTCATCATGGACTCACTGGGCTTTCCTGACGACTGGGTATGGCGTCCGGTTCTTGCTTTGACTGGATATGTCTTCGCCTTCTACGCTGGAGCAGCCGTCCTCCTGAAGTACTGGAATGCTGAAATTGCCATGGCTCGCGCTCGACCATCTAACATAGACGCATCCGCCGGCAAAGAGAAGATGAGCGAGCATACACCTGATGAAGTGCGTACGATCAACATCCGCCTCGATGGTTTTGGTTTGGACATTGAGAAGCGCACTTTACGGTCGCAGGCGCTCAAAACGATCCTCAATCCCCTCACTGCCGAGTTCCAGCCAGGCTCTTTGAACGTTATCATGGGTCCGTCAGGGTCTGGAAAGACATCACTACTCAACAGCATGGCAGGTAGGTTGAAAGACGATTTTTCAACAAGGTACAAGACATCAGGTACCATGACTTTCAATGGCCTCGCGCCGTCCGAAGATGTCGTCCATTCGATCTGCTCGTTCGTCACTCAGGACGACGACGCTCTTCTGGCTTCCCTGACTGTTCGCGAAACCCTTCGCTACGCCGCCGGGCTTCGTCTACCAAAGTGGATGTCCAAGCAGCAGAAAGTGCAAAAGGCCGAACAGATTCTCCTCAAGATGGGTTTAAAAGATTGCGCAGATAATCTGATTGGCAATGACCTGATCAAAGGTATTAGCGGTGGTGAAAAACGCAGGGTGACTATTGCCGTCCAGATCCTCACAGAACCACGTGTTCTACTTCTCGATGAGCCGCTTTCAGGACTCGACGCATTCACGGCACTATCCATCATGGATGTGCTCGCGGACCTTGCGCATGAAGGCCGCACTCTCATTGTTACGATTCACCAGCCTCGCTCAGACCTCTTCGACCAGTTTGGCAGCATCCTGCTACTCGCCCGTGGCGGTCACCCGGTCTTTGCAGGTCCAGCTACCCAAATGCTTCCACACTTCGCCACTCAAGGCTACGCTTGCCCTCGACATGTGAATCCCGCCGATTTCGCCCTTGACCTGATTACCGTCGACCTCCAGCATGCAGCACGCGAAGAAGCCAGCAGAGAAAAGGTCCGCAAGCTGGTCGAGGCGTGGCATCCAGATCTGATTCCCGTTACAAGGACAGGGTCCCTCGCGGCTCCTGCCGAGCTGGGTAGTCTGGCCCGGGAACCAGCCAGCTTCGTAGCGGCGTACTCAATCCTCATTCGTCGCGCCACCAAGAACTTCTTCCGCACGCCTGACTTGATCATTGCACGTATCATGCAGGTTGTTGGTCTCGGCATTGTTCTAGCGCTCTTTTTCGCACCGCTCAAGAACGATTACTTTTCTATCCAGAATCGTATGGGCTTCTTGGTCGAGATCGCTCCGCTCTATTTTGTTGGAATGCTAAACAATATCGCCACCTATCCAGTGGAGCGAGACGTCTTCTACCGCGACTACGACGACCGCATTTACGGCGTGGAAGCTTTCTTCCTGACTTACATATCGATCACCACACCCTTCGAGATCATCTCCTGCTTCGTCTTTGCGATACTCGCGGTCCTCGCTGTTGGTCTCAAGCGCGATGCCGCGACATACTTTATCATTACTTTCAACGCTTTCTGCATCACCAGCTGCGGTGAAAGCTTGGGTATCGCCTTCAACACGCTATTCTCTCATACAGGCTTTAGCGTCAATGTCATGAGTGTGTTTCTGAGTGTAGCACAGGTAATGGGTAAGTTGTGCCTTGTAGGTTTCCATGAAACAGGATCATTCTAACAGAGATGGCAGGTGGCGTTCTATCCCTCAATATCCCCTCCTTCCTGCAAGCGTTCAACCACCTATCTCCCGTCAAATGGGCCATCGGCAATATGGCACCTTACACGTTCCGCGACCAGCAGTTCACTTGCGAAGCCTGGCAGAAGATTAACGGACAGTGTCCCATCACCACCGGGCAGCAGGTTCTGGAGCTATATAAGCTAGACAAAGATCCAGAGATGTACACCATGGCGCTGGGTATATGCGCGATAGTGTACCGGTTCTTAGCTTATGTCGTGCTGAAGTGTGTCAAGGAAAGGTGGGTGGGAAGATTATGGAGGAAGGTCGGAGGCGGGAAGAAGAACGCATCTGCCAGAACAGCTGCACAGACTTGAGATACCGCTACCGCAGACGTAAGAGAGGACAGAGATATTCAATGGACTGATTGTGAGATCTTGAGGCGCTTGGTGAGTCTATTAGACTTCTTCAAGTAGCAACGCCAAATACGTGCATTGGCTCTCGTGTTGCCATGAAATGCGGACATGGCCTTACAACTTTTCAAAGAGCCTGTCCTACAAACATCACCTGAATCGTCCTTGAGGACCACCAGTGACTTTCAGATTCTGGTGGCTATATCCAGTTTCTGTGGCGACGTAAGAGTTTCATTATCCCCTCAGTGTCAGTCCTTGCAAAAAGGGCTGCGATGGTCGATGAGGCCGATTCACTACTTGGTCGAACAATGGCTACTAGATTCATGGTACAACATTGCCAAAGATCGGACATAATAGCAAATAGAAAGCTTGGAGCGGGCAAGTTGTGAATATGTTTTATTGGTACAAAGCTATGTACTGACTTGTGATGCATACTTACAGTAGAAGACACCCTTCTTAGCGCCATGATTCTTTCAGTGCCTAGTCTGGTCGGCTATACGTGAGACAAACCCCCATGTTGCAGTTGAACCCGGGCACAACCATAGTAAATTGTGGTCTTTGAAAAACTTGTTAGTCTCGGGGGGTGATGCGAGTTGTTACTTCAGGACCGCCTGATTTTCCAGGAGTTGGAGTGTTTTATCCAGCTTTTGCTGCGACCTGATTGACAAGAAAGCCTCCTGATCGCCAGACGGCCGTTCGTTGAAGATTCCAACGTCATAACACGACAAGTCGTAATGTTTTGATACTCCAGTACACCATATAACACCAAGCATGCTGTATCGTGAACGTACGGCCAAACGAAAGGAACAGTATGAGCCAAGACCTGGCCGTTTCGTAAGAGAAGCCCCTGTAATCAAGAGTGACGCTGTGCCTTGGCTTGTGGCTGCTCTGCTTCTTCGGTATCATCATCTTCCTCGTCAAGCTGAGCACTCGGCGAGCGTCTCCTCTTCTTGTTCAGTTTGTGGTGGACAGTCTCGACGTGTTCCTGCATCTTGTCTTTCCTGCCATTGAAGCTGCGACCTTTGCTCTTCTTGGAAGGCTTCTTTGAACGCTCGCAGCCCGCAACTGGACAGAAGTACTCGAGAATCCGGTCCGCGTGAACATTGGTGTAGTGGCGCCGGAAGTCTGCCTGCCGGCCAAAACGCAAGTCCTCGCATTGCGGATCCGAACATTGGAACTTGCCAGAGGCAAGGACATGTCCCGTGATCCTTTCGGACTCAGAGTCTGAAGGAGGTGTTGGTTTGCGTGGACGGCGTTTGGTCTGGTCGGCGGTTGGTGGTGATTGTGACATTGTTGCCTCAGCCAACAGATCAGCGTGGTGACTTGTCTGCACTTGTGGGTCGGAAAGTGCGGTACTATTAGACGAGTAAGCTACCGTCATGATAGATTTTAGATCATCCTTACTTACCGAGGAAGGGGGCGACGGCCAAGGTACATATCCGAATTGGCGCGCGGACGTAGTTGTGGTTGTGGTGTCGAATTAGTCGAAGTTCCTGAATGCCTGCATAACTCTTAGTTAGAACTGTGATTGCAGGTCAAGAGTTTACGTAAACGTTGATTGCGCAGGGTCAATACGCGGAAGATGTAGAGCTATGGAGTGCCTATGGGAAGAGGGCAAGACAATCCGCTGGGCAAGTCGATGTGACTACTCCATATTGAATCCGAAGGGTTTAAGACACATATAATGCCTCGTGTAAGAGCAGCTCGAGGTGTTCCATCAATGCTTGTGTGTTGGTTGCTCCGAGGAAGATACCGCTATGAGGTCATGCGAAGATCAAGAGCGAGGCGGCTAGCTCCGATGAAAGAGCTGTATTGGATTGTGCTTCAGTGCACAGAAGAAAGAGGGTATCAGAGGGGTGCTGACAAGAGTCGAATTGTCCACGTGGTACGAGCAACCCATGGGTGTTGTACTATTTGATGTGTCGTGACCGCGGATACCGTTACAACAGTCTCAACAAGACAATGTCTCGTGGCAAATGTAAGGAAATCTTAGGGTTGTCACCCACCTTTGTTTGAATCCTCAATATTGATGTTATCGGTAGGTCCGGAGTCGCGTGGTACCCAATTCCGTGGCATCCAGTATGCTAATGGGCAGGATAGCCCCGGGCAACGTGCGGGCTAACAGATCTTAATTTCGTGCGAAGGTCGGATTTGGGGTCATGAGTCCATCGGGAGATTGGGCGGCAGCCAAGAGTCCATTCTGGCAGGTATTCACGACTGCCTCATAGTTGTTGGGTTCGCTGACTGTATAGCGCTGTACTGATACGAGCTGACATATAGTATCCTTGAGCAGATGTATCTGAATGCTATCCTGGATCTGAGGTTATCGGGTTCCAATGGTGGTTTTCCCAACCGACAATGCTGAGTGGTCGCTGGCGAGTTGGTGGATAATCCGGCTACGGGATCAGACGCTACCTAAGTACCGAGTGGATGACTGCTCCCTGGACGGGATCCTATGGCTACAATATGTGACAGAGACACTGACGCGCTAAACACTCCAATGAATGGCGCCAACCAGGTTTCTGGGGATCAAATGACTACTCAAGTGACGTAACGTTGTTTGGGTGATTGGGCTGTACTTACCCGGGACCAAAAATACTGACATCAAAACCTAGTAAGCCTGTGTCGACCGCGTCGTTCGTCTGACAGTCGATGACTGAATCGTCGGTCGGTGCGTGGGAAAGACTATCCTGGGGCATGTTCGACCAGGCTGGGGGATACGTGTTGGTCAGAGCGGGGAAGTGATCATTCAGTACCCGATATTGACCAGGCTGAAATCTGAACAGCTGATTTTGCAGAGCTGCAGCACCACTGCACAGTGACAATGCGCGTCGCATGTCGACGCTTCCTGGCGAAATGTTCTGGTGATACATCTGGGGTTCCTGAGTGCTGTCGTGTTGCAATCCAGAAGACATTGATGATTGGTATGATGTGTGAGATGTCTCTCGAGACATTTCTTCCGACCGGTGTGAAAGAGTGGTGTTAAAATGCGGGGTCAGGTGAGTTGAATCAGGCTGAAACTCAGCCTTGTGCTGTGGGTGTCTTGACAGCTGCGAAGGTGACAGCGAATAAAACGAATCATGACGTGAGTCAATGACTGGAGAGTAAGCTAGCTGGCTGGTTGGGCTTTGTTGTGTGTATGCGTTTTTTGAGTAGGGTTGAGCCATGTCATTCCTCAGGCCACCGGCCTGAGCTTGGAAGCTATAGCCGTTGAGTTGACCGGCGATGTAGGGTAGATTGTCCATCAGTTGGTAGTGTGTGAAAGTTTGGAACAAATGGCACAGGAGGAATGCGAAGCTAGAGCGAATACTGGATAGATTGCGGAAGTGTAAGGCGTTACTAGTTTGTGTGGAATGTGGGAGAGGTCAGGAGAAGAAGACCAAGCGGTTGTGGTGAGACGAGGCAGCCATATACCTTCAGGACTCAGACAGGGCAACTGGAGAAGGACCTTTCTTGGCGAAGCTCTCAGCCTCGATCGTTATTAATCCCGCAGTAGGCGGACTGCGTGCAGCAAGGCAAAAAGGCAACGGACTGACGCAAGCCACAAGGCGCGGAAGACAGCTCATTTGGCTCCCAGACCTGCAGCTGTCGCAAAGTTCCAGTCTCGACAACTTGCATTATCCGTCCCAGCATCCAATCAAGTGCTACATCATCGACGAAACAAGAGTCGTGGATGGAGCTGTCAGTGGCCGGTGGTTTGAGGTAAGACGCATGCTGATGACGCTAGATCTCCACCCGCGGCTGCGGTCCAAGGAAAGACGGTAAGCGCACACGAGGAACAGTAACAACTCACGACCTGCCGTTCAGCCTGGCCTCACTTTCAAGTTACTTGAAAAGCTATCGGCCTGCACATGACTGACGTCCCGTCTCTCGCTTTTTAGATCCTATCGGCGGGCTCCGACAGCACAGAAGCACAATGAACGCATGAGGCGTATTCGGTGAACCGTGGATCAGGACGATAGGTATGCTACAACGAGAACGCTGAATTCCTCACAGTACTCAAGCCTTGACGGACCACACTTTGATGCTAGCGTCACCTCCGGCACTGAGCACCTTCGCTGCCTTCTCCCACGCTACACCGGTGACTCCATCCTTGTGAGCGTTCAGCGCCTTGATTCGCTTGCCTGGGTCTTCAACGCTCCAAACCATAACGTTGGTGTCAAGGCTTCCACTTGCAGCAAACTGTTCGCTCTCGTCCCAAGCAAGGCAAGTGATGCGGGCAGTGTGAGCGCTCCATCGATCCGTGATGATCTTCCAGTCACCGCCAGCCTCATATGCATAGATCTTGCCGTTGGTGGCGCCAAATGCGAGCTTCGATCCAGATGCTGAGAACGCAACTGCTGAGATGGCTGCTGTAGCGCGTCGAAGCTCGGTGCCAGTCTCTTTGAGTTCTGTACCAGATAGCGTGTAGATGTGGACAAGCTTGTCGTTGCCACCGACTGCAACGGTAGATCCGGTCGCAGCAATTGATGTGGCGCCGTACTTTACGGGCAGCGAGCTGACCTTGGAACCCTTGGAATACACGGCTATCGAGTCGTCCGAGGCAACTAGTGTAACGTCTCCGCTGGCCGCGATGCCCTTGGGCTGGAAGCCAAGGGAGCTTGCTTGACCGGTGAAGATCTTATCCGGAACAGACATAGACCTCAAAGTATCGTCCCAGCCTACTGTGTACAGTTCAGCCTGGCTTTGGTTACTAGCAGAGGCGATGCCTGCAACGTAGTTGGAATGTGAGTCTCCCTCGACCTTGTCTGCAAGCCCTGTGGAGACGTCCCAAGCAAGGACTCGCCCATCGTAGCTACCAGTAGCAAATGTCGAGCCCGAAATACCAGCAGATGTAATGTTCTTTTGGTGTCCGCGCACAACCTTGGTTGGCTTGGGGCTTCCGTCAACCAGGTAGTTGAGGTTTCCTTCCAGATCCACACTAACAATCAACCCATCACTGCGGCCAGTGGGCCAGACGACACCGACTTGCTGATCGGGAATGCTGACAACACCCTCCTCGCCCATCCTCCAGGTCTGGATGTTTTTGCCTGCCTCGGGATCCCAAATTCTGACAGTCTGGTCTGCGCTAGCCGTGACGAACTTCTTGGAGTCCTTCGCCCAGGAAATACCAAAAATGGAACCGGTATGGACATCCTCCCCAATCTGGCCTTTCGCCTCGCCAGTCTTGCCATCGTATAACCAGATGCGCTTATCAGCACCAACACTAGCGAACAGCGAGCCGTCTGGAGAGAAAGCGGTGCCGAACACGAAGCGGTTGTGTTGCTCTCTCAGGCTGGTGTTGAACTTGAAAGGTGCACCGTGGTAGAAGACAAGGCTGCTGTCGTCAGACCCAGTCACAGCTCGTAGTGGCCGTTGTTGACGGATGGAGACGCTGTTGATCTGCTGCGAGTGTCCTGAGATCTCTCCCACGCTGTTGCCGCTGTCTGCTGTGATGCAGTGTCCAAAACGCTCCTTGCCGTCACCGACCGCAATGACTCGTTGCGAGTCGCCGTCCCATGCAATGTCGTTGATTCGTCCGGCAATGATGTGATAGTCGCCTGAACACCATCAGCTTCACTTTCCTGTCTGCGGTGGTCCTTTCAAGCCACCACAAGTTCACAACCGCACCTTTTGTAGCGCCTTCGCCAGCGCAATCCCAGATCTTCACAGCGCCGGAAACATCTCCACTTGCCACATAGTAGCCAGAGGGCGCGAAACGAGCGACGGTGGTCTGGGCCGTGTGTTGCGTGTACTGTTTACTGACGGCGGGGTCATCGATGGAGCGCAGGAAGATAGATTTGCCGGACTAATGCACACAAATTAGCTCAGTAAGCTTCACTTTTCAATTTGCAATGCTCACAGCGTATGCTATCCGCTCTCCTTTGGGGTCAGACGAGAGAGGCGTTGGCTGACCACGAGTAGTCGTGGGCGAGGCAGCCCAGATGGCATCTGCTTTGGTCAGCAATTGCTTCTCGAGCAGTTGCAAAGCTCCTACCAGATACGAGAGACATCCTGCCGAAGAAAGGAAGCGCTCAAAGCAATGCAAATGAGGAATTGAAGGTTGACAGGATGTTTGGGAGTTGCCTGAGCTGCTGCTTGAACACTGCCCCACATCTTCGTCACCGCCTCGTTTCAAGGGTCGAGCCAGCCCTATGCGGGGACTCGCCAAGAACCTCGCGCGCGCAACCCATCATCATCTCTCTGCTTCTGGAAGAGTCACAGCATTACGGCAGGCAGCTTCATGTGCTTTGGAACGAGTCTTGATCAGCATCAACTTCCCAGCAGTCACCATCAGGTGAGGGCTACTTGATCTCTGCACGCATCGCAGAAGAGCTCAGGAAGGGTTGAAAGAAACCCAAATCAGAGGGTAAAATCGCATCAAAGGCCGTGTGGTCGTCGACACCGCATTCCTTGAACTCCACATTCCCTTCACGATCGGCGCAGTCGGTGGATCGTAGATCCGTTCGGTGACAGATCTCGTTGGTTACCTGCAAATCAAGCTCATCGTTGCGCGTGGCTTGGTGAGCTTATCCGTAAGCAGCGTGCATGTAAGCTCGGGATCGGGAGCGAGCGCCAATCATTAAGTGTCTGCCTGCTGGCGCAAGGCCTCCCCTCCGAGATGAACCGCCTTAGACTGCTACTTCTCGGTGTCTGAGGACTTGACGGGCCCGAGCAGCTGCGGATATCCGACCATCAGCGATGTATATCAGAAGGCGGAAGATCTCAGAACTACTGCATCAAGCCAGTGCGTGTTGAAGACTGATATACAACACCTTCTAGTATCACGTTCACAACCTCCATCACAACAGCCATGCGCGTCCTCATCTCAGGAGCTGGCGTGGCAGGCCCAAATCTAGCATACTGCTTATCCAAGATCGGGGCACGCGTCACTATTGTCGAGAAAGCTCCAGCACTCCTTCCTCACGGACAGAATGTCGACATCACTGGTGCCGCCGTGACAGTCATGAACAAGATGGGCCTCCTCGACGAGGTCAAACGCCACCACACCTCAGAGAAGGGCACACACATCGTTGACTCAAAATGGCGACCATTTGCCTCGTTTCCAGTCAAAGAGAACTCGACTGCAAGCTTCACATCTGAATTCGAAATCTTGAGAGGAGATATGGCGAAGCTCCTCTGGGAGGCGTCAAAAAATCAGCCAGGCGTGGAGTATATCTTCGACACGACGATCCAGCAAGTCCTCCACAACAACGACGACAGCGTCAAAGTTGAACTCAGTAACGGTACAGTGCAAGAGTACGATCTGCTAGTCGCAGCAGATGGGCAATGGTCGAAGCTGCGGAAGCAAACCTTCGCACCCGAGTCTGTGAACGTGATCGACAAAAACATGTATGTTGTGTACTTCACCGTCCCCAAGACGAAAGAAGACAACAACTGGTGGAATGTGTACATCGGCTTGCAATCGCGCATCATCACGCTCCGACCCGATCCATACGGCACCATCCGGGCAATGTTCACCACTATGCCGCGCAACGAGACTCAAAAGACCGCCTGGCAGAACGCCATACGAGCAGGGCGCCAGAAGCAGGAAGAGCTGGTGAAGCAGGAGTTCGCAGATGCGGGATGGGAAGCCAAAAGACTCCTCGATGCAATGAGCGCGGCTCCAGACTTTTACTTCCACCCTATGCAGCAGATCAAGATGGACAAATGGAGTCATAACCGCATCATTTGTCTGGGCGACACTGCGTACGCGCCCACGCCGCTGACGGGCATGGGTACCAGTCTGGCGATACTGGGGGGCTACATGCTCGCTGGGGAGCTAGCGAAGCTGCAAGCTGGTCAGCATCCGGGGACGGCGTTCGATGCATATGAGAAAGCTTTTCGCCCGTTCGTTGAGCAGATCCAAGAGGTTCCAAGTATCTTTCCAGGCGCGGTACATCCGGACACGGCGTGGAAGAGGTGGTTGCTTCAGACTGCTCTGTCGACAGCGGCATGGGCGGTCAGTTTTCCATTATTCACCCGGTTGATCGGGGGCGCAAAAAGCGCAGAAGAACAGGACGATGGGTTCAAACTACCACAGTATGAGAGCCTCGATCGAGCGCTTTGAGTTATTTTCGTACAAATGTTTTGTCATCACACCAATGGTACCGTAGACTATCCTTATCCACGATTTCAAGACACTTATACGTCTCCTACGCGCCGCAGAGTTCGAAAGAAGAACAATGTGTCACTGCGTTGCCTCCAAGACCTTGCGTACCTTGGCAAAAATACCATTCTCGAGACTCATTCTGCAGGAAGGTAGTGAACCATCCCGACCCGCACACAGCCTTGCTACCTCTTCATCAGCAGCGTGAACCATCGCATGAGCACCAACAAGCGCGTGTAACCGCACCCGGAAAACTCTGCGCCTTGCCGTAGATTCAAAGATATCACCTGCCCAATACGGAATGCAGTAATTACGAGCGCCACGGCAGGAGCACTAGTATACCTCGATCGCCAGATAGGCTCTTGGAAGACGCAAATTTGCAGCACGCAGTGTGTGAAATAGGAACGTGCCAGGAATATACGGGTTGTTGGTCGAGCGTACCTGACGCACGTGGGCTGGGCCAAGAAGCAGGATTCAGCCACCAATCCTTCGCGATCGGCGGGTGAGCGAAGGGCGTGGTTCGTGAATATCGCAGAGAGAGATGCAGTAAGACACCTTGTCCATGCTCCGGGGTGCGGATGCGGCATGCCGCTGTCAATAGATGTGTTGCTTGTGTTGCTGCTGACGCTATTCGAGGACTGATAGTCCTGCAGAGGTTAGTCAGACTAGCTTGCACCGCATCGCCTATTGTTGGTGGATCTCCAGCAATTGGACGATCTCTGTGCGCAATGTGAGCAAGCTAAGGACGCTGCGTTGAAGGACGATTCACAATTTGCCGCGGACTGGTTTGCATCATCGGCGTCCGTGGCGTCCAAAAAAATGCTGTATTTGGATTTAGGTATGCGCGAGGCCGAGCTATTTCAACATTGACAACCGTGCTTCTTCGTGGGTAGAACGCTGAGTTGGTTATCGAAGCGGGCAGAGCATCAGGCCGCCCGAAGGGTGGGACGCAATAACACTTTCAGCACCGTCTGCCCGTAGTGCCTCGCTCCAAGGCCCACGCTTCCGTTCTTCAGCCTGAAGACCTGACGGTTGGCACGTGGCGCGAAGGACACAGTATTGTTTCTGGAAAGACATTCTGCAAGCGTTAAGTTGCTTCGCACGATCGGCAATGCGTGCCATGAGCCGTAGCAATGCTCATCACAAATTTCTCGTAGTGCATTGGGGGTACCTCCCGCTAGAATGCGGCGTGCAGGTCGTTGTTGGAAGGTTTGGGGATTTCCGGGCGCTATTGAGCAAGCACGAGTGCTTGGCCTACCTTAATTTCTCCCTGGGCTCCGTCCAGCCATCGATCGTGGCCATCTAAGCAGCTGAACCGCGGTACGATAACCCGCTGGCGCAGCTCTAGACCTGCTTCGAACCTTGCTCTCGGGGTCTTGGAAATGCGCCTCCAACCTGCCTCGTTCATCTGCTTGCAAGAGCTTGCAAAAACGCGCAACAAGTGGGCAGAAGCAGAGCAAACTTGGAAAACACGACAGTGACAACACGGCGGCTGCTTCTCCAGAGTCCGGCAACACAGTCAGTCTGAGGCGCACGATGGAGATAGTGCATTATTATGGACTGATCAGACAATCATGTGGCGGTCTTGCGCCTGCTTTGAGATATTGATCAGCGTGGCTTGCTGTCGGCCAATCCGGGGTTGATGAGCAGTTAAGCTTAAACTCATAACCTGCTTCAACCTTATCTGCCCCTGCAAGCGGAAGCGATACCGGCTGAACATCGCCAGCCGTCCTGCATCTTTGCTCGTGTGATTCATATTGCTGTGCTGGAAGATATGCAGGCCCATGGCCACACTCCAGAAAGTGCAGCAGGCTGACGGCACGCAGCATAAGACCTTTAGAAGACTCCTACGATCCGAAGGATGCCATAGCCTACAAAGCGCCGGTATGCGGTATCTAATCACGACTCAGGGTGCTGGGCAACCCCAATCGCGCTGACGCGGCCTCGTGACAAGTTGGGGCCGTTGCTAAACGAGGGATCGCGAAGCTTGGCCACTCATAGAAACAGAAAAATAGTCTGCGCCTTGGCAGGCTTGAGTGTGACCTGCGCCAATGAAGCGGGACCCGGGCCTTTGTCTCGCTCCGGCAAGCTGAGAAGCACGCCTTGCAGAGCGACATTGATAGTGGCCCTCGGCCATACTGCCTTTGGCAGGATGTAACGAATTTACGGCAGGTCTACGGTAGGTCTGGGAGAACGACTGGCAACTACAATCTCATGGTGTATCGTGCAATAGTCTGCTGCTGCCGCGCCCAGTTTATGCGAAGGCGCTTGAATGTCAGGCAATGTTAATCTCTCATGCCGAGAGCGAGTATAGTCGTCGCCGGACCGTCATGATTGTTGTTCTAAGAGGTCCTGTAAATTCACGACGGACGAGAATTAGTTGTCTTGTCCGCATGCGGAATACTTTCAGGCCCAAAGCCCGTCACACGGTCAGCGTGGTTAAATCGGAACCTCGTGGCACAAAGTAAGCTTAAACCACTGGCACCAAACTTGACCTATGCTCTGGCTGAGCCCCTAAGCGAGCTGCTAAGGAGTAGCAGGGTGGTCCATTACGTTACAGTGGAGCTGAGCGGATTGTCCAAGGAGCAGAGGCGCGGTGTGCTTGGTTGGTAGGACAGATGGACACGGTATCTTCCACGTAGGCAGCAAGCGGACACAGCCCCTAGGACTGCTATCCACCTGTGGGGAGAAGTTCAGGGAAAGGAGGGGCAGACGGCGTGCTCAGAGTCGCAGGCTATCGTCAGCTTCCTGAGCAGCGTGTGATCGTCGTCTGCGCTGCTGCGGACTGCCCCTGTGGCCGCAGCGCTCAGCTTAGCGGAGCCGGCTGCCGAGAATTTGGCAGATGTCTTTGTCCTCCCATGGCGCCGAGGACACAGGTGGTGGGCGAGCGCCGCCCTGGTGCTCTGAGGCGTCTTGGGCCAAGTGCTGGGCAAATTGTCTCAAGCAGCCAACGGCGCTGGTCCACACGCGAGCGGTAGCCAAGCAGCACAAGACGGAGTGACGGACTCGTGCAAAGGCTTGGGAAGTGTCAGAACTGGGGTCGAAGTGGACCAGCCAAGCCACAAAAGGCTTGTCGATGTTAAAGACCAGAGATCGGGTTTAGGTTGAGTAGCGCCATTTAAAGTTATCCGGCTACACAAAGCTTGGCAGCAGTTGGCGAGTCGAGGCCATGCACCGAGCGGACTGGGCGCCGGCGATCCAAGCCCTGAGGGTGCATGTGAACAGATTGCTGCTGCCTGTTTGCTGTATTTCGAGCGCAGATGGCAGAGGAGAGCTGTTCTTTCCTGGTTAATCGCAGCGCACAAGCCGATGCCGTCGCGTACGTACGCGTTGCTAGGTCGCACCGCTGGGGTGAGTGGCCCCCAGTCACAGCCAACGGCATCCGAATAAGCTTGTCCCGGCAGCTTGAGGGGCCTTATTTCCCTATCTAACGCCACTACAAGCCTGGGCGTCGATCAAGAACAAGACCCCAGCGCCGAGAAAGGCCTGAGGGCATTCCAGGTGGACTGGGTTCCGCTCTGTGCCTGCGAGCCCCAAAGCGTACATGAAGAGTGCACGTCGCGCCTGTTGATGCGTTTCCGACTTTTTCGCTCCCTATCCTCGTCCGTCCCAGACACCACATCCCCTGCACACGTCGAGCTTCCACTGCCGCGCACGTCTCTCACGTCGATACATTGTTTCATTGACCGTCCGTTTCACGTCGTTGGGGCTCCGCGCAACGCCGTCTAGCCTTGCTGTCGCCGCGCAGCCGCTTATAGCAAGCAAAATCCTACCCGCCGCCCAGCCTGTCACCGTTACAAGTGTTACAGTAAGTGTCTTTATTGCAATCTCACGTCTCTGCAGTCACATCCGTGCAAGGTTGCAGCTGTGTCTCCTTGCACGCCTGACCACATTGCGCTTGTGGTGTAGAGCTTCATTTGCAGGTCAGGTGCATGCTCGGTCCTTGCCGGTGTGGAGTGGATCTGCCTTTCGCGGTTGACGCAACCTTGTTTCTTCTCTTGTCCCCGCGATCTCTAGCAAATATTGGCTGCACGACAAACCTTCTCAAACAACCCAAGCTAACACAGGCTCCTCAGGCGCCCGATGCAAGTTTAGCACTTGCGGGAGTATTTCAATAGCTGTTGTCGACTGCAGCTAGTATCTACCACTACACACACTCACACATTCACAATGGAGACATATCACGGCCACGTTCGCACGCCGAACGACGCAATCATACTGTTTGAAGCCTGCCGTATTGGCATATTACCACGCGTCCAGCGCCGTTTGTCAGAGAAAGAGCGCCAGCAGATCAAGTCAGGCTCAGTGTTCGTATGGGATGAGCGCGAGGCCGGTATGAGGAGGTGGACAGACGGCAAGTCATGGAGCGCGAGCCGAGTATCCGGCAGCTTCTTGACATATCGGGAGATGGAGGGCAAGCGAGGAGGCGCCGCACCGACACCACCGCTTGTCAAGAGGGCGAGCGGCAAGTCTCCTGAGGGTTCTGCAACAGGCGACTCGGATGGCGAGGGCCCAGATGGGTATCGCTACAAACCGGACGGTCTTATGAAGCAGTCTTTCAGTATCACAACCTCCAGCGGCCAGCACCTCCACCTCATCAGCTACTACTCCCGCTCCAACTCCAACAACCTCCCTCAGCCGACCAACGACGCGCAACTGCGACACATCAGGCCTCCTAAGAACATGTACCCTGAATCTACAGTCGCCGAGACCCAGGCCCCGCCCGCCGTCACCCGTGGACCAATGCCTAGCTCTCCTCACGCCGCTGCTGCTTACACCATGGGTCCAGCCTCGCCATACGCACACCCTGGTCCCGTGGCTCCCATGTACGCCATTCCGATGTACCCGCCTACACCACCCACTACTCACCCTGGTCACCCATACCGCGCTGGACACCCGGGCTTCTTCTACCAGCCTGTCTACGCACCACCTGGCTACTACATGCCTCCTCACCCGCAAAGCCATGCTCTCGACCGCCCTCCACAGGCTGTCAGCCACCCCCACGCATCGCCAGGTCACCCCATCTACGCCCAACATCCGTTGTACGCCGCGCACGCCGCTCAAGCAGGCTACCACATGGTCAGCCCGCCTCCAGCGCGCGCACCTTCCTCTGCTGAGCTGGCGCAACATCAGCCACCACCGCCTCCTCCTGCTCCCGCTGCGTCAGGTCCTGAGCCCGGACCACAGCTGCCTGCTATCAACGGCGCGGCTGTTTCCGTAGGCATCACAAAGCCACCAACACCTGACGGTGACAAGTCGCCTGCTCAGAACGGCGTCGAGTCTATCAGCACAGCAGCCTCCCGTCCTCTGCCGACACTTACATCCCTTCTCAACACTAATGGCGCCGACAAGGACAACCAGGCTTCGTCTCGATCGGGCAGCCGCAGCCCAAACACTGCGTCGAGGTTCCCTCGCGACCTTGCCCCTGAGCGTCTGGCCAAGAACAGCACTGCGGCAGATAGCAGCGCTCTGAACAAGCTCAACAGTGTCTTCGTCAGGTCATAGGACTTTTTTCTCCGCACATCTGTTTCTTTTGCATGTCCTGTACTCTGTTTGTACGCGGCGGTTTTTTAGCATTTACGAACTGCATATGGGCGGCGTTTGGGTCACGACCATGGAAAACGGGTCCCTACAACGGTCGAAGGCCTGGAGTTTTGGGAGTACATCACAGCCCATCATTTGTGGGAGCATCACATGCATGCGCATTTGCATCAGCTTAGTAGCCAGAAGAAGACAACATCACCTTAATTCATTTGTGCGTCTCTTTATCAATTTGTTGCGAGTTTAAACTTATTTGTATGCTTAATTTTGATGCGCACGCTAGTCCGTGCTTGTGAAGATCGACTGGCTCAGCTGACTTCCTGCTGCTGACATCACATCCACCAACCGACACCTCTCTTTGGCAACGGCAACATCAACAATCAGCCTGTTGCATTAGGATATACTCGTGTGTCTATCAAGAGCGCCAAGTGATACGCTTATCCACAACTTATCACCTTTAAGCACCATGAAGCTCCACAATTCAACGACGCTGGCCGAACTTCGGACCGCGACACCACCTCTCCAACCAGCTTCCTGATTCGGCAATCTGTCTGCATATCACTTACGTCTGACCTATCGCCAACGTACCGCGGATCGTCCATCATGTCACACGAATTCGAGACACCCCGCATGATGGCAACGGCAACTACAGATAGCGTCAGGCCTACCGGGGTATCTTATCATCATACGTCGACGGCGTGTAGTGGTAGCATGTTCGGCATGTAAAGGCGTTATCTTCGGGCAATGGTACCCGACGTGCGTGCCTTCCTCTTAGCAGCGGCTTTATAAAGCTTCGGATGTTGGCGTCATTCTCGACCTTGCTTGTACAAGCCTCACCCCACCCCTGATCGCAACGAGTCCTGGAGACATCACACCTGGACACGATGGCGCCAGCAACGGAGGCAACGCAGCAACACGCCGACGTGGAGAAAGTGGTCTCAACCGCTGACAACGAGTCTGTCTCGCCCGGCATAGTGCAGAAGCTCGATGAAAAGATTTTGAAGCACTCCCACGATGCGGACGCTGCTATGAAGGCCTTTGAGGGCATGGATGGGCAGGTAATTGAGTTGACGCCAGAGAAGAACAAGGCCTTGTTGAGGAAGATCGACTGGCACTTGATGCCTGTCAGTATTGCCGTACCCGACTGATTCACTTTTTCGAAATCTAACACATGCAGATCATGTGCATAGTCTATGGTTTAAACTATCTAGATAAGACTACGCTTAGTTATGCGAGTGTTATGGGCCTTCGACTACCGCCGTCGAGTAACAAGCTTGCTTCCGGAATCAACCTGACAAGCGACCACTACCAGTGGCTGGGATCGATGTTTTACTTCGGTTACATTGCATGGGAATACCCAACAACCCGATTGCTGCAGATGCTGCCACTTGGGAAGTATTCAGCTTTCAACATCATCATGTGGGTATGTAAAACCTCATCATGTTGCAACACGAAGATCGATGGCTGATTAAGTTAGGGCCTCGTGCTATCGTGCTTCGCAGCCGTAGAGAACTACGCCGGTGCCATCGCGATCCGCTTCTTCCTTGGCGTTTTTGAAAGTGCTGTGACGCCTGGGTTCGCCCTCTTCACATCGCAATGGTACACCAAGAAAGAACAGGGATCACGTACAGCCATCTGGTTCAGTTTCAACGGATGGGCTCAGATTTTTGGCGGCGTTGTTGCGTATGGCATTGCAGTCGGCTGTCGTAAGACTGGCACAATCATCGAACCATGGAAGATCATCTTCCTCGTCACTGGGCTGCTTACTATGTCCATTGGCTTCCTCTTTCTCTGGATTATGCCAGACAATCAGCTCAACTGCCGATGGTTGAGCAAGGAGGATCAGATTCTGGCAATTGAGCGTGTGAGAGTGAACCAGCAGGGAATTGGCAACAAGCACTATAAGTTTTACCAGCTCAAGGAGGCACTCACAGACCCTTTGAGCTGGGCATTCTTCTTCTATGCACTCATCGCTGACATACCCAACGGTAAGACATGAGATTGCAGTCTCCACGCAGTGTCTGACAGCGTACAGGTGGTATCTCCAATTTTTTCTCGCAGCTCATCGTCGGCTTCGGTTACACGCCCGAACAATCCCTTCTCTACGGCACACCCGGCGGCGCGGTCGAAGTCGTCTTCCTGATCGCTTGCGGCTGGGCTGGTGACAAGTACGGTTACCGCGTTCTCGTTTCGATGATCGGACTTTGCACAGCCATGCTTGGGATGATATTGATTGTTGCGCTGCCTCTGAGCAACGACTCTGGCCGTCTCGCGGGATACTACCTGACTCAAGCCAGCCCGACACCGTTCGTTGCCTTGTTAAGTCTGCTGTCCAGTAATGTGGCTGGATATACGAAGAAGACGACTGTTGCAGCTATGTACCTGATTGGGTATTGCGTTGGTAACATTATTGGTAAGCCCGATTCCGCTTCTGGCTATCCACTTGTAGCTAACATGTTAAAGGTCCACAAACTTTCCGCCCAAGCGACGCACCACGATATGTGCCTGCTGAGGTGACCATCATTGTCTGTTGGGGAGTATGTCTGGGCATCTTGGCATTCATTCACTTCTACTGTGTCCGCCAGAACAAGAAGAAAGCCGCGATCCGCGCCGCACCTGGCTATGTGCGGTTGGAAAACCAGGAGTGGCTGGACCTGACAGACAGGGAGAATCCCGAGTTCATCTACACGCTATAAGAGTAGTGGTTTGGGCTAGAAGCAATCTTAATCTGATATATAGCTAAAACGGGGCCCATCCTCCGTTCCAAAGCACGACTCGATACCCGTCAGCATCCTCATACGTCTTTCCTTTACCATCAGCATCCCAGTACGGATTGTAGCTCTCAACTTGCTCATACCCAGCTCCTTCTATCTTCGCAACCACCGCATCCCACTCTTCTTTCTTGGGCAGGTAGAAGACGAGCAGGTTCTCCTGCGAGGGCGCGCGCCCGGGATCGTGACCTTCTTCTTCCGTGAATTCGAGATGATACGGCAGCGACACGTGGCCGAGCATGACGCCGTTGAACCCAGCGTGTTTTTCGAACGAGCCGATGATTTGGAAGCCAAGACCTGTGGTGTAGAAGGGGAGGAGCGAGGAGATGGAGCGAGTGGGGCGGGCGATGCGGAGGTGTGCTTGCATGATTGGGGGAGTAGGGGAGACAACGAGTTCTGACATTGCAGAAAGAGTTGGATATAAGCCCTAGACGTCCAGGAAAACGGGAGGTTGTCAGTGTCTGTTAATGCGTGGTTTGATCGCGGATAGACCCTCTATTAGCTACAGTAGGTTTGCTGTTATATTCGATTTCTTCCGCGATGCAAAAGGCCCTGTTACCCGTTAGATTGCTCTATGACTAAGCCGCACATGATGCATGACCAATCCCGTAGGCCCAGAGCCAGCTCATCCGCACCTCAGATTCTAGGTGTTTGGAGCCAAAGTATGGCTAGGTCAGGTGGCGCCAGCCACAGTGTATGCTTGCACTATAGTAGAAAGGAGCAGAATATCTTGCAGAATATTTAGAGGAAGGCTATAGCCTATAGTAGAGCAAGTGCAAAAAGTACTTTTTGCTATACTAAATACTCATGGTTTGCACTCTGGATCGCTAAGATCAAGAGTGTCTCACGCCCACACTGCGATCCCAGAGCTTCAGTCGGCCAAGCTCGATTTGTATCTCTCCAGGTATCTGGCCATCGGTCTCTGGCCTGGAGGCCCGAGGACAAGTAGGAGAGCTGCAGGATCTGCCGCTTAGCGGCGGTTTTGTCCAACTCGAATTCAAGTTGCGCATCGGCAGCAGTCTCCCAGAGTTTCAGGTACTTCCTCGTCTGTCTGTTGTTCAAGACCCAGGCGCCAAGCTCGTCGAGCTGAATCCGCCTGCCGCTGTAGCTCAGGTTGCCGTTGTACCTGAACTTGTTCTTCTGACCCTGAGCTGTCAGGTAATGGAGCACGTATTTGGAATATTGATGAATCCAATTCCTAAGTTCTGCGCCCCTGACGGGTATCGAGTCGTGTTTTGGAACGGAGGATGGGCCTCGTCCTAGCTGGTGGAACGCAAGCTGTGCCGTCCTGAAGATACCGTCTTTGGTGGTGGCATGTTCTCTTTGTCTTCGTGTGGTGAAGGTACTGGTCTTTTCGTTTGAGGTTGAACGACATCTTTGACGTCCTCGGCGGCCTTGGGTGAAGGATCTTCTTCTTCCTGTTGTTTTTCTTGCTCTTCTGCTTGCTTTCCCTGCTCTTCTTCTGCTGCGAAATCCCAAAATGGGGAAGGGTGTATTGTCAAGCATAGCGCAGAAGCTAAATGGAAAGCTGCCGAAGCATTTGCATGACATGAACGCTGCAACCTTGACTGATCATCTTTGCAACCCTGATAGCATAAACAACGTCGAAAGCAGCGCCAGCGTCCCAAGCTTTATACAGCGGTTACTAAGAAGCACAGTCGCGCATCCCGGGTACGACTGCCCGAAGACAACGGTGCAGTAACAAAGTGGATTGTAGCAGTGCTCGATAGAATCTACTGGGGAGAGCTATGCAGTAAACAAAGACTGAACCGAATTGGGAAAAACCCGCTTAGCTTGCGCGCAATCGTTGCATCTAGTCCCTTTTCCTGACCTGTAATGGCATCTGATGACAGCGCGCTACATTACGTGCTGTCGTCAGCATGCTGGGAGGTAGTCACAAATCGCATCGCCTTCGACCATGTCACCTCGAGATGGAAGAGCTTGTGCCCGTTTCATGCGCTGCCTCCCACAAGTCCCAGTTCGAATGTAGAGATCTTACAGCAGCGAAGCCATATCGAGCTTCAAGAGTGACCTTGCTAGAGTGCAGCAAGCACGGGTCTCAAACCCGGCAGGACAGAGAGACTAGTGACTACACGGCCGCTAGGCCAGAGACAGTTTAGCCCTGCAACTAGCCTACACTGCGTGCAAGCGCAGTTCGAGCAACCCGGAACCACAATACACACTGCCATGACAACAATGCTGGAGGTAGCATGTTTCAACGCGCCCTCGGCACTCCTCGCAGCCCGTGCAGGCGCAGACCGGATCGAACTGTGCGCCGACTACGCCGCGGGCGGCGTCACACCGTGTCTATCTACTCTGCACGCTATCAGATGCGAGACAGACAATCCGATCAATGTCATGATCCGCCCCCGCGGTGGGGACTTCACGTACTCCGCCGCCGAGCTTTCTCAGATGGCGGACGCCATCTCGACATTTAGATCCTCTCACGCTGTCGATGGGTTCGTGTTCGGCGTGCTAACTGCGCGCAACGAGGTCGATGAAGAAAGGAATAGAGAGCTAGTGGCCGCTGCATCCCCGCTGCCGTGTACGTTCCACCGCGCGATTGATTTGGTAGGAGATTTGGATCTTGCAGTCGAAACTGTCATCAGGTGTGGATTCACGAGTATCTTGACGAGTGGCGGGGCGGCGAGTGCGAGGGAAGGGCAGGCCAGGGTCGCGGAGATGCAAGAAAAGTTTGGGGGGAGGATTAGTGTTGTTTTGGGAGGCGGGGTTAGGAGTGGGAATGTGGTGGAATTGAGGAGGGAGACGGGGGTTGGATGGGTGCACTCTGCTGCTATCACGGGGGCGGGGAGGAGGTGGATGGGGAAGAAGTCAGGAAGATGGTTACGTTGCTGCGGGATGCTTGATGGAAATGATCAAAAGGAAGTCAAGGCTCGACGCCACACTGCGCCAAACGCCAGCCGGGACCGTTCTAACGCCGAGTAGTAATGTTCTTACACGGTGCCGCTGCTCTCCGCCGTCTCAGCCCTCGGCCTCATCCCATCAGGCGTGAAGGTCCACCCCCGCCCCTCGGTAGGCGTCATCGCCTTCCTCTTCTCCACAGGGCTCCAGTCCAAGCCCGGCGCCGGCAGCCCCTGCAGCGCCTGATCATCCCTCGGGCGCGTTCGTATGCGCTCACTCTCGCTGCTGCCTCTGCCGACCAGCGCATCGCCGTCCGTGACCAGACGCACACCGCCTTGGCGCTGTTTCACGCGCTCCTGTAGTTCGCGCCGACCCTCAGCTTTCTTCTTCTCGAACTCAATGATCAGCGTCTTGAAGTAGGCTTCGGCAGCGGGCGTGGCCGAGTAGTGGACGGGTGTCCAGCTGTATGCGTTGGTGACGAGTGGGTTTGCGCCGTACTGGAGAAGTAAACGGAGAGCTTTGAGCTCGCCGGCGGCCGAGGCGTGGTGGAGCGCTGTGCTGCCGGATTTGTCGGTTGCAGTGAGGATGCTTGGGTCTTGGAGGATGAGGGTGGGGATGAGGTGGAGGGTGCCGCTGCCGGACTTGCTGGAGAGCATAAGCTGGTCGTTCGTCAGTATATATGACTATAGTTTGTTGAGCTTGACATACAGCGTCCAGACCAGCCTTGTTCTCCCATGGTATGCATTCGGGGAAGCGCTTCGCCAGGTAGACGCCGGTCTCCTCTTTGCCAGCTGTAGCAGCGAACATCAGGGGCGTCTCAAAGTCATTGTTGCGACTGATGGTGCCATCTTCGTGGCCTGCGTCGACCAGAAACTCCTAGCGAAGCCATCAGCATCTGTTCTTCCCAAGGTGTGTTCGACGGTTCAGCAACGGGCTCGAGATGACGTAGGTGCTCGACGGGACGACATACGGCTATCTGTGTGAAGCCATACTTTGCGGCCAGGTGCAGGTTGGTGCTGCTCTTATCCTCGTAGTCTGGGTTGCGCAGGTAGTCGTGGTTGTTGCGGATAATGCGCTGCACGAGAGGCAGGTCGTTCAGCAGGATGGCGCGACGCAGGCGCCGCGGTACATCAATCCTGCGCGCTGTCAGCGACCTCTTTCAGAAACACGGAATACGAGTGTGCTCAAATGAATCAACGTACATGTCGATGACAGCGAACCATGGTTGGGCACCCAAAGGTGACGCGTGAGCCGTTGCCAAGTGGGTGCTGGTGTTGAACGCGGGGAGACGCGAGACATGGGGCGGACTTCCGCGGGCGCTCTTCACTCGAACAAGTTAGCACTACACATAGTGGGGGATGTTCGCATGGGTTCACCCAGATCGATTCAGCCGCATGCATATTAAGATCACATATACATGTGGGCAAACGTTGCGGTCGCATCAATGCCTTCTATTCATGCATCATTAGGATGACCGTTCGACATGTATCATGCTTGCCGGACAGCGCCAATTCCACGTGCTGATATCCTATACAGCTCTACAAGCCGTCAAAGTCACCTGCTGCATCGTCATCGTCCATGTCGCCCTCCTGGATCTCCTTTGCCAGCTCGCGCTCGCGCTCTCTCGCCTCCTGGGCGTTCTTCAGCTCCAGCCTGTGCTGGTTCATAGGGTAGCGCATGGCCTTGACGCACTCGTCGTGGAGGGTCAGGCATGCCCGGATACGGTCGTGGAATGCCTCACCAGGCTCGCGGGTCGCGTAGATGTCTCCAGCCTGCTTTGTCTGCATGAACCCCTTCTCGTGGTCGATGGATGCCTCAATGACTCCATCGCGGATAGCCTTTGCGACAATGTACTCGGCTGACTCCTCGCTCTCCAGACCGAGGCGAATGCAGATATCGCGGAGTGAGATGCGCGAGTAGGATAGCGATAGCATGCGGATGCCCGTCTTGATGACGTTCTGTCGCAGACGCAGAATCAATGTGTAGGTCTGGTCCTTGTGGAAGACCTTGGAATGTGTCTGAACCACCTTCAAGAAGCCCTGCAGATCACCAACACGGACAGCCTGGACCAGACGGAAGTAAGGCTCCAGAGCACGCTCCAGGCGAGGCTGGCTGAAGACATCACGGTCTGGAATGTCACCCATGAGCAGCTCGACGACAATCAGCAGCTTCATGGCCTGCTGGTAGAAGCCGGTCGCGACATTGCCAGAGGGCGCCTTGCGGGTGGCGCTGGTAAGGTGCTCGTGTGCCTCGGTGTAGGAGAGCTGGATAGCGCGTATGCGGCCAAGGTAGTACAGGTACCTGGCAACCTGGTTGTTTGGTGCGTTGGGTGGGAACTGTGTCTGGGCGACGAGGAGATCGGCTTGTGTGATGTCGGCGGTCGAGATGTAGTTGCGGAGGAGCAGGGTGGTGACGGAGGCCTGTGTGTCGGGGTCCTTGCGGAGAACAGCACTGCGCATGGCGGCGAGCAGCTTGCCGCGGATGTCGATGACGGGCGACTGCTTGGACGGGGGCTTGGGGTCCATCTCCTCGGTGAAGAGTGAGAAGTAGAAGTAGGCCTTTGCGCCCAGTGAGTCGAGCGTCCGCCTGTTCATGTCGCGGATCTTATCGACCAGCTTCTCTGAGAACTCAGCACCCTCCTCGTGGTCCTTCTGATCGTACAGGTACACCTGGCTTGGTCAGCACTGCCCTATGCTCCACTTCTCACAACAAACGTACCTGGATCAAGATGGCGATGTAGACGTCGATCTCGGGTATGGGCTCCTTTGCGTTTGTCTTGTTTGCCTGTACCTCCTCCTTGTACTGGGCAACGACGCTCTGTATCGCGGCACCGTCCATGCCAATGTACTCGATGAATGTGCGGGCCGTGGCATTGTTGGGCGAGTATGTCAGGATGATGACGGAGCACAGCACGCGGTCGGTGAGGCGCTTGCGGAGCGACGATATGGAGCGCAGGGCGCGCAGGGCGAATCGCGAGTCAAACTGGGCGACGGCGCGCTCGAGCAGGGCAAAGTTGCTCCGGATATCTGTCGTCGTAGGGTCAGCGCGGCGGCACAGGTACTTGCACGAGGCGAAGTCGATGGCGTTGAGGTGCGTCTCGCACATCCGGCCCGGCGTGGTGCAGTCGGTGCACGTGCAGCGGGAGACGAAGGGGGCTTCGCTGTGTGTGTCCATGGTGGTGCTCCTCAGTACTTACCGGCGATGGCCTGCTGCTCTGTCTGCTCGGCGGTTGGCTTCTCCGCCTCGGTGACGACGCCTTCCATGCTGTCCGCCATGGCTGCCGTGGTCGTGCGAGAGATGTGAGTCGGGTGTGGGGAGGTGCGGGCGAGGAGCAGGTGAGGGCGGCGGGCGCGGATAAGGGGATGCGACGATGCGGCGTTGGTGGTGTGGTTCTGGAGGCAAGCTCGCTGGAGCTGCTGCCACTGCTCGATTGACGTCGGCGAATGGATGACTAAGCCTCCGCCGCGTTGTTGATGCGCCCAAACATCGCGACCCCCCGCGCCTACCTGCACCCTCACACCTACATGTCCGTCATGACGCTGCTCGACAACCACCTCGAGCAGATCTCGCTCTGCTCCGCCTCCATCGCCGAGCTGCAGTATGCATGTCCTGACCACCTTCACATTGCACCTTTCTGAGCGCCTTCTAGCTTCGCCCCGCCCAAGATCTTCACCAATGCCCTGTTGCAGAACCACGACATCACAAGCCTGATCCGCGATACGGAAGCACACGAGCGCGCGCTCTTCTCGGTACCGCCGCCGCCAGCTGCGCCCAAGCACGCCGAGCCACCGACATCGAGCAACCGCCGCAACACCATCTTCAACCCCAATGGCGGTCCTGGCGCAACTACCTCCGGCGGAGGAGCCAATGCGGTGCGCGCACCCAGACGTAACACGGCTGTGGCCGCAGTCCTTGGCAATGAGCTGGTAGAGAGGATTAGAAGAGGCGGAGGCGGCGGTGCTGGCTCGGGTCTGGGCTACCGCAAGTACGACCCGAGCAACAAGAACGAAGTAGACGTCGAGTCGCTGCTTGAGGGCGCCGAGAAGCTGTTGGGCGTGTATCAGGTCCCAGGCGCGCACGAGAAGATCGCCGCCATGCGCCAACGACATGCCAGACTGGAGTCCTCGCTGGAGTACTATGAAAACCGCCTCGCCGAACAGACAGTGCAGCTCAACCGACTGAACCGCTCACGTGGAGAGTACGTCGAGGAAGACGATCATGTCGAGGAGCCGCAAGAAGAATTCGTCTTGACAGCAGAAGACCTGCGCCGGGAAGAGGAGGAAGTGCGGCAGTTGGAATCCAAGAAGAGAGGCCTTGAAGACAGAGTGCACTCCATGGGCAGAGACATCTCAGGCCTGAGGTGAAGCACACAGGACGCATTACTTCACAGCAAGATACCCAAAGCTTTCAACTTGTTCTTTGAACTCGCTCTATCTACACGCCACACTATACCGACGACCCTCCATCGATGCTGATGTTCTGCCCAGTAATACTTCTGCTCAGCGCCAACACCCTGACCTGGTCTGCGCAATCCTCAACCGTCGCCAGCCTCTTCAACTTTGTGTTGTTGATAGCTGCATTCCTCTTTGCCTCTGGGAACTTCAGACCCCACTCAGTCAGCAGCATACCGGGCGAAATCGAGTTGCACCTGATCTTCGGCGCCAGAATGACAGCCAAGCTCTTCATCAGGTGAATCTGCGCCGCCTTGGTCACCGCATACGGCACACTCGATCCACTCGGCTTCACACCCGCGACAGAAGCTGTGGAGATGAACGTCCCTTCTGTCTCAGCCAGCGCGTTCTTTGCAGCATATGCGAGCCAGAGGTGTGTTTTGACGTTCATGATGAAGCACTTGTCCCAGTCCTCTTCGTTGACTTGCTGCTCGATGTCCGTGAAGGTCGTCATGCGCGTCCAGCCTGCATTCGAAACAACAACATCAAGCCGTCCAAACTTATCCAACGTCTCCTTGACAAGGTTCTCCACCGACGGTTTCGAGGCCATGTCGGCTTGCACGAGGTGGAAGCGTGGCTCGCTAGAGGATGTTGTGCTGGGAATGGCATTGAGTTCTTTGAGGAGGTTCTGCGCACGTTCGGAGTTTGAGGAGTAGTTGATCACCTACAGCTCAATTAGCACAATGTCCGAGAATAAGACACTGACCAACTCACGACTCGGAAGTCTGGCGCGAAGACACGCGCGATCTGCGCACCCAGACCCGCTGAGCTGGCCGTTATAAGCGCTACTTTTGTCGCGGCCATTGTGTCTCCGGTCCTGGTGTCTGTGGGTTGGAAACGTAGAATTGCGAGACGTCGAGTAATATTAAGAGCTCCGCACCTTCGGGGCTGGTCTTGTTATGACAACTGCTGGCTCTACCCCACGGTACCTGGATTCGCGGGGTAGGTCCGCCATCGGAAAGCCCGGGGGTGTTCCGGTTCCGTAGCGTGTGGAGAGTTACACAACGCCGGCCGTAAGTATAGTCCTTGAACACAGACGTAGCTAGATATCAATCATACCCTATCTCTCATGTTGCACCGAAAGTGGGCTATAAGCAGGACTTTCAGAAACAGATGAGGTAGTTATAGATTGTTTGTGCATTGTCTGCAACCAGATACAAGCTCTGGAGACCACAGTGTTGTAGCTCATTTCTTATGCAACATAAGAGCCTATCTGCAGCGTAGTAGTAATTCTGTTAGCTGCAATTCTTCATGTGTATATCGTTGCGCTGCGCGGTGAAAAAGCGGGTGTGCAGGGGTTCAATCAAGATGGATTGAGTAGTCTAGGTATACAAGCAAAGGTCGTGTGAATCACCAAGTCTAGCGATACTAACTGGTCGAGTTGCCGCTGGGCCAGAACTCATCAAGCCACTCATACGGACTCTCAGGCTCGTAGACGTTGGTCGCCGTCCCGTTGAAGCCGGTGATAGCATCGCGCGTCAAGTTGTACAGGGCGTACTTCTCATCCGGCCCCGTGCCGACTGTGTAAGGAACGGTCTGCACGTTGTTCCCGATCTCCTTGTCCACCATGAACTTGACATCCTGCACCTGCGAGTTCCTGATGCGATACTCGTCGCCGAAGTTCGGGTTGATGATGCCCATGCGCGTACCGTTCACGGCAACGACGTTCTGGATGGTGACGTTGCGTTTGGCCTGGTTCAAGCAGTTGCCGCACGACTGGTAGAAGGTGCCGAAGGACTCGGCGTAGAAGCCGGTGATGTTGAATTTGCCGCCGAGGGAGTTGTCCTGGAAGATCTTGTCTTGGGCGTTGCGTGCGCCGCCGCCGATGACGCGGAGTTGGGTGTTCAGGCCTTTGGATGTGAGCGCGTCTTCGCATACGTCTTCCCACCAGACTGGGCTGTGTTAGCGATGAAGCCTTGATGGGAGGATGGTTGGCTTGCCGTTTTCGACCCAGGCGTCGCCTAATGCGTGGATTCCTTCCGATTGATGCTGGCCGATGACCACATTTCTGGTTGGATTAGCAAGTGCTTCCGGTCTTGTCAAGTAGGTCAATCACCTAATGGTTGCCCCAGGCATGAGGTTGAATACAGCATCGGCATCAGTCCCCTCGGCCTGCTCGTTGCAGCTTCCCTCGGCACGTTCGTAACGCTTCATCTGTCCGTCGAAGGTCTGACCGGGGTAGATGTACATGGTCTCGTTGAGAACAACGGTCTCCTTGGGGACCGGGAACTCGACACGAGGGAAAGGGAAGCGTGGTGCTGGGCGTCCACCGAGGTCACCTTGTGTGGAATCCGCACCGCCCTGGGGACCATCGCCTTGCTGGTTCTGACGACGGCCGAGAGCAGCTGCCGAAGACAGTGCGGGAATAAGGGGAACGATGAAGGCAGAAGTGAGCTTCATGGTAGGCAGAGAAGTGGGGTCACGTGTATGTTGAGCAGTGACTGTCTTCTAGAGTTGACTGAAGATCTACAGCTGGTGATAGTGCCATCTTTGCAGCGCTTCTAGCCCTTATATACTCGCTCTTGACCGCTGCTCGCCTAATTTGATCAAGGTACTATACTCTCATAAGAGTGAGGATCCAACTCTGCTGTGTCCAAGACGCTGTTGACTGCGGTTGTCAGGTTCTTGTGAAGGTCCAAGCCAAGAAGACACGGAAGAATTGATGACTTGGTGATTTCCGCCTATCGCATCAAGTGGTGATGCCTTGGTGTTGGCAAGCGACTTGGCTGTTTCTGGGCGACGACGCCTGGGGAACATTGCTCCACGAATCGACCCCAGATCGTACCCCGTGTGCCGGGTCGATTCTGCTTCTCCACGTGCTGTACCCCGCGGGGTCGCAGGGATCCTTTAGCGATTGTTCCGTCCTTGAGTTGCCGTGGTCATAGTAGAAAGACAATTCCGCGCATGCATATACTACGCGATGCTGATGCCCGGATGAAATACCTTCTCAGCCGCGTACAAGTCGAGGAAGGCTCTCACACCATGTCACCTTGATTTATTGATCTCCTCTGACCATTTCGAATACTCGAAATACTGCACTTCAGGCAAACCGAGGCCGTGGGCACAGAAAAAGTACGTCCATACGAAGTAGTCGCCGATATTGTTGAAAGTCTCGATTGGCAAGTGCGATGGCAACTATAAAAGCCTGATACCTCGCGAGCAGCTGTACTGTTGCAGTCGAACAAACGACTTGTGAGTAGGAAGGTTGACGTCTCACCTGCGCTACAAGGGAGGCGCGAACGGACGCCGTCGGTTGGCTTTTCCGAGGTTCACAGCGACCCACTGAGGTCCGTAGGTCGGCTATATACTTTTGCCACCATATTCGAAGATAACA
Source organism: Didymella sp. IMI 355093 (assembly GCA_027946495.1). NCBI lineage: Eukaryota > Fungi > Ascomycota > Dothideomycetes > Pleosporales > Didymellaceae > Didymella > Didymella sp. IMI 355093. The sequence goes on from JAPEUZ010000003.1 coordinate 102,280, forward strand.
GCAAACGCTCATCGTTGATTGACTGCTCAAGAACCTTAAGCCTCCATCTTGACGATGTCTCATATATGCAGAGCGACTGTGCGCAGCTGTAGCCGGCCATGGCTGTCCGCACGGAAAAGGACGTTCTCGAGTACCGCCCCTCGGCGGATAATGGAGACCACAGGGTTTACGGAGAACCAACTGATGGTCCGAGAATCGATCAGCCAAATCTGCGCAAAGTTCCCAAATACTTACTGGCAGGAGCGCGACCAAGAAGGGACTGACCCTAAAGAGTTCCATGCGGCCCTCGCAGCCGATGGTTGGCTTGGGGTTGCGCTACCTGAAGCCTACGGAGGGTCAGGTCTAGGAATCTCAGAAGCCACCATCATGATGCAAGCGATAGCTGAATCTGGAGCAGGAATGGCTGGAGCTCAAGCGATACATGCAAATGTGTATGCGACCCAGCCATTGGCCAAGTTTGGAACTAAGGAGCAGCTCCAAGAGACGATACCGAAGATCATCTCTGGAGAATGGCGTACATGTTTCGGCGTTACAGAACCCAATGCCGGCCTCAATACTCTTGCACTCACGACAGCTGCAAAAAAAGTGGACGACAACACCTATTCGATTACCGGTCAGAAGATCTGGATCACCTGTGCGCAGGTAGCATCAAAGATGATCCTTCTTGCGCGCACAAAGGCCGCCGAGGAGGCACCCAAGCCAAGCCAAGCACTCTCACTGTTCTGCATCGATGTGGACAAGAGCAATCCTGGGCTCGACATCAAGAGGATCAAGAAGATGGGAGGTCGTGCAGTCGATGCGAACGAGGTTTTCTTTGATGACTACCGCGTACCTGCCAGTACCCTCGTCGGCAAGGAAGGTCAAGGCTTTAAAATCATCCTGGACGGGATGAACGCTGAGAGATGCTTGCTTGCAGGTGAAGCGTTAGGCCTGGGTTACGCAGCGCTGGCAAAGGCCGCTGGCTACGCACGCGAGCGCAAGGTGTTCAACAGGCCCATCGGTATGAATCAGGGTATTGCGCATCCACTCGCCGATGCGTACATGAACCTCGAGGCAGCCAAATTGGCAACGTATCATGCTGCTCGCTTGTACGATGCGAGCACGACGGACTCGTCTATTCGCCAGGACGCTGTGGGCATTGCCGCAAATAGCGCTAAGTATCTAGCAGCAGAGGCGGCTTTCAAAGCGTGCGAGAGAGCGATTCTGAGTCACGGTGGCATGGGGTACGCAGCTGAGTACGACGTCGAGCGCTGGTTCAGAGAATGCATGGTACCACGCATTGCTCCTGTCAGTAGAGAAATGATCTTGAACTATGTCAGCGAGAAGGTACTGCAATTGCCGCGAAGCTATTAAGGCGTAGCCGCAAGAAGGACCACGTACACCACGTAGACACAAAGCACAAAAGATATCTTGGACTCGCAAGCGTGTATTGGTCACTGATACAAGAACTTTGGTCAAAGCTGACGACATGGCTTCCATCAGTAAGTGGATATCTAGTAAGTCAGCGCCAACGCTTCACTCACTGGCATCCCAAACTTTCTCGCCCTCAAAGTACGTTCGCAGTACCTTTGCGCCTTCGAACTCACCTTTGCTGAGATCCTGACTCATGACAATGAAATTTGCCTTCTTCCCAACTTCGATACTGCCAAGCTCTTTCTCTCTATTCACAGCCATAGCCCCGTTCAAGGTCATCATTCGGCACAAAGCTTCTCCACCAGCCACCCTGTCCCCACGTCCCACTACATCGACAATCTTCGCCATATGTTCGAAAAGGGACGGGTCAGGTACAGCGCCCCAGTCAGAGCCGATGGTGATGTGGGCACCAGCGTCCATCATCCGAACAAAATTCCAGTCCATCAAGCCCTCACTTGCAGCTGTCACGGGATGTACGAAGAGTTCAGCGGGTGACATCTCTGCAGTGACGTTGAGAAGAGCGTAGCGCTTGTAGTCATCTACGCCGGCGTTAGTGCATTGTCTCGGATAGCTGACCCAAAATCACTCACCAGCATGGACGCCTGAATTATGCGCAATCTCGTGCCTGGGCCCATTAGGGTTGCTCTTCCTTGCTGCTTCGATGGCATTGAGAGCGTGTCTTGTTGCGCCGTTCCCTGTGCAATGAATCTTGATCGTCAATCCCTTCTTGTCATATTTCATCACTGCTTCCGCGATGTTCTCAGGTACAATCTTGCTGTAGTCGATGTCTCCTTGTTCGTCTAGCCCCGCATGGGTGAATAGCGGCACAAGGGGCACGCCATCCATCATAATCTTGACGAACCGCGTGTCGATGTGTTTGCTTGCGTATTGGTCGGCGGCTTCGAGCAGTCTTGCTAGACTCTCTTTGCTTTCGGAAGCGAGCCACTCGTTCTCATGCACGATGTGTGTAGATATGTCAAGCTTCAGGGAGCCTTCTTTTTCCAGCTCATTCAAGACCTGCAACAAGATAGTATTCGAGCTTGCTTCTTGTGTACTTGTCACACCAGCTTTATGTGCAAGTCGAATGGCATATTTCAATGCTCGCTTGACGTGTGAGCGACTGGGCGCGGGAATAGCCAGCGCGGCTTTCGCCATTGCACTTTCTGCAAGCTCACCCGTTAGACTGCCATCAGATCGCCGGAAGAATTTGGCACCATGCGTATCCGGCTCGTTGTCGACGTCGTAACCTGCCTGGATCAACGCAGCTGTGTTCAGAAGCATAGCGTGTGCTGCACCTCCTGATACGACCACGGGTTGATCTGGGAAGAGTTTGTCCAGATACTTACGATCCGCGATACCGTCAGGAAAGCCTTGATTGTTGTAGGCGCTGGCCAGAACCCAGTCCTGGTACGCATTCATGTATTCACAAGCGCAACTTCCATGTTTGACCTTCTCGGCAATGTTCAGGTGGGTGGCGTCCATATCGATCGTCGCGTTGGAAGTCAGCCCCAAGCCTGAGAACAATAGATGCATGTGCGCATCGTGGATGCCGGGCATAGTGAAGCTCCCTCGCAAGTCGACAGTGACAAGATGCCATCGTTTGGCCTCTCTCAAGACCTCTTCCGTGGACCCAATATATGTGAAGAAACCATCATGTGATACAATGAAAGCCGAAGCCCATGGATTCAGGATGTTGATTGTGCACACCGATGCATTGATGTATGCGACGCTCTCGCCCGTGGTCTCCTTGCTTGATGGCATCGTTACGCGTATGGACAAATTCTCCTGGCAGGCAGAGGCTGAGGAGATTGTTTCTGCAACAACTTGTTTCCGAAATAATCGACGCCATGTTGCTGGCGCTTATCTGCTGTGATAGAGAACGGAGATGGAAGGAGCCAGCGGAAGAGTTCCGTTGCCCGGGTGGAGCATTGCGTCCGAGGTCCGGCAATCTCCCATTTGAGATTCTGCCGGGGAGAACAAGCACGGGTAAGGATTTTGTAGTCCTGTGTAAGACTTGCAGAAGATCCAGAAGGTTGTTGATAGTTTGTCACAAAAGTGAGAACCTTCATTAATTGTAGGACTAAATTACAACTAATCATGCTAGCGGATTTGGGGCTAGCCTGAGCAAAGAACCACTGCTCAGTCGTGTGTGAGATATCTTATTGTAATGTATGAGCCCATGGCAATGCTGTCAAAACCGATCTTACATCTGCTGTTTTTAAGCACGTCGCAGTGTTCATGCCACGAAAGATTGCGTGCTGCGACGGGGGAAACGCTGATACGGAGGAAATAGACACTGTTCTGATGGAGACCTAAACATAGAGGGAAGGAGTGATGTCGAGCGAATGTGAAGCGCTGTCCAGTATCGAAGCGTCCGAATTATTTGCAAGGAAGCATGTCCTACATTACGACACTTATAGTGAATGGCTCGGATCAAGTAGCAACTGTACCAACGACATACAACCCGTGTATAAAGGCATATTCAAAATCGATCGACCTGATCAGCACACGGGCTGACCCTCGAAACGACTGCATAGTGGACAGACAACCAAGTGATTAATTTGCAGTCAGCCCAAGGATCGACACAGTTCTTACCGGCCCGAAATTGTCCTTTGTAAGAGCGGACAGTGGTCGGCCCACTCAAAGGTGCAGTGTAAGGTTCGGCATCCTGTGCCAGCCTTTGTAAGTGGTGCAAGGAGAACTTCATGCCTCGTCGTCATGTCCTTTGCCATGAGATTGTGTCTCCTCTTATTAAGCTATGCTTTGCGGGCCGTTTGCGGCTCGATGCATGCTAGTTCCCAAAGCACCTCAGGTCGCAGACTCAAGTCTGACACCATTGCGTCGACCTTAATACTCGTATGAGGCTCGTTGTCGCTCAGTTGAGTGCTATCGCGTGATGATACAAGATCTCGTGGCAACCATCATTGTGATGCCACGATGAAGCCCAACAGCAACCATTGGCAACAAGTGGTTCGCTTGTCGGACGGTCGACCGTCACGTAGTGCATCTTGTTTCGCCAGCACTTTGCGGGGTTAATAAAGTTCTTCAAGGGTAACTTCCGCATTCAGAATACATTGTCAGCTCATGCTGTGGTGAAATCGGTGCTGATAGCCGAGCGAAGAGGACGTTAACGGAACTGTCTGGGATAACCCTTTAGCTGAAGTCAAAACCGAGCACGCCCCAGAAGTCTATCAACTGTCCCTCACGCCTTAGGCAACATTAGTGTTAGCTGCTCGCACGCACATGCTCTGATGCACGGAAAGCTTGCTGGACACTCCTTCCCGTGTACATGCGCTATATCATCTACCACATGATCACGCAGTAAGCTTCACCCATGCACACGAAACCAGTCAAAATCCTTCGGAGAGACCCTGCAGCTGCTCGCGAAGTAGGCGGAAGAGAGGTCCCAGCTGTCCGGATGCAAGGCTTGCTCAACCTTCCTGGTGTTTGCGATGATGAGTGAGGGGTCGCGTCGATCCCTGATTCAGTGTACCGATTGACAACAGTCACATCGTTCGACACCGATCGAGACCTTCGTATACGATGCTCACGCTCGCGTTGGGAGAAAATGTGTGTCAGCTTCGGTAGGATGAACGTCCTGTGCCGAATTATACTCTTGTATGTGTTGGGTGTGGCTGTGGAATGATGTCACACCGATAAGCAAGCGATAACTTGGGGGCATCGACGATTTATGTCATGCAGGAATCGACCAAAGGAATGCGGATGTGTTGTGGCAAGAGCGCAGCACGATTCCAAGCAAACAACAAATGTTCTGGGCTCCGCCGAGAAATTATCTTGGGCATGAAGCTCAGCATGGGATGGAGCGGAGCGACCGCTTGATATCATTGTGATCTCAGCGGTATAAAATTTTCCTTTTTTGGGTCCGCCGCGTGGAAAAGAGGAATGTGGAGTAAAGATAGTTACTAGGCATACAGGGGTGATCGGATAAGTCGGAACTCTCCGAATGATAGACGTGCCTGGAACGTTTTTTTGATCCATGCTTTTGTACCCTGGGTGCGTAGGCACGATCGCAAAAGGAAAGTCGTCACGCGTCAGAGCGAACATCGAATCGAGGAATTTTACCACTGAGCAGGCGGAAGCGCAACGAAATGGACATGCACAAGCTTGGATATATTTCAAAGAAAAATACATTGTAGAGTTACATATCGCTTTGTAATGCTGCGCTTCAATGATGTATGCGTATACATCGGGGTATCATTTTCGTCTTCGACTGTCTCTGATCTGAGTACTTCTACTCAGAAAGACCATTACGCCAGCAACAGCGCAGCAAGAACACACAGGTTACACATCGGCAGTGCAGAGCTTACGCCCAAGTCTTCGATGTATTTAAGCCAAGCTCCAGATGGTGAGCAATAGAGGACGCATGGTCTCGCTCAGCGTTTGAGGAGTGTCGGCGTCTTTGTCGGCGAATCTGATGTTCGGACTCCATAAGTTTCTCTTGTATGAAAGCGCGATACTTGGGATCTGTCTTTACAGCTTCTGTGTTTAAGAGTTCCATAAGTGTCGCTACAATTTGCTGATTGATCTCGTAGAGTTTGTGGGATTCATCGGTGTGCATATCATCGACACTAGTCCGGGTAACCGTGGCTGATCTGGTAGGGACTGGCTCGGTGGCTGTAGGATATGTTGAAGTATAGTCGGTGGGCGATGTGGGAGAGGATGATAGTGACTGGAATTCAGGCGAAGAGGTCGACATGGGTAGGCTGAAAGGAATGGACATTGATATCCGACGCTGGAGGGCTTCTTTCTGAGCAGCAAGCAAAATGTACTTCTGCATGGATTCGTTCTGCTGTTATGTTAGACGTGTCTGAGCGTTGAGGTAAGAATACTTACTCTGCTCAACGTAGGTCTGCTAGGAGCCATTGTAAAAGACTTTCTAGATGTCCAAGTGCGTTTGGTTTGAGTAGTAAAGTGGTATCGTCCAGCTGAAGCGGGGAGCGTTATATGTCCAAATTGGGGTGCACCAGAAAGCGTTAGCCCCGCGTAACTTGGTACGGTTCGAGAAGCGCAACGCAAACGGTCGGGCGAGTTTGATGGTTGGTTGGTGGATGGTGTGATTGTAATAGGATAAGCTAAGGCTAGGTATTACTGCACAGCGCGCAAGCGTGTGACGATAGCAGGTAGCGGTAATAGTTGCTAATTTTCTAGCGAAGGAATCCGAGACCTTTTTGAATGTCCGCTACAAAGAGCGCATTCTTCCAGACCGCACATGCCATGACGTGGACTCATTGTGATGGGCCTAAAGTTGAAACCGGCCGCGTACCCGCCTTGAGCATGGACATCTTGCTGAACGTTGGGTGTGGCCAGGAACTGGGATGAAATGCATTTGAAGCGCTGATTGGAAGATTGAAGCTCCCTTGTCGATCGATGCCCTGGCGAGGTGGGTCCTGCTCACGAAACGCCCACAACGTCACCGGAAAACCGCAAGAGATGAGGCGTCGGTCGGGACAAAGTCGCGATCGACAGATTCTACCAAAAGTGTGTCCCTGAAAATCCTGTTGGTGTGATTGAGTACATGTACCTGCAGGCAAGCAACAACTCATGACACCGCGGCAACCCCCTGTCGGCTGCTCCGAGGCGATACATTTTTGCATGGGATTTCACATTGCCATCATCAAGGGTCAACAATGCCGTGCTCGGGCAGAACTTCCATCCGCACCCCTGCGATGACGTTCCGAGAAGCTGTCACTTCTAACAAAAGGAAGAAGTTTTCACGCAAGCTGAGCGGAGATTCTGATCCTCCGACGTCACACTTGGCTCAGGGCCAACTTCCCCGTCTTGGGGCTTTCTGTGTGACACCTCAGGGCGCCTCACGGGTCACTCGATTTGGTAAGTGCGAGGCTCAGATCAAGGAATTGGGAATGGAATGCCACGAGGTCTCTGACTTGTGATTGATGGATTTGATGGATCATCTCCTCTTACGCCACAGCTGAGATACCCCAGCTTGTTTCTGAGCCCCCCTTGACGTGGCTAAACCCACGTGCTGCCGACACATCGCAATGTGACGTTCTGTGCCAGACGTCAAAGCTTTGCTATCAGTTGAGGATCATCGTTCCGGCATACCGCGCATTCTGGAACAGAATTAACGGTTCACGTGTGGGGCGTCAACCTGATGATTGGTGATGGTCGTGCTGCAAGCGCGACGGACGTCGATCATAACGCTGAGGATGCCATGCTGGCGACGTGTACCTCATTCGCACGTAATGAATATGAATAGAAGTGCTTCGGGCAAGTGCATGCTGCTCAAGCAAGCACATGACCGCAATGCAAGAAGAACGTCCGTTGTACAAGTCTTCCGCGAGAGTTCCAGTCCAGCCAATGTCGTCGACAACATCCCTTGGTGTATTGTAAGGTAGAAGGCATGTGATGTGCACCGTGACGAAATTAGTAAAGCAGACCGGGCTCCAAAAGTGCGAGAGCATGGAGAGGTGGCCAGCGACATCATTCGATCGAACCGTCTTCGAAATCATGCTGTCACCGACTTGCGTTCCGTCCAAAAACCCTTGCCGTAAGAGACGAGGATCTCTTCGTGTTTTCCAATGCCCCTCGCTCGCTTCCCACTCTTGCCGGCGCTGAGTACAAAGACTCCCATTCTCTTCTCCACGATTCCGAATCCGACATCCACCAGGATATCGCGGAACTCGGCGTTCGGTCCTGTAGATATACCTCGATAGTCGTTGATAAACCTCGCTTCGTTGCCCATCTTGGAGGCATCGACGCCTATAGCTAGATCGCGATCCAACGAAAGATCATAGTCGGATGTCTCATCTGATTCAATTTGATCATGAACAAAGCCCAAGTAAGGGAGAATGAATGAGTCTGGTGGAAGATGTTCGGTCGCGTATAGCCCATACTGACCTTGCGCGGGGTGCGAGGCATTCGATATGCGTGTGATCTTTACGTTTGAATAGGGCCCTCTCGTAGTCAAAATTGGCTCCCCTGATAGTAGTCCTGCTTTCGACAAGAGAAGCGTGTCCAGCTTGTCCCTGTCAAGCTTCTTTGAATAGGAAGGCGCACGCAGGTACTTCGTGTCCTCAGGCCAGTCTTTTGGTGTCCGGGCCTGCATTGTACCGGGCCGATCTGCACTTCTATGATGTGCGATCCGGGCCTTTGCAATACAATGGGGAGTGCGTCACGTCGCGGGAAGCGGTGATTGAGATATGTTGGCCAGCAACCGATACTTTGTCGATCTTTGTACGGCAGTCTAAATCAGCAGTGCGTGTTGTGCTTTCTCGCGCATCTGCAGTGTCGGTGCGTACGTTAGAATGTAGCAAGTTAGGAACAAGCCCTGGAGAGCAGTGCTCGAAAAGATCGCGGCCTTGGCGCCTCCCAGACGCGCGAGCCACGTGCTGCCTGCTCAAATCTACGATTCCAGCAATCGACTCCAACATTTCACAACACAGCACGAAAGTCCTACATAGATCACGCATAGTGCAAAGTCCAGACGGGGTCTGCCATCAGATACAGCAACTGTTGAGCCGAGTCTCGCTCGTATCGAAATTGTATCCATCTCATATCCGTCAATGAACTCGATGCAACACACGCGATAAGAACGTGGCGTTCATAGGCGATTGTCTCGCTCGTGTAGAGGATTCATGAGCGAGATTACACGAACAGAACATTCTAAGAACGGTCGTATGAAGCGGCTGCATGCGAAACAAATTAATGAGCTGATGGCCAATCAAGGGGCAATGCTCGCCCTTTCACAACACGGGGAGACATCAGCTCCAAGCTGAGCGTCGAACGAAGCTGCGCCTGGCGGTCTCTTGGTGCCTTGAATGCCAATCGTCAGGCTCTTGCGATGGAATTGAGCCTCTGGTGCATCGAATTCTACTTGACAGCTCAGACACCCCTCGGCACGTTCGGCCCCCAATCAGGTCTTAGTTTGGGGTCCAGACGCAGCATGCAGGAACCCGCACTGATCCACCTCACGCGCTGGCCAACACATCTTCAATGCGTCGAAAGACCGCCCGTTCTTGAATCCATCATTGACGCCTGGCTATTTTTGCGCGCAATGACATTGCAAATCGCGTTCGATCACAGCGACAAAGTCGTACTAATCTCCGCTTTGCTTTACGCTTTCGGAGGAGCGTTCGCGGTCCCAGAGTGACAGGCCAAAGCGTTCAAACATGGCCTGGAGAAACTGGAGTTTGGAAGAAGTTGTGCAGCTTACACACACTTGCTTCATATCTCGAGCCGCCATGATGGTCGCGCGACCGCCTCGCACCTCACACGGCTCCTAACTACGGCTTCGAAATCCTTCTTGTGCACAGCTAGTGGCCGGTTATGCTTATTGTCGCCGTGGACAATATTGCACTAACCTACAACGAGACAGAAATGGTTAGGTAGGTAAGCGAGCTGTTGAGGCTGCATGGGCCTTGGCAGGGGAAATTGCTCTTTCATCTCGTTACTTTGCGCCTCATCGTATTACGATAGGCTAACACAGCTTCCATCAATGAACGCCCTCGGAAGACCAGCCTTATCGAAGCTCCCCAGCAACGATGCCCCTTTACCGTATCCATCAGAACGCCACCACGGGCCAGCTTCTCCAGATGCTCGCTGGTGGATGCTACCATTGACGTGAGCCCCCTGTCTGTCGTTGTTGCCATTTTGGTAAGCTCGTATACAGTTGACTTCCTATAAAGTAGCTTTCCCAGTGCCTCAATGTCTTTTTTTCTTCACCCACATTCACTACTCTAATACACCGGATATTTCCGATTTCACTCGTTTCAACGACCTCCAACGCCCGTACTTAATACCAACGTACTTAATACCAACCCTCACAATCAAAATGCGTTCCTTCGCTGTCATCGCTGCCATCAGCGCCATTGGTGCCCAGGCCATGCCTGAGTACTACCCCGTCTACGAGACCAGCTCTGCTCCTGCTCCCGTTTACGAGACCAGCACACCTGCTGCCTACGCTGCTTCCACTCCCGTCTACTCGGCCAGCTCTGCTCCCGTCTCCTCTGCCTCCGCCAAGTACCCCGTTGCCTCTTCTTCCGCCAAGTACGAGGCCTCGACCCCAGTCTACTCCCAGGGCTACCCCGTCTCTTCCTCGGCCGCCTACTCTGCCGCTTCTTCCAGCGCCAAGTACGTCGAGGTCCCAGTCACCTCCACCAAGGTCGTTAGCCAGACCACCTACGTCTGCCCCGAGCCTACCGTTGTCACCTACGAGGAGAAGACCTACTCGGTCACCAAGGCTACCACCCTGACCATCTCTTCCTACACCACCACCGTTGTCAAGACCACTAAGACCCCCGAGGCTGAGATGCCCTCTTCCAAGCCTGTCGCCCCTGTCTACAGCGCCTCCGTTCCCCCGGTTGCTCCCACCTACGCCCCCTACCCCAGCAAGAACGCCACTGCTCCCCACTCTGCTCCTCAGGGAACCGCCACTGGTGCCTACCCCACCAGCACCAAGCCCGCTGAGTTCACTGGTGCTGCTTCCCAGGCCGGTGTCGGCCTTCTCGCCGTTGTCGGTGCCCTCGCTGCTTTCTTGTAAGCAGTTCAAGATGCTTGTCTGATTTGCTGAGGTGAGCTTGCTCGCTTCTGCAGTCTCTCAAGGTCGTGGTAAAGGGGAAGGAAACGCTATCTTACGGGTAATGACTTCGACTCTGCATCATGATACCCTCCTGCATTGCTTGGTGCATTGCGATGGGAGTTCGAGGTCATCCACGATTCCTTGCGCATGCCGCAGCAGCATTTCGATTGTATACTTTGACTTTATAATACGCTTTGGTCTAAGGGCTGTCATGGAGGATCTAGTGTGTGGGACGACGGACTCATGTTCATAGATTCAGGCCGCTCGAAAGAGTCGATAACTTAATTGACATGGTTCTGTCTTTACATTTTAGGTGTCGTTTGGTGTGGCTTTTTGTGACAAGCGGCGCATTATACCTTTTTCATGATAAGGAGTTAAACAGGCTGTCTGAGCGAGTAGCACTGGCGCCTAGGAACGACATCATCAATGTCATTTTTTCATCACTGTATGATTCGGATCTTGTAAAGACGAAGCGATGTCTCAATGCCAAGGTCGAAATGCAAGGGCAGCACAAGCGTCAGGTACACTTTCTGGGGCATGCTCTGGACCCTGAAAATCACGCTAAGACTAGGGCTCATCTGCTTGTTTATCGATTGCTCGGCCGATATGGTCTGATACCGTCCCCGGATTTAGCCAAAGAGTCATCTAATTTCACAACACGAGCCACGCGCTTGGAGCCTCACGCGTCGAAGTTCGAGAACTTCCACGAGCGCTTTTGCCGCGCAGCCATCCACGCAGTGTAGTCTCTCGCGTTTCATTCTGGTACATTTGTCGCCTTTGGTTGCCCACTGTCTACCTCCAGCCTTCTCGATGGCTGTTTCGCGATGACCGCCACGCGCGTGGCCAGCAACTCAGCAGCGCCTGTCTTATGGTTTGACCCGTCATTATGCCTGATCTCTGCGACCAAAACAACGGGACGGGTCATCGAGTGATCGCTGGTCGCACCGATACCACAGATGAATCCGAGCTTCAGGCGGATGTCCACACTCCTCCCGGCCCGTCAGCATTGGCAGTAAGCATCCGAGCCTCGAGTTTTCGGAGGCACTCAAAGCCAATTGTCATGTCGTTGCTAACTCAGGGATGTAATAGAGACTACGGGGGACTATTGACTACCATCAGTCTTGCGCTTGGTACGGGAGGCGCCCTGCACAGTGGACAGTTGGAGATAGGTAGGGTTCAGTCTGACAGGATCAATGTCATACCCATCAAACAAATAGTGCATCCATCTCAAAGCGCGGTCTGCACGGTCCTTCATGAAGGTTGTAGCCTCCATATAGTTTTTAAAGGAATGAATAACGTCTGGAGCAGCACCGACTACCTCCCGAGAGATGGCCATCTCTCATGGATAAACTTCTCCTCCACATTTGGGGCGGAGCTTTGGACAAGCTTGATGAAGCCAGACAGAACCTTATCCGCAGTAGAATATCTGTAAACCGTGTCTCAAAAGGAGGGTAGACAGCCTGTTATACGAGCATGAATATCGTTCCCTTGCGTTTCCCGGGCTTCTTGATCGTAGGCCTGGAGAGAGCATACTCAAACCCACCACCAGCAATTAACCCGCGATCGATAAACGATGCTTGAACGTTACCATTTTCGATATCGTTGCTGGAGATGCTGTTGGCCTCGAACCTCTCGTCTTCGTTATCATCGAGATCACTGTTGCTGGAATCCTGTGTGAGGCTTCTCCAATATAGATTTCGTGGCTGCCGCTGCAAATGTGACTCACATCCCCCATGCTCTTTACACACGATACGTACCATGCTGCTCCACCTCTTTACAATTATCGCTCTGGTGGCTTGTGCGCAAGGCGTAGTGTCAGCTGCCAACAACTTCAGTTTGTATGAGAATGGCGAGAACCTCCCAACAGGCATGAAGCTTTTCCATGCAGACGGTAAGCGTGACATACACCAATAATGAACGTTGGTTTACATAATCCGAACCAAGACTATCTCGGACCTCAGGATCCATCTTTTGCTGCTGAGGCTATCAATATGAAAGCACGTCGAGCATGTGTGCATGATAATAGTGTTGGTGATGGAGCTATGTGTTTTCGACGTCACTTGATCCGTGCGCCCTGCGGACCTCCGCGCCTTCGCCGAGAACATTTCGTGCAGCTTGAGCTCTCCAGGCTACACTCCAAACAAGTGGTTTCGAAGACCTGGCTCATATAATCACGCGCGTCGCGAACGTCGAAACACCTCGATCCAGTTCTTGCGACTTCATAGTCCATCATGTCGGACCCAAAACGGCGCAGAACGGGCGATGAAGACATCAGCGAGTTACGTCGAAATGCACGCCAGACATATCTCGCCCAGCGTGAGGCGCAACAGCTTGCTCTTCTGCGTCGCCAGGTTGCAGAAGAGGCCGAGGAAGAGGAGCGACTAGGGTCGAAGCTTTCAGTAGATGAGAGAAGGGACTTTGCGCGAAATCGAGAGACACTGCGACTCGCCGAGGCACGAAACGCCATAGACGAACACCTTGACGGTTACCTGCTACCAGACGCCGACGGAAGCAGATCTGCTGTGCTCACAAAACGACACAATGAGCGCGAGAAGGGGTATGACAAGAGCGAGGTGCAGCTATGGGAGGACGAGCAGATGAGCAAGATCAAGAGCCAGGTCAAGAAGCCTGAGCGGGTGAACGCCGAGGACTACGAGTTTGTCTTCTCGGACGAAATGGCGATCAACTTCCAGAGTGACGGCATGCCAGATCCGGACAAAGCGTTACTGGAACGCCAGCTGAAAGAAGCGGAACAAAAGGTTAAAACCATGGAGGAGGTGAGGAAAAACCTGCCCATCTACGCATACCGAGACGAACTACTATCGGCCTGCGAGTCGCATCCCGTTCTCATCATCGTCGCCGAGACCGGTTCAGGAAAAACAACGCAAGTACCACAATACCTTCACGAGAAGGGGTTCACAAAGAATGGCAAGGTAGGCTGCACACAACCTCGTCGAGTCGCTGCCATGTCCGTTGCAAAACGTGTAAGCGAGGAGATGGGCGTAAGGCTTGGTCGAGAGTGCGGATATTCTGTGCGTTTCGACAGCAAGATCACACCAGAAGTGACCAAAGTGGAATACTTGACAGACGGTCTGATGTTGAAGCAACTCATGTCAGATCCATTACTGTCTGAATACTCCGCAGTTGTTTTGGATGAGGCGCACGAACGGTCACTTGCGACTGATCTATTGATGAGTCTACTTAAAGAGCTTGTGGCCGTGCGTCCAGAGTTCAGGTTGCTCGTCACCAGTGCTACCTTGAACGCCACAAAATTCTCGGATTACTTTGGTGGCGCACCCCTGTTCAACATCCCCGGACGAACTCATCCCATTGAGCGGCTGTACTCGAGTTCACCAGAAGCCAACTACTTGAACGCAGCAGTCACGACTGTCTTCCAAATACACCTTTCGCAAGGACCGGGAGACATCTTGGTGTTCTTCACAGGTTCTGAGGAGATTGAAAGCGCTGGCGAATACATCCTCGAAACATCACGAAAGCTTGGGTCGAAAGCAGGGCCTATCATCGTGGCTCCTGTTTACGGTGCACTGCCAGCGGAAGACCAACAGAAGATTTTCGCGCCAACACCGCCCGGCCACCGCAAGATCGTTCTGAGTACCAACATCGCTGAAACAAGTTTGACAATCGATGGTATTCGATATTGCATAGACTGTGGCCTCGAGAAACAGTCGGTGTACGACCACAAGCGTTCCATGAACACTCTTGTAGTCGTACCATGCTCACGAGCCAGTGCCGAGCAAAGAGCTGGTCGAGCTGGACGTACCGGGCCCGGCATGTGCTTCAGACTGTACACCAAGTACGCCTTCTACAACGAACTACAAATGGAGACCGAGCCCGAGATCCTGCGCTGCGATCTCGACGGGCCTATGCTAACCCTCAAGACCATGGGCATCAACGACCTTCTCAACTTCGACTTCATCGACCCACCATCCACCACCGCCATCGCCGCATCCCTCGAGCACTTATACGCGCTGGGCTACATCGACTCAGCAGGCAAAGTGACCAAAATCGGCCGACGCGCCAGCGAGCTCCCCCTCGACCCGAAACTCGGCAAAGCGCTCCTCGCCGCAGACAAATACGGCTGTGTGGAAGAAATGGTGACGCTGGTCTCCATGGTCAGCGAAGCAGGGACGCTCTTCTTCGCACCCAAGGACAAGAAAGTCGCCGCCGACCTGGCCAAGCAGCGCTTCAGCGAAGATGTGACTGGCGGCGATCTTCTCGCGTTCCTGAAGATCTGGAACGAGTTTGTCGAGAACGAGTTCAGCCAGGCGTGGGCCAAGGAGAATTTCCTCGACTACCGCGCGCTGAACCGCGTGAGGAATGTCAGGGACCAGCTGCAGAGACTGTGCGATAAGGTCGAGTTGCCGCATAGTTCGGTCGGTATCGCGGATCATGTCAAGATCCTGAAGGCATTCACGAGCGGATACTTCACGAATGTTGCGCGCTTGAATCGTGATGGACAGAGCTATTCCACCGTGAGCCAGAAGCTGTCTGTCTTCATCCACCCAAGTAGCTGCATGGCGAGGAAGCAGACGAGGGATCGATGGATCGTGTTCTACGAGCTTACGAGTACGAGTAAAGAGTGGGTGAGGAGTGTGGCGCCTATCCAGCCAGAGTGGCTCACCGAGGTGGCGCCACATTATCACAAGGCTAAGAATATCGAGGATTTGACGGACAAGAAGCAGAGCAAGGGCACTGGCAGAGTGGGTACGGGGCGGTAGGCTCGACGTTGCGATGTTTGAATTTCAGCATAGCGTAAGACTGAAGGCGTATTGAGGACCTTGGTGTGAAATTATGAAATGATACCCCGGTCACGGTGGATGTTCAGGTGAAATTCCTAGATGCGTCTACTGTCTATACACGATCTTCTGTTTGTAGCGTACACTTTATCCTACACACGATCGTCTATTTTCCAACATTAGTGAACCTCAGATAAGGCTTGACCTCCCTGACATCACCAAACTTCTTCCTCGCATCCTCAGTGCTCACGCTTGGCGGGACAATAACATCATCGCCGACGGTCCAGTTGATCGGCGTAACAACGCCCTTCTTATCACCAGTCTGGAGGCTATCAATCACCCTCAGCACCTCTGTTGTGTTACGGCCTGTGCTAGCAGGGTAATCCATCTTGAGCCTGATCTTCTTGGCCGGATCGATGACGAAGACGGAGCGGATGGTGAAGGCGATCCCCTTCTCGGCGATGTTGTCGAGGTCGTCTTGCGCAATCATGTCGTACAGGAAGGCGACTTTGCGGTCGGCGTCGGCGATGATGGGGAACTTGACGTTCGTGTTTTGCGTCTCGTTAATGTCGTTCACCCACTGGTCGTGCGAGCTGAGGTCGTTGGCGCTCTGGAGGGTGTCAGTACTGCAGTGGATTTGAGTATGCTGTGACATACAAGACCTAGCATCTGCACGCCACGAGCATCGAACTCATCCTTCAGCTTTGCGAAAGCACCAAGCTCGGTGGTGCAGACGGGCGTGAAGTCGGCAGGGTGGGAGAACAGAATCGTCCACTTTCCGTTGAGGAATTCGTGAAACTTGATCTTGCCGTGGGTGGTCTGCGCCTCGAAGTCAGGTGCGACCGATCCAATCCTAAGACGCGGTTGCTCTGCAGGAATGGCGAGCCCACGACGAAATGGAGTGGCAGCGGGTCGCTGGACGCGCAGCGCTGGGCGAGCGGCGGAGCGGAGAGCTCGAGAAGCTGCACGAGGGATAAAAGCTGACATTATGAAGGTTGAGATGGGTCAATTGGGTTGAGGGGTCGTTCAAACGTTCTGGACATCTTTTCGACGGTATCTGGGATTAGTAAAGCGGCAATGGCGTCATCTCCACGTGGGAGCAACGGCCGGGCCGATGCATCTCGTCCTGTGTGCCTGACTAACCCAACGGAAGAGCAAGTCGATGTTGTTTGTATATCTTCGAAGTATGGGTGGGTTCAGACTGTTTAGCTAACCTTGAGTGGCTCTCGCGTCGTAGAAATAGTTGGATATAAAACCTGCCCTTCCAGGAAGATGGATGTAGTCGGTGTCTATGTGTGCATTGGTCAAGGGCGGATGAACTCCCTGTTGGCTACAATGGTTTACACTGCCTATATCTGACATATACTGCGACGTGAGAGAACGGTTGATGTTGAATGTTGTGCCACGTGAAAATCGCACGACCTTGAACATTGCGTCATTGGCTCGCGCTGAACCAGTCAGGCTTCACCCATACCCGAAGCTGGGATCTGAGCCAGGATTCCAACAAGGACAACCAACATGTGGCTAGTAGTATAAATCACTGCCGAAGCCCAACGCAACGCGCGTGCGCTTCGCACAGTTCCTCTCGGCACATATTTGACACCACACTTGTGCGATTCGTAGCATTCAAAATCATGTCCGTTGCATCCTCAGCGCCAGGAACGGGAGGCTTCCTGAAATTCAACAATGGCCCACCCAAAATCTTCATGACTGACTCGACACCATATCCACCCGAAAAAGCGCTCCTCTCCTGGAAAGAAGAAGGCTACGATGTCACGTACTTCCAGTACGACCCCAACGCCCAATCCGCCTACATCCGTACCATCCAAAACCTCAACAGCGATCTTAAACTCGGAGAGCACTATGCGCTCATTGCCTACGGCACAGCAGCTAGCGTGGTGCTGAAGACCGCCATGAAGCCGCTGAACAAGTGCTGTGCAATCGTTGCCTTCTACCCGCCTGTTCTTCCCGGTGTAAAGGTCAAGTACCCCGAGAGCACGAACCCACAAGTCCACGTGGCAAGCAGAAGCCAAAGCAGTCCGCACCCAGAAATGGTCGGTTGGAAGCTCTACCGCTACGATAACTGCGCGACGGGCTTCGCCGACCCGAACTCGAAGGCGTACTCCGAAGTCGAGGCGAATCTGGCCTGGAGCAGAGCGCTGGCATGCGTCAGGAAGGGGTTCAAGAGTGAAATCGACCTCGAGCCTGTGGTGCAGAGTTTCTGGACGGCGAAGTACGAGGACGATGTACCGGAGAGAGCAAGTATGAGCGTGGTGAAGAGCATGACGCAGAATAGTCCGCATGTGACGATTTTGCCAACGCTGCAGGGCGGTGTTGGGCGGAAGAAGCTAGAGGAGTTCTACAGGGAGTTTTTTGTTCCGAGTCTGGTCGAGGATTTTAAAATTCGGTTGGTCTCGCGGACAATGGGCGTGGAGCGCATTGTCGATGAGATGGTCGTGAGCTTTACGCACTCAGATGAGGTAGATTGGATCCTTCCCGGTGTCCAACCGACGAACAAGTTTGTGGAGATAGCCATGGTCAGCATTGTTGCTGTCAGGGGCGGAAAGCTAGTCTCGGAGCATATGTACTGGGACCAAGCATCTGTACTGGTGCAAGTGGGCTTGTTGGATCCGAAGCTGGTGCCGAAGAAATTTAAGGGTGAAGGGACAAAACAGCTACCGGTAAATGGCGCTGAGGCAGCGAAGCAGCTTGTTGAACCTCAGCAGGGCAGGTACAACAAGTTGCTGCAGATGCATGGATTATTTGACGGGATCAACGGGGTTTGAGCGAGTCTCTTGCATGGTGACGGTCTAACGATTTTGCCTTTGGCGTTCGGCTCAGCCTATGAAGCTGCATGTGGGTAACCTATACTCTTTCAATACCCAGTATTTCCTCCGTAAACCTTCCCACTCGCCCTGCTCATCAAGATCCGGCACTTGTATTGTCTCCCATTCCGTATCGAAGCCCGCTTCGAACAGGTCCATCTCAACAATCTTTCCATACACGTCGTAGACGATCTGTCTATCCGCGCCCATGCCGTTGAAAAAGCCGAATTTGCCGCCCTCGCCGTTAGGACCACCTGAAGGATCGAGCAAGCCAATGACGTGTTCTGTGAAGAACTCGCGCAGAGCCGTGTACTCTTCAGCAAAGGTATCAAAATAGATACCATCGAACAGTTCGCCCTTCTCGACTAGCCCTGGCACGACGTCCTGCCAGCGGCCTTCGTGGATAACAACGCCCGGTTTCTTGTCCCAACCTTGCTCTTTCATGCGCTTGATCACATCAGGATGCGCCTCGATGATATGATGCGCTTTTGGCTGCTTTTCTTGCAGGATGCCATCGATGATGCCCATCCCATGCCCAACATTCAACACTCGCAGGCCTGGCGCAGGTGCAAGTAGCTCAGCAGATCGAGACATCAACTTCCTCTCCCATTCCATCATGACGCCGTTTCCCGCCTCGTCGGTTAACCTGTCTCGATCGAAAGTGAGGTTCGATGCGAGATAATTCGGGTTCTCGGTAGACTCATCACCAGCTGCAGCTTCCTGACTGATGTCCAGAATCTCTACATCCTCGGTAGACGCTTCCTCGCCAGCCTCTGCGGCCACTTCGATCTCTTCGTCGTCGTCATCCTCCTCTTCATCTGAGTCCCCGCCCATGAGCAGCTGATACTGATCCATCCGGCTCAACAGCAGCTCGGCACGTACACCAGCATCTACGCAAAGCTCATACAGCTCTTTCAAGCCTAGCCGGAGCGCGATGCATCCCGGTGTTTCACCGTTCGCGTCCAAGTCGTTCCAAATCGCGCCATTCTCAAACAAGAGCTTGATCGTCTTGGTCGCAGCTTCTACGTTGTTCTTCTCAGCTTCTTTGGCGTTATCGCTCTCTCCGTTCGACTGTGCGGCGGTCTTTTCGTCCTCGTCGGGCTCGCAAGCGGCAATCGCGGCATGCAGAGGTGTGAACCCTGTCTCAGCGTCTTGAACGTTTGCAGAGGTGTTGCGTAGAAGGTTACGGAGGGAGGGGATATCGTGGTTCGCGGCTGCGAGGAGTATGCTCTGGGTGGAGAGGTCTGTCTCGACGTCGAAGGCGGGGTCGTCCATATTCGCTGTCTGAGTTTGGAGGTTTGTGAAGGCTGTTGAGTTGCAAGCAAAACCGGCCGGAAGAGTAGAGTTTTTGAAGATATGGAGGTAGTCAGATTCGATTGGTGCACTATCTGCAACACAACAGTAACTCTGTTGGCTACAATTACGTCTGTGTTCTAGCTGGATTTTTTAGCATGGGAGAGGGGCAGAACTTTTTGGTGGAGAGATTCAGGGTCCACTCGGCGCTAGATTCAGGCTACGTCAGCGGGGTCAGATAGTCTTGCTCTTCTTCTGCAATTTGCGCAGTACTTCGAGCAGCAGTCAGCTGCATTTGTACCCAATGTTGCTGACATTCTGTTGTAGGAATCGGTATGCTGTTAGCTTGCTGTCGTCTTTCAGCATGCTGGTGGGCGGACAGCAACACCAGCTCTCAAGCCCTTTGCTCACTCGGCAAATACCTTGTATGCTAAGAGCCGTTGTCGATAACATAATCTATAACATCTAGACCCGATAGATGTCGGTGTTGTCTCCAACACCTTCCTTCTTCTCTTGGTTCCCATCCTTCGGCAAGACCTCACCATGCCAGGCGACGAGCAGACTCGCACGGGCGCATGCTTATGCAAAAAGACTACATTCGAAGTTACAGGAGATGAGCTCAACTTTGCCATCTGCCACTGTACCAATTGTCGAAGGAATTGTGGAGCTACATACACGGCAAATGCGTGGTTTCCCGACTCGGTCCGCTCTGTCCGCTTCGCCTGTCGACGACACACTGACTACCTCTAGCAATTCAGATGGACAGCTGGTGAAGAACTGCTAAAGCAATACGACGATCGAGATACAGAGACCGGTGAAGTTGTTCACCGCTCGTTCTGTAGTAATTGCGGCTCACCCATGTTGACGAAGTCGCCTCGCATGCCCGGCATCACAATCATACCCAGCGGCATCTTCGATGGAAATCACCAATGGAAGCCAAGCTACGAGCAATGGAGGCGAAGCAAGGTCTGTTTTGTCGATGCTATACGAGCCGTCAAAGATGGGAGTCGCTACGACAAACATCCAGATCTGAGCGAATTTGAGGACATCTGGAACAAGAGCGGCATCAAACCGGCTCAAGAATTCATTGATCGCTGAAATGTACATAGATCTATCCAACACACCCCTACGAGACACTGTCGGCTTCAACAGTCAAAAATGTGTAGGCTTCAGAAGTGCTGTCAAGCTGCAATATACCCACGGACAAACACTGACTGCTTCCCAAGATCTTAACAATTGAGGATCTGTAGAGAAACTTCCGTACTGTCGTGGGATCTGCTCTACATCTAGAGCTTCGCGCTCTTGACAATCAAGGCATGCGACTGTGTCAGAACCTCAATGGCGTCCCGCTCCATTGTCTTCGCCAGCTCCTCGCACGTGGGAATATCGTGAATAAGACCCGCACACATTCCCAACGACCACACTCCCGCATCGACATCACCCGTCTCGTACACGCCCTGCCCGCGCTTTCCGCTCATCAAATGTGCAACATCCTTAAACTCGACGTCCTTCTTCTCGTTCTCGATCTTGTGCACCTCGACCGACACCTTGTTCTTGTGCAGTCTGGTTGTGTTTCTGAACTTGCGGAGGACTAGGACGGTATCATTCTCTGTGGCCTTGACGATCGCTTCTTTGACGTTGTGGTGGATCGGCGACTCGACAGTACACATCCACCGCGTTCCCATGTTGACACCTGCTGCGCCGAGCGCCAGCGCGGCAGCCACCTGTCGCCCGTTTGCGAAGCCACCAGATGCGAGGTAGGGGATCTTGAGCTGCTCCTTGCACAGCGAGAGGAGCATGAGTGAGGTGGTGTCGTACTCGCCGCCGTGGCCTGCGCATTCAATCCCGTCGATGGAGATACAATCTACACCGAGCTTCTCCGCACGCAGCGCATGCTTCAGCGTCACGCATTTATGGAAGACGGTCACACCATTGTCCTTGAGGTACTTCAACACCGGCGTTGGGTCGCCCGCAGTCTCGACGATCTTGATACCCTCTTCGACGACGACCTTGGCGTAGGCAGGGTAGTCTGGCGCGTTCATCGAGGGGAGGAGGGTGATGTTGACGCCGAACTGGACGGCAGTTGGCTTCAACATCGACTTCGTTCTCCGGATTTCTGCGCGCAGCGCTTCCGGTGTGGGTTGCGTGAGGGCGGTGAGGAAACCGAGAGCGCCTGCGTTTGCGACTGCGCTGATCATCTCTGCTTTTCCTACCCACATCATGCCTCCTTGTACCAGAGGGACGCGTATCCCGAGAGTCTCAGTGAGCCATGTCTTGATCGGCATTTTGTCGAGTGGGAGAGTTGGCGGGAGAAGTACTAGTTTTGGAGAGAGTATCAGAGGACTAGAAATGTGGGTTTGCGACTGAACAGTAGAAGACGGAGAGATTCAACTGAAATGTTGGAGAGAAAGTGACCTTAGATGTAACATGTGATGAGTGTCTCAAGCCGGCGCGAGTCAGCTTGCAGCTCTCTGGGCCGAGGCATCTTCCCCACAAAGAACTCCTTCCGCCACGACCACGAGTTCCTTTTCACGACATTCACGGGGTTTCCCACATGCGCAAAGACTTTATTACATGCGTAGGTCCGTAATCTGGTCGCTCTTTACTTATAAGTTATCCTGTCCATCAAACGAGGACATCCACAGTGATGGAGTACTATAGCAGGTCGAATTACCGAAAACCCCCATCGTATAGCCGAGTTGAGGATGGGTATGACTACAACACAAAGAGACAGTGACAGGTACAGAGGCGGCAACGATAGCCCGGACCGACCTCCAAGTAGTGTATGACTAAGGAGACATGAACAATGAGTTGCTCCCATCGACTTCAACTTTGGCAAGATTTCGAGTCTCCAATGATTGGCCCGTTCTCAACACCACGAAGCAGCAGCCGAGTATATAGACGCATACGAAGAGTGAAGCCTTACAAAAAATTTGTGACGCACGCCACTACCGGTGAGTACATACCAGGAGAGAAGCGGAAGTCGAATCGATCGAAAAAAACCAATTCTTAGGTACGCAGGAGGCACTCAACATTGATTCGACATAATTGTCGAACTCCATAGGCGCGTGGGAGACTACATTCTGCCCCGTACTATGTCTGAAACGGACATCATACACTGATGCTCCTACGTACATGGCTAGGCTCGACTTGGTAGGTTTTTGGAGAAGCAAGTTTACGACTGCCTCCTGGTTTCCAATGAAAAGCTCGCTTCAGTACATGACTATTGCTGTAGTCTCTTGAAGATGTATCAGGTTGCAAAGGGCGTGCTGGTTGAGCATGGATGCCTCCTGTATTTCCGCGAACGTTGAATTTCCTAGAGACTTCTTTCTCAGATCGTTGACTCTCATGTACTAAATCTGGCCACACTCTCGCTCGGAGACAAGATGAAAGTCGGCCAGAACGAGCGTGTCGTCTCAGCAATCGAATTACATTGACGACTGAAATGGGTATCTTAGATGGTCTTGTACTATTCTTGCCTCATCGGGCTGCTGTCCACCGGGGTGCCTACCGCTGGGGTCTCAAATGCCGGACTGTCCGTAACAAAAGGGTTTGGTGGGAGAATATCCGGGTCGTATCCACTGCTCCCTTCCTGCTTAACCCTGACTTCGGACAAGGGTGCAGCTTTCCAGATGCGTATGCTCCGGTCCAGCCCCGCGCTGGCAATCAACTCTTCCTTGGGATGTGTGTCTACAGCCAGCACTGCCTCGTCATGCCCAGATAGCTTTTGTAGAACATTCTTACTGGAGACATCCCACAACACGATGCCTCCCTCCTCACTGCCTGAGATTACAAAAGCATAGGTCTCTTTCGGGTCCGCTCGATCTCCGTACGTCCCAAAGGCGCCAGAAAGCGAATACTTGGCATTTGTATGTCCTTGGTATGTCTTGACGCACTTGCCCTTGCCGTTTGCATAGTCCCACAATCGTATGGAGGAGTCCAACGTGTGTGCCAGAATGTATTTCCCATTCGGTGAAAAGCGAACGGAGGTGACGGGTGCATTATCTTCGTGGACCAATGTGCGCAAACACTGTCCTGTGCTGGTGTCCCACACTCGAATCAAACCATCGTGTGAACATGAGACGATAAGAGTGCCGTCGCACACGAAATCGACCGCAGAGACTGGATCACTGTGCGCAGGCAGAGACCGCATGACACGTGCTGCTCGCACGTCCCAGAGAAAGACAGCCTCATCATAGCTCCCACTGACGAGCATGTTGCCTTTGGGACTGAAGGCTAGCGAATAGACATAGTTGTGGTGCCCAATCAGCGGCGTAGGATGTGCAAGCCCCGTCTGCGCATTCCACAGACGAATACTTTTGTCATCTGAGCCAGATGCGAGCGTCGTGCTGTCTGGCGACCAGGTCAGGGTGTTGATACCAGCAAGATGACCTTCCAGCGTGTGCTCAAGCGCTCCGGTAGACGAGCTCCAGATCTTTATTGTAGCATCCGCAGAGCCACTCGCGATCCAGAGGCCGTTCGGCGAGAACTTGAGGCAGGAGACTGCACGCTTGTGGCCGCGCAAAATGAGGTGGGGTGTGTAGTTGAGAGCGGTCGGTTTGCGAGGTGGGGGCGTATTGCTCTGCGAGCGCGAGCGTGAATTCGAAGGCGAGCGTGACCTTGAGGGTGTTCGGCGGTCGTAGTATCGTCTCTCGTCTGCGCTGTCATCCACAGAGCGCTCTCTGCTGTATCTGCGCGCAGGTCGTTCTGCTAGTCTGTATGCTGGCGAGCCTTTGCGGGGAGAACGAGAACTCGACCGTTTTCGCGGAGGCGCGTCATCATAATCGTTCTCTGTTTCTTCACGCGACCGTTTCGGAGGAGATTCCATGGTGTTTGTCAAGAGTTGAACAATAAAGCGGAAACGCGACAACCATGCGTTCCTGCCAGCTAGCGTGGGCGGTGAAGGAAGCTACAAGGTGACCCCTGCTCATGACGTGCCTCGGTGTTCCTGGGCTCAGAGAAAGCACCACGCTTTTCCCAGCTTTCTACATTTCTCCGCCATGCCTCCGAACCAAAAGCCAACGAGCATAAGAGTTTTGTCTCTCAATTGCTGGGGACTCAAGTTCATTTCAAAGCTGCGCAACGAGCGCTTGACTGAGATTGGCCGCCAGATCGCTGCCGCCGACCCTCGTCCGGACATTGTTGGCCTCCAGGAGTGCTGGACGCAGGAAGACTACGACTCCATACGTGAGCTGACCAAGGGCATACTACCATATGGAAAGTTCTACTACAGCGGTTGCTTCGGTGGAGGGCTCGTCATCCTATCAAGATGGCCGATCGAGGAGAGCAATATGGTGCGGTACCCGCTGAACGGACGACCTGCCGCCTTCTACCGTGGAGATTGGTTCGTTGGTAAAGGCGTTGCATGTGCACGCATACGCATAGGGCCGGCACCCAAGGACGTAGCAGAGGTCTTCACCACACATGTACGTGCTCTAGAAGTGCTCAAGGGCCTCACTGACATCTACAGCTACATGCCCCATACGAAGCCGAACCACACGACTCGTACATCTGCCACCGAACCGCGCAGGCATGGGAGATAGCAAAGCTTATGCGTGCAGCTGCCGAGCGTGGGCATCTGGTCATTGGCATGGGAGACTTTAACATGGTACCACTGTCACTTGCGCACCGCATCATCGAGACACACTCGCCTGTCCGAGACGTTTGGCGGATCCTCCACCCCGACTCGTCCCACGGCGCTGCAAAGGACAAAGTGGAGCAGCTGCGCGGTCTGCCTATGCCAAATGCGGAGTTCAACATCTCGACGAACGGGACAACATGTGACAGTGCGTTCAACTCCTGGAGGTGGAACGAAGCACACAAGAAGCGGCTGAACAAGGGCGAGAACGTGCAGATAGATCCTGCCGTTGACGATCCAAGCGCAAAGCGACTTGACTATGTCTTCTTCAGTAGCGCACGGCATCACGACTCCCGAACTGGCGAGGAGACGGCCGAGTGGCAGCTGAAGGAGGCAAACGTGGGTATGACCATGCGGCATCCCACATTACATTGCTCACTCAGCGACCATTTCTCAGTGGAGTGCACTCTGACAAGAGAACAAAACCCTCACGCAGCGCATGCTTCCGATGTTGTCAACCGGTACTTGCCCACCGAGACTTATGAAGAGATCAAAGCGACGCTCACGAAGTACATGGATCGCCAACGAATCCAGCGCAAGCTGCGTATCGGGCACTTCTTTTTCCAGCTCTCAGTTTGGACTGCCTGTATGATCGGAGTTTGGTGGTCGCCGCATAACTACGTATCTTTCATTCTGATGTTTCTCAGCTCGGTAGGGCTGAGTGTTGGTGTCATCGATGGGCTCATGGGCCTGTTGTTCGGTGGTAGTGAGATGAGGGCGTTGAAGGAATTTGAGTGGGAGGTGGAGAACGCAATGGCAAGAGTCTCGGAGCTAGAAGGAAAGACCAGTAATGAGCAGTCAACATAGCATAGAGTAGCGCAGCATCAAATGCATTGACTCTGTGAAAGCCACTCTGAAGTTCATGTGGTGTACTCGGCTGCACGTGCGCCCGCGTTGTGTTCACTGGAACCGCCAAGTCCGGGTGCATCGTTCGCTCAAGCGTCACCCTCGACGCATCATTCACACTTCAACCCCACCACGCAATCATTCGCAGACCACACGACTGTAGAACGCGTCGCATAAGAATCGCGATTCCGTGGAATATACCCGAAATCCGACTGCTAATATTCGCGATCGTCGGAGCGCGACAGCCCTCATCATGAGCAGCTCCCAGCCCCAGGCAGGCGGTGCTGGCCAGCAACAGCAGGGCGCGAAGCTGCTCAAAGCAGACGACATTCTTAGGCTCCAATGTCTGACCGACGACGAGAAGCAGAAGTATAGGCTGCTAATGCACAATACCTGGAACATGTTCAACAACGCAACACCAGGCAGTCCGGAACAGACACAGGCGCGCACGACACTGCAACAGTTCTCCCAGAAGTTCATCGCCAGGGAGAGAGCACACAGGGCGAAGATACAGCAGCAGCAGCAGGGCGGGCAGACACAACCCAACCAGGCTGGCGCAGGTGCACAGCAGGCTCCAGTCAAGCAGGAAGGGCAAGGGAATGCAGGAGACGCTGCGGCAAATCAGCAGCAGCAGCAGCCATCGCAGGGACAGAACCAAACTCAACAGCGGTCGCAGAACTCGTCTGTCGACCCGTCCATCATTAAGCATGTCCAAGAGTTTCCCTTTACGCTACCACCCAACTTCACTCTAGCCACGCCGGAGGCCGAAGCGAAAATGAAGGAGTACAAGAATGGCTATCTCAATATGCTCGCCAAACAAGCCACGCTGACTGAGAACATTAAGAGGATCCAGGCGCAAATGCAAGAGCGACAAAAGAGTGGACAAGAAGTGCCGCAGGAATTGACCAACGCTAAGAACAAGGTCGAGGAAGAGTACTACAGGATGAAAGCTCAGATCGAGAAGTTCCGGGGGCTGCAGAAGCAGTGGAAGGACGAGCGCGGTAATCAAGGGCAAGGAGCGCAGCCTGCGCAACAGACCCAGCAACCCCAACAGACACCGCCGCAGCAGCCGCAACAAGGCCAACAGCCACAACAGCCTCAAAGGCAGCCTTCACTCTCCGGCCCAAGCGGCCAGCCCGCGATCAAAGAAGAGCCCCAGATAAAGGTGGAGGGCGGGCAGCAGCAGCAGCAACAGCAAACGCAACCCCAACAACCGCCGCAATTCAACCAACAACAGAACAACCAGCAACAACAACCTCAGCAGAACGTACAAGGGCCTCCACAACAGCTTCAGCAGCAACAGCAGCAGCAGCCAGGACAACAACAGATGCAGTCGGGACAACAACAAATGCAGCCAGGGCAGCAACAGATGCAGCAAGGACAGCAACAAATGCAGCGGCCACCACCCGCACCGCACTCTCTCAGTATGTCTCAGCAGCCGCAGTTCCCGCAGCAAGGTCAACAGCAGCATCTGCAACAACAAGGCCAGCCACGCCCGCAGATCAACCCGCACCAGGCGAACATGCAACAGCACCAGCAGAGCAACTCACCACACCCGCAATCCGCAACAACGAACGGCCAGCCAGTGCCTCTTTCTCACCAGGCCGCTATCAGCGCCGCGAACCGCTCCTACACGGACCCTGCACGTACCAACACACCCATGCAAGCCGGCGCAGGAGGTTCGTTCCACGCGCCTGGCAGCCGCGAGCGTGAGCAGCTTAACAACCCCAAGATGCCCATTCCTCGTCATCTGAACGTCACATCGCCCATGCCTGTGAACATGGGCCAGCAGCGACCTACCATGAGTGGGCCTACTAACGGCGCGCCGGGACCTATGGGTCAGCCGGTCATCAGCCGGCCGCCGCCATTCCAACTGGAGGGCGAGGGCGACCGCGTGCTCAGCAAGAGAAAGCTGGACGAATTGGTCAGGCAGGTCACCGGCGGGAGCGAGGAGGCGCTCACGCCTGAGGTCGAAGATGTAAGATGCCCTGTCCATACAATGATGCCATGCACGCGATGCTAATACCTCACAGGCGGTCCTCCAGCTCGCAGACGATTTCGTCGACAACGTCATCTCCAATGCATGCAAGCTCTCGAAACTGCGCGACAGCCCACAGCTCGACATCCGCGATATCCAGCACGTCCTCGAGCGCAGCTACAACATCCGCATCCCTGGCTATGCATCCGACGAGGTGCGCACAGTGCGCAAGATCGTGCCGGCGGCAGGGTGGGTCGACAAGATGAAGGCGGTCAACGCGGCGAAGGTTATGGGTGGTAAGACGGACTTTTAAACTATCGTCAACGCAGTGAAAACATCAAGCAGGAATGCAAGAGCAGTGTTACTGGGAGTATGGGTACGTCAGACTGGCTTGGTATTGAGCATCGTAATGAGTGGAATGCATGGGGCGGTTGGTTTTCAGGGAGTTATGCCTCTTTCGGCGTCGAAGAGATGGGACATGGTGTTTGTTGGCCCACTCGGCGAGAAAAATCTTCAACACAACACAACACGACCACACGGCAGCACCGGCAACTCCGATACACTTTTCGATGGCAATCGAACAATCGGATATAGTTTGTCCATTGGTATAGAGTACTTTACTCATTATCTCTTCATCAATCAGATCAGCATCTGGCCTAATGGCCCAATGGCAAGGCGCTTGACTACGATAACCAGGGGTCGACCCTGGGTAAGTCCGAAATCAAGAGATTCCAGGTTCGACCCCTGGTTAGGTCAATCCTTTTGTTTTTGCACACCTCTAGTCCCTCCTGGCTTGTTTTTGTTCATCTGGATTGATATACATGTCAAACCGAGGCAGGTGCAGCGGCGTCGTACTTCCTACCTACATCTTGTTACTCCTACGCGGGCACAGCCTGTGCCTTCGCAATGCAACACAGCAATCATCTCTTCGACGGTAGAAATTCATCCAGTGGCCAAATAATTGGAGATCTTCAGTGTTAAATTGGTAGTCGCTGATGTCTTGATAAGATCTCTGATACCTACAACAACTCCACTGGACGCAGGCATGTCGTCGAACGTATTCTTTTAGATTTGTGATATTATATCGATCGCACTGTACTCGAGAAGATTCGTCACAATACAAGAACAGGTGTAGTCTCCTAGACTTTTGTTAGATTGCAGATGCTGTGCAGGTCATCCCTGACTACCTCCATGTTTTTTGGGGTTGTGGCCAATGTCTTCAAACACGTAAGTGGCCGTCATAATCACCCTCGCGGCACATTCGGAGTATCGCTATGGGTTTGATGAAGTGACGGGGTTATTTGAGACTCGTGCAAGTATTCGGTATGAACATTATGTCGTTTCGCATTTTGATGCCGCTAGGGCTCGCTACATCTATTCTCAGGGTGCTGCCACAACTCTCAACCAACCGTAAGCAATGCTAGAACTCCAGAAACGTCCTTCAGCCAACCAACCTCAGACCACTTGCTGGAGCACCAATCTGGCAGACCTCGCAGATCTTGCACACTGTGCCCTTGTACTTGGCGTGGTACTTCGAACCATCGTAGGGACAGGCTGCTGATGGGCTACCACCGTAAATGGGTGTGTGACTCGCAGCGCAGATCTCGAAATCGGCGAACTGGTCGAAGTCAATCTCGATTTGATCGGCGGGGTTCCTCTCTGCAACAGTCTTCACGCGCTTGGCAGACTCCTTCATCTTGGCGTTTCCAGTCCTGTCAAGCAGAGCGTTCGCGAAGTTTAACGCGGTGTTGAGCTGCTTGTTCTTGTGGGCGAAGTTCATAGCAGCAGAGAGAGGAAGTGACCTATGTGCCCCCTCGAGCTCAGGGACGGTGAAGTAGGCGGACAGTTCCAGCGCACGCTTCTTGTCCTCATCTGAAAGGCTGGAAACGTCGGTGGCACCCTTGGTGAGTGCGCGGCGTTCGAGCTCGATAGACATGGCGAGTGTGTATTGCGCAGCGACATTGATAGCTCTTCTCGCCTGGGCAGCATGTTAGCATGATCATGAGGGAGGGTGATGTTGTGACGTACCTCGGTGAGCTCTGCTTGTGATGCAACGACGTTGACAATCAACAGGTGCAGCAACCTCTTGAAAGCAGCGACACCTTCTGGGAGCTGGTTCTTCAGCAAGGCTTGCTTACCAGCAGCCAGGTCGGACTGCAGGATGGACTCGAGGTCCCGCGGAACGATGGGCAGAATCTTTCGCGAATCTGTCTCGGTCACCGTTCTCCGTACGTAGTTGACGAGAGAAGGCATGTTTGGTGTTGCAGGGAGGAATGTTCGCGACGACTGGTAGATCTCCTGGAAGCGCTCTTCAAGAGGAGCAAAGTTGACAGCGCCAACTTGCCTGTTCAGCAGCTGCATAGCGGTCTCAAAGGACCCAGCAGCAATGTGGTCGGCCGCCAATGGCGAGTTGCGCGCCCACAGGTCGGCTTCACTGCTTCCGGCACCTGCGTCGGCACCCTCGACCTCAACGAAGTCCTCCTCCGCCTCCACATCGCCATCGTCGCCCATATCCCAGCCACCAACGTCTTCCTCATCTTCACCTCCAAGTTCGGCAGTGGCACCAGCAGCCTCGGGCTCACCGAGCAGATCCTCGTCACCGTAACCGTTCGCTGCGGGCTCTTCGTCACCGACGCCCTCAATCTCACCAGCGAGAGCCTTTTCGAAGACGCTCGAGGAGGCTGCACGCGTAGGCCAGTTAGCCTTGAAGGTTGGAACGACCGGTCTAGGAGGCTCAAGAGGGTTGCCTATCGAGGGCACGCTGATCTGGTCTTCTGTGACACCAGCGGCTTCAAGAATCGTCTGTGCTTGCTCGTCAAGGCCGTGAGCTTTGGCGGTAGCGTAGGCCAGCGGATAAAGGTCGATCTCCTGGAACATCTCTATCCTGTTCTGAACGTCGCCGAGGTAGAGCGCGTTCTGGAAGCGTGCTGTCATGTCCCCGCGGTGTTCGGCGATCTTGGCCATACGCTTCAGCTTATCCTGGTCACCTGTTGTGAGGTACAAGAACGACAGCTTGTCGAAGTTCCTCAACTTCTGATACGTCATCTCTACTATCTGGTGGTTACCGTGCGCGAGGGCTTCAACGCTCAGTCGCTGCCAGAGCTTGGGTCGGTCAAGCTGCTTGGCCATCTCGACAGCCACCTCAAGGTTACCACACTCGATGGCAAGCTCGAAACGAGTCTGGGGGTCCTGGACGAATTGGAGAGCGATTTCTGGGTATCCCTTCTTCTGCAGGTACGAGATGATGCTTTGACCGACCAGACTGGATGTCTTGATGATGTTGAGCATCTCATCATAGTTGCGCTTGACAAGTGCGAGCTTGAAACGGTATTCGGTAGGGTCGATCTGAAGAATCTTTGGCTTCGCTGCGCGGTCCAAGCAGTAGATGTTGCGGCCCTTGACTCTGACGAGGTATACAGTGTGCTCCAATGTACGAACGATACCGTTATCACCGTTCATCAAGCTGTACTTGATGTGGTTCAAAGTCGAATAGAGGAGTACACCGGTGTCGTCCCATGTAGCGCTCTTGATGCGGATGGTTTCATGCAGTGTGCTGACCTGGTCGAGGTTCTTCGTTGCGATTGTGACGTTGTGCTTGCTGAGCAAAGCAACGTGCAGGCCGTCCGAAGACCAGACAACATACTTCACACCAGCGACAGCAAGTTCTGCAAGGTTCTTCTTGGCCTGGATGTCGTACAGCACAACGTTGGTCGGAGTGATGAGGAGCAAGTTGCCAGTTCCGCCGAAGTAGATGTCTGTGGTGCCATGCGGGGGTTTGATCGTCTTGGTTGTGGAGTTGCTGAGATCCTTGATGTCAATCTGCTGGTTAGCCTGGTTGAATACTGCAAACCTGTTCCTTGCTACAAAGACGGCCGAGTTTCCAGAACCACGCTTGGTGTCGGTAGGCTCCACAGCTCCAGATGCATCGCGTGGGAGACTGATCAGCTCGTATGTGCCGCTGTCTGCGGGCGAAGTAACCAGAATCGAGCGCTCTGCTGGGTTGTATGAGAGGGTCCGAGGGGGAGTCCACGGGCTGCCGAGCTTCTTCAGAGAAAGCATAGATGGAGACTCAAGGTTCTTCTGGAAGTCGTATGACCGGACATGCTTCTCCTTGGTGATGTAGAACAGGTTGTTCTGGTATACCGCAGAAGCCGGGCGCTCACGCTCCAACTTGAACACCATAACACCGTTGTCGTGACCAGCAGCGAACAAGTTGATCTCCGGGTGCGCCGCAATAACCCAGAACCGGTCGTTCTCTCTCTTGAAGGACTGGACCGACGTTCTCCTGTTGAGGTCCCATACCCGGATGGTCTTGTCTTCGCCGACTGACAGAATCAGGTCCTGGTGTGGGTGGAACAGACACGCGGATGCGTTTTGGAAATGCCCTCTGCATGTATCGACCTCCCAGGCCTTTGTTTCCGACATCCTCCACAGCTTGACGAGGCGATCGTCGCCAGCTGAAACAATCAATGGTAGTGTGGGGTGGAACGCGACCCAGTTGACACCGCGATCGTGGCCCTCAAGCACAAATTTGACGACGGCGTCCGTGTTACCAAACATATCGGCCTGGTTCTGGTTCGAGCGGGCCATCTGGTCCTCGAACGACATCGAAGTCGGCGCAGAGTGCTTCTTCCTCAAGCCCGAGATATCCCAAACGCGGACGGACTGATCGAGCGAGGCGGAAACGACGAGGTCTTCCTTCGGGTGAAACTGTGCGCACATTGTGTAGTGGTTGTGGCCGGTCATGGTGCAGACTTCGACACGTTAGGTGGATCTAGCGATGCTTCAGCGACAAAACTTACTAAGGGAACCTGAGAATGTTAGCATTGGTCTATAGACGTTGTAGACGAGGGTACTTACGGTTCTGCCAGTTCCAGATACGGATGGTCTCTGCTTCGCGTCAGTATGTCCTTGGGCAGCTGAAGTGCGCGCTTACGGTCGTCTGAACTACTGATGATCCATGGCAGCTCGTGGTGGAAGAAGACGGTTCGGACGTAGTCCAAATGACCACTCAGTGTGAACAGACATCGTCGAGTCTGATACGACCAGACCTTGATCTTGTAGTCGTCACCACCAGACACAAATCTGTCCCTTCTCAGTATGCCGCGCAATCGCATTCAGCGCTCTCATGCTCACAATGGCTGTGTCTTGTGGAAGTCAACGCCGCGGACCGGTCCATCGTGTTCTTCGAAGCGGTCGATCAGGGTTCCCATGCGGTAGTCCCACAGCTGGATGGTGGAAGAGTGCAGCGACACGAGAATCCAGGGTCTAAGGGCGGTCAGCGCAGGGACATGGCATTCGGAGCGCATAGAGGTACCTCTTGGGGTGAAAGGCGATACCCTTAGCCCTCGAGGACTTGGATTCGAACTGCGCGTGGTCAGATGTGAGCTGGAGCGCATACGTGGGCAGCTGCATACCTTGGTCAACATGCTCGGGGAAGAGGCCATGGTGGAATTGAAGGCGAAGCCGCAGCTTCAGTAACACGCTGTGCAGCTTCAATGCAAGAGACGGCGGGTTCAGAAGTGGGATGGCGTGCAAAGAACAAAAAGAAACACGATGTTGCGAAAGGTTGACGCTCTGCTGCCTCCGCCGCAAGCTGCTCTGGCCAGAGGTTCAATCTGGCAGGGACACGCAACGGAATACTGGCCTGGGTGCACGGGCCTCGCGAGCAACACCAACTTCGTACCCCACGCTTCACGTGAGACAGGAGACATCATCGTCTACAGGCGAATCACCGACGTCTAGGGCTCATATTAGGGCTAGTCGACTTCAAGACTCGTCGCTCTCCCAAGCAGAGCCGCATCACCCCGAGGCCCGCCCAAATTCTGCTCCGCTGCGTGCGCTCGGCTGCATGTCTGCATACGAAGTTCACCTCATGCATGTCTGCCCCGCCAATGCCTATCCACTGCCAGCTGGCCAGCACTACCCCGAGAGCCATGCGTGCCGCAATACTGAGCACTGCTGTCATTCGTTGGGCTGGTTGGGCTTTACGCAAGGTAAGATTGTACAAGGCCTCAAAGGAACTAATTGCTCGTGAACACATATCGCGGCCACCAGGTGAGAGTTAAAGCAATGGGCCTTTCTGCATGCAGACCCGCCGTGAAGAACCGCGGCCGAACAGCTCGCTGCTGAAACGCAGGTGATAATTGGCGACATCCCGCACAATCCCAGGCATTAGGGAACTGTGACCATCTCAGGCCCGCCTCCTCCAATCTTCGTTTTTTCTCCCACTGCCCATTCGACCGCCGCCGCACACTTCGCTCCTCCACTGATCTGCTCCGTGGCTCTCTGTCTGCGAGCTACCCGTCCTGCATTGCTGCCTGTAGCACTCCTCACTCTTCCTGCACGATAAGCAGGGTCTGACCTGTAAAGCTTCCATCAGCCCGTCTGCAACTCGCCGCTCAGTCTTCCAGTCACGCCCCAAACCTTCTCCAGAATGATACTGTCCGCACAACAATCTTCCTTCCGCATCACAAAAACAAGACACGTCCGCCGGCCTTGCATACCATAGATTAGCAAACATCGAGCGAGGTCATCATTGATACGTACGCTGTCGCAATTGGCCCGCCAGCCTGACGCAACCATCACCGGTGAACAACACCACCCATCCAGCCTACATGGCGACACATGCACCACCACCACCCTACGAGATGCTTCACGGATGTCCCACTCCGCCGCCGACTGCTTCGAGCGCTTACGGACCGCCTCAATCTCGGTCTCAAACAGACCACACACCCCCGCTGTACAAGCGGAAACCGCTACACACTCCACCAGCCGAGTTCACGCCCATTGGAGAGAACCGGTTCAACTTCACTCGCGCGCAGTCTATCGAGCGATCCTCGCGGCCTTCCAGCGTCTCTGGACTTGCCCATGCCGGCACAGCGGCGCAAGAAACCGAATATGAATATGACTCGGAGGAGGAGAGCGAAGAAGAGGACGACCGACCCAGGCGACTCATCGATGAGGCCAGCTTTGAGCTCGAAGAGTTGGACAGCGACGAGACCGATGCCGAGGGCGTAGAAGTCGTCAAGCCAGACCATTGTGAGGACGCAAAGAGCGACAAGAGCGGTGCGGCGCTAGAGGCTACTGGACTCATGAACAGCATGGGGGCGCTACACGTGTCTGAGGGCTCCGCCGATGAGGAGGCCGAGGCTAGGGAGCGTATCAACCTTCGTAGGAAGAAGAGGTCAAGCTGGATAGGCCCTAAGCGCGACCACGACCAGAGCATTGCGGGCGAAAGCAGCTACTCTGATAACGATCCCCATGATGACAACAACCTTGAGGCGCGCCGTCTGCGCCGCAAGCTGAGCCAGCATGGGCCGTGGGATAGGCGAGGCTCGCTCATCTTCGAGGACAAGGGATTCCCGAATACCAACAACATCATCGAGGAAGAACCTGAAGAGGGTGGCGTGAAGCACGTCAAGGGCCCACCTTCCATCCCAAGTGACGATGCGTTCACGCTAGACGAGCTCCCCTTCCGGAGAGGGTTCTACGAGACCATGGAGATTGAGAGCGACTCCGATGACTGACTGAGGCGTGCGCGTACATCACGTATGGGCGTTTACCGTCTGCTTGCAATGTTTACAGCGAGAAGGCGTTTGTTTTGTTGGTGTCTGTTTCTTAGCGCAGCGATTACCCCTTTCGTAACATCTTGGTATACTTGCTCTTTAGAACATCGCCTTCATTTCGTGATATGGTGCAGGCCTCAACATCGGATACTGCAACTTCCGGGGACATATGAGGTTGATGATGTTCTGGTTGGTGTTCTACGCCTGAGTCCCAGGCACCTGCGTCTATTTCTGGCCTGCTGACAAGCCATGAGGCTAAGCCCCACGGCCGTTAAGGCTGAGTGGCCCAGGCTTCAACACCACACTCACCTGCCACACTACCAACGAACACAGTTGACGCGCAATGCCTGATTACGTGCCCGCTGCTGTACTGCCGTTATTGAGACGGTCGACGAGGCATTTTGGATCCTTCACCGCTATGTGACGCGGACCTGAATGCAAAGTTCAGGAAATGGCGTAAGCAACGGCCTGCCAGTTCACTGCATTGCAGCGAACTAGTAGCCCAGATTCAATCTCTGTAGAACTCGAATTCATCATCAATCCGCACGTGGTCAACACCCAGCGTTGTGCTGAAGATGTCTCACGGCTCGCAGTCTCCCGCTGCACCTGTGCCTGCGCCACCATCAGCAGCCGCCGCCTCATGAGTGGCCGCGATCAAAACATTCTTCGACTCTCTCACCACAGCCAATCGCTTACTGTGCTGTAAGGTCTGTCTAAACAAAACCAAGCTGTCACTGAATTAAGCTTGTGCTTAGCGATCGAGTGGGCTGTTGGACTACTCAGCCCTGCACTATCAGCATGTCTCTTTCGGATTGAACGCATCCGTTTGAACAACATCAGCACGTAGATGTTGGCTTGACGTGAGTTGTATAAAGATCTTGCAGATGACCTTCACACTGTCTATCATCTCCTTGCTTACAATCAACAAACCATACTACAGTCTCATCTTCTATTTTCTTCCATTTCTTGTCTCCTTGAGTCCCTCACTTCAAACTCATCGCCATCATAATGTTCAGTCTCACTAAAATCGCCATCCTCGCCCTCGCGGCCTCCGTTCACGCTTACCCGCAGAGCATGTCCTCCTCAACCAGCACTTCGGCCTCTCCAGAAGCCACCAACCTCTACCTGGACCTCTTCACCGCCCCAACCGCAATCAAGCGTTTCCAACGCCTCCTGGTCAAGGGCGACACTCTCCTCACCGGTACCGCTCTCAGGGCGCTCACAGTCTTCGACTTCAACGCCGCGAAGCCTGCCGCCAACGCAACCGGAGGCGCTCTCTTAGCCGCAAACATCGACTCGTTCCCCATCCTGACCGACCTGGGCATCAGCACCACGCTCGGCTTCCTCGGGCCCTGCGGCATCAACACACCGCACGTGCACCCACGAGCGACCGAGTTCCTCACGCTCGTCGAAGGCTCGAACCTCAAGTTCGGCTACGTGCTGGAAAACGGGCTGCTCAAGGACGCAGCGAAGAACCCGGAGATCGCCGGCACGCTGGACAAGTTCCAAGGCACCGTCTTCCCGCAGGGCAGCATCCACTTCCAGTTCAACGACAACTGCGCCAACGCTACCTTCGTCGCGTCCTTGAACAGCGAGGACCCGGGCACCAGTCAGGTCGCGCAGAACTTCTTCGCCCTCGACTCTCAGGTCCTGAATGCTACCCTTGGCTTCCCCAGCGAGATCAATGGGAAGAACTTTGATGACTTCCGCAAGTACATCCCCGCCAACCTCGCGAGCGATATGGCCGTCTGTCTGCAGAAGTGCAACAAGCACTAGGTGCGCGGTGTGAACAAGGGGGTTGTGAGCTGGTAGATGGGGATTCTGGGGTGCATGGCGGTGGCGTTAGTGTTTGTGCGTTCTTGTCTTGTCTTGTCTTTTCGGTTCGCAGTTTGTTATCTAGCTTGGTCACTCCTTAATACATAATCTGTCTTCACACACACGTCCCTCTCGCCGCTGTGAGTCAGTCTGAGATGCAAGGCCCCGAGTCACAAATACTTTCTTTCCTTTTCTTTTGGCGGCACTGCAAGTCTAGGGGTAGATGGAATATATACAGCCCAACGCAGTTAGAGGCTCGAAACACGCCCCGTTCGCCAGACGCTCGAGATACCACGGTAAATCGACAGCGTCTTATGCTCGCAAATGTACAGTACTCATACAACAGTCAATCGCCTTCTCGGCTCACCTCCGGTTCTTCACCCACTGCAGTTCCCCACTCACTTCAGTTCTTCACGCACTGCAGTTCCTCACTCACTCCAGTCCGTAGCAGCACTCGTCCTGTTTTCACCAATCACTTGCTTCGCTTCGCTCGCTCGCTCGCTCGTGCCTACTTTCTCCGCTGCAGCACCTTGGTGCACATCTCGACCAAGCCGTTCTTGGCCTCGCTCTCGGGGAACGGCGCGATGGCCTCGATAGCCTTGTCGATGTAGTCCTGGGCTAGGGCGCGTGTCTGCTGGAGGCCGGTGGAGGCGAGTACGATCTCGCGGGCCTGTGGAAGTCAGTTAGCATGTTGCGGGTTGTGCTTGGGTGCGAGCGTCGACAGCGCGCTGCACTCGTTGTGTCCACTTCGCTGCGTTCGCTCGTTCGTTCGCTGCTTACCTTCTCGGCGTCCCCCTTCTCGCCAAACTTTCTCCCCACCAGCTTGCCCAGCGCCGCGTTGTCTTTCCACGCAAACAGCAGCGGCGCAGTCGCAAGTCCCAGCTCCAGATCCGCACCGCCCGGCTTCCCCAGCTCCTCGCTGCTGATGGTATAATCCAGCATGTCGTCGACGAGCTGGAACGCCATGCCGAGGTTTTTCCCGTACTGGTAGCTCGCCTCGACGACGTCGTCTTCGCAGCCGCCCAGCACGGCGGCGGCGCGGCACGACTTGCTGATCAGCGAGGCGCTCTTGAGGTAGGTTTTCTGCAGGTAGTACGTGACGGTGTCGTCGGTCCAGACGGGGTTCTTCTCGTCGCGCGCCGTGTTCTTGAGCTGCATGAACTCGCCCTCGACCAGGTTCGCGATGACCGTGGCCAGCAGCTCCGTCACTTCCGGGTCGCGCAGCCGGGCGAGCGCGACAGAGGCGCGGCCCAGCAGGAAGTCGCCCGCCAGCACGGCCATCTTGTTGCCGAACTCGATGTTGGCAGAGGGCGCGCCGCGGCGGGCGACGGAGTGGTCGATTACGTCGTCGTGGAGCAGCGAGGCGGTGTGGATGAGCTCTGTGATCTCGGCGAGGCGGCGCTGGGAGGGCAGGATGTCCGAGTCGGCGGAGGCGTAGGCGGTGTCGTGGGCCAGGTCGGATATGCTCGCGTCGGGGTTGTCGTCCTGCAGTGTCTGCGGGCTTGTAATGGGGGCGTCGACGCTGTTGGCGCCGCTTCCCCCGCGCTCGATCTTGGGCGTGAGCGCCGTGGCGCGGCTCATGAGCAGGACCAGCATCGGGCGCACGTACTTGCCCTCGCTCTGGGTGTAGTACTTGGCGACCGTGTCGAGTGTGGGGTGGCCGCTGCCGAGCAGCGAGCGTATGTTGCCCGTCAGGAACTTCATCTCGCGGGCGACGGTCTGGAAGGGATCCATCTTCAGCGGCGCATCCGGTGGCGGCGCGGCCCTGATGTGTTGGGCGACGCTGGCTGCCTGCGCCGCGGCGGCCCACGACGACTGGGTCCGCCGCCGGGCGAAGTGGTGTGTCGAGACATGGTTACTGGGAGCATGGTGCGGACATGTCGGTATCGCGAGGCGTGATGTCGGGGACGAGGTGCAGGACCGCTGGGCAAAGCTGCTCGCGAGCCGGCTCGAGCGGCTCATCATCGGAGATTTGGGCGTGAATGCGGTGGGAAGAGTACGCGCGCGTGCAATTGATGTGGCCCCGAGGAATTGAGGTCGTCCGGGGGAGATGGCCGGCTGCCGCTGTCAACACTGGGGAAGGGAAGTTTTCCCAGAAGTCATGACGAGGCGAGGGCGCTAGATCGACACGAGTCGGCGCGTCAGAACGTCGCCCTCCGACATCTGACATGTGCCGCGCGCATCGTTCCTCCACCAAACTTCTGCCAGCCATGGTGCTCCTCACCATGACACCCGGCATAGTCCGCGCCTTGTCGCGGGCTGAAGAAGCGCTGCCCGAAGAATACTCTCAGCTGCAGAAGCCCTCCGCGCCGTCCCTCGCCGCGCCCACGCCCGGAGCCCCCGTCTCACACACCCAACTGATCGGCCTGTCGAAGCTCGTGAAGCAGCTGCCGAGAGACGAGCCACCGTCACCACACCAAGACGACGAGACCGACTCAGCAGCCGCGACCCCCAACCATGTCGAATCACACCATGTCTCGACACCAACCACACTCGCCGCCCTCCTCCTCGGTACATCCACATACCACCCCCACCGCCCCCAAACCCTCCCAGACCCCGAATACCACGCCCTAATGGCCCGTCTGCGCGCCGAGCAAGAGCGCCAGAGCTACGAGCGCATGCTCAATCCGCCGCCCACACGGGAAACCTTTTCTTCGCGGTTCCCCAACGCGCGCTCCCGCATGCCCCAAGCCTTCAGCATCGGCGTTGACGAGGTCGACGACGTCTCGTACGAGGAAGTGCACCGCCAGATTATCCTGATCATCAACGTCCTGATATCCGTTGTCTGTGTCGCCGTGTTTGTCTGGGTCGCCGCGCGGCACTGGTCCGTCGGGAAGCGGCTGGGCTTGTCCATGAGCAGCTCGCTGGCCGTCGCTGTTGCTGAGGTCGTTGTCTACAGTGGTTATGTGCGCAAGGTCGCTGAGGCGAAGCGCGTCGAGAAGAAGAAGCCCGAGATCAAGGAGATTGTTGCGAGCTGGGTCTTGGACAGGAACGGGGAGGGAGAGGGAGCGGCGACGGGTAAAGAGAAGGATGACGGTGTGAGGTACAGGAAGGGCAAGCACCGATGATGAAATGGGCTTGGACGACTTGATTTGAATTCAATTGGACGCCCGACTATGCCAAACTCCCGCAATGCTCGAGTATACCCCATGCGCCAAGCTGGAAACATGACACCACTCGCGCCTCGCTCCATAGCACTCTCACTTCTTCTTGTTGCGTCCAGCCACTCCTCCCGCGAACCGTCCCAGGTTGCTCAGACTAGACCTGGGCTTGTGGCCCTGCGCCGCATTAGCTGCGGCTGGCGTCACGGGCGGCCGCATGGCTCCTGCCGGCGAGTTTGGTCGTAGCCCCGCATTCTTCGGCGGCACAGGCGGCCCCTTCGACACCTTCTCCTCGACCGTCTCGAGGCCGACTGGAACGTCTTCGCCCATGGCCGCATGTTGGTGCGTGCGCCTCGCCTTCTCCTGCGTCGCTTTGAACCGGTCGAGGAGCTCCGTCCACTTGACGCTGCCTTCTTCTCTCGCCTTAAGTCGGTTTGGTCGCTCAAAGCCGGATGCAGAAGGACCTTGCGGTGCGCTGGAAGTACCCACTTCTGAGCTTTTTTGCCTCAAATGGTTCAGGGTATTGGATTGGGGTACATACGTGCGTGGAGCAATGTGCAGGTACCCAATGGCAGACACGCTGTTCAGCCTGTTTTTCAGAGCTGCAAACGCCGACGATTGTGGAAGAAGCATGAGAAGCCCGTACAGGCACTTGTACAGGTGAGGGTACTTCTCCGGCTCGAGGAGCTGAATGCGGAGGTCTGATGGGTTAGAAATGGTTCGCAAACACGTACGTCAAGACTCACATGTAAACACTGGTGATTCCAGCAATTGCACAAGCTTGTCGATCTGGATGAGTGTGTTTACCGTCATCTCGAGGTCGGCACTGTCATGGTCAGCGGTGCAACGATGAATACATACAGGACATACAAGACTTGGAGCAGGTGGTATGCTTGCTCGTAGGCCTGAGCAAGAAGGCAGAGTGAGAAGGTGGCGACTGCGTTGTGGCACCAAGCTTTGAACAACGTGACGAAGAAGGATTGGCCGTCCTGGTCAACATCAGTAAGCTGAGCATCGAGGTCTTGCACATTGAATCCTACCTTGTTGTCCAGATTGCGAAGACGTCTTCGAAGGTCAGCTAGCTCAGGTGCTGTGATGAGGTTGTTGTTGAGATTTTGAACCATTATGCTCGCAAACTCGACATCCTCGTCTTTCACGATGCAGTCTGCCATTGTGCGGTAGATCTTCTCAGCACTGAGCGTCAGGCACAGCTGTCGGATGATGAGATTGCCTCGAGTCTCGAGCAGCCTTCGGTCTGTACAGAACAGCTTCAGGAGATTAACCATGAAAGATGTAAAGTATGTATCGTCGCTGTGCATGGAGATCTGCGAAAGCAATAGCAAGTCGCGCGTGACGACAGC
Organism: Didymella sp. IMI 355093; assembly: GCA_027946495.1. Taxonomy (NCBI): domain Eukaryota; kingdom Fungi; phylum Ascomycota; class Dothideomycetes; order Pleosporales; family Didymellaceae; genus Didymella; species Didymella sp. IMI 355093. Next base: position 144,434 of record JAPEUZ010000003.1, read on the forward strand.
ATCAGAGGGGTCGGACAATGTCTTTAGCAAGGCAGGGAAGGTTCCGTCATCGACCGTGAGTATCTGTATAACTGTTAGTTAAAGTTTTGTGGACAGCAAGATGATTGCCTACTCTTCCGGGTGCCATTCTGTGCAGCATGATCAGCCACGCAATTGCCGCAACACGCGTGGCTTCGTGCTCGTTCAGGAACTGCAGAGTGAGAGCGCTGACGGAAGCCTGGTAGTCCAATTCAGGTACTGGACGCGGCGAAGGGCCGCGGTCTTCTCCCGGAGTCGGAGATTGTGTGTCTGTCTTGCCTTCTGCTGCCTGATCGCGGATAACTGCTTTGAGAAGCCTGGCTGACAGATTCGAGTCTCGCCGCTGAGTGCCTGTGAGCTCTTTGCCCAGCTCGGACAGTGAAGGTGGAAGCTGAATCTTGTCGCTAATGTTGCTGTTCGGTGGCCGGTCTTCAGAAAGAGACATGATGTATTCCATCAGGGCAGCGTTGACCTCTTGAGCCTCCTTACGGACATCGTCGACATCGTGCGACATGCGTGGCAGCACGTACGAAAGCAGACTTGGGACAAACGGCATTATGTCCTCGGGACAGATGTCGAAGAATGCCTTGATCCAGCGCAGCGACGTGAGGAGGATGCTAGTCTGCTCTTCTTCCGCGTCTACAGTCGTCAGCCTCGTCATTACTGTACAAGTGTCGGTGCCTTACCTGATGGCGAGCTGAGGAAACCAACCAGAATCTCCAGAATCTTTGGGTGGTTGACATGCACATCTTGTCCAGGAATCCAATCGCCGTCCCCATTCACAGACTTGCCACTGTCGCCAGATAGCGAGCCACTGTCTCCGCTGGTAGTGTCTCCTTCTTCTACGGACACCTGGCGCTCAAGCGGAGAACTGCCTGTGGTTTCGCTCTCGCCTCCAGCATCGCTGCGGATGCTCGACGACGTAGATAGTCTTCGACCGTCCTTGCTCTGACTTCGCTTGCTCTCCGCGATGCCTTTCTTGATCCTTGCGATCTTTCTAATCTCGTTGAGGAACCTGTCCAAGGCAACCTGCGTCATGGTGTACACGTCAGTGTTCGAGTCGCTGAGGAACTTGAAGAGGCCGCCGAGGAAGCGAGGAAGATGAGCAATAAGCTCCAGGTCCGGTATCGAGTCGAGTAAGGTAACCCACGCAACTAAGAATGAGCGTGTGTAAGGATTGATGACATTTATGCGCTCTTCGAGGAGAGGTAAGAATCGTTCGAGGTTAAAGGCAGTCTCGAGATGGGGAGGAGGATGATCGGGCGACTCGTCTGGGTGGCCCAGCGGCTCATCTTGGTGCAGAACAGATATGTACGAGGCTGCAGACTCGGACACGATGTCCTTCACTAGACGATCGAGCAGCTCAGCTCCATTCTTCACTGAAAGTTCGGAATCGGCGGCAAGCTGATGATCGTGTTAGCATGTACTCGTTAAACTACTGACCTGGGACTCGCCTTGCACAATGCGTCAAACACCTGGTTGAAATACACAAGTATCTCTCCCTTTGCGACCTTTGCGATGTTGTACATGCTCTCGCATGCATAGTACCTGACGCGCGCATCTGAGTCGGAGAAGCATGCGAGGACTGGAGGAACAATTTCTTCAAGATAGCGGGCTACTTCCTGTGTCGTGTGAGCACTACACCACTCGAATATACTTCTTTACGTACAGGCCCCAGTGCTATCGAAGCCGCAGCCAGACCAATGAGGCCTCCATTGCGGGCGTGCGGCTGGTGGACGGCATATGCGTAGTGGTGGCAGAGCTCGTGGACGATCTTCGCTATCCTGTCGTGGTCCTGCGCCTGGAGTGCATCGCGAATAAGGCCCTCGAGCTCGAGTGCGCCGCTTTTGCGCTTGTCGTAGAGCTTGTCGTTAAGCGCTTTGGTGATATTGGGGTCCATATTGATAGTGTGCGGCAGCTGCCTTTACATGGTGCAGCTATGGCTTCATCGTCGCTCGAGGCGTGGACAGGGCGGGCGCAGGCTACGTGAATGGCCGTTGGCAGGTGCGGTTGTTGTCGCGTCGCCGTGCATGCTTCAAGAACCCAGCCATGCGGGGACTGACGTCGACGTACCGCAGCAGAGCCATCCCTGCCCGCCAACACGGGAAGTCCAAGGCCAACGAACGCCTGCGGGACAGCGACTGTCGCACACACAACTTTGTCGAGGGCGCCATTTATGAATAGCAAGAAACCACGCTGGACCTGCTCTGCGCCATGACGCCCAAAAGCGACCGGATCCATCCCAACCAAGTTCATCATAGCCTTGCCTCGCCCTCACTCGTCGACTCGGCCTAAGCGCTATACCTGACTAGTGCTCTACCACCCACCTGCTCCCGTCAGGTGTCTCGCACGCCCAACATGGAGAAGTTCAAGAACAAAATCCACACGCTGCGCAGGAAGCCCCTGCCAGACCATCTCAGAGAACCCGTTATGAATATACCAGACGGATTTCGGAACTGGGCTGTAGCATTGTGAGTAGCATCTCCCAGAGATAAGGCTTGACATGTAAATCTCGGACGATTGCATATAGCAAATGCATCCAAGGCGCAGGGATACGTAGCGATTGTGAATGTGAAGCTGACTGCAACAGTATCGTCTGCAACTTCAACGTCGATGTAGGGTAGGTAAGAATGAGCGAGTCCGCCAGGGGGGGTAATAAGTTGACCTTCCAAGGCCAGAGATCGAGATCTTGTACCCGCCAACAGTTGCATTCAGCACCTCGGATCTGACTGCAATATGCTTCAACAGGTAGCACTACCTCTCGAGATCGCTTGTTTCGACGCTGATTCTACCAGCTTTCCAGAACAACAAAATACCGAAACAGCTGAAGACTTGGCCTTCAACTTCACTGTCGCGAACAACTCGCCTGATATCAAGCTGAGCTCACCAAACTCACCGCATGGCAGCGCCGATATATTCTTCGCGTCGTGTGTCTTCCGCCAGGAGTTCGATGACACCATGAAGAGAAGCTTCAATCAAAGATCGATGGTTTTAATCTCACATCATAACTTCACCAGCTTCAACAACCGGATACTCCAAGTCATGACAGAAAGCGGCGTGATCAGTGATCCGAGCACTCTTGAGGGAGCACATGCGCAAATGAACAACTGGTCGCCACCGTCGATAGGTCGCCACGAGCTGCCGTTCCTAGGTCGTGTCTTGACGTTGGATATCGCGCCTCATCCATCTTTCCCCCTCCAAGGTCTCGGTGGATCTATTCCTCTGATAGCTGAGCCACATCCCTCCATCTACGCCTATGAGCCTGTAGGATCATGGGACACCATCATGAACTTCATGCCGTGTATCACTGACCTCTACGTCCTATACGAGAAGCTGATCCTCTGCGAATCCGTCATCGTAGTCGCCAAGTCCCCCCAACTGGCCAGCGAAGCCGTCTCCTCCCTCCTCGACATTATCCGACCCGTGCCCTATGCTGGCGTCGTAAAGCCCTACATGACCATGCAAGCAGACTTCCGCAGCATCGGCATCGACGGCGGCACACCACGACCATTTGTCATCGGCATCACCAACCCCTTCCTACTAAAACGCATCATCGCCGCCGCAGAGAAAACCCAAGGCCAGCGCCCACACATATTGTACCTGCAGAACTTTGATGGGCCCGTCCCAACGCGGCGACACCACTCTCTGCACCACAAGTCCAGCCGCAACGTGCTCCTCGACCTGCCGGGCGGCGGCATCGAAGTGCACACGCCGTCGAAACGCTTCCTGAAATCAGACACCGCATTCGTATCCCAGATCGAAAGCACCTTGAAACTCGACGCCCAAACCTCTTCCCTCGGCCCGCTCATACGCCGCCACTTCGCCGAGCTCACAGCGACCTTTATCGCGCCTGTAAACCGCTACCTCGCCACCTCCAACGTTGTATCCCCTGGTGGCCACCAGCGGTATGCGAGTTTCTCCATCCCTGAGTTTCTCGCTAGCGTCAGCAAGTACGGGACGAGCGTGAAGTTGCGAGGCCAGGGACCGATTCAGCGGCACAAGGCAAGGGATACGTTGTATGCGGGTTTCTGCGCGAGTGAGAATTTCTACAGTTGGCTGGATGTCAAGATCAGTTTGGAGAACGAGGCGAGTGCGGGTTTGTTGAGTGGGAAGGGGGGCTGAAGTGTGGTGGTGAGGCAATGAAGGTTTCGTAGCGTAATGTGTAATAGACTGAGGTTATTGGGGTTCTTATTCCACGATGTGATGCGCGAGGTACACGTCCTGGAGGTTCTCGTTGGTTGACGCCGGGCAAGACGTCTAGCTCAAAGCCACAACGATGTCTATGGGGAGACTGATACAACAAGTAAACCGCCCTGACGCTGATATGCCGCAGGAAAGACACGATGTCGTACTGATCGAGTAACACACCAACTACATGTTAGACATCTTCCAATCTGGACACCGCGTAACTGCTGATAGAACTAACTGTGTCTATGAATCAGGATCACATCATCTAGAGGAGCACTATGTGTATGGCGCGCAGCTACTCGCCTCGTCTCGTGCGAGAAGATTCAATTCATTACTCGCGCAGACCACACTCCTCCAGAAGCCACAGATCACATTTCCCCGGCATGTACACAGCAAAGACGTTAATAGTGACCCTGCGGAATTATCACGACAGAAGGGAGGCTTGTTCTTTTCCCAGATGAGATAAGTCTCAATGCTCGTGGGATGGGGATTACGGATAGAAATCTGAAAACAAAAAATAAAACAAAAAAAGGAAGAGGGACAAACAAAAAAACAAAGAAGAAAACAAGAGATGGCTGGAGGCTCTCTGCACACTATCTGTACTTAGATAATACCTCTGGAGGCTACAATCACTTCTGCGTCGTAGACTGGTTGGTTCTGTAACATGAGAGATCATAGAGGCCAGGAAGACGAGGGAGTTGTTTGCAAAGCCGCCTGCAGCAGTGGACAAAGATTGTATTCAGAGGATAGCAGAAGCGTCTAGAGTAGTCTGTGAAGTAGGCAGCAACTTCTATCATCGTCAGGCGGTCTTTCATAGTTGGGTTCTCTTTTGTCACTGATCGAAAGCACTCGGTAAGGTGCTCAACTTCCTTCTATCCACTCCCTTTGTGAAATGCGAAGTTGGTGGCAATCAGGTCATAATAACATCTACTCTTTAGCACCTCGTGTTACCCAGTATGCAGGTGGTCCTGAATTCAATGACAGTTAGTCCATGATACTCGCTTGTGGAGTCGTGTTCGTCAGTGACAGGGACGCACTTCAGAGGAGATAAAAGATCTACCCAAGCATTATACGATAATTCCGCCTAATTTTGTGAAGGCTGTTGTACATTGATAAATGGTCTGGACCTTGGTTTTGGGTAGAAAGACCCACATCGCTTGTTCCGCAAATTTGACCAAGTCGAAAAAAAAACCAACCACCACATCAACCACAACACCACAAAAAAGATGGACAATCTGGGAATCGAACCCAGGACCTTTCCCAGGCTGTGCACGAGGTGCTAAGGGAAAATTATACCACTAAACCAATTGCCCGTTGTTGATTGATGGAAAAATGATGACCTGAGACAACTATTATGAAAGACAAAAAGTGGTGGAATTGAGTCAATTTCGAACTAAAGATATCAGAATCGAGTAAGAACAGACACAATCCGTGTTGATAAGCCTCACTACTCAGTATCACTGCTTGTGCTTGTGCGTTGGCGCTGGCCTACGAGGCGGCAGTTCAGCTCATGGGCTAGACGACGATTCGAACCACAACTTCTCTCTTTCTTCACACACCCCTCCATCAATTCGATATTCTCTTCCTGTCAAACGGTAACGACAAATATCAGGCATGCGATTTCTGCAGAAGATTTGAGAAGGACGTGTAAGTGCTGTTGCGAGATTCTTACAACGAGCCTTGGACGTGAACGACACAAATCATGCTCAGCCAAGGCCCTTCGCTCACGGTTCGAAAAGCTAGATCTCAAGAAGGAATAAAATACAGGCTTGCTTCTACTGCATGGATGTGTAGGTAATTGCTGGCTTGTTTGCTCGCGCTTCCGTCCTCGGAGCTCTGCGCACTCGCATTCTCTGTGCACCGTTTGCACGTCCTGCCTACGGCTCTTAGCTTTCTTGAACTGTTATTCCTAGCAATGCTACGGCTCTTGACTAGTTGGGTTTCCTGCTTTTAGCATAGAACCTGAGGTGGTTGCTTACTTCGTCACTTCGTTCCTTGGCTGCGTATTCATGTTGTGAGCCAGGCTCCGCTCTCCCTTTCACAGTGTACCTCACTTTGGTGGTCCTTGATAAGGAACCCGTTCTTGCAGAGGTTGTGTAGCTGCGCTTGCAACTTCTATGTGCGGTCTGCAGCGTATTGCATGGAGGAATCGAACATCGCCGCACACTTGCTGACTACTTCTACACGCAATCACCGATAGATAAAGCAACTAGCAAGATACCATCCACTGACAACACTGTTCCGCTAGCATGACCAAAAGGCTCGTCAAGGAGTAGTATACAACATGGAGAAGCTGCTGCTCTTGTTGGTCAGTTTGCTTGCTTGCTTGCTTGCTTCCTTGTTGCCTCTTCTTCTCTGCAGAAAGTAGTTGATAGCGCGGACGAGAACTTGATTCAGTTTGGTCTGGTTTGTTGAGGTTAATACCACCCGCAGTACTTTACTATACTCCTACTGATCCAAAGCATACAACAAAGTGCTCGCTCCTCTCCGCGTTATTTGGCTCACATACTTGATGCAAGAATCTCGTGAATATCATATGTATCATTGTTAATAAACTCTTGATCGTACAGCCCGCCCTGAATGGCAGCAAGCGAAAAAAACATTAACAAAAGGTATCCCGTGGTAATCGAATCCTTCCCATCCCAACATTGAAATCCAGTAAGAAACGCCATCCGTATCAGTCGTAACTCGCGTTTGTCTTCTTCATTGCGTGCGCAAGCGTCATAACGCGTTTATCGGATGACGGCACCGTCCTTGCCCGGGGGCGGGCCGGGAGGAGGAGCGTACTGGTTGTTGCCACCATATGTGGGCTGAGGGCTCTGCAGCTCGACGCCGTTCTGCTGGCCGTAGTAGCTCTGGTTTGCGCCGTTGCCGTAGTAGCCGTTGTTGTTGTTGGTAGCAGCGGAGTAGGGTGGTGCGGGCGCGCTGTTGTAGTTGTTGTTGTGGTAGGGCTGCGCGTTGTTGCCGCCCATGGGTCTGGCAGCCCAGCCTGTGCCGTAGAAGGGTGTGCGACCGGCCTTTCTCCTGCGACGCGCGGTGATGCAGCTTCGTGATGTTAGTGATGTTCGGGTTTGAAGCGCTGAGCCGAAGGCAGCTGACTTACCTGCACAGGAAGAAGAGGAGCAGGAATCCTATTACGATGACTGCGAGAACGACCCATCGCACCCAAGAGTTCCACGCGGACTGGCGGTAGCAACGTCGAACACCATAGCGGTCGTAGTAGCACCTTGATGCCGCCATGACGTTAGTGATTTGTGTAGATAGGGCTGCTAACAGCAATAGTCGCGAGTTTAATGTCGATGTGGAGAGCATGTTGATGGTATCGAGGAGCAAGTCGAAAGTTGAAAGGAGGTAGATACAGATATGTTTGTGTTGTGAAATGCGCGATGAATGACGTCTTGCGCACCGCTCGCAGAAGCTGGGGTGCGCGACCAGGTTATAACGACGCCTCAAGGAAATGCAAAGCCACAGACTAGCAAAGGAACATACTCATCATCATAGAATTGCCGAGCAACTAGAGCAGGCATCTTTGCGCTTGCTTGGCCGTTGTCCGGTCGAAACTAGAGGTGTCTGGGGAGCTGTGAGAGGATGTTGCCAATGTGTGGGCCACGGGTACAAGTCGTAAGGTGGGTATGACGAAGTCTAAATGCTTGAACAGGCCTGCCTCTCGAAGATCGGTGCGGCTGTGCGCTTGGCGGGACGGCTAGTTCGGCTGAGACGGAGAGAGCTGCCATTGGCAATGACGACGCCTGGGGTGTTGTGATTCGCTGTAGAGGCGAATTTGAGTGAGCTGCTGATGATCTGTTGCGCGTGCGGTGGCTTGGTCGCCAGATGTGGCATACCAAAGCAAATAGATGACTGTCGAAGCTTCCACACTGCTCACCGGGGAGCGTATCGGTGAAAATTGACCGTTTCGATTTGAAGTATACAGGGTAATTGCCACAACTTCGATTTCACATTGTGGCACGGCAGCTGTACGCTCCTAGAAGCAAGCTAAGAGCAAGCCATCATCAACGCGTGAGACAGTGTGTGTTGGCACACTCCTGGAGGTCCGCAAGATCTTGCAGAGCAGCCATTGCAACATGTACAGCAGTCCTTGCGTATACTCAGATCGCACATGCTTCTCTTGGTGGTATTCAACTCGAGACTTCGTCAAAGACAATCCTTGAACAGATCGTGGGACGCTGCAGCAATCCATGCAGCGCCGTTAGCCATGTGGCCCACATTGCCCACAAGGCTGATGCACCAGCCTCAAGCTCGCTGCACGCCACGGCAGCTGTGCCTTTCCACCCACTTTCATCGTTTCTAGTCAAGTCCTTGAGTGTCTCATATCTCCCTTCTTTTTAGGGCCTTGCACACGATACCCATCGCAGCATCATTCCAGCAGTGTATGCGAAGGCAGGGATGCGCGACTGGCCCATGACACTGCAGCCAATGAGAGCGCTCAAGGCTTCAATTTCCTGGGTGCGCTAATGCAGGATGAGTTGTTCAATTGTAGATGGCATGGTTGCCCGCTGGTCCCACTGCCAGCGAAGCTGCTGAAATAATACTATTACTCGTGGTCGTGCCCTTTCTGAGCTCTTTCTCTCTCTGTGTGCATTCCCGCGGTCCTGTTACCGTGCTTCTTGTTCACCTTGCGCCTGTAGAGCTCGACGCTGCGACTCTGTACGAAGACGGATACCCGTTCAAGGACCGACTGCGATTCCTGTGCGACCGCGACACGAGAGGAACAATTCCGTCAGCTTCCCACAGTATTGGCGCTTGGATCCAGGTGCGTCACAACAGCACTCTGCGACGCTACTTGCGTGCTTGCAATTGCAAGTTATGAGCGAGGATTGCAAACGAGTGCTGCTTTTAGACACGAGGTCACGGGCATGCGCAAGTCACGATTTGCAAGGGGCACGCAGCCACCGTCATGCGGAATGCAAACGAAGCTGGACGCAGTACTTTGAAAGTCACAACATTGGTTTCGCTACATACTCAAACCAGACTTGGACCGAACCATCCGTCTCTTAATCGCGCTCGCCGTACAGTCGCTCGGACCGAAACAAATGAAAATGCTACATGCTGAATCAGATATACTGGCAACCGTCAACGGCCGCAGGAGGACCGACATCGCCGAAGAAATTCGAAAAAGACAACATATGCTGGGTGGAAACACGATGTGGCCATCGCTGGCCTGCAGTATGACCTGCTTGTCTTGTCTTCCGTTCACGTCGTAAGAATCATTAAGCATGTCGTAAGAAGCTGACGGCCGTAAACTCGTAAGAACATAGGCGCGTCGAAGTCGTAAAGTCGAAAAGTCGGAAAACGCCCACTGAGCCGAATGCGCCGTTGGGCACGTGGTGAACTCGCCGGTCACGTTATCGCCCAGCCGGCTCACACCATAACCTATTTGCTGGCTCGGGCAATCAACCACTGGAGGACAGCGTCGAGATTCGTCTCTTCTTTTGCGCTGATTCCATAACAGCTCACCTCTCGATGAGAAACCTCCTTGAGGTTGAGCGCATCGATAAGCTCGTCGACAGAGAGCTTGCCTGGCAGATCAGACTTGTTGCCGAGTACGAGGAGCGGAATGCCTTCGAGGGCTGGCTTCTCTAACAGTAGCTTTAGCTCTTCTCTCGCAACCGGAAGAGCGTCTCTGTCGGCCGAGTCGACAATAAACCTGGACGGGTCAGCGGAAGCGACGCAGCACGTGCGACCGGGTCTTACACGATGGCATTCACCCCACGGCAATACCTCTCCCACATGGAGCGGAACCTAGGCTGACCTCCAAGGTCCCAACTGTGTTCATGGTCAGCAGATGAACCACGGCAGGGTAAACTGCCTGCATCCCGGAAGAGTGGCTCAAACCGGCTTGGTGCCACAAGAGGTGGACCTGCGTGACCAAGGCGGCACAGGGAAGCACTCACCACTTCAATGTTACATGGCCTTTCTGAACGCGCTTCATGTTGAAACCAACGGTAGGGATGGAGCTATGGCCATTAGCGCTTGGACCAGCTGTGACGATGGAGCTCGTGGGCGCGCAGAGCTGCGCAGCTTGCACGCTGCTGCTTGCACGACATGGAGCGAGGATTGACGCACTCAACAGTGAACTCTCCTCCCTAGACAGCATCTTGTCAGTCGGACATGTTCGCAGAGATCTCGTGGATGTAGCGCGGCCACTTCCCGATCTGGAGATCACTCACCGCCAGAACTCTCAGCAGCGACGTCTTGCCAGCGTTTTGCAAACCGATCATGGTGATGTCCATCTCTGTTGCCCTGCAAAGTGAAGGTAGTCAGCTTCCATCTCGAATCATCTCGACATGTCGTGTCGCGATTCCTGCGGACTGAGGTGGGTACGAGTGGACAGATATCAGAGGCGCATCAGGCATCGAGGCTGGTGCACGCGCATGCGCAAGGCAAGAAGGCAGACGCACCAGAACAGGCGGAGGAGCCAGTCATAGATACGGCGGAAGATGCTCGCCATGGTGGGAGCACTGATGATGGCAGTGGCCTCGAGTCGTGGTCGTCTTCTCACAAGGAACAAGTGATGGACGATGGACGCTGGTGCAAAGCGTGGGAATCCTTGCTGCGGGGTCTATTCGGTAGTGATTGGCGATCACGTTGGTGTCAAGTAGCAGCGACAGAAAATCGACAACAATGCAAAGAACATGCGAACCGTGCTGGCTGCAAAGTGACGATGTGAAGAGCGAGGACTGCGCCGCCCTAGAGAAAAGGCCGCAGGTGGAGAGGTCGCTGTGCACAAGTTCGCCGCGGGCAGGTGACTTCCGCTGCAGCAAGCTCTGGGCTAGCGCCTTCCCGCGGCGGCGCTAGCCCACCAAAAAAGTTAAACTTTTGGGAAGCAGCATCCCACACAGCTTCCACACTGTGACCGCCCACGCGACCTACTGCAGTAAGAGTCGCCCGTCATGGCTCCAGCTGCCGCCGCCCAAAAGCAGCCACAGTGGTCGACCGATTTCGACACGAAGCGCCGCCAGCACCTCTTCCGGAACCCGCCCAAGGACAAGACGGCCTACCCGACACTTGCGGCAGCCGTTGACCCCCACATCAACTCCTTCAACAGCATCTTTGCGCCCGGTGGCCAGGTAGAGGAGGGCATCAAGGACATTGGCGTCAAGAGCTTCACTGATGGCGACCCATATGCGCAACCCGAAGAAATCGGGCGCAGGAACCGACTTTCCGTGCGCATCCAAGATGTCTTTCTCGACAAGGCTGTTCTGCCGCCCTCGAACAAGGTCGCTCTGAAGAACCGCAACATCTTGCCCGCGGAATGTCGAGAGCGCCACGCCACTTACCGTGGCAAGCTTCGTGCCCGTCTGGAGTACAAAGTTAACAATGAGGACTGGCAGGAGGAAGTCTGCGATCTGGGCCAGGTCCCGATCATGTTGAGGGTGAGACTCGCCCAATCCACGGGAATGCGCACGCGTACAGCAGCACGGAAACTAACTCGTGACAGTCAAACAGGTGCCACCTCGAGAACATGAGCCCGGACCAGCTCGTCAAGGCCAAGGAGGAGACCGAGGAATTGGGTGGCTACTTCATCGTCAACGGCATTGAGAAGATCATCCGAATGCTACAGGTGAACAGGCGAAACTACCCGATGGCCATCAAGCGAGGCGCCTTCACAAACCGTGGACCCGGCTACACACCCTACGGTATCCAGATTCGCTCAATCCGTACCGACCAATCCTCACAAACGAATGCGCTCCACTACTTGAGCGACGGAAACGTCAACTTCCGTTTCTCGTGGAGGAAAGCCGAATACCTGGTCCCAGTCATGATGGTCATGAAGGCGTTGGTGGAAACAAACGACCGCGACATCTTTGAGGGCATCGTCGGCGCAGCTGGCTCAAAGGGGCTGGCAGAGAAGCAGTTCGTCACAGATAGAGTGGAATTGCTACTCCGGACATACAAGGTCTACGGTCTGCACTCGCAGGCGAAGACAAGGGCATACCTGGGTTCTAAATTCAAGGTCGTACTGCAGCTTCCGGATGACGCTAGCGACGACGAAGCAGGTGTCGAGTTCCTGCGAAAGATCGTTCTGCCCCACCTTGGAGCCTACAACGTCACTCCTGCGCAGAACGCTGACAAGTTCCAAATGATCCTCTTCATGATCCGGAAACTTTACGCGTTGGTAGAGGGCGAGTGCTCGGTCGACAACCCTGATGCAGTACAGAACCAAGAAATCTTGCTCGGTGGCCAGCTATACGGAATGGTCATCAAGGAAAGACTAGACGAGTGGCTGAACTCGATCCGACCTGTCCTGCAGGACTGGGGCCGTCGATCGGAGTGGAAGTCATTCACATCCCCAGAGTTCAAGAAAGAATTTGTCCCCAGGGTGTTGAAGAGGACGACCATGGATATTGGACGTGCCATGGAGTACTTCCTCTCCACCGGTAACCTCGTCAGTCCAACTGGTCTTGACCTGCAGCAAACTGCCGGTTTCGTCGTGGTGGCTGAGAAGATTAACTTCTACCGTTTCATCAGTCATTTCAGGATGGTGCACAGAGGTGCCTTCTTCGCTCAGCTCAAGACAACCACGGTCCGTAAGCTATTACCGGAGAGTTGGGGCTTCATGTGCCCGGTCCACACGCCTGACGGTTCTCCATGTGGTCTGCTGAACCACTTTGCGCATAAATGCAAGTTGGCTACACAGAACGTTGATGTTTCGGCCGTTCCCAAGCTTGTGGCGCAGCTAGGCGTATCAAGCAAGTCCTCCGCGTCACTTGAGTCAAGCGTCGTCGTACAACTTGACGGCCGCGTCTTGGGTTTCTGCTCACCCAAGCAAGCTAAGGTTATCGCGGATACATTGCGATATTGGAAAGTTGAGGGCACACATGATGTGCCATTGGAGCTCGAGATTGGGTTCGTTCCCAACTCGAATGGTGGCCAATACCCAGGTGTCTTCATGTTCTCGCAGGTTGCGCGCATGTACCGACCTGTCAAGTACCTTCCTCTTGGCAAGCTGGACTACGTTGGACCTTTCGAACAGCCCTACATGTCCATCGCCTGCACAGACCCGGAAATCGTTTCTGGTGACTCTACTCACGTTGAGTTTGACCCTACCAACATCTTCTCGATCATCGCGAACATGACACCCTTTTCCGATTTCAACCAATCGCCCAGGAACATGTACCGTAAGTGTCCCTTTTTAGCCTCTACATATTTCTGGTCTAACACGTTGCAGAATGTCAGATGGGTAAGCAATCGATGGGTACCCCCGGAACTGCGCTGCGCTATCGCACCGACAACAAGACCTACCGCCTTCAGACAGGTCAGACACCGATTGTGCGACCACCTCTCCACAATGAGTATGGCTTCGATAATTTCCCGAACGGCACCAACGCCGTTGTGGCGGTCATTTCCTACACCGGTTACGACATGGACGACGCTATGATTTTGAACAAATCTGCACATGAGCGTGGCTTCGGTCACGGTACTATCTACAAAACCAAAATCTGCGATCTCGAGGAGGGTGGTCGCAGGAACAGGTCAGGAAAGACCGTTTCCAAGCTTTTCGGTTTCGCGCCCGAGGGCTTGAAGAAGGCTTCCTACCTTGACACACTCGATGAGGATGGTTTCCCACGTGTTGGCACGCTCCTGCGTCACGGCGACGTTATTGCAGCATGGCACACAGTCTCGTACGACGCTGCTACCGATGACTACATCAACCGCGACGCCAACACCCAATTCTTCAAGTACAAAGAGGACGAGCTTGCATTCGTCGAGGAGGTCCGCATCATTGGCTCAGAGGATGGCACACAACCCTGCCAGAAGATCAGCGTCAAGCTCCGCGTGCCTCGTTCTCCCATCATTGGTGACAAGTTTTCTTCTCGTCACGGACAGAAGGGTGTCTGCTCCCAGAAGTGGCCCTCAATCGACATGCCTTTCTCCGAGTCTGGCATCCAGCCCGATGTCATCATCAACCCTCACGCTTTCCCCTCCCGTATGACAATCGGTATGTTCGTCGAGTCTCTGGCTGGTAAGGCAGGCGCTATGCACGGTATCGCACAAGACTCGACGCCCTTCCGCTTTGACGAGCAGAACACGGCTGTCGACTTCTTCGGCCACCAGCTTATGAAGGCCGGCTACAACTACTACGGAAACGAGCCCATGTACTCCGGTATCACAGGTCAGGAGCTTGCGGCCGACATCTACATTGGTGTCGTCTACTACCAGCGTCTGCGTCACATGGTCAACGACAAGTATCAGGTCCGTACCACTGGTCCAGTCAACTCGATGACAGGTCAGCCCATTAAGGGTAGGAAGAAGGGTGGTGGTATCCGTGTCGGTGAGATGGAGCGCGACGCGCTTATTGCTCACGGTACTGCTTTCCTGCTCCAGGATCGTCTGATGAACTGCTCCGACTACACCAAGGCAGCTATCTGCCGTGGATGTGGCAGTTTCTTGTCGACCGCGCCAACTGTCAACGAATTTTCACGAAAGAACGACAAGAGCGGCAGGAGCCTGACGATTAGGTGTAGAAGATGTGCGAGCCTTGCGGACGGGCACCAGAGCAAGAGCGATACTTGGACTGATGGCCAGGGGATTCGCTTCAGCGGCGGTGACGACATTGCTACGGTTGCTGTGCCGGGTGTGTTGAAGTATCTCGATGTTGAGCTGGCCAGTATGGGTGTCAGACTCAAGTTCAACGTTTCGCCTTAGAACTGTGTACATGCATGCATTGGAGGCGCGAGTGGCATGTTGGGAGGAACGAGTAGGCATTGCTTGGCGTTTTGGATGTAAAAGTTACCCCGGACTCATTAGCAGCATCGTTGGAGTTCTTTAGATTGGTGAATCGAATCATGTTATAACAGACGAATGACTTCGGGAACACATTGCCATTACCTTACATGATGGGAACGACAATACTGAAGTACGAAGAAAGACATTCTCTTGGACCTTTGCACATACCGTGCCACGTATTTCACACCGACTCATGCTGCGCTTATTCGGGCGGGACACGCAGGATATATTGGAAAGTCCGTGAGCAGTGAGCGGCTGAAGCATGGCTGCGGCGCAG
The DNA here is from genome assembly GCA_027946495.1 of Didymella sp. IMI 355093. Classification (NCBI taxonomy): domain Eukaryota; kingdom Fungi; phylum Ascomycota; class Dothideomycetes; order Pleosporales; family Didymellaceae; genus Didymella; species Didymella sp. IMI 355093. The sequence continues at coordinate 159,666 of JAPEUZ010000003.1, forward strand.
TGCGGGAAGGCGTGTGCATTCGTAGGGTCCGCAAAATTGCACGCTATCATGCGTTCTGCACAGGTTAAAGTATCTGCGAGTATCTCTCATGAACCGTAAAGCATCACCGGAGATAGATGTGTAGACGTGAGGAATGGTGTTGTGGGGAGGTTGTGAATTGTGACTGCAACCAGCCAACCGGAGGCGCAGGAGACCCAATTTTAGCCTTGACTGTGCCCTCGATTCATTTCAGCTCCGCCGCAACAACCACAATCCTACAGCTGAGCTTGGTCCTGCGCAGTCATATACTGCCGCCTTGCGCCTTTCTACTCCCCCGTTCTACTCACCGTATCCATAAGAATATACAATCTGCAGCACATCAATTGGCACAGTAGCTGCTTTACCCCTCCATACCCCACACCATGGCCGACTCCATAAAGCAGGAGATCGCAACTATCGAGAAGAAGATTGAAGAGCTTCAGACACAGCTGGTCGACGCGAAGGCGAGGTTACAAAAGAGTCAGAATGAGACTGCTGCCAACGATGAGTCGGCGAAGCTGTCAAACGAGGAGAAGCTGGATTTGATCAAGGTCAACTTGAAGGAGGTGCTGAACCCCGAGATTATGGAGGCAGCGCTCAAGGAAGATCGACCACTCAAGGTCTACTGGGGTACTGCTACAACAGGAAGGCCGCACTGCGGATACGTGAGTCTTACTCAACCTCAGTGTTCCACTCCAGCTGACATGGTTACAGTTCGTACCTATTCTCAAGCTTGCCCAGTTCCTCGCAGCAGGATGTCACGTCAAGATCCTCCTCGCCGATATTCACGGCTTCCTCGACAACTTGAAGGCACCTATCGAGCTCGTCAAGTTCCGCGCCGAGTACTACCGTTTCACAATCACCGCCCTTCTCAAGGCCGTCAATGTGCCAATCGACCGACTCGAGTTCGTCCTCGGCTCCTCTTACGAGCTCAAGCCGGACTACATGATGGACGTCCTCCGTCTTGCATCTATAACCTCAGAGCATGACGCGAAGCGCGCTGGTGCCGAAGTTGTCAAGCAGACTGACAATGCACCTCTGTCTGGTCTGCTCTACCCGCTCATGCAGGCTCTTGACGAGCAGTACCTTGATGTCGATATGCAGTTTGGTGGTGTCGACCAGCGCAAGATCTTCGCCCTCGCAAAGGACATCCTCCCTAAGATCGGCTACAAGGAGCGCGCTCACTGCATGAACCCTATGGTTCCTGGTCTGCAAGGCGGCAAGATGAGCGCCTCAGATCCCGACTCCAAGATCGACGTACTCGACAACGAAGACATCGTCAAGCGCAAGCTCAAGAAGGCTCACGCCGCACCCAAGGTCGTCGAAGAAAACGGCGTCCTCTCCTTCGTCGAATACGTTCTTCTGCCGGCATCCTACCTGCGCCACGGCACACAAAAGTTCGTCGTCGAGCGCCGCGACGCCGAACCCCTCGTCTACACTGACATCGCCAAGATGCAAGAAGATTACAAGGCTGACATCCTGTCCCCACAAATTCTCAAGCCCGCCGTTGTCGATGCACTCAATGCCCTCCTCAAGCCCGTGCAAGAGGAGTTCCAGAACAACCCCGAGTGGAAGGAGATCGAGCAGAAGGCCTACCCTCCCCCACCAGCGGAGAAGAAGAAGGAGAAGAAGGTCAAGAACAAGGGCACTTTCCACCCTGGCGCCAAGAAAGTCGAGGCTAAGCCCGACGGCCACGTCGAGGGCGCGGACAAGGCAAAGGTAGACGTCGGCACTGAGGGCGGGGAGAAAGCGATTTCGAACCTGACGCTTGAGGAGCAAAAGTAGAGATATCCCGGGCTAGAACACACGCACAAGAGACCTCACTCAGCATACCTGCACCACCGCCCAACACAAACACATTGCCATTGACTCGCTAACGAACTACCACCGCGTCATCTTTCTTCTACTCACTACACCACCCATACCCTCCACATTCCATCTTCCATCAATATCCCACAAGCACGCCCACGCTCCTCCCACCCCCTGTGCAACGAGTGCCACCCACACCCTCTCGCTCTGCAGATCCCCAAGCTGGTCCAGCACTCTATACTTCCCAAACCTACACTGCTCCAACTCCAAGATAATTGACTCATCATCAAACGACGACTTCTGCTTCTTGACAACACTGCCAGCCTGTTTACGCCGGTTGAGGCGGGATCGCAGCGCCGCGTTGTTGAGGCGCACAAGCGCGTGCTGGTCTGATTCGGAGTCTGAGAACGAGTATGCTGAGGATGAGTATACTGGTAAGTAGACGGAGTCTGATGCGGAGACCCTGGGCTTCCGAGCATAGAATGTCTTGTTTGCTTTCTTGGCTTGGATGCATGAGCCGCAATAGCCGGCAAAATAGAGGCTGGTCGAATCCCGACACTTACTATTGAGGTGATTCTCATTGCGACAGACAACACATCGTTTGGCAAGATCCCTAGAGACGAAGAAGCAAAAAAATCTGCCAAAAACATACAACAGCGGGTATTCGCTAGTGGTCACCCACCTAACTACTAATCCGCCGGTACGTTGCTTAAATAGGGCTGAGCGAACGGGAAGCCTTGTTTTCAACGTCCTATGGTCGTATGTGAAAGTAAATGTGACGATTGAACAATATGTACTAGAATTTGGACGAAATCGCGCAGAGAGGATCCTGCTGACCCGGTGGTCGTATCTATCCTAGTAGGAGTGTTGTAGCTCGCACACATTGGGTCAGTAGATCTTTGGAAAGGGTGCTTGGATACCTGTCAGCGGCGTGAAGGGCTTTGCCATGCTTTATATAGCTGTTTGTTTGCTCCTGGCATTGTCTCGTACTGGTCAAGACACCTGGAAGGCATTGGCGTGTTTGCCAAAGACATGAGGATTATACGAAACATCCACAGAAAAGGCTCCAATCGAAGTTGCAGAAGCGGTGTCAGGGGTGAAGTTGATCAGAAATCGATGCATTTACTGCTAATACTAAGACGGAAATACCGCTATGCAGATGAGCTGACAACCTGCCATTAACCAATAAACACCAAATACATACTATCGTTCATGCGTAAAGGAATAATGACTCTACAAAGTCAAGAACATAGCAGCGACCAGCGCCACCACGAAGCTGATGGTGGCACCGCCACCAACCCTGCTCCCAGCACTACCGTGGATGCCAAGAGCCTCATCCTGCAGGGAGAAAGTAACGTTCTGCTGGATCGACTCGTTCAAGCACTGACCGTTGGCAATGTCCAGACCAGTCAGATCATCCGGCACGTGGAAGAACATGTAGCTGCGGTTGTTCAGGCCCTTGAAACCTTCGGTGTTGTACGGGAACAAGTCGCTGCTGTCGGTCGAGGATGTGTTGCGCAGGAAGATGCACTGCACCTGGTTGGGGAAATCGTGGGCGAGCTGTGGGTAGTCTTTCATGACATCGGAATTGGATGTATCAGCAACAAGCACGAACTTCCTCTCAGGGAAGGTGGCGAAGATCTTTCGTAGAAGGAAGTCGCGGATAGCCAGAGTAGCACTGACGTCGGAGAAGTTGAGAGGTCTTGTGTCGAACGAACCACCGGGGTAGGTCTTGTAGATGAAGTCCATGTAGTTGCGAGTGGCCTGCTCAGGGGTTGTTGTCAGGTAGTGGAAATGGGTGTTGTTCGGCAGGGTCTGCGACCAGTTGCGGTAGATGTCGGGCATGTTCATCCATGGAGTGAAGTCACGAGCGAAGGAGTTCAGCAAGCCTTCCTTTGGGTCATAGATCTTGGTCACTCGGAGGATGTCATCGATGTCGGAGATGAAAGTGATTCCTGTAGGAGGGACAAGGAAGGCAGTCGCATTGCCGCTGTCGGTGCCGAGGGTGTGGACGTTCAGACGCTGTACGTTCTCGGTCTCATTGCCATTGATGAGGCCGTTGCTCTGGATCGGTACAAAGACGTCAAAGTCTCCTTCGGGGGTGGTCTCGTATGGCAGTTTGATAGTCTGGTTGCCTCCAGGAGCTTGGATAGAGTTGCCGCCTCCTGGCTCACCATCTCCACCCTGCATGGGCGCAGGCTCGAGTGTCATGGTGACATTGACGTCGCCTTGCTGGACGACGAAGATGGACCGAGTGAGGTTGCGAGCGTTGGCCTGCTGCTCAGGAGGGAGTTTATCCACACTTGTGTCGATCAGGAAGACGTTGGCAAGATCATCAATCTTCGACTGCGAGATGTTGGGAATCTTGTAGACGTTGCCGTGGAATCGCACGTTCCAGCCCTGATCTGTCCAGTTCGCATATGGCGGGATGTTGAGAACCTGAGTAGGTATCGCAGCAAGGTCATCGTCGTTAATGCCCAAGCTGGACATGACCTGGCTACCAGTCGGGAGATTTTCAAACCAGCCGGGGATGCCTACTCTGATCAGCACAAGCTTCACTAGCGTGCTACTTCGTCTTAAGCTTACCATCAGTGAAGAAGCTGGGCAAGTCCGTGCCAATTACACTCTCAAGTGACTTGACGACACCGCCAACACCACTCTTGATGTCGTCCAAAATGTCTCGCCTCTCGACATAGCTGTATCTGCCATCGAACCGGACCGCCGCGGGAGTAACGATGGGCGCTGGGACTTCGACCTTGGCGGGTGCAGCGGTTGGCTCTGGTAGGGAAACGGCGTTTGCGAGGCCTAGTGTGGCACTCAGCATCAGAGCGCGCTGCGATTTCCTGCTAGGAGCCATGTTGTTGTGTTGTTGATAGGGGCAAGCCGACACAATCGCGTGCTGTTCGCGTGTTTATACTAGGGATTGACGGCCTGGACTGCTTCAACGACAGACTGAAGGAGAGGAGAAGACAGTCGGCGGCTAACAGGAGAGTCTGAATGCAGAAGGTAAGCGGCGCGGGCTTGTTTTGTCAGTAGCCATGTCGCTCTAGCAAGTTTCACGTAGCGGCTTGTGTTGTGGCGCTGTAAACTATGATGTCACCCTAGTTTAGTCTTGACAAAGCTTGTTTGCAGCGCCTAGAAACGGCTAAAGCATCCACAATGAGTCCGATCTAAAGCATACATTCTGCCCACATCATCGTGGTGCATTTGAGATTCGGAAACCGCCCGAATGGTTGAGAACGAAGCTTCGCTCGAGATGTCTTGGAGTCTCGATTTGGCAAGACAGTTCTCGAGACATGGGGCGGCAGGTAGACTAGACGCACGCGCCACCTCATTTCTCCAGCCCTCGAGCTGCAAGTCTGGACCAGCAATGTATTAGCCACACACCACTCAATACTGACATGCTCTTTGCTCAAAGTCCAAGTCAAGCTCTCAAATCAACCAGAAGGCCGACATGATGCAGCGGACGTTGAGCTGTTAGTCAGTGACTGGCGGACGCCAGCACGCTTGTACCATACCAGGCGTCAATCTGAGGTGGCTCACGATCGTGGATGAGTGGGAATAATAGCCGACGATCCTGTGCGTAGGTCGTTGAGTGGTGAGATGTGAGTGTGTCGGAGCTAAGCAGGCTTCGCGTAGGGCATGTCAATGGGTCTTTTATGTTGCGTGAGAGACGGGCTATAACACTGTAGCCTCCAGAGTTTTTATCTTGTTGCAGACGATGAACAGATAGGTCCTGACTACCTCCTGCTTTTCTCAGTCCTGCTTATAGCCCACTCTTTGTGCAACATAACAGGGGAGGTTGACGGACGAGGACGAGGCGCTGCCTTAGCTCAGCTCCGAGGGACATATAGCAGTGCGCAAAGATTGCGTAACTGCGCGGACCAGCTCTTATGTTGCAGAAAAAGTCGGAAATAATTTCAAGAATCTTTGTAGCCAGCAGAAGATGTACCTGCGCTTGAACAAGGCGTGGATTAACGCTGAATACCTCCTAGTTCTCCAATATGGTTTGTATCCGACTTCTTCTGTAACACGAGAGCCCAGATACGCACTTTTGGGTATTGCGCTACTTACTAACGGAACGCGGGTTCCCGACTGACCCGCCGTCCTCCAAAAGTACACAAATATTCGACAAGGCTTTACAATGTACAACAAACAAGACCGACGGCATCACTTCGCCTCCAGCCTGACACTCTTCACCCACGCTCGTTAGGTCTAAGCAGTAAGCTTACCCTTCAAGTCGCCCTTCAATCCGCCATCGTACCCGCCCTTACCCAGCCTAAACCCAAAGCTAAGCGCGACCGCAGCGAGCAGTCCCAGACAAAGCAACGTGGGGCCCCACTTATCATGGTACACAACCGCCCTGCGTTCCTTAATCTTTCTGACTCTCCAGAGGTACAGACCAACCGAGTAGAGTAGAGCAAGACAGGCGATAATCGTAAACGCCCAGGCCGCTGCAAACGCCAGGCCGTCACCGAAATTGAGCAGTGTAGCAGCGATGGAGCCGATGAGGATGCTGAACTCGAGCCAGGAGAGGAAGGTGCGCTCGGTTGCGAGCTGGACCTTGGGCTCGACGCGGACGGGGACGTGGATGCGCTTGCCCTTGGGCGCTTTGAAGCGCTTGACCTCGCCCTGCTGTTTCCAAGTGGGTACGCCAAGGGAGAAACCGCCTTCGCCGACGTCGGTGGGTTTGGGGTGGAAGAGCAGAGCCACGCCGTTGATGAGGCCGTTACCCACTGTCTTAGCTGTGTGCTCTGCCCACTTCCTTGCGTAGTGCAGACCGCCGACGCGCTTCGCCTCCTCGAGGTCGTCGTCTTCGTCGTCGCTGTCAGAGTCGTAGATGGGGTAGTCGTTGTCGTTGTTGCGCGATGCGGCAACACGCTCTTCGATGTCGAGGGCATTGGGGTCGTTGCCGTTGGTCAGGGTGCCGTATTCCCGGGTACGGGCGATCTCGTTTTCCTCCATTACATCGCGGGCTTCGCGGAGTCTCCTGAGCTGGTCGTCGTCGTGGCTGCTGTTAGCAGAGGGGAGACCCATGACGGCATCGTCGTCGTCACTGTCATCGTCAAGAGTATTGCTAGTACTGATGTCGTTACTAGCGCCTGGTCGCTCGATACCAAACTTGTGGCTGACGGGTTTGCGGATGTCGACGTGCATCTGAGGGTACCAGTACGGCAGCAGGTCGATCCTTGAAGGGTTCAGGGTAGCAGTTCCATGAATGTACTTGGAGAACTTAGGGACAGCCTCGACCAGATGCGATCCAGTCAGGTCGCGGATCCATTGCGGCGCCTCGGCACCAGCTGCAGTCTGGAGCTTCACTTCTAGCACAGCATAGGGAAACAGCTCCTTGTCCTCGGGAGGCAGCTGCTTGAAGGGCCAGTCTACGCCAATGTCTGTGCGGCGCCAGTCGTCGCCAGCACGCTTCTTGCCGTCCAGATTGTCTTCGCGGGTCATGGTGAGCTCGGTGTCAAGTGAGATACGGACTCGTGCATCGCCGGGAAGCTGGAAAGCGGTGCGGTGATAGAAGGAGCGTGTAACGGGCACGAGACTGCGGTCGATGACACGGTACTGGATCTCACGGGCGAGCTGCTCGTCAGACGCAATGTCCTTCTCGGGCCTCTTCTGCTCCCTGCGCTCTTTCTCAAAGATCTTCTCCGGCAGCAGCTTGCCCTTCAGATAATCGTTGACGTTCTTCTCCTTGAGCTTGAAACGCGCCTTGACCGACTCTTCACCAGTCCAGTCCTCACGATGAGTCTTGCGCTCGATGAAGATGGTGTCGCTGCTCATGCCTCCATACCATCGCAGACGGATAGCCTCTGCGCCCTCTGTCTTCTTCAGACGGCCTTCATACAGCTCCCAGGTATCCGTGTTGTCGAAGTAGATGGACGTGATAGATGCGTCCTCCTCATTGAACTCCTTGTTGGGATTGAATACCAGCACAGGCAAATGCTTGAGGATGATGAGCTTCAGCTCGACGATGTTGTCGGGGTGGACCCAGTATTTTGTGGTCTGGCGAACAAAGTTCTGCTGCTTTCCACCGGCGGACGAGTCGCCCTTGACGGGGTTACCACGTGTACGGACGACGTCGTAGAGCTTCGAGAGCTTGACAATGTAGTTGTCGTAGTTGTCTTGGAAGAAGGGCTTACGCTTGAGGCGGGCGGCGAAGACAGGCTTGAGCGCCCAGCGAGTGTTTTTCTGCAGGGAGTCAGCGCCAAATGGTGTTTACGCTGCGCAAAAACATACGTCGTGCTTCTTGATAATCTTCTGGAAGCCCGTGTAGTTCAACTGAGTGAACTTGGCCAGGTCGTGCACATCTGCGATGATGTCGCTGAGGTCTTCTTCAAGCAGCTCGAAATCCTCCTCGAATGGGTCGCCATCCTGGTTTGCGTGCTGAGACTGCAGGTGCTCCTGCGACTTGACGACAGCGGTGTTGACCTCCTTATCCGACGCTGCTATGCGGCGGATGATCTCCTCGCTTTTGACGCGCACGAAGCTGTAGACCTTGTCGAGCTCCTTCTCGAGCTGCTCAACGAAGCTCTGCTCCGACTTCTCGTCCCAAGTGTGGTGCACGCGCAGGGCCGTCTTGAGCTCCTCGTAGTCGATGTAGTAGAAGAGCCAGTCCTTGTTCAGCGACTGCTTCAGCTGCTGGCCGAACCTGCGCGGGTTAGTGCCCGTTGCTCTCCAATTGCGGGCACAGCGATTGGAGGGTGCCGGGGATAGACGAACCTCATGACGGGCGATGGGTGCGCGACGAGTCCGCTCGACGCACTTCAGACAGTGCTGGTGGACAGAATAAGAATGTGACACAACGTCCAAGGCTGCGGGAGGCCCAGCGAAAGAAAGACAAGCTCTGGGCAGGATCCAGGAAGCTCCCGCGGCTGTAGCGCAGAAACGTGCCCTGGTGGTGGAGCTGTCGCTGGCGATCAAGCTTGACACCAGCACCCAGCAACAGCCAATCGAACCGCCCACGTGCCGCGCGTGGATGTCAACAACCTCGCAACACGATGGGTCGCGATGGGTACGTTAGCTGGAAAGGACGAGAGCAATGAAGATTTTGCAGCTGCCATTCCTCTTGCGTGCAATTGCTGCGGCGAAGGATGAAGTTGGTGCCAAGCCTGCATGTAGCCTGCTGGCATGGCGAATCGGAGGCTGGTGACGTGCGTCCTGGCAACCTGCATGCAGGGCAATACCACGAGCCCGTGCGCATGTATCACAACAATACTTCGTCGAGCATATCGACCTGGAAAGACTGCATGGCTACGCTGAACAGTTCTGAGGTTTCCGATACGCCTCGAGCACGGTAGAGCCCCCAAGCCCAGTTCTCATTACGCGCTGCCACAGACTATGAAACACCGGAGATGTTGAAAACATCAGCACGTCCGCAGTGTGACCTACGTTCCCATACTTCGAGTGAGTATGTTTGAGACCGGCTGCACAGCGCTTGTAGAAGAGTGGCCAGAATAACAAGAGATGGATCAGGACAGGTTCTGGAGAGGACGGAATGTGGAATCTGAAGTTGTGCAAGACATCACCCAGACTGACACCAGTTTCTACATCTGGCTCTCGTCTCGAAGAGGCAACTACCTCGATCTCGATTCGTCATCCACGGGCATGACATTGTATACTCCGCTCGTCTCCTTGACCCCTTGAGAAGTGACAGGTCTCCAAAGCTTCAGCTACGCCACAGAATATGTGCCAGACTTCATTGGGTCAACTTTGAGAGTCATCAGAGGCACAGTTGGGTCATCCCCAAAGAAGCTCAGACTTCGCTCTACGGACGCGCCGCAGCAGATGGACGAGCACTAAGCTTCGACACACTCTCACGGCGACGGGACGCTGCGCATGATGGAGCAGTACACTCAGCTTGCCTATCGTTACTTCCGCTCTATTAGTAAGGGTAATAACACCTATGTATATCAACGACAGCCCCTCAGCATGTTTGCGAACACGTGGTAGTCGAGCACAAGCTGCTGACAAGTATCGTAGATACGCCATCGATTCGCGATTCCCAGGAACGGGCCCTTGAGTCCCTTTTTAGGCTCCGTGACTGCCTCCAGCCACAGAAAGAATCGTGTAAAATCGAATGCGGGATTGTTGATGCATGACCAAACTTCATCTACTTCCCAGAACCACGGCGAGAGATGGAGGCGGATCATCTGCTTGCCGAACCGAATCACGTCACGTCGTGTCCAGGCGAAGACATGCCAGGATGCTTGTCGCAGGGACAAGGCGTCGTTGATGTCCAGATACTCGAAGACATTGTACACGGCATCGTAGGGTAGAAGTTCTAGGGGATCGTTGCGAACCTTATGCGAGAAATCAAACATGGAAGGCTTACTGCCAAGAAGCTCTCTAGGCATCAGGTCTCGAATAATCTGGCCAATGCTCGGTACAGGACTTGGATCAGAGACGCAGTATTCTCGGCCAGAGATACATTGCCAGAATTGGTCTGCACCCTCGATATAGCTGTAATCCAGGTCAAGATGCCTCAACACATCTGATGCTGTTCTGTGCGACTCCATGACGTCGTACAATACATCGTTATCGACCTCTGTGTCTCTGGTCCCAAGACTGCGCGCAAAGATCTCATAGCACGCGTCGTGGAACGGGAAAGCAGCCGTTTCCCCAGAGTTAAAGGAGTAGTAGCACGAATGCTCAGCGGCTGCAGTGTCGTTCGGGTCTGCGATGTCAGCTGAGTAGAGAGCCTGTGTTTGCCAGGGATATTACCACTGCCTCTCTGATGAACATTGAAGTACCCTAAGCCATCAGGGCTTCCATGTCCAGATACGAAGGCCCTTCCTACCCCGTCTATTTCGTATCGATCCCTGTTCAAGGCCAGACATCTGCACTCGCCAATCCACCCAACACTTTCTTGTGAAAGTACATCAGGATTGTAACCTGCGGTGCGATCGTCCTCGGATTCAGAGTACTCATCTTCATCTTCGTCACTCCCAATGCTCTCCTCATCGTCACAGGCGGCGGCATTTGTCTTCGCGTTTTCGCCCAGATGTGTTTCGTCTCGTTCGGTCTTCCGTGCTGGTGCAACGATTTGCCTCCTACTGAACTCAATGCGAGACTTCAACATCGGTCCCGAACAGAATGCGCAGTAGACATCAGATTCTCCCATGGTGCTCAGTCGCAGACTACTATATTGAAGCGTGATTCAGGAGAATTTGCTTGCGAACCCAACTCCAGACAACGATAGTATGCAAGATCAGTCGGTTGACAGTCGAGTAGCCTCGCTATTTTGTCATCCCCTCGGTTGTAGGTGTGTTCCACCACTTGGCAGACTCTAGATTGTTTAGCGGCTAAGGACGCTTGATGTGAGGGTGAAACGAATGTCACTTTCGCTGTGTAATGCAGGAAGCCAAGGTCGAGTAGACCGAAAGGAAGTCGCAGCCGTTGCCACGCGCGCACGGCCCGGCGCTAGAAACATGATCCTGCTCCACCACCACCCCAACTATACTTCGTTTTGTCACCCACACCGGCGTTTACTAATAAGAGCGATAAAGTCTAGCCACTTCTAAGTTGAAATCTCTGACTAGCTGAAGTTACCACTATAGAAGGACTTGGCTGAGCTCACTAAGACCATAAAGAATGATTCGACCATGGTGAATGTCGCCTCAAGGATAATATTACCTCAACGTCTCGCCTCAATCTCAGCTGTAGACGGCTATTCTAGATTGGGATTCAAGCAGTATCTACGTGGGAGACTGATTCATGGGACGAGATTAGAGCGGCGTAGAGGTGCAACAACGCAAGGTTTTGAATATTCCGCATGCAAAAATCTCACACCCTATGCGCAGCCAGACGAAAGACAGCATGACAAGTATCGTAGACCCTACAAAACCAGAGGCATGTAAGGATACGTGATCTTTGCATACTAACACAGCCCCTAAAGACTAGCATGTACGGTATTGTGTAGTTACATTGGCTAATAACACCTAGGTATGTTGGCGATAGTCCCTCAGAACACTAAAGAAGCTGAACTTTAAGAAGATGAGGAAGCCTTCAGTGACACTACGCAGGGTCTCTGCACGCCGGTAGACCTCTTGAAGACTTCAATGTATTGAATGATATGTTAGACTATCGATGTCTCGGCGGCTGACACATGACAAGGGATCGTATGGTCGATATCGAATGCACAGCGTTGTAGCGAGCCGGAGCTCATACCACGAAAGAAAGGAAACTGATGAGTTCTGGCCCTCGAGTCCTGCTAAGAATACAGTTTCTTCGAGTAGAAACCGGGTGGTGTCTTCTTCTTGACTTTCATCCTCCAGAAGGTGAAATTGTCTACCGATGCTTCGCTGCGCTCATCAGTGTGCAGCGGGAAGAGGCATAAGGTTTCATCGTCCTTGGTGCGGCATCGAATGCAGAAGATCTTGCCTCCCACGCACTGGCTGCAAGCTACCTTGTCAGTACTGATGGGTGAAACATTACACCTCTCCTGGCGCTCGTTGCGCATGCAAGACGTGACTGACTTCTGAACTTTTGCATACCACTCGGCACTGAGCACATGGCGGTTGGTCCAAGTCCTCACTGCCTGTTGCACTGAGAGGTGCAGATTAATGAAGCTCTTCTCCTCGCTGCCTGTCTAGATCTTGATAAGATGGAGGTCAATGAGACTCCTTGGATGTATGGCTGACGAGATCGGATTTGTGAACTTGCAGATCTTTTGACAGCTTCTTAGTGTGAGCGCCGAGCTGCTTGGTAGTATGGTTGAAGACTTCCTGCCTCTGGTTGTCCATCATCTTGCGTGACGCCTGATGCTTTCTGGCAACCTTACTGATGATTTCTTGCTTGTGTGCTGTCATTTTCTGCGGAGTGGCATCAGTGTTGAACTGTGTACAGTTCTCCAACTGCTGGTAGGATGACGCAGCTGCTCTGAATGAGACTGTCTGTTATTAGCTGATGGTTTCTTGTTCCTTATGTGCCTGTGCAATCTCTTTGCTGATCTTCTCTAAAGTTGCATTTGTCCTTGTAGCACTCTGGGTGTGCTTGGTGTTGGAGGCGTCGAGCTTCTCTGTGGTTGCAGTGTGGTTGCAGTGTGGTAGGCTCGCACATCCTGATGCATTGTCTTAGCAGTCGTTTTCGCCGCGAGGAGACTCGCAGCACTCTTATTAACGGTGTCGAATCTACTGATGACTGAAACCTAGTGGTGAGATGTGAGGAAAGAGGAAGGAGCAAACAGTGCCCACCTACCAGAAATCTGCGTGACGTAGTGATGAGCATGGCAGGTGGAAGGAAGGAAAGGACTAACGAGCTCATTGCGATAGATGGACAAATGGTAGTACAATGTTCTTATTCATATTCCAGATTGGACTCTTTGCTAAACCAACACAAGGGGTATCTGTTCGGTGCTACCAACGCCAACCATGCAACAAAAAACAAATAATCAAATAGAAAACACCAGAAACGCTCGCTTAGACCATCAGGCAATGCAACATTATTCGATCCTCTGGCTCTTGGCCGCTTTGGGTCCGTTCTTCATGACCGTCGCGATGGACTCGCTGGTCCTGCCGCGCTTGAGGTTCTTGCTGCGCGGCGACAGGCTGGCCTCGCTGTTGGTACTCTGCGCATTGCGCGCCTTCCTTCTTTCGCCTGCTTTGGAGAGTCCGCCAGGATTGCTCGCGGGGCTGTTGAAACCGGAGCCGCCGCCTGCGGTGGCGGCAGAACTGCCGGCTACGATTTCTTCAGCGAAGCGGTCTGCGACCGCGGCGTCGTAGTCGCGCTCGAATTTCCGGACTGTGTCGGGGTCTTGTTGGCGCGCGGTCGCTAGGAGATCGATGCTCATATCGTCGTCGTCATCTGAGGAGTACTCGGACGCCTCCGAGGAGATACCCGTCTGATCGCTGGGCAAACAGGGGCCCGGGGGAATAACGTTGAGCAGCTGCAATGCGGTTGATGGACCACCAGTATCTGATCCGCCGTCGGAAGATTCTTCGTCGTCGGATAGTTCGCCCGAAGAGTTCGAGTCGAAGGGGAAGAAGGATGGAGGCGGTAGAATAGAGCTCGGCATATCCTTGCGAACCGCAGAAATCATCTCCTCCTTGATTGCGTTCTTGGGGCTGGTGGAGCGGCGCCTCTCCTCTTGCAGGGCTTCGTCCTCACCCAAGATGGCTTGGATTTTGGTAGGGTACAAATTAGTTCTACGGTTCTGCAAGACTGTGGGTGCTGTAGGGATTTGTGCACGTTGTACGCGGATAGAGAAGTTGTCGTCCGGCTGCACGCCTCCCAGGCCCGAAGCTTCGAAGTCCATGACATCTGGGTCAGCAGCACTGATGTGCCTTTGGAGGTGAGCGGGAGAGAATCCAAGGCTTTCGAGTGTAGACGGAGTCTGGGAACCAGCCTTTGAATCTGTGTCCATCGTGGCGTCATCCAATGGTCCTCTGGCCTCCCAAATTTCGGATCCTTTGCTGGTCTCCACATCGAGCTGTGCACCAAGTGGATGGCTTGTAATCGTTTTGTAGTTCTCGGGGAGGGTCAGGGAAGCCCCCACTCGGTCGCCAGTAAGATCGGTACAGAACTTGGCCTTGTTATAAAAGATCATCGGTCCGTCATCACGGCGTTTGCTGGATGATTTGCTCTGCATAGCAGAGCTTCCGAAGCCAGAAGAGTTGCCGTGTTGAGGCTGGAACAGTGAGCTCGCCGACTCGGTTGGGTCATACAGATCTGCATCTTCCTCCGAACTCTCTCTGCGATAGAACAAAGGCTTGTACGCAAACCTGTTTGTCTCGACCTGGTTTTTTGAGGGAGCGACCTTACGGGTTCGGTGTTCCGATCCGCCATATCCACTACTCTCAATACTCGCGCTATTGCCAGTCTTTGAGCTTTTCTGTGGTGATCGCTGCACGCCCATCATCTGATACGGCGAGTTGATGCCGACTTGCTCGGGAGAACCCTCGCTGCTATCCTTGCTGAAATCGTGTCCACCCTTCCACCGAATCTTGCGGCCGTCGCTCGACATTTCCAGCTGAGTGCTGTATTCGGCAATGGCGGCTTTCACGTTCTCAGGTGTGACGTTGAGAGTATGTAGCTGTGCCATGTTGATGAGAAGGTTCAAGTAGAGCCAGCCATGGTCGTCCTTTGATTGGGTGTCGGAGATCATGTTCGGAGGCGAGAATCCAAGGTGTCGGAAATACTCCATGTTTGCAGCAGGGACCTGCGAACGATATGGGTCCAGGTCTAAGGGTCGGGTAGGTCGCTGGTCAGGTGAACCAGAGCCGGAGGCCGCAAAATCCTGTTCGTGTACGCGCTGCTGGGCAGGGATGTTGAGAGTGGCTCCATCGTCGTCGCCTTCGGCATCAGCTCTCTCAGGCATGATCAGAGCTGTACGCTGACCCTCGGGTCTAAAGCTTCGGCCAGTAGCTTCTCGTTCGCGTCGATCGGCGGTAGCAGCAGACTGAGCAACCTCCTCTTGCTGCATCGGCTGTGAGTGGCTTCCAGGCACGGAACACTTGCCAGCGAAGATCTGCTCGAGCCGTCGTACCACCATCTTCTTCCTCGCCTTGTCGGATATGTGGACATTGTCCTGATGCAGAAGGCCCCGAGGGATGTCGTGCAGGTAAGACTGAATGCTCTGCTGCTGGCGGTTGTATGCTGATTTGGTCATGCGGCGGTTGTCGGTGGTGTGGTTGGAGGCACCGTTGGATGGGGTAGACGAGTTTTGACCAGACGCAGACATGGAGACGTAACCAGACTCGGCGAAACGAGAGGTCGAAGAGGCAGTGAGCTCCTTGTTCAGGGCAGGGGCGAAGGAGATGTCTGGACGATCGGAAGAGTCGTCGAGGCCGGCGGCAAACTTGCGCAGCGTCTCCTCGAGCTCTTTCTTCTTGTGGTCCGGCAGGCCGTGGAAGCGCACCTCGAACAGCTTGTCCTCCTGTAGGTGGGGGTCGTAGACCTTCTCGTACTTCTTCAGGCGTTGCTTCAGCTTCTTGTTCGCAATGGTGAGGTCGTCGATAACGCTGCGGAAGTCTTCGGTGCTGCTGCCGTCGGTGCCCAGGTTCATCAGGTTGGGGCGGTACGGTAACGAGGGCATGCCCAGCGCCTGGCCGTCTGGTGGCGTGCGTTCGGAGGAAGACGAGTTGTGCAGCAGGAAGGGCGGATCGTTATCGACGAAGGAGGCGTCGTGGCTCATGTCGTTGTTGGTCTGCTCGAACCAACCGGCGGCATCGCTGCTCTCGCCCGAGCTGTGGTTGTGCAGGTACAGGCGCGGCGAGATGCTCGAGGGCGGATTCGCCTTGTCGCTGGCGGGGGCGTTGGGCGAGGTGCTCAGCGTGGTCGACTGGGGACCAAGGCCAGCGGCGACGGTCGAGGCAGCGCGCTGGGCTTTGGCGGGTGGGCTGTGTCGCAGCGAGACCGACTTGTGTGCTGGCGGACGGCGAGGATGCGCGGCTCTGGCGGGCGCAGGGCCGGGGACGGTGCCCGGGCGCTCGTCCATGTCGCGGACCGCTGGGATGCGTGGGCGGAGGAGTGTAGGTTACGAGTGCAAGGCGTGCACAGCTTCCATGTGTGCTGTGTCGTCGATGGCGATCGTGTGTTCTTTCGTCCGCGGAGAGGCCAGTGGAGTTTTCAGTCGTAGTCGTAGTCGTACTGGTACTTTGTGTGCTGCGTGTGCTGGAGGGCGTGCTGTCAGGGAGCAGGGCGAGCGAGCAGCCGGGAGTGTATAACTGTTCGGAGATGGCGACCGAAGCGCCTGAGCGGCAAGCATATGGGGCATCATCGAGAGTAGTTCGCCCATGGCCAGCACGATCTGAGGTTGATGGAGACTGGCACTGAGATCGAAGCATCCCTGCCCCATCGCCAAGCCCCGCTCCCGCATCGCCCCCATTCCGGCTCATCGACGATTGAGCCTCCTCGCACACACAGAACATCGCCCGATGCGGCGTCCATGCCAGACGTTCTGGCCGCGCATCCTCGACCCTCGATCCCCATCCCACGCATGCCGGCCCCGCTGCGACAGTCTTCCGACAGCACCTGGTAGGTATTCTGTGCGAAACTGTCAGCTCTGGTTCCAGACCGTCTTGTGCTGCAAGTGCGCCGTCCCGTGGGAGCACACCAAGGCACACGAGATGCTGCCTCCTCTAGCACTGCACGGCGCGAACCGTTGGCGCTGCGTGCAACGGTTGCTGGCAGATCGAGATCGCTCGTCCCCATCAGTCGGCGCCGGCCACACTGGGCTCCTGTCCTGCGCCGAGAGCTGATGTCATCGCTCACTCTGTCTGCTCTGCTCGCCTCTCAGTGGCTGGAGAATGCTCCGAACCCAGGATCCTGCCGCGCTGAATCCAGAATCCAAATGAGACAGCCACGACGCGATGAACCCTCCCCTCTCGATCTGCCCTCTGCACTCGAGGACCCTGACGCTCATTCCGACCTGCTCACCGAGCCGCGCCAATGGAAAATCTGTCTGACCTGTGCCATCGGTGATGACCTGCAGTAGCTAGAGCCCGGCAAGCCCAGCCGAACGTCACCACCGTCACAGCCCCAATTTACTCTTCAGGAGCGATCGACCATCGACAATCGAAGATATCAAGACCATCGCTCCCGTGTCGAAGAGACCCGTCAGCCCTGATTACACGCTCACCACACGCACGATGTCAGCAATCTCGATGCAGCCAGCGCAACACACAGCTGGAGAACTCTTTGCCCTTAGACAATAACAGAGCTGAAACGGAAGGTCAACGTAAGATGGCAGCGGCTACCGATATGGAGGCATGAGATGGTGTGAATGTTAGCAGTGAAACCACGCATCTCTGGTCCACCACCATGAGCCATTTCGCTGCTGCGTCGATCGCGAGTGAAGTTCTGAAAGCTGCAACTGGGCCGTGTCTGTGTTGTGCCTCGGCGCAGCCAAATCCGCGTGGCGAGCGTACAGCTGCGATACTGGGCGCGGTTTCGATGCGGTGTTCCGATCGCCGGCAGTCAGGTACAATTACCCCAATATAGCCGCGGCCGTTGTTGCTCTTACCCTTATGCATCTGTAAGGCCCACAACTGACTGTTGAGTCGCTGCTTTCGTACATATCCATGGCCAACTGTGGCGCAGGTGGCGGCTGATGTCCGATACTGAGATGTTCACACGTGGGTATTCTCCGATCTCAGCGACCGTCTACAACCATGGGTTTGTGTACTGATCTTGATTGCCACACGTCCGCCCCCAAGTCTGGAACCGTACTTCGAGAGAATTTTTGAGTCCAGACTACGAACAAACCCTGCGATCTGTGTAGCAGCACCACCAACACCGAAGATCGCGAGGAGCATCAGCTTTATTGCCAGCCTCCCTCGCCCCAGATTTGGACAAAACTGCGTGATAATCACAAATCAACATCACCCCCACAGTTGGTGATTGTACTATGGTAGCAGGCATAAGTTTTGTGAGTGGAGAAGGCATGTCAAGGGTCCCTATCGGATGACGCGGAATGGCTCTATTGACAGAGTTACACCGAATCTCCCCTAATACTGCATATAATACAACACCGACCTGTCTTCAGCTGCATCTACGTGTCATTATCAACATGTCTACTACACCTTCTCGTCCATCAACACCTACCCACAGTCAGCACCTATCACGGGACCAGCGCCTGCAGGTGCAGACTCTACGCCTTGCTGGGCATACATATAAGCATATTGCCGACCTCCTTAAGATTACAGAGAGACAGGCTGCCTACGCAGCTACTAGTAATCAAATCACGCCGAAACAACGTAGCGGTCGCCCACAAACTCTCACTGATGCCCAAGTAGATGAGCTTGAGGCTTTTGTCCGGTCTTCAAGACGCACGCGTCAAATGAGCTATCGACAGCTAGCCCATGGCCCCTTTGAAGCCTGGGGTGTCACAGAACACGTTATCCGCAACGCCTTACGAAAAAGAGGCTATACGCGCTGTGTTGCCCGTGTTGCCCGTGTTAAGCCACCTCTCGCACAAGGTACCATAGACCTTCGCTTAGAGTACGCAGCAGCATGTTGACTAGGAGCCTTGGCAGTAGTAGAGAATACTATGGAGTCACGAAACCCGAACAACTAGAGGGAGACACTATAGAAGACAAGGTAACGCAGAGAGCTGGGGAGGAGCTAGACCCTACATGTGTAACTAACAAGGTGCCAAAGAAGCGTGGATAAATGTTCTCGGCCTGTTTTTCCAGTGCAACAAAAGGCCCTCGTCAATACACCAGCTACCACTATATAACAAGCCAGACCCGTACGCATTGTTCTCTGACCTGCACAGCATTGCGCACTCACCGAGGATCGTGGCTGTTATCGTCAGACACAACACCAGTAGTCAATTCTCCTGGATTCTCGATTTTGCCTGGGCAACCAAACAGCGCTTCTGCACGACGTACATACACAACTAGCACGATGCGTACAGGTGACTTGCGACGATTTGCTCTGCTGTATGAGAATGTAGGCAAGACTGTATAACACCGGACATGGAAACTGCCACTGGCAACTGCAAAAAGACGGCGAAAAGACAAAAACATACAACAGCGGGTATTCGCTAGTGGTCACCCACCTAACTACTAATCCGCCGGTACGTTGCTTAAATAGGGCTGAGCGAACGGGAAGCCTTGTTTTCAACGTCCTATGGTCGTATGTGAAAGATAGATCCAAAATGGTGGTATATATTGGTGATATCTTGATCGCTTCGATCGCCAAACTACCATCTCATCTGTTCCGCATAGCATCTGCACCACTCAAAGTGTGCCCCACGGGCAGCATACATGACGTCTGCCTCAGTATAGCGGACAGGCAGGATGTACACGTAGCAATAGTCAGGTCTGTCCTTCTTAGTCAATCATCTGCAAGCAAGCATTCGCTCCAGTCAGACGTCGTTCCCCTTGAACATGAATCGTTTTTCCAGATGCGCCACTACTGTTTGCAACTCTACTAGTACAGATGCAACGAACCATTGTGGTATGTTGTATTGTCCATACTCATGCACTGTGTATGACCATCGTACGCACGGTCAGTGTCCGGATCATGCGGCAAGCTGATACTTGTACATCTTTACCCTCTTCGTTGTACCGACGTCTTACACCACTGCAGGTAGACCTGAAAGGTCGAGAATGCAGATACTGCTAGTACCTTCACTACTGCAGAAATACTCGCGCCGAAACCAATGATCTCGCAGATACTGATCAGTAACTGAGCTCTGCAATCTATCGCTCATCAATGTTCAGATCATGCGGCTGTCCTCCCGTCGTACCTGGTGTGTTTGACAGCCTGGTGCCACCTGCAGCAGGGCAGTCGATAGGTCGCCCGGACTTCTCACGATTGCCATGTTAGAAGATGACAGCGGGTGGCTGCAGCATCAACGGCGGCTGTCGTACGCGTATTCGCACGAGGCCGACGTACTGCACTTGCTCATCGAGCCATCCGTTCCCTTGAAGTGAAGCATTTAAATCCGCAGTCCGTCTTACAAACCACACCCCCTCAACCCTCTCACCTCGCTAGCACAATGCATATCCTCCCACTAGCAACAGCGCAGTTCGCCCTCCTCGCATCTATCCCCGCAACACTCGCCTACAACCCACCGTCTCGCAATCTCATCACCGCCGATGCACACACAACTCTCGAGTCCCCCTGCATCCAAGGAAACTGGTACTGTTTCTCAGAAATCATCGCCTCCGGTACCCCCTCTTCCCTCTCCCCAAACCAAATCCCCACTAAACCCACCCCAGGTTACCCAACAGACCAACTCGTGCTGCAGTACTGCCGCGACAACCCGGACGCCTCGGGCTGCGAAACCTGCTCTCTGCCCTGGGGATGCGAGTGCACGAACAACTGCAAGCAGGCTATCTTCCAGTGCATGAACGACCAGGGGTGGTGGAAGTTCGTTGGGAGGTGTGTGGAGAGGCCCGGGCAAGGGTGTAGGGACGGGCATTGTTTGAGCGTGAAGGAGTTTGTGGGGTGAGGTGGTGGAGCGAAGAGGGAGGGGGTTTTGAAAGATGATAGCAATGACCAGCGAGAGCAACACGTGATACACCTCCCCTCTTATATCATAAAGAAGCCCGGATGCAACAGCAGAAATGGGTTGTAGCCAGCAGAATATTTATCCGCACTCAAGCAAGTCGCAGCATAACACAGACTCCCTTCTATTTTTCCAGAAATCTATAGCTCATATCCTCTTTCTCTTCACGCAAGAGCTACCTCCGCTGCACTCACTGACACGCAATCAACGAACCCCACTCATATACACCCCTGTACCCTCTTCCACTAGCCCTCAACCCAAAACAGCCCACCAGCTCACCAAAAAAGCTACAAGCAGGCTTCCAGAAATAGCGGAGGTAGTCAGGTGTTGTCCGTGTATTGTCTGGACCCAGATAAAAGCTCTGGTGTCTACAATACAGTATTATACATTTCTTGCGCACGCAACATGCGAGTTATCTTTACTACTTATATATCTTTTCTGAATGTTGACAGGGGTATTCAGAACCCGACTCATATGTTGAAAAAGTCGGATGAAGTAGTAAGGTATTGTAGCCAGCAGAGCATTTATGCGCGCGGGAACACTGCGTGGATGGAAACTGACAGCCTCCCGTTCTTCCAGGGTCTGGCTCTGCTCCCCGGAGATATCGATAATCTGACATGTCATTCAATACATTGGAGTCTTCAAGAGGTGTATCGGCGTGCAGAGACGCCGCGTAGTGTCACTGAAGGCCTCCTTCCTCTTGTTGAGATTCGGCTTCGAAACGACGTTGCGTCAAGGGCGAAAGGATGGGGGAAACGTTGTCTTTTTCATGCCTTATCGATGTGTATCGGCTATGGAGATGTTGTAGCTAGCCTACTTTCCTACTTTCCGCCAACTTCCTCTCCTTTTTCTCGTGGTTTCGCGGTCTTCTTATCTGCAGCGCCGCCTGCTTTTTACGTTCCTTTGTTCTTGTTGGTCGTCGTAGCTTGCGTCTTCTTGGCCGTCGCTGGCTTCGTCATCGTCGCGCCTGCCCTGTCTTCGATGGCCTTCTCTCCTGCTGACCTGTTGGACTTACCCGGCTGGTCTGCGGCGCCCTCTATTTTTTTGGTTCCTCTACGGTGGCGGAGGAACCAGGCTGTGCGACTGGCATCGAAGTCGCACCCACCACACGGTCCTCTTCCCTGACATCCTTTGGTTTGCTCCTTGGAAAGAAGGTCTTGTAATGGAAGCCGGAGCCACGAAACTTCAAGACCTGTTCAGCATCTAACATCTGAGGCAGAGGCGTTGGTGTGAAGAACAAGAACGGTTCATCCGCCGTCTGCATCTGGGCTGAGGGAGTCGTATCGCTGGCTTTGGGCAGCTGTGGACCTTCGGTGGAAGGGAAGTTGCCGGTGCGCGACCGCTTCTTTTCGTCTTTCTCCATGGTTTCGGCTTTCCTCCTGCGGCTCTTATCTTTCTCAAGCTCGGTGTCTGTCGTCTCGTCATCCGTTTGTCCCTCCTTTAGTCTCAGACGATTGTCGGTCCTCTTGTTGTATGACAACCCTTTTTGGTTGACTTGGCGCGTGACCGA
This sequence comes from Didymella sp. IMI 355093, assembly GCA_027946495.1. NCBI lineage: Eukaryota > Fungi > Ascomycota > Dothideomycetes > Pleosporales > Didymellaceae > Didymella > Didymella sp. IMI 355093. The sequence continues at coordinate 181,967 of JAPEUZ010000003.1, forward strand.
ATTCGAGACATAATCGGCGTGACGGTCTATGCGCATGTTCTCATAGTATCGTTTGTTGACGACGGGCAAGTCAATGTCGCGGAGGTTATCGGTTCCGCCGTTGGTTCTGATGGCCTCCTCGATTACGTTTGCTTGGTGTTTCCTCAGCCACTCCACCTCCTCTTTGCCTCTCCCTCAGGCAGTCAAGTCGTGGCTCTTCTTCAGTTCCATTAGTCTCTCGACCGCCGCTTCCCATGGGACATTCGAGTCATCTTCTTCGAGCATATGCAAGGGGCGGTCGAGGACGAGATCGACACAATCGAGATACAGATATGCCAAACCGTCGTCAGACTGCATTTGCGCTATGAGTCGGCCCATGTGGGGCAGCTGGCCGGTTTGCCTGATGATTTTGCTGACGAGCTTGAGCTCCTTGGTGAAGGACTGAGGGTTTAGGGCCTTGCCCCAGCCGTCGACAGCCAATGCCACTTTAGCCAAGTTGGCCTTGAGTCTGTCTTGCTCCGTGATCATTTGGGCGTACATATAACGAGTAAGCGCTTCTCTGTCGGAGATTTGGCGCTCCGAGTCAGCTTTGGTGCTGCTCGGCGTGGTATTGGTACCAGCATCTCTGAAGTTCGGGCTCGGTGGCTGGGGCAGCATTGTCGCGTTCGATGTTGGTACTGTCGCTGATGAAGAGCGGCCTCGCTCCGCCAGCTTTCTATCAAGATATTCTCTGAACTCTTCGGTGCGGGCCATTGTACCGTCGGTGTCGGCGAGGTGTGCTACTGGCCTCGATGAGATATATGACGATTTATCAAATGGAAGGTTGTCGGTGGAGCGCTGTCGGTGGAGCGCTGTCGGTGGGGCTTATAGATATAGGAAGCTCAGAAGTGAATAGACAAACGAGCTGCCATTTCTTGGCAACCAGCGTGGTGGTGAGACAGCAGCGCAGGCCTCAGGTGAGAGAGAAAGCATAGAGTCCATCGGGAAAAAAGGGCGATAGTCGGGCCTTTCGAAATCTCGTAGGAATAAGACTAGCTAAGACATACATCTATCTCTCCAGTCATCGGGGATATCTCAAACGAACGGTACACAGTACACGGAAAGAAAAGAAAAAAAAAACACGACAACGACAGCGACACTCGCTATCTCGTGTCGTGAAACAGAACGGAACGGAACGCGTGACTTCGTACAACCGTGGACGCCGAAACACCTCCTTTATGCCAATATGGCCCCGAGTACATGCGCGCTAACCGAAGCCGCATTCTGACTCGTTTCTCTTACACCCCATCCCGTCTATGCGTCGTGATATTACGTCCTGCGCTTGTTAGACAAGCACCCACTCGCTCCCCCTCTTGATGAACTTGTCCAGCATCATGGTGACATCCGTCAGCACGAAGCGGCAGATGTAGAAGCCGAAGAACTCTGCGGCGTGGCGGGTGGACAGCTCGAGGCCGACGTGCGTGGGCGACGAGTGCTTGAGGCCGGGGTCTTCGACTTGGCGGGCGATTTGGTCTGCGATGGGGATTAGTAAGAACCCGAGGAGGGGAGTGAGACAAGACTTACCCAGAATCTGAGCCGAATCGAACAGCCGCGCCAAGCTGCTCATGTACCCCGAGTTTGGGCCCTCGAACGTCAGGCCTGAAGTGTCCCGCTTTGCGAACCGGATGGATGGCAGGCTGGTCATGGGCAGTGTTGCCATGTTCAGCGAGTCTTTCGGCACGTCGCCGTTGCTGATCTTCGGTCCCGCCATGCCTGCCAGATTGACGCCCGAGTTCTTGCTCCTCAGTTTGCGCCACGAGGTGAGATAGCTCTTTCCCTGCGCTACGGCGCGGCTCGTGCTATTTTCTTGCGAGCTGTGCATGCTTCTCATGCTTTCTCCGCCACCTTCACCGACAGAGGTTGCGTCTTTGAACAGTGTGGACACGCTCTGCACGCCGACCTCGTTCCCAAGCTTCTTTGCAAGCTGGGCTTGAACCTGGTCGAGTACAGCCTCGAGCGCTTGCATTTCTTCGAGGACAGCGTCCGCGTCGAGCGTATCCATGGACGCCATCTTTTGTAGCGCTGCGGTGAGCAGATCACAGTTGGCGATCTTATCCTCGATATTCTTGATCTTGACGCCCTTGACCCGCCAGACGTCACGCGGGATGAAGAGCTTGGTTGATAGGTATCCTCCTCGAGGGTGCACAATGGTTTGGTAGAAGCAGCGCATCAGCCAAAATGGCCGTAAGAGGTACGTGTCTGGGCATGGCTCCAGGGGTATCGGGGCGTTTGCTACAGCTGAGCTCGGAGAGCCTGGCGAGAACGGCGAGTGGATATCGCTCTCGAAGAGATGCATGCCACCGCTCGGTAGTCCATCGACGTTGAATGTGGGGAGGCTTGGCGTCGGCAGAGGCGCTATATTTGCGACACTGGGTTTGCGGCCGGTGACGGAAAACGTCGTACTCAGTGGTGTGCCAATGGAAGCATCCGAGCCGTCCGGGCTTGATATGGAGAGCGTCCTCTGCTTCAAGCTCAACGACGACTTGTTCTTCCTGATGCCAAGAGCCGACGGCTTCGACTTTGGTGAGCCCGGTGCGAGACCCAATTCGTTCGATATGACATGGTTCGGAGCTGGTGTAGCAGGTGAGATGGTCGCGGTTGAATCAGCTGGACTGGGAAGCGCGGGTAGCGATGACGGAGCGACGAGCCCTGTCTGTTGAGGCACTTGTGGCAGGGACGGTGCTTTGGAAGTCGGATCTAAGCTGGAATGCGTGCCGCTGAACACTGTAGCCGCTGCAGACTTGGGCAGCTGCGGGGCATCGAGAGGTGAGTTCTTTGCGGGTACCGGAGGTTTCTCCGTATGCGGTGGCGCTGCTACCGTCGGCAGAGATGTTTCGATCTTCAACGTTTTGGCGTTCTGTCCTGATAGTCTCCGACTCCTTACGGAACCAGCCTCTTTAGTTGCAGTAGTAGGCCGTGGCGTGATCTCCGGGTCGATGGGTTGTGCAGGTTGAAGTTCTGGGACCGAAGGCAGGGCGCCTGATGGCGGTGGAGGTGGGAGAGCTGGTAGTGCCCCAGAAGGAGCAGGCATCATAGGGGGCGAGTGCAGGGATTGTGATTTCGAGGCAAGCGGCTGCATGACTTCTGCGACTGTTGAGAGAGAAGTTCCTCCGGTGGTCCTGTGGGAAGATACTGAGCTGTTGTAAGCCGAGAAACCGCTCGAGTCTGACTGCCGCGGTAGCGACGATTTTGTCTGCAGATCAAAATCGAAACCATCAAGCATGTACTCTCGCGTCATCTCGTCTAGAAGACGTTCCTCCTCTTCAGCCTCTTCGTTTAGTGTCAGCTCAGCACTCTCTCGGACGTGGGGTAACGCCTGATTCTGCAATTGCGTCTCCTTGAAGCGGAACTTGGCTGCTGCGATGATCTCTTCCCGTTCAGCTTCGCGTGCTCTTTCTTTGGCTAACTCAACGTTCCTCATTCTTGTCGATACGAGTTCATCTGGGGCTATGTTTTCGTCGTCGAAAGGTTCGAAACCGTCGTCGTAAGCAGCTTCCACTGCGGCATCGAGGGCAGCATCAAACTCGGCTTCCGTTCCCCCACTTGTATTCCTGAGGTGTTTTCGACGAACTCCCGACCGAGGAGAGAGTGAGTGCACAGAGGACGAACATGAGGATCCCCCAGATTCATCAATGGTATCCAGCCACGACGTCGACTCATTACTGTGGACGCGCTGGTGATTGGACTTTGCGGATTGTGGTTGGAGTAGTTGTGTTGGGTTAAAGGGCTCTTTCGGTAGTGTGGCGCTGAACAAGGGTGAAACGGAGCGCTTGGGTGACAGAGGTGGCGGCATGTACGAACGGTCCATGGGCGACTCGAGTGGTAGGGTGGATCCTGCCAACCGCCCGGGCGGCGGCTGAAGGTGGAATTGCGAAGTCTGCATGTTCCGCTGGACATCACGAATCGCTGTGCTGATGACGGACTCGCGCTGACCTGTGAATTCGGGTTTGCGGAGGGGCAACTGATAGGAGGAGACAGGGGTGGGTCTGGGTCTTTGAGGGGCAGATGTTCTGCAGAGCGGTCGTTGACGATTCTGGCCATGGCCGCTGTCTGGATGACTGCAGGTTCGTCCTCGTCGTCGTCCTCGTCGTCACTCACGAGCAGCATGGAGCGCTGCTCGTCGAGAGATTCGCCGCTCATCGGCCGCGCGGGCAGTGATTTGCCTGAACTGTTCGTGTATCCAGGGTCGAGTCGACGGAGCTCCTCGATGCGGTTGGTGTAGGTTACGCGCTGGCAGTGTCAGCATACAGGGCTGGTTCAAGACGGACGAGATGGGCTCGGGCTACTCACAATGGCATCCAGCTTCCGCCTGTCCTCGTCCTGGGAGCTGCGGATCATGACCTGCTGGAGGAGCTTGCAGGCATCCTCATAGGCCTCCATGGCGCCCTCAAAGTTCTGTGCATTGTCAAGCAGGACGGCAGTGTTGGCCTTTTGCAGGGCGCGAGACAGCATAGTCTTCTTGTCCTTCTCCCTGCGCTCGCGCGCGCGGGGCTGCGAGTCGTGGTGGGCGTCGTCGAGGCGCGAGCTGGTGCTCTCGCTGCGGTTGTGGTCCCGGCTGGTGCTCCTGTCGTGGCCTCTGCTCTCGCTCCTGCCGTAGACGTCCCTGCTGTCGCTGCGCTGGTGGTCGCGCGAGAGCGAGCGGCGGTGGCCTGCACCCGTGGCTGCAGCAGGGGGGCGGCTGGCAGAGGGCGCGCGCTGTCTTGCATCCGACTCTGCAGCGAGGATGGCGGGCGACCCTAGCGGCGAGCGTCCCAGCACGCGGTCGACCTTGGTGCGCGAGGGCGGGCGCTGCTGGGCCGCAGTCAAGGGCGTCCGCACCTTGGAGTTGAAGTAGTCGGTCGGCTGGGCGGAGGCGAGCAGGCCGGGGGTGAACAGGCCGGCGGTGGACGGAGAGGGTGCGGACGAGGCGCTGCTGGGGAATTGGGGTCGTAGACGGCGGCCTTCAGGAGCATGGGCGGCGGCGGCGGGAGCGAGGGCAGCTGGGGCAGCTGGGGCGGCGCGTTGGCTGCGGTGCTCTGCGACGGGCGGCTCACGTTGGCAGCATCGTGGGCGGCGCTGTGGTGGTGGTTCGAAGCGGTGTGGGGGTGCTCCGCGCTCGCAGCAACACTGGCAGCACTGGCAGCGCTGGCGTCGCTGGGCTGCAGCGACAGGCTGTTGCTGCGCGGGATCGTCGACGCGCTGAGGGAGCCCGCTCGCGATGGGCGGCGCAGGTGCTGGGTCCCCGGGCTGCTGGTGCTGGTGCTGGTGCTGGTGCTGGATGCGGGCTCTGCGGCGAGCCGTGGTGCGCTCATGCTGGTTCGCGGTGCGGCTGCTGCAAGATGTCTCAGGCCCAGACGAAATGGATGCTGTACAGCATTGCGTCCTCGGTGCAGGAACGCGCTGGCTGCGGCGACGTGGTACAGGCTGCCGTGTAATGCTCCGGCTCCGCAGTGTCGAGATGTCGTCTGTCGACTCCCCTCAATGTCACGACCGAGGAGGCGAGGAGCGCTGTGTATATGTGGAGGCCAGCCAAGCGCACTCGTGCCCACGGGCGTTCGTACCCCTGGCGTGGCCGCAATTCTCAAACAGAGCACACTAGACGCGCACGCCATGGACTCATGGAACCACTGCCCCTTGTCGAGTGGGCCGCCGGAGCTTGATCTTCGCCTGCCTGCTCACTGCTCTGTCGCTGGCTGCTTTCATGATATTGTTCTCGTTGCCATGTCTGCGCCAAAGCTCTGCACGACTTCACGCTGCGAGCCTGCCTGCGCCGAACCATGCAGCGTCCCTGGCTGCGCTTGCATGCCAAATCCCCGCTTGCCGACGCGCCCACGGCATCGACCTGCATATCAATGGATCAGCGCCCTGGACCCTGAGCCCTGACCGACTCACGCACACGCTTCAAAACACCATGCTCAGGAGTTTCTACACATCCCAATCTGCCTGTCCGAGCTAAAACAGCTTCTACCGTACTCTCATCCAAACTAGCCTCGTCCCATCCACACGCCTCATGCTATTCGTCTCTGCCATGAACATGGCACTGGCACGGCTACCACTTCCGGCCGGCCTTTCTCTTAGCACCGATCTGGCGCATCTACGAAAATCGTAGCGCACAACCAACCGCAGCACAGACAGGAACGGGAACACATCATCATCATCAGCTCGATTCTTCGTGACTCGTGTTATCGTGATATTGAGCGTTGGCCTTGTGTGCAGACGGCGCCTAGCTGCCCCTCTCTCTTCATAAGCCTCTGCGACAGCTGCAGCTTTCATAGTCAGACCATGCGCATGCCTGCTGTTGCGTGCCTGCAACGCGTTTTATGCAGAGCCGTTTACTTTGTGGCATCTGTAAAGGTCGCGTTCCAATTGATCCCGTCATTGCCAACGTATATCGCCGGCCTCAACCCCTTGAACTCTGTATACTAGTCAGGCCCATCACCTCCGGTCTTGTGCATCCGGTGCGGCCTGTCGACTGTAGCCTCTTTCTAATGGCTGTGCATCTAAATCATAACATGTCAGTATGCAAGATTGATTGCGAGCCATCTCACATATCAACCATGATGTCCTCTTCCTCCACTCCATCGTCCCACGCAGTGTCCATCGCGTCGCCTGACGGGCCCTGCCTCTTCTGCTGTCGCTTCAGGTTTTCGATGAACTCCTTAGTCAGCGTCAGTCGGTAGTCGGCATCCTTAACCTGATCGGCGAGCGCGTTTGTTCGTAGTGTTTGCGCGAACAATGCCTGCTGCTGCTGCTTCTCTGTCTTGGCGAGCGGCCCCTGTGTGGGGTCAAGGTAGAACCGCAGCACAATCCCTGTCTCTGGCTTGTTCGTCTGCTCTAGGCGCGCGTTTAAGTGGCCGTCGTTGATGAGCGTTTCCAGGTACTGTGCGGTTTCGTCGGCGCTACCACCCACGTTTTTAGCCATGTTTGACACGGGGATGGCCGAGAACGTGCGTGACAGTCGCGAGACGTATGCCCTCATTTGGCTGTCTAGCACAGCCTTGACGAGACCTGTGTTGCCGTCCTAAGAGCATCGTTAGTATTAGCATTCAGAGCCTTGTTGATCGATCACATACCTCAGCCCATATCTGAGCACCTGCATTGACCTGGGCCTTGAGTCTGGACATGTTGTCGAGATGCCCGTACGCGTCTGCTACAGCCTCGTATGCCTTAGAAGCGCCCCGTACTTGCTTGATCGCTGTTGCGTTCGCTGACCGTGGAATACTCTTAGGCTCTCCAGACACCAGACAGTTTAGCAACACCCATTTCTTGTAGGCCTCCAGCATCAGACCGTTGGCCACGTTAGCGGACGGCATAATGAGGACATGCTCGAGGAAGTGCTGCGCCTTTGCGAATTGTCGCAGGCCGAGATAAGCCATAGCTCCAAGGACATAGTACTCCTGTACATCAACAAATGTAACCTTATCCGAGTGTCCGGAGGACTTGTGGATGAACTCTCCGCTACGCGCAACATCTGCAGCCACTACAGAGTACTCTGAGCCTTCTCTGACGGCAGCAGGAATCTGTGAGGGCAGACTGTGGATGTAGTTGTCGAGAATGGGTTCGGCGGCGGCATACGATCGTGTCTCGACACATAAGCGGACGAAGTCGACATGTGTGGAGGTGAATGTGCCTGTTGTAGGATCGAGGCGGATCATCGCCGAGCGGATGGGCGCAATAGCCAGACCGGGCTGCATGGAAGTTAGCAGTGCATTCGCTCTGAGCCGGTGGTTTGACGTACCGATCCAGCGTTGCGCGCGAGCGGCTCAACGTAGTCGACCAGCTTCTTGTACTCTTGTCCGGCATAGCGCATCTGTACTGGATCGAAGGTCTCCAGGAAGAGCACCAGCTTGTTCCATAATGCGCCTCCGGGCTGCACGACATCTGTGGACTTCTTATCCACGGCGGCGGAAATGCGGTGGCGGAGGGTGAAGGCGTAGGCTATTGAGTTGACTGCGGGGTTGAGAATCTGCAAGCATTAGTGCTGGACTGCTGTAACCGTTCAGTCTGCTTACCTCCAGCACATCCTGCGGTGTGTCTGCACCCTTGGACCAGTGCAACGCCGAGACATTGTCAAGCTGCTTGACGAACGCTTTTGCGGCTTGATCGTACTTCTGACGCGACTTGACGTCCTCAGAGTCGGGCTGGAACTGCAGCAGTAGCGTGGGAAGCTCTAACGTCATGATCACGCCTGGAGGGTGGTATATTGCGTTGTGGTGTTGTGTGGTAAAGTGACGGCGATGCTGTGGAGGAGAGGGCGATGTGGGGTGTTTGCCGCCTGTTGCTGCGCCGGGCTTATTAAAGATGTTGGTGCTTTCGTAGGCACGCAACTGTCGGGGCTGTGGTCTTCACCCTGAGCTGGAGTAATCGCGTTCAGGGAAACGTATAGCGAGTGGACAATGTCAAGTGCAAATAGCCCGAGGTCACCAGTGAAGCTCCATGGTAGCCTTGCGGGAGAGCCCCACTATGACGGACCTATCAGTTCACTCTGCCACCGCCAAACAACCGAGCACTCACGCGAGGAGCCTTCATTTGTCTTTTCAACGCTTGAACACTGTAACATTGACTCGTAGGTATCATCGCAGCCGCAACGCCTTGTACACCCTTTACCAGTCTATCGCGCAACCCAAAATCAGTCATTACAATCACCGCTTCTTAACGGACTCCTCCATCTTGCGAACAATAGCTCTCAATCCCAAGCCCTTCTCACAGTTGCTCTCCAGATAAGACTCCATCTTCTCCCTGACGTCCTTCATACCCTTCAAGACGGGTAGTCGCCTAGCCTCTTCCCCTTCCAAATGCATTAGAGGGTTCAGCAGGATATCGAAGCACTCGTGCCAGATCTCCGTCTGCCAGTACCTCTTGAAGCTCTCCTTGATTTTATACGTCTTTGTCGCGCCAGCACCAAGCCCTGCGCCCTTCTCGGCAATGGTGGCTATGTATTTGCCGTAGAGCATCGTGTGGATGATACCTGCTAGACCGTGGTAGTCGATCTGGTACGTCCAGGGCCGTGCTTCGTGCATTTCAGCACAGTCGTTCTCTGTCAGATCCCACTCAGCCATGAACTTGACCTCCGGCTTGAAAGCTCTCATGTCGATACCCCGGCCAAAGTCGATCAGGGAGACACCCTTGGATGCCCAGCCATCGCGACCGTCGCGCTGGTAAACGGAACCCAACTCGCCTGTCTGCACGGCGTCAAAGCGGACGAGGACATTGTCTGCTTTAAGATCGCCGTGAATGATGCCTTTGCTATGAAGTGCTTCGATGGTGCGGAAGAGCTCGACTGTAAAGAACATGACCAGCTGTTCGTCCATCGGTAGACTGTCTGCACGGGCGATGTTGACGAGGTCGAGAAGAGTGCCTTGTTCGCGGAACTCCTCAATGAGATAACACTCGTCTTGAAAGACGTGCATCTCATATGCGTGGACGATCGAGTCGGATGCTCTAGACACCCCAAGGCGGCGCTTCGCTTGTCGCATGATGTAGAACTCCCATGGCGTAGGAGGGTCCTCCATCTTCAAGGCTTCCAGGGATCGGCGCTTGAGACCAAACTCGCCCTTGCCCATCTGAACGGGTGCATTCTCATCTTCATCCTTCGGTGTGCTCTGTATTAGATATACCGGTGCGAATGCCCCCTTACCCAGCTCTCGCTTGACGGTGTAGGTTCGTTCCGATCCTTCGAAGATAAGCTTTGGAGGTGCGCTCAAGTTGGTGATCGTCTTATCTTGAGTGTTGTTCTTCATCTTCTTGGCAGCCTTGGTGTACTTCTGGATTTCAAGGGCTTTACCGCTGAGCGCCTCCGTATCTGCAAAGTAGCCGTCGTAACTGTCGAGTGGCGGTTGGATCTGTTCTAGGATAGTCTTGCGAGTGTCGTCAGCCACCGGATTACATAGCAAGTCCTGGATGATTGGTCCCGTGGGCTTCGGATCCCTGAGTATAACTGGCTTGGCAGCTAAAGGCTGTCGTGCGGGCTCTCCAACTGCTTCCGCGAGAAGCTCACTAGGTTTAGGGTCGGATTGCCTAAGGGAGAGCTTTGTGATTTTTCCTGGACCATCAATTGCTTGTCCGAGAAGGTCGTGAAAGGGGCTGCTACCAGGCTCATCTTCATCACCGTCCTCAAATATGACGAGATCACCCTTCGAGCGCGACGGCGTCTTAGCATTGAACTGTTCCTTTTGAGCGTAAGCAGTTGCAAAACCCAAAGATGACTCTGTCTTCTCTACGATTGGAGTCATGAACGGCAGTCGATTGTTTGCAGCCTGTACGGGATCCCGGTATGGCCTCATTGGATAGTTGTGTTCTTCTGGAGGCACGGGTACGTAACGAGTGGGTAAAGAGGTTGGTGCCTGCGGTGATGTAGGCGTGGTTACTTCTGACTCGTGGTGCTCCCCTGACTTGACCAATGGATGTGTGACTTCTTCAAAAGACTCGTCTTCTGAGTGTTCCGAGCCCTCCCATGGGATCGTGGTACGGGCGGTAGCATCGTCGTCATCGTCATCGTCCTCTGCGTCTCTGCTCTCTGTGCGGTCGGACCAGGCTGAGGCAGTTGTATTGTCGAGTTCAGTGCGATCGACATCTGTGTCGTCCACGTCGCTGCCGCTACCACTTTCATTGTCCGAATCGTTGTCGCCAATGACGGTGCCCAGGGTGAAGTCTCCACCGACGGTGGTCTCGTCGCCGAACTCACTGCGAGTAGCTGTGCTCTCTGCACCGCTGGTGTAATCACTCTCATCATCGTCACTGCTTACCTCTTCACTCTGTGGCTCTGGAATCTCCTCTTCGGGTTTCTTCAGAGGCTGGTTGAAGATCTCGTAGATGTCATCCATTGCCTCTTTTGTGTGAAGAGTCATTGTGGCCTCACGACCACCTTTCTTTCGGCGAACCTTCGACTTCTTCGACGGCGAATCGAGCTTTGCTTGGACTGACACTGGTTAGAGACGACGGAGAACTATGCTCGCAACACTTACTTGTCTGAGTCTCTCCGCTGATCTCCTTGACGTCCATGACTTGGATCTTGCGGGTACGATTCGCGCGCTCTTCCTTCCTGGCCTTTTTCGCCGCTTTCGCCTTTTCGACCTCCGCTTGTGAAGGTGGCCTATTCTCGTCATCGCCAGCAACATCATCTTCGCCTCCTTTGAGAGGCACGGTCTGAGGCTTTGGAGGCTTCTGAAGATCTTGCTTGGGTGCCAGAGGCTCTTGTTTCGGTGCCAAAGGTGCGGGCTTGGGCACCACCGATTCATCCTTCTGTGCCAGAGACTCTTGTTTGGGAGCCAGAGGTGCAGGTTTAGGCTTAGGCATCTGTGCTGCGGCAGCCTGTTCGGCGATTCTCCTGGCTTTGTTTTGCTCTTCACGCCGAATAGCGGCCCAGTCTCGATCAAGCCAACCTCTATGCTTGGCCCGCAGCTCTTCGAAAGAAAACTCGACAGACATGGGATCGCTGTGGTTAGGGTATACTTGCTCCAGGTCGACAAAGACGACCTCGATCCTGCCTGTCTTCGGGTTGACAGCTTGCAATTGTTCACGGAGTGGATGTGGCTTCGATAATTCGTCATTGAGATGTGATTTGGTCTGAATACATAAGGCAAGCGCCAACCAATTAGTCCTGCGATCGTAAATAGGTGAAGAGGAACATGCAGGCAGTGGACTCACCTCATCCTTGAAAATCATCATCTTGCCTGCGCCCTTGTTGGTCTTTCCAACCTTCAGTGTCTCGCCAGCCCAGGGACGAGCCTCTTGAGCGTTCTCCTTTTTGCGATCTGCAATCGTCCCGATGCTGTCCCAGCCCTGACCGCTGCCGCTCGAACTCGTTCGTGCTGGCTCGCCCTCGTCGGAGAATATAGCCATCTTGGGCTTGCCAGACTTTGGCTTGGCTGCCTTCGGCTGGCTCTGCGCTTGCGGCTCTGGAGATGCAGGGGCGAAGGGATCGAGCTTCGCTGCGAGTGCCGGACGAATGGCGGGCAGAGCAGGGCTCGATGGCTCGGGAACATCCTTTGGTCGGCTCTCAAAACGGTGCTGGAACTCGCCGTACTTGCGAATCAAGCGCTCGGTTGGCCGCGCTTCCTTCTCGATGCCCATGCTATAGATCTCTTCCGCCTGTGAAAACCGCCCAGCTCCCTCGAGCCACACTGCATACTCTTCGTAGTATAGTGCCAGCCCATCGCCAATGTTGTGTCGCGCAAGGAACCTGAAGATCTCCTGCGGCGCGTCGGCGAAGAGCCTGATGTAATGCAGCCAAAGCTTAAGATAGCGGGGGTCGTTCTTGTAGTGTGTAGACGACTGGAAGGCCTTTGTTGCGCGTTCGAGGAGTGGGCCGAGTTGCGATTGTTTATCGTTCTGCGCCGAAGGATATGCCTCCAGCGTCCACTTCACGTATCGGTCGTAGACGTCGAGCGGGTCGTCTGAATCGTCGATGTTCATGAGCTCCTTCTCAAACTCCAGTCGTTTGGCGCTGTGTGCATCTTGTGTCTGCAGAGGTGACGGCGCATGCCCTGACTTTGCGCCGAGAGGAGGGGTGTAAAGCTGTGCGAGTGCCCTGGCGGAGCGGCCGCTGGGAATGGCCTGTATGTTTTCCTTCGAGTTTTCGATGACCTCGAAGTCGACAATGTCGTCTGAACCCATGGCGCCGGTGGGGGTATCTCAAGAAAAGAAAGAATCCAAAACCAATGTACAGAAGAAGTTCAGCACCTTACCTAGTGCCGTTGTCGTTGTGGCAGAAAGTTACGCATGTATCGAGGGTCTGCGGGGCTGTTGTGTCCGCCGCGCTCGCCGCGCCTTCCCCAATCGACTCGTCGTTGCCCAGACAACAGCCACTACCAGTACTCCTTCACGTGGCGTGTCAGTTGTAGTTCGCCCAATATCCGTAACCCGATTAAAGCGTGTGATATTGGTGTCATTTAGAATTTCCTCGACTACTAGTAGCAAGCACGTACGCAAACATGCTTCACTACACACAGTGGGGCATCTCAGCCCGTTGGGGACCGTCATCCTAATCTCCAGCTGATCACTACAATGTGCGCGAGCCAACACAATCAGTTCATAGAAAATTGCAAGAAGATGTGGGGCGGCCATTACGACTAAGATATTGACTATGAGACCGATGATCATCTCCATTACTACGGCTATGTCAAAGAGGGTTTCGGAGACCGCTACGGCCAGATACGTTTGGCGGAATCATCCGCCATGGGCACCGATGGTGCATGGAATGAACTTAACCGTATACTGCGCCTGCTAGCCGAACAAAAAGAGAGTGGTCTGTCCATAAGCAAGGAGAAGGAGCTGAAAATTATGGTGGCTCTTGTGCAGAGCATAGAGAAATGCTCAGCAAGTTCATGGATTAGATGGAAGCGAAAAGAGGAAGTAAAGAAATTTCAAGGCTCTTTCTACGGCCATGCGAATCGATGGGCAGGAGGATATTCTCTTTTGGATTACTCGATGCTGCCTTCATAGTCATACATAAATACGTATCCAAACCAAACAACAGACACTCCTCAACGCCATACAAAACATATGTTTCAAAATTCATGAAGATGGGTCTTTCAGCCAAGGCTCAATGACTTAAGCACCCTGCCTAGCCTTCTCCGAACAGATCAGCGCAATGATTCTGCTCAGTTCCGCACTCTGTGCGAATTGCTCCTGCTTCGTCTTCTCGTCAACATCTTCGCTCGCGGCGATGTCGTTGGATACCGTCAGCATGCGGTTCTGGAGTGCGAGGAGCTTGGACAGCGTGTTGTCGAGGAAGGGAGCAGAGAACATGATGTTGGTGGGCGATTGACCGGCGTTGGGCAGGCGCATCTCGAGCTTCCTAGGAGGCTTCTTTTGCACAGGCCTCTGCTCGACGGGCTTCTGCTCTGACTGAGATGGTGTCCTGTAAAACTGTCAGTACGAGGTGACCCAAGATATTGAGAACGATGACAAGGGTAGCGGGCAAACCACAATCCCAACATAAACAGACGTGCGCACTGATCGAAGGGACAGGATGGTTCACGCACCGACCGCATGGTCGATCAGCCCGCGAACGTTGGTAGCGCAACGTTGAATTTCAACGGCCACTAGCCACAATCAAAAGAACTTCAATGGTGGACATACCTCTCACGCTCTACGAAAGTCATGTTCTCGGCCATCTCAGCAACACGGTTTGCGATTCTCGACGCCATGATTGTGTAAGGCGATGCGTGTTGCTGAAGGCCATTTGCCGCACCGTTGGCGGTACTCTGTGTGTTCTTTCCCGCAGTCGAAGCGGCCTTCTTGGGACGCGAGGCGGCGGTTTTGGCGGATGTGCGGCTCGCCGGCGCGGATGCTACTGAGGCAGGCATTTTGAAGTTTGGTGTAAGGTTTGTATTCAGGTACGTGTCTGCTATGAGTTAATACTTCCTCACATGCGACGCCTCTCGCGTGCATCTGGCTCGGCATACGTCGAGCATACGATGCAGCTGCTTACAAGTGGAGCGAATACTAACCTGACAGCTGAATATCGGAATTTCAAACAATGCGATGCAAGTGGGTATGCTGAGTGTGTTGGATATCGCGTTCAAGGAATATCACAAGATGAGCGAGCAGCTACGGGGGAATGCTCAATATCTTGACCTGGCCGCGATGACGTCGCTTGTGGCGCCTCCTTCCAACTTTATGGGGCTGGGAACAGGGGTGGTGCGGGATGCGATCAGCATTTGTGGACTTGTGGAACTCCAAACTTGATCTCGACCGTTTGCCGGACGTTGACGTCTGACACCCCGAACCGCCGTTCGCTTTGGGTGATGAGCCTTGAGGCTTCCGTTTCGACCCTTCTTGTGAACACAGCGATTCAACATGCCGCCTGCTATCAAGAAGAAGAAAGATGACCTTGGCGCTGGGCTGCGCGTCTCGAAAGATAACATTGCTGCGCATCCCGCGGGACCACCGAGATATGGCGAGTTGACGCAAGCGGAGAGAGCGTTCACGCTGGCGTCAACGTTCTTGTCTGGAGTTCTAGCGTACGAGAAACCGCCAATTCTCGACTTTCTAGTTGTTGAGCTGACAATGGCACAGCATCAGTGCATCTCAGTTCCTGGGAGCACCACTGAAGTTGATCGACCCTCAGTTCTACGATGGGTACATGGCCTACACAAAAGAATGTTTCGCCATACTAATCACCTGTCTGACACAATGGTGGGCACCTACCGTCGTCAGAGTCAGCGGAGACTCGAGCATGGTTGGTCAACTCATCCAGAAGAAAGACGGGAGTCTGCAATGCAATTTCGCGGATCGCATGGTTCTTATGGCCAACCACCAACTATACACAGACTGGCTGTATCTCTGGTGGATCGCATACACTAACAACATGCACGGCTTCGTCTATATCATCCTGAAAGAATCGCTTAGGAACATTCCCATCATCGGCTGGAGCGCACAGTTCTACAACTTTATATTCTTGGCCAGAAACTGGGAGGAGGATCAACGTCGATTCAAGAAGGCGCTCTCGCGTCTCAACAACGTAACTCAGCCCATGTGGCTTATCATCTTCCCAGAAGGAACGAACCTTTCTTCGACCACCCGGGAGAAGAGCAAGGCTTGGGCTGTGAAGAACAATCTCCAAGACATGAAACACCAGCTATTGCCGCGAAGCACAGGACTAAGGTTCTGTTTGAACGAACTCCAAGATACCACAGAGTGGTTGTATGATTGCACCATCGCATATGAGGGCGTGCCGCCTGGACAATTCGGACAAGATATCTTCACATTACGCTCAACCTTCTTCGAAGGCCGTCCACCAAAGTCTGTCAACATGCACTGGCGCCGCTTCCATGTCTCAGATATCCCCATCCAGAACACGAAAGCGTTCGAAGTCTGGCTACGCAATCGATGGCGCGAGAAGGACTACATGCTCGAGTACTTTCAGAAGCACTCCCGTTTTCCTGCTGAGAACTTTTGGAAAGAACACCTTGACATGGGCGATCGCAGCTCACAGGGCTCGCAGAGCATACGGAGCGTGCCGAGGCCAGCGGTGCAGATCGAGACAGAAGTCAAGTCAGGCAATTGGAACGAGTTCGTCAAGATCTTCGCCCCGATTAGCAGCGTCTTGATGGCTTTGACAGTTGCGTACGGAGCGAACCCAGCGGACTTGATACCGGGCGGTAAAGAGTTCTTCGAGCAGCACATGAAGCAACTATTGAATGGTGGTGGAGAGATGGGTGGACTCCCAAGTCCAGACCAGCTTGAAAAGATGATTGAAGGTGCAGCAAAATTAGGAGCAGCGCAAGCTGCTGATCCACAGCAAATGCCGCAAGTAGCCGCACTTACTCAGGAGAACTTGGCCAAGTTGGTGAAAGAGACAGCGATTAAGAACGGCGCCGTATTACCTGGAGGGATGAGACGAGCCAGTACAGCGCTTCCACAAGCACCGACGAAGACTCTGGCAACACCTACCGCAGTACCCACACGTGCGAAGAGCGCTATTGTCACCCCTGCCTCAGCTCGTAAGCCGGTTGGTGTTACAGCAAAGGCAAAGCCAACTACTACCGGGCCTGTAAAACCAAAAGCTTCGCCCGTGAAATCCAAGGCAGCCGGAAAACCCAAACCTGCACCACCCACAGGACCTATGAAGGAAGTGACTCTTACATCTGGCGTTACGATCAAAGTTCCAGCGACAGCTGTGGAAGAACCGAAAAGGCCCGGTGCGACTACGATCAAAACTGCCAACGGACTCATTATCAACATTGGGAAAAAGGATATCGAAAAGGCGCAGGAAAAGAAGGGCGAAACTGTCATGAGTGCTGGAGGCATTCCGATCAAAATCAGTTCAAGCGGCAATGTTGAAGTTGCGAAGAAACCAGCTTCTGCACAGCCGGGTCCCGCATCGAAACCTGCAGTCAAAAAGGCTGCACCTACGTCCGCAAAAGCACCACCCAAATTGAATGCAACAAGTACAGCGAGCGCACCAAAGAAGTTATCTTCGCCAGGTCCAAAGAAGATCGCTACCAAGCCATCAGGTCCATCCACGAAGGCGCCGCCAAAGCTAGCTACGAAGTAGATGTGCATCACTTGATTTGGGTTGGCGTAAGAAACAGAGCGCATGGCTCAGGCGTTGGATACCCGCACACTTTGACATTTTCTTTTGCATCCACGGTTTATCGCTGTACATTTTTCACTACAATGACAACCCTGCAATACCACAAGACACTCCGAGTGATTACAGAGTCGTACAAATACATCACCATTCGCAAGGCTGCACGCACCCAGACCACCATCCACTCATACAGCTGCGGGAACGCACCCAGAAATGATCACCATTCATCCCTGCCTTTTCTCAAGGCATGCCGCCATACCCCTGCCAGCTCCCGTGCCACAGATACGTCATCGCGGGGGCGGTAACGGGCATCCCAGTTTCGAGAAACAGGATCGGGGGTGTGGCGCAAAGGTGTCATCGGGCTGTCATCTGTGAACTTTCGAAAGCGACGTCCTGATACTATCAGATAACTAATTGTATCAATATTTTCTGAAGTCTTATTCTAGTTGTTGATTGATTCGAATGACTACGGACTGAGATCAACGTTCAGCACAGCCAGACGCCGAAATCGACACAATGGCGGGTTTCATCCAGAACATGATTTGGAGCTCGGTGGAAGGGTTCGTGGACGCAGCGAAGAAGACCGGCGGTGAATACGCAGGAAACGCGCTGATCAAAGCCGGCGATGCCATTGAAAATGGAGGACGGAGTGTAGGAGGAGGTTCGTCCTGTCCAAAGCTCCCAGACCCACTGGGTCAAGACCAAAGGAATAACGAAGCGCAAAGCTAACATGAATAGGCCTTGAGAAAGCTGCCACAGGCTACGGCTCGAAGCTCTCGGGACAGACATACCAGGCATCTTCGGCTTCGAAAGCGCTCCCTTCGACAGCCCGCAAACCGGCTGTCAAGCGCAGTAACTCTATGCCTGCGAACACCAAGCCGTCAGGCTCTTTGACAGGTGGAAGAACAATTGCTGGGCCTACGAGCAATGTGCCAATTGGAGCAAAGAAGACAGTAGGCGGAGCAAAGAAGGCCGTTGGCGGTGTTGCCGGCGGAGCTACAAGGACCGTTGGAGGAGTCACAAACACAGCCACGAAGACCGTTGGCGGCGTGACAAACGGAGCTACAAGAGGCGTCACCGGCGTGACCAAGACTGCAGGAGGCGCGGTGGGGGGCGTAGGCAAGACAGCCGGAGGAGTCGTAGGCGGCGCATCGCGCAACGCAACGCGAGGCGTCAACGGCCTCGGCGACGGCCTCGCAGGCCTCACAGGCGGCGCAACCAAATCTGTCGGAGGCCTCGCAGGCGGCGCCTCCAGGGCAACCGGCGGGCTCGTCAACAACGCAACCCAAGGCGTCGGCGGGATCGTGAACGGGGCCTCGAAGCCCATCAGCGGGCTCGGAGCGAATGCGCAAAAGGCCATTCCTCAGGGCCAGCCAAAGCCATACGACAGCACCACTGCAGGCTCAAGCTACACCAACCCCTATCCGACTGCGAAGAAAGCGCCCGTCAGGCCCGGACAGAGCAAGCCCTTCACTCCGCCTCCGGCGAGTAAGAGTGAGCCCAAGCCGTACCCGGGGACGAACACGCTGCCGGGTCAGGGCTCGAAGACGCCCGTGAAGAGATCGTATAAGCCTGCGCCGACGCTGGGAAGCCAGGTGCAGCCGGGGCAGAAGATGACGCATATTGGCGCATTCTAAGCAATGGTAAAAGAAACGGTGAAGAGGAGACGCGTGTATGATACATGGATTCGAAGTAAGAACTTTGACGGCGTTTGAGCGGATATGAATAGCACAGGGAACCTATCGAGTCTACCGTGGTACAACACAATCGTTAACATACTTCGTCCGCGCTTGGTGCTGGTGAACGGATAAGTGGTCTTGACACGGAAACCATCACTCGAAGCTACCCGCGGAAGAAGCGGAGGATAGCTGATGCAGACGGATATTGACATTGCTTCCGTCTGACCCTCAGAGCTCAACAACGAGCTGTGGCGGCCGGCAATGGTGCTTTCTCCACGGGGATAAGCACTCTCCCCACAACGCCCCGCTTAAGCGTTGGTTCAACCACACGAGACTAACTAGTAAAGGTAATAACTAACCTTGGTTCGTGAGGAGAGTCAATGAACCGCTGCAAGCTTCGTCATCAGGTCGCACGGCAGTGGTTCTCCAAGCGTTAAGCCTTGGATAAAAGTCTTGTCGAGTCTTGGGATGCTTAAAACCCCAGACTCTCCACTCCCGTCGCTGCCGGCATCCTCAGCCACCTGGACTATCTCGCGTCGTTGAGTCCCCGAGGCTTCGCAAGATGAACTTCTTCTCCAAAAAGGCTGAAGAGCCGCATACCAGTGCGCCAGAGCAGCCTGAGAAAGATGTCACACCCACACAGATCGAAGACGGTCCTGCGCCAGCGCCCATCGATCCCGAGATTGAGAAGCGCGTCCGCAGAAAACTGGACATGAACCTCATTCCCCTGGTCTCGGCGCTCTATCTTCGTACGTACCAACATCTAGATATCCGCGCTTGGAAAGAGACAGTTGCTAACAGCTACCCAGTCGCTTTCCTCGACCGCTCCAACATCGGCAACGCGCGCATCGCCGGCATGGAGACCGATCTGCACTTCGCGCCCGGCGACTACGACTGGCTGCTCACCATCTTCTACATCTCGTACATCTGCTTTGGCTTCCTGGCCATCATGTGGAAAGTCGTTCCGCCGCACTACTGGGCCGCGTTCTGCGTCTTCACTTGGGGTCTTGTGTCGACAGTGCAGGCGGCGAGTAACTCATGGGGCGCGATGATGGCGCTGCGCTTTATCATGGGCGCGTCGGAAGTTGCATACGGACCCGGTATTCCGTTCTTGTTGAGCTTCTTTTATCTCAGAGATGAGCTGGGTTTCAGGAGTGGACTGTTCTTGAGTGCGGCGCCATTGGCGAATACGTTTGCGGGCGCGCTTGCATATGCGATTACGAGCGGCAGCCCGGCGTTGGCGAAGTGGAGGGTGCTGTTCCTTGTTGAGGGCCTGCCGACAGTGGTGATGGCGGGTGTTGCGTTCTTCTTCCTGCCGGATAGTCCGGAGAAGGCAAGGTTTTTGACCAGGGAAGAGAGGGAAGTTGCGAGAGCGAGGGGCGTTAGGCAGGCGGGTGAGGCGCCACGCATCGGCAAGCCGAACTTCAAGGAGTTCTTTGCTGGGTTGGTCGACCTCAAGGGGTGGATCCTTGGCTTGATGTACTTCAGCTGTAACGTGGCGTTCTCGTCGCTGCCCGTCTTCCTTCCGACGAGTAAGTATGCACACTCGACCGTTGCGAGCAAAGCTAACATTATCACAGTTTTGAAAGAGATGGGCTTCAGCAGCGTCGATGCTCAGGGTCTGACCGCACCGCCCTTCTTCCTGTCCTTCCTCATGGTCATTCTGACATGCTACATCGCGGACCGCACCCAGCAGCGCGGCCTCATGGTCGCTTCACTGACCCTGATTGGCGGCATCGGGTACGTGATCCTAGCCACATCGCACTCCGTGGGAGCTCGCTACTTCGGCGTCTTCCTAGCAGCAGCGGGCATATTCCCGGCGATCGGCAACATCCTGCCGTGGGTCACCAACAACCAAGGCTCGGACACACGCAGAGGAGCTGGTATCGTGCTGCTGAACCTGATCGGGCAGTGCGGCCCGCTTCTGGGAACTCGGATGTACCCCACGAGCGAGGGACCATACTATGTCAAGGGGCAATCTGTGTGCGCGGCGTTTCTGTTCTTCTGCTGCTTGCTGGCGCTGACATTGAGGACACTGCTTCTCTGGGAGAACAAGAAGCTCGATAAGCAGTATGGCACTGTTGCTCAGCAGAAGCTGGCGATGCAGGAAGCGGCTGCGCGAGGCGAGGGCAAGGAGCAAGTGGTGGCTGTGGAGAACTACGGGCCGCTGTTCAGATATGTGTTGTAGATATGCGACCTGACAAGGGGGCATTTATGTTTAGATACTGCCAATCTGACAGAAGCATCTGAAACTAGTAAACGTGACCAGATGCTGCGTGAATAGGAGATCGACTAGAGCTTATAGGCAGATTACATGTGAACTGGTGACACAAACACTGAACAGTCAACGTTGCGATGGAAGTTGCTGATCTCACATGCAACACAATCATTGCGCAGCGGAGATCAGCGTTAGAAAAAACCGGGTCAATCAAGCTTTGCGTTCGCGCTTGCCCGGGTGGCCTATTACAGAAAGTGCTCGCGTGGACAACTTTGGCAGTCACGCTCACGCTCGTTGAAGAAAGAGCAGTCCAGCAAGGTGCCTCAAGATTGCAACCGAAAGTTCCAGTGACTACAACAGCCAACACGCTCGCTGCATCGTTAGAACGCAATCTGTTGTGAGGAAATGATCAATCCCGGTACAAACCATGGTTCCCTCGTGGGGAATTGGCGATAAGCCAAGCCCAAAGAAGCGAAGCGTCTGGTCCATGCAGCAAGGCGATGCCGTCACAGGTTTCAATAGTGAAGAGCTCCAGCCCGTCGGAAAATCCTCGACTTCGTCACCACCTGGCGCTGCCATTCGCGCATATTGGACGTTAGGATCCGATTGCGAATTCGAGCAACACCACCAGGCTCCTCTCCGATCTCGTTCGTCTTACTCTTCGTCCACAATGGCGCCCGGTGATGCATCGCGTCCGTCTGGGCCCACGCCACTGATCGACGTGTCTGGCGATGGGCAGAACTCGCGGCAGCAGGTCGCCGGCTCGTCTTCTGCGGTTGGGAAGAAGAAGAAGCACAGGGGCGGCAAGAAGAGACGCAACCGTCGCCAGTCGTTCGCTGCGACGGCAGACATGGGCCACGCCGACAGCAACGACGACCGCCCGTCGCTCGAGGACATCGCCGGCCATGGCAACTCGCGCGGCAGCACCAGCTTCTACGGGCTGTCACGCAACCTCAGCAACACGAGTCTCGAGAGCGAGGCGCTGTTGGACCACCGCGACCACCAGCCTCCGAGGACCCGCCGTCAGAGCATTCCTGCTACGTCCATGTATGCGCCGCGAGCCAGCCAGCAGATCAACAACTCGCCCGGTCGCCTCAACATCCCCTCGTCCTACGGCAAATCGAGGCTCTCAGGCACGTCCGAGGTCGATCACAGCGACCCTGACGATGCCGACGACCGGACGCCCTTGATGATGGGCTCTCCGCGCGACAACAGGAAGGGCAACTCCTATGGCACAAGCTCTGGTGGCCTTGCTCCCAAGAAGCGCAGACCCAGCACGGGCAGCGCCAAGCAGCGGCCTGCTATGTTCGGCCACCACTCGCAGTCCAACATCAACGAAGGCTACGATGTCAACAACCCGCCCTCAGTGCCTGCTAGCCCTGTCTTCGAGGCCAACCCGGGACTTGACGATGTTGCGCTTCCTGTCGACCTCGAACACTCCCCTGAAGGCAGGTCTCGAGATGCCTTGATCGACATCGACGGACCTGGTGGAGATTCTGGTTCACAGTCTCCCAAGCAGGGCGAGTTCCACCGCCGCATGACCCAGTCTTTTGCAGCGGATGACGACGTATGCTTTCCACAGGACGGAATGTCTGAGATAGGTCAGCAAGACTACCTCAACGACGCGACAGGAGAGCCCACAAGTCGCCGTCGCCGTCGACGCTGGCCCGACCTCAATGTGCTGACAACCTGGTCGAACGACGAAAAGGAGCAGCGCACCATGGAGGGTATCCGTCTTCGTAAAGTTAGTGAGCCTTTGATGGTAGACGGTCGACTACGTCCGCGCCAGCGTCAATGGCACCGCGAGGCTGACGACGCGCCTTTCCGCTTCACCTACTTCAACGAGACTTTCGACAACACCATTCACAGTCAGACCATTAGCGAACTCCTGCAACCGGACCAGTCCTGGAGAGATCTCTTCATTCCTGAGCCTGTTGAGCTTGAGGACAGCAGCGACGACGATTCTGATGTTGAGGACGTGAGGCGCACGAACACGAACGGCACCTCAAGAACCACCACACGCTCGCCCTCGAACACGAACGACAAAATATCATCTGGCGAGCAGACTCGCACAAGCACCCCTCGTCCTGAAGTAGATTCCAAGACCAAGGATGATAATAAGCAGAAGCGCTATGGTCCCAGACCAGCGTGGTGGCTTGACGTTATGTCACCCACCGAGACGGAGATGAAGGTCATCTCTAAGACGTTCGGCATTCACCCTCTGACGTCCGAGGATATCCTTATGCAGGAGCAGCGCGAAAAGGTAGAACTTTTCAAACACTACTACTTCATCAACTACCGTACGTTCGAACAGGATCAGAACAGCGAGGACTACCTGGAGCCTGTCAACTTGTACATTGTCGTTTTTCGAGAGGGTGTGATCAGTTTCCACTTCTCCATGACACCTCACCCTGCCAACGTGCGCCGCCGAATTCGACAACTGTCCGATTACTTGGTGCTCTCACCAGACTGGATTTCGTACGCAATGATCGACGACATCACCGACGCATTCGCGCCCATGATCCAGGGCATTGAGGAAGAAGTTGACGATATCGACGAAGTTATCCTCCGTCTCCACAACGCCGACGTGGAGGACAGCCCCGACTCGGACGAGTACGACGAGAAGCAGGCTAACCAGAAGAGCGGCCGTGACATGCTGCGTCGTGTGGGCGAGTGCAGAAAGCAGGTCATGAGTCTCTACCGCCTGCTTGGCAACAAGGCCGATGTCATCAAGGGCTTCGCAAAGCGCTGTAACGAACGCTGGGACATTGCGCCTCGCAACGAGATCGGCATGTACCTGGGCGATATCCAGGATCACATCGTCACTATGACGGGCAATCTGTCTCACTACGAGAAGTAAGTTATCCACACCTACCATCGGAAATTACCGCTAACAGCATGCAGCCTGCTCTCGAGATCTCACAGCAACTACCTCGCTCAGATCAACATCCGCATGAACGAGCGCCAAGAACAGACGTCCGATATCCTCGGCAAGCTCACCGTCCTCGGTACCATCGTCCTGCCCATGAACGTCGTCACGGGTATCTGGGGAATGAACTGCATCGTCCCCGGCCAGGACGTGGAGAACTTGAACTGGTTCTTCGGCATCACCGGGTGTCTCGTCGGCTTTGGATTGCTGTGCTACATGATTGCGAAGAGGGTTTATGGCATTGTATAATTCATTGAACGCGGTTCGCGCTTATGGAAGGGGATGTGCGTTTGGCGTTGGTGGCGGGCGAATGGCATTGTTAATTGGCTAAGAGTGGTCGAGTATACATGTGGGCCGTGAAGCCTGGCGTTGCTTGGGTACATATATACCTGTGTGTTATCTGTTGCTAGAGAATGATGGACTGCATTGCTATGAGGCTTTTGACTTGGAAACAGTGTTTCTCCCCCTGAACGCCGAGCGTTGTAGGTTCAATCTCCAAGGTTGAGGCAAGATATCCACGGTTTGAAGGAAATGGTATTGAGTAATCTACAGAGCCATCGCAGTCTGCCACTCGATGCGACGTCCAGATCCCGAGAAAGCAGACAAACACATATACACACGCTCAGTCAAGAGCACCGTCCGTCCTCATCTTCTCGTTGCCCCAGAACTCGCCCTTCAGCGCTGTCAAACCACCCGCGGGTTCGCAGCTGGCCCGTCCGCTCAGCGGTCCAGGAGAAGGCACCTTGACGCCGCCAGCCGCGTAGCCACGGCCCTGCGACTCGAGCGCGGCCTCGCCCTTGGAGCCCTGCGGCGCGCCGGCGGAGCTCGCGAGTCCGGGAGCGCCGGGCTGGGCGCCCGTGGTCTCGGTGGCGTGCTTGAGGGCTTTGAGCAGAGACTGGGTGGTCTCGTAGGTCAGGTCCTCGTAGAAGTCGTCGTTGATCTGGAGCATGGGTGCGTTTGCGCAGGCGCCCAGACACTCGACCTCGGTCATGGTGAAGAGCCCGTCCTTGGTCGTCTGCCCGTGGTGGATGCCCAGCGTGTCCTCGCAGGCCTTCATGACGGCGTCGCTGTTGCGGAGCATGCAGGGCGTCTACAAATTTGTCAGTTGAGACCTTCTCGCCGCCGGTCAAGAGCGCTTACCGTTGTGCAGACCTGCACGTGGTACTTGCCCACAGGGGTCCTGTTGTACATGGTGTAGAAGGTGGCGACCTCGTAGACACGCATGGGCGGCATCTCCAGTATCCGCGCGACCTCGTTCATGACGCTGATGCTGCAGAATCCGTGCTGGCGCTGGCCGAGATCGAGCAGCGGCATGACAGCGGCCTTCTTGTAGTTGGAGGGGTACCGCGAGACAATCTCCTTGATGAGCTGCTCATTCTGCTCCGTGAACTTGAACGGGATCGACGGGTTGTTCTCGGGCGAGTCGCGGTGCTGTTGCAGGCCCGTTAGCAGTGCAATTGGCCTCCAAGGGCGCTGTGCAGAGTACTCACAACCATGAGGTTGTCACTGCGAGCCGGCCGCGAGACGCTGAATGCGCGCCATTGAGGACGCTGGACGCGCAGGGCTCGCGAGGCGCTGCGGAAGGCGAGGGGTACCAGTTTCGAGGCCATGGTCGATGTGCGGGTTGGAGAGGCGTTCGCGAGGTCGTGATGTCGTAGAGCTGCTGCCAAAGTTCGGCCAAGATTGAGTTGCCGCACTGGCCAATCAAACCGCCGCATTCTGTAATCTCGCACATCACATCGATCTCCGCCGGCGACGCTCTATTCAGACATCATGGATTCACAGACACCCGAAAATGAGATGCATTGATGACAACAGATGCTCATATGGCACAGTACGGCTAGCAGGGGCGCCGGTTTCAGAGGTTGCGACCGATAACTACCATGGCGCCACATCGCAGTCACCATTGAACGTATAGCATTGCTGTGTCGATAATACAGCGTTTCTATCGACCTTCCGCTGCAAATGGCGGAAAGTGTGCGCAACTGACATGTTGCTCACTCGAGACACCACTGCCCAGGAACACTGCGCGGTCAAGCTGCAGCTATCCTTACCGACGTATCCACACCCAGCCTCAACGCACAGCCAGAGCCCCAATATACACGTGACGCAGGCGGTCAAGCTGCACAATGCTGGCAGCGCGGCATCCGCAGCCTTCTTTTTCGAAACTGCGAGTCCGAATCTAGACATGTTGCTGGCGCTTGCGCCTCACTTTGTGGGGCGAGGCGAACAACCAGCTATTCACACGTTGGTATTGCCGGCAGCATATGCAACTAACAGTGACAACATCGCACCACTAACGCGAAGATATTCAAAGGCTCCACTTCGAAGGGAGGCGGTGACATGGACAACGGATCTCTTATAATCTACCATAGCCACGACCATGCCTCAATCATCGTTCCTCTGCAAAGTAGCACATCGCCAACCGCGCAACGTCTCAAAGCGCGAATTCAGGGGCCACATCATCCAGCATGTGCAAATTTACTTTTACATTGCTCGAGTGCGGCCATAGAGGCAGAGACCACATCGACACGAGCTCATGCAGATACTTCAAGGAGTCCAAGATCCACTGCCAGGACGACAATCCAGAACACAGACGCAGGTCTGGAGGCGTTACGATCAGTAAGGATACAATACGAATACCAGGCAAATGCGTCAAATGCATCCGAGTGGAGCAGGAAGCAGTGGCACGCGCTATGGAAGAGTCGATAAGGACCGCGGAGGAAGAGGCCAGACGCCGGGAAGAGCGCAAACGTGCAGAGGACAAGGCGCGACGGAAGCAGCAGCGGGAAGCAGACGAGGAGAGGGCGAACAGCATCGAGAAAAAGCGCCTGACTAAAGACCGACAGCGATACGAGCAGAATGAGGTTGAACAGAAGAAGAAGCGAGATGCCGAGACGAGGGCTGCTGACAAGCGGCGTCACGAGGAGGCTGGAAAGACCAAACGGGACGCAGAACGGAAAGCAGAACGGGACGCCAAACTGCGACAGGAGAAAGAAGACAAGAAATTGGACGATGCGCGACGACAGCGGGAGCTCGCTGAGGTTGAAGAGGACATAAGAATCCAAGATGAGCTTGAAAAGGAGCGAATACGGCAACAGAAGGTGAAGAGGGATAGTGAAAGACAGGAAGCCGAACACCAGGAGTCCCTGAGGCGAAAGAAGAAGACTGCAGACCGAGAGCGCGCTGAAAGAGACGAAGCTGAGCGACGGCAGGTCGTTGCTGAGGAACGAAGACGCGAAGAAGCAGAGCTCGAGCGTCAACAGAAAGAGATTAACGAGCAGAACGAGGCTCTGGAGAGAGCGGCGCAAGAAGCAGAGGAGGGAGAAGAAGATGCAGAGTATGCGAAGAGAATCGCAAGAATGAAAGCAGACATCGAGGCTGGCGAGAGAGAATTGCAGCGGAAGTTGGTACAACGCAGACTTGCATCTGAGACTGAGCCAATTTCTCCACCACCGACAGAGCAAACACTACCGGTCGTGAGACCAACACCGTCTTCGACTAAACCTGCTGTCGACATCAGTGAGGTAATCGGTCACCACGGACCTCAAGAAATCGGCCACGGCATGCTCGGTGGTCGACGCATACCTCTTCACGAATCGCAGAAGCGACCTGAGCCACCCAAGACCCCGGTATCACCGCCAGTCAAACGTGGTCCAGCACCTATCAACCGCCTTGGGGGCACAATCGCCTCCAGTCCGCATGACTACAAGATCCAACAGCCTAGTCTCGTTGCCACACCTGGCACGCCTACGCCTGACTGGAAGAGAAGCGTTCGCCAAGCATCAATCTCAAGAGCCGTCCCCACACCCGAGCCTACAGGTCCATCTTCCGAGCTCGCATCCAAGCTAGCTAAACGAAAAGCCTGGGAAGCCTCGCAGGAGAACGAAGACGCAGACAACGTCCCAGTAAAGTCCGAACCAAGCTGGGATCCAACCAATGCGCCATCCAGCAGCCCAAGCACTCCCGCAAACCCAACATCTTCCGCGCCGCAGGCCCCAGCATACTCAACATCAACCTCCCCACCACCAACATACCCCGTCGTTCCCCTCTCGCTCATCCAAAGATAGCATCCGCCTCCCCTCCCCAACAACATCAAAACCCAAGCCCCAGTCCCTGTTAAGCACATACCCAGCATCTCCTCCCCTTCAAAGACCCCTCCATCCCCACGCCTCCCCCATGCCCTCGCTGCCCAGTCGCCTCCGCGTCGATTCCGCAGCGCCGTCGCCACGAGTCGGGAAACCAAAGGGCGGTGATTGGGACGACGACGAGAGCGAGAGCGAGGATGGAGACCAGTTTGGTGGTGATGGGGCGTGGGATGAGGGGCTAGGGGGTAGTCAGGAAGCAGATCGGCGATGATGTGTTTGGGAGCAGAGGCGGAAGGGGTGGAAGGCTGTGTGATGTTTAATTGCAGGTTGCATGGGCGGGGTTTGGAAGGAGTGGTTCCTTTGTGGTGTTGGGGCGCTGGGGAGGATGTTCGGGGTTTTCTTATACGCGAGGTGAGGGGGGATGGTGTGTTGTTTGAGTTCTTGTAAGGCACAGATAGTCGGTCATGTAGAGTGTCAGCTGTCAATAGAAGTCGTAGGTCGACCTGCCTCGGCCTTGAACGCTGATGCTAGTTCGATGCACGATGCACCTGACTCACGAGTGAGAGGTCGGTCAACCCTGCCGTAGCAGTGTCTATATGTGGCGCAGACAGGGCAACAACTTCGAAGAAATAATGTTATAGTGGTTGTCGTTCCCGTCAATAGACAATGCTCTTGGCAAGGATCTGCGTCTGTCCCTTGGTTGTTGCGCACCGTAGATTGTACTTGTATCTGTAGCTGATCGAGGCAAAATTCTACGACTACAGCGTCCAACCTGGACAAAATTTTCGTCTGACCCATTCCGACTCTCCGGGTAGAGGCGAGAGGCACCAGGTGGGAGTGTTGCACACAGACTTCTTCTCCCTGGCACAAACTACTGCATCTGATATGCAGGACGTTTGTACTTGTTCCAGAACGGATCAGAGATCATGCTGTAACACTTCTATTCCATCGTCTCTCACTAGTTGTACAGGCTGCGAAACGTGCATTCACGAGTAGAAGCGGTGCTTTTGGGGAGCAAACTTCCTGCTCGGCGGAGCGTAGTCGTTGTAGTATCTCGGATGATGACTGCACATACCTCTGACCCTCAATCAGCAGCAGCCTAATTCAAACATCGAACGTTCATGCTTTCTGTCAGTATGCACTGAACACAGCTTGACCAAATGGAGATTGCTGCTCCGCTCGTACTGCTCATGCATAGCGCCTTGCACCGAGCTGACCGAAGCTGCTGCAGAGACCCTAGACAGGTGCCCGACGGAGTTAGCAAAGGTTTCGGTGTGATCTGCGTGCGTTGAGTCCGCATCTTGAGCTATGTTACGGTAGTAAGACGACTATCAGATATCAAAAGCACTGCGAAAGAGAGATGACGCGGTTGTAGAGGTGGAAGCCGGGGCGGTGATCAAGAAATGAGCCATCTTGCAGTGGCCCCTACAGCTACAACGAGGTGTGAGACTCGGACGATAGAAGTAGCCACAATGAAAGAATTGAGGAACAAGCGCAGAAGGAAAGCATGGACATGAAGACGGCAGAGAAGAGCGCTGTATGTGCGTTGCATGTTGTGCATCTCACAAAGCTGTATCGTACAAGTCAGGATTGATGGAGGGGATGCTGCAGGAACATGTTCGAGCATCTGCGTTCATGGTCTTCTACGCTTGAAGCGTCAAGCCATCTTGTTGTAGCCTTCCTGACCAGGTCAAGTGAAGTTGGAATGCTGCGAACGAAATCCAACTCGATTCGCCGATTGTCGGTCCTTAGGCGGGCTGTAGTAGTCGTTACAGTCTTGGCCTATCGTTTCGTGTCTGTATCAAGGCCCAATTCCAGTGTCAATGTCGCTTACCGTTGACCATTACAGCGCTCGTTGGTTGTGCCAGATCGTCATGGCTTCAGGTCCCTAGTTGGAGTCTGGAGAATCCCCGCGCTGGGGTAATATTGATTTTCCTCCCCATGGGCGGTTTGCACCCGCATTTGAACGAACCCGCGCACGCACGCGAATGTCACTTGTACATGAAACAAAATGTACGGCGCTTGTTCGCCACTGCCATTCGCTCACTGTCGCTCCGTACTGCGCTCATTCTCGGGAGGCTGGCTTAAGGTTGCGTTTCGGAAGACTGCCAGATCGGAGTTGTGTGCCTGAAACACATGCAGCGGTACCTAGGTACGCGATTCGTTCGTTGTCGCGCCGTGAGCACATCTGGATGCCTGATAGTTGCTGTGCCGCACAATAGCGGGACGAAGTCGAATTGACCCTCACAAAACAATGTGTTGTGATACTCACATGTGAAATGTCAGACGAGATCGAATGTGCAGAAGCTGGCTTTGGCGGATGCACCAATATTGACAGGGCAGTCAGCTTTCCCCAACAAGCGGGGTTACTGGGCAGGTTCGATCTCGCGCATGACAGTTTTTCACTCCCATCTCCACTGACCGAGACTCATGGCGTGAGCTCTTAAAATCGGGGACTCCAGGTTTTTCGTCGACCACGGTCCCTCGCGTGGTCTCGCGTGGTCTCGTTGGGCCTCGGTGCATCTTCAAGAACCGGACTTGCTTACGAGCGTCTTCGTAATACGTAAGACGCTTGCCAGGTGCCGTGCGGCTCTGCTGTGCGGCTCTGCTGTGACCCAGTATCCGTCCCAGTAGCCGTGATCGTGGCACTCTTGGCTCATTGACGATGGTAATCTTGGTACTACATTTCGGAGAACTGCTTCTAGAACAAGCTAGTCGCTGGGTAGACTGTGGAAATTCCAAGCGTGAGGTTTGGCTAGACACTGTCACAGCTAGCCTCTTTCCTCTCGTGGCAAATCATTGGGGCGGAAGTGGAGCGTATCAGCGTTGTGATTACCCCTGCAGCATCCTGGCTGGCTAGGGTGTGATTGTTGTGTCGCAGCGGGAAGCCTGAAGACATCCGACACCGTTCGTACATCGTCCTCTGCTCCGCGTGTGCATCAAAAGTGGGATGAGAAGACAATCCTCAGGCTCCAGGTCCTGCGACAAGGTTAGCAGCCTCGAAGGCGAGTGGCTATGTTAGTACCGTTGGTGCATTTGCGCAGGTTCTACGTTCTGGAACAGTAATTCCAGTCCTGAGTCCGTGACTTCGAGTCAACGAGGTACGACGAACAGCAACTGCCGGACCGACATCCCATGAAAGCTGGCAAATTACTTACCTGTCCTCGGAGCGTCCCGACGGTCTGGCCAATGAAAGGTCGTGCACGGACCATCACACGGACCAGCGCACCGTCCAGTGAAGTCTTTTCCCACCTCAGTCGATAGTCAGCATCCCCACAACACCCAGTCCTGCGAAATGAGTGGACCGAATGGAGGTGGAGCAGAGCTGGAGAAACGCCCACGGGGTGCACATGACAAGGGTCCATCAGCGAGACACGAGAAGGTCGCCGAGCGACGTACGCTGAACGGTGTCACAAGCAGGCTCGCAGTTTGTTGTGCTGCTTGCGGCCATCAGAAGAATAAGCATGACGTCCAGACGATACCCCACAATGATCGTTCTAGGCGGTTGTGCACGTGAAGCGTGCTCAAGGCGAGCCAGATCGAGTGATTATGCTTAGCGCTCGACGGTTTCTGCTTGTTAGCCTCGGCGGTGATGAGAGGCGGCTTGGTAGCGTGAAAGGCGCTCTCGAATTGAGACAATCACCCGACCGCTCTCTCCGCGACCCCAGGTGCTAGCCGCGACACTGGAGGCAATCTTACCCGTTCCGGCTAGGCGCACATCCTCCAAGCTATGCTTGCAGCGCATGGGGCCCCGATCTCAAATCTCCAGCTTTTGTTTATTAACCTCGACCTGACCCCCGGTTTACTTTTTCTTTCGTCCGCTCTGTGCGATCTCCAACACCACTACCACGCTGAGGTAGAACAACACACTTCACACAGTGTACAGCCTTCACTCAGCCGCCAACATGAACAACGAGAAGCCCCTCTACGAGGCGGAGACTGGCCGCAAGCAGTCTCTCCAGGCCACCGCCGATGTCAACATGACTGAGGCCCCTGTCACATGGAAGGCCTACATGCTCTGCGCCTTTGCCTCCTTCGGTGGTATCTTCTTCGGGTAAGCATACAATCCACCATCAAGTTGCAGCACGAGCTAATCATGTTCTTTTAGTTATGATTCCGGATACATCAACGGTGTTCTCAACTCCCCCCTCTTCATCGAGGAGGTTGAGGGCCCCATCTGCCCCCAGGGTCGTAACACTCCCGATGGTGCATGCGCTCTCAGCTCTAGCAACACTTCGCTCATTGTCTCTATCCTTTCCGCTGGTACTTTCTTCGGTGCTCTCGTAGCTGGTGATGTTTCCGACATCATCGGCCGCAAGTGGACTATTGTTATTGGTTGCGCTATCTACATCATTGGTAAGCGCCTTCACTGCACAGTTCCTTGAAGCCTAGTTGCTAATCTCGTTGCAGGTGTGGTTCTCCAGATTGCTGCTAGCGGTCGTGACCTCCTTGTCGCTGGTCGTGTCATCGCCGGTCTTGGTGTCGGTTTCGAGTCCGCTATTGTCATTCTTTACATGTCCGAGATCTGCCCCAAGAAGGTCCGTGGTGCGCTTGTGTCTGGTTACCAGTTCTGCATCACCATCGGTCTCCTTCTCGCTGCTTGCGTCAACTACGCTGTCCAGGATCGTGCCGACTCTGGCGAGTACCGCATTCCCATTGGTATCCAGTTCGCCTGGGGTCTCATCCTTGGTGGCGGTATCTCCTGCCTGCCCGACTCCCCTCGTTACTTCATCAAGCGCGGTAAGACCGAGAAGGCCAGGTCCGCTTTGATGAAGGTACGTGGTGTTCACCCCACTCGCGACGATGCCGCCCCTCTCCGCGCCATGGTCGAGTACGAGCTTGCCGAGATCATTGCCAACGAGGAGTACGAGCGCGAGCTGACCCCCGCCGGTGGCTGGTTCGCTGGCTGGGCCAACTGCTTCAAGGGATCTGTCTTCCAGTCCAACTCGAACCTCCGCAAGACCATCCTCGGTACCTCCCTCCAGATGATGCAGCAGTGGACTGGTGTCAACTTCATCTTCTACTACTCCACACCTTTCCTCCAGTCGACTGGCGCCATCTCCAACACCTTCTTGATCTCCCTCATCTTCACCCTTGTCAATGTCTGCTCTACTCCTCTCTCTTTCTACGGAATGGAGAAGTTCGGTCGTCGCACACTTTTGCTGTACGGTGCCCTTGGCATGTTGATCTGCCAGTTCTTGACCGCCATCATCGGTGTTACTCAGGGATTCAACAACGCTTCCACCCTCGCTGACGGCACCACCCGCGCCAACAACATCTCTGCCGTCAACGCTCAGATTGCTTTCATCGCTATCTTCATCTTCTGCTTCGCCACCACCTGGGGTCCCGGTGCCTGGGTTCTCATTGGTGAGGTCTTCCCCCTTACCATCCGTTCCCGTGGTGTTGCTCTCTCCACCGCCTCCAACTGGCTGTGGAACACCATCATCGCTGTCATCACCCCCTACATGGTCGGCACGGACGAGGGCAACCTCCGCTCTTCTGTCTTCTTCATCTGGGGTGGACTGTGCACAGCTGCTTTCGTCTACACGTACTTCCTTGTTCCCGAGACCAAGGGTCTGTCTCTTGAGCAGGTCGACCAGATGATGGCTGAGACTACTCCTCGTACCTCCGCCAAGTGGAAGCCCACTCACACTTTCGCTGAGGCTTCCCTCGCCAAGGGTGGAGCTGCGATGAAGGAGGGCGATGCCATCTACGTCGACACCGCCAGGAACGAGCGCCAGGCTTCCGTCCACTAGATGGTTGCTTGCATTACCTGAAGCCTATTACGATCACACGAGGGTGTTTTGCTCACTCATGTGTTTGTTTGTGATAGGATCTAGGTATTCCCGTCTTGCAATACGGCGGTACTGGTCTCTCGGTGGAATCACCACCAGCTGCAATCGTTTGAATAGCACGATAATGTACTTAATGTTCATGTCTCATGACGAATACTCATGAATCTACGTTTTAATCTATTCCCTGGCTCCTGCCTGTTCAACACTCATACTGCCCCTTATGAAAATCCTTCTCCTTAAGACATGCCCATGGTGCATCGATATTCTTCCCTAGTATCCTCACAGAGTTCTCGCCCTTCAATCATGGCTCTTTCCCTGGTTTCTAATTCGCGTCCCGCATCGTGACACTGCTTAAGGTCATCGAGTTTTGTGATCATCTCTCCGATCATCCTCCACCGCGGAACATCTGACGTTCAACCTCCACCGCAGATCTGCCCCATTGCCACCATACTAGCTGGTAGCTAATCAACGGCCCCGATCTCTCGAGAGCCCAGCACTGCACCAAACTCGTGGCGCCCAATCACGAGCGCCGGCTGACAAGCTTCGACTAAAAGTTGACTAACAGACTAGCAACAAGAAGGAGTGCGACAAATAACCTAGCAATTGCCCCTTGGCGTTGGTGACCAATGGCAGCCCTCCGCAGAGGTCCATCGTAGGTACCTAATTCATTGCGCAGCGAATTGTGAACGCCTCTCTAATGGGACCGTCATCAAACTCTTTAACCTAACAACAACAGGACAGGTCTCTGCTAAAAACCTTGTAGCTTGGGTATCACCTGCGGTGTGATCGAATCAGAATGATGCGTCACGTTTACTGCATCAAAAACCGTCGTTCTATAGGAGTAATCATCACTCAGCTTATAGTCAACATCTCAGCCCAACACAATACATTTGCAAAACAACACTATGCCCCTTCGACGAAGTCACAACAGACCAGCAACACATTTGCCTATTACGACCACGACTTGAACTACCCAGGTACCGTCCTAAACCGCCCCATACCCCAGTTCGCCCTGTCGCCACTATGCCATGTGTCTGCCTCGGTCGTCACTGAGATCGCAGTTCCATTCGCCTCTGTCCAGAACCTCTAGTGACAGAACGTAGCCGTTGGCTACGGTTCCAATTCTGCTTGACTTCTGATATCCACGATCTCAAGGACAGTGAAATTTTTCATCACGAGCTACAAACTCACACCTATACTTCGACTTGAGGCTGAGGTCTAGTGTGGCAGCATCCGTATGTAAGAAGACTCGATTGCGCTGCGTGGTCTCGTACGGGACAAAGCTCGGAAACTTGGCTTGCCAGGCTCGTCTTGGCTGTTTGACAAATTGGATGGAACGAAGCTTCCATAGGCCGAATAGAGACGGATGCTGCTGAACATTCAATGTGAAGATAATCCTGTTATGGGGTGAGATGACGCAGCATCTGGTCCATATAGTCGGCACTTTTGTTTACACATGTTGTTGCAACTAACGTCAACTCTAAGACTCTTCTTGCATGACCATAAAGTCCGGAAATAACAGTACCCTGAACTCGCTATTTTCGAAAGAACCATTTCTCCACCTCTTCTTCCCGGCCGGCATGGCTTTCGATCTCATCCAGTAGATCTGCAAGCTCTCCACCACTCTGCTGTCTCCTCAGCCATATCCGAATCGCCTGTCCCTCGATCCTTGCTCTTCGGCTCATCCACCACAGGTCCCCTGTAGCGAGCATGATGTACCACCAACCCATGATGAAGATGGCCTTTATGTCTTTGACTTCCATTAGCTCGAGGAACTCTGGCGTGATGACCGCCACGATGTACAAGAACTTCAAGGCGTTATCCTGGGTTAATTTGACGTTCGGGCATTTCGAAAGTGCAAGCACAGGATGATGGTACACGGAGTTGTCTGCACCCGTCGCAGCGGTCAAATCGAGCAGCTCCATGACACGAAAGAAGAGTTGCGATCCTGGTTCGTCTGGTGTTAGGAGAGTCACCCACTCCGGCACAGACAGACAGCTGTGGTGTTTCATCATACCGCAGAAGATGCTGTCAGATCTTAAGGGTTGAGCAAGTCGCCAAAGGTGCTTTTTTCCCTCTCCAATTCTCAGCCATGCAAGGTCTCCAGGCTCCTCCGGCTTCAGCGGCCATACGTCATTCACGTTCGTGGATCCAATTGACCAGAATGATGCAGCACCCAGGAACATTCCGGTAGCCCAGATTGCGTCTCGATACGCTGGGGGAATAGGTTGAGATAGAACTTCATTGAAGAGTTTGGATGCTGTGTTCCAGTGTTCGAGGGCCGCTCGACTGGTTTTGGTACTAGAACCTGCTGCTGAAGGATTCGCGAGGTGAGCGTCGTGCATTAGCGTCACGCTGAGGAGCATATGCATAAGAAACGCATGCTGTGATAAGTCAGTAATGCCGAAGGATGATAATCAATGACTCAATCATACCTTGCACGCGAGCTGGCAAACAAGATCGCGATAGAGTGGTGCCATGTCCGGGTTGCCTATCGTCAACGAAGTACGCTCCCGGAACCTTGACAAAACCTTGAGCTGGTTGTTGCTGAAGTGCCAGGTGCTCTCAATCGTATGAAAGTTTGACGTGTCGAACCGGAGCGAATCATCCACCATGGTGGCTAGATTTGACTTGATAGAGATCGGATGAAGTGGAAGTAACCAAGAGTCCAGAGTGTTCTGCGCTGACACGTACATATCAACGGCATCACCATTAGAGCTGCTCGAACACACAGCGACCGTTGGTTCGAGCGATACTTGGAACGAGCCATGGGCATCAAGGTCGAGCGAGCTTGTCAGTCCGGAGTAGTCGCAGGACACGCCATACAGTCTGCACCTTCTGCAACCAGGTTGGCCTTCATCACACTAATCCAATCAGCTCCTCAGGCCGTGCAATCGACAAGTTTTGACTCACTTTCACGCGTCGTAACTTGCAGTTACCACATCCGTTCTTGGATTTTATATGTGTACGTCTCTTTCGAGTAGCCTCAGTTCGGGGTCTTGCTACAACAGCCATGACTGGGATATATAAAGGCTGGCCAACATATGTGCTAGAACAAGAGAAAAGATGAATTCTAGCCTCCGTTCGTATAGCACGACATTGCGGACTCTTGTATGGCCGTGAAGAGGCGGGAGTTGAGGCCTCCATCACGCAGGTGGGGCTGTATCACGCTAGCGAACGAGTCTAACGCTCTTTCGTATCGCACCTTCTTGATGTTTGATTGGCTAGTGCAAGACCGACCGCTGCACACATACTGATTATAAATTCTTAAACATCGAAGCAGATCCTCGAATAACAGAGAAGGTAGGCTGCTAGCAGCAAATCCTGGAGTACAATAGAGGTTATCAAGAGTTAGCTGGGGAACTTCTGTTGCCTGGTACGACTTTTGATGCTATGTCTTCTCAGAGCCAAAAACCATCAAGGATTTCCCACTCATCTCCGTAATCCCTCCAGTCCATAGAACTAATACAGCACCCTTTCGAACGCCGTTCCAACCTTGTTGCTCGCATAAATCAAGCCCTTATACTGTTCGAGTTCTTCCATGGTCTCACAGGGCTCGACAGTGGTCTCCAGCAGCTTGCGACGAATTTCCTGAGGTACCACCAGACTACTCAGCATCATGTCCGTCTTCTTCAGCAACGCCTGGCTTGAGGTCGCGCCCTGCCTCCAATGAACCTTCGCGGCCCAACGATCCAGAAACACAGCGCCTTGAGCATCGTGCCTCGTCTTTAGAGTGAGCGCGCGGCGAAGATCATCATCCAGAGGGACTGCGGAGGGTGAAGGAGATTCTTGACTGTGCCATCGAGAGCGGGAAACGCAGAGTCATCTAGCGTGAAAACAATATCCGAGAACGTGGAGCTCAAACTCTTGATGACGCGCTGTGCTGCGCAGTCGGTTGAGTAGGCGTCGACCTTTCAGGCGGACACAGAGAACGTTCTGTACCTCGGCCTGATTATGCGGAGGTGAGATGCAATCAGATTGCCAGTAAAGCAGATCTCAGTATGGATTCACTGTTCAGGAACGCGTTGATACTAGCCAGGTGCAGTGAGCTGCGAGGAAAAGCTGGATAGTTTGGCAAAGATTTGAGATTGTGACAGGTATCCTGTCTCGTCCACTCCGTTTCGAACTCGGCTTTGAAGGTCTTGCAGGACAGTATGAGACGTTTGTTAGCCGTTTCAGCTTTGTGCAGCTGGGTCGAATCGATGAAGAGGTTCTAGGTTTGAACACGTAGCTCTGGGGAAAGTTCTCAGAAGGAAAATCTGCTGGTATCTTGTGCGCGTACAACGGCGAAACTATTCTCGGGATTCACGGCTTGAGACGCGATGCTAAATTTAGTTGCCATAGTTAGTAAAAGCCAAGGTAGGTACAAGAAGGGAGGAACCGAAGCGTCTTTATGTGGGCAGGCAACTGCGGCAGTCGATAGCGCTGCTTTGCTGTCACCTATGCCGCATTAACACAACAAACGCTTGCAATCCGTAGTAGACTGGCCAAAAAGAGAGAAAATTAGGCAATGACTTGAGTTGAAACAGAAAACATCTTATTAGTGGGCCTAACATTGCAATGTAGTCGTGCGCCATGATGCCCGAATCTAATATACGCTTAAGGAGCGACTTCTTACTATCTATTCTACCTTGACTCAACCAAGTATCGAGAACGGCATTGCCATCTATAGGACAGCGCGACGAGTAACAGCAGGGCATGTGGTAATAGTGGTCTGCTGTGTCTGCGTGATGGTAGGACCGTTAGTGATGGTGGCGGTGGTAAAAGCTGTCGTGTACACAGTCCTGGTGGTGGTGCCGACGTTGGCAAGCGTTGTGGTGCTTAATCATGGTCAACAGAAGCGTCTTGTTTCAGGACAGGAAATACTTACACGGTTGCGTAGCGGACAGCAGTCGATGTAGTTATGTGAGTGACCGTAGTGGTACCCTGGGTGTAGGTGAAGTCAGGTCCATACACTGCACGCTTCTGGATAACCTTCTTGGGCACTGTAGGCGAACGAACGACACGCTTGCGGTGGAGTTTGAGCTTGGTGCTTGGTTTGCAACCAGTCAATTGCAAAGCACCAAAGATATTGTCGTTGGAGCGGATCGCCGCAACGCTGCTCTTCTTGTAGCAAGGTCCGGGAGATCCTGGGATGTACGAGACATCAACACATCCCTCGGTGTTGTCGCAGTCTGCAACACATTCGTCGAGTGAGTTCGCGTACGATGTACCACCAGGAACTGCTGGTATTTTAGCAAGTAGACCTAAAATATTTCAGAAAATACATACTGTCCTCCCCATAGCGGTCAGAGGAGCACTCGATCTTGTATGTGGCACCACAGCTGCTGGTGAAGGTGGAGCCGTCGGAATCCGGGCAGTCGAGTTGGGCATCTGGAGTCGCAGATGCACCAGGTGGGGCAGCAGCAGACGAAGAAGAAGAAGAAGAAGCTAGCCCAGAGCCGAGTCGGACAGTCGGTGTGCAAGCACACTGGTAACCTGTTTCGCTGATCGTGGTTGTGACAGTGACGGTCTGCACTGGTGTGCCAACTCCCGAGGTAGCAGCCGGCGGTGTGGATGCAGCTGGAGACGAGGCACCAGTCGATGAGACACCCGCCGATGAAGGACTAGTGGATGAGGCACCGCTCGATGAAGCGCCAACTGACGAAGGACTTGAAGTGGCCGACGCACCAGACGAGGTCAACGCACCAGTCGCGGAAGAAGTCGTACCTGAGGAAGACGCTACTACACTGGAGTTTGATGGGCCACTGATCAATCTTCCACCAATAACTCCGGGGTTCTGATTTGGAATGCCAGCTATGCTCTTCAAGTAGCAAGGTCCGTTCGCGTAAGACACGTTCACGCAGCCATCGCGAGCAGCGCAGGCTGCAACACAGCCTTCGTACGAACCAGGGTACACAGGCGAGTTAGCCATGTCACCACCAGCACGGTCGATGCCACACTCAACAACAAATGTTCCGGCCTGGGTGTTGATTGTCTGACCGTTGCTTCCGGGGCAGACAACGGAGGATGTTGCAGCAGGGCCTGTAGAAGTGGCGGTTGCCTCAGCGCCTGTGGTCGAGGCGGCACCAGAAGTGGCTGGACCAGAGCTCGAAAGCTGCGTAGATGGCGTAGTGGTGATCTGCGTGGTAGAGGCATCGTAAGTACCGATCTGCTTCGCGGCCCAGACATTCGGATTGGAGCTGCTGGAGCTGGTTGTGCTCTTAAAGTAGCAAGTACTGCCAACATAGGAAACTCGGTTGCAAGTCTTGTCGGTCGCACATGCGTTAATACAGTCTCCGAAGTTGCCGAAGTATTGAGGTGAGTTCGGCAAATCTCCACCGGCGATGTCAGCGTAGCACTCGACACGGAAAACGTCGCCGTTGTAGTATAAGGTCTGTCCATCAGAGCCAGGGCAGCTAGGGCTGGTGCCAGAGCCAGTTGCAGTTGCAGCGGGCGACGAAGAGGTAGCGGTTGATGCGACACCTGACGTACTAGTGCCAGTCAACGTACCAGCGGAGGAGGCCGCTACAGAAGAGGCTGCCGAAGAAGCTGCCGAAGAACCTTCAACGGCCGATGAAGCAGATGGACCTGCCAGTCTAGCGCCCCAGATACCGTTATTGGTGTTCGGATTGCCTTGAGCACTCTTCAAGTAGCAAGGTCCGTTGGGGCTGTAAGAAACATCGATGCAGCTGGGAGTATTGGCGCAGGCCTGGATACATCCGTTGAATCTACCGTCAGCGTAGACAGTGGTGAGATCACCGCCCGCTCGATCAACGTAACATTCAACTGTGAAAGCACCTGCGGGAGTGTTGACAGTCCTGCCATTGCCCTCCGGACATGTGACTGTAGTGGAGGTGGCAATCGGCGCTGCTACTGAGGATGTTACAGAGCTTGATGAGGGCACGACGCTTGCGCCGGAGGAAGCACGTGTTGCAGAGCCGAAAGTCGAAGCAACAGAGCTTGAAGATGCGCCAGGACTTGAAAACGCGGCAGGACTCGAGGATGTGGCGGGGCTCGAGGATGCGGCAGGGCTCGAAGTGGCAGCAGTGCTTGACGCAACAGGGCTTGAGGAAGCCCCAGAGACAGTAGAGGCAGCTCCGGAGGCAGTTGAGCTTGCGCCAGAGGCGAGTCTGGCACCCCAGACTCCGTTGTTGGTGTTGGGAGCTCCAAGGCCACTCTTCAGGTAACAGGGACCGCCGGGAATGTATGAAACAGCCTGGCAACCAGACGTGGCAGCACACGCGCTCAGACAGCCAGCATAGTCGGCGGGGTTCGAATTTGCAGGCCCAAGGTCGTGGTTGTCGCGATCGACGTAACACTCGATGATAAAAGTACCGGCCGCGGTGGTGAACATCTTGCCATCGTCTCCAGGGCAATTCGGATTAGCACTAGCCGAGCCAGTCGATGTTGGTAAGGCAGCTGACGACGACGAAACTTGAGTTGGCGCAGCGCTTGGGGCAGCGACACTAGAGGATGTGGCCTGGCTTGAGGAAGCGACAGCGCTCGAGGAGGCAGCGGCGCTGGAAGAAGCAGCAGCATTGCTCCTCGAGGCGGCAGCGCTAGACAAAGAAGCGGCATTCGAAGAAGCTACAGGGTTGGACGAAGATGCAGAGCTAAGTGAAGCTGCAGTGCTTGTTGCTGGACCGGCTGTAGAGCTCGACGAAGGAACTACCGCGGAGCTGCGAGCTGAAGAAGATGCCGCTGTAGAGCTCGAAGAGGCTACTGGAGTGGACGAAGAGCTCTGGATTGGATTCGAAGAGGGAGACGCAGCAGCGCTTGAAGAGGCAGCAGCGCCCGAAGAAGTAGCAGGACTACTCCTTGAGGCGGCAGCCCCGGACGACGCAGCGGAGCTTGACGATGCGACAATACTTGAGGATGCTGCAGTGCTCGGCACTGGTGGAGGGCTCGATGAGGGCCCCTGAGAAGCCGAGAAGCGGGATGCGGGAGGAGTGGATGATGCGGCTGGAGATGACGATGCAGCTGGGCTTGAAGAAGCCACAGCACTGCTCTTTGGGGCAGCAGCACTTGAAGCGGCAGCGCTTGAAGATGCTGCAGGGATTGACGAGGGTGGTGTGCTTGATGAGGGCCTCTGAGAAGTCGAGCTGGATGTGGCAGGAGCGGAAGGTACAGCTGGAGACGAGGTAGCTGGGCTCGAAGAAGTCACAGCACTTCTTGACGAAGGCGGAGCTACAGGCTTCGACGAACTCGGGGCCGCAGTCGACGAGAGAGAAGATGCTGGAGCGGACGGAGAGCTTGCTACAGCGCCGCTCGACGAGGGCAAGGTCGGAAGGATCGAGCTCGAACCTGGAAGGTTGATCCAGTTTGCACCAGATGCAAGCACATTGGGGTTGGGCATACCCGGACCAAACTTGAGGAAGCAAAGATCTGTGCTAGCAAAGTAGGTGGACCACAAGCAGTCATTGGTGTCAGCACAGAGGGTAATGCATCCAGTGAGGCCTCCTCTAGTCTGGAACGGACCTGTGGTGGTACCAATGCGATCGTACTGACAAGAAATCTGGAAGATTTTGCTTCCCACCGTGTATTGTTTGCCATTGTCCCTTGGGCATTCCAGGCCAGATGGAGACGCCGAAGGTGCAGCGGGAGCGCTTGATACACGAGCTGACGATGTCGAAGGCGAGGGCGAGAGCGACGGTGATGAAAGAGCTGGCTGAGACGAGGGGGCTGGCGACGAGGAGGGAGACGCCGCTGGAGTTGATGAAAGGCTTGCTGCAGCAGAACTCGATGGTGGCGCAGCGGCAACGGAACTCGAAGATGAGGCCGATGAGGGCGCAGGAACTGGCGCAGAGCTCGAGTGCCTCACGCTAGACGATGGGACGGGCGGCAGGGTGGGCATTTGCGACGGTATCGAAGTACTGATAGGGTTCGAAGGAGAGGCCACCGGGGTCGACGATGACACCAGCTTCGCACCCCATACCAACAGGTTCCAGTTGGGCGTTCCAACGCCAAATTTGAGGTAACACATTCCAGTCATCTGAAAGTAAGAGGACCAAACGCAGTCCTTGGTGCTTGCGCACAGGTTGATACAACCCAAAAGACCATTTCCTGGGAAGAATGGACCCGTGGTGATGCCGACGCGGTCGTAGCTACAAGCGATCTCGAACGTACCTGCCGAGGTGTATACCAGTTTGCCATTGTCTGCCGGACAGCGGTTGGAGAATCCATTAGGCGTGCTGGGGGATGCTGGAGGACTAGACGCAGCCCTGCTGGGGCTTGAGACTGGTGGGGGCGAGGCGCAAGAGCTGACATAGTTTGTGTTGGTCGTGGTACTGGTACGAGTAACAATGATTGTGTTGGTGTAGGTCTGAGTTGCACCAGCGACGTATACCGTAGCGGTGGAGGCGAAACCGGGATTCACAGTAAGCGTAGAAGTGGCGGTAGAAGTAGCCACAGCACCAGTAGTCGCGGTCACCGCCCTGGGAAGAGGTGACGGGCCGAAGGTGGCGTAGAACGGGATGGGCGTAGGCTGGCCTGCTCTCGAGTTGATGTACGAAACGGTGAGAACACCGTCTGGGATACTAGTGACCGATGCGGGCGGACAGTAAATGCCGGTGTATGCCGATCCTTGGGTAATGAACTGACATTGGACACTGTATCCTGCAGCCGTGTTCTTGATGACAGGAGTGAATCCAGGCAAAGCACCAGTCTGGTAGCAGGTAGACTGTCCGTTCAGATAGGTCATCTGAACTCCGAAGTAATCGCCATAGTGACCATTCCGGCTGTAGCTGAACGTCGGCACAGCGCCGCTCACGTCCGGAACAAGGCCAGGCGCCACAAGCGAACAGCTCGTCATTGTGGACAACTGTTGCTCTTGAACGATTGACAAAAGGATGTGGGAGCAAAGGAGCCAGAGGGCAGGCGCTGGATATTAAGAATGCATGAAGGCAAAGCTTGAGAAAGTACGGTTTTCGTCGCTACAACATGGTCGATCATGCGTGGAGTATGCACCATGATAG
The DNA here is from genome assembly GCA_027946495.1 of Didymella sp. IMI 355093. NCBI lineage: Eukaryota > Fungi > Ascomycota > Dothideomycetes > Pleosporales > Didymellaceae > Didymella > Didymella sp. IMI 355093. The sequence goes on from JAPEUZ010000003.1 coordinate 225,667, forward strand.
TCTCGATGAGCTTGAGGAGGTAAAAGATGCTATAGTTGAGAAACTAAAGAAAGCTTACTGTTGAAATCCCACGGTACGTATGGAGGAGAAAGAACTGAGAACCAAGGTCGCGTTCACGGAGAGAAGGCTAGTTGCGAAGCAAATACTCTTTCTAGTAAGGCTTACTCGTCAATATAACGGTATTGATGCAGCCTAACAGCTAAGAGGCATGATACACTAGAATCGGTGCCTTTCGATGTTGTGGAGTACAATGCGAGGCTGGCGATCTCGCCAAAGCTGGGCGCTGATGGTCTTCTAGAGATTGCATCATTGCTACAAAATGACCGTTATTGCTACGACAAGAGACTTAGAAGGTCGGCTGGTGTGGAGAATAGCTGATGTTGAGTTCACGGACGTGAACGACGCGTCGCATTCGCGTCGGCGCTAGGTAGAGGCGATTAGCGCAGCCCCTCGCGGTCGTGCATCTCTCGATGTCATCAATACGACAAGTCGCAGTGCTGCAAGAGAATTTCTCGAGTCGCATCTACGGATTCAGAGCAGAGAATGTAGCTCTACATACTTCAGCAAACCCCCAATATGTTCTCCGGGTCTTGACAGGCACGCACAAAGTCGATGCGAGTTGAAGGCACGAAGACAGGCAGCATGCAAGGAAGGAACCACGCAATTGACTTCAAGATCTAGACTCATAGATGAGTACCTAATCTGCTCCTTCATCGGCGCGTTCCCGCAGCGTGACCTCCCGCATCGTCCCGGATGGAACACTAAGCAGCGTAGCAGCTTCATAACCAACATTACTTCGTGACTCAACAGATCTATGCGCAAATTTACAACAACAAAAATGATCAACATTGCCATCCGCTCATCATACGGCGCTTTCGGGACTGGAAGCCGAAGACGGGCCTTTGGTGGATGCTGAAGGTAAGATTGCACCCCAGCAACGCGCGTTCGCTCAATATTCCGTGTGGAAACTGGTTACAAGTCGGGTTATTGCAGGACCACCTTTCCGCAGTAATGTCTTTCGATCAGTATGACATGATGACACCTGCTATGACAGTCTGGAACCGAAGCAGACAGGCAGTCTGCTCGCTCACATGTCGTGGAGAAAGCTGGACATAACATCTCAATGTGTCACTTGAGGTTTTATCAACGCGTAGGAAAGGTACGAAATGACTCTAAAGATTTCCCATGCCTTTTGGCCTTGGTCCTTGTATCCGGTCCTCCGATTCACATGATGAGAGGCCCGATAGTGGCAGCGTAGAAGAGGAAGACCTGATGAGACAGCAGCAGCAGCAGCAGCGATACTATTGAATGAGACAAGCGACTGTGCTGTCAAACCTCAGTCTTAGACAAGTGAACAAAGGAGGCCTCTTATTTAAGGGTACCGCAGGTGTACGTAGAAAAGCAACACTCTGATCTAGAGTACTTTTGAACAAAATAAATTTCAACAGATACGGAGCAAACGAAATGAAAGCATCAAGCAGACCCGGTTTTAAGGAAGTCATGCACACCCATTGTGATATCATCGTTTGAATTCGCACATCGTGCCCGTTGTCTATTGTCTAATGCTAGTCGATGGAACTACTCATTCTTGACCCATCGTTCTGATCCGTGCCATGTATACAGTAATTTAGGCGCCAATCTTGGTGCCCTTGAGAAGCTGGTCAACGTACTTGTCGACAGTGCCAACCTGGATCTCACCGGCATCAAGAGGAACATCGGCACCGCCAACAACAGGGAGGGTCTGCTTGATGTCGCGAGAGCCAAGCTTGGGGAGGTCCTTGACGGTGGTGCCCTTGACGACCTGCAGAACAGGGGTGTCGTTCAGAGAGATGCCGTTGACGACCTCGCCAGCGTACTGGTCAACGGTGCCGACCTGGATCTTTCCGGCATCGAGGGGAACCTTGACGTTGCCAACAACAGGGAGGGTCTGGTCGATATCGCGGGCGACCTTAGGCAGGGACTCGACCTTAGTGCCCTTGAGGAGCTGGTCAACGTACTTGTCGACAGTGCCAACCTGGATCTTGCCGGCGTCAAGGGGGACATCAGCGCCGCCAACGACGGGAAGAGACTGCTTGATATCACGACCAATCTTGATGCCCTTGACGAGGTCATCAACGTACTTGTCGACGGTTCCGACCTGAATCTTGCCAGCGTCGAGAGGAATGTCAGCGCCACCAACAACAGGAAGCGACTGCTTGATGTCACGGCCGACCTTGATGCCCTTGACGAGATCGCCGGCGTACTTGTCAACAGTTCCGACCTGGATGTCACCAACGTCAAGGGGAACGTCAGCACCACCGACAACGGGGAGAGACTGCTTGATGTCACGGCCGACCTTGACGCCGTTGACAAGGTCAAGAACGTACTTGTCGACAGTTCCGACTTGGATGTCACCAACGTCAAGGGGAACGTCAGCACCACCGACAACGGGGAGGGACTGCTTGATGTCGCGAGCGACGTGGACGCCCTTGAGAAGGCCGTCGACGTTGCCGACACCCTTGAGAAGACCATCGACGGTACCGGTGACGACGGGGAGCTCAGCACGCTTGACAACATCGTCAACAATGGGGAGGGAGGGGACGTTGACGCCCTGGAGGAGGCCACCGACGTTCAGTCCCTTGAGAGCACCGTCGACGACGGGGAGCTCAGCGCGCTTGACGGGCAGGTTGACATCGCCAACAACGGGGACGTTAACGCCCTTGAGAAGACCGTTGACGTTCAGTCCGTCGATGGCACCGTCAACGACAGGGAGCTTGGGAAGGTCGACTGGCGCGGCAGAGACGGCGATGGCGAGCATGGAGCTCGAGATGATGGCGGAAGTCCTCATGGTGGGTATAATAAGAAGAATTAGGAATTATTATGTAAAGAGTGTAATGTCGAAGGAGTGACTGTAGTGGGAAAAGCTGAGGCTGCTGATGATTTTCCTTCGTGATGAGCGAGCTGCCTTTATACTGAAGCTTCCTCCTCATGTAGCTCGTTATTCCTGTCATTTCCTGAACCCTTCCGATGTTTGACGGCAACTTCCAGTCGGGACTCCATGATCCGCATGGCAAGGCTGCCATGTAGAAGAGATCTACATGAGCTGCGCATTGAAAGTGGATAGCATCACTTTCGGTCATTTTTGCGGCTCAAAACCATGTGCACTGGTCTTGAAACCATCGCCGCTAGGCCGGATAGATGGCAAGAACGATGCTCAATGAGGCAAGCGTGCTTGGCCAAGACTCGTGGTGGTGAAAGTCGTGGGGTGATCGACAGGGGCGCGGATGATTCCGTGCGCGCTACACCAGGACATGCTGCGATAACTATCGCGATACTTGCCCACAAACACTGGCTTAAAGCTTGTTTGCACGATGCGACACCCAAGCAATGTTAAAAGATCGCCATCAAAACCTCGACTCAAGACATTGTGGGCTTGATCTCACGAGAATGGCAAGATCATCAGTATACCACGAGAAATGAGTCGCTGAGCTGATTGTCTTTCAGACACACTTACTATTGTGTTGGTCTCTTACCACCGATGGGTACAGCCCACACTACTGTACCTGAGCACCACCGATGAGCTACTGAGCATCTACGCCTCATTAACAGCACGAACACCACTCATCTGAGACTTCAGTTGGTGCCTTTGAATTGACTAGACTTACAGAGCAGAACTGTGCTTCTCTGCCTATGAAGGTCTTGCAAAATTGGGTTTGCGCTGGTGTTTGCAGTCGGTGTTGCTGCTAGAGCGAAGCTAAGTTGCTCATCCTCGACGCTCAGATACAGTACAAGAGTCATGTGGCGGCCTTATCCACAATCAAGGGACTTCGGATGTAGCCTTCCATTCAGCACACCATCAAGTCTGCGCTCCTTGTGACAAAGACTAACTTGAAGTCGCCTCGGTCAGAAACCCGTCTATGCTCGAGTGTTTTGAGTGTAATTCCCACATTCTTTGTGTGCTAACAACGATGTATAGAAGACTGCGATGCCATGCTCGTCTGAGTCCAGATTGCTCACGTGTGTTGCAGGCTCCAACATTCAAATGTGAACCATCATCGCAAGTCTGAGAATCAATGCATCAGCCTCTTTTCTTTCGAGGCCAGCGACTGTACGATTGATGGTTGAGGTGGGGCGGCGGAGGCCGGCTGCTGTTGTTCCGTGAGTGGGGTGCGCTTTCCCTGATCAAGCATTAGCGCCTCGAAAAGTTGTGAAGTTGCGATGAACTCTGCAGCGCTGTGGAGCAGGTACTTCACAATCATACAGCACTTTTGCATAGCACAGTCTTGAAGATGGCCAACAAGCGCAAGCTCAACGAACACGATGTGCCCGAGGAAACCTCGCCGCAATCGGCAAAGCGCAGAGCCAGCGACGCTTCAGAGATTGACGAGTCCACCACGCCTTCGAAACCTATCACCGCGCCCACTGCGTCTTTCGCCGAATTTGAACTCGAGCCGCGACTCTTGAGAGGTATCAGAGACCAGAAGTGGAGTTCGCCGACCGCCGTACAATCGAAAGCCATTCCTCTTGCCCTGCAAGGCCGTGATATTCTGGCTCGCAGTGGCACAGGCACAGGAAAGACAGCAGCATATCTGCTTCCAGTTCTCCACAATGCCCTGAGGCGGAAGGGAAAGACTTCGTTGATCCTAGTGCCCACCAAGGAACTGGCGCTGCAGATCACCAAAGTCGCCAAAGCGCTGTCGACACACTGCGGGCAGGAAGTTCGGATACAGAATATCGCAGGCAAGGAATCAGAGGTCGTTACCAAGGCAAAGCTGGCAGACAACCCTGATGTTGTCATTGCGACACCTGCTCGAGCGAATGCGAATATCAACAATGGTGCGCTGTCGGTCGCAGAGCTGGGCCATCTGGTGGTTGACGAAGGTGACCTGGTCATGGGCTACGGTTTCAAGGAGGACCTCGACCAGATCGCGCAAAGCATACCCAAGGGCGTTCAGATTTTCCTGATGTCAGCGACACTCAACACCGAAGTCGAGTCGCTTGGGAGCCTGCTGTGTACTGATCCAGTAGTGCTGAAGCTGGACGATGCGGACAAGGATGCACAGAAGGTCAAGCAATACGTCATCAAGTGCGCGGAGGAGGAGAAGTTCTTGCTCGTTTACGCCATGTTCAAGCTCAGATTGATCAAGGGCAAGACGATCGTGTTCGTTGGCGATACCGACCGCTCGTACCGCGTCAAGCTGTTCCTTGAGCAATTCGGCATCAAGTCCTGCGTCTTGAACTCCGAGTTGCCACTGGCATCCCGCTTGCACATCGTCGAGGAGTTCAACAAGAACATCTATAACATTCTCATCGCATCGGACGAGACCGAGATCTTTGGCTCAAGAAAGAAGGACGAGGAGCGCCCAAAGAAGAAATCCAAGATAGAGAAGAAGGCTGCGGACACTGATTCTGGTGTCTCCCGCGGTATCGACTTCCTCAATGTCGCCTGCGTACTTAACTTCGACTTCCCCACCTCGTACAAGTCCTACTTCCACCGCATCGGACGAACAGCACGTGCTGGCAAGTCAGGCACAGCCATCTCGTTCATCATCCCCAAGGACAAGTACCGCAAGCACAAGCCAACAACATTCCCCGCCTGCGAGAATGACGAAGAGGTTTTAGAGAAGGTCGAGAAGCACCAGAAGGACGGACAGAAGCTGGAGGACTACAAGTTCGACATGAAGCGCCTAGAGCCCTTCAGATACCGTTTTGGTGATGCTCTACGATCGGTCACAAGGATTGCTATCCGCGAGGCACGCATCAAGGAGATCAGGATGGAGTTGTCGAAGTCACAGAAGCTCTCCCGTTACGTATGTAAACTTTCAAGCTCAATCCATGGCCCTGCTAACACAATCCACAGTTTGAAGAGAATCCCGAAGCGCTCGCGCATCTCCGTCACGACCAGACCCTCAACCACCCCGCACGTATCCAACCACATCTCAAGCACATTCCAGACTACCTGTTGCCTGGCGGAAGGAAACCGGAGGACGTTGGCTTCGTGGGGCTGAACATGCCCAAGCCCGGAAGCAGGAAGTTTGTTAAGGGCAAAGGAAGGAAGGTCGTTCGCGGAAGGAACGGTAAGGTTGATCCATTGAAGACTTTCAATGCGAGAGGAAAGGGCAAGAAATAGATGACGCTATGTACCATAGAGATCGAGGACTGAAGCGTTTGCCCATCATTGCCTGTAGCAAAGTTACGTGTACATACGATCGTTTTCTGCTGCATGTACAACTTTTGGGCACCGAACAAAGATCGTCTTTTCCTAGCGACAAGGAAATGGATCTGGCTGTCCATCCTATCTAGGGCTTCAAGTGGGTGGGTGGTCTCTTGGTGGCTCATAGTCATCAGTGATAGTAAACCGCGACATTTATGAGATATTCAAAACTCGTGTTGGAGTGCCTTGTAATCTACCAATACGAAAGGGACCAGAGAAGGTATCTTTTTGAAGCTAGCTTTCTGTCGTGGTTGATGATGGGTAACTGTAGCTCAGGCAAACTCGCTTTCAGGCAGTAGAGGGGATACATCACAAGCCTGAGTTCTAGGAGATACGAGAGAAGGTTGAGTGTGCGTACACAACAATGTTGCACTCTTGTACAGACTAGGGGACACGGGTGGTTTGCTGTTACAGTCGAAATTCTACTGTCCGAGAGGCCCTTCTCATCCATCTCACAACACCATCACGTTCACGGAAATCGAGAATTCTCCGCTTCTTAAAGTTATCGACTCGAGTCCTATTTCAGCTGAAGCTGCATATCGGTTTCCACGCTTTGGGGATCGGACCGATCCGTAGAAGCGAAAAATTACTCCGTTCATCTCACCGGAAATTCACGCGAACGACTGTTCTGTCGAGAAACCTAGAGACATCTTCAGCCCTACCAAACAACCATCGGTAACCATGATGACTTGACACTTTTACAGACGCAAAATCTGTCGTCGGAGCGAGCGTCGCGCTTTGCGCGCACTCAATCTGCTCGGCTATAGTATTGAGGCTCTGCTACAGCTTCGTGACAGCGTGGCTGATCGTTGCACCAACGAGAGCATTGCGCTTCCAGCATCCGCTTCAGCTGAGCGCCTGGCTGGCCTCTACCAATAGCATCGCTAATGGCCGATATTGGACATGACAATTAATCTTGTGATTGTCGTTGGTGCTTCCTCGTGGTCTTCCTAGCAAGGCAATCTCTTGCCTAACGTGGGGGCACATCCGATTGCCTCGAATGTGAGTCAACAGGCATGAATTGAGTGTCCAATGTAAGACACCCTGTACTGTGTCAGTCATACTTGAGCACCGACAAAGCCTGCTACCATAATTATTGGATAAGACCGTTGTCCAACGATGGACTCACTATGAACCAACCTGCTCGATTGCGCTTACGATCTTGAAGAGAGACAGGAGTCCTAGTGACTGTGGTGTTTGTCTGTGTTGTCGCTGATTCCTTCTGTAGTGCAAGAATTGGGCTGCTGCGTAATCTAGGATCGGAGCGCTGGTTTGGAGTGGATCGTTTCAGGCCCGGGCCGTTGTGGGACGAAGAAGGTGGGGTCAGCTGCAGGGAGTTTGCATTCCTTGAACACCAATCTTCAATGATGGAACCACTCGTCCAATAGTCGACGCGTTTCTGTCCTCGCTATTAGCATCGTGTCATTTGACACGCGTAAGAGTCATAATCGTCTGATAATGCTTTCAGCCCCTGAGGAAGGCTATGTTGCCCAGGGCGTGCTTCATTGTCTCCCGTGCCGGTTGAAGCACGCAGCCGTCCATGCTCCTTTTCGGTAATACCTATCCGAGCCGACAGGCAACATGTACTTCCTTCTGCGAGTCGTGCGCCTAGATGCACCAATCAGAGACGCCAGCTGACGGCTGCATCGCATTGATGCAGATTATGCCTGGGACGGGTGTGTTTGCCTTATTCGCCTTCTTTTCTAGACACTACGGTTAGTCATGAAGCTTGCAGTAAACGGTACGCTTACTCGCAGCTCTGAGTGGCCGACACCGTGAACACGTAGATGTCACCAGAGCTTCATGTTTGTTTAGTCAATATGATTCGTAGGATCCGCTGCTTGATGCATCGGTGCTATGGTATTGTGTACAAGGCACATCCTGGCCAAAGTATATCTGCAGTTGGCCATAAGCACAGAAACGCTGGCTTGCGGCTGTCCCAGTGCACTTCGGTCTCAGAGCTGCAGCTGGGAGTATTGTGGAACGGACTACGTATCTGTGGTGCATCCAGTCATCGACGCTTCCACAGGGCTCGAGACTATGCCCGGTTGAACGCTGTTCCTGTCGCTTGTTTGTCGTAGTGTCTGCCCATTTGAGTTTCGCGATAGCAACATGGCGAGACATCAAGGTCTTGCCATGTTCGATGTCAGATAGGCGCATATCGCGCAAATTGAGTTGGATTCATCCACCCGAAGCCGTGACGCGGCATGGTATGCCGAAAGATTTGCGAACAAGCATGTGCCTTTGACGCTCGTTTCTATTTGCGCTCTGCCCTCTCCATATCACCATTATGGAGATCAGATTGTCCTCCTGTGACATGGTTCGTGCAACAACAATCTTGAGCTCGGCTCAGAGGTTTGAATAAAACTAAAGTACTAATTCTGCTAGCACCCCAAAGTGTCCAATCTGTCACCTGCTTGCTCCTGAGGAAATATAACAGACAAGAGGCCAGGTAATAACAAAGCCCTTGAGGCTGCGAATCAAAACGTTGATTTCCTAAGCGTACGTCCGCTCTTATTGGTGGTGGACGGAAGCCCGTAAACCGCTAGCAGCAAAGCCTGACGGGGTGAGAGACAGGCTCTCTGATAGGAACATCCGTATACATTGGTAGAACTGGTCTCCTTGTGATGTGACCCGGCTACCAAATGCTCCGGATTGCTCGATAACATCCGTCCAGAAGACCATTTGGTGTCCGATTTGCTGTAACGCTAGGGACCGACAAATATTATGGTCTCTATACAAGTGCCAAACTTGCTACCGTAGACGGAACCTGTAGAATGTTATGATAGCTTCGCTGGCTGCGGTGGCGATGACATATCAACCTTTTCGATTAACTTCGACCCAATGCCACTCCTCCCCGTCACGCTGTCGACTGTTGACGAGCTCGATACAGAAGGAGGTAAAGGATAGTATCTCGGATCATCCATCTCAGAACAATGATCCGTCCCTTGACTCGGTGATCCAGGTAAGGGGAAGAAAGACGGGTCGTCTAACTCATCCTCCGAGGGATCATCTGTATTCAAAACCAGGGCTTCAGTTGCCAAAGGTTCTACGACTGGACGCGTACGTGTAGATCGCCGCCATCGAAATGGAGTGGCCTTGGGTTCTGAGTCGCTGGTCGAATGCACACTTATCCTTGAGCCGGAACTTGAGCTGTACAGGTAGTCGCCATAACCCGTCCCTAAACTGCTCCGACTATCGTGGCTCCAGTACAATGTTGCGGGCTCCTCCCAAGAGATCTCGTCCGGGAAGTGGAACCCGTGTCTCTCGAGAGTGTCTTCAAGTATATTTTGGTATCGTGTTTTCTCGATCTTATTCAGGCGCAACAGGCTCAGGAGCCAATCACGGATTCTGTGCTTTATAGAGGGCTTATCATCGATATCGAACATAGCGTTCTCACTCAGAGATCGTTCCATAAGCTGTGGCGCTTGAAGCAAGTTGGGTTTATATTGCACTGGATCAGAGAATCGCCTGTCTCCATCATATATGAAGAACGCGGCTTTCATCTCATCATGTCGGGTGTGTTCCGTTTCTATATCGCTGATATCGGAACAGCTCAGCTCTTGAGGATACGAAATTGTAGATGCAGTGAAGCTCCACGGGCTATCTGACTTCAAATTTGATGGCAGAAATAGCGGCGGGTCTTCTTCATTCGGTGGGGACGGAGGAAGTTGTTCTATCTTCGACCCGAATTGTCGTCCCAAGGCATCAAATTCAACGTCATCGTTCATATGTTGTGGGTTAAAATCTTTGGGTTTGTCCAAAGGCCACCAGAATTGGCGAGAAGGCCGGTCCGGACGCAGCGGACATGACAGAGACGGAGGCGGCGGCGGCGGCGGCGGCGGAGGTACAATAATTGTAGGCACAGGACCATACTCAGGCTTATCCAGACGGACGAGATGTCGATAAGTCTGTTCTAATGGTGGTGGAGGTGGTGGAGGCGGTGGAGGCGGAGGGGAGGCGGAGGGGGAGGCGGAGGGGAGGCGGAGGCATTGTCGTTCGATCGTACATAATAGCAACGTCCCGCTCAAACAGTTCCGGCAGATCGTACTGGTAGAAATCATCCTCTTCCTCCCGGAATCTCAGCTCTTCGGCAGTCAGGGCGCGCCCAGTCTGCTCCAATTCATCTTCTTTCTCACCAAGACGATCGCGTGTCGATTCTACACAGTTGTATAACTTGGTGAAGGCGATGTCCTTTCCTAGGCAGGATCCTCCTTCTGTGTCTTTCATCGCAGACGCCCTTACGTAACTCATGAACGCTGAGTTTGCATCGCCTGCTTCCTTTCGCAGCATCTGCACTTCTCTTACTAGAATTCTGATCTCTTCCCGTCTGTCGAGAAGCTCACTTCTGGATCGCGAAAGCCGCTCTTGATTAACTACCACGATTCGCACCCGCTTACGGATGTTGTCGATGATAGCCTCCGGAGATTGCCTTGAATGTTCCCCTGAGTGACTTCGAGTTCGAACTCGAGGATGAAACTCTAAGCCTGGTAGGTCCATGTCGGTGGATGAAGACGATAGGGAGAGATGGGAAGCTTCTCATTGTTACGAGTGAGGCCCAGTAGGTAAGGTGCGGTTGTCCGGCTGTGCAGGTTGCTGTGAGGCTATTGATTGTGCTTAAGGAAAGGCTGCATGATTTCTGATGATAGTATTCGTCACACGTGTAATAATTCAAGAGGCGACCCGTCGCATATGAATGCATGCGGGCTGATCAGGGCTGAAAGCAACCCTATGAGAGGCTCAGCGCATGGTCTAAATGTTTCGGGTTAGACAGGCAACAAGGAAATATGCATCCTGTCTTGGCGCAGTAGTGCTGTCATTTAATGCGACCCTTGTGAACGGTACGCGTGGCGCCTGCAATGTGTCTGGTGATAACTGTGTCAAGCCGTCGGTTACGCGGTTCGGCGCGTAGCCCTTCTGGAGCAAGGCAACAGGCCCTTGGCTATCAGCCAATCTGCCACATGCTTCAGATAGTCCGTGCCATCCAGCCCACACGGTTCGGGCCATACTGCAATTGGCATCCTAAGCACATGCCTTTTCTGCAGGTATGAGTTGAGCTGCAGATTATCTGCCGAATCGCCAGAAAGTGTGCAGCAATAGCGGATTTCTACCCCACCATTGTGGGTGAATGGCGAACGAGCAGAGCCGCATTCCCATCCTGCAAAGCGCCTATAAGAACCTGCCAATTGTGAGTGCAATGGCCGGACGGAAACCCACCCAGAATGCAGTGGACGTGGAGCCCGGATCATAACGATCATTACTATTGCTACTATGACACCAATGGTAAGCTCTTGTTATGTGCTAGCTAGTGTTCTTGAGGGTCACTAACAGATTCGCCAGGTCAAGTCGTGTATGTCTGGGCAAAGCAGCAACAAACGCCGTCTGCAAAACGAGTAGACTCCGGTTCCTTTGACCAATCATTCACATACAATGACAACTCAGTCGATGCTGCGTTTGACCAACCGGTCGCACAAGCTTCTTTTGCAACTCAACAAACAACGCAGGCAACACCTGCAGATCCTGGTGCGGACTCTCTCAATATGGCTGATTCGAATTCTCGCTAACTATCTGCTGCCAGTCTCTGATGAGGTTCGACGACGGCAACCAAACTTTATTGCCGGTACTCCCTATGCTGGATGGTACGAAACGCTTGATTCGAGTACGTTGTGTTTGACGAAATTCGAGATCGATAAGCGCTGATCTAGATAGGTTACTTCATGCGGACCGGAAGTCAGGCGCGCGACTTTTTTAGACTAGGAAGAGTGTTCGCTATGCTCTACACCGAGACTGCAAGTGCAACTGCTCGCATCACCTCTGACGACGACGCGTTTACTGTTGTAAGATTGGGCGAACACGCTCACACCCAGATCAGACGCTTCGTTGTAGTGAAAGTGAAGAGGAATTTTGTTTATGCTTGGTAAGCATCCAAGCACTATTCAAATGTTACAACAACTAATCAAAGTTAGTGCGATCTCAACGTACAGGAACCAAGGTACCTTCAAGAATGGATGTGACCCTACTGAGCACGCCGTCATATACAACGTCGGTGTCCATCCGGATACCTGCTACTTCCTAGGCGAGAAAGTACGTATGACCAAAGCACCCATCCAAGTTGTTCCTGCGGATTCTTCCGCAAACCTCAAGAAAGAATCGCGCATCCGTTTTGGCAAGATCTATTCCATCGAGTGGAATGTCAAGGTGAAGGATATCGGCATGGTCTGTGATGTGGATCTCGGCACGCTTGTCGAGCACCACAATGCAGAGATGCGGTAGTGGCAATGAAGGATCAAGACTGACTATACGTTTTCCTTTTACTCCGTAGCGCTTGTTTTCCCACACGTCCCCGTAGTTATTACCATACGTTAACGGCCAATCAATATTACTTACTCACCAGCCCTTCCTTCTTTTCGTTGCCATGCAGGCTCTGTCCGCGCACCAAGGAAGTAACCTTAATCCGGATGTCGCCGGTCATACGCAGTGATCGTTGTGATGCCAAAGTCGAGAACATGCGCGTCCTGCATGTCGCGCAACAATTTAAGGAGAACATACTGATCAACTATCAGAATGGTAAGATGGATGTTAGGAAAGCGAATGGAGAGGCGGTAGTTCAGACCACTTCCTTGTAGTCGTGTGCTATTGCGCCCGGCCCTCTAGCAAAAGTTGAGGTTGTCTGCAGGAACATCCTCTGCAAGCACATTTTGTGACATCTTCTGCGCTACCTAAAAGATCAACCCTGACGCTCATCAAGTGAGCTTTGCCTGTTGTATATTGTCCATGCGCCATGCAAGCCGCTGTCCTTGATAGAGTACTGCCACGGCGAGGTTTTGCCATACTCGAATCTTTTAGTTGCTGTGCTCTTCAGCTCGACTCTCAATCCATCGAGACAGAACAGCACTGCATTCGTGAAGAGTTCAAGCTGGGTGACGAGACCAATCATATGGTCGAAACGGATGTCTTTGGTTGTCCATAGTACCGTATACGTTTGTTTAGCCCTGTTGAAAAGAAATAAAATCAAAACACCTGTCAGGTCAGATTACTAAAGATACCATGCATCTTCTTGTCAGTCACGAGAGTACAGCATTACCAATGCGTTAGATAATTACTCACAACCTCACATCATCATCAGGCACAATGCAGTTTGACATCTAAGCTCTGAAGTGAGCTTGAACAGCTTCTGTATGCTAACGAAGACAACGCCACAGGCCCATCCCAAGGGTATCGTCCCAACAGCCCAAACGCCTTAAACGCAATGCTAAACACCGCCCATGCAATAGCCAAAATAAAGCGGAAGCCGTCGCTGCACAATTACGCTTCGAACCAGCATCTACAGATCCCCCAAATTCAGCACATCGTCTAATGCGCTGTCCAACTCTCCAACATCGCCCACACTGCCGCCGTTCCAATTCGCCATATCGTCTTCGCCGTCGACTTGCATCTTATCGCCCTCCCCGTCTGTTTTGAGGTCGACCGTAATCCCGTCGTCCAACCACTTGGCAAGCCCACTTTTGTCCTGGCCAATGCCGTTGATTATGCCATTCACTCTCTGCGGCCTCTTCTTTTGCGGACTTGGATATATTTCTTCTATCCCCGGCACATCCAAGAACGTGCTATTCGTGATGTTCCCTGCGATGATGGGCGTCTGGCCCAGATACCCGTCGCCAAGTTGCAGCGCCAGTCGCAGGTCTTCCATGCATAGTAGTTTTCGTTTTCGCCGCTCTTCCTGCTCCACGGGAAGCTCGCCTTTCGCGTCGCGCATTGCTTCGCCTCGGTCTGCTAGTCTTTCTTCTCGCTCTACTCGCTTCTTGAATGCTCCGGTCCGTACGTATCCGTTTCCGTTGACTGCAACTTTGCCGAGGAAGGATGCGAGTGCTTCTTTGATGTATGTTTCAGTTGCGAGGTTCATGAGGTCGGGGCAGTCAGGCGTGTGGCCTTGCGGCAGGCCGAATTCGTAACATGAGGGGAGAAGGCGCGCGGATATCGAGGAAGCAGTGGGAAACTCGTGCGTTTCGCTGAAGAGGGGGGCGGTGTAGCGTTTTCGAATCTCGAGGTCCCAGTCTGTGACTCACGTTAGCGATGCGATCCTACGCGAGTAAAGGGCCAGAAGTCTGTAGCAGCTTGGCGCTTGGAAAGATGGAGGAGTAGACGTACTGGTCTTGTATCCTCCTGCTGGTCCAACAGGTCCAATCTCAGGCTGCTTCCCTCGTTTCATCTCTATCAGCTCATTGACAGGACCCATTGCGCCAATCCCTGCTCCTGGCACATCTTGACCGCCAACGACAGCAGCCTCTGCTGCTGGTATCGTCTTGAGCCTCTTCCTCTCCCTTCGCGACAACTGCATGACCTCATACTTGAGTCTCTTCTCACTCTCATCCCCTTGCCCTTTGACGGTGCTACTCGAGGGCTTGTCCGTACTCGACACCCAACTTGCAATCCCTGCCTCTGGCGCATCGCGCCATATATTCGCATATATCGCCGCTACCAATGTATTGTGTGCGTGTTCGAGCGCGGTGGTATTGAGTATCTTGCCCAGCTTGAAGCTTAATTCTTCTTGGTTGAGGTTCCCAAGGAGAAATTGGGTAAGGCTGGTCTTGTATGTTGTCCAGTCTACATCGCTGACTGCGCCCTTCACAGCCGAATATAGGGGTTCGACGTCGATACGTGGTTTGCGTTCTGTGGTGGACTTCTTCAGTGTGAGTGGAGGTTCGAGGTCGGGGATGCTGGAGAACGGCAGCGTGCCAGTGTTGGTCATATCGGTGTCATTGGGCTGTATTGTCGCCATACTGGCGGTTATTTGGAGAGTTGGCGGCGCGCAATGGCTGGTGATGTCTTCGTGGTTGGCGCGACCGAGGACGTGTAGGCGGGCCGCGCGTGACGATGCTTGCGGAGAGCTGGCGGCCGCGGCAGAAGAGCGCGAGCGTGCCCACAGCTATTAAGAGCGCTGCACAGAGGTACGAGGGCTCTAGATGGATCGCGGAGGTCAGCTGATCAGATGAATGATGAAAGAAAGGCGCATAGACGTTTGTGTGGACGAACGCTGATGGTTCGAATGGTGCGGCAGGCGTAAGGTGAGGTTGCATCAAACGGAGGTGTTGCGGAGTTCACCGCCAAGCTCTGGGGTACCGCGATGCGTGAGGCCGTCCAAGGCGTTTGATGGGACCAGCTCGAGTCAACAAGTTCAGAGCGCATGAAAAGCTGTGATAGTGGGACGGTCACACAGTGTGTTGGGCTTGTGAGTGGAACGCTCGTATGCTTCACGTTCACTATGTGTATCTTTCGCACGATACCTGATTACATATTGATATATACGCCATGTAGACGCCAAATGAGTTCCCGAAATATGCTCTGGTTGGCATCCAACCCCAGCTAACGCCACTCCATGCACACTGTCCTTACAAATGAAACGTCCAGGATCATGCTCATGCTGCGCCTGGTGGTGGGACGGGCTGGCTCGGTAGCTGCTCGATCTGCCGTATCAAGAAGCTCTTCTCGTCTATGAACTGCTCATCTTCTGTGCGATCGTCGAGGAAGTTTGGTAGAAATCGCAGCAGCTTCTCCCGGTTGCTGATCAAGATTCGCTGTACTGCAATTGACTTGTTGGGATTTGCAACAAAGACCTGCACAGTCAGCTCTGCTTTCGTATGCTCCGTCAACATTGACACACCTTGAACACGTGGAAGCCCTCATAGTTGATCATTCGCCTGTCGTCCCGCAACAGCTTCATGATGATCTTGAGGTGCTCACCGGAGTCCACATACTGCGTCATGACGCTGTAGTTTGCCCGGTCGAGAAGGATCTCGCCCAGTAACTTGATAGATTGTCGCTTGGTCACGTAGCTCTCCGAAGAAATCAGCATCGTGTTGTACTTGGAGAAGAACGTTTCGAAGTTCGTCTGCAAGAATGTGGCTACAAGTGGCTTGTGTTTTGTGAGGATTTCCTGCTAGGATTAGACGTATGGACAAGATATCGTGGAACCAACTTTACCCTGAAAGTATTGAACGCGTCTGCACTCAACTCGAATGCGCCCTTGTCTATCCAATCAAAGAATCTCCAGAATATGCCGTTTCCACTTGCGGGTATATCAGGGTTTACGTTGGCGAGGTCCAATGGTTTCCCTTCATCTCCCTCGTCGTACAGCAACAACGCTGCGATCGCGTCGTACTTCAAAGCTTCGCGCAATACTCCTCCGCATGGCATAGCACTTTCCCGTCTGTCGTACCCTCTGCATAACGCTATTATGATGTCTGGGCGGAATTGTACGATGTGATGCAAGACTTGGGGGTCGGTTTGCCCGGCAGGCTTGTAGCGGAACGCGGACGAGAAGATGACTTGAGCGTCTTTGCGCGATTCGAACGGCAGTTTGTGTATGTTGATTGCTAACGTATATAGCAAGTCGTCGGCCAAGATTGCAGAAAGGAGCTGGAACACATGGTCTGGGTTGACTTCGGTGTCTGCTCGTCGTTAGTATTGATCGCTGACTCGAAGTTGCACTCTTGCGAAGCGTGCGTGCGGATATATATGTAAGAAATGTGAGTAGTACCAGGCGTGCCCTGAAGTCGCAGTTTCATCTGCTGCAGGTCTCGGGCCAACTCCTCTTCCAGCTGTGGGTTGTTAGCATCCCGGGCTCTTTGATTGCGGGGTACACGCGTACCTTTGGGTTGGGCTTGTCCTCCTGGCTGAGGCGGACAGTGAGATCCCTTGTCGACCGCGTGAGCTCGGCATTGGTCTTCTGCTTGTTCCTGAATAAGAATGCCATGTTGAGAGGTGGTCCTGCTCGGAGGGGTGAGAGTCCAGATCGAGGCGAGGGAGGAGGGCTGTGGGCGCCAGACAGCTGCTATCTGGATGGCAAGAACATGCAGACGGTCGTGGATTTGTTGTGCCCGCAAGGGAATGTTGTGGCGGCTGTCAGCAGGGATTTGTTTGTTGTCGCGCTGCTATTATGACGGAGCGGAAGTCCAGCCAGCGCCCAAATGCAACAGCGGCAGCCCTACGCCGACGGGAAGGTGAAACCCTGCATCAGCTAGCGCCATGTTCCTTGTTCATCACCCGCTGCCACATGGAACGACATCTTACATCCGTAGTGTCAATGCTCTGACCACCTCTGGCCGAGCAGTCGATCCTAGTCTTGTAGACTGTTGTTATCGATTTGCAAATTAGCTGCGGTCGTGTGATAGTACGACTCAGGCGCGCATTGGAGTCAATCTGAACAGCACATCATGGACGCCTTACAGACAAGCAGATAGAGACGCGAATCAAGTAAGATCAATCGAGAGTGCGGCGACATGACGTATGAGCTAGTGAACATACTGGGGTTCGCTTGGTCGTCTGTCCATGGGAAAGAAGGTATACCGACGCACGAGGTCAGCGTCAATCAGGTAGCGTGGCATCATGAATGTGGTGGGTACCATCTAAGTGGCTTAGGTGGTGAGCTGGGACATCTGCTTAGATATCCGCTTAGCAGTGATTTCCTCAGAGACGTTCTGGAGGACCTGTTCATCTCCACAGATCGCTCGTAGGCTGTGGTGAGCTCTTCACGCATGCCCTTGAAGTTACCGTTCACTTCTTTCTCTAACATCTGCTTACCACAGCTTAGAAGCAAATAGAAGAGAGAAAGACTAATGGGGGCTGGTGTGCGCTCGAGCAGTCTCTTGTTGGCGCAGGCTGAGAGCTTCAAGGTCAGCAACAAGACGATCGACGCGAGTGCGCTCAGCGATGACAGAAGTAGTAGTGTGGCCAACGGGAGCCCTTCTCGGTCTTGATGCGGGCGACTTGGAAAACAAACCGGCAGTGGAGCTAGAGAAAGTTGAAGGTACTTATAAGTTCTGTGCGCAGTGCTGCCAAGTTGTCGTCGAGTTCTTGGGTCTGGAGCTGGAGGTAGCAGTGGCCTGTGTCATACGTGGTGTTGGGGCCGCGATGAACGCACATATAGTGTAACGGCAAGCTGTTCGGTTACTCTCGAAGATCGGTCGAAATCGAAGGTAGAAGCAAAGAGTGCACTGACCCCCTCCAGGCTGCCTGTTCAACCTTGACAATTCGAAATAGAGCACAACTTCAGTGTATCTATGCTTGATTGCTGATTATATAAGTTGTCGCCAAATGTGACTCTATGTCTATGTACCTATGTATCTCCTCCACATTACTATTGATATCTACCGGGTGCGTGTCTCCAGGACCTAATCGCGGAAGTATGCGTGATCGAGAACCTGGAACAGTGAGTTTGAATCCAATGTATCATTTGGGTATTCGCTTACCTTCAATGCTGTCATGCGGGCTCCGCTCTCGTATCGGACAAGCTCTGAGACGAGGTCCTGCCCCTCTTCAGATACTCGTGGGAGGAGCCTACTCCAATGCTCCTCGGGATATTCGTAGAACTCCATCTTGCCCCAATCTGGGAATTTCACTGCTTCCTGTGGCACGTTAGTCATAAGATTTGCATGGAAGGCATTGTACTTACGGGCCACCGGGCCAATGTTGGCGTACCCAGTTTTTTGAAGATGCTCTGCAGTAACGCCAGGTCGCTCCCCAGTTCTCCAGAGTCGAACAGAGTTGGATGATCAGGATCTAATATTTCAGCTACGGTGCAGCCAGCTGACCATAGATCGAGTGTACAGTCGTATGCTTTGTTGCCGAATAGTAGCTCGGGCGGCCTGTAGCATGTTGTGCCAACATCTGTGATTTTTGCGTCAGATGCCTCGGAGCCGGCGGTATCTGGGGCCCATGCAATACCAAAGTCGGCGAGGTACGCTGGTCCGTCGATAGATTGGAGTAATATGTTGGAAGGTTTAATGTCGCGGTGAATGATGCCGTGCTTGTGGATGAATGCAAGAGCCGAAAACAGATCCTTCAACCAGATCTTTATCTGCTTCTTTGCAAATTTTCCTTCTCTCAGAACGACACCGAGATCGAATGGCATGAAAGGAAAGACCAGAACGAACTTGCCGCCATCTTCTCTGAAGGTATCTATCAGTGCGATGACGTTGGGGCAAGCTGCCTTCTTCAGAATCTCCGCTTCGCGTCGTGAGTCGTGCGGAGGTTCCATCATCGACGGCGAAGTGATCTTGAGTGCAACAAGATTGGCTCTCGCTGGTGCGCCATCCGGGAAGTAGCCGCCACTGCTATTCAGAGCAGGCGCCTTGTAGATGGCAGAGAAGAGACCCTCTTTGTAGTACAGAGCATTTTGATACATGCCCACTGTGATTGCACCGGGAGTGGGTACGTACTTCGTGTCCTGTTGTCGTGAGTCAGTGTTGCGCAGCATCTATACACAAGGGAGGTGTTACCTCTGGTGTTGGGAACTGAAGGAACCGCGCAGGATAGCTTGCAACTTTTTCGTCGATGGAACTTTCATAGTCGTCCTAAAGGATTGTCAGCTAAGCCAGCCACCGAAAAACGAGAAGTCACTCGTACGATAGAGCGGGCTTCGTCATATATCCTTGTCTCGGCTACGATGGCTTCCCTGTGCGCATCACTCGCTGGTAGCAAAGGATTCGAGGCATGACAGGCGTCTATTCTGCGAAAGATTAGCTTGATGCAGGCCAGCATTGCAAACAAGTGTGAAGAAAAGCATCTTGAACAACCAAGAGCGTTTATATGACGGTTTGCGAACACAACACGGTCCAGATCCCGATGCAACGACGTTGCCAGAGCTGTCAGAAAACGCTTGTTCCTGGCGCCGGCCGAGCACACCGAGATAGCGTGAAAGTGAGGCTTCCAAGAGTCGTCTCTTGGGCAACAACGGCTGTTCGTGAGTCGTGGAATGGATCTCGTATGGAAGCCGTGTTCTTGCGAGGTGCTCCCTGTGCCAGGGTTCAGGGGTTTGTAGATGGAGTTGGTAGAACTCACATTTTCGTGACTGCGCGCATGCGGTCTGCGAAAGCAAAGCGTGCTCGCCAGTCCTGGGGAGCCATTCTGGCTGTGGAAGGAGCGAAGACGGTTGTTTTGTTTTCAAGTTGATAAATCCAGGAAAGGAGCGGTCAGTGGCATCAATTCAAGGTCGAGCTTGCCGAAGGTAACGGCCCAAAGCACTGCAGGGTCCACCTCACAGATTGACAGGTCCAGCGCATCATTGCCTTTCTTTGGCGTGCAGCCTTACCCACGCCAAACACCGATCACTCGTTGACTAGCCTGGAGGTGTTGGCTGGGTTGAACCTCGCTTGATGTTCCCAGGTGGGATTTTCTCTGGGATCCAATTGTTACACATACGTCAATCCGGCTGGACCGCGCACGTTAGCCGCATCGCGTTACGGCCGTGCCCAACCTCATTACGTACCGGCGAGGGAGCTCTCACGACACTCCACGAGAGCTCGCAGGAGCTGTATTCTTAGGCGCATCCATTGAGGAGCTTAGGTGGCCGAGCAAGACTGAAGACTGTGCGCCCGTCCCCGCAGCCGTCATCATGGAGCTGCAGCGCAAAGAGTACCCGGCAGTGCTGGTGAGCCGCCAACACGCCCGCCCGCCCGTGTCCGTCCCGACTCACGCAATGTGTAGCAAAGCCTCTCGCCCGCGCAGGCCGTCGACGTCCTCAATGGGCGCATGAAGCACGTGAGCCAATTGAACACGCAGATTGCAGACTGGCTGCAGGTGGGTGGATCTCGGCAGACCTGCGTCATGCCACGGTGCTCACGAATGCGCAGGAGCGGCGTCGCGTCGAAGAGCAGTACGTTCAGGGCCTGCGGAAGCTCGCCAACAGACACCCGCCGGACGAGGCATCGGAATTGGGGTATGCGCGAACACTCGACCCCCACGCGCGCATAGACTGACGGCTCCCAGCATCTTCTCGGTGCCATGGCAGAAGATCGTAAGCGCAACCGGTGCGGTTGCTGGATCCCACGAGCACCTGGCACGGAAGATCGAATCCGACGTCGAGCGACCGCTGCGCGACTTCTACGCAAACGACCGCGAAGTGCAGGCCATGGGCAACATGTCTGGCAACCTGACGGCAATGGCCAAGGAGCTCGATGCTGCGCGGAAGAAGTCGGAGAAGCTCAAGGCCAAGGGCGGCAAGGCGAAGCCATCTGAGGTCGGCGAGGCAGCGCAGGAGGAGCAGAACGCTGAGCTCCAGTGGGACTCGCAGGCACCGTTCGTCTACGAGAAGCTGCAGGCAGTCGACGAAAGCCGTCTCAACCACCTGCGAGACGCCCTCACCCAGTTCCAAACACACGAGGTGGACCAGGTCGAGCGCAGCAGGGTCACCGCCGAGGAGACGCTCAACGTGCTCCTGAACATCGAGACCGCAGACGAGATACAGACATGGTCCCTGAGACTGCGAAGCGGTGACATCCCGCAGCCAAGTCGCAAGATGAGCAACCCGCCGCCAGCTTCCCCAGCCAGAAACCTCGCGCCACCGCCAGTCCCTTCTGCAGTTGGCCCGGCAGACGATGCTCGAAGCCAAAAGAGTGGTTTCAGTATGAACACATTCTAAGCCTAGCGTGACAGTGCTGACCATTGACAGAGGAAGAAAAGCACAGCTCGAACCCTCTGAAGCGATTTGGAACCGTGCTCGGTCGTAGGAGACAGAGCGCCCATCCATACGGTCGTGCCTCCTCGCCCGAGGCCAAATCATCCTCGAACCTGGGCTCTGCATTCGGTTTTGGAAAGGGTAAGAACAAGGAAAAGGACATGCCTCCTCCTTCTTCCTCAGCAGATCGACCGCGGTCGCCTTTGAGACGCCTTTCCTCCAGACGTGAGTCTGAACGAGCACCATCGCCAGATCGCCCTCCACCGTCGAGAGATGTCAACGAACCCAACGGTACGGCTACCAACGAAATTGAGACAATGCCAGCCATAGCCCCGACCAACGTCAATGGAACTACGCAAGATTCCATACCCGAACTGAACGAATCGTTGGCCCCTCCGGCAATTGCAGAGCCCACAGCCGAGCCCGAGAAGGACGCCGAGGGTTACTCAGTCCCCCCTTCGGCATTGGATGCAATCACAGAGGCGGAGCGTGAAGCGGGATTGTAAGTCTCCTTTTGCCCGGTGACATCTATTACTGACA
Source organism: Didymella sp. IMI 355093 (assembly GCA_027946495.1). Classification (NCBI taxonomy): domain Eukaryota; kingdom Fungi; phylum Ascomycota; class Dothideomycetes; order Pleosporales; family Didymellaceae; genus Didymella; species Didymella sp. IMI 355093. Next base: position 247,854 of record JAPEUZ010000003.1, read on the forward strand.
GTGACGTAGCACTCAAGGCGAGAGCAACTCAACACCCCAGTTCAAGCTAGACATCAGAAACGCACCGATTCAAGAAGAAGGAGAAGATAATGACGCAGCGATGGCCAGTGTGGTCAACACCCTGCGAGCGGTAAGCACCGTCCAAGCTATGGAGATATGTCGGCCTAATGTCATCATAGCAAGCGGCTCAACCTAAGCGGAACAGCACACTTCGAGGACGTCGCGATGTTCGTAACACGATATTCGTGCCCAATCCCGCAGTCCCTGAATTGCAGAGCATAGGAGAGTCACCTCAACCGGCGCTCCCTGCCACTGGCTCTGCTCCAGCGAGCGCTACATTCCCGAATGCTAGCTCGCCTACGGTGTTTCCTCCGCTGATCCCTCCCCCACAGCCAGCTTCTCCGGTCTCCAAGCTTCCCCACAGAGCCTTGCTCAATGACGAACATGCCGCACCAGCATCGGACACACAGTCCATTCGATCGGGCCGATCGTTGAGCAGCTCCGCTAGTGCAAATGTCAAGCACCCTGACCTACACGAGCCCGGTCTGAACGCCTCACTCGTGGAGACCATGAGTGCTTGGTTCGAACAGGGCAACGTTACCAAAGCCATGGTCATTGGGCAGGTGGCACTCGCATTCAATCCTATTGACATCTCAGCGGGGCCGTTTGGCACCGAGCACATTCGCTTGGAGAACTTCCCCGTCCTGGAGAAGGTGGCGCCCAACCCTGCATTCATTGAGCAGATCCCGGAGAATCCAGGAAACTACACCGTTGACTTGGCTAAGATCACGAAGACATCGGTCGCGTTCCACTACCAGCTGCATATCGAAAACAACAACATCACGTCACTTGCGCCCATCATACTGGCCCCGCTGTGGAAAGCAGAACCCACACAGGTTTCTGCCATCCTGAATTACAGCCTCAACCCACAGTTCGATCTGCGTGGTGCTTCGAGCGTCACGATCCGCAACCTTGTCCTCGTCATCCGCCTCGAGCCCGGCTCCAGGGCTACATCCTGCCAATCCAAACCCGCGGGCACCTTCAGCCGCGACAAGGGCCTCATGTACTGGCGTCTCGGCGATGTGACGCTCAGCCGCGACCAGCCCGCTCAAAGCATCCGTGCGCGCTTCATCACAGAGGGCGAGGCAAGGCCTGGTAACACTGAAGCAAGATGGGAGATCAGCGGGGCCGAGTCTCTGACGCTCGGCAGCGGACTGGGTGTTAGTCTCAGCAAGACAGAAGAGAAGGGCGAGGTAGAAGCCGATCCGTTTGCAGACGAGGACGCGTTGTCTTCTGCGGCGCCGAGTGTAACGTGGAAGCTTGTGCCCAGTGTTAAGCGGATCACGAGTGGTACGTATCTGGGCGTGTAGTCAAGTGGCATGATGTGCTGTCGGAAGAGTGATACCATGGTTCTTGTAGACATTGTTAGTCGTAGTTGTTTTCGTAAAGAGATGAGTAATTGCTCCTTCACCGCTGCCACAGTCAAATCTGCCCTATGCCCAGGGATGGTGAGATCAACCACAGTCCAAGGGGCCGGCACATCCTTGTACGGAACGGCTTCCATCCCAGCAATCGCGATGTCGCATTTTCCCGTCTGTGCTGGATCGCGTTGTTGTTGTTGTGCATCAAAGCTTCCTCCGAACATGTACGCGAATCGTCGTCACCGCCTTTCCAACGGCGTTTTAGCATAGTTGGGCACCATTTCAAACGTTGTCAACGCCCGTACGTTCCCCACGCTCTGTTGCCCAACTCGTGATCCGGGCGGGACGTGCAATACTGTGTCCACGACGCCTTCAACATCTGCAAACACCGCTTATCACATCACTCGCTTACCTCAGCGCTCACAACGCTCTCTCACTCACACACACACCACCCAAGAGTCAAAAAGGAACACGCTCCAATCGAGCGTTGGACCACCTTCCGTCGTGGAGCCGCGCCGTTGCAGCAAAACCACTTCCTCCCCTCTGGACTGATTCGCAGACACCGTTCTCGCACGGCTCGGTGTGCCGAAACCTGCCTTCGACACGAAGAGCCGCCGGGTTGGCGCGTGCTGAATCAGACCATAGGACCTGCGACCCACTTGGGCAGCGCGGCCACGTGCGGTCGCAGGCCGGATCTACCCTTCCGGCGAATGGCTGTCGATATGTCGATTTGTTATGCGCGGGCGGGCTTGGAGATGAGGAACGAGCGTGCGCTTCAGGTGCTGGAATGCTGGGACTTGGAGGTGCAGGTTGTAGATGGAGGTCGTGGAGGTGGAAGCGTGGAAATGCGAGGTAGGGCCAGACTGCTGCGGGAGGCGGCGCGAGGGAGTCTAGATCTGTGAGGGTGAGTTTGAACGTGGAGATGGGCTACGGGCTGGCGTCGTGATACCTCCACGAGGCAGTCTGTGAGTCTGGAGCTGTGCGCAAGCTCTGGCTGTGTTGCGGTAAATGAATCAATAAACTCTGGCAAGGACACAGCTGTCAGAGCTGTCACGTCAGAGTCAGGATTGTGAGATCTAGTGGCGGTGCAATCGTGGTAGCCACGGTTACTGCACTCATTTCAGGTGTCGGGGCATCTCAGCTGCAACTGCTAGCGCATTTTCAGAGGGCATCGTGGAATCAAGGCCTATCGAGGCAGTGAGGCTCTTATGGCCGGAGCACAGAGTCGCAGGAGAAGTTGCCTCTTGCGGAGCCTCGCCTGTTTGGCGAGGCATGCAAGTTGCGAATTCGCGAGGCGCGACTAGATGCCGGGCTAAGAGCCCTGACGTTCAGCCACGCCGATTTGGCGCTGCCGAGTCCGTGAGTGTTGTGCAGATGGGTGGCCAGAGCGAGTCGGGCGAGGCCTGTCGCAGCAGACGATCACGATGTGCGTGTTTCAATACTGGCACTGCAAGGCTGCGCTGCAGCAGCGCCTCTCGAGACTCGCAGCCTGCGCGGCCTGCCATGTCTGACCCTGGCGGCGCCCATTGGGCGATCGGTGACGTATGAGCGGTGCAAACCGTCCGTCCACCCATCCAAGGAGGCGCCGTTTGGAGTCTTGACGCTCTCGCGCTGATACGAATCGCGGTCTGTTCCTGCACATCTCCTGCGCGTGCCCGTCTGGCTGCGCTGCTAGCTCTGGGTAGTTTGAGTAGTCTGGGTAGTCTGGGTAGTCTAGGTAGTCGTTTGATTAGAGCTGGCTGCCGTCTAGATTCTGGACGCCTGCACGCAGATGCGCTTGCAGTGCTTGCAGCTACCGCGTGCCGCTTAATCAGTGCCAGTTCCCTGATGCGACTTGGATCCACAGGGGAATAGCCCACCATTGCCAATTCTTGCTGCCAGCACCTCCCCGTCTGTCCAACTCCGGGCGCAAGCGGCATTGCCTCTCGCAGCCTCAGAACCGTGCCTGCTCGTCTGATCTTCGACTACAGCGCTGCGCTGCGGTGCTTCTCGGACAGAGTGGCGCGCATTTGGCCGTGGCACCCGTACGCCTTTTCTTCCTCGTGTCGACGTCATCCCACGCATTTGGCCTGACCGCACAGCACAGCGCACCCGCATCTCCTCGAATGCTTCCACCACCCGGGCCGGGCCCTCTGAAACGACAAACGACACTTTCTCTCACGCGCCACCGGAGGGGAGCCAGGGGGATGCGACTGAGAACATGACCAGAGAACAACACCACCAGCCGCCCCCGTCGACTGATGTCACCGCCTCTTCGACCATCAGCCAGCACGCCTCGCCGAACGCACCGCCGCGCCCGCCGCTGCAGCGCCTGCCTCGCAGCGCCGCCGTGCCCCGAACGTCGCCCCACGACGACCCACGCTCGCCAGGCCCGCGCCCCGAGGACGACGATGCGTCTGCCACAGAGCCCGACACTGACATGAGCGAGGACGAGCACGACGCGGGCAACGATGGCGCTGGCGGCCGGAAGATTGCAGACGTCGTGTCGCCGGGCAAGGCCTCGCCCGACGAGCTGGAGATTGAGCGCCTGCGCAATCTGCAGCTGAAGATCCTGCAGCAGCAGCAGCGCCAGCGCATAAGGAACGTCGCGGGCAACAAGGGCAACGCTGGCTTGGGAGCCCGCAGAGTGTCCCCGATTAAGGAGGAGCCCATCTCAGCCATGTCACCCACGCTCGAGGGCGCCTTCGCCAACACACCGAGCCCATTGCCAACAGCAGCAACAACGTCGACAGAATCAACAGAGTCGGCCAGGACCATCCGCGGAAGCGTGCCACCCACACCTGCTGGCCACCACGCCCTACGGACCCCATCCTACCCGTTCCCCACAGTCCCCAACACGCCACGATGGGCGTCGTCGTTCCACATGCCCTTCACCAGTCTGTCGCCCACTGTGTCAGCCATGAACCCCAGAGAGTGGGCCCCGCCAAAGGACCGTCTCGCCTCAGAGTCCAGCACACCCGCTGCGTCAACAATGCCCTTCGTACCAGGCGAGAGGTGTCATTCTTACGCTGAGATCGAAGACCCTCGCTATCCCAGCCCCAATCTCTACGAGCTGGTTCTGCAGCTTGGCACCGAACCTGGACTCGCAGCCTGGTGGACCGCTGTGACCACCATCATGAGCGAGCACTATGGCGCAGAAAGAGCCACACTAGCGGTGCCTGCAGATGCATCTGACATCGAAAACGTGCCGTGGGGCCAGAAGACGACCTACGCTGCCACCTTTGGCGATGACAGCCTCCATACCACGACATGGCAGGAAGTATCAAGTTCCAAGAACATCAGAGTACAGCAACCCACGCCACAGCCAGAGGAGAGACCGCCCATGACCATACCAGACAGGAGACCGAAGTTGTTCTCGCACCACTCCTTCGCTGGCTACGAACGGCAGAAGGCTGAGGCAGCCTCAGACTCGCCCACTCCAATCATGCCTGCTCGACCTCGAGGACCTATGAGGGCTGCAAGCCATGCCCCACAGACTCCCGCAAGAGAGCATCCCCTAAGGCAGGTTTCACAGGCGTCTTTCGATGGTGCGTCGTCGCCGTTCCCCGGCTTCCACAGCACTTCCAACCGTGATCCGTCGTTTAGTGACCCGGACTTCTCGTCTGTTGGAGGAGAACCAACAACGCCCACCGCCGTCTTCAACGTTCTGCGTGCTCTGGACCACGAACCAGACGCCCTGATCGACAACAGCGGAGTCAACCGCGTTTTGGAGAGAGGACGATTGGTCACGTTGACTAGAGATTACTCAACATCAATGTCTACGTCTCGTGAAGATCTGGCTGAGAAAGAAAGAGTGGAAGAGAATAAATTGGCTACCGAGAAGTCTGGCGCTGTAGGACCAGAGGCACATAAGACGGGAGGGCTCGCAGCTAAGCCAGGAAGTCTTGGCGTAGGCAGCCTTGGGCTACGACCTCGTTACGAAGAATACGAACAATACCCAGCGTCGCCATGGGCGCAGTCACCCGCACCATCGCCGGCGATACAAAACGACGCAGAATCCAATCCCTTCTTTACTACGAGCAATGTTGACGAGGAGACATTCAACCCATCCAAATCGCCTCAGGATTACACCCAATATGGTGTTGTCGAAGCCATCGGTGTAGACAGGGCCAACACCGTCACACACATTCCACTCATCCACCCGACTTTGTCTCAGGTCATGCATACTGCTGACACCAGCTCACCAGCTGCCACACCAGGATTGTCCCGCCGCCAGTCTGAGCAATCAACGCAAACCTCTTCACATGGGAAAGAAGACTTCGTCCGCAGAGCTCCAATCGCCATCCTCTCGATCCTATCGCCCGTCGTGCCCTATCCTCGTAATCTAACAAATTCTCTCAAGCATCTCGCGCCACACCTCGCAACTTCGTTCTCGAACGCTTGGCAGTTCACCAGCGCATTGGTACAAGTCAACTCGGCCAGACAGCGGCGGGTGATCGGGCAGGGGTCTGGGAGCACTAACATCTCAGACCCAGAAAGTCTCGATGATCTGCTACATCTCGATCTAGGAAACATCTCGCACTCTGCAGCCGGAAGTGTTACTAGCCCTTCCGACTACTCTGGTCGTTCCAAACACAGCCCTGGTGGTTCTATCACAGGTACGCCAGGTTGGGATGCCGCCTCCCTAGGCTTCTCAAGTAAAAATTCCATCGGCAGCACACCTGGTCATCTTGCAGGCAGCGAAGCTGTTGAGAGCTACTTTGACGCAAAGAAGAGAACTACAAGAGCATCGAGTCAATCGAAGGTCGGCGAAAAGAAGATTGAGAAGAGAGCAAGCGTCAATCCGGTCGTGGAGTACTACGAGGACGATGCGCTCACCCCAAAGAATGCCCCGGGACCCATCAAGGACGACAGCAATAGCTCGAGCTCGAGCCAGGGTTCAAAGCCGCAACACAACCGTGGTCATTCCCTCCTACATTCATATGGTGCCGATTTTGGATCTTCTTTCCAATCTCTGCCAGCAGCCACTACTCCTGGAGGCCGTGCACCTGCTCCACCTGGACATGGAAGAAGAGGTTCAATCACCGAGACTTTTGATATGCCGCCGCCTTCTGAAAGCCTTCTGCGCACGATCATCGATTCTCTGCCCGTGCAAATCTTCACAGCAGCGCCGACCACCGGTGCCATTACTTGGGTGAACTCGAAGTTTCTCATCTATGGAGGCCAAGACACTCGTCAGGTACTACAAGACCCGTGGGAGTCGATTCACCCGGATGATCGCGGGTCATACCTCGAGCAGTGGAATAAATCACTGCGCACAGGACGACAGCTCCAGAAGAAGGTTCGCCTGAAGCGATTTGACAACTGCTATAGGTGGTTCTATGTGCGAGTAGCACCTCTGAAGAACAAACGCCAACAGATTGTGCATTGGATCGGTACTAATATGGATTTCCACGAGCAGCACCTTGCGGAGCTGAACTCTGCTCGACAACAAGAGACTGCCGCCTCTGAGGCCAAGTACAGAGCTCTTGCAAACTCTAGTCCTCAGATCGTTTTCGTCGTCTCTAATCGCAGAGGCATCACCTTCTGCAACTCTCAGTGGACTACCTACTCGGGCCAAGGAGAGAAGGAGGCACTTGTCAACGGCTTTCTGGGGTACGTACACCCAGACGACGTTATCAAATGCAAGCTACCGGATATCGGGGAAGACGGCTCGACAAATGTACCCACCTCGATACCTCCAGAACATAGCCGCCACAACTCACAGAACTCGTCTTCGTCTGATGATTCATCAGAAACTGACAGGACGGTAACGAGCCCAGGGTCTGCGCCGGACAAGATGGATATGCCACAAGCGAAGTTGTCTAAGTTGGCAAGTACGGGCATTTTGAAGGTCGCCAAGGACGCCAACGGCCGCGCTTCGTACTCCACAGAAGTCCGCCTTCGCAACAAGGACGGCGAGTACCGATGGCACCTAGTCAGAATTCTTCTCGAAAAAGAGCTTGCTGAGGATGCCACTGAAGAAAGCTGGTACGGCACTGCTACCGATATCAATGACCATAAGCTGCTCGAGCAGACCCTAAAGGAGACCATGGACGCCAAGACCAGATTTTTGAGTAACATGTCCCACGAGATCCGTACCCCGTTGAACGGTATTTCCGGCATGGTCAACTTCCTCCAGGACAGTCCACTCAATGCAGAACAGCTGGAGCATGTCAACATCATCAATGCCAGTACAGCCAGCTTGCTCAACCTGATCAATGACATTCTCGACCTCTCTAAGGTTGAAGCTGGCATGATCAAGTTGTCTATGGAATGGCTGCATCTGCCATCGCTGCTAGAGGAAGTCAACGATCTTAACATGGGCCTGGCCATTCAGAAGGGCCTCGAGCTAAACTACTTGATGGAAGAAGGCGTGCCGTCGATGGTCAAGGGCGACAAATTCAGGATTCGACAGGTGCTGCTCAACGTTGTGGGTAACGCAATCAAGTTCACACCAAAGGGCGAAATCTTTGTACGCTGCAAGCTACAACCTCCTGAGCGCTCTGGAACCTTTGACGAAAATGAGACCATGGTTCGTTTCGAGGTGGTCGATACCGGACGAGGATTCACCGAGAGCGAAGCGAAATACTTGTTCAAAAGGTTTAGCCAGATCGATGGCAGCAGTACGAGACAGCACGGTGGTACAGGTCTTGGATTGGCCATCTCCATGCAGTTCGTTGAGTTGCACGGAGGCAAGATGGATGCTCGCAGTGTACCGGGTAAAGGCTCCACCTTTTATTTCACGATCAAGTTTGGCCTTCCAACACCGACCGACTTTCCCAAACCACTGGTGGCAACGCCTCTCACTCCAGCCACAGAATTGGCGACTATCGTACCGCCTCTGCCTGCGCAACCATCACCGTTGCAGAAACCCGCATTTCCGAAGATCAGCGGTTCGACACAGAATGCGCAGCTCAAGCGCATCTCCAGCATCTCATCAGACCAGAGTGCCAAATCTCCCTCTGTTAGCTCAGCAACATCGTTGAGGTCGCAAGAGTCGCCTTCGCTCTCATCCGGTAGCTCCGATCACTCCCTTACTAGTGCAGCACTTACTGGAAGATCGAGCCTGCGGTCCGAACGCTCGTCAGCATCGTCCTTCCTCGCAGAAAGCCGACTTGCGAGCCCGGATCCGGAGATAAATCTGCACATGCCCCCCAAACGCGCGGCCAGCGAAGACAACACATCAACAGAATCTTTAGCTTCAGATACTACCGCACGTCCTGCAACAGCACCACCTGTGCCTGTCACTTCACCGTTGGCTCAGCCTCCAATGTACTCCATCCTAGTCGTTTGTCCTTTGGTGCACAGCAGAGAGGCTACGATCCGGCATATTAAGAATACTCTTCCGCAAGGCATCCCACACCAAATCACCGGTGAGGAAAGCTTGATCAGTGCTCAGAGAATGCTTGGCGGAGAGGCTCCGGTCCTCTTCACTCACGTTGTACTGGTTCTTCACGACACGGCAGAGGTTCATGCCATTGTGGATCAGGTCTTCAGTTCTGTCCACTACGGCAACACGTCTGTGGTGGTGGTTTCCGACCCGTCGCAGAAGAAGGAGCTCATGAAGAATGCATCGGTCTACGACTACGAACAGCTGGCGGCGGATCGACGACTCCAGTTCATCTATCGTCCCTTAAAGCCGTCTAAGTTCGCTGTCATTTTCGATCCAGACAAGCAACGTGAGTCTAGTACGGACCGCAACCAAGATACGGCGCAGCAAGTGGTCGTCAGCCAGAAGCTCGTGTTCGAAGAGCTCAAAAGGCGTCTTGGTGGCAAGGGCCATAAGGTGTTGCTCGTTGAGGATAACCAGATAAACCAGACGGTAAGTGATGACATTCTCGTTAGTCTTCACGCATTACTAACCAAGCATCAGGTCATTCTCAAGTTCCTGGCCAAGATCGATGTGACGACCGACACAGTCCTTGACGGCGTCCAATGTACAGACACGGTCTTTGCGAAACCACCGGGGTATTACTCTATCATATTGGTAAGTTTTCCACCGCTTGTGCAGTCACTCTAGACTAACGAACACGCAGTGCGATCTCCACATGCCAAACAAGGACGGCTACCAAGCCTGCAAAGAGATCAGACGCTGGGAGAAGAAGCACGGCTACCGGCGCCACCCTATCATCGCGCTCTCAGCCAACGTCCTCGGCGACGTCTACGCAAAGTGCGTCGAGTCCGGCTTCAACTCGTACGTCACCAAACCTGTCGCTTTCAAGGAACTATCGCTCGTCATGACAAAATTCGTGGATCCACCGGATCCGTCGAAACCACCCGAGCTTATGAAGCTTAAGAAGAGCTCATCATGAAGCTCCACCACAGATGCTGAATAATGACACGGCCGTTTTCTTCCCCACTCCTCGCAAAAAGATCGAGAAGGGAGGGGCTGCTGCTATCGCAGCATCAGAGCGCTTCACGCACCGCTGGCGCACTACGACCGCCCGCTTGCTAGGACGGCTTTTCGGGTCAGAGTCATCAGGATCGATGAATGCATAGAAGGGAAGGGGGAATCGCAGTATACCTCTGTTTTCGCGTTGCTTTGCTTTAAAATGGGATTGTTTTGCGTGTGTTTGGAATCGGGATATGCATGCACGGCTCGCACCCGAGTCGAGGCGTATGTCGTAATGTTTGTAATGGCATGCATTGAGGGCGCTGGGCTTTGCATGGCGTCGTATCGTGTTGTTTTGCATTGCTTGTTTTAAGTGAGAGATATACATCTTGGCCGTGTGGGACGTGTGTTGGGGTGGATATATGGGAAGGATACATAGGGCTGAGCGGCGGGAGGGATTAGATGGGGGATATGTATTATACTCATGGAGAATGGCATCCAAATCAAATTCAAGCTCTTGCCCAATCATTGATGTATATGTGTGTCTGATTGAAGCCGTGTTATGTGACATGAAAGCTTTTGATGTATACGGTTACCTGAATCGGCGCAGCTTGGGCTCCTTCATCCACCGCTGGATCATCATGCGAAGATGAGGGAAACAGACAACCAGGTAAAGTAGTACTCCCGGTTCAGCGCCTCAACAGTGTAGAGGACATCATGGTCACGAAACAGCTCGTTTTTTGCACTATCTTCAAGGTTGTCAATGCACTCATCGTAGGTCTTGGCTTAGCGAGTCTTCCGCTAGATACTTCCTGAAGGACGTATCATGTGCAGATCGTACTTAGCGTAGGTGAGGAATGCAGCAACCTTTCTTTTGAAGTCGAGATCCGTCTTGTTCAGGCTGGCGTTGAATCTGCGTGCAAAACTGCCAGCATAGCTTGTCGTGTTAGCACTCGCAGACTGACTCATGTCAGTGTAAGTGTTACATACCCCCGAAGCTTCGCTGTGCTGTTGGTTTGTTTTACAACGTCCCTTTCCCTCTCGTGTTCCTCATTTGGGATACCGGTCTTGTAGTCTAGCACGCGGATGTCCGTGGCATCGCTCTTATGTAGAATGACCGCGATGATATCGCTGAGAGATTCGACCGTGTACGTCGTCCTATCATCCGTGGTGGTGACTGTCTTGATCTCACCGCTGTACAGCTTCTTCAGCGACTCGGCCTTGTTATGCACATAGCTGGCCCCAAAAGGCCCACCATCTGGCAACCGCAAGTAGATGATTTGCATATTGTCCATCCCTTGCGGTTTGCTGACTGTCACATTGTAGTCACCGATCTGGATGGCGTTGGTCGGCCATGTCTGATTATTCACAGCGAGACGGTTCATCCACGAATATGCAGCTTCGAGACCGTGTTCGAGAGAGCGAGAGAAGTTACCTTGAATGCCACGGTCACCGGACGTGAACACCACTGTTGTGATGCACTTGTACACGTAAAGATCGTGGAAAAGATCCGGATTCTGGTAGATGAGGGTATCGGCTGGGTGAGCGGCAAAGTAGATTGTGCCGCTGTACCGGTTAGAAGGGTGGGCTGAGATACGGTGTAGATAGCTTCTACCCTATGCAGGAGAAGATGGTTGAGTTGATAGGGGTGGTTGCAGTACTTCTGGCTACTGCGAAGAGTAGGAAAAGGTATGCGAAGAGTGAGTTTGTGAATGCATAACGCTAGTTGGATGTAGCTTCGAGAACGATTGACTGTGGAGAGTGAGTAAGGAGGTGTGTTGAAGGACAGCGGAAGGAAGTTTTGTCTTGGATGAGACCCAAGGTAGGAAAGAACTCCCATGTGGGGACTGGAGAAGGTGCGAATTCAACCACAGTGGCCCACTTATTCGATAACCATCAGACGCATTCATGCTGCTGAGCCTATTTGCGATACCTGCTAACGACCTTCTGTCTCTTCGCAAAAGCATCTCCCGCCGCACTTCCACTTCCTCTTGGTCCATCCTCGACTGGCCGTTTCCTGCTTTTTTCAAGACTGCCCTTCCCACTACCTTCCTTCTTCTGCGTGAGCCTCTCAATCCTGTCGATACCTGCGCCGAGGCCCCGCCACTCCTCACCGCCAAAGCCGCCTTGACTCCTGCCCCTGTCTTCCTTCCGCTTCTCTTTCTTGCTCTTCGGCGCCAGACGTGTGAAGTTGGCTTCTTCGTACTCACGCCTCTCGTTCTCCTCCCGGCGCTCCTTCTCAGATCTTGTATGGCGTCCGCCGTGTGTGATGGTGCTACCAATCGAGGGCTCGGCGATAGGTGCAGAAGACAGTTCGGTCGCGATGAACTCATCGAGTGTGGCGGACTTGTTGGGACGGCGATCGCGGCGCTCTGCGCGGCCTTCGGTGGTGGGCATGGCCATGGGTGTAATCTTGGGTGGGCGGTAGATGCCGTCCTTTGCGGACTCGCGGTCGCGTGCAGAAGGCTGCTCTTGCTCTGCGCGAACGACAGCAGCCTTGTTGGGTGCATAAGCCATCTCGTCTTCTGAATCGGCGGTCTGGTCTGAAGCGGCGGACTCGGCGTCGCTCTCGTCGGAGCCAGATCCTGTGTCGTTCCTTGACTTCTTGGGCTTTGGCTTCGCGGTCGCTTGAGCTGTGCGGCGCGCGGCATCGTCTGCGCTACGGATGATCTTGTCGATGTTGTACTTCAGGCGGTTCTCGAGTGGGCGGACACCCTTCTCAAGGTAGATGCGGAGCTCAACGAGCTTCTGAACCACCTCATCCTGTGGGTGTAGCTGGTCGCTCTCTCCGGAGGATCGTGCTCGCAGTTTGAGAAGTATCAGGAAGACGAGGTTCTGAAGGTATGAGAGCAGGAGCTCGTTCTTGACATCGAGCAGAGAGATTCCCTCTTTCGGTGGGAGAATGCCGTCCTGCGGTAGGGCCTCGGTGGCAGATTGTATGGATGTCGTGAGTGTCGCAAGAAGCGACTCGAGCGAGTTATCGACCGCCATTGTAGAATTCAATTTTGTGGAGTTGTTGTCGTCGCGTTCGACAAGTCAAGAAATTTTGAGGTTTCGCTATCGATAGGCAACGCGCCAAAGTCGCCGCGAGTCATGAGCGCCTCGGTCTTACCCTTCGACTGCCTCGAACCCTCCGCATGCAACGACCTCAACCATGACATCAGTCGAAGACGACAGCGCAGCACCAAGCTTCCGCTTCAAGCGCCGCAAGACGACGCACACAAAGAGAGCACGTATAGACGAGGACTCTGCGACAATCCCAGGCACTCAAGCTCTCGATGCTACAACACCGCATGATGCGCCGGAAGCTGTACAGGATGAGGAGGAGTCGGTGCCGAACTTGAAAGAGATCATACGAAATCGCAAGAGACCCAGGGATCGTCTGAAAGATGTTTCACGCAATCCAGAACCACAGACAGACCTTGTACAGGTCGAAGCACCGCGGTCAGATCAGTATGCAGGTCGATTCGCTGCGCAGACCGGACAGGTGGTAGACGTCAGCGACAAGCAGATGTGAGTGGACAGCTCTCTTGTATTCGCATCAGTATCACATTATCCTTGTTCGTTACTACGAATGTGGCGAACACGGCTAATATATCAGGTCGGCATATGTAGAAGCCCGTTTAGCTGAACAGAATCACCGCAAATACGGCTGGCCCATACCAGCCCATCTCCAATCGATCGTTGCAGCAACAACATCAGACCTCAGACATACTTTCACCTCAAACGCCGTTGAGGCAGCAGCGTCCAGCAGTGCCATCAGCACCGACACTGAAGTCAGCAACCGCGTGGCAGCCGGACAAGGCAAGCTCGAAGAAGTCTCCCTCGCCGCTGACTCCACACGCACTCACAAAGATTGGGCTCGCCTCGAAGGTACTGCCCCAGCACCTAGAGTACGCCTCGGCCGTGATGGCAAACCCTGGCGGCCCCGCAAACGCAGAAACAGTGACGACATTCGACGTGACGCCGCTGTCGAGGCGGTGCTCAAGGAAGCGAAAATCGAATACTTCGACGAGACGCCGGCGACAAATTCGCGCTTCGCTGGCACAGACGAGGATATGGTTGCCAGGTTCCAGGCAGAATACTATGACAGTATTGAAGAGAGACAGGCACGGAAGCCTGTTATACCGTCCAGTGCTAAAGACCAGCCAAAGGGGCCGAAGATGGGTGGAAGTCGCAGTGCGAGGGCGGCTATGCGGGAGAGAGAAGAAGCCACTGCGAAGAGCAAGAGGTAGAGTTTGTTATGTGAATTTAGCGCTGCTTGTTGTGTTCCTCTTTTATCGAAAACTTGTGTTGTACGACATGTCCGACACTCTAAGGGTACTAATCAGTGTGCGCAGTGGAATGAGGGTCAACGATGGCAGAGTTCTGGAAAGGTGGGAGTGGATGGGTATGCAAGTCGAGGACACGGGCTGGTACAACAAGTAACAATGGTATACTTCAACCTGGCTACACTGATGCAACACGGCACGAACTAGACTCGGCCTTTAGGAAGTTTTGGTGTGCATCAGCAATGCAGCAGGAAGAGCGGACGTTTACATTCATTGAACTTGACCCAAGGCGCGCCTGCTAGAAGAATCGTTGCCACATGATACACTTCCACTTGCAATCCATGGATGTAGCACGAAATGCGGATACTTGGCAGCCCGATTGGCACCATCTGGAATCTAGACATTCAAGCCTTGTATACTGAAACCTGACGCTGGCTGGTTCGTCATGTACACAGCCCCATTTCCCAGTAAGGATTAGCCTACCCATTGAGTCAATTGAGACGCCTCCAGAGCTGAGTTTCAAACCGTTTATTTAACGTCGGACCAGGCTTATACATGTACTCACCCGTCATGGTCTGCCATCAGAGCACTGAGCTCAAACCCCGCTTGTTTTCCGAGTGTTTTTCAATCCTTCCTCGACCAGCCACAGCCTCGGAGGTCTAAAACCTTGACTTCAAACATACGATCGAGAAGATGTCACCAACGTATTCAGCGATCGCTGCTGTCCCCTCACCAACAGTCCTTCATACGCCAAACCCATCAACGACAAGCTTAGTGAGAGGAATACACTCTACTATCGCAAATAACGGATGGTCCAAAGAGGAACTATTCGGCCTCTTGGGAGTACTATGCGTTATCCTGGTACCGTGCGTCGGTCTCTTATTCAAGTATTGTCTCGCAATGCGCCGTACTGCAGTCAGGACCAAGAATCATTATCAAGGTAAGCAAGAGCTACGCGTCTGCAAGATAATACTAAAGTACTGAAGGTGCATACGAAGATGAGCCCGTACTGCGGCCTCGAGGTTTACGAAAAGGCAAAGCCTTGCGCTTCAAAAGAAGCCGCAGTAACACGGTCGTGATGATGTTTTGATGTCTGGCTATCAATCTGAACGAGTACATAAATCCTTCCTCGATCAGGTACATATTCTTCGTTGTGTTACAGCGCAGGCTTTAACTCTCTTTGGCGGGATTGGTCAGGAGAACAAGGATTCTTGAGCGTAGCCAATTGTCTAATCCAAGTTCCGATCAGTTTGATTTCTGCTCACGTTCCTGCTCCATGATCTCCACCACCCACTCCTTCACCTCGTCCTGCAAAGCACTAGTATCAATGTGCCATACGGAGCAGAGAGTCTTCCCAAACTTTGTCCCGTCGTCTCCTTTAACCGTGCAGATGTAGTCTTTCCCGTCGTCGGGAGTGTTGATAGTGAACGTACGTTGCAGAAAAAGTTGGCTATAACAGCATATTGTAGCCTCTGGAAGATTTGTTAGCTTGCAAGGCGCATTCAGATAACTCCTGACTGCATGTAGATGTTCTTGAGATTTGGCAGCTTACAGCTCACTCTCTCTGCAACGCAGTCGGCTCCAGGACGCCTCACTTCTGCCTCCCAGGACTATGATACGGCGACTTCGACATCGTAGTCACATCTGTTTGCGAACATCCAACAAGACTTGAATGCCATACCTGATCTGAGCTGTAAGATCAGTAGATCGAAGAGTTTAGCTCAGAGGAGAGCACTTAGGTCAGGGCCTCAAGTTCTGCTTGTAATTTGATTCTGATCTGTTGATCCTCGTCTCTACCAACATTATCGGTCGTATCCATCTGATGCGTCATGGATGTCACTTCTGTTTCTGATAGCGTCGTGATGGGGATCCCGAGCCTGTCTCCTACGAGGCACTGCTGCAGCCTTCTTGCCTTGCCATACGGGTGAATGACTTGCTTGCTCATCGCTTAAGTTCTATTTCGGCCTCTTCTGAATACGACCTAACCGCCCTTCCGCGGTGTAGCAGCGGCCTTCTTCTGGAAGTGACGCTCCATGATCTTCTTCACCTGAATGACGCTCTGCTCCTTACCCGCCGGTGCCTTGATGCTGTCCAGTGTGTAAGGAGGCTTGATGAGCACAGCCTGGTTGACAACGATATCCTGCTGGTGCCACTCTGTGGGAAGTCTGTAACCTAGTCAGTCCAGTTCTCTCGTTTCAGCATATATGAAGACGTACGTCCTGCTGACCGCATCGAATATTTCCTGCGCTTCTCTGCTGACACCCTTGCCCCTCTGCTCGTCCTTCTTCTTCATCTCACGGATAGTCTGCTCCTCTCTTGCCATCAACGCTGCCATGTCGACCTTCGCGATGCTGGGGACTGCGCTGTCGAACCCTGCATTTGTCTGTTGCCCTCGTTCACCAAGGCCAATGATTTCGAAGGACAGTATGTGTGCGAAGGGGATGATGTGGTAGTCGCCGGGCTGCGAGGAGAGCGAAGCGGAGGGGTTGGGCGGCGGAGGAGCGGTATTGATCGCAATTGCGTTTGTAGTGTTGCATGCTGTGAAGAGAGTACCTTCAAGGACATTGTTGTTGGGCGCGCATGTGATCTTGATACTGTGCAATGTCAGTCTTACTACTCTGAGCTGTTCACAGCTTCGAGGCTGTATACTTCAAGCAAGGGGAGCATACCGCGACCCTACGGCCTTGTATAAGTTCGAATCCGCATCGCCAACATCCTTGTTGGCAATTCCACCAGCCTTCAGGTTGGGAGTAGCGACCCTGCCCGCCATACTCTGGCGCTTGTTGTCGGCCATGGTCGTTGCCAGAAGCTCGCGCAATCCTCCCTGGTCTCCCGCGACTGCTGTGCGTCTGGGTGTTGTCGCAGCCCCACCGTGTGTTCCGGACAGTCGACCTCGGAGCGCCTGTTGAATGCACGGACAAACGAGGCTTCAAGAAAGCGAGCAATGCGCAAAAAAGAAACGCAAAGGAGCGACAAGAAGAAGACAGCAACAATGTGTACACGAGCAAACACAGACGTGAGGTGCAAGCGCGGGGGCCTGCAGCGTGTGCAGGTGTTTGTGTTCCTGAACTGGTGCGCCGTCCGCCAAGACCCTGTTGTCTAGAGATCTGCGCTGGTCGAATGACATCGTTTCTCACATTCGAAACATCAATTGTGATTCATAAGTGAAGTTCACTTGCAAGATGTCTAGATTCAAGTACGCAAATTGATTTCATTCTGGATTCGAGCTGTCATTTACATCGTATCCATCGTTTTTCATGCCCAAATTTCAAGCAGCGCCGTGCTTCCTTCTATCATTCCTGGTATAGTCATCAAATTAAGCGTTGTAGGTGGAGGCAGAAACGTTTCCACCCCTTCCTGTCCAGTTGACGTGGATGTCCTGGCCCTCCTTGTACTGCTCGTTGGCGTATTCGGGCTTGATGCGGAATGTGTGGGCACCGAAGTAGTCACGCTGAGCCTGCAACAGGTTGGCGGGCAGGTCCTTGGCACGGTAACCGTCGTAGAAGCTGAGCGCAGTGCTGAAAGCAGGTGTGGGAATACCCCAGAGAGCACCCTTGGAGACGACGTCTCTCCATCCGGACTGAGCCTTGTGGATAGCCTTGTTGAAGAAGTCGTCGAAGAGCAAGTTCTCGAGGTCGGGGTTGGCGCGGTAAGCCTTGGTGATGTCCTTCAAGAAGACGGAGCGGATGATGCATCCACCGCGCCACATGAGGGCAATCTCGGGCTTGTTAAGCTTCCAGCTGTACTCCTTGGCGGCGTTCTGGATCAGCATGAAACCCTGAGCATACGAGATGATCTTGGAGGCGTAAAGGGCCTGCTCGAGGTTGTCGATGAAAGCCTGCTTGTCGCCGGAGAAGCTGGGGCTAGGTCCGTCGAGGAGACCAGCGGCACGGCCACGCTCAGCCTTGAGCGAAGACAGGCAGCGGGCGAAGACGGCCTCACCGATGAGGGTGACGGGCATACCGAGATCGAGAGCGTTGATGGCGGTCCACTTGCCGGTACCCTTCTGGCCAGCAGAGTCCATGATCTTCTCGACGATGGCAACGCCATCCTCGTCGTTCTTGTACATGATGTCGCGGGTGATCTCGATCAGGAAAGAGTCGAGGACACCGGTGTTCCACTTGGCGAAGACATCGCCGATCTCCTTGTTGCTGAGTCCAAGACCGCGCTTCATGATGTCGTAGGCCTCGCAGATCAACTGCATGTCACCGTACTCGATACCGTTGTGGACCATCTTGACGTAGTGACCAGCACCCTCGTCACCAACCCACTGGCAGCAGGCCTCGCCGTCAGACTTGGCGGAGATGGACTGGAGGACGTCCTGTTGCGTTGTCAGATATGCTCTCTGCCGAGTTCACATTCGTCCTACCTTGATGTAAGGCCAGGCCTCCTCGTTACCACCGGGCATGATGGAGGGACCGTAGCGGGCACCCTCCTCACCACCAGAAACACCGGTACCGACGAAGCGGATACCCTTCTGGGCGAGGTACTTGGTGCGGCGGTTTGTGTCGGGGTAGTGGGAGTTGCCACCGTCGATGATGATGTCGCCCTCCTCGATGCCACCCTCGCTCAGGAGGAGCTCAATGAAGTCGTCAACGGGCTTTCCGGCCATGACAAGCATCATCATGCGGCGGGGCTTCTTGAGCTTGGCGCAGAACTCCTTGATGGAGTGAGCACCAACGATGGACTTGCCCTTGGCCTCTGTTCGACGTCAGTTCTGAGCACTACGATGTAAATGCGCGTCAGCATACCATTGTCGAGGAAACGGTCAACCTTGGCAACACTGTAAAGCTGTCAATTCAAGTTCGTACGCTTTGTGAGGGAGCTTCGTACGTTCGGTTGAAGGCAACTACGGTGAAACCGTGATCAGCACTGCTTGTTGTTAGCTATGCCCGCACATGGCTGGGATGTGTAATGCTTACGCGTTGAGGATCAGGTTCTGACCCATGACCTACACATCAATTGTAAGCTTCCAATTCCTCAGCGCATAACTCGCAGCTTTGGAGAGCACCTACGGCCAAACCGATCAAACCAAAGTCACCGACGGGCTCAGACATGTTTGCGGTCTGGGTGTTGTGAAGGTGATGTGTTGAGTGAGGGGTGTCTGAGGACTGATAGCGGGGTATAGCTGCAACGACCTGGCGCGCAACAGTTCAGAGCAATTGAAAGTTGATGGAAGACAAGTGGTGAGGGTTGGTGGGGGTTGTTTGGAATAAGTAGATTCTGCGTGTCCGAGCCGGAAGTAAGTGGAACTTGATGTGGTAGCGGCACTGGCGGCGTGGGGCAGACGTGATGTCAACTGGGCGATGTGCTGCAAGAATCTTTCTAATCTCAGCAACGGAGAAAGGCTTCGGCCGCGGCCATGGCGCCGATACTCCAACACAAACACGGTGTCAGGGGTTAATTTTACCGTCTATCGTTTGCAGAGCTATTCCTCCGGCGGCCATCCGCGGAAAAGGCCCCAAGAATACTCTGATACAATGTGCTGTTGCTGCGACAGCCCCTCCATCTCAGCCCTAAACAGCCAACGGAAAGAGGGGCACCAGCGAGCAAGGGTGTTGAGCAGCCGCTAAGTCTGCCGAAGGCTGGCCGTTTGTAGGGACGTTCACAACACGATAGACGTCACCGCGCTCGTGTGTAATCCGGTCAACAAAAATACATATGCGCTGTTGTTTGCTTGTGCTCGAGCTCGTAGCTGGTGCTGCTGCTAAGGAAGGTGCGGCCGCCGGTCCCTGTCACGTGTATCCGCGCACCTGCCGAGCGCCATGTCTAGTGTTTGAGCGTACATCTGAGCTCAACAAGTCGCCAAATCAGTGTGATTCACCACAGGCCGGTGGTAATTACTCATTACCATTGCACCCGGCCCGTCATCCCACTCTGCTTCGCACAAAAGCCGACCGGACCTGGACCGGGCGTTGCACCGTGGTGGCTGGGCTTGGGCAGACGCGTTAGGAAAGACTCCTCGCCGGGCCTTGCGTAGTCAGCACTGCGACTCAGCCTCATCTGAAGTCTGCGCAACAAGTGCGGCATTAACCACCACAACGGGATCCACCAGCAGCACATTCACCAGCCTTCATCCATCCCACGGCCCGAGCGCCTGGCTCCCCACCCAAAACTGCTGAGCAACATCTTGCGCACGTCACCAACAACCGGGCTTTGACTTGCGCGTGACCGACTCTCTCGAATCTTCGCCGCATCCAGACTGCACGCCTTTCCGGCCGACAATCGATATATTCACCCTCTATTGAGTCGCGCAAACCTTTGTAGTATCCTAACCAAGCCACCGGCTGCTGCGACGTACCCTCCAAGTCCACGATGGCAAACAATCCTAATTTGCAACCGCATCATTCGCTTCCAGCGCGACCGCCACCCACGACGTACTCTGCGCCGCCTTCACGACCGAGCAATACTGGCGCAAGGCCGCAAGCTAACTCCACGATGTTTGCTGGTTTCACACCGCGCTCAGTGGTAGCGCACGCTCCGCCGCAGGTGTCTGCTGCACCGGCTATGTACCCGCAAGCCACTGTGAGCGCTCCCTACCAAGCTTCCGCGTACCCGACCAGCAATACTTACAACAGCTACTCATATCCAGCCTACGCTGCAGGTGCGCCAACCGCGTCATACCCGTCTGCCGCCGCCACGATGAACCGTGGCGCTGGTGGGACGTACGACCCTGAAGAAGAGGCACGTATAGCTGAATGGAATAGCGCATACAACAGAGACGACGCAAACGCTAAGAAGAGCGGGAACGCGAACGTTGGTACCGCGCAATCTTCAACAGACGCAGACGCAGGCACCACCGCAGACGGCAAAAAGAAGACGGTTGTTCGAGAAGGCGGTGGCAAGCACTGGGAGGATGAGACTCTGCTAGAGTGGAACCCTTTGCATCCGCGATTGTTCATTGGTAACCTGGCTGGCGAAGTTACAGATGATTCGCTCATGAAGGCATTCTCAAAGTACCCATCCTTATCGAAAGCACGCGTCGTGCGCGACAAGCGCTCGACGAAGAGCAAAAGTTATGGCTTCGTAAGCTTCGCCGATACCGACGACTACTTCCGCGCAGCGAAGGAGATGAACGGCAAGTACATTGGTAGTCACCCTGTACTGATCAAGCGAGCGACGTCAGAAGTCAAAGCTGTGACCAAGAAGGAAGATAAACATGGCAAATTTGGGCAGAACAACAAGAACAACAAGAACAAGAACGGCGCTGGCAACAAGGCAAACACGGTCACAGCTGCGCCTGCGATGACAGCTACGCTGCCTTTTATCCCGCGAGGAGTACAAAAGAAGGGCAAGCAGAGTGGCCCGAGAGTTCTTGGCTGAAAGATGGTCATCTAATTTGGTTCGTGTCAACAGCCGACTGCGACTGAAGTACGCTACAAGCCCGGTTTGGCAACGAGAACGAGGGAAGATACTTTTCGTGAGGAGGTCAAACTCTGTTCGAGGAACAGAGTGGAATCGAATGGCGTCTTGTAACAATCTATGTGTGAGTAAAATGATGTGAAGCGGGCTCAAAATACCCTAGTGCTATTACTATCTTGAATGCATGCATCCTACCTCTCCGGCTCCTTCTTGATTCAATTAGAAAACGGCGATTACAGTCTTCTATCGCGGGAATGATAGTAAATGGAGGAAGGTACTTTCCAGAAGACCTTGCCGTCGCAACCTTGTAGGTGCCAATGTTTACTAGCGTCACTGCCATTCACACTTGAAGTAAACATCGCGCCTCGGAGCGATTCTCAACGAATCATCGCTACCATAAGCACCTCCGAGTACGCCTTCGAATCCGCCTTGAGTTTGCTGTGTGCGTTACACTTACTCGCAGTCACCTTTGGAGGGATCAAGGCTGTCGCACGGATATTACGGAAAAGCCGGAAGTCTTTTAGTGCAGTTATTCACATATTCGCCTATGCCCAGCTGTACTAGCAACTGCCACGCTATCTATGCGCTCTACCAGTTTAGTGGCAGATTGCTAATACACGACTGAGACAATGTGCAATACAGCTCACTTTGCCTTCCCACCGGCCCTTTCTCTAATCCTCTCATCTTTCTCCCATCTCTCCGTGAACACCCTCTCAAAGATAGCCAACCACTCCTTCTCCCTCTCACTCATCGCTCTCCCAGGATTCTTCCAGCTCGCGCTCAAGATTTCCTTCACTCTCCTTCGCAAAACCTTCAGTGCAACAGCGGCCCTCCACTCCCTGACTGCGAATCTGACAACATTGCCTGGGAAGCTCACTACGCCGGCGTGCAGCTTGAAGTCCATGTCCGCCGCGACCAAAAGCACCATTGGCAGCGGGTGTGCGATGGATGTCGAGTGCGCGTTGTAGAACTTGTTGCTTGACTGCATGATGTGGTAGTAAGAGAGGAACTTGGCAGTATTCGTTCCCTTGTTCACACTTGTAGGTGCCAGGCTGACGGTCTGGTTGTTGCTGATGTTGCGCCAGCCCTTGCCTTCGCGAGTGAGTAACTTGGGGTAGAACGCTGTCGCGATGACAGAATTGACGAGATGATCATTATTTGAGTGAAGGTCGTACTGCGGCGGAACGTTGACGAAGACGCGGTGTCGTGTTGTAGAACGGTAGCGGCTGAGTGCTCTGCGGTCCTCGGGTGACATCAGGACAAACCCTGATTCGACAAGATTGCTAAGTAGTTGAGCCTTCAAGTCTTCGATGTTGCTGAGGTTCTGAGGCGAGAGGAAGTTTTTGTGGCAGAACTGCATCTCCGAGCGGCCAGCGGTAGTGCATACACTGCGCCAAGCTTTGTAGGCATTGTATGTTGTGAGGAGGTCGGAGTCGCCAGTCTTGAATGACAGGCGTGCAATGTCAGCTCGTTGCTTTGCGCCGAAAGGTGTCAGGAATGGTGACTTGGAAGAGAGTATAGCAGCGATTGTGATGGCAACGTCTACACAGCTGAAGATACTGGCGAGCAACACCAGCTTGCCGAGATGTGCGTCCAGGGGCAGTCTGGAGATCTGACGACCCAGACTGGTAAGCTCTTCGCCAGGGGTTAACGCATCCACTTCAATGAGCGCATCGATCGCACGTCGGATATTCTTGGAAGATGGTGGATCCAAAGCTTCTGACAAGGTAGCCTCGATGTCGCCAAGCTTGCAAATCTTCGTTCGCATTACGAGCTCTTGCAATGACAAGCGCAGCATCTCAGGAGTTTGCTGGTCCATCATTAGATTGTCGTGACGATACTTTGTAAACAGGTGAAAGCAAAGCCCCTCCTGTACACGACCTGCACGACCACGTCGCTGCTTTGCGTTTGCACGTGCAATGAAGGATTGTGCAAGTCGTGAGAGCTGGCGGCGCTCGTCGAAGCGCATCTCCTTATGCTTGCCAGTGTCGATGACGCACGTAATGTCCGGTATAGTCACACCAGTCTCTGCAATGTTGGTTGCGATCACAATCTTTCGACAGCCCGGTGGCGGTAGGAGAAAGGCTGCTTGCTGGTCGTCGCTTGAAATAGTAGAGTGCAGCGGGTAAACGAGCCAGTTTGAGCTGAAGGAAGGGTGTCCAGCAAGCATGTCGTTGAGCTGTCGAATCTCAGCGATACCTGGTAGAAATACCAACACCGCACTGCTGAATTGGCTAAGTTGCGGGTCGTACGCCACGGCTTCGATCAATCGTACGATCAAATCATAGTCAATTGCATACTCATCGTATGTGGACAGCACGTTTCGGGTAGCTGGGCTGTATCCCGGGAGCTTGCTTGGAATGCCAGACTTCTCAGACGTGATCTCTTCGTCGTCATCGTCGCCACTGCTGTTGCCGTTCTTTCGGGCATCTTCGGTGGTGCCGGCATAGTGTGTCAACTCAATGGCGTCTTCTAGATATCTTGTCTGCACGGGGAATGTTCGCCCCGGCACATTCAAGATCGGTGCGTCGTTGAGGTACCGAGAGAAACGAGCTGCATCCACCGTGGCACTCATCAGGATGACTTTGAGCTCAGGGCGGCGATCCATAAGAGTACGGAGAATGATAAGTAAGAAATCGGTGTCGATGCTGCGCGAGGTCAGTATTAAACTAGAGTGGCGTGATGAGCGACATACCTTCGTTCGTGGACCTCGTCAATGACCAGATGTGTGACCTCTCCTAGTCCTTTGGGCCCTTCTAACATTCTCAGCACTACTCCAACAGTAGCATAAATGAGCCTGGTCTGTGCAGATGTCTTCGACTCCAGACGAATGGCATATCCAACAAGAGAGCGTATGGATCCAAGATCCTTTGGACCCTCACCGAGTTCTTCGCTGACGCGCTGAGCAAGAGAAATGGCCGAGATTCGCCTGGGTTCTGTACAATAGACCTTGCATGCCTTGCCTTGGGCAAGTTGGTCTTCCAAAATGAACGATGGTATCTGTGTGCTCTTTCCGCAGCCGGTTTCACCACAGATGATAGTGACCTGATTCTTGTCGATAGTCGACAGTATAGATTCCCTGAAGCCATACACTGGGAGGTTCATTCTGCCAACAAGCATGTGCTGGTATGATTGTGTTGCAGCCTTCTGCGCCCAAAGCTCTCGCAGACCGTGGACTTCAGGGACAGGAGTGCTATAACCAGAGTTGGAAGGACTGGAACTTGTGCCCATCTGATTTCGACCTTTCCACCTATTCGTCAAAACGACACCATCAGATTCTTCATTCTCTATCTGGTCTTGGACGATGGATCGGTAGTATCGGATGGCTTCGCGGTCCTCCGTATCGATGCGATCCTTGCGGTTTTCCAGGAACTCCCGATAGACATCTCTCCAATTCGGTGATAGCCGGAGGTATACTTTCTCTTCTTTAGTAGATGCAGCGGAAACCGAGAACAAAGCCACAGTGGATATGAAGCCTTCACTCTGATCGGTACCAACGGCAGCAGTAGTTGTGGCCTCGAACACAGCTTTGATGCCACGCAGTGCGACGTTGACACCTAATATGTCGGTTTCATACTCGATATCGAGGTCTTTCGACCATGTGATAGTGACCGCATGCCGACATCGATAGAGGGTTGGTGAGATCAGCTTGTAGGTGACTCGAGCCCCGGGATCTCTTGAGCGTACTGCTTCTTCAAGGACACGTCGAGGTGTAACTCCACCTTGCTTTCCAAAGTCTCGTAGGATGATATTGCCTGCCTCAGCGTTCTCAGTCGGGGTGTCGTCAGCTACCGGCTCGTCAGGGATCGCAGAGAACATATCGCCCAGCATATCAGCCTCTACCATGATGTCGTCAGCATCCCCGCCACTCGTCGTCGTTGAGGATGGTTCTTCGTCTGGTGAAAGCTTCGCGGACACCAAGTCATGGTTTGCATTCTCTGGGGCTCTCGGCTGTACCGTCTCCTGCTGTCTTTTGGCGGCTTGTTTCTGCGCGATCTCATTGCGCTTTGAGGGCCATCTTGCCTCGGCCTCGCGATCATCAAACAAGGCATCAGATTCAAGCTGCTGTAATTGCGAGAGAAGCTTCCGGACCTTAGGCGATTGTACCGTCTTTGCTGGTGCTGCCTTCTTGCCCTTCGAACCCTTCTTTCGTGGATTGACTTCAACGAGCTCGGGGTCGATCTCATACAATCGGCCTTTGACCTTGAGGTATGTCGGCACAAGTTCATCGAGGTCAATATCACTGTCAATGTCGCTGACATGAATGTCGTTGTGATCCGATTCGATGGGAGTGGGTAGCCCTGATGGTGGCGCTTTCTTTGCTTTGTTCTCTGATGGAATGGCTGAGCCGTTTTGGGGCAGTGAAGCTTCCGGTATAGGAGACGCTATTACTTGTCAGCAGGCAAGCACAATACCTCTATGCCTAAGAGATACTCTGGCGAGCTTGTACATACCAGGACGGGACACATCTGGAGTGTATATGGTCGACTGCTTTGGCTTTGAGTCCTCGTAAGAGAATGTGTGCCCCTCGCCTTGATCCAGCGCGAGCCATTCGAGCGCTTCCTGCAAGCCCCAAACAGCGGATGATGCATCGATGCCGGCGGCGTCTGCACAGATCCACCTCAAGACGGGCTCAACCTGCTCGCGAGTAAATCCAAGATCACGCAGTGTCAAGCTGAGAGTCCATAGCTTCGACATGGCATCTTCCTCTGACATCACTTTGAGCAAAGACTGCTGTTGTCCTTGCCTCCGGTTTGAGTCATTCGATTCAGTTTGTGCTAAAGAAATGATGGCATCCAGAATCTCATTTGGAAGCCACTCGTGAACGGTCATGTGGTGAGACTGCGCACGAAGGACTCTGCGATCGGTCTCGAACTTAGTGACTTGTCGACGAGACTCTCGCCGCACCTTCGGGGCATGCTTTTCAACGAGGAGTTGCAGTTCGTCGCGCTCAAGCTGAGCCTCTAATTCCTCGGGAGTTTGGATGACCTCTTTCTTCGCAGATTCCTCCTTCTTGGCAGCTGGAGCATCCACTTGAGTGACAGTTGGACCATCTTTGGAGGGCGCAGGCGCGCTTTCTTTGACGGCGGCGTCGACGGCAGATTTCTCAACTTTGGGTTTGCTGGCGACTGAAGTGGTCGCGAAACCACGTGCAGGATTGCCCGCTGGCTTCTTCTTCTTGGCCATGGTTGACAGTGGTGTAAAGGTTCAGAATTTGTTTGACAGGTGAAACTTCCAAAAAGGGTAGGACCTCAGGCGGGCTTCCGTATAGAGTAAATCGGGGCTTGATCCTTCGCGAGATCAAGATTGGACAGGGCGCAAAAACTGATGGGACGCATGTAGGGCGGCACAGAGGGCTCCTGGGTGCAGCGACAGGGTGCAGAGGGCTGCTGTCGAAGTGGAGTACCAGAAGGGCGCTCCACTCACGATGTCATCGAATGAGTCGTGAGCTCGGGCCGTTTGATTTGCCGTCGTGCATCTGAACTTTTGCGAACGCAACAAACACCCCGCCAACAACCCCGCATTGCACTGCTGCTGCTTATGTGGCAGAGACGACATGGCTGCGAATGGGGAGGTTAAACCACAGGCCATCGACCGCGATGTCCTGCGGCGAGGTCTTGTGACGAGCTCTACGAAACTGCGAGTCGAGAGTCTGGGGCGGCTCGAGCACCAGGTGGCAGACGAGTGTAGGTGGCATGAGACCAAATCAATAGATGCAGCGCTGATAGAGATCCACGTGTAGCTCTCGTTCCCGCCGACTTGCAAGCCCTTTTGACGACTCTATTCGAAACATATCCCCTCTACGACGACCGAGAATCACGGCGCGCCGTCACAGCCGTCCTCGAATCGCTTATAAAAGGCCCACACGGCGACCTCGTGCTGCCTCCAATTGTCAAATTCCTGACCCAGGAGTCACAGAAGAAAGGCATTGCTCATACCAACGCATTCGTACTGGTAGAATGGTGCTCGGTGCTGCTGCTGCAATTTGCGAAGCAGCCTGAGCGCTGGTCGAAATTCGGGCTCGACCTGGCGCTGGCTGATGCGCGCGTTCTGGAGACATGTGTAGGTGCCGGCAATGACCGTCGAGCTGTCCGTATCTCGCATTCTGCGTTGGTGGTCACACGACGCGCATTGCGTGCGATCTTGGGATCGAAAGAGATCGGACAGGATGCACTGGACAAACTGGTAGCGAGTCTTGCGACGAAGAGTGCTGCTTCTGCACCTGGAAACGCTGTGTTCTTGGGTGTCATCGCTGGAGTATCCTCACGCCTGTCAGATGTCAAGCCACGCTTCGAGCAACACAAGCAGGACTACTACGCTTTCTACGTACGCGAGATTGTCGGCTCGAGAAGCCAGTTGCCTGACCATGTATCAAATGCGCTCCACGACTTCTTCGATACGTTTACGACATTAGAGGAACTGCGTAAGGAAATCGTACCAACAATCGAGAAGGCACTCCTGCGTGCGCCGGAGGTCGTGCTGAACGACATCGTCTCGCCCATGATCTTGGCCCTTCCTGAGTCGATTGACCTCTCAGATGTCTTGTTCAGCAATCTGTTGAAGCCTCTGCTCTCAAACGTCAAATCCAGCAACCCTACAATCCGTGCTGGAGCCCTTCGAACTTTCACAGCGCTAGCCGTCAGATCAAAGAACGAGGATGTCATTGGCAAGGTAGCAGACGAAGTCTTGAACCCCTTGAAGCAGGGCAAAGTCTCGGGTGTTGACCAGAAAGTCATACACGCACAGATGTTGTCGGCTTTCAAGGAGTCTTCAGCTCTGTCTCAGAAGATTCCTGCCGGCATTGCACCCGTTGCCTTGAAGGAGCCTGGCGAGCCAGCTGTAGTCGCTGAAGTTTCCACTATGACTAGGCATCTCACATTCGGACTCGCTAACGGAGTGGCTCTTGACAAGACGGTCACGGACGCATTCATCAAAGGTATGGCGGACAAGCGCGTTCCCGTGCGCCGCCTTTGGGCGATTCGCGCTGCAGACATTTGGTGGGACCTCACAGATGCGCAGCACGCGCAAGCGGACATCTTGTCATTCTGTCAAAGCACGTTGCCAAAGCTTGTTGAGATCTGGCAAGAAGTCAATGCAAACCCACTGCCTGCGACACAAAGTGGCTTGGTGACTGTCGGTCACTATGTAACTGCACTTCTTCTCAAGATCCGCGACACGAAGGATGACAAGCTTGCTGCTGTGTATAAGAAGTCCGATGTGCTTTCGCAATCGCTTGTGAGCCAGCCGAAGCCATCATTCCTACTCAACACCAAGGTCTACACCAAATTGTCCACCGAAGACGATGTTGTGATTGCCCTACGCGCACTGAAAGCTGTCGCTCCTTTCATCGTGGGAAGCTCCACATCGAACGAAGTCCAAGATGCATGGGCGCAGGCCTTCATCTTCTTCATTACTGGACAGAGCGTGTCTTCGAGAGCCAAATCTGCCGCCAGACTGGCACTTACCCAGATTTACCTTGAAGTGTCAACAGAGAAGATCAGCGAGATCATCATCCAAGGAACATGGTCATGGTACCGATCGAGCGTGCAGGAAGATAAAGACAGCGCCGCATTCGCGTCCAAGACCGGAGCCACTGAGCTTGGCGCAGTTCTGGGGTGTATCTGTCTACCACCTGATGTCGTGAAGAAGCTTGAAGGCAACGTCAGCCAAGATCAGTTGCGCAAGCAGTCCATCGGCTTGCTTGTGCTGGCGAGAGGCGAGCTAATACCAAAGACATCCTGGATTGATACATCCCTTCGTATGGGTGTTGATCCTGGCCAGCTTGTTCAAGAGAACCTACAAGAGTGCATCGCTTTGATCAACGAGGCTACTGAGGTGTGTTGATTCCCCTTGACGATTGGATCATCTACTAACCGTGGTTGCAGAATAAAGATAATGATCAATACCCCAGCATAAGCTCAGCAGCGTACAGTGCCTACACTGATCTAGCGTTCGTCGCACCTGAGGCAGCTTTGCCTGTGATAGTGAAGCAGTTTAGCCAGGATCTTGATCCTAAGCAGCTAGAGTCCATTGGCCCACAAGAAGCAGCCATCTTCAGAACACCAGAAGGGACCGCATACGTTGACGTACTATCAAAGAAGGCACCGGTAACAATCGACAAGAACACGAAAGACTACGACACTCTTAAATGGGAAGAGGAGCTACGAGCGCAGCTCGCCCAAAAGCAAGGCGTCAAACCCAAGAAGCTTACTTCTGAAGAACAAGCAAAAGTCAATGCACAACTTGCTAAGGAGTCAGCCATCAGGAAAGAGGTGGCTTCAACAGAATTGAAGATGAAGCGCGGAGTCGGCATCATTCAGAGCCTTGCTACTGGACCACCTACAGAGGCCGAGCAATGGATGGGCCCTGCGGTCGATCTCCTCATTCATTCTATTCGTGCCGGTGCTGGTCTCTTGCTTGGTGACCGACCAGCTACAACCTTCGTTGCATGTTCACAACGCGTCTCGAACCGCCTCGGTCCCATCAGACCTTTCGTCGGTGTCGCAACTTTGCGCACAATTGGTTCAATCCAACTGTCTGATGAGTATGAGGGAGAGCCTCTTGGTGGTAGGTTGACCAGATGTCACGATCCTTGTCTGCGCTAACTTGCATAGATCTCGTCACGAGAGTTCTATACCGACTCCGCTTCCTTAGCGAGCAACGTCCTCTCGACCCTGTGTCCGTCGCATACTGTCTGCCACTCGTCTTTCTCATCCTTGAGAAGGGTGGCATTGGCAAAGAGTTGGCCGAAGAAGCTGACGAGCAGCTCATTTTGGCTTTCGAGTTCTTATCTTTCCATGCCAACTCCTGTATGTCAAGCATCTCCTCCGCCTTAACTATGCTAACATGTTATAGGCACAGATACCCGTCTGCCACGCAAGGATGTCCTCGAAACTCTCGTATGGTCGATGCAAAGCTACCAGCAACATTACAAGATCATCAAGGACTGTCTAACAGATTTCGCAAGAGGCCTGGCTCCTAACATCAGTAATGAGGAGCTTGGCGCACTCCTCCGTGGTACCATTGTGCCAGAGACTGCGGTGCGTACAGCGGCGCTACAGGCCATTGATGCAGAGCTCGACATGAACGACTTGAAGTTCAGCGAAGAGATCTTTATCGCATCTCATGATGACGACGAAGAGAACGTCGAGCTTGCAAAGACCATCTGGAGTGAGAACGAGCTCGAACTCAGTGCCGATGTCGGTGTGAAACTGCTGCCTTACCTTGAGTCTTTGGACAAGCAACTTCGCCGAGCAGCAGCTCGCTCTATCGGCGAGGTCGTTACGAACTTCCCTGATATTTTCGACGAGCTTCTTCAACGATTGCAGGAGTCGTACATCGACAAGGCCAAGGAACGCCTACCAGAGCGAGATGAGTACGGTATGCCGAGAAAGAATGATACCCGTGATCCGTGGGAGGCTAGAGACGGTATCGCTCTTGCCTACAAGGAAATGGCATCCGGCTTCAAGCCTGAGGGGCTTTCAGACTTCCTCACCTTCATGGTCTACAATGGGCCTCTGGGTGATCGTAGCGCTGCTGTACGCGATCAAATGATTGAGGCCGCAACATCAATTATCACCAGTAAAGCCAAGACAAAGGTTGAGCAGCTAATGGAGCTGTTCGAAAATGCGTTGGAGAGTCCAGACCGAAAGTCGGCAGAGTACGACCAGGTCAACGAAGCCGTTATCATTCTCTACGGTGCATTGGGTCGCCATCTGGAGGCTGGAGATCAGCGCGTACCTAAGGTTGTGCAACGACTACTTACTACCCTCAGTGTACCTTCCGAGAGTGTCCAGTATGCCGTTGCGCAGTGTCTGCCTCCACTGATCCGTACTTCGGAGCAGGAGGTCTCAAAGTACGTCGATCAAGTGATGGAGCAGCTTCTCCAGTCTAAGAAGTATCCCGCGCGTCGTGGTGCTGCTTACGGTCTTGCTGGTATTGTTCGCGGCAAGGGACTGGCTGTACTGCGAGAATATCGTATCATGTCCACCCTCAACGGAGCAGTCGAGAACAAGAAAGACCCCAATGCCCGTCAAGGTGCTTTCTTGGCTTATGAGCTCATGTCGCTCATTCTGGGACGTTTGTTCGAGCCCTACGTCATTCAGCTGGTTCCACAGTTGCTTATTGGATTTGGTGACACCACTGCAGACGTTCGAGATGCCTGTCTGGACGCAGCGAAGACATGCTTTTCCACCCTTAGCTCCTACGGTGTCAAGCAGATTCTGCCGATCCTCTTGGACGGTCTCGATGAGCAGCAATGGCGTAGTAAAAAGGGTGCCTGCGACTCCTTGGGTGCTATGGCGTACCTCGACCCCAACCAGCTCGCACTGAGTCTGCCGGACATCATTCCACCTTTGACTACGGTGCTGACTGACTCTCACAAGGAGGTCAGGTCCTCAGCGAACCGCAGTTTGAAGCGATTCGGAGAAGTCATAAGTAACCCAGAGATTAAGCTTGTCGTCGACATCCTCCTCAAGGCACTCAGCGACCCTACAAAGTACACCGACGATGCGCTCGACTCACTGATCAAGATTCAATTTGCCCATTTCCTCGACGCTCCATCACTGGCTCTGGTCGTCCGCATTCTTGAGCGTGGTTTGGGCGACCGTTCCGCCACCAAGCGCAAGTCTGCTCAGATCATCGGCAGTCTTGCATATCTCACAGATCGTAAGGAGCTCATTGCCCATCTGCCAATTTTGGTTGCTGGTCTACGTGTGGCGATCGTCGACCCTGTGCCTACCACGCGTGCAACAGCTTCGAAGGCTCTTGGATCGCTCATGGAGAAGCTTGGAGAGGATGCTCTACCAGATCTTATTCCGACTCTCATGGCTACACTCAAGTCGGACACAGGTGCTGGCGACCGTCTTGGTTCGGCACAAGCTCTGTCCGAGGTTTTGGCGGGTCTTGGTACTGGACGTTTGGAAGAGACTCTGCCCAGCATCCTGCAGAACGTTTCGAGCAGCAAGTCATCGGTACGAGAAGGCTTCATGACACTCTTTATCTATCTGCCAGCTTGTTTCGGAAACAGTTTCGCCAATTATCTCAGCAAGATCATTCCTCCTATCCTTGGTGGATTGGCAGACGATGTCGAGTCGATTCGCGAGACTGCGCTGCGCGCTGGTCGTCTCTTGGTCAAGAACTTCGCCACGAAGGCTATCGATCTGCTCCTGCCAGAGTTAGAGAGAGGCCTCGCAGACGACAGCCATCGTATCCGTCTCAGCTCCGTCGAGCTTGTCGGAGATCTGCTATTCAACCTTACTGGTATCAGTGGTAAGGAAGGCGAAGATGTCGAAGAAGGCGCCAAGGAAGCCGGTCAGTCCCTGCTCGAGGTGCTTGGAGAAGAGAGACGCAACAAGGTGCTGTCAGCACTGTACATCTGTCGCTGCGATACCTCCGGACTTGTCCGCACTGCCTCCATCAATGTCTGGAAGGCACTGGTTGCCACACCACGTACCCTGCGCGACCTCATCCCTACCCTCACTCAATTCATCATTCGACGTCTCGCCAGCTCCAACCAGGAGCAAAAGCTTATTGCTGGCAACGCTTTGGGAGAGCTTATGCGCAAGTCTGGCGATGGTGTGCTCGCGCAATTGCTGCCAACCCTCGAGGAAGGCCTGCACACCACCGATACAGATGCCAAGCAGGGTATCTGCATAGCACTTCGCGAGTTGATCACGGCCGCCGTGCCAGAGCAGCTAGAAGACTACGAGAAGACACTGGTACAAGTCGTACGAACGGCATTGGTGGATTCCGACGAGGACGTACGAGACGCTGCTGCCGACGCCTTCGATGCAATGCAGCAGATCTTCGGCAAGAAGGCCGTCGACCACGTTCTGCCTTACTTGCTCAACCTACTCCGCAGCGAGGAGGACGCACAGAACGCTTTGTCTGCTCTCCTTACACTTCTTACAGACCAGGCAAGATCCAACATTATCTTACCCAACCTTCTACCTACCCTTCTCACCTCGCCTATGTCTGCGTTCAACGCCCGCGCCATTGCCTCGCTGTCTGAGGTTGCAAGCTCCGCCATGACCAGGAGGTTGCCAACTATCTTGAACACGATGATGGACAACGTCATTGCCAGTAAGGACGAAGCTCTCAAAGAAGATCTGGAAACCTCATTTGACACGGTTTTGTTGTCTGTCGATGAGTACGATGGTCTCAACACTGCTATGAGCGTTATGCTCACTTTGTCGAAACATAACGACGAACGCAGACGCGCTCGTGCAGACATGCACCTGGCTAAGTTCTTCGCCGAGACCGATGTCGACTTCTCCAGATACTACCCTGACCTCATTCGGGCACTGCTCGTCTCTTTCGATGACAGCGATAAGGAGGTTGTCAAGGCTGCATGGACAGCCCTCAGCACGCTCACATCTAAGCGCCTCAAGAAGGAAGAGATGGAGTCTCTTGTCATCTCTACTCGCCAGACTCTGTCGCAGGTTGGTGTTGCCGGTGCAAATCTGGCCGGTTTCTCCTTGCCAAAGGGTATCAGCGCCATCCTACCTATTTTCTTGCAGGGTCTCATGAACGGCTCGGTCGATCAGCGTACACAAGCGGCCCTGGCCATCTCGGACATCATCGACCGTACCGATGCCAAGGCACTTCAGCCATTTGTCACCCAGATCACTGGTCCCCTCATTCGTGTGGTTACCGAGCGCTCGACAGAAGTCAAGGCAGCTATCTTGCTTACACTCAACAACTTGCTTGAGAAGATCCCAACTTTCCTCAAGCCATTCTTGCCTCAACTGCAGCGCACATTCGCCAAGTCTCTTGCAGATACATCCTCCGATCTTCTGCGAGCGCGTGCAGCCAAGGCTCTGGGTACACTGATCAAGCTTACTCCCAGGGTGGACCCTCTCATTGCAGAGCTCGTTACTGGGTCCAAGACCAGCGACGAGGCTGTCAAGCTGGCTATGTTGAAGGCATTGTTTGAGGTGGTCAGCAAGGCAGGCAAGAACATGAGCGATGCCAGCAGGAACGCTATTCTGGGTCTCATCGATACCGAGCTCGATGACTCGGATGGTAAGCACCAATTCCCATACATTGGAGCAGGCCTCGCAACTAACAGTGTCCAGATTCCATGGCAATCACCAATGCCCGCCTGTTGGGCGCACTCATCAGCTGCTTAGGAGAGGAGGCCGCTGCCAGCTTGCTCAAGACGCGCGTGCTTACCACCCATTTCAGCAAAGCGTCGGTGCTGGCTCTCAATGCCATCTTACTTGATGCACCAGAGGCACTTACAGGAAGCTTTGTAGACGAGACCATGCACGTCATCTGCCAGGGTATTGCACACAGCCAGCCGGTCATCTCAGACAACTGCGTCCTTGCAGCCGGTAAGTACCTGCTCAGCGACAAGACAAACAAGACGTTCGAGCACACCAAGCCCATCTTTGAAGCTCTTGCTCCCGTCATCGAGCCGGGTCACCCCGTCGACACACGTCGCCTGGCCCTTGTCGTCCTGCGCACTGTCGCGCGCGAGCACAACGATCTTGTTCGGCCACACATCCCGCTCCTTGTCCCTGTGGTCTTCGCGTCGGTCCGCGATCCCGTCATTCCCGTTAAGCTTTCCGCCGAGGCTGCGTTCCTCACCATCTTCTCTGTGGTTGAAGAGGAGGGTGCAGTGTTCGACAAGTACATGGCGGATAAGGGTAAGAGCCTGCCGGCCCAGCAGCAGAGGAGTATGAGCGAGTACTTCAAGAGGATTGCATTGAGGTTGGCGAACCAAGCTAGGGAGAAGAAGGAAGCGGAGGGAGGTTCTGGTGGTCTAGGATTGAGCAGTGACGAGGTGGAAGATGAGAGGGAGATTTGGAGTGTGGGTAAGGTGGAGTTGGGAGATGTGTTTGGGGACAACTCGTAGATAGAGGTGGAAGAGAAGGAGAAAAGCAGGGCGTCTTGCACGTTTAGATTCGCGTAGTTTGAGCATATTTGATGAATGCATAGCGTTTACTGAAGTTCAGAGCACGCATGGTGCAAGCACGCAAGCTGCCTGGGTGCATCTCATGTCACATGGGCTCAGCTCGGCAGAAGTAGCCACAGCAGCCACGGAGCCACCACGCTTCCCCACTCGCTACGAGCACGCGGCCCGTGGTGCAGCGATTGGACGATTGGGCGCGTTTCAGCGTCAACGTGCGGCTGTTCAAGGGCCCTGGTCGAGGCCAAACATGTAACAGCGTTCAAGCAGATTATCCAGAGGATTTGCCGCGCTGCTCTGGATTCATCGACGGGGTACCTGCAGCAGCTCGTCGACGTCGACATCATCGCCGCGTGCTCCCGTGAGCCCCTGTGCTAGCTCCGCCCTCGCCGCGGGCCCAGTCCATCTGATCGCCAAGTTGGCTAGACGAATCAGGCACGAGGCCGGGGGTAAACATGACTTCAGACTTGGCCGTAGCACGCTGGCTCGACGACGCCGCTTCGAGACAGCCGCCTGACACGTTGCTGCACCCAGGCGATGAGTTCCCGCTACGCACCTTCTCCAATCCGCCCTCGACATCAAGCCTCTCCGACGTCAGCAGCGACGACGACGACGACGACAACGACGAAGCAGACGCACCTCGCCGGACCGCTGGACCTGCCTCTACTAAGCGACGCCCGGCCGACGTAGCGAAGCTCATCCACCCGCCGACGCCGACGGGTGCGACGTTTGGCATGGAGCAGAGCACGAGACGGCGATCTTCTTCGATTACGGGCGCTGCCGCCGCCGCAGCCACAAGCAGCAAGGAGCGCAAGCACCGGAGCAAGCGGCGGCGAGACGACCACATTGCCGAGGAAGGGGAGGACAGCCAGGGCGCTTCGGACAGCGGCTCCCGCAGCGACAGCACCGACTTTGAGCTCGACGACATGAGCGCTGACGGCCTGGAAGACGACGAGGAGACGGGCCTGACCAAGAAGGTGCGCCGCAAGAACGCACGGCGGAAGCGCAGGAACACGCTGCTCGACAACCGCATTGTGCCCGATAATGGTCTCGCCTTCACCAAGGAGGAGAAGGCCCTCGCCGACCAGAGTCTGTACCGCGACATGCTCATCAACGTGGCCCTGATCTGTCTGTGGTGAGTCTCCCATGCCACACACACCCCAATGGCACGACATGGTTACTAATGCGTGTCATCAGGTACCTCTTCTCGATATCCATCTCCGTCTACAACAAGTGGATGTTCAAGGTCGACCAGGGCGACGGCGCCACCCAGAACATCTTCCCCTTCCCGCTGTTCACGACATGCTTGCACATGCTGGTGCAGTTCTCGCTCGCCTCTCTCGTGCTGTTCCTCGTACCATCCCTTCGACCTCGACACGACTCCCTCAACCCGCACGCGACCGGCGCACGTGCGGAACCCGTGGACCCCAAGAAGCCACTCATGACCAAGTGGTTCTACTTCTCCAGAATAGGACCCTGTGGCGCTGCGACAGGCATGGACATTGGCCTGGGCAACACGAGTCTGAAGTTCATTTCCTTGACTTTCTTCAGTGCGTATTTCATTCATGGCATGGTTCCAAGCTAACAGCAACAGCAATGTGCAAGTCGTCTGCACTCGGCTTTGTCCTCATCTTCGCCTTCCTCTTCCGTCTCGAGCAGCCCTCGTGGCGTCTCGTGCTCATAATCGCAATCATGACTGTCGGCGTCGTTATGATGGTGGCCGGCGAGACTGCCTTCCACGCCCTCGGCTTCATTCTCGTCATGGCCTCGGCCTGCTCATCCGGCTTCCGCTGGTCACTCACCCAGATCCTCCTCCTTCGAAACCCCGCTACCGCAAACCCATTCTCCTCCATCTTCTTCCTCGCCCCCGTCATGTTCGTCAGCATCTTCGTCCTCGCTGTGCCTGTCGAGGGCTTCGGCGCCCTCCAGGAAGGCCTCGCGCGGCTCTTCGACCAGAAAGGCACAGCCCTCGGCATCGGCATCCTGCTCTTCCCCGGCTGTCTCGCGTTCCTGATGACGTCCTCCGAATTCGCTCTGCTGAAGCGCACATCGGTCGTCACGCTCAGCATCTGCGGCATCTTCAAGGAGGTCGTGACCATTACGACGGCCAATCTGGTCTTCAAAGACCCACTCACGCCTATCAACTTGACAGGTCTTGTGGTCACGATCGGCAGCATCGCGCTGTACAACTACATGAAGATCAAGAAGATGCGCGAGGAGCACTTGCTCAAGGCGCACCTCGATGGCCAGGAGGAATATGCGCCTGTCAACACAGCGGACCCTGATCGTGGCCCCAGGCCGAGTGCGAGTATGTCCAGAGGCATCAGAGCAAGCCTGCAGCTAGCGCCTGGTGCTAGCGGACCCGTGGGTGATTCACCAGCACGAGCGAGTCCGGTCAAGAGGCCGGAGGACTTGGACTGAACAGAACTTGACTAGGAGCTTGCAGGCGACTTCGTCTCGGTGCACAAGGCATCTTTACTTGGCTTACAGCGACTTCTGTTCCCACTTCTGTGCTTCTGTAATGTATTTTGGGACTTACATCTGCATTGCATATATGGGCGTTCTGGCATAAAGCGTGGTAACACGCACGGGAGATACCCTTCCCTAGGATTGATAACTGAATACATCTTTTCTTGCGTCTACAAATTGTCTCTGAAACCGTGATTTTGAAGCGAGATTCTACAATGTAGCAGAATTCTGTACTTGATGTCTGACTGTCTGCCAGTGTTTAAGCGGAGCAGTCATCGATGCTAATCTGGGTGGCGATGATCTAATCGCGCGCATGCCTCACAGGACTAACAGCGACGCCTATCACGCGCACACTATGCCAACGGTGTCCTTTGCCCTCTGACACCTTCCATCGTCTGTGTCTGCGGACATTTCGATTCTCCATTTAGCCGTGCCAGGCATCTGTTTCGCGTTTCACATTGCTGCCCAGACTCCGGAGCTTACCCAGGTCGCTCGAGCCTCACGCCGAGACAAGGACGACGTCCGACCGCGTGCATACATCTCTGTGAGACACGACGTCTCTAGTCACTCTCCAGTCCCTTCAACATGCGGCTCCTCACCGCTGCCCTAGCAGTCCTGCCCGCCCTCACGTACGCGCAGAACCTCGACATCACCGTCACCAAGCCGGCAGAATGCACGCGCAAGACGCAGAACGGCGACACGGTGTCGATGAGGTACAAGGGCACGCTGACCGACGGCACGCAATTCGACTCCAACTTCGACAACGGGCGGCCATTCGACTTCAAGCTCGGCGCCGGCCAGGTCATCGAGGGCTGGGATAAGGGGCTGCTGGGCATGTGCATTGGCGAGGGCAGGAAGCTGACGATCCCGCCGGGCCTTGCGTATGGCAGTCAGCGCGTTGGTCCGATTCCAGCGGGAAGCACGTTGATCTTCGAGACGGAGCTGCTGGGCATCAAGGGCGTCAAGACCGAGCCTGTAGACGAACCGCATCACGGCAACGAGCCCGTTCTGCCTGGCAACCCTACGCCTACCCACCTCGACGAGGCGCCCAAGACTGATGCGCTCAAAGAGCCTATGCCCACGCCTCCCCCCGAGGCATCGCAGTCCGCGGCCTTTGCAGTCCCAACCGCAGTCCCAACCGCAGCACCCTCCACCATCGCAGCGGCCGGTAAGCACCCCCTCGAAGGCGAGGACGGCAAGGGCGAATGCAATCTGCTTGGCGACTTTGCGCTGCTCGTTCAGGGCGCCCTGGGCCTCCTCGCCGTCTCTTCGCTCGCCATCAAGCGCCTGCGCGAACACCCCCGCCGCCCCATGAAGATCTGGTTCTTCGACGTGTCCAAGCAGGTCTTCGGCTCCGTGCTGCTGCACCTCGCCAACGTCCTGATGTCCATGCTGTCCTCGGGCCAATTCGACATCGCAACGCAGACGCAAAACACCGGCGCCGCGGCCGTGGCAGCAGAAAAGGGCGATGAGCCCAACCCCTGCTCGTTCTATCTTTTGAACCTGGCCATCGATGTACGTCCCGTTACTATACACCAAGCGAAAAGTATGTGAACTAACTGTTGGCAGACCACAATCGGCATTCCCATCCTAGTCCTGCTTCTCAAGGTCCTCCACCGCGCCTTCCTTCTCACGCCCCTCGCATCGCCTCCCGAATCCATCCGCAGCGGCAACTACGGCCACCCGCCGCGCGCCACCTGGTGGCTGAAACAATCCGTAATCTACTTCCTCGGCCTCATCGGCATGAAGCTGTGCGTGCTGGCCATCTTCGCGCTCCTGCCGTGGATAGCGTGGGTCGGCGACTGGGCACTACGCTGGACAGAGGGCAATACCGCGCTGCAGATTACCTTTGTCATGTTTGTGTTCCCGCTCATCATGAACGCGCTGCAGTATTGGATCGTGGATGGTTTCATTAAAGACCCCGCGGGGCAGGAGAGTGGGTACCAGGGCGTGGGCGAGGATGACGACGACGAAGACGACGACGAGTGGCTTGAGCGTCAGCGCAGGAGGAGGGAGCAGGGCGTCGATGGGGACGAAGATAGCGATGTCGAGGATGGTGAGAGTAGGGGGTTGAAAGAGGCTAATCCAACCGTGCTGCCGAAGAGGGGACAGTATGATCCGGCGATTGATGGCGAGGGCAGCAGTAGGGAGCAGAGCAAGACGCGTGTTGATTAGAGCGGTCAGTTGGGCCTGTGTCGGTGCCTTTAGATTGAGAGCAAGTTTTCTTCAAACCTCAGACGGATTCAAAGTACAGTTCGTCAGTGCGTGATCTCTGCACACCAACTTGCATTCATAAGGCTACAATCTACTGTGCTGTATACTCGTTGACTAACGATACTTCGCCATGCTAGTGACGCGCCCTGATGATACCTAAGAACCCGAACCCAAACAAGATGACGAGACCTTCAGTGACACCGCAGAGCAGTGCACAAGGAAAAGCGATGCAAAGCGATGCAGATCAGTCCCTTCTCAATCCGCAATCACCATGCACGCCGAACCAGCACTCAACAACGCGCTTCTGTGCCTGACACTCACACATCACAGAGGTCCAACGCCAGTTTAATAGTGCATCGATATATTGAATCTGTCTTTGTGCGCTGCCGACGCACACACACTATCTTGCGCAAAAGGTCACGCCAACAGCAAAAACCCCACCAACTCCATTCTCATGCAGTATAAACAGTGCGAAAAACGCCAGTCCGCTCCACTCCGCCTCTTCGTCTAATCGCCCTCCACGTCCTCAGGCCGTTACAGGTACCGATAGTCGGGCGCCCGGGGCTTGCGGCCGCGCTGCCGGTTCGGATTTACCGGCTGTCGGTCGTACGCGTCGTTGTACTGTGCGTTTGCGTTCTGCGGGGCGTTGAAGGCGAAGCCGTTCATGCCGTTCATGTTCGGCATGTTCTGCATCTGCGGGTTGAAGTTGTTCATGCCCATGGGCATGTTCATGGGCATCTGCATGTTAGGCGGCATGTTCTGCATCTGCATGTTCTGCATTTGAGGGTTGAAGCCGTTCATGCCCATCATCATAGGATTGAAGCCGTTCATGCCGGGCATCATCATGCCGTTGCCCATCATATTCATGTTGGGCATGCCCATGGGCATGTTCTTAAGCGCCTCCATCTGCGCGATGAAATCCTGCTCCATTGAGTTCTGGGGTTGTTGCTGTTGCTGTCGCATTGCCTTTGGAGCGGTTGGAGGTTGGATCTCTGTGGGTGGGGATTTCCTTTTCTTGCTTTCAGAGTCAGATGTTGGCTCTTCCGACTTTTGCTTCTCGGACGGATCAACAGAAGTTTCTTTGTCATTTTGGGGTACATTGGTAGCACTCGCATTGTCCGATTCAGTAGGTGCCTGCGCTGCTTGCGCTGCTTTCGCTGCTGCTTCTGCTGCCTCCACTTCCGCCTTTGCCTGTGCATCCTTCTCTGCCTTTGCCTCTGCCTTTTCCTTTGCCTTTTCGGCCTCGAAGTCGCGAATGCGGGCCTCCATTTCCTTGTCAGGTGTGAACTCGATCAGAGTCTCCTCTCCGCAATTGGGGCAAATAAGATCATTGTCTGCTAGCGAGGACTCAATACAATCGTTGCAGTAGGTCTTCTCACAGCACGCCGTCTTGACGGGCTGCACAAACATCCTGTTATCAAGTGGGCACTCAAGGCCTCGCTCGCGTACCTCCTTGCTTGCTGCATCTGCATTGGCGGCCTGCGCCTTTGTGGCTTGTGTCTTCTCTTGGAACTTCTCCCAGGTCTTTGTGTCTGTCATGACCTGTACATATTCTCCATCGGCATTCAACATGACACCCTTGGCGTCCTCGTCCACCTCAGACTTGTCGACCACCTTGAGGAAAGATTTGGGGATGCCCGTTGTGCGCTTCGGGCAGTGGACGGGCTTGAAGTCCGGGTTGTCGTTCTCGGGACATTGTTGGATCCAGTGGCCCTTCACGCCACACCGCCGACAGACGTAGCCGGATGGGGGATCGTAGCTAGGGACGTTGACGGGCTTCTTCTTGTTATATACAGGCTTCGCATGTGACAGAGACTCCTTCTGCGCATCCCAGACCTGTGCTGACTCCGCAAGGAAAGCAGCTTCTGCATCGGTTTCGGTGCCACCCATGGGGCGGGGTGCTGCGACTGCGGGGGCGTCTTTCTTGATGGCGCGTACTGGGGGTTTTCCCGAGACGTAGCGCGCGATCTTGCTGAACCCTCGCTGGGCCGGCCGTCGCACAGCGATGACGGTGCTTGTGCGCGGGATTGTGGTTGTGTCGTCGTCGTACTCCTTGGTAGGCTCGTCCTCGTGGTAGATGTGGAGGTTTAGGTCGGTGCTCTTGGCCATGCCAGAGGCCTCGATAATGGCACGCTTCAGCTCAAACACGGAGATCTCGTTGCCATCGAAGGCATAGCGCTCCGGCTCCTTGGAGTTCTTGAACTTGTAAAACACCGACGACGACATGGTGTCGGCAACGTGTTCGTGTAGGAGTGCGGTTGTGAAACTACGTCTGTTGTTGTGGCCAAGTTGTTTGCGTGAGGTGTTGGTGAGAGTGGAGAAGGAAGGAATCACCGACCGGGGCTGTGAAGACAGGCGGGCCGTCGCCGACTGCAGCTGCAACAACAACGGTTCGGCGAATTAGCGCAGTCACGTGCATTGATATGTCAGCTGCAACTTTGGTTCGAGAAGGGTCGTTGGACCATGGATTCACAACTCAACAGCTCACGGATATTTTCCAAACACTGTGATGGTGGTGACTTCACCCTCGTTCATTGACTTCTTTGTTGGTATGCTCGCACGAGCTCAGACTTGGTTTTAGACAAAGACGGTGTCGTTGGGCTTGTTCAGAGAGCTTAGCGCTCAGAAAGGCCGAGCACTTCTGACACGATCACTAGGAGAGGAATCGCAAGAGGGACCTATCAGAGCGGGGTTCTACTCCGCATGCATTGAATGTGGGCTCTACGAAGTGCATCACTTTTCCACGACTCCAGCCATAAACACTCTTGCGTGCCCCACATTACATCGACCTTGTCTTTCAGTCCGTAGTATTCGTAGATCAGGAATCACACCAGTTCTATCCTCTAGAAGCGACTGATATCGCGGCCGAACAGCCAGTTCACAGCCCTGTCACAATGTTAGTGGACATGTCCAACATTCAATGATCGCGACTCACCAGTAGACCGGCACCAAGATCTTGTTTCTCCAGCTGACCGTCCTCGTCAAGTAAGCTCCACGCCAGATTGCCCAAGCAATGTAGCCCTGCAACCTGCCCCATTTGCCTCCTTGGAAAAGCGCATCCCAATTCCCGATGTACGCCAATGTACCTAGGTCTCGGAACTTGAAACCAGTCTTGTCGAGGTCCTGCTTGTTGAGCCGTTTCGCGAGCCAAAGACCCTTCTGCGAAGCGACCTGCGCTGTCGCGGGATAAGTGGTACCTTCGATGATACCACAGTCTCCGAGAACGTAAACGTCATCCACGACAGCTGCTACGTGTTTGTCGTTCTTGCCCTGAGGGACAACTTTCAGACGGAGGCGATCGTCGGTGATGATAGATCCAGATTTTTCGTCTTTCTTAACTTTCCATGCCACGTCT
Source organism: Didymella sp. IMI 355093 (assembly GCA_027946495.1). Taxonomy (NCBI): domain Eukaryota; kingdom Fungi; phylum Ascomycota; class Dothideomycetes; order Pleosporales; family Didymellaceae; genus Didymella; species Didymella sp. IMI 355093. The sequence goes on from JAPEUZ010000003.1 coordinate 291,175, forward strand.
TTGGCAAAGCTGGGGTCCCCTGCTGATTCGATAAGTCGGAGATTGTCCGGAACTGCTCGCACATTGCTGAGAGCCTGGTCCACGAACGGGTTCTGCATCAGTCCAGTGCTCCAGACACACATGCCTACTCCAAGTTCACCCTCCTCCTTGATTTTTAGTGTAAACAGTCGGAAATCTTTGTCAGAGCTCAGGCTGCTGCGCTCGAATGGCGATCCATGGCTGAGTTCTTCCACATGGTGTTTGGTCTTGATGTCGATTCCTTCACGTCTGAACTTGTCCATTGCGTAACCGGCCAGCTTTTCGTCGAACATAGGTAGAACTTTCTCGGCCACATCGTACACGGTGATCTTGTGGTACTTGATCAACTCAGGGTAGATTCGGGCCATGTCTTCGTTGATGAGATCGTGCAGTTCAGCGCTGAACTCGATTCCAGTCGGACCGCCTCCGACAACTGCGAAATTCAACAATTGTTTCTTCATCTCTTCAGGAGTGGTTGGTAAAGCTGCGGCTTCGAAGCATGCCAGCAGTCGATTTCTGATCTTGCGTGCGTCGCCGACGTCTTTCAGAAAGAATGCATGTTCTCGTACACCTGGCGTTCCGAATGTTTGGCTGTAGCAACCAACTGTGACGATCAACTTATCGTAGGTCATATCAAAAGTCTTGCCCTTCTCAACATCTGACCGCCTGTGCGACGCTCTCTCTTCTTGCGATTCGCCAGCATGGCGATCTTGAGTCAGTGCTAGGCCCTGTGTTGGATCATCCACTGCCTGCTCAATTGTGAGAGTATTTTTCTTGAAGTCAACATCATCGGCCCATCCCTGCACGAATTCGACTTTGGTGCGCCGACTCCTGACCGGTTCCAGTGCTGTTCGGAATTCTAGAGTGCCGACCGCTGTTGAGGCAAGCAACGGCGTGAATGCGAAGTACGACCTTGGCGATACTACCACAGTCTGGTATTTATTTGTGTCGAGCTGACGTGCAACTGTAAATCCTGCCCATCCTCTAAAAATCATTAGTATTCGTAACCTTCTTTTGGGGCTGAATGGCAGCATACGATCCTAGAATGACTACACGTTCTCTATCTACCACATGTGTTAGGTGTTCCTACTTTCTACACAGTTGCAGACGTAATACTCACTGTCTTGCCCAGAGTCTAACTGCTTGATAGTGATGCTTCGCTGCTGCTGCTGCTGTGAAATATATGCGGGAGTCGAAGTTTTAAGTTGAGGTCGTGTGGCTGCACGTGACAGCTGTCTTGTCGCAATTAAAGGCAGTATTGTACGTTCTGAATGCTTAGCGATTGTCCGTCGAGCACTCCATGGTAGCTGGTGCAGGCGCGATAGTTGAGTCCTTGATGCCATGTTGGTCCTCCAACGCTCGATTTGGATAGGCAATTGGAATGTAGTCAAAGTCGACCCAAACTAATAACGTTGCGGGTGCATCAGTTTGCTACCAGAAGCGCCTTCTTACGATAACGTTTTGCGACCCTGGTCGGGTGCAAGCGGAAGTAACAATGACGCATGTCGGATCCCCGGAAGGCGTCCGGCGCTGTTGGCGCCTCGGCATCAACAAGGTTCCTTTGCGGGCATTACGATACGAACAAGACTGCGTAAGTCATACAAATGTTACGAGAAGCTCAGCTTGTGTCTACTTTGCAGTAGTGATAGGTGCATGTCACGGTTGAACATCTTAGCAAGCATTATGGAACTTGGAAATCTACTTGGATTCGTAAGGTCTAGAAAGTCTTGAAAGAACCCACCCAACCTCGTGGTATACATCTAGAAATGGCTCACAGGACTAAAGTCGACTGCAATAAAATGTGTGCTCCGCTTCGCGATCTTACAAGAGGGTATCGCCAAGAGCGCAACGGATAATAGAGTTACCAGCGCGGATAGTATCGCTGGCGCCGACCTCGTCAAGGCTAGGGTTGACCTCAACAAGATCGAGCGCGATGAGAGAGCCAGTCTCAGCAACGCATTCGGCAATGAAGTCTCCCTCGCGCAGTGTAAGTCCGCCTCGAACAGCGGTGCCTGTGCTGGGTGCCCACATGGGATCGAGAGCATCGATGTCGAATGAAAGGTGGATGGGCGTGTCGCTGCCGATCCAGGCCAGCGCCATGTCCATGACCTTTCCGATGCCGTGCCTGTGTGATTGTCAATATCTCGAGCTTTGCGTGTACGAGTTTGGAAGTTTACCTGTCAACGTCGTGCATCGAGAAAGCCTTGATGCCGTGTTCCCTCAGAATCTTCTTCTCCCCACGGTCGATGTCGCGGAGGCCGATGTAGACGAGCTTCTTGGTGCTAAGCATGTGCTCGGGCTTGAGCCAACCGAAGCAGTCTTCGCGATCCTCTTTAGCGAGACCCGTGAGGAAGGAGACAGGCATGCCGTGGATGTTGCCGCTGTCTGATGTCTCAGGTGTGTTGATATCGGCGTGAGCGTCGACCCAGATGACAGCGATCTCTCGCCCCAGCCGTTCACGCATCGCCTTTGCTGTACCGGAGATGGTACCCATGGCAATGGAGTGGTCACCGCCGAGGGTCAGAACAAGCTTGCCGTCCTTCGCGTAGTTGTACACCTGGTTACTGACCTCCTTTGTGACGGCGCTCACGAACTTTGGCCTCTTCATGCCACGGTAGTCGGGATCTTCCAAGGGCAGCATCTCAGAGTAGTTGTGCACTTGTCCATCGAATGCAACCTTGAGGTCGAGGTCTCCCTCCAGCTCTTTGATCAGACCGGCCTCAATGAGGGCCATTGGTGCAGCATCGACACCCGGCTTGGGCTGCGGAATTGGTTAGGTTTTGAATTGTCACAAGTGCATTTAGAGAATCCCACCTGACCACCGCTGAAGCCCACAGCAACAACACCGACATCCTGGCGGTTGGGCAAGAATTTTGGTTGAATAGATGGTGCGGCGGACATGTTGAGCTGTACCAGTGTTAGCGTTTGTCACGTGCAAGCGGCTCGACAAGGGATGGAGTGCTCGTTACAGCCACGCAAACATCGCGGTGCAACGGGAAATAGGTGTGATTCCTTAGCGTCAGAAGGATAGCAGACATACTATGTGAATAGAGGAACGTTTCTGCTATGTGGCTGGCAGGAGTGAATCACAGTATAAGGGAACGCTGAATGCGGACTGATATACAGTTGACGTGTAGAGACAGAGCAAACGAACAGAGAATGAGATGGGCTGCCGGAAGGAGGCCAGCTGGCGATATTTATCGTTGTTGGTCCAGCCGCGCTTCTTACGTTATTGACTTCACCGATTTTTCGCGTCTCTCTTATACATGCACTTAGGAGCGATGCCCCGAGTATTTTATCACTTAACGGTCACAAGGGACGCGCTTTTATCTCAGAACCCCCACTAGGCATTTCAGGTCCGGCGCGATGTCAGAAAGGGCAGCTGCTCAAAGGAGAGCTGTTTTATTCTTGTTGGCAGTGCTTCAAAGGCCTCATAATCAGGAACATAAACAAAATATCGCAGCAACAGCTTGGAGTTGCATGTAAATGTTGCTGTCCCCCGCAACATTAGGCTGTTCCTTCCTCTGGCCGCCTCGGCCGCCTCTTGTGTGATTGGCCGGCGTGCGGACAACTGCGGCCAAACCTGTTATCGCTGCTCACCTGCGCCAATCGCTTTCCCTCGGTCTTGGACTCCTTCAGCCGCTATCTTACCCAACATGAAACCACGCGACCTCCTTCGCGAGCTCAGACCAGATGTAAGCTTCCCGTCACGCGGCCAACGACGACACAGGACTCCAAGGCGATCGATAGATGAACGTTGACGTGCAGGTTGTCGTTTGTAGTACACACCCTCTACGGGAGCCGCGGCGGGTTCAACACCCGAGCAACCTGAATTGCCTCAAGCCACTCAAAAGCTCGCGCATCTATTAGAGTCGGACAGTTGACGCCCTCCTCACCCGTTGTTGTTGTTATTTTGACAATGTCCGCTATCAGATTTGTTAGATGGCAAAGAGATCAAACGTGTAAGAGCTTTGCCGTCGAACAGCGTGATTCAACAGTCATTAACTATGTACGTCTAGAGTATACTGTCCTCGCTCGTCGTTCATCCTTCATTACATTAATCATTAAGTACTCGATCTTGGTTGATCATGGCCTGGCAAATTCCAATCTTTCTAAGCAGAGTACTGCCACGCACCGGGCTGGTCGACCGAGGCTACAATGTATTAGCATTTCACAAACAAAGTAGTAGTGGGATCAACTTACAGATGATAGCGCTGAAGCCAAGGCAGTCAGACTTAGCCTTGAAGTCCTGGGTCTGGCCATAAACCTGGTAACCGGTACTGGCAGGGCACGCGACGAAACCGGTGTCAAAGTTGAGGTAGCCGAAGTTCTCGCCGTTGGCAGCCGGAGTCTTGCTGAAGCCCTCGACAACGGAGCCGTCGGGCTTGCTCACGGAGTGAGCGGTGGTGTAGCTCAGCGCGCCATCAGGAGCAACGTAGACCTGCTGGCCACCGGGCACAACAACGCCGAGAGACAGAGTATCATCACCGCCAGAAAAGACGGTGCTGTTGCCAGGAGGGCAGTTGGATGCGCCGATGGACTCAGCGGGGCAGTAGGTGGTTGGGCCACCGGCACCGATGTAGAAGTGACCGTTGCGAGCCTCTACGGCGCGGAGGTGAATGGGCGACGCGCTGCGGGCGGCGATGATACCGAAGTAGCCAGAGTCGGCGGCAGAAGAGGATGTTGGCTTGGGGGCAGCGTTGGTGCTGGCAGATGGAGGAGGAGCGTAGCACTCTCCGGCGAGAGCACCAGCGACGAGACCTGCGAAGGCGAAAGCGTACTTCATGATGAAAATTGGAGTGGTTGTAGTGGAATTGTTTGGATGGTTGGAGGTTGATGAGTTGGAAAGAATACCATGCGAGGCTGCTATGTATCTTTATATTCTCGAGTGCGGTGTCACGGCATAGCCATGCATCATGCATCTCAACGTCGTTACACAACTAATGCCTCTAGTATCAATTAGCTTACCCACTCTTGAGTACCTCCCCACTAGCAACCAGGTGATTGTATGGAGCGGTACTGCAAAGCGTTGCATCGAGTCGTTCCACACGCAGCTGAATCACAAACACGATGCTGATCGTCTCGTGTTCGCGATATCACAGGGCACCAAGTGCTCATTGGTTAGCAATCGTGCACTACAGGGTACGATAGATTGGCTTCGGCTGCTGCTAGCCCTAAGCGAGGTGCATCATTTGTATACTTTACGAGCTTTCGATAGTGTTCTACACAGATCTCTCTACGGAACTCGGCACTCGGACGCTGAGCGGATCGTAAGGAGCGTCTTTCCCAACCCTCTACTGATGTCACCGACCCGTATCCAGAGTTTTGAGGAATTCCCGCAGACCCCGCCGCCGCGCAGAAATCCCCTCGAAGCTTGGAGTGACGTTGAGGCTCGTTTAGCCCCGCTCTGCAGCGCCGCAGCCGCAACCTTAACTCGGAGAACCCCTTCCCCGGATTGAGCCCGACAAAAATAGCACGGCCATAACTCCGATGCATTTGCATTCAGTATTTGCCAACCACCGGCGGCCGCGCTGGGGTGTGGCCCGTAGCGCTCGTGTGAGCCATGGTTCAGTGTGAGGTGACGTTGTATGCAAGTGCTGATCAAGCCAGCCTCGCGGTGCGAATTGTAACGGTGCAGTGGCGTTGGTGAGCAGAGAATGCGGCTCTACCGGCATCAGTGGCTGTGTACGACGGCGACTGTTGCTGACGATTGTGCATTCTTTTTTCTCAACACATTCGAGCGCACTATCGTGTTTGTCAAGTGATCACTGGTGCTACGTACTCGGATGGAGTTTAGCGGGACTGAAAAAGCGCCGATATAGGTCAAGGTACGTAGGTAAGTTGCTGCAGGGTGTCCATTTGCGCAAATACCCATGGCCAATGCATATGAATCCTACACTAAGTAGCTGCATTATGCACTCTAACGCTATAAGGAAGGAGTTACCAGCCTCATTGTGTGATGCTGTATTGGCCCACGGATACTGTTCACTTCCATCGTAGAGACTGAATGAGATTGCTGGCTCCATGACACAAGCGACAAACAAAAACGTGTTCTCTCGCGTTGCAGAGAAAGTAGGCTGCAAGCTGCAAACTCTCCAAAACATTTGGAGGCAGTCAGCAATTGTCTAAATAGATATTGCAAGCGAACAAGTTTTCTCGGGGCTACAACATCGTGCTGTTATAGCCGACTTTTTCTGCTCCACAAGAGCGTGTTCTCCCCTTTGATAGAGATGGGACCGCGCGCTGAACCCTGAAGACTATTAGATATCTATCGATCAACGCGCTGCAGGAACGAACAATCGTTTTTCCACTTTCAACGGACTGTACTTGTGTAACAGTCTGTGAAGACGGCTTAACGCCCTATGGACTGACTGTCTTCGGTTGATGGTTGTCCTGGAGCTTCTTCAACGTCCAATCAATGGCCGTCGCAGAGAAAGCCGCCCCAATGGCATTACAACGTGATGCTACAAAGTACAAGGTTAGTTTCGAACATACCAACAGCGACCACTACCAACGGTACCTGCAAGACTACACAAAACTAAGACTTGTCCAGCAGTGATGCAAGGCTTGAACTTTGGAGCGTACCTGCATGACAAGGCCTCGAACAACCTCGCCGAAGCGCACAGCCTATGGAACTCCAACGTGTCCGCAAGACCTAGCGGTACAAACCCCGCAAAGAACACAGCCTGAAGCCAGATCCACATGAGGATGATACTTGTGCGTTATATTCAATCCCATCAACACTACGCTAACGAATCCATGGTATCCAACAACATCTTTATACGACGACCTTCACATCCACAAACACAGTTTTCCGGACGCGGTTCCAGCAGCAATCCAGTCCATCGTAGAGTGGAACTTGGCTACCGCAGGCACAGCAGTGATGCCCTCGCCGCCCAGTTGCGCCAGTTGCTGGCCCTTTCCTGTATACACATCGACGAAGCGGTTCATGTTGCCAATGCAGAATCGCTGTATATTATCCTGCGGGAACTGCTGCCATTGAGCGCGTAATCTGACTCACGATTAGCACATGCATTCGAATGCACATATGAAGGGAAAGCGGGGAAGACTTACATCGTGACCCACCGCCCGGTCTGGTTGTTGTGCGGCACAATGATGTTGGGCTTCATTTCCTGCTCCGAGAGTTCATGTCCGGGCTTCCAGTTCTTGCAATCCCCAAAATCGTAAATCTTCACCGTGTCATCGTAACTCGCTGTCGCAACCTGCCCCGCTGAGTTCCACGCCGCGTGGCTCACGCTCAGCCTACTCTCGTGCTCGCCCACCAGCGCAGGACCCCGCTCATCGCCCGACCCAGTGATCTTGCGCAGGTCCCAGAGCTTAAGTGTCCGGTCGAGCGACGCGGTGGCGACGAGATGCGGGTGTTGAGGGTGCAGACTGAAGCCGCCGATTTTCTTGTCCGAGAGCTGGAAGATCTGTGCGTCCATGACCTCGGTGCGCATATCGTACATGCCGAAGCGGCCGTCGAGTGTCGAGAAGTACAGCATATTTGCATCGTCCTTGGAGATCTCGAGGCCGGACAGCGGTTGATCTTCGTTGGGGTCCTGGGGGCCGTAGACTTCGACTGCGACCCCCTTCGCAAGATCGAGCTTCCGTATCGAGGAGTCGTATGATGCAGAGTACAGGGCGTTGGCGTCGTGCGGACTGAATTGGAAGGTGTGGATTGTGCGTGTATGGGGCTTGAGGGTAGTGATGGTGGGCCCTTCTACATCGGCGTCCTCGTCATCTTCGACCTTGACTTCTGCTGCCTTTTGAGAGGCGTCGCAGATCCCGAGGTTACCCAGCTTGTCGCCTGCGAAGACAAGCGGCTTCTCTTCGGTAGGGTGCATGCCCATAGCATAGATGCGCTCTGGTGTGATCTTGATCTCATTGGGCTCAAAATCTTCCCAGAGCTGCAGCCCGCTCATCTTTTCCCTCAACGCCTTCACATCCTTATCTGTAATATCGCTTGCATCGTCGAACTCAAAGGTGCGCTCGTACGGGTTCGCAGGGCCGACAATTCGTAGGAAGTTTCCGCTCTGATCCCATGTCTTGCCCACGACTGTGATATCGCCGAAATTGAAGGCGTCGCTGATGCGCTGCCTCTTCGCGCGATCGGCTTCTTTAATCGCGATGTATTCATCCTCTGCCTTGCGCTTGGCCTTCTCACTATCTGCCTCGATGCCTTTGAGGCGCGAAGACGTCCGTCGCGGCGCAGCCTCCTCGACCTTGACCTTCTTTGCAGGAGCTGCTTTCTTTGGCTTCGATTTTGTGGACGACGCTGCTTTCGATGTAGGTCCTATCCCAGCCTGCGCTGCCTCCATCTCCAAATTTCGCAGCAGCGCCTGCGTCTTCGCGATGTTCTCCTGTCTTTTGCGCTCATAGTCGCTGACTTCCGCCTTCTTAGCTTTTGCCATCTTTGTGTACCTTAGCTGTACTGGAAGGTTGGTCTCAGATTTGGTGCGATCGCGTCAGCGCGCAAAAGTATGGCACACGCGTCAATGTTGGTTTCTGCGGGTATCCTGGGAGGATTGAAGCAAAGAAGATGCGAGTGGAGTGTTCAAAGATGCGAAGCAACGCCAGGCTACAGCCAGATAGAGGATATGAAGACAGTGGGGTAGCAGGCTGCAGTGTTGAGCTTGGAGCACAGATCTTCACGATCGAAAGTGGTGGCGTCACGCGTCAGTGGAGAGAAACGCGTCCACGCGTTTGTCACGTGGACAGTTTTAACATAATGCTTAGAGCATTCGGTCGATAGATGACGGAACCGTGGGAGTACAGAAAAGCCGCAATGCCAAGATCGTTCATGCTAGAGGTAGTTACAGATGATGCATTGTTGCTCGTTATAGAAGATAGACGTTTCCGTCACGGTTCGTTGCCTCGGACTTCCGATGAACCGCCGGCGCATCATCACTCCACTCACAGGTCAATCTGATCTCCAGCAATACAACCACAATGCCTGCAACAACACGACTACCCTCTACGATAATTGGCGCACTCCGCGCCAGCACGTCGAAATCAGCACCAGCCTTCAGACAGCGATGTGCATACCACTCCTACGACTATGCCCAACCGCCGCCATTTCCGCCTGCTGAGACCAAGATCCTGTCTTCTGCCTACGCATATGTTCCGGACCATGGATTCACAATTGATGCGCTGAAGCTGGGTGCAAGGGACGCGGGATATTTGGATGCTTCCACGAACCTGTTCCCGCGAGGCGTGTTCGATCTGATCAACTACCACCTTGTCACACAACGACTGGCACTTAAGGACTCGGTGCAGTTCCCAGATGCGAAGGACGGCAAGAAGATAGGAGTAGGAAGCAAAGTCAGATCTCTGACACTGGCGAGGTTGAGAGCGAACGAGCCAGTTCTGCATCGGTGGCAGGAGGTATATTCTCCCAATCTGTCAAGACAAAGGTCGTATACTGACTTGTTCAGGCACTCGCTGTGATGGCACAACCAACGTATATCCCACCCTCTCTCCACGAACTCGCGGCTCTCGCAGACGAAATCTGGTTCCTCGCCGGCGACCAGAGCGTGGATACTAGTTGGTATACAAAGCGCGCGACGCTATCGACCATTTACTCTGCGACCGAGATTTTCATGACGCAGGACACATCAAAAGACTTCGTTGAGACAGAGCAGTTCTTGGACAACAGGCTGCAGGATCTGCAGACAATGGGAGGATTTATGGGCAAGTTGGGCGAGTGGGTGAACTACACCGGGCACAGCACTATCAATGTGCTAAGGAGCAAGGGCGTGAGGATATGAGGATATGTACAGTCTACGTGGTCGGCTCCAGGCCAGGCTGTGTCGCTAAAGTTCAATTGGAAGGGTGTTGGGAGGGGCGATGTCAAGTCTGGACACCAGCTTGTGACGGTCCAGGTGCCGAGCTGTCTTACCATGGACAGTAAGGCTGAAGTACCCTAGACAAGTTGGAGTCTGTAGCGAAGCGTCGACTTGAGTCAGTCTCCAAGCAGTGACCCGATTTGTGGATTCCTTTCTCCGCCCCAACCTTCATTGGTCTCGGACAACCTGTCCGAGACGATGTCATAACTACCCAATCCATCGTCCTACAAAACCAACATATGCACCACCGCGATTCAATTAGCATGCAGTACATATATCATTACACGTTGCTTTCGTCAGAGCCTTAGTGCGGCCGCATACCCAACTCCCCAGGATCCTATTGCTCGCACCGACTGGCACGGAACTCAGTACCGTAGTACGCTCCACAGGCCAGCTGCCAACCAATCACACATGTCTGTCACGCTCAAACACGATGAGGCGCAGCTGTTCCACCACTTTGTACGGCATCTTGCACGATGGCTAGACTGCACCAACGCCGCGAGAATATTCACCCTCGTTGTGTCCGAGAAGGCTGTAGAGTGTCCGACTCTAGTCGCTGCTATATTGTGCTTCTCCGCAAGGCACCAAGGAAAGAATGAGCAAGGCGAGGAGGCGTACGAACGTGCTATAACCCTGTTGATTGATCGCTTGAACGAGAGCCCGCCGCGGTACGATGAGATGCTGCTCTCGGCTGTGCTGTTGCTGCACTTTTCGGACCAGCTGAACTGTGAATTATAATCTCCAGACCCTGGTCTGACAACGGATGTATTCGCTGACTACATCCAGCACCAAAGTCTAATTATCTACGCGACAGGCACCACCTCAAAGGCACATCGAGCATCCTGCGCGCCTCAATGCCAACACCTTTCATCGATCCATCAGCAACTTCCCTTCGTGACGCAGCGTTCTGGATCTACGTGCGTCAATCCTTGTACAACTCTACTGTTAGTCAAGAGCCGTTAGATATCGACTTCTCGCTGGAGCTCCTGCCCACGCCAGACTTGCTCGTGGATCCGCACCCGCTGGCGTGGCTACGCATCGAGACCGCGTGGGCTAATCAGATGCTCTGGACCACAGCGTGTGTAGCTAACTTCTGCTTCTCCGGTCCGAAGATGATAAACGATTCCGTGACGCGGGCGTCAACATGGCAGGAGCTGTGGGACAGGACTCAGTCCTGGCAGAAGAGCAGACCGAAGGAGTTTAATGAGATTGGACGCGGACCAACGCAGGACAAGCACGCATTCGAGGACATTTGGTTCACGGCGGACTGGCATGGTGTGTACTTACTCCTGACTGCCCTGCGAGAAGATAGAACGTACTGACCTAGCGAAGTCATATCGTACGTTTTTCACCACTTTGCCTGTATCCTCCTTCTGAGGTATAAGCCTGATTCAAGATTCCTCACACGATGGGTCCGCTCCACGCTCTCTTCGACTGATGTGAGTATTCCGGTTTCGTCGTATGATAGACCACTACTCCACGCATCACTGAGTTCATCGAGTTGACATCTTCCAGCAAAAGATCCTCAAGCACTCCCGCGCCATATGTGCCGCCTGCAAATCCTCCATGGGAAACGCTCAATTGCTAATCATCCTCTGCCACACAGTGTTTATATGGGGGCCTCTCATGACGAGCCCCGCCGAGCGGAAGGAAATCCTGTGGATGCTGAGGGAATTCGAGAACAAGCACGCGTGGCGAACGGAATGGATTGTCGACGCTCTGAAGACGGAGTGGGGAATGAACTGAACGAAACGGTATAGTTGGATCCTGGAGGTTTGGTGCGTAAATAAATGCCGGACGTGTTTGCGGTTAAAACGGCAAGGGGAAGGGAGGGTACCTCGGGTTCCCTATTGAGGTCCATATTGCCCCGTCGTTATTGGCGGCAACTTGGGTTGGAAAGGCTAATACCAGTTGAGTCTGTGCTCCTACTAGAGCCTTGAGAAGGACAAGGGCAACAGTCAAGTTGCTAAGAAAGCTATTTGTAAGAGTGAATTTTCTAAAGATAAAAGAAGTAGTCAGATTTAATGTGTGCATTATTCACATATTTCGAACAACTCGGTTGGCTACAATTACTCAATGCGACAAAGCTGGTCTTTCCAGCAACATGAAATGCAAAATAAAAGCGCCCCTGATTTACCATCAGCTCAACTCGTTATTTAATACCGTCAAGATAAACTTCCAAACCCCGAAAAGAATGCACTCGTCTTCACGGTGGCAGCCGTCATTAGCGTGGTGGACAGTCGAATTAGGAAACAAGTAGACAGCGCCATCTACAACGCAGGCTCCAGGAAGTTTAACAGTTATTGAGGCATCCTCAGAAAGCTGCTAACTGCCTCCATGACCTTGACGAGGAGAGACGTCTAGCCGTGAGAGAAAGAGCATACCTGTGTTGAGCAGTCTGGTGATACCGCCACGTCCAACGCGTACCGCTCATGGCCCGACCGAAGCATTATGCCTTACGACCTGACGTAGCCGATGGGCTTTGGAATACAATGCCGTAAACCTTACTGAAAACCGGGGTGCTGATTACATTTTCCGTCTCTGTCATCGCACCCTTCAGGGCGCTGGAATAAGAAAGGTCATGTTGGAATGGAACCGGTGATTTCAGGATAAACTTTGACAACTCGCAGAAATGCAGTACTATGGATCGGTTTGACGCCATTGTTGCGCTTTTCTAGGGTTGATCAGCTTACCAGCTGATCGGTTCGACTGCATTGCCTAACACGACACCTCGTTGAGCGTGATGTATCTCAATACACCTAATGGGTCGGAAGAGACAGTATGACGATAGCGTAGTGTAGGTCCCGCTTTACTCCTTAGGCTCCTGTTTCACTCTCGCAGTATCGTCTTCGAGAAAGACCCTGTTCTCTCATCCGTACAGTTGGGACATTGTCACAGCACAAGATCAGACTTTCTGCCTTCTGGACTCAGATACCTAAACACAGTCTCCCGTGACTCACAAGTCCACTCTCTTCTGACCATACCGCAAGCCACGTCCTCGCATACGAGCTTGATCTCGTTGCGTGCCATTTGCTCCATGGGATCATCCTGTAGCCAATTTGTGTGCTGCATGATGAGCTCAATGTAATGGAGGAATACTGTCGACTCTGTGTGTCTGATTACTTCAGCTAGGTCGGCAGTATTCTTCGTAGAGTACCCTGTAGGGCTCTCGATACCATACGTTCGACCCGCAAGGTTGACCAGAAGATTGATTCTGAATCTTACTTCATCCCTGACCATTGAGTCGTGTTGGTTCAGGAGCAGGTCTCAGCTACCTTGACAACAAACCCGAATCATTGCGCCGATTGCTCTATCGAGATCCTCATCGCCGAGCCAATCGAAAATGGAGTACTTGAGAAGCTCGGCATCTCGTCGAATCATACTCAGCTCAGTCCTGCCCGGGCAGTTCTTCGCGAACCATGTCGACTTAGACATGAGGCTAACAAATCTTAGAGTGCTTTCGAAGGCTCTGAAGTATGTGGATTGACATCTCCGGCATGGTCTGCGTCACTAGTTGATGTCTGACACTGACAGATGAGGCAAACCAGACAGCAGCAAGCGCTTAAATATTACCAGCAGGGGTTGTAGCTTGCCCCTCCAAACGAGACTTGGGATGCCTTGAGCTTCCTGGAGGGTGTCTCCTTGAGCAGCAAGCATGGCAAGCTGACTGCTCTGTTCTTGGATCGTCTCTGGCCGCACTTGCCAAACACGGACGCTTTGTGACTTCCAACGGCTCTGGAAGTCGCATCTTTCTCGAGCCGTTCTGTCCACTTTGAACCTTGTCGGGGATCTTCCAAAAAGATGTCTTCTGAGCTTGCGACCTGATGTAGAGTCATAGACAGTCTATCGCGCACTCCGAGGTATGACGAGTGTACTGTGATGCCGGCTTGATGCCCGTCGTGGCCTCACGAATTAGCATGTATATGCTTGAGACGCTGTACTACGGAACGTCGGGTCTGCGCATGCTGCTGTACGAGGACGGTCGAACCCTCGGAATGTTAAACCAGAGCTGAGTGCTTATGAATTTGGGGTTTGGCGCCGCGGAGCAAATAGTAGCTTCCATCCTTTTCTCTAGATTTATGTAGTCTTGAGATTGACCCATACCCAGCCATTAATTCATCTTCGAAGATGCAGCTTGGCCGACTGGTAAGTCTCCATGCGAACGGTTCAGAGCCTGCAGCATCTTCTATTTTCAGGGACATACCTTGCCACTACTACGGTCTGTTGCAGCCGAACAGGCAGGAGATACGTGTAACAGTACTAACGCCTTTCTGGCCTGGTGTAGATGCGGTGAATCTTGCCGTTGTAGAAATGGTAGACACCTTGCTCAGGATTCAGTTCGCTCAATTCCACATAGTGAGTCCGTCACGCCGCGAGTTACCGCAGCCAGAAGCTTCTGAGCAGGCACTTGGCAAGTACAGTAGCGAAGATAAGAAATTCCTAGCCGACCTTAATATGTAGGCTTTCTGCGTAGAGTAAACAGTATTATAGAAGGATAGGAGGGAGTTAGTAGCTATCCAGGGCTATCTTACTACTCAATAAGCCTTCCAATGGCTACAAGATTTATGCTGCAGGTAAGTTGTTCAAAATTGCCAAGTCGATGCTCAGAAGCTCTCAGATACGGTACATTCTGTGGTTGCTGAGATATTCCATGCATAGACCATCAATCGCTCAGGCTCGCGGCTCCAATGTTTCCGACTGAGGACCTGGCAGGCAGAGGGATAAGCGGCGATAAATGTGTATATATGGAATTGCATTCCATGGATGAAAATGAATGAGGAGACTATGTCCATTTTGAGCGGAGTCCTTCGACGATTTTCCGATGTGCGAGTTGATGAAGTGGCCAAGATCCGATGAGCCGTGGGGCAGTGACCAAGCTGAGGTTTGCCGAGCGGGGCCAAGACCCGCACCAAGAGGTCTTTTGCGGTTCATAGCCATATGCCAGACCGCTTTTCAGGATAAAAGGAGGTCGTGGGATTCCAATAAACATCATCATGATGATTCAGACCTGACTTTGCCACATCTTTAATTGGGTATTTATTCTGTTTAAATCGCTGAATCTCTATCAAAACAGAGTTACTTTCTCTAGAAGACAGCAAAGGGTCCTTAACTCAGTGGTAGAGTGCGGGATTGCAGTTGCGACGAATATCCTGAAGTCACTGGTTCGATCCCGGTAGGGCCCTTCTGTCAATGTCCGCTGCAGCGGATGCTTTTTGCTTCGCAGGCGTGAGCATATTCCCACTTTTTGGGAAGTAGAGCTGTCAAGAACACCACACTCCTACTGAACTCTACTTTCCATCATCAAGCCGGCATGACGTTTGGTGGTAGTGAGATGTAGGTGCAGGTGCCTCGTCAACGACGAAATCACCGCTCTTCGCGAATGAGAGACATCAGGAACACCGAACTCAGACCGAGCTTTACTTTGGCCACCAAGGGCTCGATGGCGTTGGAACCGACAGCATGCAGGCGCTCAAAGTCGCCACTGTGAATAACATCGAGAACATCAAAACCAAATCCAGACGCAGCCCTTCCTGGTAAGCTATGCGAAATGGTGCCGCCTCACTGCTTGCATCCTTCTGCTTGATCGTCAACTCAGGCCAGGCCGCCTCTGTCGGCGGCTCGAAAGTGCCCAGCTCTGCAACTCAACACCATGCAGCCATCGCCACCACGGACCATCTGATGGCGGCTGATCGCTGCTTTTGTTTCGCCAGCTAACGCGAGGTTGCATGAGCCGGTGGCTCGCATATCCGCTAAGTGTTTCAACAACCTTGCTGGCTGCCTATCCTTGCGTAGACTTCTGCGATGCTGTGGCATGTACACCTACCGTAACGAGACAACATTTAAACAACTGCAACCTTGACCTCATGGTCACATGGTCACTGAATCGATAGCATGTCAATATGACCGTAATACTCTGCAGACCTTGTCGCCGGTCAATCGGTGTGAAAAGAGAACATGGCCCTGGGAAACGCGTCAAAGAACGCCATCAGATGACCGCGGGAACACTTACCAAATGTCAGACTAGCTCGTGGTAGCGTTCCACCAATTTGACTGTCAGGAACGTTTAACTCGTCCAAATCTGGCCTTGCCTATCGAGGCTCGATACCAAGACCGCGTACTCCGCTGCAGACCTGACTTGCCGCTCGTATCTGTAAGGCCACACGCTGAAGCTGTGGTCGCTGGATGCAGGTCTCACACTGCGACAGTCGACGCTGGTCTCGCCTTGAAGAAATCTGTTCCTCATAGGCAGATCCGGCTCTATCACGGCTGCTAGCGTTCGCTTCGGCAAGGTACAAAGGTACAACATGTTCATGTGGGGTTGATACTCGAGCGTCCCCTTGCAGCGGCGCTTGTACACGCTGTTAGCTTGCAGTAACCGGGTTCGTGAGCCAATTGCTTCGTCGAGAAACGGTCAGCTTCGCTAGGGAGATTCACGCCATGCTCGCAGCAGCTCATCCGCTTTCTGCTTACGGCTCTCCATCAAGGCCATGCCCATCCGTTGGGATCGGCCGCGCCGTTTATGGGCGTAGTCGAAGGTAGTCGTCTCAAGCGCTGTCTCTCATGCATGTGAAACGCGGCAGTGGCAGCTGTGGTTTCGTCATCAATGTCGAACTCGAGCACGCTTCAGTGCCAGCCACGGCGCCCGCGAGCGGAGGTCGCATTTGTCTAATCCAAACGACGAGGACAAGGCAAGGGCCTATAGCTGCGTAGGACTGTTCAGGTATCCCGGGCAGCAGACACCGCCCAGTGCCCCGCCTACAGCGCTGCGGCTGTGTGTCCTGACACAAGGGGCCTGCAGGAATGGTCCTGGTCGTCGTGCATTCGTTGCTCGGACTTGGTGGGGAGCGCAGCACAACGAGCAGTGAGCGAGCATTCATCATCAAGGCCTGCTCAGCGCAAGCTTACAGGCGCAGGAGGGGCAACTGCAGCCAAGCCACGCCTGCAACTCAGAGCGCTGGATGCAGATCCCACCGCTCACCAAGCTGTTCTCGGGTGGTGGCAGAGGTGGATCGGACTCTAAACCCCAGCCCTTCGCCAGCCCAGCATCAGGGCGCGCGACAAAGCCGCTAGCTCTGCTTGCCCGTGCCTTACCAACCCCTCCAGCGAACAATTTGGCCCTTGGTGTTCAGGTCATCTTGCGCAAGGCCCCAATCCCGCTGCTTCCTGCACGACACTGTTTCTCTGCGACCCTGAGAGCCGCATTCCAGCATTCCACGGGCGCCCGCGAACCACGGCCTGCTTCTGCCCGCGTCAGCTCGTGCCTGTCGCTGCGTGCATCGAGTCCGCGCCAGACTTCTTGGAGAGGGGCCCTCCCCGGCAGACGTCTGCGCCTTATCGTACCTCCACCAAACTCCGAGCATCCGTCGCTCACGCATCATCGTCGCCGCCGCACCCCTCGACGGGTAGAGCACAGCGTCGCACGACGCCACGAGCTGGACTGAAGTTCCTCGAGCGCTGTTCTTCGCTTGCAGGCTGCCTCTTTGCACGCTGCGTCCGGATGTTGCGACGATACGGCTCTCCATTCGTCATCACATCCGTTTCAGCCTTCCTGGTTCCGCGTCAAGGAAGGTCTGAACCACGGTCGGCCAGGTAGACTAGCACCGCTCCCGGGAATAGTCCCTGCACTCACTCTCAGGTACTGGTTCACCTGCTTCTAGAGTGCTGCTGTCGCCCATCGAAGCGCACCCATTACACATTATTGCGGACTGTTGACGTCGTCAGCGCCCAGCTCGACAGGCACACAGGACCTTCATTCTTACCTTACGAGAGATAACTGGCCAAGCATGTCGAGTTTCCAAGCAGTTAACACTACCTTGAGCGTACCTGAACCGCCGCCAGGGCGCTCCGGAGAAGAGACAACGCCCACGACTCCACGGCCGGACGCTCGATTCCAGAAAGATGCGAAGAGTGGCGAGGAGGTCAAGACAGAAGACCCCTCGCTGAAGACGCCGACACGCAACAGCTTCATTGGTATTGCTGGCCAAAGACCTCTACCCTCGTCGCCCTTCGAACCCACTCGCGAACTTAGTGAGACTCCGTCCACCAAAAGCAACCTAAGTAGAGGGCAGTCACATACTTCGACACAGTCAGTGGACCCAAGCGAAGATGTGCACATGGGCGAGGGCGACGAGGACGACGACAAAGACTCGGACAACGAAAGTGTGATCAGTGAAAGTGGCCGGCCATCAAAGAAGAAGAAAGGGCAGCGGTTCTTTTGCACTGAGTTTCCTCCATGCAACTTAAGCTTTACGAGAAGTGAACATCTGGCGAGGCACATTCGGTGAGTCCAAAACGTAAACCATCTCATTCTTTCGCACTAATGAATGGTAGTAAGCACACTGGTGAACGGCCGTTCCAATGCCATTGCTCTCGCCGCTTCTCACGCCTCGACAATCTTCGACAACACGCCCAGACCGTCCATGTAAATGAGGATATTCCAGCGGAGTCGCTCGCAGCCACTGGCACGAGATTTCAAAGACAGATCAGGACGGATCGAGTCAGGCCGCCTGGACCCCGTTCACGAGCAAATACACTTGGAAGCATAGGTGGGCATAGCAGAGGTCACAGTAGGAATCTCTCGACCTCGAGCATAACTTCGACTGTCTCAGCCATGAGCGTTGCGCAATCTCCAGACTCCCGACGTCGACCTCCCCCACTTGCCATGGCAAGTGATGATTCTGCGAGAGCACGACTGTCACTTCAAACTATGGAGGCCTATAACCCGCCACTCATGGGCAGCCCGGGTCCTCAAATCGTCGAGTACGATTCTCAGTCAAACGCTCCCACGACACCGACCTCTACGACCTACTCCGGAGTCGCCGGCAGCCCTGCACAATTTGGCTCTGCTATGCAATCGCCTGCTTCCACTTCCTCTAGACCAGTCTCATGGGCTGGTCCGCCACCTGGTCGTCGTTTATCGAACAGCAATCCTTTCTCAGGACCACCTGGACAAGTTCCTCCTCCATATATGTCTCCCTTGCAATCGTCTGCTGCATCTGCATTCTCTGCGCAAAGCAGTGTCTATGCTAGCCCAGTCGTTCCCAACTTTCCTGGACAACGGAGAGATTCGAACGCAGACGCAGATTGGAGGAGACGAACTTGGCACCCAGGAACATACACTGGTCCCCGCCCAGCGACTAGTGGACTTGGCTATCACCAAACACCTGATGCTGATCGGCCATCGTACACGTCGCAACCAGCCGCATCGCAGACTCGACTTCCTGGCATCGAAAGCTTCGACTATGCACCTCCGCCACCGGCTCTGTCACGCCCTCCGCCTGGACCGATGTTGAACGATGCACCACAGCGCCCTCTCACTTACCATGCACCTATCGAGCCTTTACCAGGTGTCGGCCATAGGAAGCGTATGAGTGTGTCCTGGGAAGATACTATGCAAAGGGGCATCAACCGCCTAGACATCACTGGATCAGCTTCTCCTCGCGAGTCCTGGTCGCAGTATCCACCCAATGGACAGCCAGCTACGACGCGCCCCATGACTGCTCCCCATGGCTACTTCGCTAATCAGCAACCACACGTCCCTCAGCCATTGCAAATTCATCCCCATGATCCGAACCGCAGTTCACAGGAAGCCCCTGCTACACCTCGCAAGAATAAGAGGCAAGCATGGTACAATGGCCCCGTGAGCCAGCCAGTCAGTCAGCCAATTCGAGCCATGCAACGCACTTCTCCCGAGGATTCGAGCAGCAGCGAAGGCGTTCCTACCCCTGGTAACACAACGATGAGCGAGTACCACCCTGCGATCGTGCACAGTAATGGATTCGTGGAGGCTCATCCGCATGTCGAGGAATACAAACCGCCAGCTTCGATCATGGATAGACCGCATCCTCTGCACAGTGGTGCCTACCAATCTTACCATAGGCACACGCTTTCCAATTCGAGCTCTAGTTCGACCTATCGACCGCAGCGCGAGCCAGAGAGAGGGCCCGTCACATTTGGTCAGCCGTTGCCTCCCCAGGGTGCCAATGATATGAGACGACTCGATGCTCTTGTAGCAGTGGCGACTGGTGAACACCAGGCTGTCGAGAATCGATCCTAAACCCTCACCAAACATCACATCCACCTTGAACACGAAATTACGGCCTTCAACAATAACGAATCTTTCTGATCTGACGCTGCGACATATATCTCCAACTTGGTTCACTACCACACAACACCTCGTTTCGCATTTGATTCCGCCGATGGAGAGGACCCATTTCGATGATACCCCGAGTAGGCAAGATCTACTCGTATTTCGGATACCCGAGCCGGCATTCTGTTTGCAACGATCAATCGTTCAGCATTTGCATGATGATTTTCGCTTGATGATTAGCATTGCGCCATTGGCTTTTAGGCCTTGGGATATACCAAATCGATGACAGCGGGCGTTCT
Source organism: Didymella sp. IMI 355093 (assembly GCA_027946495.1). Classification (NCBI taxonomy): domain Eukaryota; kingdom Fungi; phylum Ascomycota; class Dothideomycetes; order Pleosporales; family Didymellaceae; genus Didymella; species Didymella sp. IMI 355093. Next base: position 311,430 of record JAPEUZ010000003.1, read on the forward strand.
GCTTTTGCTCTGGCCTTCCTGGTTCATTTGACTTTAGCGTTGTTTTGACGAATTGTTTTCTGAGCTTCTGGCGTAATGTTGGTTGGAAGTTGTCGATTTCGAGTAGCAATCGCTGGATCATCTCTACTTCCGTACATAGTCTTTACAATGAATCACCATGCTTGCTTTCAAATCTTAAGAGCGACGTAGCCGCGAATTCTCAACGATTCCCGAATCCATCGACCACTATGTAATCGAGATCTCGCCAATGCAAGTATGTTCTGATCAGGAACAGATTGTCAGGTACGACCCGTACACGGACCCTCCGAAATTTGGCTACGTGCGGTACGGCGTTCGATCGCGTTCGAAATGTGCCTTATCGGGCAGGTCGCGCTTAGACCCCTGTCTGGCGCGATTGACGCGCCGAAAGTTTTGGGACAGCACCACGCATCATCACGGCCTGTCCCTATTGCTTCGTTTCACCCCCCACAACCTGGGCCGTTCTTTCCCGTCGATGTCTGCATGCTCAAATACCCTTCGAGCACTCTCTCGTACTCGTACACCCACGCACAAGACGCTCCTGCCGTTCCTGTACCAGACAGCCACGATCCAGCAATGGAAGCCTGCCGCCCAGCCCGTTGCACGGCGCAACATCTCGCGCTACAGTCCTAAAGATGCGTCAGCGACTGCTGAAGACGTTCCTTTCGAGGACAAGGACAACCTTCCACCTGCGCTCGAAGACCTAGAGTCGCCACGCAAAACGACCATCACTGGGTCTGAGCGTGCGGCATTCGAGAAACTTTACAGAAAGTTCAACACTCGCGGCAGCCATCAGCAGGAGAAGGACCACGAGGTCGAAATCGATGCTATTGCAGACGAATACTGGGAGCCGGATGAGGAAGAGGATCCTGAGAACAAGCTGGACAAGATCTTCGACGAAGCGCTGAAAAAGGGGGCCGTCGTGTCGAGAGAATGGAACAGATCAAGCACGGAACAACTGAGGAGCAGAAAACCCAGTCAGGATCTCGCGACTATGGCCCAGCATGTCCTGAAGGGAACCATTCCAGAGGAATTGAAAGCACGCGACTCGCGCCCAAAAAGAAGAGAAGAGGCAAGCGCCTCTGCCATCAAATTGAAGAAAGCACGCCTCGCGGAACGCGCGCGCATAGACAAGCTCCTCACATCCGCCAACACCGACCGCGAGCTGTGGGAAACCCTCCACCGCGAAGTCTTCGACCGCGTGCGCGCTTTAGACCTCGACAGCATGACGCCCAAGAAGCGCGAGCCGCGTTCCCGCAACGCGAAACTCCCATCAGCGCCCGCGCCCACCGACCCCAAGATCCTCTTCTCAAATTATCCGCACCACCTCCTCACCGCACTCACAACGCTGCGCACCACCTTCCCCGCCTCCCAACTCCCCATGTCCCTCCTTCCCACCGTCAAAGCCCTCGGCCGCTCCTCCTACGCCCTCGGCGCCACAACAGCTCTCTACACACTCCTCCTGCGCACCGCGTGGCTGCAGCAGTCCTCGTACCCATTGATCGTGTCCCTGCTCGCAGACATGCACAACGGGGCGATTGAGTTCAGCGCCGACGTGCTGGGCGTGCTGGACGCGGTGATCAAGGAGTTTGATATGGCGCGGAGTGGACGGCTGGGCCGCGAGATGCAGATGGTGTACGGGATGGAGCAGTTTGGCGAGGGGATACGGGAGGTGCGACGGTGGCGCGCGATCGTAGCGGAGAGGGTAGGTATTGAGGATGGGAAGAGGGAGAAGGGGACTGTGCCTATGCCGCGGAGGAGGAGGGGAGAGGAGCCGGCTGGGGCCGAGCATGTGCCGCTTGTTGAGGGCCTGAATGGGGCGGCAGAGTTATCGCAAGAGCGGGCGCCGACTGCTGAGGACCCGGTGCCAGCAGCATCAGTGCACGATGTCGATCCCGGAGTCGAGTTTGGTTTCTTGGAAGAGGAAGAAGCTTCGACGGCGAGTGAGCCGAGCAACGCGCCTACGACCAAAGTCAGCGAAACATCAGAAATCACAGCCGAAGAGACAGAGGCAAAACTGCACGACGAGGTCAAAGACGATGTCAAAGAAGAGCAAGACAAGACGGCCGACAAGTCTGAAGCTGCGGCCAAGACGTCGACCGGCGAGCCCATACCCTGGACGCCATCGTAAGAGTACTTATAGAACACGTAACACCAATGTAGACATGTAGACACGACACCCAACAACTAAAGAATGGACCGCAAAGCCAGTAATCACAAAATCCAATTCCAAGACAGAATCAAGGACTGAACAAGTCGATTCCACTTATCAAAATACATCTCCCACAACGCCATACCAATGCACCTTCCCCTCCTCATCCCCCCATCACATCCTCCAGTACTCACAACGTCTCCCACCCCCCGTTGTTGATATCTCCCTCGAGCTTCCGCGCAATCAGACTCTGAATGCCACCCTCCAACCACACTTTTCTGAGCAGGGCATCGTACCTCTTCTGATTGAGGAAGAGTTGATGGTGGCGCCTGAGGGTGGGATCAACTTCGCCATGTTTGTCGAGGTACGGGGCGACGGCCCAGGTACCGTGATTGCGGTTGAGGAAGAGGACCATGCACTTGCGGATGTGGATGAAGATGCCGATCTGGCCGCCGCACCTTGACACGTTAGCATGCAATGGTTGGGGTGAGGAGATGGGGAAACATACTTGGCGAGGTGCTGGTTGCAACCGCCCCGCGAGCCCTTGGGGGTCATGCAGCACACGGCCTGGGAGCACATGATCTCGCCGCAGAACAGACACAGCGCTGGATCAGTGAGTTCCTTGCCTGTCGTTGGGCATTTTCTGCGTATTGCTTCGTCGGTGAGCGTGTCGTATGTCTTGGGCAGGCCGACGAGCTCGAAGATGGCAGGGTGCGAGAGCGAGATTGTAGGATAAAGCGGCTGGTTGCCTGCTTGCGCCCACAGAAGGTGTCGCACCCAACCACCGACGATAGAGCGTGTGATGTGGCCCGATGTAGAGCGTGCGGCGAAGGAGGCAAAGATCTCATGCAGGGTCGGAAGGCGCAGGAGCGTAGTGAGACGAGACAGTTCAGATTCTTCGACCTGATCCATAGGCGTTGGGGGCAATTCGATGCCATGGCGGACGTGCATCAGAATCGCCGCTTTGCGCAGGAAAGGAAGCGCGTAGGAGGATATCATGGTGTGTATAAGGTAGAGGAAGTTAGGGTTCTTGAACGTATCCGGAATAGGCATATTGTCGATGTCTGGTGTTGCTGGCGAATCCTCCATGCTGGCCACATTGAAGACGGCACAGACGAAGAAAAGTAGACCGTTCAGCTGATCATCGGAGAGGAAACCGTTTCCGACTTTCTCGGAGTTGACGAAGCGCTCCGGTTGCGCAAAGTGAGGTGCATTCTGCTGGCCCTCTGTGGTCTTGGTGTACGCTAGGACAACGCGCACCATCTCTGCAAGATAAGACAAGCGCAGCACGTGGTGGATGTCAAGGCCTGTGGCTGGTGCAATACCAGCGGCGCATTGTGTAAGGAACACGAACGGATCCTGACACAAGAGAGGCGTGACGGTCTTCAAGTCAAGCGGCAGGACCTCTGGGTCGAACACACCAGGGTGGCCAACAAACAGTTGACGAATCTGCTCGTACTGAGTGCGGAGGTACTCAACTTCCGTCAGACTTGATCCTTGGTTCCCAAGACTGCCAATCGCAACGTAGGACGACACAGTCTCAGATAGAATTTGGAGATGGGTCAGAGTCTGTGGGGAGATCTTGTCGATCAACGTGCCCCTGATGAAGTCCGTTTGTACACCACGTTGAGCAATCTCTACAGCAGAGATCGAATGACCAAGAGCTTGCGCAAGGGAGTCGGTGTGGGTCAGATCTTCAATCTCAATACCCACATCTGGCACATGCTTGAAAGCGGAAGGGATGTCGTTCGAACGAAGCGTATCTCGCAGCCTTTGGTACACTTTGAAGAGCTCGGTCATAGGTGTGACAGGTGCGACCGGCTCCGGCTCCGACTCCCGCGATCCTCCTGTCAAGAAAGGGATCTGGAATCGGTGCTGGTGAGGCGGCGCTGTTGTCGCTTGCGCAGGCGGTGGGAAGACGGGTGCTCTGACCAGGTCCGGAAGATGACCTGCGATGTTCTGGATGAAGTCTTGCTGGCCATAATCATAGAGCTTCTTGCGGTCTTGGCCAAGCTCAACAGCTGAAGCCTTGCCTCTATCATCCTCAAAGGTCTTGTTCATCGCTGCAACGTGTGTCTCGAGCCACTCGTCGAACGGTACTGTCGACTCAAGTGCGCCAGGATGCAGTATCTTCTTTGGTTTCCAGATGATCGGTAGGAACATGTTGCCAAGTGCCTTGCAAAGTGGGCACATGAATTCCTTGAACTCGGGACGCTCGGGATGGTTCCTCGCAATTTGCCCTACATGCCTACGCTGGGTCGCCTGGAGGTAAACTTCGAAGCAGGCATAATGCATAATGTGCCCGCACCCGGTTGACACTGGACCTGAGTGAACGTGAGTACGTGGAAAGCCCTTTCCAAGAGTTTGTCTCTCTGTTGCAACACGTTCGCCTCCAGCGTTGACTTTCTCAACCATGTGTCTGTTCTTTCCAGATACACCGAAGGGACGAACATCGTCTGCTGAGCGATCGAGACTGACAGGGGTCTGGGCTACCTCGTCTACCCAATCGTCGTCCTGTAGATCGGTCTGTCGAAGTATACGGCTTTCTGACACGTAACCGAAGGTACCGTAAAGCTTTTGATCGTTGGTCTCCTCTTGACACAAGATGCAGGTACCGGAGGGGTATTTGAAAGTCTTCTCTTGATCAACAAGACCGCCATCTTCGTCTTCCAAGTCACTGAAGTCGTCCTCGCCCCAGTCAAAGTCTTGGTTGGCCATGAACTTGCCTTGCTGCTCCTTGAAGGCAGCCATGACCTTCGCTTGCCGCTCCAGCGCCTGTTTCTTCTTCAACTCCTTCTCTTCAAGCCCGAAGCTAGCTGGTGATGCAGTGTCCATCCTGTCGGTCGGTACATTCAGCGATGCGGCTGCAACAATGAACTTGTGCTGTTGTCGCTGCTTCAATCTGTGTAGGACCAGGCTGATCTTTGATTCGCAGCCCTTATACTCCTCTTTCTCTTGAATGGCCAACAAGAGCGAGAGGATCGTTGGGCGCTCAGGGACACCAACATTCGCCGATTTGGTGAGTATCGAACAGACAAACGAGTCGGGCAGCTCCTCAGACCAATCCTTCTGCTCAGACTTATCCTCAAGAATGGCTACAAGAAGCAACTGCAGCACAAACTGGATGTATGTCTCCACACGAGTCGCGGGTATGTTCGGTGTGGCGGTCATTGCTTTTAAGCTGTAGCCCAAGAGGTAGTACATGACTTGTGTAAAGAGCGGAGTTCTTGTAAAGCCAGCGATGTTCTGGAATAGACCCGACGTGACAGGTCGAAGATTTGGTTCGAAAACGATGTCACTAGCTTGCTTCCCTGTCTTTTTCGCTTTGTAGTTCTTGTAGATAGTCTCGGCTTCCTCTCGCTGATTGCGATTGTACTGATGGACGTAAGGGTCGATCAATTCGAGATACTCTTCCTTGAGCTCAAAGGTGCCGCTATCGGACAAGCCTTCAGGAGCTCGGAATCGTGTCATCTCACGGAGCACTTCAGGGAACTCGTCCGTATTCTGGACCCGATCCGACAGTCGTGCGGTCATATCAGAGAAGGAGAGCGGCTTGAAGCAGAGCACGTGCGCAATATCTCGGCGCATAGCAGCGAGGTGCGAGTCGTTGTCGTCCTCTGTTGCAACTAGGCAAGTGCGATCGCTGAGTAGTATAATCAGGAGATGTACGAAGTCTTCGACTACATCGATAGCTTGCGTGTCTTCAAAGCCATGCTGACTAGCTTCGTACTTCCCGGTCATCCAGCCCGTGAGGCCGAAACGATCGATCATTGAAGCCAGGAATACCGAAGGATTGCAGAGTACCAGAGCGGATTGAAGAAGGAAGAGATCCCTCTGATGGCAAACATCTCTTTGTGAGACGCTCCTATACTGATTCATCTGATGTCGGAGCGTTACGCCATTCCTGACCCAGATACCCGCCCGCATCTGAGCCAGCCACGCACACACTCGGAGAGGGAAGTCGAAGACAGCAAGCAAGTAATCTTCGGGCTCGTGGGATGAGATGTATCCAGGACTGGATCGAATTCGCAGCTCATCGCGAGTGAACAGAAGCAATTGTCGCACGTGGTCTGAGGGCATGCTTCGTGCTCGATCAATGAGCCAGGACAGAGTGTAGTGGAGAGCGTGGTGGAAGCTCATGTGTTCCTTCGCAACAACATAATCGACGATCTTGTAGCCGGTCCCGGAAAACGTCGACGAGTTAGCATCAAACTCGAAGACTTCTAAGGTCTTGAACTTAGTTTCATCCTTAAGCTCAGCTTGATCGAAGCGCCTGCGCTCAGCACCCAAAGAATTGATTGTCACCACTTCGGCTGTAGCCCGAATGGCACGGGAGATGTTTGTCGCATCTTCATCGCTCTTCCAGGTAAACGAGTCCGCAAAATGCCGACATAGCTTGTTGATCTCTCTGGTGATGAGTGACGCGCTAATCCACAGTTCTGATTCGAACTCAAGGTGCTCGCCGACAGCGCGCTGGTTAGGACAAATGCCTTGGTGCAGTTTGACCAGATCCAGAAATTGCAACAGATATCGTGGTTGTTCGCGGATCTTGTCTTGGACAAACTCTGATGCTAGGAGGTACTTTGTATCCATGAAGAAATGATGTAGTCGCCGGTTGGTCACTGCGCCTTGCTCAAACGCAAGAGTGGCCTTCGGGTCGACATTCGCTGGATACCCAACTTGACGGGTCGTCAAGAAAGTATACAGGATAGCGAGCAGATTAGTAAGGAAGTTACCCCTTTCCACTACCTCTGATGTTATGGAAGGTGTCGTCAACATCTGGAGAGACAAGTTGATAATCGAATGATCTGGTTCTCGGTCGGCAATTAGGAACAATTGTGCTAGACCAGTGTAGACACCAGCGAAGCGTAAACCCAGCAGACGCTTGAATTCAGGAATGGACACCACAGTGCTGATGAAAACGTCGCGGATGCCAATTCGGAGTTGTTTCCACATGCGTAAGTCATACAGGATAAGGCGGTCGAGACGCAGGCGCTGCCAAAGGTCCTCGTGAGCTGGCGTTCCGGGTCTCCTGCCATAGCCTTCTGGCTTTTCTAACCAGTAACGTGGAGGTCGAGAAGGTCTCAGAGGCAGTGATCGTGTGTGAGGGGTTCCAGGTACCGCCATCAAAGGCTCAACATGGCTGAGTGAAGGTGCACCGACAAGAGGCTCGCTGTCTGATTCTGCAGGAGTATCGCTCTGTTCATTCTGTGCTCTGTGACCGCCCGAGAATTGCGACGGTGCTGGAGGCGGAGGAGGCGGAGCAGGATATCCTGCCATCGTGGCCTCGGACGTTTCGAGCGCCTCGTCCGCGCTTTCGAACGCTTCCATCTCTACGTCTCCATCGTTGTCCTGAGCACCGACTTCGTCGATGTCCATTTCTTCGCCAGTGTCAGCAGCGCCCTCTTCGCCTTCGTCATCGCCATCGTCGAATTCGTCGTCTGAAGCTGTTGTCTCTTCGGTCGTATCCGCCGTACGCTGCCGCCGGATTCTTATTATTCGGGGCTGTCGTGCAATGGGTATAAGTCCACGGAAGAAGCTTCTTTCCTCGGCCTCTCGATCTTCTAGCTCATGGTCGTCTAGACCATCCTTTCCAATGCTTTCGTTGGACGCTGCGCTTCCCACGCGCCAGGGCTTCAGCATCTCCTCGCAGACGGTACGTCGCAGAACCTGGTGATCACTGCCCGCGCTGCACCCAGCAATGTCTGAGATCCACTCGACTATAGTCCCACCCATCATCTCCCGGAATGTATCCCGTGCGGACCGAATGGTCACTGTCAACTTGATCTCCTCGATGATCTTAGCCATACGCAGCAGTTCCTTAAGATCTGACCTGTAGACAACAGCACTACGACCAATGTCGTTGACTTCGTGGGCTTTTGCTAGACCAAAGGCTTGCTTTTGTTTGCAGGCGCGTGCCACTTGCTCCTGTACATCGGTCACGGTATGCTTCTCGTCGTTCCAGAGGACCAAGCAGTATTCCTGGTTGTCTTCGGGCTGATCGCCGGGATCGTACCACTTGGAAGTAAGGCGAGAGTTGCGTTCATCCTGCAGGACAGACTCTTCGGTCTTGGGCAAGCGCAGTTGTTCGGGCGAGCAGGAAAAGACGTCGATCAGGTAGTCCAGAGACCTTGCGATGGTCATGCGTATGCTCTCGAGCACTTCGTCAGGCAACGATGAACCTTCCTTCGCCTTCCCAGATGCCTTGCTACTGGATTCTGCGTCGGCCGAGTGTATGTTGCAGTGTACCGGCCGTATCCAGGCTTCGTCGTCTCCACAGTCACAGCAGCCTGAATTGCCCGGAGAGACACTGACAAAGACCTGGTGGCCTTCGTGGTCTGAGGCGTCGAAGCAGCGCGCGCAAAGCACGCATGTGTCATCGGCGGTGCATGTCTTGCAGCGATAGGTGCCCTCCCCGTTCTTGAAGATGTGACCACATGGTTTCCCCTTTGCTGCGGGTGTGTATTCTGCGCCTTCTATAGCTCCTTGCGCGTCTCGTAGGCTCCATGGTCTCTCTTGGTCGGTCGGCAGCCCAGAAGGGAAGAAGAGCGGAATGTGGGCTTCGTGGCCGGCGAGGGAGCGGAAGAGGATAGCGCGCAGATCACGGTCTGCCTCTGGAGTGTATCGGTAGCTGTGCCGGCGAGGCAGTTCACGCAGGTTGCGGCAGAGCTCCTGCTCCTGCGGCGATATGTACATGGCGCGACCAAGCTGCAGGCGGCGGAGGTGGGCTGTAGTGGGGTTGGCTGTCGATGCGCGCAGAGGTCAAGTAAGAGCCGGACGCTGAGCCGGCTGCGTATTACTAAGTAGGTGGTCCTGCCAGCTCAAAGAGAGTGTTTTGGTAAGAAGTGCAGGTGTCGCGTTGATAAAGCAAGCGTGTAGCTATGCTGTCATAGCCTAGAGGGTGCGCATAAAGAAACTCGCCGCAACCGCGGCGCACCTGTCGCAGAACCTCAAACATATCACTGCTGAAATAAAATGAAATGCGGCATATTCTCGAATGTGCAAGTATGTCTCAAGCCTACAATCAAGGTGATCTGGCCGTCTGTCGATAGGAGATTGTTGGCAGAAAGCCGCCTTGTAGCTATAGTAATACTACATCCAGTACCATGTCCTGCGATCGACGACTTCCAGCAAGATATACACTCCCAATAAAATCAACAGTCTAAGCTCTCTATCTAGCATAGCTCGCCGTTAGTAGAGGGTACAGGCTCGTCCGTATGCAGGGGCACAAGAAAACGGACGTCAGATGTCAGCACTTTGCCGTGGTATTTGCAAGCTGTAGAATACACCTCAATGTACAGTGCCCGTCTCGAAGAAGCGTAGGAAAGGTCGGTCTATATCATGTCTGCTCCAGCTCCCCGATGCACTCTACTCGTCGTCCTCGGCCGCCTCGACGTACTTGTGCTTGATGTCCTTCCATTGGCGCTACCCTGTCGTTAGCCTGAGTGGTCCAAATTTCTTGAGATTCCACGTACGCCCTTGTTGATGTTGTTCCAGATGCTCTCGGAGCCCTGGTCGAAAGCCCTATGTGTGGTCTCAGTACTGCCGTTTCTTCTTCTCTCAAGCCGGTGTTGCGACGTACAGCTGCATGCCGAAGGCGGAAACGAAAACGGTGCCGAGGAGAGTGATGTTACTCCTGATGATGGCGCTGCGCTCGGTTGTCAGTAACGTGCAGTCGTGGGCTCGAGGTAGGGGGGGCTTGCTTGTAGACGGTGTTCGCGAACTGCACACGGCGCGGTTAGCGGGGGGCTCGGAGCCGTGATAATTCCTCAATTGACTTACGCCGGACATTGTGACGGTATTTACGGAGCTCGGGAGGCTGCGGAGACGGATGTGGTGGTGCTGCTGAGGGTACGGCGAGGTGGTGAGGTTGCTGCGAGAGAATCGCTGGGCCGGTCACGGCATTTCGGCCGCTGCGATTGGTCAGTCGCGCTTTCCGCTTCCTGTAGCTTCAACTTCGATCATCAAAAGGTAAACTTTCCCACCAGTCCACCTCTGAGCCGCGAGCGCACGAAAGGGCTTGCATGCCCACGAATTTACACATCTACCGACCGACGAGATTCACCTTAGCAAGCAAGCTGTTCCCCGGCCCACTGCGCAGTGCGACTACAATTACTGCCTGACCCCACCAAACCTCACTCGACGTCTTGACGTTCGCAGTTCGCGCAACAACGACCATGCCTTCGGTGGAGACCACCCCAGCAGTCTCGCGTGCTGGTATCACAACATCGTCCACCGGCGAACGTCACATCCCCTCCTCTGTTCGCCCCGATGGTTCCGTCCGCAAGGAAATCCGCGTGCGTCCAGGCTACCGGCCACCAGAAGATGTCGAGCTCTACAAGAACAGGACCGCCGAAGGCTTCAGGAACCGTGGCAAGGCTGGCGTTCCAGGTGCTGAAAACTTGAAGAAAGAGGAGGACCCCACCAAGAGCAGCGCCGCAGCCAACAAGAACGCCAAGCGCAGGGAAGCAAGGAAGAAGGCCGCCACTGAAAAAGAAGAAGAGAAGCCTGCTGAGCCTGCAAAGGCTGCCGAGCCCGTCGAGTCTTCAAAGCCGGTCGATCCCGAGGCCGAGAAGGAGAAGGAGGCGAAGAAGCTGGTTAAAAAGCTGCGCCAGGCTCGAGAGCTGAAAGACAAGAAGGAGAAGGGCGAAGGACTGCTGCCAGAGCAGTTCCAGAAGGTCATCAAGATCAACGAGCTTGTCAATCAGCTCGAGAAGTTGGGTTTCGACTCACAGGGCGAGAAGATGCCAGCTGAGACGTGAGGCTCGCAGGGCACCCCACACCACCTCCACGGTCTTACATTGCTTGAAATACTTTGACTATGCGCAACACCACAAGATGGCGTTGCCTAAGGATCTGGACTGTCTGCCATTATCCTGCATGATAAGAGCCGGTGTTTATACAGCATGACGAGCCATGCTTTTACACAGCAAGATAGCCTGCATACCTAGGCTCTGGCACCGTTGTGTTAGCAATGGGTGCTAGCAGTGCGGCTATGGCTAACCATTCACGGTTCACGTTCTGTGACTGCGGTCACCAGTTCAACGTCACTGCTCAGTTGCATGGGTTTTGCCAGTTCTTCGTGGTTGATTCCAGCCTGCTATAGTAGCCTACATCTAGCGGAAGAATATACCCACGACAATCGAGCCGATAAACGGCACAACTAACACCACTGTCTTCCTGAGACCTCGTCGCTGCCACTGATAGAACGAGATAGATACGCATGTGCCTTGTGTTCAACACCTTGCATCGATCCGGATGATCACACACTGCTTCGACATGGTATCGTACAGTCCAAAGTCGCTCATCGTTCGCAACGACATCTCCTCCAACCTTGCTTTCACCAAGACCAGGCCTGACTCGTCCACCCTCTTTATGCCCACTTCTGGATTCCTGCTCGGCGACGGCTCCTCCTCGCCCCTGCCAACAAACTTCGCAAGGAAATTCCTCTTAGACTTATGCGGTGTCTCAAATTCGCTTCTCTCTCGGATCGGACTCCTTAGTTGTGGACTCGCATTCAGGCTACCTCTCAGCACGCGTTCTAGCTCCACAATGACGGCCTGCACCCTCCAGAATTCCGTGCGGTTCATTTGCCCTTCGAGGCGTACGACGTTTGGTTCCTCGTCTGACGCGAAGCCGAGGACCTCTACGGCCTTTGATGTGTCGGTGTCGAAACTGAACTCGGACTTCTCCTGCACTGCTGGTAGCGGGATGTCTGATGGTAGCATGGCGATAGTTGTCTGTGCGATGCCATATGACGCGCGCTCTTCGACGAGTGGGATGATGTGTGTATCGACGACCGACTGGATGTGATGTGCGCGCGTCAGCGTCAGTTGGTCGAGGATTTGCTGCCCTCGGTGTGCATTTGGGCGCGAGAAATTTGGCACTTCTGTGTACGACGGCGGCAGCTCTTCCTTCTCGTTGCGTGACATATTTGCGTTCTGAACTGACAATCTGCGCGGATTTCAATTGTCCTATGATTAACTTGTAGGACTGTTGGCACAAGAGCCGAGTGTCGGCCGAGATCTAGGTGCTGGCGAGTCTAGCAGGTATGGTGTCTGTTGTTATTTCCGAGCTGGTCGCCTTACAAGTCTGTTCCGTGGCGATGTTCGAGATTTGTTCCGTTGAAGCTGTGGAACATACGGCTCAGCCTCAAGCGAACGATGTCATAGAGAGCCGAACCACGGTCCGTGAGTACCTCGTGACCAGCACGACCCTTGGATTTGAGAGGATGCAGAGGTCTGGTAAGCAGAAATGCGCCAATGATGATCTCTCATGTGGTGCGTATGTACTGTCCGGGCCGAGAAGCTTGGCTTGAGGCTCAATGTGAATTTCTTCAGTCGAACATAGGTGAGTATCACGAACATTGAAGACTTACATAGAAGACTAACTGAACGCTACAGCGAACATGTGTTGCCTTCCTGAGGCATTGATGGGCAACATATAGAACAGCCTCAACACTAGAGAGGGCGAAGCAAGCGGTCACCCTAGGTATCTCACCGAGTGCGGAGAATCGTCTTTGAAGACTGATCGTCTCCTCTCAAACATTGTGTCGGAGATAGTCAGATGAGCGGCTTCGTAGGCTGTGCCCAAGGCTGACTGCCTTCCTGGACTGGCTACCGTTGGTTAGCGCCGCGCACGGGCCCGCATACCGGTCAACCATTCGGGTGCATGGCACACACAAGCTGCTCGGTTTGCAGGGCTGAGCGAGTTTATCTTGGTCTCATGAATGGATGGATCTATAAAGACAAACGGTTCACCCTTATGTGGTCGCATCACCAGAGCCAGAGTTCAGCTCTTGACTCCGAAACTCACTCGTACTTGCTCATTGCATCACGGCTACCATTATACGTTCACTGGACTCAAAAGCAATCTTAGGAAACTCGCCGATCTTACTACAAGCTACACCTAAACAGCAGCAGTTCAGGACTGCGAGCTTTTGAACTTCACAAAACTAATCCTCCAACAACCGTCAAGATGCCGTGGTACCATGTAGCAGAGCCAAATTCCTACCTCGTCGTTACGGGTGTAGGAATTGAGAAGGTCAAGATACAGAAGAAGGCAAGTCAATGTCCAAGCAGATTCGAGATGCTCAATATACTGACTGGTTCCAGGCATTCGTCTACCCCTTCCAGAAAGTCTCCAAGATCAGCATCACGCCATTCGACTTCTCCATGTCACTGCAAGCCATGACTATCGAGAAGCTGAAATTCTCGCTCCCAGCAGTCTTTACAATCGGCCCCGCGGATGACATGATCTCGCTTGAGAAATACGCCGTTCTCCTGACAGGTGAATCCGACGGACGTCCTACCGCAGGCGCGAGCAAGGGCACCGTTCCCGTAGCGGGAAGCGACGGCCGCAACCATGTTCAGGAGATCGTCAAGGGAATCATCGAGGGCGAAACTCGCAGCATCGTATCCACGATGACCATGGAAGAGCTGTTCCGCGAGCGCAAAATCTTCAAGGACAAAGTCATCCAATCCGTGCAGAGCGAGCTCGACCAGTTCGGTCTGTGCATCTACAACGCCAACGTCAAAGAACTCCAAGACACCCCCGGCAGCGAGTACTTTGCGTTTCTCTCGCGCAAGGCTCACGAGGGCGCTCTCAACCAGGCCAAGGTCGATGTTGCAGATGCTCGCATGAAGGGCGAAGTTGGCGAGGCCGAGAAGCAGGGCAAGACCAAGCAGGAGGTGGCCAAGATTCACGCTGCCACCGCTGTCCTCGAGACCGAGCGTAAAGCAGAGAAGGCTACCGCGGACGCCAAACTGACGAACAAGGAGATCCAAATCGGCAACGAACTGAACCTGGCTCGCATTAATGCTAAGCGCGAAGCCGAACAGCGCGATGCTGAGTTGCAGACCGAAGTCGAGAAGAAGCGTGCACTGATGACTCTGGAGCAAATGAGTAAGTCAAGTCCATCTCTGATTAGAAGAAGTCGGTCGTAAAAGCAGGACGCTTGTAGCCTCAGAAGGCTTGTTAAGCTGCGAGACGCTCGCAAATGGCAACTGGCTTCCTCCCATTATTCTGGGAGTCAGTAGCCTGCAGCCGACTTCTTTGCCCCTTTGGAGCCTAGACACCTACATTGCACATTACTAACATGCTACCAGGAGCCACCAAGGTGGTCAACGCCCGCATCGAAAAGGAATCTTCACAGCAGAAAGCTGACGCGGAGCTGTACGCCTCGCAACGGGCCGCAGAAGGCCTCAAGTTCTCCGAGCAAGCCGAGGCCGAAGCCGCCGCCTACCGACGCCTACAAGACGCAGATGCCGACTTCAAAGCCAAGGAGCGCGAGGCCGAAGCCAACTTCCTCGTCGCGAAGCGCAGCGCCGAAGCCGAGTACTTCCGCCGCGAGCGCGAAGCCCACGCCCACCTCATCACCCAGCAGCGCGAAGCAGAGGGTCTCAGCGCCATGGCCAAAGCGTACGGCGAGATGGCAACCGTCCTCGGCGGGCCCCAGGGCCTGATGCAGTGGATGATGCTGTCGCAGGGCACGTACCAGCAACTCGCGGACGCGAACGCGCGGGCGATCCACGGGCTGCAGCCCAAGATCAATGTGTGGACTACCGGCGCGCAGGGCGAGGGCCCGGGTGTGGATGCGACAGCGCCGATTAGGAATCTGTTCCAGAGTCTGCCGCCGCTGCTGAGCACGATTCATGACCAGACTGGTATGGCTCCGCCGAGTTGGTTGGCCCAGATGCCGCAGCAGCAGGGTCTGGATCCGAAGATGATGGAGCAGTTTGCGCTGAGGAATGGTAGTGAGACGTCGTAGAGCGAGGTTTGAGTTGTGTAATGGCTGGCGATGTGGTTTGGATTAGTCTGGATTTTCTTCTGGAGTGGGAATACCCTGGAGTCACGGATAGACTGTCACTGTTGTAGTTTTATATCGCCAGATACATATTGTGTAATCCAGCAATCATCAGATCTGACGTGCACGAATTCTCGCTTTGTTGATCGCCTTACTTCTGTGGTACCCCTGATGAGCCTCACGGTGTGCAATCACCTGACTTTTGTGGTCAGGCTGGAGGGATTCAATGCCTAAGAGACATTCTCGTCAGTGCAGGTTAGCGCAGGTCACCGCTAATATTTCGTATGTCGAATTTCGGACCGGGGAGGTCGTCTATAGTCTGTCGAGTCATTCCTGAATCTAGGTTCTGTGACGAGAATGACGGAAATGCAAAAGACTGGTTAAGATGGCTGTGGCGTGTTCGTGTGGCTGCTCGATTGTCGTGGGTATATTCTAGTGCTGGACGTGCGGCAATTCGCAGGTAGCTATCTTCGTTTTACCAAACAAATACATGGATTGATGCTCCTCGTCCTTCTCTTCATCTCGCGCGTTCTGCTTTGAACTTTCTCTTCCATCTTGTGACTTGACCGTGACTTGATCGTGACATCTTGAACCCCACCTTACTCATTGGTGACTCATTGCGGTTTCTTCTCCTCCCACTGTTCAGGTGTAAAGCACTTTGGCGTCCAGGCGTGTATGGCAGCAATCTCCTCCTTCAACGCTGCATTCACCAGCCGGTGTCTTGCCAGCGTGGTCTTCTTGGTGAACTGTGGCGAGACAATGATGGCCTCGAACATCTGCCCACATCCTCCTGCACGATACATCAGCTCATGGTCTCGTGACATTCAGAAAGTGCATCTGCGACGGCCAGATTCGCAAAAAAAAAGAACAATCAAGGAAATGCAGATCATGGTAAAGATGGGCAACATACCACTCATATCCTCAATCTCAACATGCGTCGCCCCGAGATTCTCGACCAACTTTTGCTTGATAGCCTCCGGCGTAACGCCCGAGCTGGCAGCATTGCGTGCCGCCTCGTCGTCTGTGCGTGCGCTCATGATTGCGGGATTTTCGCTGTCGACGAACAATTGATCCAGTGACTTTGAGAGTTTGTGACGCGGATCCATCGCGTTGCTTTTGCGAGCCGATGATGTGATGGTGGGCTATCTTCGGATCTGATAAGGACCCCTGGGGCGACGGCTCGAGTGCGGCACATGGAGTGACGTAGCTCAACAAAGTTCGTGTTCGCGTGTGGAGTGAGGGGAAACGCGTCGCGCGACGACAATTGTCAGGTGCTTTGAAAGGAAGCAATTGCATTGACAAGGTATGCATATGAGGGATGCAAAAGGACCGAACCCTCTTCGTAGCTGCACAAGATGTGCGGCTAGAATTGTATGCAGCTGGCTGACGGACTGGTAGTGTAGTGCAGGTAGCTTAAGCATTGCAGCTATTCACTTTCGCTTCTGCACTCGCAAATACCTGCATGTTCTCGTCGACATTGAGACGCTCGTTCGCTGCTAAAATGAGTGCGAATACCAACTCCGCGCCCTTCTCGAGGGCTGTGGTACGGGCTATGCAAAAGCTGTAAGTAGTGTTCACGCGTTGTTAGGAAAAGCGCTGTCTAACGTACACAGCTACCCAAAGGCACTTGCAGACAACTCGTGGGACAACACCGGACTTTTGCTAGAAGCTCCCTTCGATCCTTCCCGCCGACAGGACAACACGGTGCTCCTCACCATTGACCTGACCAAGGCCGTCGCCGACGAAGCCATCGCCATCAAGTCGTCCATCGTGGTCGCATACCACCCCATCATCTTCCGCGGTCTCAAGTCGCTCACCCTCGCAAACTCGCAGCAACAGACGCTCCTCCGCCTCGCCAGCCATGGCATCAGCGTCTACAGCCCACACACCGCCGTCGACGCCGCACCAGGCGGGCTAGGGGACTGGCTGGCCGACATCGTAACCGGCACAAAGACGAGCTACGACACCTCGCCGTCAGCAGCAGCCACGCCCGCCCCGCAGAGTGAAGGTCCTCACGACCCCTTCGTCCAGCCAAAAGGCGAACCAACACTCTCGGTCCAGCGCCCAACATTCCAGCTGCAACACCACCCCAGCCAGACCACGCTCCGCCTCTCCAAAGACCCGCCCAAGACGACGTCGATCCCGCACACGCGCCGCCCCGTCGTGCCCCAGGCGCCAGAGATAAAGACACATCCCGGCGCGGGCATGGGCCGCATCGTCGAGTTCAAGGAAGCACAAGCGCTGCCCGCGCTGCTCGACAGGATCGGCAAGGGTCTGAACAACCCGAAGGGCTTCCCGATCGCGATCCCCCAGAACGCGCAGATCGGCGACATCAAGATTCGCAGCGTGGGTATCTGCGCTGGCTCGGGCGGCTCTTTGCTCGGCAACCTGGATGTCGATTTGTTGTTCACTGGCGAGATGAGCCATCACGAGGCGCTTGCGGCGATTGAGAAGGGCCAGGTGGTCATCAGTCTGTTCCACAGTAACAGCGAGCGCGGGTTCTTGGCTGAGGTGCTCAGGGAGCAGTTGGAGGATACGATTGAAGGGGAGTGGCAGGCGATCAGAGACGAGGACAAGGGCGATGAGAGGCTGAAGGAGGCATTGGCTGATGACGAGTTTGAGGTTGCGGTCAGCGAGGTAGACCGTGATCCTTATGGTATCGTTGTGCTTAAAGGGGACGCTGAGGAATACGGCAATTAAAGACCTCAGGCTTGTGTTGAACTCTGTCCGACACACGTAAGCCGTATCATGAATCGCAGTCAAGAAGATCCATCAAGTCACAGTATCCAGGTCACTTGCAGCCTGCATGTGTCAACCCGGGGCCACAACAGTACACTGAACACATATATTGACAGCCGTCTAGCTAAGCAAAACCCGTATCTCCCCGCTAGTACGCGGGAACAAGTCTCTAAGCCTTGGCTCCGCATCATCCTCATCTTCCGCATACAGCGCGTCATCAGCTCCCACGATCTTGCTCTCCACGAACTCGAAATCCTCGCAGAACCTGGCCGCCGCTTCCTCGGTGATGTCCTGCACCATCGACCGGGTGCGCAGCTGCTTGAGGTTCTCGGCCGCGTCGATGAGCGCAGACGGCAGGAACGCGTCGAGCTGCTGGCTCGTGGCTACGAGCGCCTCGTGCTTGAAGGGCGGCAGCTGTGCGATGCTCTTTAGGCTGTCAGGCGTGTCAGGCATGTCTGAGAGCGCCTCGTGCAGTGCAGCGAGCCCGGACGAGTGGAGGAGGTATTGGTGCTGGTACTCGACGAGCGCAGCGACGTGCTCGTCGACCGTCTCGCGCGTTTCGGCAGCCCGGTCGGCAGCGAATGCGAAGCTGGAGAGTGCGTCTTTGACGGCGAGGAGACAATTGATGGCAAAGATGGCGCCGTGGGGCTGCTCCATGCCTGTTTGGAGGTTCACGCAGCCGCCGAGGAAGGGATCGAGGGCTTCAGCGAGGACGCCTTCGAAGTCGGTGTTTAACTCGTCCACGGCCGCGACAGAGGTGTCGTAACTCTTTGCCAGTATTTTGAGGGTTTGCAAGGCCTCTTCCAGGAAATCGGGGGGTGAGAGATCGGCTGGTGCAACGGCGAGTTCGCTCTGGACTGTGGCAACGTGGTCGCGCATGTTTGCGCGGAACTGGCGCATCGCTGAGGCTTGTAGGGTATCGAACACATCGAGTACATCTGAGTCTGGACCGAGCAGCTTGACAAAGGTGCTTCTGTAAAAACCAATCAGGTTGGCTATCTTGTAGGCGAGCGTGGCATCTTCGTGGCTTTGAATGACTTGCTCTGTCTTCTGTCGGAGAAGTCGTGCCACACCGGTAAGGTCGCGGCTGACGAGCTGATTGAGAGCCTTCTTGCCGTCGAATACTTCCTGGTCCTCGTCGCCTCTTAGCCAAGGTTCGCTTTCTAACCCAGCCTGAATCGAGCGGCTGATCTCATCACCGTCTGAGACAAACAAGACCTCCAGGGCCTCTCTTTCGGAAACGGTCGCCGAATGTGCCCAAGCAAGCATATCACTGACATAACGCAGTGGATCATGAGCGTAGAACTCGATAGGCTTGGTAGCGATATGTGAGGTGTCAGAGCTGGATCCAGTCAAAGCCGCGTGGAAGGAGTCTGACAAAGTGGACTCTCGCGCCTCGGCGAAAGAGTCGAGACAGCTCTGGAACAGGGTCGGTCGCTCTGCGAGCACGCGTAAAGATCGGCGGACGGATGCGCTGATCTGAGGGTTCTCCAGGTCCAAGGTCTTGAACTCGTGTTGGATCCAGCGATACAGCTTTTGGAATGCTCCATTAAGCTGCTTTGAACTCTGCTCTAGTATTTCAAGACCAAGACGCTGGTCTTCAGTGCCCAACAAAACCTGGCAGTCGTGGTGGATCTTCTTCACCCTTGTCAAGATTTGAAAGAACTCTTCATTGACAGGCTCCGCAGTGGATGTAAGAACAGTCGCTTGTTCTTCAGTGATCCGGAAATGCGAGCTGAAAGCGTTCAGTATCTGATGCTTGGTCTCGATCTGTTTCTTTTGGTTGATAAGGCTTGTGGCTTCCTCCAACACCGGACCTGTTTCACGGGCTGCAGTCGTGATGTGCGCCCGCATATCAGCACAAGAGTTGTTCAAACTCTTTATAGCAGCACCAATGCGTCTCAGTTGCTGCAACCACTCAGTACAAGACGACAGAATGCATTAAAACAGAGACAAACCTCGGCAACTTGACCAAAATCCTTGACAATCTCGCCATTGCATTCAATAACCTCTCTCTGGACATCGAGTCGAATCTGGCGTCTTGTCTCGGCTGTGTTCTGGATGCTGCGCTCATCCAAAGTCTCAAGCGCCCCTCGAATTTCCAGGTCAGCATAGGAAGCGGACAGAACGCTGGTTATCCGACTGGACAGAGCATTGACTCCACGCGATCCTGTTCCAACCTGTGGAGATGCAGGAGACAAGCCATTCTGTGATGCCGGAGTGCCACGCTCCTGGAAATAACTTGTTGACATGGCTGGTGGTTGTCGGACGGACAGCACAAGTGTACTCATTGGGCAAACCAAGCGGAAGGAAGGTGCAGCCGAGCGCGCCTTATCGATATCGGCCACGCCTTCCTTCGGCAACTCACAGCTATCGCCGCGTCACGAGCAACACCCCAAAGAGCACCCGCATGACAGCTCTTGTCACTATTCCTGCACTCTGTCACACCGGCGCACTCGCATGCTGAGACCTGGCAACGTTCATGGAGCTGGACCTGACCCTATGGGCATCCCACGACCAGCCCTCTGACCGCAATATTCCCTGAGACGACCCGGTACGGCCACGCGCCCCGCCTGCTGCCTGCGCACAGTGTAGGCGATTCAGCATGATGGCCTCAAACCTCCTCTCCAGACTCCTGCCCTCGGCGACCGACGAGCCCTTCGAAAACGATCCTCTGAACCCTCAGCCGCGCCGAAGCTCTACCTCGACCGATGGGCAACGCGATATGGACATAGACGAAGAGAACTTCGGGGCCTATTTTGAGCCGCAAGACTTGGAACATCTGTTAGAGGAAGCTTCTGGCAGCCAGATGACAGTCGACAGTCGCGCTGTGTCGCCCGAAGCACTACGGAAGCCGAACGCACCGCCAGGCATCAACACGGCGAACCGAGCTGCCGGTTGGAAGCAACCTACTGCAGCGCGATCTGCACGGGTAGAGGAAGACGATGATGTTCCGCAGTCACTCCTCCTCGAAGGAGGCCCACCCTCGCCCGAAGCGACAAGAGGCCTCCCGCCGCCTGTACCTGGACCCTCGACGCGGCACACGCGAGCACAGTGGGATACCACACAAAGACAGCAGCGGCTGCACGACGACATGACCGGCATGCCAGCAAACACGTGGGGGAGGACAGGGCAGTTTAACGTCAACCCCAAGGAGAAGGCGCTGTGGCTATGGGTCAACCAGACAGATCTGGACGCATACATGAAGGACGTTTACGAGTACTACCGCGGGCACGGCATCTACTCGATGTTGCTGAAGCGGTTCCTGACCCTACTTCAGACCGCTTTCGTAGTAGGCTTCATGACCTTTCTGGGCTGGTGCATCGACTACACTAAGCTTTCTACAAGCCACAAGATGAGCGAAGTGCTCGTACCCAAGTGCACAGCGAGGATTCACGGCTTCTGGATCTTCGCTATCTGGGTCTTCTCCAGCTACTGGGTATACTGTTTCTACACCATGGTTACGGACATTCCAAGACTGAGAGCCATGCACGATTTCTATCATCATCTCCTTGACATTCCGGATCGTGACATCCAAACTGTGGAGTGGCAGCAAGTCGTCAGTCGTATCATGGCATTGCGCGATCTGAATCTGACCACCGCGTCAAACCTTTCTCCAGAGACTCGGAAGCTGCTTGACTCAAAAAGTCGGCAGCGTCTGGATGCTATCGACATAGCAAGCCGTCTCATGAGGCGCGAGAACTATCTCATTGCCCTCTTTAATAAGGAGGTGCTCGACGTGACGGTTCCCATTCCGTTCTTAGGGAACAGGTACATCTTCTCTGAGACCACGAGATGGCACGTAGAGCTCGCCATCTTGGACTTTGTGTTTAGCGGGAAGAATGGCCAGTTCAACCCCGAATTTCTCAAGGAGCGCAATCGCAGGGAGCTTGTCAAGAGACTACGGACTCGGCTGATGGGTGTTGGTCTGATCAGCGTCATTTGTGCGCCTTTTGCAGTGGTGTTTGTCCTGGCATCGTACCTGTTCAAGTACTTTGCGGTGAGTATGCTCATTCTAACCATTACGTACTTAACTGATAGTCACAGGAATACCACAAAGATCCTGGTCAGCTAAGCAACCGCGACTTCACCCATTTCGCCCAATGGAAGTTCCGTGAATTCAATGAGTTGCCCCATCTTTTCGAGCGCCGTCTTAAGATGGCTCAACCATATGCCAACTTGTACCTCGCACAATTTCCGAAAGACAAGACAGAGCAGATATCCTCATTCGTAGCATTTGTCACAGGTGCATTCGCCTTTGTGCTAGTGGCACTTACACTTCTGGATTCTGAGCAATTCCTCACATTCGAGGTCACCCCTGGAAAGACAGCGATCTTCTGGATCGGTGTCATGACAGCTATTTACCGCTCCGCTAGAGGAAGCAGCCTTCAGGAAGATCAAATCTCGGATCCTGCATTTTACCTAGGTCATGTCATCTACCACACGCGCTACGAGCCTGAGTCCTGGACAGACCGCCTGCATACTGATGAGGTCCGCGCTGAATTTGCGAAGCTCTATCAACCCAAGATTCTCATCTTCGCCGAAGAGATATTGAGTATGGTCATCACGCCCTTCCTCCTCGTGTTCCGCCTTCCAAACTGCAGCGAGCGCATCGTCGACTTCTTCCGCGAGTTCTCCATCGTCGTCGACGGCCTGGGCGTAACATGTTCTTACTCCATGTTTCCTTTCAACAAAGGTACCCAGAACCGCACAAACAACATCGGCACCCAGCCCGGCGCGCGTCCCAACGACCCCGCCAGCGACCCTCGAGAAGACTATTTCATGACCAAAGACAACAAGATGATGGCCAGCTATCTCGGCTTCATGGACACCTACGCCAACCCCAGCGGCCGCGCCTACAACACGCGCCTCCAAGGCCCCGCGCGCAGCACTTTCCACCCGCCGCCACAATTCCCAAATGCATTCGGCAGCATGAGCCAGACGGCGCACATGGGCGACGCACGAGGCACCAGCAGAGGTCCCGCGAGCCGCACGCCGGTTCAGCGCCGCTCGAGGCTGCCCGGACGAGACGAGCCCATGGCCAGCATGCTGCTCGATCCTATCCACCAGCCGTCGGCGTCGGGCGTCAGGAGCTCGCCCCGGGGCGCGAGCCAGGGCCGGTACGCGGCGAGACTGCACAACATCGGTGCGAGTCCGTCGGGGGCGCGGATCGAGGAGGAGAGCACGATTGGGGATAGTTGGCGGACGAGCAGGTTGGCGCAGGATGATGATGAGGAGGATGAAGCGCCTGGGGCGGGAAGAGGGGGTGTGCTGCAGTTGTTGCAGCAGTTTAGTAAGGCGCAGGCTGAGGGGCGAGGGGCTGGTGTGGGAGTGTAGTAGTTCGTTGGCGTCTGGTGTGGATGAGCATCGGCATTGGGTGGGTACAGGCGTTTGATTTGATACCTGGGCTAGGATAGCCCGTTGATAACACAATACATCGCTCTCTTTTAGACATGTGCTTCTCCAAAAAGATAACAACTGACGCCTTGTGCGCGTAAGCAGACGTAGATGACATCACCGCAGTACAGTTTGTTGTTGTATCATTGTCATTGTCGGGCTGGGCAGTCATTCTACAGACTCACTCCTCCGACCGTGATCGATGACTGAGGAAAGCAAACCACGCCATGACCGGTATCCCGTTTGAATAACCCAAAGCGCATGTTCATCATCTCTTCACTCGCAACAAAACACCTAAGCCTCCTGCTCGAAAGCATCGGGGAAGCGGCGCATGTTGTATGCGAGATCACCCTTGGTGCGGAGGAACTGGACGTAGGCACCGTCGATCCTGATCTTGCCCTCCTTGCGCTTCTCGACGTACTCCTCGCGCTTGAGGGGAGTGAAACCCCAGTTCTTGGAGACGATGATCTTCTGGCGACCGGGGAACTATGGAACGTTAGCTTGAGGACTTCCGGGGCTTTCCAACTGTATCGTACCTTGTACTGGCAACGCCTCAGAGCCTCGAGGGCGGTGGCGCGGTGAGAGTCACGGGTTCGGACGGACATGAGGATCTGGCCAATGTTGACACGGGCGACAAGGCCGTTGGGCTTTCCGAAAGCACCACGCATTCCGGTCTGCAGCCTATCGGCACCAGCGCACGACAACATCTTGTTGATACGGACGACGTGGTAGGGGTGGACACGGACGCGGAGATGGAAACCTTCCTTTCCGGCAACCTTGACGAGGTACTTGTTGGCGCAAATACGGGCGGCCTCGAGAGCCTCGGAGGACAGCTGCTCGTACTCGTTGGAGACGAGGTGGATGCAGAGAGGGAAGTCGTCTACGCTGGCCTTCTTGCGACCGAGGTCGAAGATGCGGATCTTGGCATCGGGTACACCACGGTTGAACCTGCTCTTGGGGTACTGGACGCGGTCAGTCCGATGCTGCTCTACATTCTCCGGGCTGCTGCGGTGAGACGTACGGGCTTGTTCTTGCAGTAGCGGTAGCAACGGGCGGGACGGCGGGCCATTGTGACTGATTAACCTGCTTTGAAATCAATGAGCTGCGTGCTCGAGGCAGTGACGGGCGCAAAGGAGCGGCGGGAGGGTGGAAACTGCGCAGGCGTGTCGACGACGGCTCTGGCAGCGGCGGGGGCGTGCTGGGGGTCTTATAGAGTCCGTACGTACCTCGTTGGGTGGTTAGTTGACGAGTGAGGTCGGGCGGGCGAGTGCGATTTCCCAGTCCTGTGTTGGCCGCACGGGCCCCTCGCTTACGGATTTCAAAGCAAGCAGCCCGCATCATCGCCACTTCGGGCAATTCGCAGCGCTGAGGGCCGCTGAGGGCCGCTTCGCAAGGCTGATCGCATGTGCTTATGCTCGTTGCTCCAATGCCGTCTTGTTCATTGTCTGCAGCGTTGCTACTTGCAGTCTCGATAAGTCTTCAAGTTCGCCATATCGACATCGCAGGTCCGCTGTGCAGAAACCTATCATCTCCACGTTCTGCCACATCCGGAAGCTGCGCGCCGGATTTATCAGCATCAATGCAGTGCAAAACAAAGTCACAGTGAGTCACAGCAAAAGCGGAACAGTGTTGGTCAGCCTTTTACGGCCTCAAGTCTTGTCATTCATTGGATATCATCATCGCACCAGCACTGAAGCCGTACGTAGGTATCTTTTTTTATCTGGTCCCTCCCTTCACCTCTCAACGAACGCTTAGTTCTCGGTGTTCTGGGTCAGGATGTCGGAGTCACCGGCATCGAGGATGGCCATGGTGGAGCAGCGGAAGAGCTTACCGCAGGCGGTACCGAGCTCGATCTGTGTCGACACGTTAGTCTGCAGCTCTCCGAAGTCGTGTTCAGACCTCTTCTCAGAGCCAACCCTCAGAGTATACCCCGTGTCTAGCGTATCTCGTCGTTAGGCCATGAGAGGATCGGGGTGGTACGTACGTTGTTGCCGGAGAAGTGGTGGACCGAGGTCTTGGACAACATGGCGTAGTACTCGAGCTCAGACTTGCGGAGAGGGGGAGTGTTGCCGGCAATGATGACAAGCTTGGCCTTGCCGGAGCGAAGGCTCTTGAGGGTGGACTTGTAACCGAGGGTGACCCTATTGCTGTCAGTTTCCTGCGCATTCCGTCATGTTGCGCCGCACGTACTTTCCGGACTTCATAACAAGCGCCAGGCGCGAGTTGATGGAGTCAGCGGTCCTCTTGCTCTTCTTGGGGGCCATCGTTGCGTATAGGAAGTGATTGATAAAGTTCCTAAGGTGGTTGCTCCGGCTCGTGGTTGTCGAAGGGAAAACTTCAGCCAGGCGCGAAGCGAATTTCGTTGTGGGTTGACACATGGTCCGTGCCCTGCGCTAGGCCCTCGCGCGCGATCATTCAGCGTCGTGCTCAGCGACATCACATGAACATCACAGTCGGGATGAGACGCCGTTATCGATTATCAATCTCAAGGATATAGATCCTCCTGATAGGTTCAATTTGATTGAGAAAAGTAGGGATGTCCAGCTGCGAACATTAAATATCCAGAGAGGTACTCTTGACGATTTGTTCGAACTCTATTCTCAACACTGAACATGCGTGGTGCAGGCTCGAGTAACATATTTGCAATCGTATGGTGCCCGTTGGAGACCGCTAGATAGAGCGGTGTCCACCCGCTCTTGTCGAACGGACTTCTGTTGACTTCCGGCATATCTAGCAACATCTTCACCACTGCCTCATGACCTCTACCTGCGGCCCATGCAAGTGGGGTGCGGCCACGCCAGTCTGTCGAGTTGAGGTCCATCACGTACCCATGAAATTGATGGTGCTGGAGGAGCTTCTTCACGACTCCGTCGTGTCCGTTTTCAGCTGCCAATGACAACGGTGTCTGACCAAGCCAGTCTTGCGTGCTTGGATCTGCGCCTAAAGCTAGCAGCGGTTTTATCCTCCCCTCACGGCCATATATCGCGGCCCATGACAGAGCCGACCGACCGTAGTAATCGGTGTAATCGACGTACGAGCCTTCGGATCGTGAATCCAGTTTCTCCAACAGCATTTCCACAACATGGTCCTGTCGTTGCTCTGATAGCCAAGGTAAGAGGCGTGGTCGTAAAGTCTGTAGATTGTGCTGGAACTCGGTCAAGCTCCACCTTGGGAGTTGACTCACACCGGGACTGTCGCTCTGTAGACCTAAGAGGAAGACCATGGTGGTCTGAACAACCTCCTCTTCGGATCTGCTATAGTCGGGTAAGAAAGGGTGGGCACCAGACACGTCCGATGATATTCCCAGCAATGCATACACCAGATCTCTTTGGTCCGTGGCCTGACTACCGGAGAATCGATGTAATAAAGTGTATAGATCCCGCCTCTTTGTCCACCATGAATGCTTCCGAGCGGGACCAGGCATGATGTCGAGGACCGATTGGCTGTGATATTCCGGCCTGATACCAAGCAGGGGTGGCATCAAGGCAAAGAACCTTGCCGACACTGCCTTCGCTCCACATGTTATCTTGGCTGCCCTAGCTTTGGCAACTTCTTGCAAAACCCACACTCTCTTGAACCAATCTCTCTCCAACAGATCTGTGTAGCACCGACCGATTGCAATGATGTCACCTACTTCTTTTAGAGTGTGAATCGTCACTGTAGACCACAAAAACTGCCATCTCTTGTCGGAAGGTTTCCAATCATTGCACGCGTGATTCAGCGCCTGTCGCTCCAAGGCCCGGATCGCGTCGAAGAGGGAGTCTGTCTCAGTCGCAGCCGGGCCTAGCCAGATGATCACTTGTCTGGCGCTCTCGTATATCAATGCCATCTGTTGAACTTGATGCCCTCGCTCTCTTGTATCGTTCTGGTTGATACAGATGGCGTCAATCCAGAGGATTCGATCCTCCTCCTTCTCGCGCAGGTGGTACAAAGCTTGATATAAGTTCTCTGTGACTGCAAAAATGCTACCGTCAAGGCTGATGCTGAAAGGCTTGGTAGTACCTCCCCATGTATAAGAGAGTGCTTCGTAGTCGATTGAGTTGTCTGCGTCTTGGACATGGGCATGAAACAGCTCGCACTCGATTGAGCCTTCAGTCCCTTTGATGAGCCGTACAAGTCGAAAGGACGGTTGAACCAGGTCAAGCGGCTCATAGGTGAATCCATGCATGGTAGCGGAGGTATTGGATTTGATAGACAAAAGACACTCAAAGAGGGGTGCGGAGCATCGATGCAAGCGTGCGAAAGCGCGTGATGCTTAACGACAGGAGGGAGACTGTCAGAGTGTTGGCATGTTGCATTGTAGTGTGACCGCGAATGGTGTTGAGGTGCTTTATGGGTGGAAGATGCAGGCTGAAGTGGGGTCAACCTCGAAAGCTCCTGCCTGAGCGTTCAGCCTTGTCCCTTTCAATGAACTCAGCCAAACAACCGTGGTCACGCAAGTAAACGCAATTGGCAACACGGTAGTTTCCGTAAAAGCATGGGAAGTATGCTCTGTTAATACATCCGTGTCTCCGTTGAATTGAGCCGAGTATCTACAAAACACCTCGATGCTTACCGAGTATCACCAATGCCCACTACAATTCGTCCCGCTTCCTCTCCTCATCTTTCTCCTGCTTCTCTCGAACCTGCTCTTCAGCTTGCACGTCCACGACCTCGGCCTGTTCCTTCTCTCCTCGAATGCGCTTAGCCAACGTCGCAATCTCATCATCGTAAACTGTCCATTCAGGAATCTGCCTCTTCGCACGATCCAGCTTCGGTTCCTTAGTCTGTGGGTTATTGCACAAATCGATAGTCTTAGCAGTAGCCAAGTCCTTATCAGCGCACCAAGTCTCACACCACAACCATTCCTGCGGCAATGAGTGGATGGGTAGATTGAACTGCATGTTGTTCGGCAGATCCTGGTCGAGGTTGCTCAAACTGTTAGGATCGGCCGATAGACTGTGGTACTGCTGGCGGAGACGATCGCCTGCAGCGAGCTTACGGAAGCGGTTCAGGTCGACGACATACAGGGCGGAGATGTGGTAGGGCTTGCCGCGGAGGAAATTCGCCCAGTATCCTGTCTTCCAGAAGCGGAAGCCTTCCATCTCTGTGCGAGAATCACCCATAGGCGTGAAGCCGTAGGGCGCGCCCTGCAAGTCATGAGTAACGAGCTCGTACATGTCTGTGCGGACGATCTGGTCTGCGTCGACGAAGATGACCTTGTCGAGATCGAGCGGGAAGAGCACGTCGAGGAAGAGGATTTTGTAGCCCCAGATCTCGCGCTGCTTCTCCGACTGCTGGCGGAGCCAGTGTGGCCATTTGTACGTTACGAGCTCGTACTCAAAGCCGTACTCAGCAGCCATGTGAGGCAGGAAGTGCTTGAAAGAGGGCGAGAGGAACTGCTCAATGAACCAGAACTTGACAGTGTGGTCGGTGTGCTTCATAACAGAAAGCATCATGATGTTCAGCATGCGTTCGTAGAGGTGGCCGGAGGCAACGGAGAAAATGTTGATGTCGGCTTTGGTCTTTGCAGGCTTGGAACTGGCAAGAAGCTCAGCGCCCTTCCTGAATACCTTCTCGCTGTTGAAGTTGAGCCCGATCTTTCCAAGTAGCTTGTTCACCTTCTCGGTGCCCTTGGTCGCAAGCTCAGAAATGACAGACTCCTCGTCAGCCAGAATATCAGCCTCCTCCTGTCCAGGCTTGCGAGACAGCCGAGGGAACAGAGTGGTGCCCTGGAAACTCATAAGCACAAGCTCGTTTGACTCGTCGTTGGGCTGAATAGCCCAGCCTTTGGCACCGGCACTGTCAAGAGAGAAGATTTCCTGCGACTTGCCCTTCTTCAGCTGAACACTGTAGAAACCGGGGTTCGCCTTGAATTGGAAGTAGCCCAGATTAGCCATGATGATCGTGTCGGCAAAGTGCGGGTCTCTCTCGGTCGACAGTACAACTTCCGCACCACGGGGCGGCTGGCCACCATTTGTGGTATCGCGAGAGTGACCCTCAATCAGGATACTCTCGAGTCCGTACGTTGCTTCGATGTCAGCACCAGCAGGCAGTGTGCTAAGTTTGATATTGTCAAGATCATGGATAGACTCTTCGGGTGCAACAAGCCAGGATGGTGGTACGTCCATACCCAAGTTCAGGAGCGCCTTCTTCGGGATGCCTTTGAATTGTGCCTTGAAGTTGTCGACAGAACCGTCTGCGTTGAACCTTGGTTTAGACCCAAGCAGATACCTGTAAAATCGCTTAACAGGAAGCTCTTGCAGCATCTGCTTTGGGTTGAGGAAGAGCTGGAGGTAAGTACCTTCCATCTCACCCAAGGTGTTCAAGATTGGAATCCATTTTTGGGCTTGTTCTGTCGCAGGGTCAATGGATGCAACGATCTGGAAGATAGCATCATCTTTCTGGCCCTTGATAATTGCTGTGTGGTCAGCGGTCCAATTTTTAAAGATGCTGGTCCTCAGTGTCGAAGCCGTTTCAAACATGCCTTCTGGGACGTCAGAGACGGTGGAGAGAGCAACCAAAGACTGAATTTTTGCAGCATCAAAGGGAGTCGAAACCTTAGCAGTCAACTGCAGGTCCTCGAGGGCGTTGCCCAAAGGCTCGATACGTTTGTTCGTCTCGTACGACACTAGGGTCTCAAAGTCTTCTGCCGAGAACACCTGGTCTTCGGGAATGGGTCCAACAAAGCGACCGTTGATGAGCACAGCGAGCTGACCGGGTTTCAACTCAAGCTCCTCAAGTAACGGTTCAGCAGACTTGCGCAGACGTTTATACTTGTTTCTTTTTGGGGTCCTTGCCACTTCTTTGCCCAGAAGCTCTAGGAGCTTCTCGCTGTCGAGAGGTGCTTTGACCACTGAATCAAAAATCTCTTCATATACACCATCCTGGTCTGCATCCGCATTTTGCACCAGAACAATCTCAACGTTGGGATTTGCCTGACGACACTGCGCTACAGACTTGAGCAAAGTCAAACCAGACTCAGTATCAAAGTCACCAAAGACTGTCAGATGGGCCCAGCTGCCCTTGCTAGCGGAGTCTGCGGCTTTGATACGAGGGTAGTCGGTGAAGGTTTCGCCGTACTTCTCCTCAAATTCAGCCATGTTGACGAGCTTGATCTCTTTCTCGTTCTCTGGAATGATGAGTGGGTTGCGCTTTGTAGCAGCTTGAAGTAAGAATTGTTGTGGTACCCAGCTGTCGTCCTTGAGCTCGCCCTCAAAGACGGCCTTCTGGATCTGGCGAAGATCCATGCTGATGCGCTGACTAAGCTCGGATAGCCAGTTCTCGCTTTGAGCAACAGGTACTCCATTCACGATTGCTGGTGCATTGGGGCCGTTGATTGCAAGACGTTCGACATAATGTCTGGCTTTGTCTACGCGCTCACCGAGCGCTTCGGAGGTCAGGATGTTCTCAAACTCGATCACCTCGCGATCTTTTCGAAGCGTTCCGGCCTTGACAGCCGTCTCAAAGCTACTCTTGTCTGGTCTTGCAAGTTTCTTTGCGTCCAGCGCAGTCAACAGATACTTGGTAACAGCGGACAGCCCGTAAGTGTGTTGCAGATAGTACACCACCTTTGCTTGTTCCACAGCATTTGGAGTCTGCGTTTGCGGTACGAGACCCCATCGCAACGGAATTCCACGCCTGACAAGACCAATCACAGTCTCGATGATGTTGGAGACATGCTCAGGGTCAGTGAAATCGACGGGCAGGATTGCGTTGTGAATGTCACGACGGACATTGGGCAATTGGCCAGGATAGGTCCTCTGTAGCAGAGCCCGGAGTTCAGATGGCCAGCTCTGGTACCTGGAGTCTTTCTCGATGTTGTTGACCCATACGATAACTTTGCCGCCTTCAACTTCGTCTCTGAAATCATATCGCTGAGGCTCATCTCCAAGTTGACCTTGCATGATAGCAGAATGGGACAGCAGGGAGATAGTCTCCGGAGCAGAGAGTCCCTGGCTTCTGATGCCGTGGATCAGCCTCCTCTCACGACGGAGATGGGCAAGAAGTGCGTATGGATTGACATCTCTTGCAGGTATCTGTACACCGTTGATCCATATGACGTTGGAACCGGTAGGCAGAAGCAGCTCGCGATTGTTGTAATGCTCCGTGATGAAGTCCGATGTGGCGTTGGTGGCAGCGATGGTTGAGGTGTATTTCGGGAAATCGCGAACCAACTTCAGGAGCGTATCCATAGGCTGATCGCTTTGCAACACGAAGCTAGCAGCCTTCTCAGCCAGGTCAGGTACATCGTCCTTGGCCAAAGGCTTCAAATCTGCAGCGTCTTCGTCCAGCTCGGTACCAAGCGGCTTCTGACCCTCTGCCTGCGCTGCCTGTCTGTCGTCGATAACAATGTAGTCGGTCCTCTTCAGTTGCAAGGCCACGCCATAGCCATTGACTACCAGTGGTGTCTTGGGTGCCTTCAATGAGGGCTTGTGCCTGAGACGGTATGAGGTTTTTCCTTCCTTTGCGGTCCTGCTCACAGTCTTGTGAAACTTGTGAAATCGCGGAGCGGTGATATCGGCGTATACAATCGTTGGTAGCGCTGAGCTGTTACCAAGGATACGGTCGAAGGGTAGTTCGTTTGTGCGCTCGTTCTTGATGCTGCCTGTTGGCTCGCCATCGTCTAGATGTGGTGTGCAATACTGCTGGCCGTTCAGTGATACCCAAAGCTGGCAGTTCTTGCCCTGCTCCGTCTCCAGAGAAGGCTCCACCGACGTCTTGTAGAACTGGTAGTGTGCTTCTATCCGCGGCGCCGCCGACCGTACGGAAAGCGCGAGGTTGAAGGAGGCGAGGGTCTCGGGGTCGGTGATGTGACCATCGCTCTGTAGTATCTCGACGAACTTGTCGTACAGCTGTTTCTCTGTGTCTAGCTCATCTAGCCAGCCTTCTGCTATTCGATCAAGTAGGGGAAAGTATGCGGTCGCGTTCTCTTCTGCTGCGGTCTCCCTGTTGTCTGTCAGCCGATCTGAAATATCAATTGATATGGCCGGCTTACAGGAGTTCAATCAAATAAGGTGCAGGGGCGAATGAAGCTTGGAGAGCAACGTTGATGTTCGAATCCGCGAGAGCTCCAATTCGGCTGAACGCGCTCAACGCAAGGAGCGTCTTTGTACTCACCCAAGAGGCGGAAGTACGCATCTTGCGACAAGCTTTATGAAGCTTTGTAGAGACCGTCTGCAGCTCCTTATGAGTGTGCGAAAGGTATAGTCACAGACAGGCTGAAGGATCAGCCTTAGAGTATTAGGAAGTTGCAACGTGTAGCATTCCGTTTCGGGGCGTTCTGGAGGCGAGCAATTGTCTGAAGCCGTACAACTACCAGAGTCGATCTAGCAAACAAATCATAGAGGCTTGAAAGGAAGTACAAGAAAGACGCTGCGCTTTCGCGAACAAATGCTACACAATGCCTCGACTGAGAGGTGTCCTAAGAGCGTGGGACTAGCGTCCAGCCCTACACATGCAGGGGTCCTTGTCGATAAGGAAAGCGCGACCGCAACTCCACCAGGGCAGTTTCCCATGGGAGAGTTTCCCATGGGAGAATTTCCCGCGCCTTGCTCCCATACGACAACATGATTGGTGCGAAGGCCTACCTGGTTCAGCCGCGTTCGCGTACAGGGTGAGCTTGTCATTGTGTTTTGACAACAGGGCGCCGAACATGCAGCAGACCTACTGCTTTCGTCTAGCTTCAAGCTTCAATCGTACTGCTCAGCGCGCCAGCAACGTCATCTCGCCAGCGTAGCCTATGGAACCACTTCAATGCAACACATTAGCTTCGTCTTGGTGTTCACTATACGGTCGCACCCGTCTGATCTTACCCCAGCTATGAACCGCATAAAGTGATCTGGGAACCCAAGTCGTCTTGGATCCCACTTCATCATCGATCTCTCAAGTCACGGAAATTCGGGGGATCTTCTGCGATAAACCGTGCGCTCTTTGCAGACCGACAGAACTCCTGGACACTACAATGTCGCAAACTTCGACATTGATCGAGCTGCAGGGCTATTCTCAAACCCCGCAGGCAATCACGCAAGTGCCCATGGTCCACCTGAAGGATCATGATACACCGCCGACAACAGGAGATTCGCAACCAAACAATGCATCAAACAACGCTGCAACGGCAGAGTTACCTGGAGAGCCAAACAAGAAGACAACGGCAATCGTGCTGCTTACTGTAGTATGTGTGACCATGGTCAGCGCGATGCTGAGCGGTGTTGTAGCAGTAGCGCTGCCTTCCATTGCCAAAGATTTGGACCTGGGACCTGACGTGCTGCTTTGGTATGGGAAACGCGCCTTGTAAGGGCTGTCGACTCGTGCTAATGAAAAGCAGGCCAATTTCTATCTATGCTCTCACGTGCGGTTGCACGCTGTTGCTGCTTGGCTCCATCGCAGATGTTGTTGGCTCAAGACCAATGTACTTGATCGGCTGCTTCCTGCAATCTGGCTTCACGCTTGCCTGCGGTCTGGCTGAGACCAGCACTCAGATCATTGTCTTCCGTGGCTTTGCTGGCGTAGCTATCTCGTTCTGTCTTCCTTCGGCAGTGAGCATTATCACCAGCACTTTCCCACAGGGAAAGAGCAGGAACATCGCGTTTGCCTCAATGGGCGGAGGTCAACCAGTTGGCTTCAGTATTGGTTTAGTTCTTGGTGGCGTCTTCGCTGAGACCATTGGCTGGCGGTGGGCGTTCCATATCTCAGCCATCATCAACAGCACCGTCTTCGCTATCGCTTTCTTCGGGCTACCGAGGGTCCGGGACAAGAAATCGGATGTTTGGGCCTGCATCAGGAGAGATATTGACTGGATCGGTATATTTATCGGCAGTGCTTCAGTCGCGCTACTTTCGTATGCGTTCAGGTGAGTATTGAGCAATCTCTTGTGTTGCAGAAAAAATCGAACATGCGAGGGATTCGGGGCCTATCTAGGCATCGTTTGCAACTGGATCAAGGCTCTGGAGGCTACATGTACTTCCTCGTTGTTGCCGACCTTTTCTGCCCACCACAGGTCACGATACTGACAACCTCCAGCGTCATCTCAAAACGCACCGAAAGAATCAAAGATCCCGGGACACTCTCCACCCTGATTCTCGGCGTCGTTCTGATCCCCTCCTTTGTCCTCTGGGTGGGACGTCAGGAGAAACTCGGCCGTCCAGCCGTGATCCCCAACTCACTCTGGCGCAATCGCATCTTTAGCGTAGTATGTGTCGGCGTCTTTACCGTCTGGGGCGTTTTCAACGCCATTGAGAGCTTTCAATCGCTCTACTTCCAAGACGTGCAGGAGATGTCACCCATCCAGACAAGTTTGCGGTTCTTGCCTACACCTATCGGCGGAGCGATGTCGAACGTGGTTATGGGGCTTATTGCACACCGGGTCCGTGCTGACTGGGCTTGCTTGATCGGTGTGGGATTGACCAGCATTGGATCGCTGCTTATGTGCATAATCCAGCCAGAGTGGACATACTGGGCCTGCGCCTTTCCAGCGGTCATGCTCAATCCCGTCGGGGCAGATGTGTTGTTCACGGTGTCGAACTTGGTGATCACTGCGGTTTTTCCAGCGAAAGACCAGGCCCTGGCTGGAAGTGTCTTCAATACTGTTGCGCAAATTGGCAAGAGCGTTGGTCTTGCCACTAGTGCCGTTATTGCAGCGAGCATTACTCAACACTCCACAGTTGCGGATAAAGAGAGTCCGGCTGCGCTTATGGAAGGCTACCGCGCTTCATTCTGGTATCTTTTCGCATTGAGCTGTGCCGCAGGAGCTCTGTTTGCACGGGGATTGCGAGGTATTGGCAAGGTTGGAATGAAGAGGGACTAAACGAGCACACCACGCCCAGGAGCTTCCGAGCAACCACTGGATAATCCTGAGGGATCTTATCTATGACAAGCGTGTCGCATCTATCACAGCAAAACCTTTATAGACACCAAAAAGTTCATCAGAATGCAAGACGTCTGACATTAAATGATTGCCTCCCAAATTTACAGCATCCGCCAGCCAGAAGATTGGCCACGAAGGTCTTGTATGCACTCTGGTACTTGTGACGGTATCGTGATTGTTGAGACCAAACGTTAATCGAGATGACTATCTACAAGAAGTCTGCAATAGTACGCACGACTGCTGAGGCAATAGAGGTGTCTATGCACCCGAGCCATCTTACACGATATCATTCATTGGGCTCTGACTTTAGAGCTGGCATCCTCTGCAACACAAGAGCCAAAAAGAGCTTGTGGCAGACGTAGCGGTCGAAGTCGATGTTGGTGTGACCGGGCAGACGTGCTGAGTCGCTCTAGCTGGCGTACCAAGGCTGGGCGGATGAAGCTCGATTGTAGTCAACTGACTGCCCAGCAGCTCGGAATGTTCATATCAAATACTCGTTCTGCCAGTCGACAGAAGATGGGAATGGAAACCGAGACGGGTCCCCAAAGCCAATGCATAAAGGTGGCGTGGGCATGAGACAGGAAGAAAGAAGTATCGCAGTGGAGAAGAAAACCCCCCAATTGCATGTTAGGAAGGGGCATCCGAGAGGGCCAGCAACGCACGTCATCGTTACTGCTCTTTGAAGCTCTCATGTGCCGAGGAGTCGCCTACAGTGAACAGATGATTAGATATTCGTAGAGTAGCGAAAGCCTCAATGACGAAGATCCAGTAGTCCCCAGGTTTTGGAACAGCCCAGGCATTAGAGTAGCTGCTTTCGCGGCTCAGGAGGTAAGACAATGGAATTGCGCACTGGTTTCGATGGAGTGTTGGTACATTGTGGCACATCGTTGTCGAACTTAGTGGAGGCTGTTATGGAAAGCCATTTTTAGATCTGCGAACATAAAGTAAATTCGTACAGAAACCCCTGGCTGTTTGGAAGTAACAACACAACGTACGCAACCTCTCTGCCGTATATTGCACCCTTTGTTGGTATTGTGGCAGGTCCACGGCTTCACCATACTCATCGACTCGTCGGTGGCTATTGCCACCACCGATGCTCTTTCGAAGCGTTCCCTTACTCTGCTCATGATATCTATCACAACCCAGGTATACCGAGATCAGTCTCATATGAATGCAACGGACGCTATATCTCATTACTCTTATGTCCGCTGCCTCTTCGCTCGTGTCGGTGTCGCTGGTGGGCTTGGGCACTGGGACTCTTGAGTTGCAGCAAGCAGCTGAGTGCGCATCTCCAGGTGAGCGACGTGAGCATGGAGCGCCTTCAAGACAGTCTTGTTTTCGGAGTATTCTTGCCAAGCAGTCTCGTCGTTTAAGATTGCTGGTAACCGCATGTAGATATGTCCGATGATCGCCTTGCGGAGGCCACGATCGACTTGCGGAGTTCGGTCGTCAAAGACACATGTAGTGAGGTTGACAACAATCAAAGGATCCTGAATGTAAGGAAGGCGATCCACGATAGCTTTGGCGACCTTGGTCTTGACTTTCTCGAGGTTGTACTTTGTCTCTTGTCAGCTCCAGGCTTGAACCCATAGGGGAACGGTCCCTACCTTGTCCGCTGCAATGAACAGATCCAACAGGTCGTTCAACACACGCTCTTTCTCAATCTCGGATCGCAAAACAAAATCCGTGAACAACGACCCTGTGGTCGAGTTGTAGGTTCCGTATATTTCATCGAGCATAGCAGCAATAGTTCTCTCGGACTCCGGCAATGTGATCGTACGTCTATCGCTCTCCTGTAGTGTGTTAGACACTCCTGCTTGTATGTCGTTGTAGAAGGTGACTGATGTCGCTCACCACAAAGCCTCCAGTGCAGACTGCTTTGACATACGTAGACTCTTCGCAAATCCTACAACAGAGGGTCAAATCAAGCTACTATGATGTCCAAGCATTGACTTACTTTACACGATGCACAGGAAAGGGTGTAGTGCCTGCGAAGATAAGTGAAATCTGACCATTCGCCACTGTCGCGAACGCTAGCCTTGTCAATGTTCGTCCGGTCCTCCAAAGAGCAATGCTTACTTAGACCAAGGTGAGGAACTTGTCGGTTGACTCATCCAAGGCTCCACAACGCATTCGGTGTAGCCACGAGCGACCATATCGAAGTCGTCGTTCTTGTCGATGCCTTTAGCAATGACTGTGTGAACGCGAAACGTCTTGTTCTGAGCTGCTCCCGCGAGCACTTCAAGGGCACTGACGAAGCCATGAGCGTATGTCGTTGCACTGATGTAGTCATCATTGCCTGAGGCGCTTGTTGACTCAAACTTGAGATTAACTTGGACATGTTCGAAAAGTACCGTGACCTTGCCGCAATTGTCATGTTTGCAAGCAGCGCGAGCAGACTTTGCCTCGAGGTAGACTGCCTCCTCGGTATCTGGGAATTACTCAACTGCTGCGATTGAGTGTGAGTCGTAATAGACGATGCCGAATTCGTGAGTAGCTCGATCAACGAACAATTCTGTGCGGTCGTTTTCTTCTTCAGGTTTGCTCCACTTGAAGTCTTTGCAGATCGAAAACTCTGTCAATGACCAGGAGATCGTCTCGTGATCTTCTCTAGCGAACAGAGCCATGATTGCAGCGGAGGTAGTGCTGTGCTTGAACGGATCGATGAACAGATGTTGAAGACGATTGAGGGCAGAGACAGTTGCAGTGTGGAGTGGTGGAGGCGGAGTTTGCCTTGACGTATTTTCTCTAGCTTTGCGGTCGGCACCGTCACAAGCATCGTGGTGAGGACTTACCGAGAGGCTTGCAATGAGCGTGAGAATTGAGCGGTGATGGTGAGAATCAGGACTGGCAGCACCGCACGAGCCATGAGATCAAGAACGATACAGGCGAAGACAGCTGCCTGCGAGGTCGACCGGAGAGTGTGAATATCAGCTGCCTTTTCGCTGCGTCTCACAGCATCTCGACTGTTGCCGCACTTAGCACATGTGAAGTTCTGGAATACAGTCTGATGTTTTTCACAGTCGACGCTGAGCTTCGAGCTGTATGTAAATATATCGCCTCATCCAACGCAGCGTCTTTAATTCGATCCTTGCCAGATGTTGACGTAGTGGTGCGCATCGAAGCGTGCACGGCATTGGGTCTGCATGTCGAAACGACTTCCAGAAGCATTGCAATGCTTCCATCTATTGTCAGCTCGATCATCCTAAGGCGTCAAACCTTCCACCATTCGGTTGTCGCGCTGTCAAGATCTCAGACAGCACGAAGTTGGCATACGTCGAAAATGGCCATATGCCGGTGATGGTGCCAATCATAGGCCGCGGTAGCGGCCCTGCTAAGTTTAGGTGTGACACCCTTTTCCCCAATCGATCACGTCGGCGGCCCCTTGGAACTGGTCCCCTGCAGACAACCAGGTTTCAGAATCTGACCTCCAGAACCGGACTGGATAAAACATTGACGTGA
Organism: Didymella sp. IMI 355093; assembly: GCA_027946495.1. Taxonomy (NCBI): domain Eukaryota; kingdom Fungi; phylum Ascomycota; class Dothideomycetes; order Pleosporales; family Didymellaceae; genus Didymella; species Didymella sp. IMI 355093. The sequence continues at coordinate 349,848 of JAPEUZ010000003.1, forward strand.
GGCACACGGACAACCGGGCAGTCGAAGGTGTTCGATGCGTGACGAGAAGCTGCGCAGTTTCTCGGAAGCGAGATATGGGTGGAGTGGTGGTGGGGCTTCTGCACAGCCGTCTCGAGACACATAAGACAAGGTCGCTCTTACATGGGCGCCATCCAGACGGATGTCAAACGCCCTCCCAAAGTTTGTGACGACTCTGTGCAGGTCTCAACAGAGCGGCCGACTTGTGCCTCGTGCGGGAGTCCGCGACATGGCTCGGTTTCCCTGCTCTCTTCTCCGTGCTATTGGCTGGTGATACTAATGCGGCGGCTAGCACTAGTAGCGGAAGGAAGCTCGCGCGGCGGTAGCAGCCTCCAGACAGAGGTGCTACTTTCGCGGGCTGCTATAACTGCGAGCTGCCAGCTGCAGGTTGTTCCCAATTTGATCTCGCTTTCATCCTTGCTTGTGGTGTTGTGCTCATCGAGTGAGAACCGTTCCTGCGTGTGCTTGCCCGCCTTAAGCTGCAGATACCCCACTATCAGCACCGCCGCCATTGCACCTTCCTCTCCATTACACGACAGAAAGCTTGGGAAACAAACAGCTTTTGTGTGCTGTCAGGCTGCAGTACATTGCAGTGCGTCGCCACGTTTCTTTCCATCTATTTCTGCCGCACCTCTGCAAGTTTGGAGGCTGACCTGGCGCTCAAGCGCGTAGACCCTTGGTAGACCCTGCCCCTCAGTGAGCGCCCTCCTCAATTCATATCGCTCCCGCACTCTCCTGTCACCGCCTCGATTCTCCTCTGCCTTCGCACAATCGTACGCCGTCGAGGTCGATAGCCGCCGAACAAAGGCTAATCCGCCCGTCTGCAGCGTTCGGCTTCAATTAGCGCACCCCTCAGTCAGTCGACGCGCCACTTTACGAGTGCGCACGACATTGCAACACGTTGGACGCTGCCTAGAAGAGTACCGCCTCCGAGCTCAATTTCTTTGCGGCTTTCTGCGTGCAACATAGCAAATTTGACCTAGAGGTATGTCCCGTATCTCACGGAGCTCACATGGTGGCTGTGCGGCGACTAGTTGGTGTCCTTTGTCCCTGCCAATGGTCTATTGTCAACACGGGAGTCTCGTTTGGTCCCGCGTCTCAAAGGAGCACGTGGGGCTGAGCTCACCATCATGACACTGCACCGTTTCACCATGAGATGTCCCGGGCCGGGTGGATACAAACCAAGACACAGCTTGTGCCCTTCAGACAATGGCCACAGCGCTGCCTTCCCTGCTCTTGTACTGACAAATAGTGGTCGCAGATCGTGCTCGACCTCTTCGCTGTCATCCCCACCATCCACCTTCCATTGACGAACCCAACCCACCAGCTGCACGCAAGCATTGAGCAGTAGCTCCTGCCGACCGATCGAGAACCTTCGGTAGCCGAGCCAATAACCCACAACACCCGCCAACATGCCTCCAGCAGGCGGTAGCTCCAGGAAGATCTCCTTCAACGTCTCAGAGCAGTACGATATCCAGGATGTAGTAGGAGAAGGTGCATACGGAGTCGTCTGGTACGTGGATCGCGATTGATAAAGAAACGCAGCTACTGACTGCTTGACAGCTCCGCGCTGCACAAGCCTTCTGGTCAGAAGGTGGCTATCAAGAAGATTACGCCATTCGACCACTCCATGTTCTGTCTACGAACGCTGCGAGAGATGAAGTTGCTGCGGTACTTCAACCACGAGAACATCATTTCAATCCTCGACATCCAGAAGCCTCGCAACTATGAGACATTCACAGAGGTCTACCTCATTCAGGTAGGCATTGAGCGCATCTGAGTCTAAGATAAGGCTAACACGAACGGCAGGAACTCATGGAGACCGATATGCACCGCGTCATCCGCACACAAGAGCTGTCAGACGACCACTGCCAGTACTTTATCTACCAGACGCTGCGCGCTCTGAAGGCTATGCACTCGGCGAACGTCCTCCACCGCGATCTCAAGCCTTCCAACCTGCTTCTCAATGCGAATTGCGATCTCAAGGTCTGCGATTTCGGTCTTGCACGATCCGCCGCTTCTACCGAAGACAACTCTGGTTTCATGACGGAATACGTTGCCACACGTTGGTACCGTGCGCCGGAGATCATGCTTACTTTCAAGGAGTACACAAAGGCTATCGATGTATGGAGTGTTGGCTGTATCTTGGCTGAGATGCTGAGCGGCAAGCCGTTGTTCCCTGGAAAGGATTGTGAGTGGTAGTGAGCTGCACCCAAGGTATTGGAGCTAACAACTTGCAGACCACCACCAGCTTACATTGATTCTCGACGTCCTTGGTACCCCTACTATGGAGGACTACTACGGTATCAAGTCCCGTCGCGCTCGTGAATACATCCGCTCGCTTCCCTTCAAGAAGAAGATCCCATGGAAGGCTATGTTCCCTAAGACCAACGACCTGGCGCTTGATCTCCTAGAGCGACTGCTTGCATTCAACCCAGTCAAGCGGATTACAGTCGAGGAGGCTCTTAAGCACCCATACCTCGAGCCCTACCACGACCCCGATGACGAGCCGACCGCCGACCCCATTCCCGAGGAGTTCTTCGACTTTGACAAGAACAAGGACAACTTGACTAAGGAGCAACTGAAGCGTGCGTAGTTGCAAACACCTGTCCATATACGTGCATTTGCTAACTCTTACAGTTCTCATCTACCAGGAGATCATGCGATAAGCTTGTCTCAGTAATTTACATGTGCGGCATTCACAATGAGATCAAGTCACGATACCTGTTCGGCATCCTGGATCATCTCTTTCGTACCGTTACCATCGACTGAGCGGCTAGCTGGTCTGAGCTCACCTTAGATACACCATTCTGGAGCAATTCTTTTGCGAAGAGACGACATATTGCATTGACGAAACGGATTGTTTGACGGTAGTAGGAACGAATAAGATCATAGGGCTGAATGTTTTCATGGCTTAACTTTTGAAATGATGGATGCAAGCGAATCTGGATTATATACCATCATTGTTTCATTCCTCAAGAAGGTACTGACTTATGAGAAGTGCTAGGTGTAACCCTGCATATGCTTTTAAGGGCCACTTGCCACACGTTGCACATTGCTTCGTCTCCCGCACTCACAGACATGAACGTCGTCGAGAACCATAGCCTGAAGAGCTGCCTCAGGTTCAAGAATAGGCGCGAGGGTCGAGAGACGTCGGTTGGCACGCGCCGTATATCCGCCATGAGAGGCTACCTCGCTCCACCACCGCCTGTCGTGCTGTGTCTGGGACAACGAGAAACGGCGAGCTGGTATGAACGCATCGATGGAACGCACACTACTTTGGTGTCTGTGATGCGATGCACGTCGTGGAACTTGAGGTTCGAAGGATCGATCCTGTGATGGTATAGCTTGGAAGAGAGGTGAGAGCGATCTCTCACGGTCGGAGGACCTCCTATGGTTGCCAGGCGCGCGAAGGACGCCTGCGGTACAGTTTTGCTGCCGCGCTGGACCCGAGACTTGTGACTGCGATCCCATCCTTCGCCGTTGGCGCTCCACTTTCTCGTCAGCTGCATGAGACATACGCCAGCCATCGGTCTCGCCCACGACCAGCGAGCTCATCCCAGAATCTGCTCTCGATCGAGTGGAGGGTTTCACAGCAAGGATCTTCTCTGGTGAGATGCGCGGAATACCAGCTCCGATACTTCCCCCCTACTGGGTGGACACACCTGCTTGTCGCCATAGCTGCTGCTCAGCGTCTCTTTCCTTCTTCTTCTTGATCTGGCTATAACAGAACCCACTTGCCGCAACAAGGGTCAGGAAGAGAATGATACCAAGAGCAATCGCTGAGCCTCTGTCTATGGGACTCAAGGGCTGCGAAAAGTCGGATCGGGCTGGCGAAGAGGCGTTGCTATGGCCGTTTTTGTGATGTGTAAGAAGGTAGCCATGCTTGAGGCGCAGGATGTCGACGGGGTAGATGTACATGATGACCGATGAGGTATTGGGAGTCAGATGAAGAGCTTCTGAAAAACCCTCGATGGGCGCCCTTAGGATCTTTGATACCTAGCCCGCCTCGCGCCTGATAGGTACCTTGATATCATGTTGCAGGTGTAAGACCTGTCTAGTCCCCGCTAGTAGGACTATGGCCCAGCGATGAGTTCAAAGACGTAAGACGCTACACAATGCCAGTTGTGAGTGCAAATAAAGAAAGTCCGGGAACACCGATATGAACGGTGCGATTGAGGTGATGGTTCTCTAACGCCGCCCAATGCCAAAGTTTAGGCTCTTCAGTTGTGCCGTATTGTTACAAGAGTGGTGGTGTCCGCTCGGCGCTATGCATACCACAACGCTCCTGTTCTCTTCATGTACATGTGTGATGGTACACCCCTCATACATCTCTCTTAGCCTTCTATATCGTCCTGGATAGTCAGTCATGCTCAAGGATCGCATCTTCCGTCCTTCCATCCGGTTCGCCACCTCTCCTCCCACCTGTTACAATCGAACTCTTTCTTCCCTAGCTTGACATTGACCGCGTTGTGCGCCTCACACATCCACTGTCCGAATTCGCTCCGACTGCTGACTCGAGGTGTATTGACCTTCATCCAATTCTGAAAATCCTCGGCGCACACCCAACAAGGGTACAGCTTGCCAAATGTCCGTAAGAACGCGGATGTCTCAGTTTGTAGTTCACGAGGCGCGTTTTCGGGGTATGTAGCGGTTATAGAGTGTAGCAGTGTCCAGCTGGAGCGGCCGAGCTGTGCGACATCGGGCGGGCAGTCTTTGGGAAGTGCGGGCGGGAGGGCTTTCTTGGTTTTCTTGCCCATGGCGAAGAGCGCGGACATGTCATTGCATGTACGACATCTGTAAAGTACCCATTAGTGTTCTGTATCCTGACTGCGTATATTGCATGCGCTGAGGACATTGCATCTCGTCCGGCGCATTGCGGGAGGCACTCACGGCTTGCCGTCTGCATCGTAGACTATGCCGTTGATGATCTTCTTGCCGCCTGGCAACACCTTGCCTTCATCCTTCTTCTCTTCTGTTCCCGTCGGCAGTGACGACATCTTGTTCGTGGTAGCGACTGTGGTCCGGTGGCTCTTGATTTCCAAGCATCGTGAAACTTGCGATCGCGTTGCCTCGGTCGGCGCGTGCAGGGATCAGCCCTGCTGGGTGACGTGCGGCAGACAAGCGAGGCCGGAGGACTTGAGTGCTTTTGAACTGGTCTTGGCTAAGACGGATGGGTCTTCATCCTCTCGAAACTGCTCGAGAGTGCTCTTGAACAGCGTTTGGTGTAGTAGCTATAAGTTAGGATCCTCTTCTCTTTCATGTCGTTGACGTAGCACCACTCAACCTTAACGCAGGCCTCCCTGCACGTTCTTTGCATCTCACCGAACCTCGTTCTGACTTACAATCATGGACGTCCCGGTTGCTGCAAATGTACTCGGAACTCTCGGTGCTGTACATACAACCTACGCCTTCGACTTACGGTCATAGCTGACATGGGCCAGGTTTGTTGGTCCATTCAATTGATACCTCAGATCATTATCAATTATCGCCGACATAATGCTGTTGGTCTCCAGCCTTTGATGATGATGCTGTGGGCGTGGGCGGGAGTGCCGTTAGGTGTCTACAACATTGTCGAGGAGTTCAACATCGCTCTGCGGATTCAGCCCCAGATTCTGATCGTGCTCAGCTTAGTGACGTGGATCCAGTGCTTTTACTACGAAAAGGCACGTATTTTGCCGACATCTATAAAGTGGATTTGACGCTGACATTGCCCCTAGAACTGGTCTGTCTCCCGCTCTTTGGCTCTCATTATCCCTGTTATGTGCTTCATGGGTGGTGTGCAAGCTGCTCTCATCATTGCTCTACGTCGTGCAAAAGAGAGGGACCTGGACTGGCCTCTTATTCTCATGGCTGCACTTGCTGCCACCTTACTTGCGGCAGGCGTAGGAAGTCACTACGTGGATATATACCGTCACCGCACAGTGCGAGGCATCTCATTCATCTTCGTAGGGCTAGATGCGCTGGGAGACCTGACCTCGCTACTCTCAGTCTTTTTCCAACCCAAGCTTGACATCTTAGGCATCGTTATCTACGCCACAGAGCTAGCACTTTGGATCGGTATATTCACATGCGGCGCATACTACAATCTCAGGCCCTGGCTGAAGGAGAAGCATAGCAAAAGCGGTGGATCAGCGGTAAGCGAAGAACCACAAACTGGTGAAGGCGCTACTGCCGCAAACACTTCAGGCATTGCGCTCCACGACTTACCCTCCGGTACCTCTGTGTTCAGAACAACATCTGCAGAGCTCGAGGTGCACAGACAGCGCAGCGTGAGCTCAAGGATCAGCGGTGTGGCACACCTGCCCTCGAGACTTGCGTAGGTGAATGGGAGTTGACTGCACGTGTCAACTTACGTTGTTCTCCGCGGGATTGACTCGCAGGAACACCTAGAGCTGTTTGTTGGCTGCTACTTTTGGCAATCTGACGATTGTCACTGGTCCAGACCTGCTCCTCGCTGCGCTCTCCGTCACCTGGCAAGCGCACCGACCCCAACTTACGTTCACCATCACACCCCGCAGGAGCTTCCCCACAACGACAACAAAACCCCGCGCCTCCCGCTCTCCCATCTCCTGCAACTCCGATCGTTAGCGAGCTCTACTCTTCAAGGTCACAAACAAACTCAACGCACTACCAAGCTAAGAGTGAGTACTCAGTCGTCCGCCAAACGACCATTCCCTTCCCAGCGTTTATTTTCTATTTCGAACACGCGTGCAACCGTACCTGAGTGTCAGTTACAAAAATGGTGGGCCAATTCACCATACCCTCAAAGCCCGAGCCCAAATCCTCTGGCTCTCAGGTCTCAGTCACTACTGTGGGTGATGTGACAGTGCCGAACCCAACGCCCCTCACAGAGGCCGTGGAGAACGAGGCCGTCGATCCGCCACCTGATATCGACTTTCACGCTATGGTCAAGATCCTCGCTCCCATTGCCGAAGGCCTGAACGAAGCTGCTGAAGATGCTATGTATCCAACGCCGCCTATCAACACCCCGGCTGTTACTTCACCAGCAACGTCTGTTGTCTACCGCTATCCTCCTCACCGCGGCCGTGGCTGGAGCACCATTGGTGATAGGCTCGCTAAGGCACAGCTCGATCGTCCTAGATTCGGCCAAGATACCGACGTGATGTCCGTCAGCAACCGCTCGTACCGCTCCTCTGTGCCTACCGACGATGAGAGTGACGGCATGAGCGATGTGCTGAGCGATGGAGGAAAAAGCAAGAGTAAGTTTTCTTCCCCCAGACGTCTCCAATCCCTCTAAATATATGCTCAGTACCGATTGGCCTGGGCTCACCTCGACCAAACCCCGTGGGTCTCATCTCGTTCTCCGCCAACGACCTTGCCAACAGGCCCCCTGTCCCGTTCAACAGCACTGCTCTCCCCGACAGCTCCAGCACCGAAGTTGCTATTGGCACTGGCAGTCACCACCCAGACAGTGCTAAGAGCTTCGCCACTGGAGTCACTGAGATGAGCACCTGGCAGGAAGAGGTGGAAGGACGGTTCGAGAGAGCTCTTCAGTGTCTCGAGAACCTGGCTCGCGACGAGCACCAGCTCGACTCTAGCAAGTCTATGGAGTACTACTACGAGACGCACTTGAGGCGTTTGTTGGGTGGAGCTTCTCGCAAGTTCCCGGCCTCCGTCGGCCTTGTCAACAGTGCTCACTAGACAAGAGCCAAGAGGCAGTCAGATACGCAGAATGGATTGATTTTGCGAAAACGGGAAGGGTGGGAAATGGCGCTACTGGCAATCGGTTTAATGTAAGGAACACCTCTAGGGTTCGAAAAGGCGCAATGGGATAATTCACGACGACAGCGGTCTTGGCATATGCAAACAGCTAATGCTGGAGCCCTTCAAGGCAAGTACGATCACAAAACAAACACGGCTCAGGACTATAATTATTCATTATACGTATCGCGTGAGTGAGCGCTTCATGCGCGTAGCCACCCAGGGTATCATCCCTCCTTCTATCCAATCACGTCTAAAACATCGACCCCAATACCAGAACTAAATCGCCAAGATTTGTAAGCTTTTTACATCAGGAAATACATCAAAGCGCCCAGCACCGAGACACCAAACGACTTCGACGAGTCGTACGAAATGGCACCAGCAGCACCCTTGCTCGATGCCGACGCGCTGGCGTCAGGCACTTGTGTGGTGACAACAGTTGTCTGAGGCGCAACCGTGGTAGCCCCGGTGATGGTCTGAGGCGCAATGCTCGTGCTGACAGCAACACCGCTGACAGTCGCAGCGCGAACGGTTCCAGCAATGGTTGTTGGCGCGGTGAACGTTGTGCCAGGGATGGTGGTTGTGTAAACAGCAATGGAGCCAAGTTCAGAGGCAGGGATGGCAGCGCCGATACCGGTGCCTGTGTATTGCGCAGGGACGCTGAGTATGGACGTGTTGGGCTTGTCCTGGGGATCGGCGGAGTAGATGTTTCCACCAGAGTAGTCACCGGTGAGGAGGTTGACCTGCTGGTTGTTCGAGTTGTACTCTCCGGTTGTCAGGGAACCGTACGAGCCGTCGGGGAACTTGAAGTTCGTGGTGAACTTGTCGTAGCACATGGGAATGTTGAGGGACTGGACGTTGACGCAGTTCAGCGATGCAGCGCAGCAGAATCCAGAGCTAGAGGCGCGGACGGTCATGCCATTGCGCTTGGAGAAGGAAATTCCTTTAACAGAGTCGAGGACGTTGACGTAGAGCGAGGAGAGGTCAGAGCCGACTGCGGGAGGGTCCATGCCAGTGGCGCCAGAGGGTTGGCAGGGTTTGCAAGGGTTGTCGCTGGAGGCTTGGGCCTCGAGAGCTTGGAAGGGCGATCCAGGTGCGGCAGCAGCAGTTGCGACGAGCGCGAGGGTGAAGTACTTGAGAGACATCTCGGAGGCTGTAGTAGAAATGTGGAATTATTAATGTTCCTGCGGCGCAACGAAGGCAAGGTGCAGTGGGTACGGTAGATGTATACTCCAACAATCGACGGCGTAATAACTGGTACCTGAAACGAATGGCAGTTGCAAACAGATATGGGAGGCAAGACCGATGAGCGAGAGACGGGGTAGAGGTGACTACAAAGGGTCCGGGTCAAAGAAAGACTATATACCACCAGGCCTTGTTCAGGGCCATCCAAATATACACCGGCGTACTGGTGCTAAGAGGTAAAGCTTGTTCTTAGACCCCGTAATTTATTAACCTAGGATGAGCCGTGCCCTCTTCGCGCATGTTCTTCGCAGGTTAGGCATCGTATGGTCAAATGACGAGAATCACGACGGCAAAACCTTGGGTCGATCAGGCGTTATTCGGGCACACCTCCAAACGTCTTCTCTTCCCCAGGTCTCGCCTCTTCTATAAAGGCAGGTTTGCCGTGCTCGAGAATCGTTGAAAACCTAACAGCCGAGAGTAGATCCTTTGTCTTGGAAATTCTTTTTGGCGGCTTGTCGAGAATCGCGATGTTCGACATTTGTTCGCTAAGGTGACCAGGCGCTAAGAAGCCAGCATCATGATTCGCCCGAGGAAAATCATCGGATGCGGCAGGCCGAAGCACAGCGCCGTTTCTTGCATGGGTTTCATGGTCCGGGAACATTCCTTGATCCTTGATCCTGCGCGGGATTGGTGAATTGCTCGTAAAGCGGCTTGCTCGCGTTCGGCAGTCCCGTCTAGCGAATGTCAACAACTGTCGCTTTGATGAGGTTTAACGTCATAACGGACGTCGCCCCATTTGCGCTAGAAGCAACCCAGTTCAATCGCCAAACCTCGACAACGTCCCTCTTTGTAGAGCTGTCTGCACCATTTGCCAGGTCAAAGACTCAATGCCACATCGTGTCCGCTACTGTACCCTAGGCACGCGACGCATGGCTGATCATTGCTGCCCCGAGGGTAGTGACAGGAGTCAAGTCTCTATGGCCGTGGCATTGGCTCGAGCCTTACCTTGTCTCAGCTCCTATTCATTAGAGGAAAGCTTGAGCCCTGCGCGCGGCTTGGGTGTTGTGACTCGTGTCTTGGATTGGTCGCAAGGATAGCAGTCTCGACTGCAATCTCGCCTCGAGTCTACTCTGAACGACCCCCACACTACAAGATAAACCGTCGCTGTCCGTCAGCTCGATTTCAGGTACCACACTGATGTGCCTGTGCCGTTTCGAGGCGAGCATTTAGTGTGACGGTACGGGACACCGGTAAGGCGTTAGTCGACCAACGTTACTCATGCCATTTCTTTTTCGAGCGAAGGGGAATAACCTTAGCACGGCCGGATATATTGGAGTGGTATGATGCAGGTGGAGAATCATGTCTGCTGCAGACTAATTTTAGAGTTGCAGCCTGAAGATCCGAGGCTCGAGAGATGTGATCTCGTGGGTGCGTACCGCATACGGGTGTAACGTTGAGCGTGCTGTTTGCCACGTTGTGGACGAGGCTGCCAGCCTTCAATACAATTGCGCATACGTGTATATGTCGGCACATGCCCATTAACGGTCCTGCATAACATCCTTGCTTCGCTTTTGAGAACGGTTGTGAGTGAAGTTAATGCGCGTGTCGCAGGATTTTATTGAATGAACCGTCGACGCTGCGGCTGCTGTAAAGACCGACAAGGAGGTCGCTGGTTTTCAGAAGTAGAGCACCATGGATTGGTCGTTCAAGCTTGACGTCTTATTGTCTTCGCCTTAAAAGTTCGCATCTCCAATGATCGAGCTACATTGGAGCCACTTCAAGAACCTGCGCAATCTCAAGTCCCGAATGTGTAGCGCGAGCACCTTATGCTTATCAACCAATGATTCTCCCCTTGAGCTCTGTTCTCCGCAACACCTCTGCCGCGCTCATGCCATCTAGTTGTCCGAGTCGCTTCTTCTTCTTTTGCCACTCAAGCTCGCCGCCATCACCTCTGCTGGCACGCTCCTCTATCAGAGTAATCGGGTGCAGGATAATGGTGCCAATGACACAGAAGAAGGAAGCCCAGAACTGCCACAAATACACCAAGATCCAGCCACCCGGTGCGATGAACCTTATCCACTGGTCGATAGCATAGAGGTCGTCTTGTGATTCAATGTAGTACTTCCCGTCGTCTTCGTTGCGTTCAAGCTTGATGACCGAGGTCAAGTATACCGGTGCGTAGTAGAAGGGTATAAGCCAAATGCGAAAGATCTGGAAAATCGACACATATAGGATGAGATTTGACTCGTCGAAAGCTATTTCATGTCAGTCCACAATTGAAAATGCTGCCATGTAGGTGCTGTACGTACCAACACTTTGTACGGTTATGTCGATGCTAGGACTCATGATCTTGTACCAACGGTAGATCAGCCCAACGAGTAACCTCGAGTTCGGCCATTTGCCAGTACGACAGAACGGGTGCGTGAAGGAGGCGTTGGGCGTGAAATATCTCTCAATGGTTCGCCGTTGAGTCGAAGGCGGTGATTGTGTGAGGAGATGTATGACGTCCGCAATTTCTTCGACCGGGTTCTCCATGATTGCTGGATTTCAGAGATCAGGCTTCAACCTTGAGCTCGTGTGTTCGAAGTTGTTGCAATGGCGAAGAAGAGACTATACGTTGACCTTGAAGCAAACATGTGAAAGTCGATCGACCGTAATTTCCATCGCGCTGACGTCATTTGATTCGAGCTCGGACTTTGCTCTCAACGAGCATCGTTGCCAATCACACGCAGTATTCGAGGCACGATGAGGTTGTAGAACCGCAATTATGATTTGTTTCAACTGTTTTGTTCATTGTTTTGACTAGTTATGTATGGAGGGGCAGATGACTCGCTCAATGCATGCAGTATGCGTGAAGAGTTGACTCATCGTTGTATCATCTCATATCATCGTAAGCTGAGAAAGATGGCGCAGCATCTACTGGGACTTCCACTGTGCAATCTCGGACTCGTCAAGGTGCCTCAGCTTGTTGACGCTAGGAGACTCGCCAGTCGCAATGCCCTTGGCAAGCTCGACGAAGCCACCGACGTTCGTTCTCCTTGAGATAGCATACTGTGCAGTCTTGGACTTTACCCTGATGATGCCAATGCGGGGATCCTCTGGGCCTCCGTCATGCTTGCCGTCACCAAGGTCACCGATCCACGCCTTCAGGGCTGGCGAGTAGTGCTTCCTGACAATGTCGCGGTTGGTTTCAATCGAGGCATGGCCAGAGATGGAAGCCCACTCTCCGGAGTTGTTGATGAAGCCAATGTTGACTGACGAATCCTCCTTGAGGTCATCAGTCTTGCCGGACTCGGTGTTGGTGTGGAAGAGGAGATCGAAGCCATTGCCCTCCTGAATAATGTTAGACGCAACTCCAATTCTTAGCTTGCGTGCGACGTACCTTGGCTGCGAGAGCCATAGCGCGGCTGGCAAGCAGGTCGCTGTCGCCAGCGTGTGTAGTGAACAAGCAGAACTTGGTTTTGTCGATGAAAGTGAAGAGGTCCTCGACCTTCTCCTTCAGGGAGACTTCATCCTTGTTCTTCGCGGTGTAAGGGTCGGCAGTCTTGGAGCCGGTGTCGGTGTTGCTGAAGGAAGACATGGTGAACGCTTGTGGGTTGCGTGTGAATTTACTTTGGAATGAGGACTGTGAAACAGCTGTCAGTCCGCGCCTTGCGAGTGTGATTGAACGGAACATTGACGTCGTACCTTGGAGGGGAGTGCTGTTGTGAGGGTGTGAGATTCGTAACAAACGCGCCTCTTGTAGGTCTGCGATTTCGATGACGTAGACCCGTGCAACGACTGATGCCCCCATCATGCCCCACAATTCAGAGCTGACAGCTGCGGAAACGATCGCGTGATCCAGATTCTCCGCTGTTTATAGATGGACAGCCGAACAACTGCTTGTTTGGCGATGCTACCTCAATCCAGTACCAAAGCTTCGTTGTTTGCCTTGCAAAGTTGCTGCACAGCGAACCGCAGCACATGGTCATAAATTGCCCTGCTTGATTCAGAATCCTCCACTCTGCAGCAATGGGCTAGTGAAAGGCGGAATTCATCCGTGGTCACAAAGTTGAACAACGACACATTGAACTTGTAGGCTCAATATCCGCAATCACGGGGGCGTTGGCCGCCTGTACATGTGCACAAAACTGAACATCAATGGGGATATATTACGAAAATCTCAGTGCTCATACACAACCCAGAAAAGCGTATAGAACACCGCGCAGAACCTAGACCTCATGCCATGCCGCTGTTGTCCCATAAGCCATGCTGGAAGGAATAATTGGAGCTAAAAAGGATAATGCCGAACCAATGGTCGTGATAAATCTCGAACAGATCACCGTACTTTTTCAATGACATGCAAGTTGGATAGAGGATACGATAGAGGCGTTCTATGCCTCAGCAGACTCCTTGTCCTCGATCGAGGCCTTCTTCATGTCCTCAGCAACATCGGCGGCAGCGTCGTTCTCCTGAGCGAGCTCAGCGGATGGTGAGGCAGAGCCGTTGACGGCCTGGTTCTTCTGTGCCGGCTTGCGGGCAGCGTCTGTGGTACCATTGGCGTTGTCCTCCTCGGCCTCGAGACGTGCGATCTCCTTCTTCGCCTTTTCGATGTTCTAACTTTTGTCAGATTTTGTCACCTTGCTGATAATGTTCTGGAAAAACATACCTCCTTGGTCTTGCGGTCCTGGTCCTCCTTCCAGTGAGCAAGCTTCTCCTTAAGCTTCTCGACAGTGGCAGGGACATCAGCCTGGCTTGAGGGTGCGTCAACGCCAACCTTGGCGAGCTCCTCGATGATACCAATGTTCAGATTGAACTTAGAAGCGGCAGGCGCAGCACCTCCCTTCTTACCTCCCTTCTTGCCCTTCTTGCCACCAGTGCCCATGAAGTAGTTCTCCTCCTCTGTGTCCTTCTTGGAAATACGGGTGCCCTTGATCTCGGAGGCATCAACGGTGCGCTGAGCGGAGGCAGCGAACTTGCCGGCAGAAGTGGTCTCCTTAGCGGGAAGAGCAGACGGATCGAAGTGGCGGATGAGGCCCTCGGTAGCGTAGATCTCGTCTTGGTATGCGGGTGCGCTGGCCTCCTCGAGACGCTGCTCGGCAGCCTGCTTGCGCTTGCCAGCGAGGTACTGGACCTGTTCCTGCTTCCTGCGCTCCGCGCGGGCCTTGCGTGCCTGGAAATCGTACTCCTGGAAGGCGCGCTTCTGCTGGTAGTACTTGTCTTTCAGCTCCTTCCTGGCGAGGTACTTCTCCTGCTGCTCCGCGCGGGCCTTGTCGGTAGCCTCACGGAGAGCCTTCATGTTCTTGAAAGCCTCATCCTGCTCGGCCTTCAGACCATCCAGCTCGGTCTGGAGCTTTGTGTACTTCTCACTGAGAGCCTTCTGCTCAGGGTCGTCAAGGAGCTTCTTCTGCTCAGCGATCTGGGCCTTAATGTCGTCGATGGCCTTCTGCTGCGAGTCGAAACCAGAGAAGTTCTTGCGCGCCTTGTGGAGGGAAGAGATCTCAGAGAGAGCCTTCTTCTCGTCGACAAGCTTCATCATGCCAGAGTCGACCTGCTTCTGCAGGCGGGCGATCTCCTGGTCAACGTCTTCAGCGGACTTGAAGTTGACGCGGCTCTTGTTGGTCTTGAGCTCATTCTGGCGCGACTTGAGCTGCTCGTCGAGCTTCTTCATCTTCTCGAAAATGGCATTGCGACCGGACTTGTTGCCCTGCTGGGCCTGGCGAATAGCGTTCAACTCAGTCTTGAGCTCCTGCTGGCGCTTGGCATTTGGGGAGTCCTTGTTGTTTGGGCGGGCGGTATCGAGCTTGGCCTTAGCGGCGTTCTGAGATATCGTTAGATATCATGAGGCAGAGTGCATTATTCGCGATCGCTGCAGGCAGCCGATAGCACACTGCGGGCGCCTGCGACAAGCATGTGCGCGCGACTAAGCGAATATCGAAATTGTGAGAACCTACGAGCTTGTCTTGGGCAACCTGGTGCTCCTTCTCGGCCTTGGCGAGGTCCTCCTTGTATTGCTCCTCATCTGGCTTCTCGGGGCGGACGTTCTGCTGCTTCTCTTGGGGTGCTGCTGCGTCGGCGGTAGCCACCTGAGCAGCAGAGGGGGTCGCAAGTTCAGCCATCTTGACGATCAATTGGAGTCAAAAATCCAATCGGTGGAATGCGACGGACGGGTGAAAGTGGAGAGGTGAGGACCGGGCGAGAGAGATGGGGATTGTCAGGTCCTGAGGACAAATAATTGATAAATTGGGTGGGCCTTTCCCTTGAGCGGTGCACGGGTGAGCCGCACCGCGGAACTGCCGTTTAGCGCGATTCGAACCAGTGAGAGCGGCGGGCCTGACCCGGAACAAGTACCCTTTCACTCGACAACCACCATGGCGGAGCTCTCAAGGGGGCAAGTCCCAATATTGCTCCTCAAGACCAAGTCGGTGCCGACCGACACATACGAAGAGCTGTTCTCTACCTGCGATGATAACCAATATGTGCCGATGTTCGTCCCTGTCCTCGAGCACAGGTTCAAGCGGGATGCCCTGGACAATGTGCGCCAGCACATACTCAACCGAGGATTCGTGCCGACATCGCAAAAGGGTCTTGCAACATACGGAGCCCTGATTTTCACATCACAGCGGGCCGTAGAAGCTTTTAACAGAGTTGTCGAAGATATCCGTAAGGAAGGCGTCCACGTCGTCGACGAGCTGCTACCTGGGAGCTTGCCTCTCTATGTCGTTGGACCAGCTACTGCGCGTGGACTGCGTGCGTTGAACTTGCGTTGTCCCATTCTTGGTGAAGAGACAGGAAACGGAGAGGCCTTGGCAGGGTTCATACTTGAGCATTACAATGCTCTGTATCCTCACGTCTCAAATCCGCCAATCTTGTTCATGGTCGGTGATAAGAGACGGGACATCATACCAAAGACACTGCAGTCCGAAAAGCTGCCTTCGGACAGGTTCGCTAGAGTGGATGAACTGGAAATTTACGAGACGGGCGAGATGCACTCATTCAAGACCGATTTCACCAAGACATGGCAAAGGAACGCAGATAGCGGACCAACACACCAATGGATTGTAGTCTTTTCACCGACGGGCTGTCAGGCAATGCTCGAGAGCTTGAACCTTCTGGATGCTGCAACAGGCAAAAGCAAGAAGGCCATTGGATCGAGAGATATCCTAATTGTAACAATTGGCCCTACGACGCGCGACTACCTGATCAACGAATTCAATTTCACGCCCGATGTCGTTGCTGAGAAGCCAAGCCCGGAGGGCATCGCTGAAGGTATTAGATCATACCTGGAGTCACGGTCGTAGGTATGAACAATCACTCCATCCATCCGTCTCCCAACCGGCTGCACTAAGTGGCTCGTCGCCTGTGCTTAGTATGATACACTGCCCGGAAGTAGTTCACGTAGTAGAATTCATCCAGGCTCCGACACTACGGATACAAGGACCGTGCCCTGGAAATCGCATCATCGAGCGCGGCTCGCGTTCCTGCGTCTGTTTGTGAGATCGATTTCGATAGTCCTGTTGCGTGATTGGGCGCATGAAAACGCGTCGACGTCATCATACAAAACGCGCTAGGAGACAGCTGCTCAAAGTCAAGACGCGCCCCAACGTTTGTTGCCTCATCACATTTTGAGGCCTCTAGTCAAGTCACATTAGTTCTCTATATCGTTCTCCTCAGCCCTACTCTCTGCAACCCGGATATCCCATCACAATGGCTGGTACACGCTCTTCGACCCGCAATGGTAGCAACAACTCGAGCCCGGCTAAGAACAACGACGCCGCTGTAGCTGGGGCTAAGCGCAAGCAGGAGGCGGAGGCGGATACCGAAGGCTCTCCCAAAAGAAGTCGCAAGGCCTCCAAAAATCAGCCGACAATCGACAGCATGCTCGACCACAAGGACGATCCCAAGGCTGACAACGACGCTGAGATGCAAGAAGCGGCACAGGATGTTGTCAGGGATGCCGATAACGACAAAGATGAGGGTGGTTCAAACGAGCAGCCATCAAAGAACGAGGTCAAGGGCGAAGACGCCAACAAGGAAGAGAGCACAGACGCAACAGACACAAAAGGTCAAGAAAGTGGTGGCAAAACGGAGGCCTCTTCAGACGACAAGGCTGGTGAGGCGGCAGCAAAGCCTGAAGCCAATGATGATGGTGCAATTGAGGAGTCGTCACAGCGCGAGAGGAAGATGCCGTCGAACATTCTCGAGAAAGGAGTTATATACTTCTTTACGCGCAACCGCGTCAGTGTCGACGAGGCTGAAAGTGTTGGCGACCTTCAGCGTACATTTTTCGTACTACGGCCCCTTCCCGCAGGTGCCAGGCTCGGCGATGGTACTGTGCAAGATCTCAAGAACAACCGCTTGTTTGCGCTACCCAAAAAGGTCTTTCCCAAATCCCATAATGACCGCTTTATGGCATTTGTTGAGAAGGCAAACACAAGCGTTCAGGACCTGAAGGACAACTTCTTCCAGGGCTCAGAGTACAACACCCAGACGCAAGGTACCCGCACCAATGATCCTGTCACACCAGTTGCGGAGGGTGTGTACCTCATTACACGTACCGAGGATGCTACCACCCATCTGGTGTATTCAACCACGATTCCGTCTGAGATTGGTGAGGTTCAGGAGGATCTCGGTATCAAGAATCAAGGCAGCTTCATCATCAGTGTTAAGAATCCGGAGCGAAGTGGCCCAGCGAGCGCTTCCCTCCCTCAGAAGCCCGATTTCTCCAAGGAAATCATTGAGGAGTTCCGCGGTCTTGCCTGGTCAGAGGTCAAGCCCAAGTATCTTGACCACGAGTACTGTCAAATCCTGCTTATCGGCGAAAATACCGATAAAGCCGTTGAACCAACAAAGAAGAACGAGAAGCATGACAAGGAGACACCGAAAGAAGAAATCGAACAGCTTGAGCACGAGGACGAGCTTCGCGTGCAGCATCTCAAAGGTAAGTCTGGAGAACTCTAAATAGTTTTCGCAAATACTGATAATTCGCCAGGTGATGACTCGATTTTCGAAGACCTGAAGATTAGTAAGGATGAGTACCCCAAGCTGCCTACCACCTGGTAAAGTAACGTGAAGAGTCAGTGTAGGGCGCGGCCTCGGAACAGTAGCCTGTAGCCACTAGACTGCTGCTTCGTGTTCGTCATGAGAGCCAGGAAAATTTGAACACTTCTGATGGTTCTGACATCTCGCGCAATGTAGTCGTTCTCTATGGGCAGCTCATGGTAGAGCAAGTAAACACGTTTATGTCAGCGCATATATAACGCCTTTGCTGCAGTTTTGTACGATATTTAGGTACCGGTGTTTAACAAAGTTCATGGATCTGCATGCATTATAGCAGTAAACAACCATGGCGCTTAGTTTAGCATTTTATACTAGATCACTTTCCCTTCTGCGTCCATTGCAATGAAGTGTCTCTATTCGCGCTTAGTTCCCTGTGCACTTGTCGTTCTTGACAGGCCAGCTCGTTTGCGCACCTTCCTTCCTTTCTCACTTTCACCTTCTTAGCGCTCGTGCCTTGCGCTTGCCACAGCGCGAATGCTCTCACCTCAACACAACAAGGCTACAGCAGCAATCGGTACAGAAGCCTCGCCATCCAAAATGGCAACTTCACCACGCAGCGTTACCTGGACGTCCTACAATCGAGGTAAGTTGTTAGACATGTGCTCGAAAAGGACAGACAGGAACTGGCTGCGGAAAAGCAGCGTTTTGCTGAGCAAAGAAAGGCTCTCGCCGAAGAAAAGAAGGTTTTTAAGGCCGAGAAGAAAGACCTCGAAGCCGCGAGCATATGCCACTGGACGTTTGGACCGGCCGAACAACAGTTCAACGCGAATCTTCTACAGGTTGACTGGTCAGGTGTCTGCCTTCCTCCAGGCTTCAACGTTGGAATCGATGATAAGCGCATCAAGCAGCTTCGTCAGCACGACTATTACAAAGGCTGGCTCGACAGTATGAGCACTTTCGATACACTGCAGGCCTGGAGTGACGGCAGGGTTAGCTTAGAAGCAATCCAGTATTTCTTCGACTTGATCGACATTCGGAGTCCCTCGGGCGTGGGACGGAACGTTGGCATGATATTCGGTTGGTCAGCTGTGTGCGATAAGTATGATGTGCCCCAGCATGATGCGCGTCTGGACGATCAATACTGGCGTATATTAGTCTTTCTTCAAGCCTACTTTACCAGCCTTCCTCAACCCAACAATAGCAATGACCACACAGCACAGCATGTATCCAAACATCGTCCAGAAGCTTGCCCGGTAACCTCTCAGTAGCTCCATGGGCTCGTCAAAATCAACACTGTCACTATGGCCAGTTGTACTCTCGCTCTTACTCTCATCAGCCCCAATAATACCCAACGCAACAACTTGACAACTACCCATCCCGAGGCTCATACCGAACTGTGCAACAGTATTGAAAACCGCACCAGCTAACGCCTGTTCCCTTTCCGTAAAGTTGTCACTTACGATGATCAGACCAACTGTGAATAGCACATCCGCCGAAAACGGCGCAAACACTTGCGCCCAGAAGGCGAGGTAGAAATAGTTCCAGGAGGGGTTCAGCAGCGCCATAAACAGCGGCGACACGGAGCAGAGCACGGCACTGACCGAAACCAAATAGAACGCTGGAAACTTGTGGACGAACGTCCCGACCAAGATGTTGAGCAGGACGCCGGTCACAAGGTTGGGGAGTAGGTACAAGGAGGTAGTCAGTGGTGTGGCCTTTTGGATTTCCTGAAAGTAGAGGGACGAGAAAAGCTCGATGCTGTTCATCACGCCGTACGAGAGCGCAACCATGATGCATGTAGATGTGAATGGGATGTTCTTCCAGAGCTTGTTGGGAACCAGAGCGGACTTATTCGCGCGTTCGCGGTAGCGCATCCAGAGCGGGAAGGAGAGAAGGAGGACGATGCTAAGAGCGAGAAGGGTCACGGTTTCGGCTGAGCGGATGGCGGCGAGGTCTGCGCTGAGGATGCTGGCTTCGTTAGTTGGAGTGTCTGCAGGGGCAGCTGATGACTTACGCAAGAACATAGGCGAGGATGGATAGACCGCCGCTCGAGATGATGCCACCAATCCAATCGACCTCTCTGCCAACCTTCTTTGCTCGACTGACTATTCCATCCTGGGTACCTGACTTCAGCTTCGGCAGACTCCACACAGCTGCAACAGCTGTAGTAAGCAAAGCGCCTCCAGACAAGTAGAACCCGGATCGCCAACCAGCTTTCTCAACCAGTACGCCACTGATGACTAAACCCACGGCAAAGCCCAAGGGCTGACTGAAACCCAGACATGCGAACCCCAGGTTTCGTGCTCGTCCGGATGGTACAGCTCCTGAAATAAGAGCGACCGAGGCGGGAAGGTGCATGGCCAGGGCGACTCCCTGCAGCGCACGGAAGACGACGAGCTGTTCGCCCGTAGCCACGAAGCCACAAGCCAATGTAAAGACTCCGATGAGCGTAATACCGAGTAACTCGACAGGTCGAGCGCCGACGAGGTCAGCGATGGATCCAGCGATCAGCAGGCATGCTCCAGATGTGAGGCTGTAGACCGAGGATGGCCATAGATAGAGCGAACGGTCAAGTGACAGCGAGCGGGCGATCTCAGGCAGTCCGATGGTAATGACGCCATTGGTGAAGCTGGCGATGAAGCCTACAGCGGCTGGGGTGAAGATGGTGAGGAAGGTCTGCAGGTTTGAGGTCTTCTTGACGGATAGGCTCGAGGACTCTGGACAGGAGCCGTCAACTTGTTGGGGACCTCCGGGTGTATGGGATGAGTCCAGGGATGTTTGTGTGTTACTAATCAAAGGTTCCGCCATGTTGGCCTTGGAGATGGTCCGCAGCTCGACGATTTCGGTCGCCATGGTGGTGCTCATCTTGGGCGCAGTATCGTATCAACTCGGTTGTGCAACGACTGCACGTAGCGGATCATCTTATATGGCTCTGAGTATTCATGCTCGGAAAATCTACAGACTGGCTGACTCCGATGTTCGGTTCTCTTTGTCAAGTTGACGGTAGGTTTGCGCCCTGTACTTGTCAAGTGTGGAGAAGGCGTCCACGCTACGATTGGCCAATTCCAGAATAAGAAGGATCTCAGCAGCAACTGCATGTCAGCCTTGTCCAGCTGCAAACAAGAGCCGGCCATAAGAGTAAAAGATCGAAGTGTACAGAAGGTAGCCGCAGCTTACTGGCACACCATCTGCAAAGAGACCACAGCTCTAGAGGCTGCAATACCTTCTATGTTATAGCCGGTTCTTTACTGCACTATGAGAGGCACCCTCGACGTGATACTCGAAGGGGGCAAGTGCTGTCTGACGCAACACAGCACCAGTGCCTGCCACGAGCATACTCAGGTACGAGCAGCGCCCTATGGAGGCGTTTCACATTGGCGCGCGTCGCGTGGATGCAGGCCTGCAGCCCGGTTTTCGCGCTCGTGTTCCCCAGACGGATGGCGCGAGGGCGGGTGATTGGCTCCACGTCGCGATGACGTTCGGTTGCTCGGTGATACGCGCTAGGTAAACAAAGTCCCAGCCTCCTCCAACCACCCGCAATATGCAGGTGCCAGCCACACGGCAATCCACCAAAAGTATCGAGGGCATCGCTCTCTCCTTCCCCACACATTCCAGAGCCACCATTTCTATCGCGAGTTCTCCTGACCGACTTCGCTAGCTGCATTCGTTGCCCGTCGCATCTCACCACCTGCGCGCGCTGGGCCCACATTCCATCGCACCCGCGCAACATGGCGCCGCACCCCGAGCTCGCCGCCGACAGCCAGGCTCAGGCACTCTCGTCTCTGGCCACGCGCGCCTTGCACCTCACCCAATCGCTCGCAAGACGCGATGAGCCCTACAAGAACCTCGCCGCCGCAGGCTCGCGGCCGGCGACAGACCTGGCGGGCCCCGGCTTCCAGGTGCTGTTCGCCCTGATCGGCGTCGGCATGACCATCACGGCCATCTGGTTCTTCTTCTGGGCCAAGAACGGCGGCTTCAAGTGGAGGCAGGACGACTGGGAGGACTACAAGTCTACCGTGCTTCGCCGCAAGGGACCCGACGGCAGGACGCTGTCCAACGCCACCAAGAGCACCCGCCTGGGAGGCGGCAGCGTTGTCCACGGCGGCAGCTACGGCGCCCCGACCAGCATCGGCTACACCGACGAGACGGGCACCAGTGCCGACATGAGCGAGATCCGCGACGCTGAGGAGGGCAAGTCCCGCCATGGCCTTAGGGGCGGCGATGGCCGACGCAAGAAGAAGCACCGCCGCGACCACACCAACGACTACAACGACCCTGACCTCGATGGATACCGCCATGAGAAGGCTGCCCGTGTTGGCGGCCTCAACCGCCAGGCCGACGGCATGTACACCGACTACTCGCCCACTGAACCCTCGGATCTTGGCTCCAACGTCTCCGGCAAACCGCTTGTGAACAAGGACAAGCGCGACCCCAAGAAGGAGGCCAAGGAGAAGGAGCGCCGTGCCCGCGAACGCATGAAGAACGCCAGGGCCGCTGAAAAGGAAGCCCAGAAGACCGCCGCCGCCCAGGCCAAAGCCCGCAAGGAGTCGGAGAAGGCAGAAGCCAAGCGCGAGAAGGCTGAACAGAAGAGGGCTAAGAAGACGCGCTCTGAAGTCGGCTCCGAGATGCCAGAGATGGCCGAGACCCGCACCGAGTACACCCGCGCCTACACTGAATACACCGCACCTTCCGAGTACGACCAGTCTGAAGCCCGCGACTTCGCTGCTCCTGCCCCCAAGCCCAAATCCCCTGTCAAGTCTTCCTCGCCTGCTCAGAAGCCCAGCAAAGCGCCATCGAACGCTCGCCGTGCCCCTCCTTCGGCCGCCTACTCCTTCACAACTGGCGACGACGACGCTCAGACCACGTACACTGGCGCCTACACTGAAGCAACCGACAACCGCACCGCCGCCGAGTCGTCTTACTACTCTGACTACCGTCCCAAGGCCGAGCGCTCTCAGCCACGCCAGCAGTCCCGCGACCGCCGTTCGCAGTCTCAGTCTCGTCCCCGCCCTGCTGGATCCCGTTCGCGCCCTACATCTCAGTCGCCGCAGAAGAGGCATCGCACCTCCCAGCCTGCAAACTCGTACGCCGCGTCTGACATCTTCACCACCGCCAACGGAGGCACTCAGGGCCACATGTCCTACCCCTGCTACATCCCTGGCTTGAGCCAGGCCGGCAGTGTCGGCGTGAGCGAGAGCGTCAGCCAGGTCGGCGGCCCCAGCAGTCGCCGCCGCGAGCGTGAGCGTGGTGGCCGCGACGTCATGGCTGGCTACAGACGTGGTGGCGGACGCCGCGACTCGCTGAGCGACAGCGATTCGTAGATTCGCATACAAGACTAAGGAATGAGATTGCATGACTGGCGTTTTGGGTTTGAATTCAGCGAGCGACCATCTTTGATGAGGCTGTACAGCGTTACGATGATCGATGGATACCAGTTTGGATAATGGACACGACGTATATAGATACCTCAATGAACGACATGAGACTTTAGCATTCGCCACTCCGTTTCGTAGCCCTCTGTTTCGTAGCTTTTCCTTGGTGCCGCTCTAGACAGGCCTCAGAACAAACGTGGAGATGAGCAAGAGCACTCGTCTAAAGTAGAAAGGGTATATTCATTTCCAGATCGCTAGTAGCGCTAAGAAGAACCGCGAGAAAATAGCAAAGAACTAATCATGTCGTAGCTGAGTACAGAGGTATTATCTTATCCCATCCTTCCATATCTCATATCGATCCGATGCAGGCCCAGCTCAACTGGAACTGACGGGTGGGGCATAGAGCAGTGTGAACACCAGAGGAGAAAGTACTTGTACAGCGTAAGGAGTGTAAGGTCGTGGTAAGTGAATCGTAACAGTGCGAGAGCGCAATTTTGAGTCGTAACAAGATTGACGGTGGTGAGATGCCTAGAGATACGGAGTCGTGCATCGATTGATCATAGTCAGAAGGCTTGACGAGGCGGTTTACAACTCGTCCTTAACCCTTTGTGTGGCATCCGCAGCAACACTCGATATGCTGCTAGCCGCCTCGCCAGCGTTGCTGGATGCGCTGGCATACATCTCGCTGATGCGCGAATTGGCTGCCTCAACAGCAAGAGCAATCCTGCTGCTTGCACTCTCCATAGCGCCCTGTTCGGGACCGTAGACGGCGGAGCTGATCTTGGAGTAGGCATAGTCGGCGTTCTCGCTAGCAACAGAAGCGACAGATGTGTAGGCTTCACCAGCGCCGCTTGCGACAGAGTCGTAGACCTCCCCAGCATTGCTGGCGACTGAGCTGTAAGCCTCTCCTGCTCCACTGACTACAGAGCCGTAGGTATCAGAGGCACCGCTGGTGACGGTGGCAACATAGCCAGTAGCTGTAGGAGTGCCGAAGATGGCTGCGCTGATGGCTGCCTGAGCGCTGACTGCAGCGGCAGTGAAGCTGTCTTGTGCTTGTTGCGTGCCGTAGATAGCCTCACTGACTTGGGACTGGATGGAAGCGTACGCGCTGGCTACAGATTCACTGGCTTGCTCAGCTGCACCCTTAGGGGTTCCGTAGACGGCGATTGAGGCACTCTCTAGCGCCTCGTCGATTTGTGCACTGGCTTGGCTGAGGATCGTCTCGACAGCAGCCGGCGGGGTGAAGATGGAGCTGACAACGGAAGAGGCAGAGGCGTAGGCGTCCGCGGCGTATTCGGTTGCAGCATCGAAGCTCTCGCCGGCGTAAGAGCTCGCAGAGCCGTACTGCTCGTTGACATACGACTCGGCGGAGGCAACAACGGCCGGAAGACCGGTTGAGTACGCTGAAGCGAAACGGCTCATGACACTTTCGGTGAAATCAGGCTCCTTGCCAACAACCAGCTCAGAGATAAGAGCCTGGATGCCGGCATATTGCTCGGCGGCTCGTGCAGTGGCTTGTGCACCGTAGGCTCCAGCTTGGGAGTAGACGGACTCAGCCCAGGGTGTAGGCTGACCATAGACCTGGCTGCTGGCCTTAGCGATCAGAGCCTCCCAGTTCTCGCTGGCCTGCGATGCTACCGACTCGGTCCAGGGCGTTTCGGAGCCAATGACACCCGAACTGACTTGAGAAGCCAACGATTCTGCTGAAGCCTGAGCGTTGGAGGCTACAGATTGAGCGTTGGCGGCAGCAGAGTTCGCAGTATCAGAGAAACCTGACGCTGCAGAAGCTGCAGAGATGGAGGCCACTGAAGCAATGGAGCTCGCGGACGCAGATGCAACAGAAGCCAAGGACTCTACGGTACCTTGCTGAGGGCCATAGACAGCGCTTGACGCAGCGTTGACAAACTCGGAGTAACGGCCATGAGCGAGGCCAACAGCTTCGTAGTATTGACGGCGCGCACTGTCGACGCCCGATGTTGGTTGCGACGAAAGCTGCGCGGAAGCCTGGCTGAGGCCCTCAGACAGCCTTGAAGACGCGATAGAGGAGACTGATTCGAAGTAGCCCTGGGTCGGTCCAGCGGCATAGCTCTTCGCTGATTCAGTGTACTGGAGAGCGGCATGCAGCTGCTGGCTGGCAGCGGCTACCGAGTCAGAGTAAGCCTTCTCAAAGCCGGACAACAAAGTCTGGTAAGCGGGTTGCTGGGTTCCGGAAGCAAGGATTGAGAGCTGAGATTTCGCGTTCTCGAGCTGTTCGCTGGCCAAACTGACGGCATTGCTGTAGCGCGAGCTTACTTCAACCTGCACAGTCTTGATGACAGCAGTCGGAGTCGGGGTGCCGTAGATGGCGTAAGATGCACTGGCTTTTGTTAGATCTGGAGTTCGCGAGGAGGTAAAGCACTTACGCAGTAACAGCATCCGCAAACTTTACAGAAGCTACGCTGGTCGCACTTTCAAGAGGCTGCTGTTGTGTGCCATACAAGGCTTTGGAGGCGGCAACAATAGCCTTTGCATACTGCTCGCTGGCAAGGGACGTAGCAGATTCTACGCTTCCTTGTGTCTTAGTCGCACCAAGGAGCGCTTCGCTGACCGCCCTTGTGAGTTCTGCTGCACGGTCGCCAGCATCAGCAACGATGCTCTGAAGCTTGACAGAGTAGTTCTCGTCCTCATCATCCTCAATGATATCGTCAAAGACAGGCTCACGAGCTTCGACAAGGACTTGGGCAGCTACACCGCCCCAGACCTTCTTTGGTGACTCAGTGGCGGCAGAGGCAGCGCTAGATGCATCACTGCTGGCGCTAGATGCAGCGCTGAAGACACTGCTAGCTGCTTCACTGGCACCGCTACTGACACTTGATGCGCCGTCAACGACAACCTCGGATGCTATCGTTGATGCCTGCGCAAGCAAGCTCTGCGCGGAGGGAGTCTCTGAGCCGACCGCAGACTTTGAGGCCTTGGAAGAAGCATCAGACAACTTAGACACAGCACCAGAGGCTGCGCTTTTGATGGAAGAAGCGACGCTCTCGCTCACAGGGGTTTCAGAGCCAACGACTGCTTCCGAGACCTTGGATGACGCATCATCGACGTTGTTGATGATTTGCTGGGCTGCCTTGCGTGCACGAGGTGGAACGGTGTTGTTCGTGAAGTCATCGGTGGAGTCCTCGGCCCAAAGCTTCCACTTGGCAACATCCTTGAGACGGACAAGCTCGTTGACGTTCTTCGAAGCAACAGACATGGCCTCATCTTCCAACTTCTTGGCCTCTTCGTGAGCAACACGAAGTCCCTCATGCCTGGCGCCGACAGACTCGACCTCCGCTTGCCATTCCGTAAGAGTTGACTTGAGCTTGTGATAATTTTGCCAGTCCTTGTAGGTCACGCCATCAGTCCATGCCCAGCGCATGCCAACCTCCTGGAGTCCAAGTCCGTGGATCTTCTCGAGAACCTCAACAGTGCTCTTAACAGCAGCTTGCACGAGAGTGTCAGTCTCCGTATCATAGGAAGCCTTCCACTCGCGAATGTCTTGTGCCTTCTGCTTGACAGTTTGTCCGAGCTCGCGGGCCTTGGCACTGCACTGCTCGAGTGCGGCTTCGAGTTGCTCCTCAGAGGCGTCCTCAGGAAGAGACTTGATGGTGCGCTTGATGTAGCTCTTCAGGGCGCTGATGGTAGAGTCAGCGCTTTCCTCGAGCTGCACAATCAAGGCTTTGCCGTGGCCGTTGACACCCTTCTCGACTTGGCGGGTAGTGATTTCAGCAACACGCTGCTCGAGATCTTCAGCACCCTTGTCAGCTGCAGCAGCGAACTTGCTCTGCCACTTCCGGAGATCTTCGTTGAGCTTCTCCTTGAGCTCCTCGGGGGAGAGACCGGAATCCTTAGGATCGATTGATGCCTCTGGCTGGGCTTGGACAGTGCTAGCGCTGGCGGACTCCCCACCCAGAACGCTGTTCATTACGCTCGACGCTGCCTCGCTGGCAGAGCTAATCGACGCAGATGCAACAGAGGCGATGGAACTAGAGCTGGAGGCAGCGACGGTAGGCTTGATTTTGCTGGACTCAGTCGCAACACTGTGTGAAAGGTAGTCAGCAGACATCTCCTCAGAAATTCAGGTACAGATACTCACGTCTCAGATTCGGCAGCGTCTACAACAGACTCGACCTTCTGCTGGTCACGGTAGCGGCCTAAGCGCTCAGAGATGCGGACGAGCTGTGGCTCGACGTTATCGCCGTAGAGAACGCGCAGCTGAGGCCAAACGTTACGCAGCAAGAAGGACCAAGTGATATCTTTTGCGGACCGGACGTGGGGAAAGACAACATCAACGATAACATGACGACCCTGTACACGAGCTTTGCGCAGGTAGGGCAGAGAGGCCTCGTACGCAGGGAGGAGCGACTTGTGGTAGATGGTGTTCGAACTGGCCTTAGCCTGGTTGTAGTAGGGGCTGGCAACATCGGAGGCCCTTTTGACGTGGTGTCCGAGGTAAGCGTCGTACTGAACCTGCGCCACATCCTGAGCAGTCTGGAGGTGTGGGCGGACGGTCTTGTCCCAACTAGCCAAAGCTTGCTTCTGTGCTTGCTCGACCCTATGTGCGCCGTAGGTGCCATACTGTTTCTTGGTGAAGCTTGCGGCGGGAGTGTAGACCTGGCGTTCGAAGCGATCGACGTAAGGCTTGACCTTCTCGACGTGGGGAGCCAGATAGGTCTGGTAGTAGGGGTCTAGATAAGGCGTTGCGTAGGACCGAGCCTGCAGGTATGGAGTACAAACACGTGGAGAGGAGTCGTTCAGTTGTGTCAAAGAAGAAGGACACCTGAAGGCGGCGGTGATAATAAAGTACCATATCGACAGCCTGTACATGTCAGATTTGCTGCAGTATTGGACGGCCCGTACACGGAGACAAACCTCAGCACGATGCTTGTGATGGCTCCTGCAAAAGTCCTTCTTGGTTTCCTCTGGCGCACGGCGACGCTGGAAGATTGCGACTTGTCTG
Organism: Didymella sp. IMI 355093; assembly: GCA_027946495.1. Classification (NCBI taxonomy): domain Eukaryota; kingdom Fungi; phylum Ascomycota; class Dothideomycetes; order Pleosporales; family Didymellaceae; genus Didymella; species Didymella sp. IMI 355093. The sequence continues at coordinate 378,105 of JAPEUZ010000003.1, forward strand.
CATGTCCATTGAGACTGCCGTTGGTGGAGCCAACGTTTGGCGAGCCGTTCAGGTAGCCATTGGCTTTAGGCTTGGACGTCTTCTTGGCCCGGCCATTGCTCTGCGGGGCGGCCATGGTCGCGGTGTTGCGACCTGAGAGACGGTCAGCGGCTGCTCGCGTGTTGTGTGGGCCCCGTTATCGTTGAGGATGTGTGGGCGAGGTGCAACGATGGGCACCTGTGATGGCTGTCAGCACGAGAGGGGAGAGTGAAGAAAGCAGCAAGACAAAACACGCACGGTGAACGACCACAGGCCCTGGGGTGCTAGCTAGAAACACACGTCTCCTAGCTTGTGATTGACTGATGATGGTGGTGAGGGCTCTAGCGGGCTCCACCCAAGCTTCAATTCAAGACCGTCGACGTAATTGCACGTGCGCCGACCCGGGAACACAATCTTGGAAAGCAGGAATAACAAGGCAGGCACCGCGGGGAGGAGATGCGCACGGCAGGTGAAAGGGCTGCAGTTGCGAGATTAGGAGTGTTTGTGTGTGTCTCCGCAGCGCCCAGGAGGAGGAAGGTGCGAAGTGCTTCATGATGCTTGTCCATGCGCGACATCACTGGCTCCTGCCCCAGCATCGCGTGCCTAGCTCCCCTGCACGCCCGCGTCGACTCTTTCTTTGCGTTTGAGCAGCACACAAGGCCGTGGTCGTGCCGATGAGACAGACGCTTTTCCTCTTCGCAGATTGCGTGACATTCGCTGCGTGAGCCCCGCACGCATCTCAGTCGCGAACTTCAAGGGAACGCGCCAAGACGACGCTCGCGACTTCCGAATCGCGGCGGCGAAAAGGTCCCTTGTCTAACCTCGTCATCACGGCCGTGAACCCCATCTAAGCCCTCACACTTCACGCCGCCACGCACAATCCGCCAGTGAAGCAAGCTGCTGTCGACAGCAAACGTGTTCAGATCGACCCTCATCGCCAGTCCCGCTATCATTCAGCTCAAATGATTTCCTGAGTTACTTCACTGCGGCTTCCTGCCAGACCACCAACATTCACCCTTCGCTATTAAAAGGTCACTCAATTGCTCACTGCCCTTTACTGTCACCACCGTCACCACCGTCACCGCCGTAGACCATGGCCACCGACGCTGGTCCCCTCGATGCGGGGCTCCTCGGCCAGGCACACGACACTCCCCCCGAGCCCAGCAACGATGCTTTCCACGATACCCAATCCACGGCCTCGAACATGGGCGACAGGGACGAAGCAGACACGTGTCGCATCTGTCGCGGCGAGGGCACTGCGGACGAGCCACTTTTCTACCCATGCAAGTGCAGCGGCAGTATCAAATACGTTCACCAAGAGTGTCTGATGGAGTGGCTGTCCCATACACAAAAAAAGCACTGCGAACTGTGCAAGACATCCTTCCGCTTCACAAAGCTTTACCACCCCGGCATGCCCAGCAGTATACCCACGGCCGTTTTCCTGCGTCGCGCAGCCCTACATGTCGTGAACATGTTCCTGACATGGTGCAGGGGAGTCTTGGTGGCATCAGTGTGGCTCGTGCTACTCCCATGGTGCATGCGAGTAGTCTGGCGCAGTCTTTTCTGGGTCGGCGATGGTGGCTGGGCACCGGACATGTACAACGCTCTACCAGAAGCAGCAGAACGAGCAAAGCCCATCATGTCTAACCCGGCTGACCTGGAAGCCATTCGCTCCTCTCTGGAGGACGCAAAGGCCAACGGCACAGCGCAAAATCTGACGCTTTCAAAGCTGCTGATGTCTGTCTCCTTTACACCAGAGCAACAGAATGCTACTGCGCATGAGCCAGTTATGTGGACAATCATGAAGCGCCTGTTTCTTGGTTGGCCACACCCGATGGTCACTTTTGCACCGCCACTTACGAACAGCACCGGTCTCAACTCCACAATCGATCCTCTGGGCTTCCGCCATCCTTCCCTCCTGTCAGAGATCCCATGGTTCCACTGGTTCAACTCGCAGACAGCAAATCGCTTTCTGATCGATGTTTTCGAGGGCCAGATAATTACAATGTTGGTCGTTGTTGCTTTCATTCTGATCTTCCTGATCAGGGAATGGGTCGTCCAGCAACAACCAGTCATCAACATGGTCGCGCTCGGAGGCGATGGCGCTGCGCCTCGCGAGCAGGCCGTGGCCCAGGTGCAGGAACAACAGGTCGAGAATGCGCCTGAAGCACACGAGGCGATTGTTCCCGAACGTGACAATGCCGCCGGGCCCGACGAGCCACTTATCAGAGAGCGTCAACCCGAACCGGATCCCAATACGGTCGCCGGTGTCATCGAGCTTGGCTCCCAGCGTCCCAATGGTTTCCTCCACAGGCAACGAGAGCTGGCTGGCCAGCTGATGTTGGCGAATCCTGATTTACCACAACGACTGAGGGCCGCTTTGCAATCAGATTCGAGTGAAGACGGAACCATATCAGGGCTAGATGATCTATCTGAAGAGCAAATGAACATGATCAGTATGATCTACGACCAAGCTTTGATTGACGCCTACGCAAGACTGGTTGCGGAAGAAGATGGATCGAGGCCAGCTGAGGCCAATGCACAACATGAGGGTCTGGATGAACACATCGATGCAGGAGCGTCAGGATCTTCACAACGCCCGGAGATGCCCACCAGAGACAGGTCGTTCATCGCTACCGAAATACGTCGGAGCCTTGAAGAGAGCACGTCGTGGTCGTTCGACAATGTACCAATGACCCCCAATGATGCTACACGTGATGTCGTTCCTGACAACTGGGACGACGACACTGCGGAGGGACCATCAGTGAACCGCGAACAGGACGCAAATCAGTCCGATAACGAGCCCAGGAGTGAAGGGAGCAGTGGAAGCTGGCAGCAAGTGTTCGAAGTCAATGTGGGAGACAATTCCGACCAAGCGCTGGAAGGACGTCAATCACAGGACAAGGGCAAAGGTAGGGCTGACGACTCGTTCGTTGGCGAGAACGACAAACCTGTGCAGGAATCTCATACCAAGGAGTTTGCAGATGCCGCAGATGGCATACGAGTGGAGACAACGACAGACGTAGAGATCACAGCCGAAGATTCGCCAACACAGCTCGATCCGGACGAGCAAGACCCTCCAACACCAACCGAGGCGATCGCTGCTGCAAATGTGCCGTTCGTGCCGGTAGAGGCGGCTGAAGTCTCTTTGTACGACTTGTTAATGGACTGGATTTATGGTCCCATAGATCCTACCATGCGACCTGTTACAGACGCAGCGAATGACGAGCATGTTGTGCGGAACATTGACGAAGAAGCACCTTTCGTCCCTTTCGCTGGCAACGAACCGGTTGAGCCAGCAAATGAAGCCATTCAGGATCCTGAAGTTGCAGCCGCAGCTGCTCAGGCTGGGATCGACGTGAATGATCAGGAAGCTATCGAGGATGCTGAAGATCTGGAAGGTATTCTTGAGCTAATCGGTATGCAAGGACCTCTCGTGGGGCTGTTTCAGAATGCACTTTTCAGCGCTGTCCTAATCTCTGCGACCCTAGCCTGTGCTGTCTGGATGCCATACCTTTGGGGCAAGGTCGTCATCTTGTTCATGGGGAGTCCTGTCGCGCTCTTCGTCAAGCTTCCTTTGCGAATTGTTGCTACAGTGACCGACCTTATAGTCGATTTCACATTGGTTGTAGCTGCAGGGCTCGCATACTGGATCTCAGGCTTCCTCTCGGCGCTACTCAGGCTAGCGACTAAGGGTGAGGGATCTGCTTATTTTGACGCTTCTCTTCGCCGAATGTCTGTACCCGCCGAGTCCATTGCCAGGAATGCCATGATACGGATCACAAACGCTGTCCTTGACTCTTCTCTATCGTCGAGCCCGGGCTATTTCAAACTTTCCATCAACTCACACGCGGCTCTGCGTAGCCTTCAGAATTCGACGTCATTCGCTTTGAATCAGACGAGTCATGCTTTCGGCACTGTGTTGGAAGAAGCACAATCTGAATCTACCCTCGGACTGCTTTGGAAAGGGTTCTGTTGCACAGCGACCGCAATTGGAGGGTTGGTCCACCAATGCAGTTCTCTTATTGCATGGATGTGGACAGCGAAATCATACAAGATCACTCTAGACATGGGCCTCAACACTACCGGAGACGTAACATCCGCGCTGGAGCACTGGTCGGCAAATGATCGCCTGATTGCTGTCGTCGCAGGCTACGCTTTCTTCGCCCTAGCTGGAGCTGTTTATCTCAGACGTGGGACGCCACTAAGCTCGTCTCAACAGGGCCAGAAGATTGAACGCATCGTCTCCGAGATCCTGCAACAAGCTGGTGGCGTCTTGAAGGTGATTCTGATCATCAGTATCGAGATGCTGGCGTTCCCGTTGTATTGTGGCTTGCTGCTCGACCTCGCTATGCTGCCATTGTTCAGGGATGCCACGTTGTACTCGCGTTGGCAGTTTGCTTGTGGGAGCCCATGGACAGCCGGTTTCGTACACTGGTTTATCGGCACATGCTACATGTTTCATTTCGCACTCTTCGTGTCGATGTGCCGCAAGATTATGCGAAAGGGAGTGTTGTATTTCATTCGCGACCCGGACGACCCCACCTTCCACCCAGTACGAGATGTCCTCGAGCGAAGCGTGACCACTCAACTCCGTAAGATTGCGTTCAGTGCTCTTGTCTATGGGGCACTTGTCATTGTATGTCTTGGTGGTGTCGTGTGGACCCTGAGCCGCGTCACATATGGGGTGTTGCCGATTCACTGGACTACCGAGGCGCCATCCTTGGAGTTTCCGCTCGACCTACTTTTCTACAACTTCCTTACCCCTGTGATCATCAAAGCTTACAAGCCGGGGGAAGGATTGCACACAGTATGCACGTGGTGGTTCAAGAAGTGTGCAGGCGCTCTTCGCTTGTCGCACTTTTTGTTCAACGAGCGGAACGAGGATGAGGAAGGCCACCACATTAATGCCACCTGGCTCGGCTGGCTGATGGGGCGCAAGGGTGACATCAACACAACACAAGCCGAAAATGACGGCAAGAAGACAGATGAAGCTGGTGCCGCAGACGCTTATTTTGTTTCGGACGGCAGATACGTCCGGGCACCTGCTTCAGACCAGTGTAGAGTGCCAAAGGGGCAGGCCGTGTTTGTGGACGTGGACAAGGATAACGTGCGAAAGGATGGCAACACCGAAGCCGGAGTGCACAACTCGGACCTGGTGCAAATGGTATACATCCCACCCTGGTTTCGTCTGCGCATTGCGTGCTTCGTTGTCACCATCTGGATTTTCATGGGAATGAGCGGCGTCAGCGTCACCATCGTCCCGCTCATGTTCGGCCGCTACTTGTTCTCCCTCTTCCTACCAATCACGGTGGAGATGAATGACATCCACGCATTCTCACTTGGCGTGTACACGCTGGGTAGCGTGGTGTACAGCGGCTATCAGCTATACAAGCTTGCCGCTTCTCTGAACCGACCAAACGTATCGCCATTGGCCCAGTTGCGCTCAGTAGCATCTACCGCCAGCCGAGTCAGCCTGACAATTCTTCGCTTCAGCTACGTTTGGGCATCACTTATCTTTGCCATTCCTCTCCTCTGCGCCGTTCTTATCGAGCTTTACTTCCTTATGCCGTTGCACGCATGGATGGGACCCAGCGAACCTCATGTGATCCATTTGATTCAAGACTGGACCTTGGGATTCTTATACTCTCGACTTGCTGCACGTCTGCTCTTCGCGAACCGCAACACCCGGCCGGCACAAGCATTTGCCCAGGTCATCCAGGAAGGATATCTTTACCCTGACGCCAAGATCGCAACACGGTGCTTCGTACTTCCTGCTCTTGCGCTGTTCGCCGTTGCGGTTGGAGCTCCTGCTTCTCTGGCTTGGGGTACGAGCCACACGCTTTATCGCGGTGCAAGCGAGGCTACGAAGAACCAAGTATGGCGGTACAGCTTCCCGGTTGTCGGACTCAGCCTTGCGATCATGCTTGCTGGTAGGGTGTTCGCCAGGATTGTCATTCGATGGAGGCTAGTCGTGAGGGACGAGGTGTATCTTATTGGTGAAAGACTGCATAATTTTGGAGAGAAGCGGGCGCCACAAGCAAGGCAAGACATGGGAACGCAGACTACCATTGGAAGCGGTGCTGATGCGCAGACTACGCAGGCTGTTATGGAGTGATAAATATGTATTCTTGCATGGTCGGCGTTATGGATGGATACCCAGTCATTGCTCATCACATTCCTTTGTACCTAATGGTTCTCCTTTCTGTAGCCTTTACAGCCGTAAATAATCACTTCCTGCTACTGACCAGAATCCGCAAAGACGCTCAAAACGTCAAATAAGAAACTTATGATTTGTGAACAACGGATCTGAGATTGCACGAGAAACCAGAGCCTGCCACTGCGCGGCAGCTTAAACTGACGCACTTGCTGATGATTGGTCGTCTACTCAAGCGGTATGGATTCAATTCGTAGTACACATACACACAAGCGCTCTACGTACGCCTGCGGCCGCACGCCTGCGAGCGTGATGACGGTTGACAAAATATGCCGCGCCCTCGAACCAAGCGGGAAATGACTGGATATCTAATGCGCCCAACGCCTTGCCAAAGTGAAACCGAAACAAATGTCGTGCTTACAGCCACGTAACGTAGGATGCCGCGGCTAGCATCAGTGGTACTGCGATCGATGCGTACCCGTTTACGACCATATTGTGCGGTGCTGGCGAGCTTGTTGTCGCGTATACGATCTGGAAGCCGATCTCTTGGCCCGGTGTTGTGCTGTTGAAGCAGTTCGTTGAATTGACCTCAGGGACGTCTTCGGGTTCGGCAAAAGTAATGTCTGCGCACTGGTCATTGTTAGTAGCTAGACTCAATCTCTAAGCTCTTTATCGAACTTACATTGTACAGAGCAGCGCCGTGTTGCGCAGTCTCAATAACTTGAATGGTCGCGTTGTCGCCAACCTTAGGTGTGTAATTCGCCGGCAGGGGAACTTGCGGAAGACAGAAAGTTCCATCGTATTGCTGGTTTGAAGGGCCGGTGATTTGAAAGACGGGGATGATGTTGTGCGAGTAGTTGAGCGGTTCGTTCCCGTAGCCCATGTTGATGTAGAACTGTGCGCTAGAGTGACCGGGGAACCATCCTGGTTGGATTGAGACAGCACCACCCTTCAATGGCCATTTTGTTCGGTTCTGCGATGTTGGCATGCCGCCGCCTGAGGCCAGTCAGTGGGTATCCCAAAATCAAGGTGCTGCGATTGGGTTGCATACATGGGTACATCCATTGCATTCCGTATGGAAAGCCATAAGTGCCGTTGTCGTAGTTGATTCCCAGCGATCCCGGCACGATACTCGGATCTGTTGGTGACGCGGTTCCATTTGTATGGATGTTGTTTCCTCTCCAGGGCGGGTACACGAGAACGGTATGCGCAGCAGCAAGGGACGACCAGCTGGCAACGAGATAAACAAGTTCAGTGAAACGGAACATATTGGCGATTCTCGGGGACAAGTTATCGAATCGAAATAGGTTCCCGTCTCTTTTGTATCCAGTGCATGGGCAGCTGTCGAAATCCACGAAGCAAGCCAACAGCGTGCGGTGGCGGGGGGCATCAGCACTTATGGGACCTCACGGCCACGCCTTGTACGACCACACCCGATTCGAGAATGCGAACGCCTCACGCGAATGGAACTCTGCAAAGGACCCGCAGCTTCTGCGCCCGCTGGCTGGCTAGGCATTGCATGTCACCCACTGTGTCGGCCATCGTGAGCAGACTCGCACGAATAGGCTTTAGGGTAGCATATTGGCTCGACAGGGGGACTTGACCAACGAGCGGCGGGATGCACCTTGCGCTCCCGCCCCCAAGACGGCTGGGCCAGATGGCGCACGCTGAGAGATGCAGGTGAGCAGTTCGATTGGCTGAGCGTGTGATGGGCTTGCGGCCTCTGCAGGTCTTTCGGTAGCCGGTTTGTTGGTCTGTGCGAAGCGCCCATGTTGGCCCCACTTGAACGTTGATCTTTCCATGCACTTGAGATGCGGAACTTCATCGCGCGCGACTCGGTACGTGATAGTGTGATCGAGGCGTGACTCTTCTCGTGCTCGCGCTTCTATGGTGTGAAAAACGCCTGGAAAAGGGACGTTCAAACGGACATTCTGGGGTTGGACAATCATCGCTGATTGCGCGTCCGTCGCAACACAAGTTCTCAGTAAGCATAAGCGGCATGCTTACCAGGACGACGTCTCATGGGACTAACAACCGGTTTGAGTGATAACTGAGGTGGCGACAGTGACTGCAAGGAGGAGGACATTGTATGCAGTGCTGTGAGAAGGATGTTGGTTGGTGCCTGACTGGGAAGGCTCCTCGACGCCAACGCAAGCGAACCCGTTGCGGCGGACCCTTGCTCTACGCGTAGCAAGAGGAGTCGATTGCTCTTGCATGTTGCTGACTGGGGGGCGCAGACACTGATCGAGCTTCGGCTGGCAAGGAAAGCATGTCGAAAGTGGTTGGTTGGAAAACATCCATGAACAGGGGTAGGACGTCATCCGAAAGCCGATGTCTCAAATGGCAGAGCATGCGTTCTAGCGAAGGCTAAAAGCGACGTTTTCGGTTTATCGGAGCTACATGCCTACATCAGTCTTGTCGCTGCCGGGCCAGACTTTCCGTTCCTGTTTCCCGTTCATTTGCGTCTAGTTCGTAGAATGTCTGGGGTACTGAGAGCTCAGCTTGTATGTCTCTGAGATCGGTCAGCTCAGGTCTCTGTTTTCTCGCCTGAAGCTCAGTCCTTTCCTGCCCCGTCAATTCTATCCACGGTACCGCTATTCCATGCAGCTCTGCTTTCTCGTAGTCTTGGCGACCTGTTCCTTCTTGGCCCTTTCTTAATGAACGGAATGGCCACCACTCCCCTCCCCAGGATATCGTCGATGCAATAGCGATGATTGAAAGAGCTATACCTAAGACGATGCTTGCGTAAACCCTGGGAGACATGCCTCGGAAATTACCGGACAGTCTTGTATCTCCAGTTTTGTTCCAAGTTGTGCTGATTATTGAGACGAGGTCTTCTGTTCGCTTGGTCCAAGGAGCGGATTGCGACAAGTTGAAGTACCCGCGCTCGTAATCCACAGATATGTGGTTTTCCTGAAGAACAGTCCGACCGAGCATATATACGCTTGACGAGCGTCTGAGAGGAAAATAGTGAATTGCAGCTCCCACCAGTGGCCACTCTGCACGCAAGTCCAGAGCATATGAGGACAAAGTGAAGTTCTTGACATCGTCCCCGGATCTAGAAGAGCTGAAGGAGAAGTAACAGTCTCTGGGTGTTGTAAAAACCGGTCGCGCGCACTCGAGCTCATGAGATATAGCTGTGCCGTCTCATCCTAAGTCAGGTGAAACGTCCGTTCGAAAACTTCGCAGGCCTGAAAGGGCAGCCAAAGGTATGGAGTTACGGAATCGACGTATACTGTCAAAGTCGGGTCAGACAGCGGAATGTTGCTTGGAATATAAGTGGCGTCAGTGATGTTTCCCTCTTCTTCCGAATACAGAGTGATTGATGCAATATTGAGTGCAAATTGGTACGGATTGGACAGTGACGTTGCCGTCGTGATGTTAACTCTCATCGTGGTCGACTCATCAAAACGAGTGGCGTCATACCCACCGAGAACTAGACTTGGTGGAGTACCAACAGTCACGATGGTACGGTCATAAGACCCTGCTGTGTAGCTGAAAGATACACTGCTTATGGCGCGGGCCCCTGCGAAATGAGACAGAAACGCTGCCCTAGTACTCAATCCACCAAAGTTGACATTCATGGTAGACAGTGCGAACAATGCCATAGGGAAGTCTCTCGAGTCCATCCCAGCCACCACAGCATTCGTTAGAACCATTGACGTTGGCCCGCTTTTGCCTAATCCAACATTTATCAAGCCGTAAGGCTGCGTTGTTCCCTTGTCAATGGCAAGGTTCGATAGGCCTACGGCGGAAAGGACATTCGTTCTGCCACTAGGCTTCCAGGACTCGGATGCGTTGGACTGCAATATGCTATGATAGCAAAAATCTGGGTTAGGCCCACAACTACTATTGCAGTACCATCCGCCCAATGGGACGAGCATGAAGGGCAGCGAGAAGCCAGGAAATCCACGAAAGTCCCGCCCATCGAGTCCTTCATTGTCAGAGTTGACGTTGAAAAAGAAAGATGCCCAAGGACCATCCGGACCATCCCTGGAGATGTTATATCAGACAGACTCACTGAAACAGGGTAGTAGTAACATACCACGACCCAGAGGGTTGCACGATGACAGGATATCGGGTAAGTTCCATGATTTGACTCCGACTGAGCGGGACTACCGCAGTCGTCGCAAGTACGCACAGCTACCACCTTAGAAGCAAAGATATAGCATCTGCAAATATCAGTCATAGGAAAATCCAAGACAGAATTGGCACACAAAGTACTTCGTAGAGCACGGAGAGCCACCAGAGTTGTATATGCGGGAGAGGTACAGAAGTCCGAGTTTCCAAGCCCAAGTCAGACCCGATCACAGCCTTGTTCGGCAATGCAACTTTTGCATACAAATCTTTAAATAGTCACTGCATGATCGGCGACGAGCATCTAACCAAGACTACTGATCCAATCCAAGTGTCAATTCCCGCCGTTTGTCGAAATAGAAATACCAAGGCTCCGTAGACGAGTTGTCGCTGCATCCACAAGCGCAGTGTTGCGTTGCAGCAACTCCTGAATGTACTCGTTCTCCTGTCTACGAGAGTACGATGGTACCTTCACACTCGCCGCACGCGCTTGTTCCTCTTGCGCCTCCTTTTGCGTGTCTTCCACTTGCTTCTCCAGTGTCTTGTGAAGCTCTTTGAGCTTGTGCAAGCGCTGCCATGCAGGCACCTCGCTTCCATCGACATCATCGGTGAGAGTCCTGTTCGATTTATCAACCGAGCTATCCATCGTCTGTAATTCTTCGACGTAGCTGGCCTCCTTTTCGCTCAGCTCGGCCGAGCCAATGCTGTTCATCTTGCGGCGCAGGCTCTCATAGCGTGCGTTGATTGCATCCTGCCTCTTCCTGACTTGCTCCAAGCGATCATCAATTTGGGCAGTTCCATACAAGGACCCGTTGTCAGAAGGCTCTTCGTCGTTGCCAATGACAGCGTCAATCTTGGGTACAACCTCAGCGGTCCTATAAACTTGGTCACGGAACTCGTCTTGCAGACGCGTGGCACGATTGAAGAGATCGGCGACAGCCTTCTGAAGTTTCTCAGTCTGGGTTGACAGCACTCGGTGTACGTCCATGAGCAGCTCGAGGTTAGCCGGTGATAACCTGACTTCGTCCTTCAGTGATGCCTTGTGTCGTGCAGGGATATTGATAGAGTTGAATAAGTTGAAAGGCTCGTAAAGCTCTTTCGGCGGCGCCCATACTTCGCGCACTTCTTTCCTGGGTACATTTGCTTCGATGTACTCGGTGAGCTCCTCCTCTGTGGGCATACCGTCTTCAGGAGCATCGAGAAGTGCGGCCTGGGGCTCATCATTTACTGTGGTCAGGAGGATGTACCCAACGTTGCCATCTTCGACGATGACAGCTGACGTGACCTCTTGCTCAGTTGTGCCGTTCGTCGATCGGCGCTCCAGGTATTGGGTGACTTGACTGCTAGCTGCACCCAGCAGGCGCTGGAGACGGAACTCGGCACCTTCTGCGTGTGGCTCGGAGAGCTCATTTTCCAACTTGCGTATCCAGGGCTCCATGGAGATATACGTGACTCCGCTTGCGGTCGAGACGAAGAAAGAGAAGTCGGTATGCACATCTTGCGTGATTGTCTGGTTGTACGTTGATTCGTTGTTGTCCTTTAAAGTTATGGTTTCCGCGATGATCAAATCATGTTCAGTCTGTGCAATCTCGAAATTATCCTGTCGACTATCAGTGGAGGCTCTTGCACAGCCAACTTCAGAACGCACCTCTGCAGATGGAAGCCATCGCCCGACAACACCTTCCAAATCTATGCAAACGTGGACTTGACATGTATCAGTGAGCAAGCAGACAACAGCTGCTGGCAAACCTTCGGCAGCTTCCTCCTCCGATCCATCCGAGAAGGTCTTCAAGGAGTAGACAATCATGTCGCTCAGTTCAAAGTCGTCAACCTGGGGTGTAATTACAAACGGGCCCTGCAGAAGCGGTACTGCAGGTGTGCTTGATGGCCGGTTGAATACCTTGACCGAATCACCATTGGGCAGGTTTTCGAGGAACGACTCTTCATACAAGATGTCAGACAGCCACGAGACCTGCCTTTCAGAGGTTTTGACCTCATCATCTGGCGCAGAATCATCTTCGGACAGCTCTGTATAGTTGATGTTGATGGACGAGGCCAGTGTCTGGAGAAACGTGAATGTACCTGGAGTCTCGACTAATTGCCATCGGCTGGGGAGTATGGGGCACAATGCATACACGTTTCCGATCACAGTGGCAATCCAAAGGGTCATGGGCGCCCAGCCATGTACCCCTTCTTGCTCAGGGAAGTCTCCAAAGCAAGCTGATGCAATCTCGAGCTCCACTGAGTCGGGAGAGAAACCCTTTGATGCTCCGTACATGGACGCGCCAAGGTCGTCTTGGTCCTTTTGCGCGTTGATCAGCTTGACCAGATCGATCGAGAGGGTGGGCTCGCTGAATGTTGACCTATCAGCACGGTTGACTTCCCACAGTCGAACTACTCCAGATTTTGTGATTGTGACCAAGCAACGGCCGTGGTAACCTAAAGGATGCCATAAGGTTGTTGCAATCGGCGATTCTTCGAGTACGTGTGCGGTAGGTCCAACTTGGAAGGTCTTCGGTTTGATGGGGCTGTCGTCGTTTCCAGACTCGAGGAGGGTAGAATCAGGGAGAGTGACAATGTGAACCGTATGCGAGGTCGAAACTGCAAGGTAGTCACCGCCGGGAGAAATGGCAAGTCGCGTGATAGGGAGCGGTATCGACACTCTGAGGGAGCGGTATGCGGGCGAGATGCCTTCCTTCAAGTTGACCAGATCCGCCCATCTGATCTCGTGTCCGACGGCCACAAAGATCTCCGAGCCTCTTGTTGCAATTGTCCTTCGCGGGCCAAGATCCTTGTTCTTTGCTGCGGCGCCGCTTCCGTTGCTCTGCTTGGGCGCAAACAGATGGTAGCCGGGGCTAGGGCGCGAGAGCCATTCTGGCGTGTAGCTGAGGACTTTCGGCATGGCGACCAGCTTTCGTGATCCGCTGCGCTTCGGTCTTCGCGGTCGGTGAGTGTGGTGGGTGTGGTGGGTGAGAGCGGAGCTGCGGCGCGCAAACAGAAGTGCGCGCAACTGTGAAAGAAGCTCGACGCGTTGAAGATCTTGGCGTCGCAGCTCGAAGCTCTCCGCGTCTGCGACAACCACGACTCTTTCACTACACCAACACTACTCGTCAAAGCCCTAAACACCCGCTCAATTGAGTCGCGTGTATCGCCGCTTCACACTCCGCGCAACTTCAGTCACAATGCCGGCGCACAGAAGCACAATCGAGCGCCTGGACAAGCCGAGTTCATATGCCACAGCAAAGGTGCGCCTGCACCATGTTGCACAGCTGCATAGAGATGTTGACGTCAAACAGAAGCGCAGAAGGAACCGCGATGACGACGAGAGAGGCCCCACCCCCGAACCAGAGGACAAGCTGAAGGACGCAACTACGCTCTACGTCGGCAACCTTTCGTTCTACACAACAGAAGAGCAGATCCACGAGCTGTTTTCCAAGTACGTGACCACGCGTCCCATCAGTCTTTCTACTCTTGTCTTGCAAAGATGACACAATCTTCGTTAATCCCAGCTCACTCCGATGCACAATCTGCACTTGAGGTGAAAGCGAAATCACGTCTGAGCTTCTCATCATCCATGCATATCCTTACGAGTACCGTTTGGATCCTATGCTGACTGGACCAAGGTGCGGTGAGATCAAGCGCCTCGTCATGGGCCTCGACCGCTTCCAGAAGACTCCCTGCGGATTCTGCTTCGTCGAATACTACACACATCAGGACGCGTTGGACTGCATGAAGTACATTGGGGGCACAAAACTCGACGAGCGCGTCATTCGTACCGATCTGGATGAGGGCTTCGCCGAGGGCAGGCAGTACGGCCGAGGCAAGTCTGGCGGTCAAGTGCGTGACGAGTACCGCAACGAGTACGACCCGGGCCGAGGTGGCTACGGCAGGGTGTACGCCGACGAGTACGACGAGCGATGAGCGAAGATGAGGACAGGGGATAAAAGGAACACCAATGCATTCGAAGGAGTATGGCGTCGTCTGGTCAATCATGGCATTCCATGGGCTTTGTGCAAGAGCACAGGATATGCCAGGTCTAGGTACATTACATCTAACAAGGATAGTGCCTCTTTTCCAAACGCCTTGCTCATGCTGTGCGCTGCTATAAAACTGCACCACTTACCTGGTGCGGTCTTCAAGCTCAAATGCCTGCCTCCTATCTGCCGCCTTTAGGACCTCCTCCAGCCACCACACATGTATTCTCGGGTCTTCCGTCAGCTCAGGGTGGAAGCTGCAGCCAAACACGTTGCCCTGTCGCACTGCAATGATGTCTTCTTTTCCAGGATGTTCGTGCTCCTGGTTCTCCTGCAAGGCGGGCGTCTTGATCGACAGTGTCGCCATGACTTCCACATCTTTGTTCACCTCCTCTTTTGCCAGCTCGTCAACCGGCGTCTTGCTTGGTGCTACGACCGTCTCGTCCTTCGCCTGCTCTCCTGTCTGCACACCCTGCGCATGTGGCAGTATCTTCTCCACGACTGGCGCGCGAATGAACACGCATCGGTATGGCTGGTCGGCACTCTTGTCTGCGGTCGCGCCGAGAAAAGGTAGGTTCAGGCTGGCTTGGAAGCTCTCCTGCTGGCGGCCGAAGTGGTTCCTGTTCACTCGTACGTCGAGGCCCCCGATCAGTTCCTGGCCGCCCTTCTTCGTTCGATTCGCGCTCTCGGCAAGGAGGATCAGGCCGGCACATGTACCCCAAGTTGGCTTCCGCTGTACTCTGTCGTTTGATCAGTGGACGCACGCGACACCACTTGGGAAGACTCACTTGACAAACTCCCTCAACGGCTCCAGTATCCCGCTCCTCGCCGCCACGAGACTCATGGTTGTGCTCTCGCCGCCGGGGATAATCAAGCCTTCGCATTGCGCCAGCTCCTGTGGTGTGCGTACTTCGATAAACTGCCACTTCAGGTCCACGCCTTTCTTTTGCCTCAAGGCCGCCGCAGCTTGTCGCAGAAGCTGTACATGCTCGCTGAATGCGCCCTGCAGCGCGAGAACACCGACTGTGAAATCTGCAATGGCGACTGTCATCTTCAATTGCATCCCAGGAGTATCAAAGTAGAGTGACAGCGTCAGAGAACCTCCGAGTCATTCATTATGCGGCAAACGTATGTGGAGCTAATCGATACCGGAGGCACACAAAATCTGGGGCTCCTTGCAAATCGGAGCGCTTCTCCGAAACGTCAGAACCGGCCCCGCCATACCCGTGAATAGCCTTTTAACTACACCGAGGCGCCGTTCTAAAGAAGTGAGCGCAGAACTTGGATATAGTTCGCTGCTACGACTCGACATGACAGATGCAGATCCAGATGTGGGAAAGAGACGCGGTCTCACGTGCTGGCTGCTGGACACAAGGACGCTGTGGCCGGGGGAGAGTATTGCGGAGTCGGTATGCATGCACCTGCACCGTATGTTGCGAAAAAGGGCTAGATTAGAAAGACTGGTACTGCCATCATCCATCAGCTCGACTGACTCGCATATTAGGCCAGGGAAGCCCTTACATTGATCTCGCAAGAAGAAAGGGATACCATTCTGCGGAAATATCATGTGGCAGACGCAAAGATGAGCCTGGCCTCAGCCCTGCTCAAAAGACTCTTCGTCCACAAGAACCTAGGCATACCCTGGAAAGACATCACATTCGGCCGCAAACGCAATCCTAAGCACGGCAAACCATGCGCCTTACTCCCTCCACCACACCACGGCCCAGCACCCTGCGAATTCAACATCTCTCACCAAGCTGGCCTTGTTGCGCTTGTAGGATGCAAGACCGAAGAGCTTGATGCTGAACTAGGCATAGACATCGTGTGTGTCAACGAGCGCAACGAGGGAAAGATGATCGAAGAAGAAGGCTTCGAGGCATGGATTGATATGTACGCCGAGATCTTCAGCCACGAGGAAACGTTCGACATGAAGTATAATACCTCACCCTTTCCTTTATTGGACGGAACGATAGTCACGCCTGAGATGTTGGGAAGACATGATCGGTGCTGCTCAAGAGGAGAGGAGCTCGCTGTCACTTTGCTGGACGGATCGGAGAGGAAGTTCAGCAGTGATCTCCTGATAGATGCAAAGCTGAGGCGTTTCTACACATTTTGGTGCTACAAAGAGGCGTACATCAAGCTTGATGGTGAAGCGTTGCTAGCTACATGGATTCCAGAGTTGGAGTTTAAGCACGTGCGTGCACCCAGACCGGGCACACCGGCGCGATGCAGCACGCATGGAGTCTGGGGAGAGCGTATCAGTGATGCCGAGGTGTGGTTCAAACAGGCGCATATGAGAGATTGCAGGGTAGAGATTCAGGCATTCGAGGAGAGCTTCATGATCGGTGTTGCAGCAAAGGAGAGGAAATGGGAGAGTGAAGCTGCAGGACTCCCACAGGTGTTAACAGAGTTTAGAACACTGCATCTAGAGGAGGATGTCTTGCAAATTGCCACTAAGCTTTAATATAAACAGGAGGACACAGTTTAGATTCTATTGACTATTTGATTATTGAGCGTCTACACTAGATAAGTCTCTAAGTATTTTGATTTTTATAAGTTCTTATCGTCAGGCCCGGCGTGCCTAGCTGACGATATAGTACTGTTCCAGCCAAGGACTTGCTATTAGAGCGAGTCGTGTACCTTTTTGGCTTGCTTCCCTCAGCAGGCTGAGCTGAGGTCTAACACGTATACAATAAGTGCTAGTACTAGAATAGTAGAGTAATAAACTTTAGTAAAACACTGTATTATAACTTAACATAATTATTAGGTAGTAGATACAACGGGCTAGGCCTGCGACTAGCGCCTTAGCAAGCTCTAGCCTTAGCTACAACCTCTAGAAGAACACTAACCTCCTTATAGAGGTCTAGCTATAACCTTTAGCATAGCACTAACCTCCTTATCGAGGTTATAAAAACTCTATGCCTCTGCACGAGAAGTTCTTCCTTATTAAATCTATTTAATCATACTTATATATAGTTATTAGCAACTAGCTCTTTATATTAAAATCTAATTATCTTGTTTTTTTTGCCTATTAAATATCTGCAGAGAGTTTATAAGATAGATAGAAGTATAAACAAAGCTATTAGGTAGTTTGTCAATTATACAATTAAACTTTATATAAGTAGTAATACTTAATCTACTATAAAAGATAAACTTAGATATCTCTCTAACACCTCTATTTATAAAGAGTATAGCAACTGAGTTGTCTAATAAGCTCTAGTAGCACTTGCTATAACGTAAAACACTACTAAGACGAACAAACCACCGAGCTAGACACTTTCTCTTAGTATTGTAACATCTCTGTACAACATGTAAAGTTATAAGACTTTATTCTTATAATCTTTATTCTAGCACTTCCCTGATTAGGCTTAGTGGCTATGGCTTACCTAATATGCCTATGTTAGTAAGCAAGATTAGCGCTGTAGAATGCTGTGCTTACTAAGCCTATATCTTCTCTATTTCTGGAGTTATTGCTTTCTCTATTTTTAGTAAACTAGAGAAGATTCTAGATACTTTGCCTAGACTAGGCTTACGTGTACTATTACTACTATTAGGATAGATTACGCGTACACCTACGTAATCTTGCTTATAAATCCAGGATCTCTAAGCAAGTATTACTAATAAGTATAGTCTGGATCTATCTAGAAGATTCTGCTTAATAATCTGTAGAGAGAAGAGAAGAGTATAAGTATCTCTACTTTCTCCTCTCTATATCCTGCACCTAGCTCTTAGTATATTATCCTACATATATACTATTATATCTATATCCTTACCCCTCTCTCTATAAGGCTATACGCTTCCTATTTAGGCAAAGCTAGTCTAGATTTGTCTAGGTCTTTCTAGACTAGGAAGAAAGTAGTCTAGTCCTCCCCCTACTTTCTTTACAGGTTATGAGCCCGGCTCTTTATAGCCTATAGAGAAGTCTTTTTACTCTATTAGACTTAGTCCTAGCTATTATTATAGCTACTGCTTATATAAGCAGATTATCCAAGCAAGAGGAGACAAGAGAAGAAGAACAAGAAGTAAATTCGCTTCTAACTTCTTCTATATCTGCTGTCTAAAAGGCTTTTAGGCCTATTCTAGTAGTTATTATACTACTATAAAAGCAGATTTAAGTCTTTTTAGTGCTATTCTAAGCATAGAAAGCAGCAGTATCCTGCTATTAGTCCCTGTTCCTTAGACCTCTAGCGATAGAGACTATCTAAGATACTAGAGCACTAATTCCTATCCTAATAAGCTCCTAGTAAGACTATAACACGTCTATATATATTCTAGCTTATATAAGCTACTATATAGGCCTCTGTTAAAGGCGTAGGAGAGCTATAATAGTAATATTATAGCACAGGCCCTAGGTAGACTCTAGCACTAAGAACAAACTAGGCAGCGGCTATACTATAGTGTAGTATAAGCTATAGGGATATTATATTAGAAAATAGACACGGTACGGGACTATACTTCTAATATACCTTATAGTAACGCTTCTAGAAGCCTGGCAAACTTCTTAGGAGTTACTATTACTTAGTATATGATCGCAAAAATATACTGCTTTTTAGGAACTAGTTACTATCTTAGTATAAGTACTAGTTATTAAGATATTGCTAAGCTTAACTAAGCTTTGTTTTACTTACTATTAGGCCTAGAGTTTCTCCTATAGCCTTAGGGTCTTGTAGAAACAGTAAGCCTAGTACTAAGTCTAAACTATAAGCTAAGAACAAAAGCTAGCAATTATATTAGCTAAGAGAGTTACTACTTTAAACAGTATATACTGTCGTAGTATTATTTAGAAGCCTATTTCACTACTATATAAGTACTATTATCCCCCTAGTGCTATAGTAGTTATATAATACCTAGTACAAGGTTGAAAACTAGGTACCTAGTTTATTATAAATAAGTTATACTAGTAGCAGAGACTCTAGTCCTTAAACTTATTTTACTAGGCAATTATAACGTTTTATAACGTTTCTAGATATAAGACCTATTAGAAGTGTTAAATAGGCTTTCTACTTTTAGGCTTGCTTTACTAGTGTAAATCTCTATAGGAGACTAGTATTTATACTCTCTTTAGCTCTCTAGTAATCTATCTATAAAATAGAGTAGAACTAGACTTTTAAGCTTCTAAGCCCTATGAAGAAAGCTTGTCTGTGCGGAGGTATAAGCTAGAAAGAGTATTATCTTATAATTTAAACTCTATCTAGATTAACTGCTATAAGTAAGCTATATTTAAGTCTAAGTATTTATAGGACGCTATAAAAAACAGTTTAATTGGCTTGTTTATAAGATGCTAGACGCTTTTAAGCTTCCTAAACTTAAAGGTAGTCTAAACTACGACTTGTGGGCTATTAGAATAGAAGCTATTATAGTAGAAAAAGGACATTTAAACTATATATTAAATAATCCTGCTACTATAGTAAATGATATAGAAACTCTAGATGAAGACGCCTATAAAACAACAGCTATTATTAAACTAGCCTTAGAAGATGGCCCTTTACTACAGACTAGGTTTATTAGTAATCCCTATATATTGTGGAATACTCTAAAAAACCTATATAAGGCTAAAGGCTTTAGTAGTGAGTTTCTGTTATCTAAGGAACTAATAAACACTACTTTAAATAGCTGTAAAGGCGATCTAGAAAACTATATTAACTCTTTTAGAAGAGTTATCAATAGTTTAAACTCTAGAGGAATTAGTCTGCCTAATAAATTTATTGTTGCTCTATTACTTAATAATCTAAATAAGGATTATAAGTATATAATAACTGTTATAACACAATCTATTAGAACCTCTGAAAATATCAATCTAGAGGAGATTGTTATGCAGTTACTAGATAAATCTAGAAGACTTAAATCTATTAAGTCTTATAAGACTAATAGTAACACTAGTAATTATTATTCTAGTACTAATAGAGCTAGTAATAATAATAGGTCTTCTTATAGCAACAATGTTGAAATGTCTATGCAGACTAATAAGAATGTCAAAGCTACTAAGGCTAAGAATAATAAGCCTACTACCAAGTGTAGCTTTTGTAAATTAAAGGGGCATACAGAATCTAGCTGTTTTAGAAAAATTCCTACTTTAAAGAATAATAAATCTGTTAATAACAGCAATATAAAGGAAGAAGAACAAGTGCTTACTTGTTCTAGTAAGTCTACTACTAAAGATAATAGTAGTATAGACTTTATCCTAGATTCTGGCGCTACTATACATACGTGCTTTATTAAAGAACTATTTACTAGTCTAAAACCTACTACTACTTCTATTAAGTGGGGTAATACTAGTAAAACTATTAAAGCACAAGGTATAGGCGATATTAGTCTAGTATTTACTAGTACTAAGCAATTAGTTAGATTAACTAATGTGCTCTTTGTCCCTGATTTAGGAGTAAACTTACTTAGTCTAAGTTTAATTACTTCTAAAAACTATAGCTTATCTTTTAGTAAGGATAGTTGCTATATAAATACGCCTAAAAATACTCTACTAGCTCAAGGTAGTTATAAAGAAGGCGTTAGTGTCTTTCGTGCTACTAGTTCTAAGCTTTAGAATAAGTCTAAAATAAATTATCAGACTTATGCTACTCTTACGTCTTCTAATAACAATATACAAGAACTAGAAGAAGGTAGTTCTAACTTCTTTATAGAAGAAGCTCTTAGTCTAGAAGATAGTAATGCTTCTAGTACTAAAACTAGACCTTCTAATCTAGAAGAAGAAGAGTTAGTATTAAATAAGAATACTATAGAACTAGCATATAGCAGACTAGGACATGTTAGTCTAAAGGCTATTTAGCACTTAAAAGACAATACTAAAGGCGTAGATTATATAAATCTAGAAGACATAGGCACGGCTTCTGTTAGTTTAGATAACTGCATCCCTTGTATACAGTCTAAACTCACTAAAAATAGAAATAAAGAAGCTAGTACTAAAGTCAATGCCTATCTAGATTTAATCTATATAGATATAGGAGGTCCTATAAGGCCTAAAGCACTTAAAGGCTTTAAGTACTATATTACTTTTCAAGACAGCTTTACTAAGTATCTAGTAATTAAGCTATTAAAGTCTAGGAAAAGTACTATAGACGTTATTAGGACTACTATTAAAGAATTAGAGCTAGAAGCTAAAGACAACAGCCCTAGCAATTCTAGTAATAGTATAGAGTCTAGTAAACCTTTTAATAGCAATAAGGTCAAAGCCTTGCAGTTAGATAATGAATTTAAATCTAGAGAACTAGATAACTATCTGACTAATAAAGGTATTAAAACTAGATATTCTGCTCCTTACACGCCCGAGCAAAACGGCGCAGCTGAAATTATTAATAGAGTTATACTTAATAAAGTAAGAGCTCTATTAATTACTAGCAATTTGCCTAAAGTTATCTGGGGCGAAGCTTTACTAGCTGCTGTCTATCTGTACAACAGAACTCCTAATAGCTCTATAGAGTTTAAGACCCCTTACTACTTAAAGTATAAAGAAATGCCTAACCTAAGTAATTTAAGAGTTTTTGGATCTCTTACTTACTACAAAGAACCTAGTTTATTTACTAAGAAACTAGATTCTAAGGCAAGTGCCTATTATCTAATAGGTTATATAGGGTCTAATATATATAAACTCTATAATCCTAGCACTAATAAAATTACAAATGCTAGAGATTGTAAGATTATAGAAGGCTATTACTATAAGCCTAATAATAGCAACAACATACAAAGTATATTTACTAGACTAGACTCTAGTAATAGAAATAGGGTGGTTAAACCTAATCCCAACGTTGCTATTAAAAAGCCTTCTATTCCTAATGCTATAAAGCCTAGGAATATAGAGCTATATAGTGATTCTAAGGATAAATTAGCTAATATTACTTCTATTATAGAAGATAAAGATAGCAATTCCTTAGAAAGTATTATTCTGAGTACTATAGAAGAGGTTAATAATAGGCAAGACTGGAAATCTCTATACAACAAAGCAATATTAGAGAATATACTTGCTACTTCTAATAGTAACAACTTAGAAGAACCTAAGTCCTATAAAGAAGTATTACTAAGAGAAGATAAAGATCTCTATTTAGAAGCTATGCAGCTAGAAGTAGAAGATCTAATCAAAAGTAATACTTGGTCTATTGCAAAGAGACCTAACAATGCCTCTATAATAAAAGGCAGATGGGTTCTTACTAAGAAGTATAACTTAGATAATACTATTAAGAAATATAAAGCTAGGTAGGTTGCTAAAGGCTTTCTGCAAAAGTATAATATAAATTATAAAGAAACCTTTGCATCTACTAGTAAGCCTAGCTTGATCAGACTATTACTAGCTATATTTGCCTATCTAGATTTTGAAATCTGTTGTTGGGACGTAAAACAAGCGTTTCCTAATGCAAATATAGATATAGATAATATCTATATACAGCTACCTATAGGCCTAGATAATTTTATTCTTACTAAACTTCTAAAAGAAGAGAATGAATCTCTAAATAGAGAGCTAGAACAAGCGATTTCAAAAGCTTTACATACTAAGACTTACTCTAGTCTAGTTTGTAAGCTAAATAAAGCTCTATATGGCCTAAAGCAAGCTAGTAGGCAATAGCAGCTATTTTTAACTAAGATCCTAGAAGACCTAGGGTTTATTAGTTTAAAAATAGATACTAGTATATTTATACACAGGTCTAAGCCTATTGTTCTAGCTACACACGTAGACGATATACTAGTGTTTGCTAGAAATAAAGAGCTAGTTAATAGCCTATATAAAGAAATTACTACTATCTCTAAGTTAGACGTAACTAACTTGGGAGAGATAAAGGAATTTCTAGGTGTAGAAGTAATTAGAGATAGATCTAAGAGATCTATTATTATTACACAAAGAAATTTCCTTAACAAGGTTCTTTCTAGATTTAATAAACTAGAAAACAAACCTAAATCTATACCTATGCCTATAGGAACTAAGCTAAGTAAGAACTTAGAAGAAGAAAATCCTGAGTTAACTAAAGATTTTCAACAACAAATAGGTAGCTTAATCTACCTAACTATATTTACTAGACCTGATCTAGTATATAGTGTTAATTACTTAGCTAGATATATGTCTAATCCTAGTCTAGAGCATCTTAAATACCTAGACTATGTTTTTAGTTATCTAATAAAAACTAAGAACATAGGATTAGATTTAACTCTAGAATGTAACCAATCTGCTGCTACTAGTAGTGATTCTTATAATAGAAATTATAGTAATTCTATTAAACTAGTAGGCGTATCTGACGCAGATTGGGGGGGTGATATAGATTCTAGAAAATCTACTATAGGCAATATCTTCTTACTAGAGAATATACAGAATAAGAGATCTATAGCTATAAGCTGGATTTCTAAACTACAAAAGACAGTAGCTATAAGTTCTGCAGAAGCAGAATATATGTCTCTTAAGGAAGCTACTAAGGAGAGTTTATATCTACAAAATATTATTAAAGAGTTATTTAAGAACAGCTCTTTACAAGACTATAATATACTTAATAGTAAGCTAAATACTATTAAGACAGATAGTCTAAGTGCTATAGAACTAGCAAAAAATCCAGTCTATCACGCTAGAACTAAGCATGTAGATATAACCTACCACTTTGTTAGAGAAAATCTGCTTTCTAGAAGTATAGACTTAGTATACGAAAATACAAGTACTATACTAGCAGATAACCTAACTAAGGCTACTGGTATCTCAAAGTTTAAAGACTTTACTAGTAGTATAAACCTAGTAGAACTTGATTAGAAAAGTCTACTAAACAAGAACTTAAATTATCTAGGCTCTAGATTGTTATGCCTAGATATTTATAGTTCTACTGACAGCTTATATCTATATTAGAGAACTTAAATTGCTATCTCTAAGATATTAAGCTTACTAAATTGCTTACTCAGTATTTGTAGTTAGTAGTCTCTCTAATCGAGCTACTAGAATAAAGATTAAGGGGGTGTGTAAAGTTATAAGACTTTATTCTTATAATCTTTATTCTAGCACTTCCCTGATTAGGCTTAGTGGCTATGGCTTACCTAATATGCCTATGTTAGTAAGCAAGATTAGCGCTGTAGAATGCTGTGCTTACTAAGCCTATATCTTCTCTATTTCTGGAGTTATTGCTTTCTCTATTTTTAGTAAACTAGAGAAGATTCTAGATACTTTGCCTAGACTAGGCTTACGTGTACTATTACTACTATTAGGATAGATTACGCGTACACCTACGTAATCTTGCTTATAAATCCAGGATCTCTAAGCAAGTATTACTAATAAGTATAGTCTGGATCTATCTAGAAGATTCTGCTTAATAATCTGTAGAGAGAAGAGAAGAGTATAAGTATCTCTACTTTCTCCTCTCTATATCCTGCACCTAGCTCTTAGTATATTATCCTACATATATACTATTATATCTATATCCTTACCCCTCTCTCTATAAGGCTATACGCTTCCTATTTAGGCAAAGCTAGTCTAGATTTGTCTAGGTCTTTCTAGACTAGGAAGAAAGTAGTCTAGTCCTCCCCCTACTTTCTTTACACAACACAGTATGCAATAATAACGCAAGCAGGAATTAATTTAGTAAGAAAGTAGAATTGCCCTTGCCCTTTAGGCGTATAATTAAGGCTAGTTTTAGAGCTAACAACGCACTGCTGCAGCTTTTAATGTACCTTTTTAGTAGCTCTCTAACTAGCGCTATAATATTATATTTTAACCTAAGATACCTGCTGACAGCTATAAGCTCTCTCTAGCTAAAGAGGAAATAATTATATAATACCTCCTTAAGCTTAACTTGCGTAGGTTTTCTCTCTAGCTATCTAAGGTAGCAGATATTACTAATAAACTGCTAGCTATATATTGTAGGACATCTATTAATAAGAACTAGGTAAGCTAATTTATATAGTGTATAGAGAAGCTTTTAATAGCTTTTAATTAGGTAAAAGACTGTTAGAGAGTACTCTAGGAAGATCTAGAGGTTATTAGCGTATAGTTTAAGCTTGTACAAGAGGCAAAGGACAAGTATAGTATTCTAGATAATAACATCTATAACTTTAATAAGACTAGCTTCTAGATAGGAGCTATTGCCTAAATAAAAGTTATAATAGGCTTAGAGAGGCGTATAAGGCTAACTATTGTCTAGCTAGGCAATTATAAGTAGATTGTACTTAACGTACCTAACGGGCAAGTTGCCCACACAGGCGAGTCGCCCACTTTTGCTAAGACCCTACTAAACCTTACCCTATTATAGTCTAAAACACTGCACTTTAGCGCTGCACAAGGTAAAACAAGCTGTAATGTTACTTAAAGACCTCTCCTACTTTGTTCTTGCACGTTTGTATATTGTGCCTACCCTCTCTGCACTATCTACAGCATTGTTGCAATAGTTCACCTCCTTTAGCGCGCACCTGCTTCTTCTGCTTCTTGCTATTACAACGCGCCCTAAACTCCGCTAGAGCTGCTGACTACTGTTCTTCCTTAACTAGAAGGGATCCTCCCTCTTAAATTTGCTTCTTTTTGTGCAATTTATGTTGTATAGTAGCCTTAGCAGCTGCTTTAAGCTTATAGATGTGTTTTTGTGCTAGCGCAAGCTAATGTAACAGAATAGCTCCCCCCTTTGCGTAGTGCTTAATTGCACTATGAACAGAGGTAGGCAAGTGTTAAAGTCGTACTTTAAGCAAAGCCCGTAAGCACTGATTCTGTTAGTTCTTAGGGATGAATACGGTAACAGGAAGCCGAAGGGGTTAGGTTGCAATAAGGTGTACAGATATAATCTGTCAGTCTTAAGGGCAGGGATAACAATAAGTAGTACAGAGTAGACTGTCTAGCTTAAAGGTTAATTAAGATCTAAAGACAAACTTAATTAAAAAGGTTAAACACAAACCCTAAGGGTTGTGTTCCTACTTGCTCTATACTTGTGCGTGTTCTACGCTAGTTCTAATATTCTAGTGTTGTTCTAATTTAACACACTATAGAACATTGTAGGATTCCTTAGAACATACAGAACATATGTTCTAATATAGCGTTCTGCTAAGACTTTAGAACATATAGGGCTACTGCGTTATTAGTTCCTCTAATGCTAACCTTCTTAAAGACTATTAAGTTGTCCCTAAGTGTTATTAATCCTACCTCCTCTTATCTTCTTGCTGTGTCCCCTTCTAAGGTTTGTAACACTATCCTCCTCTTCTAATCTTTATGTTCTTATAAACTAACTCTATAGTCTCTAGAAGTACTGCCTACTGCTATTCTGTTAGTAATTAAATAAATGATACTAGAGAGCTAGCAATAGTATTGTGCCAGTACTGCGCAAAGAAAGGCCTTAAGTGCTAAATGTTGTTGTTAAAGAAGGAGTGCAGGAACTGCTATTGTGTAGGCAGCTAGAAGTGCGTTCTAATAGACGTTCTAATTCTAAACTTTAATTAAATTAATCAGGAGATAAGTTGTCTAGAACAACAAGAGGCTAAAGCAGATAAAGCAGAGTCTGCTGCGCTGTAAGCTATATTAGCTGCGCGTGCTAAGAAAGATTTTATTTATAAATAAAGGAAAATATTGCAGCGTTAGAAGCAACTGTAGGTAGACAAAGCTAGAAAGTATGTAGAGGACATTAAAGCTCTTAAGGCCGTTAAAGGAATTAATTAAGATGTTGCTCAGCTAGAGGAGGGCCTAATGCTGGGTTCTCTAGCGCTTAATTAGAGTGCTTTTATGCTATCTATTTCAGAGGGCAATCTAGGCTTCCTGTTATTTAATAATACTAAGACAGGAGCTGTTAGCAGTTTATAAGGTTTGTTGCTAGTTCCTATATGTCCTCTAAGTTAGGGTAGCCTAACTATTTAACTAGATACTTAATGTGTTGTCCCTTTCTGCAATGTGTTATTATTTTTTTAACTTCCTATTTATCTTTGCTATTAGCTTAGTAGTAGAAGTCTTTCTAGGTTAGAGTTTTAGGATTAGCTAGTTCTAACAGAGAGATATAGAACACAGGATAGATCTTTGCATCTTTAGGCAGCGCAATTTAATAGTTAACTAAGCTAATTTGCTTAGAAATAAAAAATAGTCTAACCTTAACTTTGTCTAGTTTTTTGGTTAGTTGCTGTGTGCGTAGGTTTTTTATAAGGAGATACACTTTATCCCCCTCCTTTAGTAGAGGCGCTGTTTTTTATTTCTTATTTATATATAAAATTGCTTATAACTAAGCTTTACTAATATTTTTAAGCAATTTCTTGTGTACTTCTTTTAGTTTTAGAACTAAAGTTATTGCTGAATCTGTTTAGATGTTGCTGTTAAGACTTTATATAAAGAGATTTAGGTGTTACCTATAATTTGCAAAGAACAGTGTTATGCCTGTTACTTCTAA
Organism: Didymella sp. IMI 355093; assembly: GCA_027946495.1. Taxonomy (NCBI): domain Eukaryota; kingdom Fungi; phylum Ascomycota; class Dothideomycetes; order Pleosporales; family Didymellaceae; genus Didymella; species Didymella sp. IMI 355093. The sequence goes on from JAPEUZ010000003.1 coordinate 405,653, forward strand.
TAATTTGTTGGTATACGCAATCTGTGCTATAGGTAACAGTAAAACCTAGTTATCCTGCTGCTAATTGTAGTAGATGCAGAGGTACGTCTCTATTATTCAGTTTACTTATTCTGTTTAGCTATCTGTCTGCAGATAATACACAGTTAACAGTTTTTTCTTAGTACTAATAGCTGCTAACAGCGTAGTCTAATAATTTAACATAAACAGCTTGTCTCTATTGCTAATAATTAATTTAGGGATGCTGTAGTGTTAAATAATCCTGTCTATGTACACTTGTGCGAGCTGCTCTACAGTATAACTGTGTTAGAAAGGCACAAACTTAGCAGACTTTATAAATTAATTAACTATAACAAAGATTAAGTTGTATGTGTAATTTGTAACAGGGTCCTTAGAGATTATTAGTTAGGTGACAAAATCTATAGTAATATTTGTCTATAGTGCTGTAGATAGCTCTATTGCTTGTGCTTCTCTATACTTAGCATATGTACTATGTTTGTTTTACTAACAGCTTATATATTGCTTAATAAATTTGCTAACCTTATCTTTTATCTTTAGGAACTTATAATGTTACTTAAGGAGTTCTATAGTCTGTGCAACACTAGGATGCCTATGTAATAGGTTATTGTAATAACTGCTTATAACTTCTTATTCTAGTTCCTTAGGAACGTAAGCAGGAACGCGTTGCTCTTGCTAGACTAATATTAAATTGTTAAGCTGTTAGGATAGTCCTAGCAATCTGTTGCTGTTAATGCTAAGAATTGCTAACTTATTAATTGTTTTTAATCCTGCAAGGTTGTGCTGTTAGCTAAGCGCATCTGCTCTGCTGTTGTCCTTGCCTAGGGTATAGAGAATCTTAAACTTGTATTAGCTAAGAGTCTTAGACTAACATACTTGTTGTCTATTTAAGACCTTTGTTATTATAAAATGTACTAGGTTCTTATAATCTATATAGATTGTAAGCTCTAAACAGCTTTTAGCGTAGACTTGCTAATATTCTAGGGCAGATATAATTGCAAGTAATTCTTTGTTGTGTATATTGTATTATTCTTTAGGTCCTAAGAACTTGCGTAAGTAGTCGGCAATTAGGTGCTATTAACTATCTTGTTCTTGCGTAATGCAAGCTCCTAATACTAAATCTAAGGTATCTGTCTCTATTTATAGCAGTCCTCTGCTTTAGAATATAACTAGTATAGGTAGATTAACACAAGCCTGCTTTAGCGTTTTAAAGGCTTTGTTCTAATCTGTATCCTACTTAGAGGGTACATCCTTCTGCGTAAGCTTTGTAAGCAGTAAGGCCTTTATAGAGTAATCCTTAATAAAGTGTTAGTTAAAGTTAATAAACCTAAGAAACTCTTAGATGTTCTTAACAGTTTTAGGTGTTAGCTAATCCTTTATAACCTAAATCTTGTTCTAGCTTATCTTAACTCTGTATCTTCCTACTATAAACCCTAGGAATTTAACTTCTTCCTTATGCTATTTGTATTTTTTAGGTTTTAGTTATAGATTTACTGCTTCTAAACAATAAAGCACTTGTTATATATGTTTAACATGCTCTTCTAGTGTTCTGCTAAACACTAGGATGTTATTAAGGTATGCTACTACAGTAATGTCTAGATGCGCTCTTAATACGTTGTTAATAAGTGCTTAACATGTTGCTAGCACGTTAGTAAGCCTAAATAGCATAACTAAATACTTATAATAACTATGACAGGTTCTAAACGCTGTCTTCTATTCTTTGCCTTCCTTTATGCAGATAAGGTTATACGCTCCTCTTAGGTCTAACGCAGTAAAGTACTGTGCTCTAGATAACTTATCTTGCAGTTTGCTAATGTTTAGTAATAGGTATTAATTTTTAATTGTAATATTGTTAAGTTTCTAGTAGTTAATACAAGGTTGTAGCTTGCTATCTTTCTTTAGTATAAAGAGAACAGGAAATCCTGCTAAGGATTCTAATTGTCTAATAAATCCTTTAGTAAGGTTCTCCTTAAGGTATTTGCGCAGTTCCTTGAGTTCCTTTTCTAACATCTAGTATATAGGCCTAAATAGGGGCTTCTTGCCTAGCTTAAGCTTAATCTTATAGTCCTATTCTTAGTGCTGTAGTAGTGCTTTTACAGTCTTCTTATTGCAGAAGAGGTCTATAAACTCTCTATATTTGTCTAGGATGTTAGGAGTTATACTGTCCTCCTTAACTGTCGCTTTATAATCTAGGGCTAGTTAGTATCTTATATAGTTAACTGCTCTATCTTAGCACGTCTTGTTTAAAGAGATATTGTTAATCTTCTTCTTATCTACTAGCTGCGTTGTAAGCTGCGCAGGTTGCTGTCTTAGTGTACCTAATTTATAACACTTAAGCGTTATTTGCTAGTTCTTTTAGTTAATGTATAGATTATGCTCTTATAACTAAGGAAGTCCTAATATAATGTTGTAGGTGGCTGTTCCTAGAACATCTAGGTCTACTAATTCTCTATAGTTAAATACTCTAAGATGTTGTTATACTACTTTGTAGGTTATAACTAATTCTCCTATTATTAGTTCTCTGTTAGCTACTTATAAAGGGTATAGTTTATCCTTTTATTGCTTCTGCAAGCCTGCTTGCATAATAGCAGTTTAAGACATATAATTGCTTTATACTCCTAAGTCTAATAATACTGCTATTTTAGTGCCTTCTAGCACAACAGGGAACTTAATAAGGGAATAGGTCCTATTAGGATTCTTATATCAACTCCTAGGGCTCTAGATGTTGTTAAGAAGAAGCTCTCTTCTAATCTATTTATAGCGCGTGTCTACTATATGTCTAAAAAAAGACTTATCTTCTAGTTTAAATCTGCTTATGCGTTAAAACTGCAAATGCAACTAGCATTTAGGGTGAAGATATTTAGTCTAATTATTATTATTGCACGTCTTATGCATTATACAGTGTATGTCTAGTATCTCTTTAGCGTTAAGTGCTCTAGGAAAGTAAAAGTTAGTGTGCTTATTCTAGAGGTAGTCTGTATAACAGGTGCTAGTGCATTCCTACTAATAGTATTTATAGTTATTTAGTTTACTTAGAAACTACTAACTATTAATCTTAAACTATTTATAGTCTTTGCACTATTTATAGTAACACTGCATAGCAGGAATTAAAGGATAACATAGGTTCCTAATATCCTAGAGAAGGTGTAAGGTAAAGCTTTAGACTAGTATTGCAGGTTGTTAGTTAAAGTTAGGTTTATCCTAAGTGTAAGCGTATAAGTTATAATAGTGTAATTATTATTATGTTGTACAGTTGTTCTTGTTCTACTAGATAAAGTCCTCTTTATGCTATTCCTTATTAGTCTTATATATATTAGCAACCTGTTTATTAAAATTCTTAAGTGCCTTAGGGTTATTAGTTAAGTATTACCTTGCTTTTATAACATCTTTCTCCTGTAGCTACTTGTGTACATTATTAACCTGTTGTTTGCTTAGCTCCTTAATTATAACACTAGAAGGGTCTCTCTAGCATTCTAGAATGTTGTTAATAATAGTTAAGTTAAATATAGGTACTTAGGGTTTTTAAGTAACAGAAGTCTAGGTAGCTTAGTTGCGTAAGACTAGTATGTCCTAATTCTCTTATGTTCTGTTGTAGACAAGTTAACATTTGCCTTCTTTTAAATAATACTTGTTATTTTGTTTATAGAAGGGTCTATAGTATTATTTACTAATAATAATGCTATTATCCTTAGTATTGCACTTAACTATATAATACTATTAAGGGTTGTTCTAGATCTATTTAACATACACGTAAGGCGTTAGTAACTAAATTTAGTTACTTTTTGCATCCTTATTAGAATCCTTAATATACTTATTATTAGGTCTAGAAGTAGGGTCTTCTATAAGACGTCCTATCTTATTAGTAACAACCTCCTACTCTTAGTTACTGTTATTATTATAAGTAAGTATATTAAGTTGTCTAGACACCTTATTCTTTATGCAATAATTATAAGCATAGTAGCCTATCTTGCTACAGCTGTAACAGGTTACTAATAACTTGTTACTGCAATGATTACTACCCTTCTTCCTTCTATTACCTTATCTAGGTCCTTTATTAATGTTAGAGAGGTCTATTGCTGCAGGGCTGTAGTATCTATTATTTGTATTATTATAGACACGTTGTCCTGTATTAGCTTAGTACTAGTTGCTACACTAGCTATAGCAGAAGTTATTATTGCGCTATTAGTTACGTAGAGCCTAAGGTAGGTAAGTAACTTAAGTTATAACTTGCACACAAGGGTCCTCTCTTAATTCTTATTAAAGGTTGTAGAGCTTAATATTAATGCTAATTACCTTAGTAACTAGCGTGTTAAAGGTATTAGTAGTTACTGCAGTCTATATAAGCTCTTCCTTAACCTTAGGCTTAAGACCTTATTTAAACATAGTTATTAGCGCAGTGTTGTCCTAGCTAGTAAACATTGCTACTTCTTAGAACTTAGCAGTATAGTTAGCAGCAAACGCAGTTTGTTAAATGCGCTAAATATTGCAACAGGCTATAGTAGGTTTATTATGTACTCTAAATACTTAGTAAATCTGTCCCTTAAATAGGTTAAAGTCCTTAATCTAGGGGTTAATATTAGACAAAGCGCTATCTCTGTAGTAGCAGCAGAGAAAGGGCTTAATCTAAGTAAATGCTTGTCCCTCTATAAACATAGCTACTAGGGTAATATATTTGTCTTCCTAGATGCGTTCTCCTTAAGATATAAAGAATAGATTAAGTTTTATAAGCTAGTCTTCTAGTTTGTTATAAGTACTATTAAAGGTCTTAGGCTTAGCTACTAGGTAGACATTAGTATAGACAGGGGTAGATTCCTCCTTATCTATGTTAAGATTATTATTAGCTGCTTAGCATAATGCGTGAGAGTTGCTTAGGGTAGCACAGGATCCTGAGGTAGTACTTATCTTAGGGTGTTTAACATATTAAAGTTGTACTTTAAGCAAAGCTTATAAGCACTAGTTCTATTAGTTCTTAGAGATAAATATAGTAACAGGAAGCTAGAGGGGTTAGATTGCAATAAGGTGTACAGATATAATCTGTTAGTCTTAAAGGCAGGGGTAACAATAAGTAGTACAGAGTAGACTGTCTAGCTTAAAGGTTAATTAAGACCTAAAGATAAACTTAATTAACAAGGTTAAACATAAACTATAAGAGTTATGTTCCTACTTGCTATATACTTGTGCATGTTCTACGCTAGTTCTAATATTCTAGTGTTGTTCTAATTTAACACATAATAGAACATTGTAGGATTCCTTAGAATGCATAGGATATATGTTCTAATATAGCGTTCTGCTAAGGCTTTAGAACATGCAGGGCTACTGCATTATTAGTTCCTCTAATGCTAACCTTCTTAAAGACTATTAAGTTGTCCCTAAGTGTTATTAATCCTACCTCCTCTTATCTTCTTGCTGTGCCCCTTCTAAGGTTTATAACAGGGACTAGAGAATAAAGGCCTTATTAAAGGCTTGTCTAAGTTACTTAATATTAACTAGGTTACTGCAAGCGCATATAACCTATAGGCTTAAGAACGTATTAAGAGAGGCTACAAGGAGCTTATTAGAGCCCTCTGCAAAATATAAGGACAATAGCTATCTAACCTGCATAAAGCGCTTTAGGCAAACTCCATAACAACAGAACGCAGTACTAGAGAGACCCTAATATTCCTTATATATAGCTAAGAACAGGTGTTGCCTATTAAACTATATATCCTAATAACGTACATGTAGGGCGAGCGGCGCACTTTTGCTAAAACCCTACTAAACCTCCTTCCTGTACTAATGCCTCCTTAACAACTACAGTTTGATGTATTAAAAGAGCGTTAGATACAGCTTATGCTTTAAGCTCTTGAATAAGACCTGAAACTCTCTATACAACGCGCTGCTGCTATCTATAGTGCCTCTAAAACTACACTTCGCGCAAGACGCGCTAGACAACCTTCACATATTAATACTATAGCTGACTTACAGAATCTGACTAATAATAAGAAGCAGGTAATTGTTATGCATATATTGAAGCTAGTTGCGTAAGAAGAGCTACCCTAGCTTGCAGCTGTAACTAATATAGCTAATTTATTGCAGAAAGAGTAAGGTCTAGCCCCTGTTAGCCTAAAATAGGCTAGTATATTTATTTTGCATTAAGAGGAGCTTAAAACAGTCTTTAATTGCAAGTATAACTATAAGCAAGCCCTCTGTGTGAGGGCACGTAGGCAGGCAAGCCGTACACAGTAGTTGGGATAGATTATATTGTATTAAGAGATTAGACAAATCCTTAAGGCGTGAGCCTTAGGCTTTAGATAGAAGATATATACTAGTGGCCTATGCGTTACCCTGCCTTAGCCTAGGCTGCGTCTAAGGCATAGCTAAGGCGCAGCCGCAGTATATAGGGAGATGTCTGTAACAATAGCCCCTCCCTTTCTTTGCAGTTTGTCCTAAACTGCAGAGGGTCTGCAATTGTGGCTCTGTAGTAATATAGCTAAGCTCTAGAAAACCTCCTATCCTATAGAGGAAAAACCTTATTAGGAGAAGTTATATATGTTACTGTTGCCTGTAAGCAGTCTATAAAGAACTGCTCTGCTAGCAGTCTAGGGCTTGCCTAGTGTTCTAGCAACAACTGTTGCTCTCTGTTAGGAGGTTTACAGAGGGCGTAAAGGCAGCTTTTGCTCTATTAATATAACGCTGTACCTAACACTTAAGGCTTAATTGCTATATAGCCTGTAGCTGCTGTGTAACCTTTATAGTTGTAGGACTATAGATCTGTAATCTAAGTCTGCAACGTTAATTGCTTCTTTATAGTTAAATTCTAACCTGCCTATGCTATTAGCAACTAGTAGGTTCCTGTAGCAGGCCTAGCTTTGCAGCAGCTTGCCCTAGAATACACTTATTTATAGGAGTTGTTTGCAATCTGCAGTGTGCAGAGATTAGATATGTTATAGTTATGCTCTAACCTACAGATGCCGCAAGAGGTTGTTAGTAGGCTCCTATAATAGGTCTGGCTCCTATGCAAGCAGCCCTAGGACTTACTTATGCATAGGAGTAACTTTATATGTAGTAGTAATATTACAGCAAACTAATTGCTTAAACTACTTGTTCTGCCTAATCTAGCTGTTGCGCAGTGTAGCTTAGACTTCTAGCATTTATATAGCTAACGCCTGCATGCTTAAAGGCTTACAAAGTAAGGTAACTAGTTAGTTATGCCTGCGTGGCAGTAAGAGCGCGTTTGCGTATAACAGAGCAGTATGTAAAGCTAGCTTAGGAGCCTAGAGGTAAGAGAGCAGTCCTGCGCCAGTATAACGCTAGGTATAGCTTGCTAGTGTATATAATACTTATCTAGCAACCTTTAACTCTATTGCTATAACACTCTTATCTAACACATTAACTTTAACATAACTTAACTTTAGCACGCCTTTTTAGCATAACTCTGCCTCCTACTTATATGTCTAAGAAGGACCTCCCTAACTACGTCTATGCCTTACCTAATAACATAGCGCCTCAGCCCTTGCTAACGCGTTACTAGTGCTGTGCTAGCATTACACACCTTACTACTTAATCCTAGGCTGCGCCTAACGGCACTACTTAGTCTTTTGCTAACGTCTTCTGCTGTCCTAAGGGCTATACTACCTATAAGAACAACTTTAGCATCTATAACAGTTACTAGAGTGCTAAGGCAGGTAGATGTATTAAGGTAGATCCTTTAGCAATCTGTTGTTTTTCTGTTGCTAACCTGTATAGATTAATCTATACTTCTGTTGCGCCTACAACATCCTTAATTAGCTAGTTAATTGCGCCCTCTGCAAGCACAACAAGGAGACTGCTTGCCTTAGCAATAGCGCAACTAATAATAATGTGTATGCAGTAACCCTACACTACTTCTAGACAGCCTTTAATTATGCTAAGCTCTGTTATAAGGCTTTTGTTAAGTTTAATAAGGTATTAGCTTATAGGATTAAAGACTCTAGGATAACTAAGATAGAGTACTACAAGGCTTGCCAGGTGTCTTGTAAGCACAACTTAGAGAGGTATAGTGCTGCGCTTAGTACTGTTAGCTAGAAGGCTCCTACTAATATTATTATTAATAAGGACCTTAAGGCGCACTTTGCAAAGGCTAGTTGTGCTAATAATGCTAAAAGGCATTAGTACTACTATAGCACTGACGTCCCTAACGCCACCAAAGCCCCTACGGCTCCGTTTTAGCATCTGTCCTTGTCTAAGTCTCCTACTAAGCGCTTAACTCCTAGCTGCTGTAATTTAGATAATAAGGTTTAAGGTGTTAATCAGGGTCTTTGTAAGCGTGCTTTAAGGGCTGCTTAGTAATAGATATTCTATAAGATTGCTATAAAGGCTACTTGCTTAAGTAGGATTAATAATATAGTTAGGTATTTAGAATAACATAACTTTAAAAAATTACTTTCTCTAAATTCTGCAGTAACAGCATAGTTAAGGCTAGACTGTCTTTAGTTACTTAGCAGGTTGCTATAGGCCCTTACAGCTGTTTACTGTTTAGTAGAGGACTTCTATAGTTATCCTCTCTGCTAAGGAGGTTTAAGGTCTACTAACGCCTTGCGCTAGCAGCTGTTAGGTATTATATATACAGTTTCCCTTGCCTGTGTATAGTAGTCCTTAAGAATCTAATTATATTAATTAAGGTTCTCTGTTAGCTTCTAGGTTAAGTCTTTATTTAACTAACCTAGCTATTTCACCTAATACTTACGCCTACAGACAGCAGTATCTTAGTAATCTGAGATTTCTTTAACCTTATACCTGTTAATAGGGAGGATATCTGTTAGAACTTAGACAGGACCTAGCTAGAATCTACTAGACTCTAGGGGTTCCCTCTAATATTTAAGTAGGGATATATTAAACACTAGGTGCACTCTGTCTATTAAGAGGGGTAGATCTAGCTAATACGCTAGCTTACCTACCTTTTCAGTAACTGTGAATGGCCCTAGGTACCTTACATTAAACTTCTTAGAGGGTTAGCTAGAGTACAGGTTCTTTAACTAAAGGAGAACCTAATCTCCTATAGCAAAGTGCTGTTCTAATTGCTTAGTGTTGTACTATTATACGTTACTCTTCTGCGTATACTCTAAGGCTTCTTTTGCAGTTCTCTATATATTATACTACTGCGTTAGCTGGCCTACTACTTGCTAGCGTAGTTCTAGCGTCTTTGCGTCCTTATCCTAGACCTCTAGCAGATAGCATAGCTAGTAATTATCTAGCACCCTATTAAAGCCCTTAGAATCGAGGCTGTAGGCAACCTTAATAGGAGACTCTCTGTGTGCTAAGTAAGTCTTTAAGTTATACGCGTACTCTGCATATAGCAGAAGCTCTACCTAGTTATCCTGTTTATAGTTTATGTATATGCAGAGGTACGTTTCTAACTTCTAGTTCTGCCTCTCTGTCTGTCTGTTAGTTTGCAGGTAGAAAGCTGTGCTAAGTAAGTAGTCAATCTTTAAGTAATAACATATATCTAACTAAAACTAGCTAGTAAACACTAATCTATAATCTAATAATAACATGTCTAGCGGCCCTTGGTGCAGGAAGCATTGCTTTAACAGGATCTTAGCAAGGCGCTGCGCTGTAATTATCTTAGTTATAGGTATATACTAGACATACTTACTAAAGCAGTTAATAAGGACTAATATTAAGTTGTACTTGTTCCCTTAGGCGTTGCTTAACAACAGTAAATCTGTTACAAAGTTAAGCAAGAAGTGTCTCTATGCTGTTGTTGGGACAAGGAGTAATATAAGTAGTCTTTAGGGCTTATGCCTATAGATCTTGTGCAGTTCACAAGCTAGGCATCTGCAGATATACTTCTTTATATCTCTAGTTAACAATAGCTAGTAGTACTTCTGTTAGAGCAGCTTTGTAGTCTTCTTAACGCTATAATAACCTCCAATAGGGTTATTATAGTTCTTTAAAAGAATAGTTTAGTAAAGAGTTATATTCTTAGGAATCTATACTTTCCTACTCTTGCGCAGGGTGCTATTAGGGTTAATTTCCTAGTAGTGCTGCCCCTTTATTGCTCTGCCTGCTTCCTAATATGTTAGCGCTTTATTTGCAGGATAGGCCTTATCCTATTCTTAAACCTGTCTAATAAAATTAAGGAGGTGTTCTAGGGTAACTAGAGCGTATGCAGATTTATCTTGCGTAGCTTTGTTTGTAAGGTTAGTAGAAGTGCTAATATAACTACTAAGGCTATAAAGGAGTGCCTCTGTAGTGTTGAAGTTAGCCTCTCTAGCTTTAGTATTATTAGGTTAACCCTAATTGCAATAATCTATAGATAGATAGTTAAGAGCTAGGGGAGACAAATCTCTATAGCTAAACTTATGTTAGTAGAATTCCTTAGGGACTCTTTTATAGGATTAATAGGTTAATATTAGGACCCCCCTAGGGCAGCCATTGCTCCTTGCTGCCTGCTTAGCGTTTTAAGCTATAGGCTTTTAAATAGCCTATATCTAAAGCTTTTATTATAGGGTTAGTAGCATAGCATCCCTTAGGGCCTACTGTTCTCTAACTATAAGGCCTTATGCATAATCTAGACGCCTTAAAGGACTGTTAGCTGCATTTTCTAGGCCTAGCTTGTATTCAACTTTAAAGTTAAATCTTGCTAGCCCTTCTGCCTAGCAAGCCTGCTTATAAGAGAGAGCTCCTTTGTTGTTATAAAGTACCTTAATTGTTGTAATTAGAGAGTACTTAGATTATAGACGTAGCGTGTTTAAGGTAATGCCCCTACTGCCTAAACGCCTCTATAATTGCTAATAGTTCCTTGTTGTAAGTATACTAACGTACATTTAACCCCTAGAACTTCTTGCTCTAGAACACTACTAGCTTCTAGTAACGCTTAGTTGTTAGCTTAGTTGTCTAGGGTTGCAGCAGTATTGCTGCTATAGCAAAGTCTAACGCATTAGTAAGGACAATAATTAGCTTGCCTAGGTTAAAGTGTTGTAGCACTAGAGCTTTAGTAAACTTTGCCCTAATTTTAAGGAACGCTGCATAAACGTTCTTAGGCTAATCCTATAGTTTATACTATTTAGTTAGGCCTTTGCAGGTCTTCTTTAGTTTTGCTCCCCCCTTCTGCAGACTAGGTTCTTCTTAGTCCTGTTCTAGGTTCTAGGCAGCTGTTATGTAGTTAACTAGTAGCTGTACTATACCTAAATAGTTAAAGACAAATCTCTAATAGAAGTTAGCAAATCCTAGGAACACCTAGATATCTTCAAAGCTTAAAGGCTTAGGCTATTTAGTTATAGTACAGACCTGCTCTAGATCTATTACTACGCTGTTAGGCGTTGTAATAAAGCCTAGGAATTTAACTAACTTAGTTAAGAATGCGCACTTGCTGGCTTTGGCAAAAAGACCCTATTTAACTAGTTAGTTAAGCACTTCTTTAATATGCTTATTGTGCTCCTTCTTATCTTCTAAGTAGATAAGGATATTGTTAAGATATACTACGCAAATCCTATCTAACAAGCCTCCTAGGGCGTTGTAGATGTATAACTAGAACGTTGCTAGAGCGTTTGCTAATCTAAAGGGCATAATAAGGTATTTAAAATGCCTGTATCGCGTCTTGAACGCGGTTGTCTACTTATTGCCTTCCTTAATCTAGAGCCTATAATAGGCATTGCGTAGATCTAGCTTAGTAAACACCTTCGCTTTTAACAAGTGTTGCACAACTAAGCTACTGGCTCGCTGATGTAGTGCTCGATACCTTGGTAGGTCAGGATTAAGCAGCCCTAATGCGGATTAGCAGCTTGCTTGAGCTGCAGTTACGTGATCTACACAGATTTCCTTTGTATATAGACTCTATTTTGCACACAGATAGATAGGTACTAATTAAATACAATTGATCACCTAAGTATAGTCTAGTAAGCTTGTTACAACAAGTGATTAAGCATCTTGCTAATAAGCAGGATTAGGTAATAGTTCTTAATTATTACCTTATTTAGTCCCCTGTAGTCCACGCACAAACGTATAGTGCTATTAGAGTTAAGGATAAACAGTATTAGGGCACTAGCTAGCAACTTGCTTAGCTGGATCTAGCCCCTTGCCTGCGCTGTATTAAGGTACTCCTAAAGGATATCTAGCTCCTTACTAGATAGGTTGTAAATTAGAAGGTTTAGTACACAGGCGCCCTTCTTAATTTTAATAGAGTAATTAAATTCTTAATGCAGCAGCAGGACACTAGATTAGTACTTGCTAAATGCAAGCTACTTATAGTGTAGCCTTAACAGGATAAAGCAGAGTTCCTCTTTGTCTAGCTTATCCTCTATTTAGGCAATTGCGTTGTGTGCTTTATCTAATATATGCCTAGTAAGCGCTACTAATGCAGACTAGGGCGTCTTGTCCTTTATGTCTTAGCAACAGAGGCACAGAGTGTTCCTGCTGTAGTTCTAGCGTTGCCTTATTGTTCCTAAGAGTACATAGGTGTAGGAGGTACAGTCTCTTGCCTAGGCTAAGGTTACTAAAGAGTTCTTCTACTAAGACAATCTGTATCTGCTCTGCGTTATCCTTAAACTATTGAAATATACTAGCAGAGAATTAGATACACAGATCTGCCTTAGCAAGCTATAGGTATCCTAAAATAAGGTTATAACCCTAGAAGTCTGCGGACTAGAACACTTATAGGCTAACCTGCTTTACTGCGCTAGCACTGTTAAGGCAGTTTAGCGTTAGCTAGTAGGCTCTGTAGATTCGCAGTCCCTTGTTGTCTAGGAAAATAGCCTGTAGCTTGTGTAAGTTAGTTATATGTGCTACCTCTATATATATTAATACTTGTTAGTTAACTAAGTTAATTTTAGCCCCTAAGTTATATAACGCTTAGAGAGCCTGCAGCTCTTTGCTAGGGATGCATAGGTGCACTGTAACTGCAATATAGGTTTGCTTCCCTTAGGTGTCTAGTCCTAGCTGCAGGTAGGATAGGTTTGCAACTAGGATTTTGCTTTTCTTAAGCCCTGCTGTTGCTGCTAGTTATTACCCTTAGGGTTTTAGTTCCTCTAGTATAGCTTATAGTTGCTATTACTGTTAGTTTAGTTGCTGCTGTTCTAGGGCTTCTACTAGGAACTGTTTTGTGTTGCTCTAAAGGATTAGAAGCAGTTCTAGCTGTTAGCTAGGGGCTTCCTAGGCTTGTTACAGGCTAGCGTTGTATTCCTGCTATTCTAGCGCTTAAATCTAGATTGCAGAGGGGAGCTAGGTCTGCGCTTACTCTTAGGGGCTTATTCTTCTTTCTGTAAGTATTATATAATAGAACCTACTGCTGTCTCTGCGTTATAGAGAGCGCATTTAAACTCTCCCTACTCCTTTAGGTGTTCTAGCACAGTATTACGCTAGATCTCCTGCTAGAGTGTAAGTAGAGTTCTACTCTATATAAACGCGATCCTAAACTTATAATCCTCTGTTCTATTATTAAACTTAGAGAAACTGCGCAGTAACAGGGACTCTACCTTATTTAGCTTTATAAGAAAACTGTTAACAGTATTATCTTATTTCTACTTAAATCTAAAGAACTTTTAATAGTTTTTATAATGCGTAAAAACAGGATCTTAAACTATCTGCTCCTCCTCTGCGCAGAGGTCAGCCTAGGTCTAGATAGACCCCTTATTAATACATTACTGTATTAACTCCTAGTGTGTGCTAAACTAGATAGTCCTTATAGTCTAGTATGTGCGTGTAATTAAATTAGTTAGCACCTAGGCGTACTAGAATGCTGTATTTACGTCCTTAACCTACTAGTTAACCTATTAAGAGGTTAGAGGTTTGTGTTCTCTACCTAGCCTAGGCTTTAGCTAAACGTTGTTTAGCACCTGCATAATCTAACCAGCCTTATTAAAGGCTAGGCAGGCTTTGCCTAAGGTGTTTCTGCTGCAGGTTTATTATAGTATCTCTACTGCTTAGTCTACCTAGTGTTGTTAGATCTTAATTTTAGATGCAGGTGCCCCTAAAAGCTTAGCTACATTTAGGGCTTTAAGTAGCTTAGCAACTAATAACTGTTAGTTAGTTACTATAGAGGATTAGGCCTCTAAGTAGTATAGCTATAACAGTAACGTTATGCGTAGGGATCTTAGAGCTGCTGCAGTAGCACTGCTAGTTCCTAACATATCTGTTAGGGTGAACTTGTTGCTGTTAAGGTTGTCGCAACGCCTCTCTAGACGTTCCCTAGCGTTATCGCGGGGGGGAGTCCCTCTAGTAATATCTATTACGCTTTAGAGGACGCGTTGTCCGCTAGCTATTGTATGTGTAGCTAGGCTCAGCTACTATGTAGCAAATTAACTGTCTTTTCTAATAGGAAAGTAGGAAGAATTTTAATTATAAGGGTATATAGGCAGGTAAGCTGTACACAGTAGTTAGGATAGATTATATTATATTAAGAGATTAGACAAACCCTTAAGGCGTGAGCCTTAGGCTTTAGATAGAAGATATATACTAGTGGCCTATGCGTTACCCTGCCTTAGCCTAAGCTGCGTTTAAGGTATAGCTAAGGCGCATCCGCAGTATATAGGGAGATGTCTGTAACACTCTGCAAGGATCCTAAGGTGTTACAGAGCAAAATAGACTAATCTACCTTACTCTGTGGCTAGATAGTATATGTAGGCAATTCTAGCTGCAACACACCCCCTAGGTTATAGAGACGCGTCGCGTAACTTGATTACATAAGCAGCTGTCTGCCTATACCTCTGCAAGGCTTAGAAGCTTAGGTACATTGCCCTGAATAATCCTCACTAGCAAGGCCCTTAGAGACTTAGTGTTCGAATCTGTGTTAGCACGCAATTCTAAGTATATATACTCCTAGTCTTTTTGCTAAGCAGTTATGTAGCCTTGCTTATAGTTACTTACAAACGCAAAAATCTACGTGTAACCTAGTTGCGCAGTTTTAGCAAACTAGGCTCATAACTGTCACAGAGGAAAATAGACTAATCTACCTTACTCTGTGGCTAGGTAGTATATATAGGCAATTCTAGCTGCGACATAAGGTTATATAAGGCTAGTTCAGCCTTATAGCTAATATTAAAGCTAAGTATAGTATTTAGGACAACAACACATACAACTTTAATAAGACAGGCTTTATAATAGGCTAGATAAGCAGTAGGAAAGTTGTTATAGATACAGGGAAGCTAGGATAAGCAAAGCAGGTCTAGCTAGGCAACTAGGAGTAGGTAATAGTTATTTAGGGCATTAATGCTACTAGATAGCCTATTCTGCCCTATATTATCTTTAAAGCGCGCTACTACTAGTCTAGCTAGTATAAAGACAATAACTTGCCCTAAGATTAGGTTATTACTATCTCTAAGAATAGCTAGACTACTAACAGGCTTAGTTTTAACTAGTTAAAGCACTTTAACAAGCATATAAAGATGGGCACTATTAGTACTTACTATATACTAATAATTAACAGTTATAAGAGCTATAACTCTACAGAATTTACGCAATACTATAAGGATTATAAGATTATACCTATATGTATGCCTCTGCACTTATTGCACCTCCTGCAGCCTCTTAATATACGTTATTTTGCCCCTCTAAAGAAGGCATATAGAGATAAGGTTAATAAGCTTATCTGTAACTAGATTAACTACATTATAAAGTAGAAGTTCCTACTATACTTTAAAGCAGCTTATAACAAAGCTATTACTGCTAGCAATATCTAAGGAGGGTTCTAAGGGGCTAGATTAGTCCCCTTTAACCTAAAACAGGTTATATTAGCCCTTAATGTAAAGCTGCGCACTCTATTACTACTACTTCTTATAAACAATAATACCTAGCAGTTGCAAACTCTAAAGAACCTTGTTAAGTTTAAGTTATAATTAACTCTAATTTAAGATAAGTATAAGAGAGAGTAGAGCAGCTTACCTACTTCTGTTCTAAGCGCGCTTAAGCACTACGCAAAGGGGGGAGCAATTCTATTATATAAGCTAGCTTTAGTACAATAGGAGAACGCTAAGCTTTAAGCAGCTTTAGCAGCTGCTATAGAGCGTAAATTATATAAAAGGAAGCGAATTTAATAGGGAAGATCCCTTCTAGTTAAGGAAGGACAGTAGTTAGCAGCTCTAGCAGAGTTTAGGGCGCGTTGTGATAGCAAGAAGCAGAAGAAGCAGGTGCGCGCTAAAGGAGGTAAACTATCCTAACAACACTATAGACAGTGCAGAGAGGGTAGGCACAACGCGCAAACATGCAAGGATAAAGTAGAAGAGGACTTTGAGTAATATTACAGCTTGTTTTACTGCGTGCAGCGCTAAAGTGCAGTGTTTTAGGCTATAATAGGGTGAGGTTTGGTGGGGTCTTGGCAAAAGTGCGCTGCTTGCCCTAGTGCGCCGCTCGCCCTACATGTACGTTATAGAGTTAGTGTTTTAGTAGGGTCTTAGCAAAACTAGGCTACTTGCTTGTGTGGGCCACTTGCCTGTAGGGTACGTTATGCGTAAGTGTAAGTTCTTTGTTTTAAGGAACATTTTCTAATATAGAGTCTAGACTAAGGATTTTGTTAGAGGTCTAAATAGTCTTAAGATAAAATTTGAGATTCTTATAGCTTAGGATACAAGTCGTGTGGTGGAACAGGTAGCTATGCCTAATACTTGTCCTCTATCTCTATACTGTATCCGGAGAAACCTGCTGTACCCCGCAGCACGCTGCAATAGGCTGTTCTGCAAAGTCAGCGCACATTACGGCTTCCTTCCCGATACTCCTATAGCCTGCAGCAGCTTCATAAGCAGCTTCATCGCCCCACCGAGTGAGTTTGCAAGTACAGACTTTCACCTCAACGCGAACAACCGTTGTATTGTACCAAGGGATATGTCTGCTCCATTTGTACGACCCTACGACCACGACCGAGACTTTAGAAATGGACTTCATGTTGTAGGTACTTATGGGTCACATCATCGACCGTTTGCGCTAATCTCTTTGAAGTTCTTTGCAACCATAGAGCCGACATTAGACTGGGAACCCACACGTACGATCGGGTCTTACCTCTGGTACAGATCGTACATTTTCTTAACGCCCACTACGTGCTTCGTCCTCGACGATGGCGAGGGGCGTGCTGTAGGGTACTGCATCGGCACTTCGAACACTTTAAGATTTGCAGAGAGCTGGCGGACGAAGTTTGCATCAGGCGTGTCACCGGAAGAGGTTCCGAGACCCGGGGTGAGGACGGATGACCCAGGAATGGAGAAGGAAGAATCCAGGAGCTTCAGGCATGCATTCCATAGTGCCGAATGTAGCTCCTTGCAAGCGTGGCCGCAAGAGTTGGATAGGTATCCTGCACACATGCACATCGATATCCTTGAACAACACCAGAGAAAGGGGTGGGGGTCAAAGCTGATTAACGCCTTTTTCGAAGCTGTCAAACGCGATGGGGCTTCTGGAATACATCTTGACATGGTGCGGTGGAACACTACCGCGAGGAAATTTTATAAGAAGGTAGGATTCGAACGGTGCTCAATAGTGCTGGATGATGGGAAGAGCGGAGAGACTGGCGTGAATGACGTAGTCTTGACGCTGGTCAAGGCTTTTTAAGCCACGGTACGGCATCCCGTATGTTGGCGGAGGGAACATTGAGATATTCGTGATTTTCGCGCAAACCCAACGCTCCCTGGGGGGTATGCAGATCTCAAGCACAACATTTTGCTTGAGAGAGAGTTCAAGTCGGTGTCATCATACTGTGAATCGGTCGAGCAACAGCATGCATCCTCACGTATGTTTAGCAAATATTCTTTCGAAGATGCTAGGTCTCCAAGCGTTCAGAAACTTATGGTGTACGACAATCGCAGAGTGGCTACTTGTGGTCTGACATTACATAATGGCCAGCCTGCAGTGGCCTTTTGGTTTGGTCCGCCGGAATACATCAATCGAACAACAACTACCTCTGTTACCCATATGTAGGGGAAACAGAGCAGCGGTTGATCTTGGGGCTGGTGCAGACGTATTTCGTGGTTGCTTAGATGACCAGATCTTGCACAAAGCCAGTCGTTCAGACGCCTCTAGGATAGAACGAGTCGAGCAGATCTGTTCGTCTAGAGAGTAAAGCTCTGCAGCTTAATCCATCAGAAGCCTTGCTTTCCCCTCAAGTTTGGAAATCACCAGCTTCTGTTGGCCCTCGTAGTATCATCACGCTCCAGCGTCTCTTGTAGCTGCGCACCGAACTCCAAAAAGTGCTTGACTGCTGTAAGTAAGATATGCTGTTTGACCGTTGCTCTGTTCACAGTTCTGCGAAATGCTTCTTCACTTAGATCTGTGTCGGCTTCGGGTTGCTCGATCCTTCGGTCAGTATAGCCATCGCTGGGCAAGTCCAACATCCGATATTCGAACACCACCGTCAGACCGAATACTGAGCGATCCGAGCTGAGCTGTTCGAACTGCCCAAAATACGGAGTTGTCGCGGACTGACCCAAAATGGAAATGCAGTACGATCGAAACAGGACGCTGGTGGACGAAGTGCTTGAACGCATCGAAGGCTTCAAGCACACCCTTGACTTCGGCTTCGTGACCCTCAGAAGCCTGATAGCATCGATTGGGAATAACTACAGGGCACATTCTCATCAGTGAGAAGGGGTAAATGTTTAGAGTCAGGGCAAGCTCTTGCAGCTTATTGTAGGCTGTCCAGCAAGTCCTAGTAAGTCCGTTGAGAGATTCCAGCTGTCGGTAAGACCAGTGTTCCATCGGCTCACACGTAGTCGCAACTTCAGATGCTTTGTGGTAGCTCTTACACTTCCAATAGAGACCTTTGGGGGCGTGGAGGACTTGCTTTGCAATCATCGTGCGAATCTCGGGTGGCAGATCCAAGTACCGAAAATCACTTTGTCTGACACTTCCATAGCGTAATGCAGGAGCGAAAGATACTAGTGAGCTTGTCATAGTTGTAGCACCGGTACGAAGAAGCCTTGATCGAAAGTAAGAGTCATCGAAGAACCGATGAAATGTCAATCTCCATCCAGTTGACTCGCATTTCTTGTTTTGTTACCTCTCGAGCATTGAGTTCAACGCTTACTGCTTGCTTTTGAGGAGCCTGTACAAATTTCTGCGAATTAGGTCGATGCTCCTCGTATATTCTTCGCTGTTGGTACACTGAGAGAGAAGATCCATTGGATATGTTACCGCCACGTCTGTGTCGTCATCATCGACCTTGATATTGATGTGATCCGCATCCGTGACGCGATAACGCAATGGGACTCAGTTGGCGTCAGCATGCTCGCCTGTGACACGGCTTGCTTGAGCACTGCGTACGTGTGCTCGTAATGGTAGTCGCTGGAGACTCATGGCGGCGCTTACACCGTCGGTTAAGGTGGTCGCAGTGCGAGGGGGGTATTCAAGTAAGGTTTGGCAAGATGATATGAGGTGAGGTGAGGTGTAAATAAACAGTCCCGACTACCTTACCAAACGGACACTAACGAGTGTCAAACCTCGCATCGTCTTACAACGCGTCACTCCCTCACAAAGTTCATTGCGAGCACCCAGAAGTTCGAGTGATGAGTAACAGCTGAGTTATAGCGATGTCTTTGCATGGGAAGGCCCACACTGTGGCTGTTGCATGTGCCTCTGGCTGTCAAGACGTGTGTTGGACTACAGACGTGCATGAGCTGCAAGTCCTCAAGCAGACGCATTGAACGAGCGAGCCACTCATAGCCCAGCCTCGGTGTGTCATACATTGCTATAGCTCGCTACAAAATGCTCTGAAGCATGTACGCCAACGAATATATTCACTCAGGTCATTCAGTGGGAGCTGCAATTTCAGTGTGACGCGCATTACTAGCGTCTCTTGTACGGTCACGCAGAAACGCACCGAACTAGCAAGCTTGCGATTGAGGCATCTCGTGCCGCATCAGTGACATATTGTTCATGAAAGGTGCTATCACGAGAAGGTAGAGGCGCGTATAGTCGAGTTGCTGGCGTTTGAAATCGCGCTAAACCCCAAATTGGAAGCCGCGTGCGGAGTTCGGAGTTCCCTTCTTGTGAAGCTTGTCTCTACCATCCTCTAACTAATAACTACCAGCAACATCAACCTCTGTCGCTGGGTTGAACACTTCTACACGAACTCCTGAGACTTCCCTCATTGCGGTGGCATTACTTGGCACAACTCCCAGAGCTATTGAGGCAACTGCACATCTCAGATCAGTCGCCGCACGATGGTTAGAGTACAACTCTCATCCCGTCGCAATAGCCATACTGATTTCATGTAGACTGGAAACCTTTTTCCCGCACGTCTGCGCGAGACCCATATAGAGAAGCATCAAAACACATCATACCGCCGCAATGGCAAGTTGCAAGCATGCGAGCCGTGCCGTAGAGGAAAGCTTCGATGTGACCACTTTGCGCCATCTTGTGGACGATGTGTCAAACTAGGCAAATCAGACAAGTGCGTCTATCACCCTGCACCTTTGACTAAGTCTGCCGCAAAGCGTGGCCCGCAAAATAAACCAACTTCATCGCATGCAGAAGAGGAGAGGACGCGGTATCGGCCTTTGTCCGGAACAGGGCGGGCATCGATACCCGCAACGTATCTTGCCCATCTTGAGCACACAAATCGCACGACAGGCTTCTCTCATCTCTCGTATCAAGCTCAGTCAGAAGGCAGCCGTATGGCATCTACACCGCCCCCATCTGTGCGCTCATCAAGTTCTGCATCTCAGCCTCATATCACAGGCGCATCAATACAACAACCTTCAGATTTACCTCATTGGCCGTCGGTCGATCGAACTGTCCTTACGGATGCACAAAAGCTTGAGCGCGGAGCTTCGTTCCTCAGTCACGCCGCAGTGCTGGACGAACACGAATCAAACATAGGTCTTACACCACCGGGATCGACCGTCATCAGGGTCTCACAGGAACGCATCGACCAGGGCGCATCGGTACTTTACCTCCTTAGAGACCTAAAATCTGTACAGAAGTATATCAATAAGTGGTTCTCATTCGCTGGAGGCGTCGTCGTCCTTGAGCCCATGGTCAGGATCTATCTAGACGAGCTTTCGGCCTCGTGGAACAAGATCCTTGAAGCTTCCACAATCAACGGCCTGCGAGAAATGTCAGCTCAAGTTTGGAATAACACCTCGAGACCCTTGTCACAATCACTGCGTCATGACACCACTGCTCGCGACTTTTGCAGAAACGTTACTGGTGCTGATCTGAGATGGGAGGTCATTGGTATCATCGTCTCATTAGTATCACTCGTAGCTCAATCATTGAAAGGTAAGCCGTAAGCCTGCAGTTTCACGTACTGGGATACTGATCATACAATGCAGACGGTGATCCTGTGTTCTGCTCCCTCGATGCAGCACCCGTCGACCGCGCCGAACTAGCGCTGAGCATGCATCATGCGTCAGAGATGTGCGTCGAGTTCTGTGATGATATTGGTGTGCTCAATGACCTATATCTCTGGATGTTGTACGAAAACTCCATCACCTATTGCTCGCTACGGTCTCGAGGAAGTAAGCCACCTACAACTGTCTATTCCATTCCGTCGAACAAAACTTACTGACCATCTTCAGGTTATGACAGCTGGCGAAAATCTTCTTCGTTCGTGGCAGCTTTGCAGTGTGCCAACTTGCATGCAGAGATCAACTTCGACAACAATACACCTTTATTCATGACCGAATTACGCAAGCGGCTGTTCATCTGTGCCTACAGCAATGACAAGTCAGATGCTGCGTTTGCTGGACGACCGCCAAAGCTGACGCGACTCTATTGCCGTTTGCAAATACCACTCGACCTGACAGATACTCAAATCATGTCCGAAGGGTCTGACCTGCAGACCGCTATCACTAAGTTGGACGAAAATGGATGGAACCGAGATGACACGGTCCAGCGCAGTACCTTTGCCCGGATAGCAGCGACGAATGCACTTATCACCGAAGAGATCTTAGAGATTTCTCTGGGTCGTCTTCCACCCGAAGAGGTGGCTCGTCGCGCTGTCGATATTGAGGCTCGGGCGTTGACTGCCTGGCGGGACTTACCAGAGTTCCTGCGTATCGATATCAGCGATTTATGGGGCTCTCAGCGCTCACCTCTTGAACTTCTGTTCCTCATCCACATCCGACTTGCAAGTTTAGGTCATCATTTCCTCTTACAGCGAACATTGAGCAAGAAGGTACACGAAGGGTCAGTTCATCAACTGCTCTCTGTCTGCAGCGATATATTCAAAGTCGTGATCATGATGGTGGACAACAGAGATCTTTTCCGAGACTTCCAGATCGACTTTGTTCAAATTCTGTGCACGCATGGCATCCCTGCCGCTTCGATTCTTGCTATCGAGTTCCTCCGTCAAGACCAAGCTCCCATGTCTGCTCCGGCAGAAGTGTTCCCTCTGCATCGCTCCGAGACAATACAGAGCCTTTCTGTGTTTGTGGCATGCTTGGGGACCATCAGGTCGGATGCAAACGGGCATCGAAGTTGCGACCGCGGCAGGAGGTTCGTGAAAAGAATACTCGACGTGATTTTGGAACCAGGTCCGGCTGCCCGAGGGAGCGAGGAGACAGTGGTCGAAGACAACACTGATCCTACACTTGGCACACCTCTGTTCGAACCCGGAAATGATGACGACTTTATGCGTTGGCTCGACGATGTACACTGGGAGCATGAAACGTGGATCAACTTCACTTGAACTGGTGACTGCGGGATGCAGCTTCCAGCGACCTCGGGGCACAATGATACAATACGAGAGACACAGATTTCAGCCTTCTCGTTCTCCTCGGTGCACCCGAATCCAGCCCAGATGTCCACTCGTATGCCTGCACCTTCTGCCACGAGCTAGATGCATCGGTATTGACATCGACGACTTGATCAGCTACCCAATGAGAGTGCTGAGACAGCTGTCTGTGTCCGGGTGAGCAAAGACGAACGCGAGCTCTCATTTTGCAGAGGAAAATCGGCTATAACACAGAAGCAGTTGTAGCCAACAGAGCTATTGTTATGTTGTAGATATTGCACATATACACTCTAACCTCCCCTTGTGCCTTTTAAAGGATGCTACTCTTATGGCTAGTCTTCTTTGCGACTTAACAGGCGAGCTGTATGTAGGCCTCGAACAGTGCAGGCCGTGCTCCCATCATGTCGATGTCCATATCCAGGTCCTTCGTGCGTAAGGAAGGTTGACTACGCTGAGCCACTAGATTACCAGTGGCTTTCGGCATATTTGGGGTACTTTCTAGGAGGCGATGAGTGGAGAGATTGTCAGGCGCAATGCGTTCGAAAGAAAGCGCGAATTCTGTCACTAAAAGAGTGAGATGCAGCCTGTTATCCTACATGACACAGGTTGTTGGTGGAGAGTCGATGGGACAACAGCGGACGTTCACTATTGCTCGGAATGAGCCACTGTCGCTTCTGTTCTCGGACAACTAGTGCATGGCTTGATCAAAAGCAACTTAACTCGAACTACATAACGCAAAAATGAGTTCCACGGATGCATGTGACGACACATGTTCGATGAAGTTGGTGTTGGAGTTCTTCAACCCTTAGTTGAGGAATAAGGTCCAGGTCTATCTGAGAATGTTCCCATGCATAGCTGCCCAACACAAACAGTTCCCATTTATGCACCTCATCCCATTGGCCAGTCAGCTACCAAGGACCCCAGACTTTCGCAGTGCACAATCTGCACATTGCGCCTGGGAACCATCCGTTGTGGTTTTCTGTACGAAGAAGGAATGCCGTTAGGGAGCGGCATTTTTTGCAGCGAGTACCCTGTCATTTCCCCGAGACACACCGAAGTGAGGCAGAGCGCTGCGAACCTGTATCTCGCAGGCTGGCAACTAGCCCAGGTAGCGTATGCAAAACAATAGGAAGCACCCAAGCAACACAAGCGCTTTCCTCCGCAAACTGTAACAAGAACCGCGGTGCAGTACCCACTCGACCTCTCTGTCGGCATCGGAGTTATTGCTTTGTGGGGCAGAGCTTCCATGAAAAGAACCACCCGTACGGAGTCGACCTAGACAAGGCTCGGTTACCGCGTCAAAGCTGTCTGGCGCGGCTCACACGTGGGACTGACAGCATTGTGACGCAGGTTCAAAATTCAGGGTCAAGTGAGGACGAAAGTGTTGATAGTTAATTCAGAGGTATCTCGCGCCGTGAAGAGCAAACCAACCCTACATATCCAACACCGGTGCTTTTTCTTTTCCTCTCCTTATTTTGAACAGTCCTTCCAAGATTCAGCGCTGCCGCACTCCATGTGCACTGTGCAGTGTCTAGCAAGATCTTTATTCAATGTCCATGACAGTAACAATTGATTCAGCCGTGCAATGTCGTACAAGATCATAGCCATGTGTGGATGCCCGTCCACTCAATGATGCGGATATTTCCAAAAGGTGTCCAAGACACTCCAAAACGCCGTGGGTCTCATGCAAATCCAAACAGTGGGAGACCAATGATGCGTGCAGTGCTAAACGCCGCTCCTATGCCAACGCCATATGAAGATGGCGGTTTATGAGGGTTTATGTTGGCGGTGACGAGGTATGTGTCGTGGCTCGTTAGGGTGTGCTGTGATTCCAGATGCTCAAGTGTTCGCGGCTCTTCAAGCTGGTGCTCACAGTATGACGCACTTGGGCTTATCCTTGCGCTTGTTCGATCGCCCATTGTTTCCTCCACGGTCGCCGCCACTTCCTCGAACGCGGTCGTTACCTGACACGCGTGGGCCACGAGTCTTTTCGCTTCTCTCATGACGGCCAGAGCCTTGGTGTCGCTGTCGGCGGAGCTGCCTGACGACGTCGAAGAAGGCCTTCTCGACGTTGACGCAATTCTTAGCCGATGCCTCGACGAAGTCGCAGCCCAGATCCTTGGCTAGGGCCTGGCCTTCTTGTGTGGAAACCTCGCGCTCGGTGACGCGATCGCACTTGTTGCCAACTAGCATAACAGGGGCTTGTCCAAATATTGGGGCAGACGCGCTGATGGGTGAGCCCGGGTAGGTGGGTGAGCCAGCCATAGCCGTCTCCTTGACGCGCTGGATCTGGCTGTGGAAGCGCTGTATGCGCGCAAACGATGATCGTGACGAGATGCTGTAGACGAGGACGAAGCCCTCGCCGTCGCGTATCCATTGGTCTCGCAGGGCAATGTACTCTTCCTGACCGGCTGTGTCAAGGACTTCGAGCATGCACGACTGGCCGTCGATCTGAACCTGCTTGCGGTAGGAGTCCTCGATGGTAGGGTCGTACGTCTCGACGAAGTGGTTCAAACAGAGCTGGGCGGATGGTTAGTCTAATCTGGATCAGGGGAGGGGGCCGTTGAAAAGGGGAAGTGTACCTGGATGGTCAGGGCTGTCTTGCCTACACCTCCATCGCCCAGCACCACCAGCTTGTACAGTGTCATTTTGCCTGCCATGTTGGCTGGAGCGGTGTCGAGGAGCTACGGGGACTGGTGCAGTGATTCTTGGGGATCAAGAGGCAGTTAAGATGGGCAGGACTCGGGTAAGCGGCGCGGTGTAAGCTCTCAGCCACGTCGTCGCAGAGTCCGTCTCGTGAGGGCGCGCTCGCAGGTGACGGGCGGCGTGGGCGGTCTCGAGTGCCTATTGGGGATGGGCAGCAAGGGCCGTCGTCGTATGCAGTCGTGTGTCGGGGCGGATGTTCCCAACTCGCACGCAGGCACAGGAGGGCTCCGGGCGCGTGTTGCGGACAGCTGCAGCGTGCTCAGAATCGATCGGGGGCGGCGGAGCACAGGGTTGTACACGGCGGGACGTGGACTGTGCAGCAACGTCGGCGCAGAAATGGCTGCAGAAGCGAGCGGGGGCGTGGCTGCAGCGGACGGTGCGTGGACGAGTGGCAGGGCGCGCGGCGAGACAGCAGGGCAGGGCGCACAGCGAGAGTGAGACTGGCAGAGTGCGAGCAGACGCGGACAGGAGTGCAGCAGGCAGCGCGCGCTGGATGCGGCTGTGTTGTGGATGCGAGGGCGAATATCGGGGCTGGCGGAGCGACGGTGCTGGCAAGTCAAGGTGCAAGTCAGGGTTCTCGCTGGCTCCGAGACCCACGTGAATGGCTAGATATCGACTATCGACGGCTATCGTCTATCAACAGCAGCAACAACGACGGCAGGCTCTGTCTGTGCTTCGTTGCATCGACGCGGGGGGGGCGTGGGGGTTTTTTAACAGCAATTGGGCGTCGTGCGGCGAGACGCTGCGGTGTGGAGGGCGAGGTCAAAGGTCAAAAGAAAGGCGATGCTGGGCGCCGGGGGTTTTAGCAGCTGCCCGCGCCAGTGCGGTTGAGGTTGGGCGAACCGTAAAACCTCAGGACTTCGGCAGAGCGAGGGCTAGTCCTCTCAAGGCCCCTCGCAGCGAGGCGGCCGTGGCCTGCTGCGAGCTGCCTGTCTGCGCTCGACTCGCTGCCTGTCTGCGCTCGACTCGCTGCACAAGGGCCAGCAGTGGCCCAGCACTAGTGCGCCCACAAGCACGCAAGTCCCGGGCCCTCGGCCGCCTGCCGTGCTGGCATGCTGCCTCACCAGCCTGCAGCCATGCCGTGCTCCACGCTCCGGGACGTGTCGCTGCTGTGTGTCTGTCCTTCATCACCGCCGTGCCACCTCGTCTGCCCAGGCGAGCTGGTGATGCGTGCTGTGCTGCTGCCAGCTGCTCGACACCGCACCTAGACGCAAGCGGCACGCGTCTAGCTATACCAGTGCTGCTAGCATGCTGGACACGTGCATTGCAGTGCACTACTGGCTTCAGCATGCAGCCTCGACGCTCGAGGTACGTACCGCCTGCGTGAGAGGTGCGGACTGCCCGTGAGGATCGCGAGCCTCGCCGCCTGTCAACCCTAGACAGTCTGGAAAGCACTCTGCCTGTAGATCGCATGTACGACAAGCGTCGACTGGGCCCACGCACGACAAAACGACGAGGATGATTCTGGGGTGATTCGACAGTGCAGACCAGTATTTGCCTGCGGTGCAGACGCCGTCGTGGATGCGGCTGCGTGCAGTAGCTGTGCACCCGTCTGATCGTATCGCTGCTGCTTTATCGCTGCCCCTCGCGTGCCTGGAACTGCTTTGTGAGGCGCTCAGACGTGGCTCACAGCTGCATGTGTGCTCGAATCCATCCGTCACATCTTCGGTGTGAGACGTCACTGCAGGTACCGTAGCTGAACATGGACCTGCGCTGGGTTACACATAAACCTCCGTCAACATTGTTGACAGCACCCTGCGCCAGATCTTCATGACTTCAAAGCCGGCGAAGGATCGTGCATCGCGGAAGCTTTCCCATACCCGCAACAGCGTAGCCGGCCATACTTGGCAGCAAGATGAGCATTCCGAGCCGACGGCTTCACGCCTACAACGGACGCTCTCTCCGGCACGCATGTGTTGAGAGAACTGACAGCCGTCTCCGATCGGCCGCTTGCTGCCATGTATGACGACGCATCAGGTAAGCCTTCAATGTACCCATTGGCGACAGAGTTCTCTGCAAGAGTCGTGCTGTTGGGCCTAAACCTGAACAGCCACAGCTGCAAAAAGTAAGTCCGCTCGCCAGGTTAATTGCAGAGCTGGGGTGCTCCTGGCCCAGTCGAACCATCAGACGGCCCAGCTCGACGGAACCCTGGGATTGATCACATTTCACACGTGGTTGCGAGCCCAGGAGCGTTACTCCGGCGAGACGACATGCAGAGCCCGTAGAGCCCGCAGCAGTTGTTGGACACGTGAGCGTCTAGCCTGATGGATGCAGTATGGCGAAGATCCCACCTTAGGTCCGAGGTTGTGAGAAGACCTGCAAATTCATCAAGGTCGTGTTTCGGAACTTGTCGGCGTTGCGCTGCCATCACTTCGAGACGTTGGTATGCTTTTGTGTGACCTGATGCTTGACGCGGGGTACGGGCCGTTGCGATCTGACACCGTTCAGAGCAGCCTGACGCAGCCAGTAGCCAACCGGGCGAATACGAGCCAGCCGGGAATTTTGTTCTTGCGCACCGTCAGTGTGACGTTCGACGCCCGACAGGTTAATGAGAGACTTCGAGATCAAGGTCGTGTATCAGTTGCTCACCTTGCATAAGTGGTGGAAGAGAAGGAAAGCTGCAGTGCTCCATGGGTACTGACATTGATATCAGCGAATAGGATTAGCAGGGAGCAAGAATAACGCAAGGGGAGACGGAGCTGTGGAGGCGACATGTCGTGTCGAGCATAAGATGTTGAGATGGTTGGAAAGAGCTGTTAGCAACGTGATAGGCAGCGGCGACAAGAAAAGAGAAACAACAAACGTAGCAAGACCTAACTACGGAATACACTGCATCGCAGGAGTCGGTGACTTGGAAGCGTTTCCTAATTTCATTCAATTAACATGCTACATCTGCCGACGACAACTACAGCTTCGCTCTGACCTCGGTCGCTTTGTGCAGGTCCTTGCCTTTCACTTCGAAATATTCCCTGACCTTCTCTCTCGCTACTCTCACAGCCTCACGGTCTTCAATCGTACTGGGTACGTTCACCTCCTTGTCAAATTCTTCATGTGTCGCGTTCTCGAGCAACTCACGAAGAACGCGTCTCAAAGTCTTGCCACTTCGTGTCTTTGGGATCATAGCTTTGCCTTGGATGATGCCGCCTAGAGACGCAATAGCACCAATTTGCTCACGCACGAGCTTCTGCACCTCAGACAGCAGCTTGTCGTCAGGAACAGCAGGGTCAGGATGAGGTTGGGTAGCGAGCGTGACGAATGCAAACGGCAGGTGGCCCTTGAGTGCGTCAGGTATGCCAACAACTGCCGCCTCGGCGATGGATGGATGTGTTGTAATGGCTTGTTCGATAGCACCGGTACTGAACCTGTGGGCTGCCACGTTAATGACATCATCCGCTCTGGACATGATGGAGATGTAGCCGTCTCCATCGATCATGCCTGCGTCTCCTGATACAGTGTTAGCTGAATCTTGAGCCGACGCGTTCGGTGTACTTACCAGTGTCGATCCATTTGCCGTCAAATCGCTTCATGTACCCCTTGTAGAATCGCTCTTCGTCCTCCCATAGCGTTGTGAAAGCCGTCGGCGCCAGTGGTATGCCCATTACAATGTTGCCCATCTGTCCCCTCTTTACTTCTTTGCCCGAGTCATCCACAATACGAACGTCGAATCCAGGCATAGCCTTGCCAGCAGATCCAGGCTTGATTGGAAGCGGCTCAGGTCGCTCTGAGGAGGAGAAATCTAGTCCAGCGGACGCACTCAGTGCGATGCCTGAGATGGGCGATCCTGATTCTGAAGACCACCAGTTATCAACAACTATCGCCCCTGGCGCGCAGTGCTTGGCCAATAGTTTCTGGTACATCTGCACGATACTGGGCTCACTCCTTTCACCAGCCAAGAAGAGTGCTCTTAGCGACTTCAGGGCACCCCTCTCTCCGTACTGCTTTTCGAAAAACTCGTTTTCGCCGTCCTCGCGTCGAATTGCACGAAGAGCTGTGGGAGCGGTAAACATGGTAGTGACTTTGTAATCCTGGATTATACGCCAGAAGGTGCTCGCATCAGGGGTGCCGACAGGCTTGCCTTCGAAAAGTACAGTCGTAGCTCCAGCAAGCAATGGTGCGTAGACTATGTACGAGTGACCTACAACCCAGCCAATGTCAGAGGCGGTGAATTGAACGTCTCCAGGGCCGTGGATCCCGAAAAGATACTTCATCGAGAAGTTCAGGCCGACTGCGTGTCCGCCGGCAGAGCGAACGACTCCCTTCGGTAGGCCGGTCGTCCCGCTTGTGTAGATGATGTAGAGTCCATCTCCGCTCTTCACAGGCACAGCCTCAGCTTTCAGTCCTCGGTTTTTGGCGCTCTTTACCAACCGTTGCCAATTCCTTTGGCCGTTCTCTTTAATTACAGGGTCCCATCTCAACTGGTCTCGCTGCCATACAATTGTCTTCGATGGTTTTACCTTGCTCTTTTGTACCGCCTCTTCGATCATGCTTTTGTATTCCGTTGGCTGCTTCGATCCCTCGATTCCACATGATGCGGTCATGATGGCCACTGGGCGACTTGCTTCAATTCGCTGAGCCAGTGCCGCTGGCGAAAATCCACCAAAGACAACAGAATGGATAGCGCCTAGTCGAGCAATTGCCAGCATAGCGAAGATCGCAGCAGGTATCATCGGCATGTATATGAGCACGACGTCACCTTTTCTGACACCCTCTTCTCGGAGCACTCCTGCAAGCGTCTCAACTTCGCTCAGCAGCTGTTTGTATGTGTACTGCTCTTTGGCATTCGTCACTGGGCTATCCCAGTAGATAGCTACATTGTCTCCGTTTCCTTTTGCAACGTGTCGATCGACGCAGTTGTAGGTTGTGGAGATCTCTCCGTCTGCGTACCAACTCCACGAATCATGCTCGACTTTGCTCTTTTCGAGGACCTTGGTGCTCTTCTGGAACGCTTTGGTAGGCTGCTTGTGCCAGTACAAGTTTTCTGCTTGTCGTATCCAGAACTTCTCTGGGTTTTCGATAGAGGCAGCGTACACCCGATCCTGGATGTGCTGCTGAGGCATTGTGGATCAAGCCCTTTTGCGTATTGGATCCCGTAATAGGTAATGCTGGCTCGGGGGGGCTCTGAGTTTATCCAAGGACTTTCAGACTTCCACTGCTCTGTCTTTGGGCTGAAAGTAGATGTATGTGTATCCGGTCAAGATGAAGACGGGGAGCCAGGTCTTGGATCGGAGCTGCTCCGGATGTTTACCTCGGCAAGGAGGCAGTCGAAGGATCCGTCTCAATGGGATTGTTGGTTGAAGATGCGTAACTCCGTCAACGTTGCGATTGATTCCAGTACTGTCGTTCAGGTATGTTGGCACAATCGAATCTTATCGAACGAGTTCGGTCAAATGGGAGCTGGTGACGCTGCCGAGGGCGTGGTGTCTGGGGAAGCCTAGCGCAATGCGGGGAGCGCTTGGTTGATCGGCTCTACCATCCGTGTGGGTCCTGCTTCTAGCAGTACTTCACAAGCCTGGTCCGAAATGTAACAATGCAAGATGGTATACATCTGTGTCTCCTCCCGTCTTTTGGCCTTTGTACTTGTGTTTACGCTCGTGGCACTGTTTGTTCGCTGTTGCGCGAGGTCGTTCGATAACATCCGGATAGCATAAGGCTATCTCATCTGCGTCCATTCAGATATTTTGCCCGCTTCGTGCTCACATGTTGGGGCAAACGCAGTACCTTGTTTTGGCTGTGCTCTTCCGAGGTACTCTAGTAAGGAATCGGCTCGCTCTGATGTAACGTGGTTGTATTGTGAGGCGTACCAAGCGTGGTAGAAAGAAAATGTAACAGAACATCATCGCAAAGCAAGCATACCTTGACGGATCGTTACGTATCAGGTCCAAATTGCTAGTTACCCTTTGAGATCCCGATGATGGTGTTGACCTGTCGCTTTTATACAGGCAACCCACCTCTAGGGCTGGCTGTCAAAAATATAAAGTCTCGCAATACGGGTTTGTGTATGTTCTCTGCGCCAAATTATCACATAAAAAATCGCGACACCACAATGTGGCGTCGAACTATCGTAAAACGCAAGGATATGGCCAATGCATGCTCCAAAAAATCTTTCATCAAATCAAATACTCGACTCAACTATTTTGGTAGGCAAAATATGACATCATTCCACCCCATGCGTACATGAAGGAGAAGATTTACCGAAGAACAAGAAGTAACCATTGACGTTGTCAAGGCTCCTAGCTGCACAACTCAAAAAGGGTGTTGACAGCTACTCACACACAGTAGCCATCGTAGCTTCCTGGGACTACCGTCCATGTCTACGAAGTAAGAAAACGACACCAGGAGGAGCACATTCATGAAAAGGATTACAGATTGAATACCGAGCGCAAGAATATTGGGATATCAATACCATACGAGACCAACAACGCCGAAGCAATTGATACAGCGAGGAACGCGCCACAACGGGAGACCAGCCAGAAACTCAGACAGCGCTCTTCTCCCTTCCCGTCCGCTTAAGTCTACTCTTCTCGATAGCTTCATCGACTTTCCTCCGCCGCCACGTACAACTATCCGCAAAATCACATATCCTACACTTAAATGCCTCCTCAACCTCAACACCCTTAGCCTCCCTCGTGCCCTTCCACCACGCCATCTCATCCTCAATGTACTTCTCAATAACGTCGGTCTCGTACACCACGAGTTCATTGCCAATGACATCGCCAGACTTCGAGTAACGGAACTCCGCACGTAGGATAGGTGAGAGACTGTATGGAGAAATGGTGAGTTGCATCTCGGTGACAAGAAGAGACCACAAAGAGAGCAGGTTCGGAAAGTCGGCGGCTTCGTTCTCCGGACCAATGTCACCAATCTCATGTAGAAAGACCTCTGTGAACGGCTCCAGAGGCTTCAAGTCGTAGCGCATGAAGATGGTCTCGGCATCCACAGTGTTGAGGGACAGAGACTCTAAGAGCTTCCGGTAGAGCATCAGCTGCATCCATGTCGGCCGCAGAGAGGCGCCAGTCGGCTTCGAGCGTACACCACGCGTTTTGACATCTGCAATGTAGATCTGCCTGTCCGGCTCGACGCCACCAACCCATGCATCGCCAATGTTTTCTGACCCGGTAACACTTGCAAAAGCTTGGGCGATGCTTGGCTGGTCTTTCGATAATGGCACCGTACCGCCACTATTTTGTGCCTTTGCGCGTTCCAAATTCTCCTCGAGGTCTGGATCAGGACAGTCGTAGGATACCTCGTCGATCACGCCGTTGACGACCTGCCCTTCGATAACACCCCAGACCTCAAGCTCCCTCGTCAGACCAGTCTCCCGCAGGCAGCGCAATCCAGATATGGTATTCCATATACGCAAGCCGAAACGATCTTCCTTAGTCTGTACATGTATAGGCACCGTTGTGTATACCTCGTCCTCCAGCTTCTGATGGATTTTTGACCCTGTACGCATAGCCTGCGTCCGAGGCTTGCGTCCAAACTTCGATAACGTGTAGAAGTATTGTAGCTCGCACCATGCTGGCGAAACGAGGTCGGTCACAGATAAGGGCTTTTTGGGCTTTGTGCGAAAGCGCTCGATGGGCGGGCGTGTATCATTCTCTGCAGCCTCTGGCGCTAAGAGTGTGCGTGGAGTGTTTGAAATCGAGTTCACCCGCGAGAATCTAACTCTATTCGTTTGAGACGGCGATTGGGGTTCTTCGAGAGGCACTAAACGCTGTTAGTCGTCAGTCCATCAGATCGTGCAGTTGGTACATGTGAGGTCGGTCACGCACCACTCCATGCTCGGCGCGACCGCTCGTCGTACTCGACTTCCAGCGTCTGCCGTACTGGCGAGCTCTGAATGTCTCTGCGCACTTCGACCTTCGCAGCGCTGCGCCGGTCTCGCTTTGCCACACGCAAAAGCGACGGCTTGTGCACGACAACGAGATCATCGCGATCTTCGTCTTCAACTTCGCCCTCTTCAAATTCGATACTTGGTAGAACAGAGCTCTTGTTTCTAGATCTGGGTATACTCTGTGTGAACGAGTTGAGAGTGCTTGCCAGCAGCGTGTCTTCGTCGATCTCAGTCGCGTCGAATTCTGACCCGTAATCGCTCATAGAAGCAATGGAGTCGACATCGACCTCGACTTCGGAGCCATAGTAGCTCGAGGCGTGTGTCACCTGCGCGGGCGGTGCAGCCATTTTGCCATCTTCCGGCGGCGCGTAGTGGTGATGTGTATGCGAGTGGCAACAAGGGTGGGACGCGACTTCCGAGGCACCAGAGGCGCGCTTCGCGTGACGTCGTAAGGTTGAACTCGAGTTTCTAACGAAACCAACCGAGCTTGATTCGAATCTGCACAATGCAGGTGGATCTGACCGAACAATTCAGATAAGACAAAGCGCGTAATTCAATACTATCCACCTTTAGCGTTTCTGAGGATCAAGTAAGGCTTGCAACGGGACCATATCACAAGACTTTTGATAAAGGGCCATGTGGTCAAAAACGCCCTGAATTGAAGAGACAATATATACGTTGCAAGGTGAACAACAAGACCAACCGTTGTAAACGCACTGAGCGACCCTCGTACACCTCCACTTGCTGCCATATACGTGCCAGATACCGCTCTCTTTTCTAACGTGCAGCCGTCCGTTACCTTCTTTCGACCACGTCTATCTAATGTGCTGTCACAAGAGCGATCCCCTCCTTGAAGTCAGACATGTCATCGGCGCGCTCGTGCTTCCCGTTCCACTGCACAATACCATTCTTGTCGACGCCGTAGTTACCTCCAGTCTGCCATCTGTTGCCGCTCTCAGTGGGCCTATTCCAAATGCCTTCCTCTTTGCCCAACTTGTTCAAGTTACTCAGCCCAGCTGGGGAGAGGACGTGGTAGAAACTCGAAACTCCCAGACCGTATGCCGCGTACGCTTCCCGTTCGGCGTCTACGACGATTTGCAGGTTGGGTTGGGTATTCTTTGGTGTATCGGGCAGGGCTGCGAGCCAGCGATCTGTCGAGCCCTGGTCGCTGTGCGAGACGGCGACAAATTGGATATTGGGGTTCGCAGCAGCTGCCTCGCGCAGGTTGAGGAAGGTCTTCTCAGCGACTGTTCGTGGTCAGTACGCGGCTGCTGATTGAACACGGCATGGCTTACAGGGGCAGCCGCAGTGTCTTAGAAAAGCGATGATGGTAGGCTTTCCATCCTTGGGCACAGCGAGCTTTGGTACTGTAGGTGCCTTCTCGCCAACTGCTGGAGGCTGCGCGGTCTCGACATAGGATGGAGACATCCATGACCAGAATTCTTGCTGCCAGGTCATCTTAGAGGCTGTGAGGGTATCGTGTTATTTGCTGGTGACGATAGACTGTACGCGGTCGCAGCACTTTCGAGCGCAGCCACGGCGCAACCCGCTGCCTTTGTACTTATGGCCATGTTCGTGGTAACGGGCGCGCGGAGAGCGTCATTGCGGGGGTGACGGTCCAGCCTCCAAAGACTCTTAGAGGCGCCATCTGCTCACGACTGCTGACAGATCTTCACATAGCCTATGCAACATCTCGGTAATTTGCGATATCTAATGCGATCGAGATGCGCGATCGTACCAAGTCCGATAAGAGCGCGCTGACCGAACGCGGTCGCGTTGAGGCTGGTGGCATGATGTTGCTGAGGGGCGCAATGGAGACCCACCGTAAACGCGTCGAGAGCAAAACATCACAAGCAAGCAAGCACAGGGTTTGAAGTTTGAACCGATCGATTCGTGAATCGTCAGTGATCCGTCACTGATTAGCTGGATATACTACATGCTCAGCACCGCTCCAGTGCACCCTTAAACCCAAAGTGAAGACCGTGAACCATGATTCCCATGAAAACGCCTATGAAAGTAACCAAAGATCCATCGCCGACCAAGAAGTTGTCGTGAGGTCGGTATCATGAAGAGACAAGCTTAACCGCGCTCACCACGGAGACGACGAGCAAGCTGGATGTCCTTGGACTCTGCGAGCTGTTAGTGGATGATCATGTGTTGGGTGAATGAGGAAGACGTACGGATGGTGACACGCTTGGCGTGGATGGCGCAGAGGTTGGTGTCCTCGAAGAGGGAGACGAGGTAGGCCTCGACGGACTCCTGAAGAGCACCGATGGCGGAGGACTGGAAGCGGAGATCCGACTTGAAGTCCTGAGCGATCTCACGGACAAGACGCTGGAAGGGCAGCTTGCGGATGAGAAGCTCAGTCGACTTCTGGTAGCGACGGATCTCACGGAGAGCGACGGTACCAGGCTTGTAGCGGTGAGGCTTCTTGACACCACCGGTTGATGGTGCGGACTTGCGAGCGGCCTTGGAGGCGAGCTGCTTACGGGGAGCCTTGCCACCAGTGGACTTACCTGCAGTAGTATGTTAGTGATCTGTTGCAAGGTGTTGAAGTGCGATGAGGTAATGTGCAGGCAAAGGCGTGATGTGCAGCGCAAAGGTGGCGGCGGCAGTCTCTTTGGCTGCGACGGCAACACCAAGGCGCTGCACCGACGATGCAAGCGATGCAGTGGATGTGGATGGGGTAGAAGGCACTTACGGGCGGTCTGCTTGGTGCGGGCCATGGTTGTTGGTGATGTGGTGATGTGTGAGGATAGTTGTTGAGGCTGTGGAGTGGAGCTTGTGTGGTGGATGAGAGACGGAGAGAGCGGGCGGGCGAGGTTAATAAGTAAACGGGGGCGGGCGGCTGCCTGGAAAATCAACTCAGAAAGCGCGCTGGAAAGCGGCGCAAGAACATCAATCGCTGTTTTGCAGCGGGAACGTCAACTTCGAAACTCACAAGTGAGAGCGAGTTGCGCTGATTCGCTCGCTTATCCGCGCTCCCAAAGGGGAAGTGGCACAGACGTTGATCTGGAAAGCGCGCCCGTGCGCAGCGCTTGATCTGGTCCCGGCAGGCGTCAGGCGTGTGTGATCCAGCGGCCGTGGTGCACGACCCGCCTTGTCCTCTTAAGCACCGGACTCCCACACTGCACTATTCTATCATCAGCCAACTGCATCTCCAGCCTCAACCCGCTACAACTATCTCACCCCAACAAACCACCAACCCCCCACACACATCAACATGACTGGACGTGAGTCTTCCCTCTACCCCAGCTCGACGCGTCTCTCTACTGAGCGCGTCTTGCAACACCATATTCAACGGCATACTGACGCGTCTCTCAGGCGGAAAGGGCGGAAAGGGTCTCGGCAAGGGTGGAGCCAAGCGTCACCGCAAGATCTTGCGTGACAACATCCAGGGTATCACCAAGCCTGCTATCCGTCGTCTCGCACGTCGTGGTGGTGTCAAGCGTATCTCAGCCAGTACGTCTCTCGCTCTGCAATTTCAAATTCCCCGCTAACAGCCTCCAGTGATCTACGAGGAGACCCGTGGTGTCCTGAAGACCTTCCTTGAGGGTGTCATCCGTGACGCCGTCACATACACTGAGCACGCCAAGCGCAAGACTGTCACTTCTCTCGATGTTGTCTACGCTCTCAAGCGTCAAGGCCGTACCCTTTACGGTTTCGGTGGTTAAGCGCATTTCTTTCACGGTTTTCATATCACGACTTCTGCCGGCCTCATCGGTCTACGGTCGGTTTCGGTGCTTGGGTGGATGGTCACAATGCCTTGTATAGTAGGCTACGGAGTTCACGGTCACATCAGTGGGATACTGCTTTTACATGGAATGATACCATAATTCTTCACACTATCTGCCTCTGTCTGTGATTTCATGCTTTGTTCCGTGACTCTGCTACGCGTCGGCTTGTTGTGATGTTGGAGACGCGGTGGTCAGGGCGATGTGGATCGGCGCTTGGTGGGGCTCTTGCCTGTCTGGTCTGTAGCGTATGTCTACACCTTGCGTCTTGGGCTTTTGCATCGTGGCTCCGCAGTAATACGGCTTCAAGCATCTTGGCTTCTCTGTTCTGACTTGACGCAGCCAGGACATGATCACGAAGTTGTTCTGACCGCGGATGTCTTTAAATAGGCTGTAGCTCTTTGTCTGTTGCAGTCGCTGCATTCGGCAAGTGTGTGCGTGGTCAAACAAACATGCCTGCCTCAACACTCGTAGCTGCAACATGGCCGCCTAGAGGTATTCGCGACTACCGAATTGATGGTCATGTTGTTTTCGCTGCATATTTCCTTCTTCTACTCACACCATCTCGCTTTGTTGTGTCATTGATCCCTTTCCGATCGCCCGCTGTATTTCCGGTAATCCTCGCTCCTCTGACGTGATCGTATACCTCCAGGCCCGCTCTATGGCAGGATCACCAACCCGTCCAGTACAAAATGACCTCGCCTCGCCAACACCGCTGCCCAAATCAACTCCAAGACCAATCTCTGGTGCTGTGAATATGGCACTTTCACCAACTCCTCGCGCTTTCTTCTTCGATGTTTTTGGTACTTGCGTCGACTGGCGCACCACCGTTGTTGGTGAACTGGATGCCCAGGCTCATGCTGCGCTCAATTCCGCTACTGCATCTCTCGCGTCCCGTGTCAGACTCACGGCGGGAGATATGACTACAGAGCGTTGGGGCGAATTTGCTCAAAAGTGGAGAGATGGGTACAAGAGGTTCACACAGCAACTCGCTTCGGACCCTACGGTACCTTGGAAGTCGGTTGACGAGCATCACCTCGAATCCCTGAAACAGTTGGTCGAAGATTGGCACATCGGCGGTTTGTGGGATGACGAGCAACTGCGCGCTATCAGCTTGATCTGGCATCGATTGGATCCTTGGGCGGATTCTGCGTTGGGTGTGTCGATGTTGAATCGGCTCTTCTGTGAGTTCTCCTCACACCACACGAGCACGTGCTGACATTGCAGACACCTGCACGTTGTCGAACGGCAACCTCAGTCTTCTCGGAGATCTTCGCACTTACAGTGGCATCCCCTTCACTCATGTTTTCTCGGCTGAGCTGTTTGGTACCTACAAACCTTCGCCACGTGTGTACCTTGGGGCCGCTGAGAGGCTACAGCTGCCACCTGATGAATGCGTTATGGTGGCTGCGCATCTAAACGACCTGAAGGCTGCGAAGGAGAACGGATTGAAGACAGTTTACGTCGAGCGTCCTGGTGAGGAGGATTGGGGTCAGGATGAGGTCGAGAAGGCACGTCGGGAGGGTTGGGTCGATCTGTGGATTAGTGCTGGTAGCGGAAATCAGGGTTTCGTAACATTGGCGGAGAAAATGGGCGTCGAGCTGAATGCCACTGATCAGGCCAGGCGACTGAGCACGTCAGCCCCTGCTGGTGGTTCATAGTGAGGTGGGATCTTGTGTGGACGGTAAACATTGGCTGTGTATGATCATCGGAACATATCTTCAATAGCATAGCGTAATGAATCATGGTCAAGGTGATCTGCTGTATCTATTGTGTGGATTTGTGTGCTTTTTGTGAATGGATAAGCCCTTACCCCGATGTCTTTTCGTCGAATGTTGCTGGTACACTATTCGGTTTATCAGAAGCTTTGTACTTCTGTAGAAAATCATCCCTACAGCACCGAATAGTCAAATAACCTGAAAATACTACAGCATGCTCCGACCCAATGGAGGATCAAAACCCGGGAATTTTAGGACAATACAATACGTTGTTGCTGTCGTCCGTCTGGGCTGCCGTGTGCGCTGCTGGTCGTCATGACTCGCGGCACACTTGCCAGCCAGAAGAGGGCACGCGGCACACAGTCACCAGCGTAAGCCAGCATCAAGCACCTAGTTGGCACAACCCTCGACACGCAAATTATACTCGGTAAATCACGACACGTGTAGAACAATATCACGACAGGCAGCGCTCTCCAGCTCGACAGCAGCAACCGGAGAACGCGTCAAATGCCGCCAGAACCACAACTGAACATGTCAAGAAAGAGGCAGCGAACGCGCAAGCAACATCGTCGTAGTTTGTGAATCGCAAACGTGACTATTTCGCTGTCCTCGACGCGTGTTCTTGCGCAGATATCCTGATCGCGTTTCGCCTTTCGAGACGCGTCGATTGCCGTAAGCAGCATCAACCAGGACACGGGAATCAACGGGAAACGTGGTGTTTAAAAAGAGCTACATGGAATATGGCCAATCGAACCACTCTAACGTTCTGCCGACACACCCAGCGCTCTCAATAAGCCCCCCTTCTAGACGCTACACAGGCTACAACCCTACTGCCCGCTGGGAATCGGATACGGACCGTACCCAGGTCTTGGGAACCTCGGAGAGCCGTCATCGTTCCATGTAAACTTCTGCGCCCGGATGGTCCTCGCACCCCAACCATTAGTGGGATCTCGCATACCATGGTAGACAATCCAGTCCTCACTACCATCCGGGCTGTTCGTGAAGCTCGCGTGACCAACACCGTACGCCTGCTCGCTAGGGTTCTGATAGAAGACGGGGTATGGATGCTTTCGCCAATCGCTCGGATTCATTGGGTCGTCACCAACAAGCTCGAGTTGCGCGAGGCAGTAGTTTCGATTGTCCGAGCGAGCGGCGCTGTAGATGAGGAAGTTCTGCTGTGTTTTGGGGTTGATGAGTTGTTGTGGCCCCTCGTTGGATGAGAGGCGGTCGTTGCTCGCGCGGCCGAACGGCGTCTTCTCCCATGCGTACTCTGGTACCGAGATGATTTGGCGTTCTGTAAAGGGCGAGGAGACAGTCCAGGGATCAGACAGCTTGGTGATACACAGGTTGGCTGGCCATCCATCGTACTGGTGATACCAGCATGAGTAGATGTGGTACAGCTGGTCGTTGTGCTGGAAGTACGTGCCATCGATAGCAAACTGGTTGTACGTGTTGAGCTCGCCTTTGTAGCTGTAGGAAGCAGTCCACGGATCAGAACCGATCCCCTCGACCACATACATGCGATGGTTGACCGCTGGACAATTGTACTCGCACCACATCTCTGTTTCCGGTGGCGGAGAGTCATTCCTTGGGTCTGCAGTGAAGATGATGTACCAATTGCCGTTGAGGTTGTGCAGCTCAGGTGCCCATAGATCAGTTGAGTAGTTCATGCCTGGAGGTGGCTTGAATAAGAGCTTGGACTCGGCATTGTTCCAATCTGTGAGCACCTTGCTGCGCTGTAGGGTGATGTTCTCGTTGTTGGTGTAGGTCATGTAGTAGTAGTCATCATGGCGGAAGACCCAACTTTGAATCATTAGCCAGATGTCACATCAAGTACACACGTGATAGATAGACGTACGGGTCAGCGCCCACTGTATCAAGGACTGGGTTCGTAAAAGTCGTGCTTGAGTTGGTCGCGTTTGGTGTGGTATAACAGACACCTAGAGCAGCAAGAGACGCTGTCAACAGCAACCTAAACATGATGAATTGTACCGAGGACAATGCCTTTGAACCTGGTTGACGGAGAGTGAAGCAGAACAAGGAGAAAATGCCGGGATGTCAGCGCTATATACCACCGG
Organism: Didymella sp. IMI 355093; assembly: GCA_027946495.1. NCBI lineage: Eukaryota > Fungi > Ascomycota > Dothideomycetes > Pleosporales > Didymellaceae > Didymella > Didymella sp. IMI 355093. Next base: position 446,353 of record JAPEUZ010000003.1, read on the forward strand.
AAAGCGGGGGAAAGATCAGGCGGGCGAGCAAGGTGAAGGATCAGGGTAAAGGTAGGCACAACAGATCTGCACAAGCGTTTTTGTGGGGATAGTGGTGTAGCATCACTAGCAGGACATGGCTGGGGCCATGCCGGCGTGCATGTGGCGCGTTGCTACCAGAGGGAACTTCATGGCCTTTCCTTCAGACATGCCATCGGAGAACATCGTATAAGCCACCTTGTGCCTTGTTAGCTTTCGCTTGAGTTTGACACCCATTGTTCGCGTGAAGCGTGCTGGGTGGGTTGGTGCCTGAGTAGTGACGCATTGCGGGGAAGGCACGGCGGAGGCATCACGCTAAGCGAACGCGCTTTTGGCGACCCTTCCGCGTCGGGTTCCATCGTGATCGACTTTGTCACCCAAAATGAACAACTCACAATTCCGTCGGTTGCTGCTAAGCGATCAACCGAAGCAGCAGGATGGGGGCAAGCAGAGCGCATCACCCGCTTCGCGCACGCCTGGCGGAGCACTTGGCGCGCGCAAACACTCGAGCATACCCATGACGCCGTAAGTATCAAACCTAAGAAACACATGGATCACTTGCTAAAGTAGCCTAGGCGCCAGGTAGGCAAAGGCTCAGTACAGGCAGACTTCGCTCGCCAGCTGGCGGAGCGCAATGCGAAAGCATATCCTCATAAGAAACCGCGAGCTTCAGCACCGAAAGGCACAAAACTCGCCGCTGGCTACACTGATCGCACAAAGGAACGAGTCGACGAGGAAGACAACGAGATCGCCAAGCGCATCAAGAACCTCGAGGAGGCCATGAAGCTCGGGCAGATCGATCGCGAGACGTTTGAGAAGTTGGTGTCAGAAATAACAGGCGGCGACGTTGGGACTACACATCTTGTCAAAGGTCTCGACAGGAAGCTGCTCGAGCGAGTAAGGCGAGGCGAGGATGTTCTGGGCAACAGCAAAGATACAGCGTCAAAGGAAGACGAGGTAGAGGAGACTGGCGAAGACGTAGAGGATGCTTTCAACGAGCTAGCCGAAGCAGAAGTGGGAACTGTCACCCGTGAGAAAGTGGAGAAGAAGGGAGAAAAGATGATGGCACCGCCGCCGCCAGTTGCAGGCGCGAAGCGAACGCGAGCAGACATATTAGCCGAGCTGAGGAGACAACGCGAGGAAGCAGCCAAGGCCGCCCAGGAGGAGCACGAAAGGAAGTTCCCAACGCTAGGGGCCGGCTTTCGAAAGATCACGCCGCAGGGAGAGCAAACACGGATCGAGATCGACGAGAAGGGGCGCGAGGTTCTGATCATCACTGGGCCAGATGGCAAAGAGAAAAGGAAAGTGAGGAAGCAGAAGGCCGAAGCCCAAGCGACCCCAGAAATACGGCATGATCTGGACGATGCAACGAAGCCAATCAATATGCATAACCTGCCTGAGCCGAAGAGGCAGGAGGACTCGGAAGACGAGGACATCTTCGCAGGAGTTGGATCACACTACGATCCACTTGCAAACCTCGATGACGACGACGACGAAGACTCAGACGAGGAAGGGGGAGCCAGGCCAGATAGCGTAGAGAAGAAGGTTACTGCAGAGATACGACAAGAGACGTCGAAGGGTGGTTCCTCAGCGGAAGCACCAAGGCCACCTGAGCCCACCCAACCAGTCAAACGAGACTACTTCAAGTCTAGAAGTGGTGCTAGCACCGCTGCAGAAAGTAATTCTGGCCTGTCCTCTGCAGACGCTACTGTCCGCGCTGCACTCGCCAAGGTCAAGAACCTTGACGAGAAGTCCACGCTTTTACAGAATCTATCGTCTGCCAATCCTAGTGAGGCTGATTCCAAGGAGGCTCGTCTGAAGAAGCGTGCAGCCGAGCTCGCGGCATCAGATCGCGATATGGAAGACATGGACATGGGCTTTGGCGAGTCACGGTTTGACGACGCCGACGAGATGGAACGAGAGGGAGAGAAAGTCAAGTTCAGTGAATGGAAGGGGTTGGATGCTGGTGGTGACGATGATGACGATGATGGGCCAAAAGCTGCAAAGAAACGGAAGCGAGGGCCAAAGAAGAGGAAGGGAGACGTCAATAACGCTGACGATGTTCTCAAAGCCATGGAAAGGCAGAAGGAGAAGAAGACGAAGACGCTAGGCTGAGGAGCCTGGCTGCGCTATATACCCTCTATTCACACATGTCCACCTGCCAAACCCAATCGATCATGTTCTTGCTCGTGTTTCCTGGTACACACGAATGTCATGAAGACCCTGGTCACATGCGGCTGGGACTATACGCGTCGATCAATCGATAGGCTGGCGGCGCTACTGCGTCATCTTGAACATTGTCCGCAGCAGGCCACCACCAACTCACCAATTCACCATATTACCAATATGCCTCAACAACAGCGGCAGTCTGCCCTGCGAAACATCCCTAGGGTCATGTTACGGCCAGCATGGAACAATACAGTCGCAGTATTCTATCTGCCAAAGGTTCGAACTCTCGAGTAAAATGCAAAGCAAATCTGACAAGGCAACAGGGAATCTTCTTCTTTATTGCACACCCATTCCTCTATCCTATGCTCAAGACTCGACTGCTACCCGCCTTCTTACTCAGTGCCTTCGTCCTGCTGAACCTGTTCTTCTGGACCTACCTACCACAAGTCGCGTTCCTCTCGATCTTCCATAAAGGTGGCAGTGCTTGGGTGAACGGTACCTTCTTGGTGCTAGGCGAAGGAGCTGCTGCGGTGGCTATCCTGTTCGAAGCCTTCTTGGTGGATGAGACTCAGGTGGACATCTTCGATGCTGTCATGATCCACAAGGGATACGAGGACCTGGTGCGCCAGCACCGTCCCGTGTCAGAGGACAGCTTGAACGATCCCGTGCGCCGTCTTGGAAAGCCTACGAAGACCTCCGTATACGCGCCGTTCTCCTTCCGCCAGATCACCGAGTTTATCCTCCTACTGCCGCTCAACTTCGTACCATACGTGGGAGTGCCACTGTTCCTTCTGCTCACTGGGTACCGCGCGGGTCCGTTCCAACATTGGAGGTACTTTGAGCTTTTGGGCTTGGATCGCAAGCAAAGAAAACAATTCGTAGGCAAGCGGAGGTGGCAGTACACATGGTAAGTTTTCCAGCACACACGGTCTGCCTCGTATTGACATAATCCTAGGTACGGGACTATCTACCTTTTCTTACAGCTCGTTCCGCCCTTCAGCATGCTCTTCCTGTTGACGGCCGCTGTCAGCTCGGCACTGTGGGCGGCCGATTTGGAGACAGCACGGCGCGAGCGGGAGGAGAGAATGAGCGCGCCTCAGTACACGGACGACCCGGATGCGGCGGTATGAGGATTGCAGAAACACCAGCAAAATGAATACAACTGACAGCACACATGGTTTCATACGTTGCTACACACAAACTGTTCAGTCGAGCCTAGCCATGTCTCCTGGTGTACATCTCCCAGCGGCGGAGCGCCTTGCGACAACCGAGCTTGCGCCAGCGCTGCCCGGCTAAAATGGCTTCGAACAAGCCAAGGAGCCAGACATGATGACGCACACAGCCTTCCAAATCATATTCAGATACGTGCGCTTGGAAGTTGCTGGCTGCCTTGAGCACGTAGCGCGTCAAAGGCGCAGCCTGCCCAGGTCATTCGATCACCACCCTGAGAGTGCAGCTTGAACGTCAGCGTTGGTCGACGCAATGACTATTCGCCAAAGAGCTATGCGCAATCAATGTTCATAGTGATTCATTGAAAGCGAAATCGACTCTGCCATGCGCACCGGCCGTGAGTACCTCCAGGGCCAATATGGGGAATGCAGGGATTCAAGCTCTCTGGGGCCGGAAGCGTGTCAGCTCACTGCAGGAACTGACGCAGGCGCACGCGCCTTCCCAGAGCAGCACATGACGCACTCGCCGCGCTAAGGGGAGCTCCAAGCCCCAGCCCCAACCTCTCTCCAGGCACACCTCCACCCATCATCCACTCCACTGCATTCTTCGAGTGCATTTCCCCATTATCACAAATCTCTTATTGCCATCATGAAGACGGCTATCCTTCTCGCTGCGAGTGCGCTGGCCTCGCCCGCCGTTGCCGGCGTCCACAAGATGAAGCTCCAGAAGGTGCCTCTCTCGGAGCAGCTGGTAAGTTACCGCATTGCCGCCTTGTGGTGGCGACATGACCTGACAGCTTCAGAAATACGCAAATATTCAGGAGCACGCAAAGGCACTCGGCCAGAAGTACATGGGCATCAAGCCTGAGACCCACGCCGAGCAGGTCTTCAAGGCACCCTACGTCGCCGACGGCTCGCACCCGGTGCCCGTCAGCAACTTCCTGAACGCCCAGTGTACGTCAAGCCTCCAGTCAGAGCTCGAATCAGCGGCTAACAGCATCAGACTTCTCTGAGATCTCTCTCGGCACTCCCCCTCAAGACTTCAAGGTCGTTCTCGACACCGGAAGCTCCAACCTTTGGGTTCCCTCGTCCGAGTGCAGCTCCATCGCATGCTACCTCCACAGCAAGTACGACTCGTCTGCCTCGTCGACCTACAAGAAGAACGGTACCTCGTTCGAGATCCGCTACGGCTCCGGTTCGCTTAGCGGCTTCGTCTCCAACGATGCCTTCCAGATTGGCGACCTTAAGGTCAAGCACCAGGACTTCGCTGAGGCCACTTCCGAGCCTGGTCTTGCCTTTGCCTTTGGCCGCTTCGACGGTATCATGGGTCTTGGCTACGACACCATCTCCGTCAACAAGATCGTTCCCCCCTTCTACAACATGCTCGACCAGGGTCTCCTTGACGAGCCCGTTTTCGCCTTCTACCTTGGCGACACCAACTCGGGCGAGGAGTCCGTTGCTACTTTCGGTGGCATCGACGAGAGTCACTACACCGGCAAGCTCACCAAGATCCCATTGAGGCGCAAGGCTTACTGGGAGGTTGACCTCGATGCTATTACCTTTGGCAAGGAGACTGCTGAGATGGACAACACTGGTGTCATCCTTGACACCGGCACATCCCTCATTGCCCTTCCCAGCACTATCGCCGAGCTCCTGAACAAGGAGATTGGTGCTAAGAAGTCCTACAACGGCCAGTACACTGTTGACTGCAACAAGCGTGACAGTCTGCCCGATCTCACATTCACTCTGACCGGTCACAACTTCACCATCGGTGCTTACGACTACATCCTCGAGGTCCAGGGATCGTGCATCTCCGCCTTCTTTGGCATGGACTTCCCCGAGCCCGTAGGTCCCCTTGCCATTCTTGGAGACGCCTTCCTCAGGAGGTGGTACTCTGTCTACGATGTCGGCAACTCGGCTGTTGGTCTTGCCAAGGCCAAGTAAATGGTTGTAGATATTGTTAGGATGCATTTGGAGTTCTAGGAGGAATTTGGGATCATTCGGCCAGCAAATGAACTTGCTCGGTCTTCATTGTGTGCAGCATCAATGGGTAACGTTTCTTTTGTCGGCACAGATTGTCGAAGTATGTATACCAGCGAATCAAGTCAATACAACGAGAACGTTCTGCCGAAAGTGACTCCCTAGGCATGTACAAGTCGCGCACCTAGATACTAGTTGCGTGACTCGCTATCGATCTTATCGTGCCGAGGGCCAGCTCGCGAATGACGTACGACAATGACAAGTCTAAGTCTCAACGCCAGGTCATGTTCATATCCGTGTGAAAGTATGAGTGTCTCAAGGGAACAGGCATAGCGGGGGAAGTGTATCTGAATGAGGATTGTTGAATGATGTTGCCTAGCCATGTGCGCCTTATCAACCAGTCATTCGGTGTGATGGCGCGGGTATTGGCGCTAGATGTCGTGCGTGCATCCTGCACGTGTGTTGAGTTGTCAGCGTATTAGTCCACCGATGTACTCGTTCAATATGTGACGATTTATCCCAGAAGCTGCCGATAGCAGTTCTCGTCTCGTCTACAACGGAATTACACGGTACAGCCACCTGCATGTACAAGCCCTCTTGACCGGCGCAACAGCACTTCGCCGCAACGACCTCCGAGCTCTCAACCACACGTAGATTCACCACGTCGTAAACGCGCCCAAACCACAAGATGGCGTCGCAGGACAGAGGGCGAGCTAGGTCGAGCCGCCGATCGACAAAGAAGCGCAGGGAGTCAGAGAAGGTGCCACGCCGGCTATCACTCGATATTCCAGAGCGCTTCAAGGATGGGGACGATGCCGAGGACGACGTGACGGCGCCTAGGAGGAACAACACGATGTCGATGAACCAGTCCATCTTCTCCATGATTGCCCGCGCGGGGCAACAGTCGCAGACCGACCTCGCGACCATGCAGGAGGTGGACTCGGGCGACAGCGACGAAGAAGGCAAGAAGCGGCAGCCTTACCACAGCCTGGATGGCGCCGCACGATTGAGCCGCCTGAGCTCAGCAAATGACTTCCAGAGGCCGGCAGATGAGTCGCAAGACGAGCAGCCTCGCCAGGGCAAGCAGCATCGAAGGGTCTTATCGGAGCACAAGCTGTTGCGCTCGTTACCCAAACTGAAGAGCAGGAAGGATGCAAGGCCAGAAGGCCAGTCTATGGACCAAATGTCTTCTTCACAGCTTCTGCCCCCGCGGCCGCCCCCACCAGAGTCGCCTACCGTAACGCCGAGCGAACGACCCACAACGCAACCCAAAGCGACTTCCAGTGAGAGTACGCAAGTCGAGAAAGTGAAAAGCGCAGGCAGGAGGAGCAGGCATGGCAGCTCAGCAGGCACAATCAAGGGCTCAACGCCAGTCACACTTGCGCAGCGGATACGGCAAATCTTCGAGTTCGAAGATATCGAGGAGGTCATCTCAGAATACCCCTGCTGGTTACTACAGAGTATCCTGCTGCAAGGATACATGTACATCACCCAGAAGCACATATGTTTCTACGCATACATACCCAAGAAACAAGTGAGCAGCCACGAACCTTTTCTTTTTGGGACATTGTACTGATGCTTTGCAGCACGATGTCAGTAAGACGGGCTACCTGTTCAAGCGCGGTAGATCGAAATACAACAGATACTGGTTCATTCTGCGAGGCGATATCCTGTCCTACTACACCAATCCAGCCGAACTCTACTTCCCACGAAACCGCATCAATCTGCAGTACGCCATGTCGGCAGAGATCCTGGAGCCCAAGAAGAAGAACGAGGAGGAAACCACATTTACCGTGACGACCGATGAGCGGACCTACCAGTTCAAAGCGGACAGCGCTGTCAGTGCAAAGGAATGGGTGAAGTCGATTCAAAAAGTAATCTTCCGAACACACAACGAGGGGAACAGCGTCAAGATTTCATTGCCGATTGAAAACGTGTTGGAGATAGAAGAGAGCGCGATTCTCGACTTTGCGAATACTGTCAAGGTCAGAGTGATTGACAATGACGAGACGTTCGCCATAGATGAGGTACACATACATCATTTCATGCGTAGAAAAGTTTTACTGACAACTACAGTACTTTTTCTCCTTTTTCAATAACGGCCAGGACGCTCTTAACGTTCTCCGAATCATGATCAACGACAACGAGCACCATCAACCAGCGCAATCCCGCAACGATATGGAAGTTATCACACCCACTGGTTCGCCGAAGAGAGATGCAAAGTCATCAATTACTCCGTCCATCAAAGAATCCGTGCGTGCTACTCTCTCACCACTACCAGCACCGCATGTGGGACGGTCGAGCATTAGTGAAGCATCTGCGCGATCAAGTATAGAGGCGAGCCGGAAGAGCTGGGACGCGCGACGCAGCATGGATGCTAGTCGCATGTTTCGCCGGCCAAGTCATGAGCTGCGACGTAGCTTTAGTAGAGGCCGCCACAGCGCGCAAACGACGAGCCGCCCCGGTGATAGGTCGCCATTGTCGCCAAGGCCAACGGATACTGAGTCTGCTACCACTTCACTGGAACGCGATACTGAGTCATCAGCTGCCGTACAATCGATAGATGAGAGCAACGCATCTGCGTCGCAGATACTGAACCGATCCGACGTATTTCGCGCACCAGCGAACCATTCACCCGTCACCGCATCTGACCAACCGGGGCCACTAGCGCGGTACTCACAAGATACAACGCGCTCTTCTGGGCGGGGCAAACAATCAACAAAACCAACACAGCACTTAAGAAGTGACAACAACGCAAAGGCGGCGGCTGTCGCACCTGAAACAATCGAAGATGATGTGGAAGCGGGTCTAGCTCAACCACGGTTGTCAGGGTCGTCATCAGCGCTACAAGACATTGCATCGTACCCCCTCAACAAAGCGACCGGTCTCGCAGGCTTCCTCCGCAATCGTTCAAAGAAGATGGGCAACCTGCTGGCGACCGAGTCTATGGGGTACTATGAGAAAGTGTCCGGAATGCTAGCTGGTGGACGCAAGCACTACAACATTACCGAGGGGTTGGAGACCGGTGATCAGGTGCATGGATATGAGGACGATGAAGATGCTGTGAAAGCAGCAGAGAACTTCAGAGAACATTTTGCCTTCCCTGAGACCGAGATTCTGCAATCCTCGTTCTTCGCCTCGCTGCAGCGCGTGCTATTCAACTACGGCAAGATTTACATCAGCGGGAAATATTTCTGCTTCCGCAGCTTGGTGCCGACGTCGAAGACCAAAATCATCCTGCCTATGAAGGACATCGAGAACGTCAACAAGGAAAAAGGATTCAGAATTGGCTACCACGGCCTCGCTATCGTCATCCGAGGGCATGAGGAGCTCTTCTTCGAGTTCTCGAAGGCCGAATATCGAGACGAATGCGCTATTGCTGTGCTGCGCATACTGGAGAAAGCAAAGTACCTCGAGGACCGAGACTCATCATCTTCAGGCGTTGATAGCGACGACGAGGCGGCCAAAGCGGAGCACGATTTACTTCAGCAAGCGCGCCAGGATACTGCAGAAGACTCACGAGTCGATGTATCTAGCATCGTTCGCGCTGCCGACCACGAGCGCATACCGCTAATCTTCGACGACCCGCTCGCCTCCTTCGTAGACTTCAAGCCCACCGAGTCTCTCACAGTTGTCTGTCTCACCATCGGATCTCGTGGCGATGTGCAACCATACATCGCTCTGTGCAAAGAGCTACTAAAAGAGGGGCACAAGCCGCGGATAGCAACTCACGCTGAGTTTGAACCCTGGGTCAGGAAGCATGGCATCGACTTTGCGCCTGTCGATGGCAATCCCGCTGAGCTCATGCGAATTTGCGTTGAACATGGCATGTTCACGTACGGCTTTATGAAAGAGGCGAATTCCAAGTTTCGTGGCTGGCTCGATGACGTTTGCAGCTCTGCATGGCGCGCTTGCCAGGGCGCTGATGTCTTGATCGAGAGCCCGAGCGCAATGGCGGGCATTCACATTGCAGAAGCCCTCGAAATCCCATATTTCCGTGCTTTCACGATGCCGTGGACACGCACCCGAGCCTACCCGCATGCGTTCTCGGTTCTGGAGAAGAAGATGGGAGGAGGCTACAACAGCATTACATACATCACTTTCGATGCCATCTTCTGGACAGCCATCTCCGGTCAGGTCAACAAGTGGCGTCGTCGAGAATTGGGCCTGCAGAACACTTCTCTAGCCAAGATGCAAGCCAACTCTCGCCCATTCCTATACAACTTCAGCCCGCATGTGGTGCCTCCGCCACTCGACTGGCCTGACTGGATTCGCGTGACTGGTTACTGGTTCTTGGATGAGGCAGACATGTACGAGCCGCCTGCTAACCTCATGGCTTTCATCGAGAAGGCACGAAAGGACAACAAGAAACTGGTCTACATTGGCTTTGGCTCCATCGTCATCGACGACCCTGCTGCCTTGACAAAGACGGTGGTAGATTCTGTTCTCAAGGCAGATGTGCGGTGTGTCCTATCCAAGGGCTGGTCGGATCGCCTGGAAACGAAAGACGCATCGAAGCCCGAGATTCCTTTACCACCCGAGGTGTTCCAGATTCAGGCTGCACCACATGATTGGCTCTTCAAGCAGATGGATGCCGCTGTGCACCATGGTGGGTCTGGCACAACTGGCGCGAGCTTGCGTGCTGGCATTCCGACCATCATCAAGCCTTTCTTTGGCGACCAGTACTTCTTTGCCCAGCGCGTCGAGGATCTTGGTGTTGGCGTCTGGCTGAAGAAAGTCAATACAAGTGTCTTCAGTCGAGCCTTGTGGGAAGTGACCAACAGTCAGCGCATGATTATCAAGGCAAAAGTGCTTGGCCAGAAGATTCGCAAGGTATGCATCGCACGTCTACTACTCCTTTGCATCGCTAACATAGTACAGGACAATGGCGCACAAGTTGCCATTCAGACAATCTATCGTGAGCTGGATCGTGCTCGCACCTTAATCAATAAGCAGGCCAAGCTGGACGGCGACCAGACAGACGAGTTTGAAGATGAGTGGACGATGATCGAAGAAGAAGAGGAGATCGATGTTGCTCCATTCGAGGCGCAGCAGGCTGTCGCAGGAGTGACTCAGGATGCATCTCAAACTGGCGGAGGCTCCTTGGTGCTGGGAAGCATGGCACTGAGAGGTGCACAGAAGCGTACTTCGGAGTCTGCTAAATAGAGGCTGAGCGCTGTGGATTTCGTTGGTTACTAGCATGGCGTTCTAGGAGCTAGGAAGATTGATAGACACGACCGCTTACGACACTGTGACCTAGGCATCTACGAGAAGACGTCAATGCCTGACAGCTGCCTGGAGACAGTGCAATACCTATATATCTTCTATTGTCCAGTCCGCGACGCTCCACGTACTGTTGCAATGCGAATGACGATGCAAGACAAACAATGAGCACGAGCACGTGTCCTCTCTGAGAGCGCGGCTGCCTGCCTCTGGCAAGGCGCAGACAGACCATCTCGCGCCAAACAACACTCTCGTCACCACTCTGCAGCTCTCCTTCGGCCTTTGAAGCGAGTCTGCTTTCGACAAACACGGTCTCTTTGTTTGATGCATCGTCGAGGCGACATGCGTCGTGCACATACCAAGGCGCTAAACATCCCTGGTCCAGCGTCGTTGAGTATTAAACAAGCTTCAAGCCCCTCTTTGGGAGCTCCAGCTGCTTTGCGAATGGTTTACACACAACGAGCCGCAACATCCCTGTTCTCTACACCATTCCTCCGCGACAGTCGCACTGCATTGCTGCGCGCCTGCACCCCGCGACCGCCCCCGCAGTGAATTGTTACCTGTCATCACTGCGATTCCTCGTGCGCACCGCCTCATAGCTCTTTTGCTTCAGTGACGCGCGCCCTAAGCTCCACAGCTTCCGCGGACGAACCATCCCGAATGCGACGACTTGCGCGACGCGACTGCCCCAAACACCACGCCCACGCCCTCAGTCGCATGCGCAGCCTCGACGCGGAATGAAGATCTCATCGCCCCCGGGTCTGCACTATCCCATTACCGTGCTCGAGCTGCTCAAGAAGCGGGACGATGATGTGAGCCGCTCGGAGCGCCTGTTCACGTACACGTACGAGAGCACCGTCGCCGAGACAGACAAATGGGGAACTGAGAGCAACGTCAAGCGCAAGTTCAACGCCCACTTTGATGCGAGCACCGAGGGTAAGATCTCGCGCTGGTTCATCAAGGCCGGCACTGTCGTCGCGCGCCCTGGGTAAGCTGCACACGCGCCCTCGCGGTTGCGCCTCCGCTAATGCGTCCAGAACCGAGCTCGTTGAGATCGAGGAGCCATGCACGCACGAGATTCAGTTCGGCGGCCTCTGCGCCGAGTGCGGCCAGGACATGACCAAGATCGACCATCTCACGCAAGCGCGCAACACCGATCGCGCGACGGTCAACATGACCCACGACCACACCGCCCTGCTCGTCAGCCGCGGCGAAGCCCTGCGCGGCGAAGAGGAGACGAAGAAGCGGCTGTTGGGCTCGAAGAAGCTGACTTTGATCGTCGACCTCGATCAGACTGTCATCCACACCACATGCGAGCGCACCATTGCCGAATGGAAGGCCGACCCCGAAAACCCCAACCACGACGCGGTCAAGGACGTCGAGGGCTTCCAGCTCGCGGATGACAATGTATCGAATGTGGCCGCGAACTGGTACTACGTCAAGATGCGGCCGGGCTTGAAAGGCTTCTTCGACAGGGTATCGGCCAAGTACGAGATGCACGTCTACACCATGGCTACCCGCGCATACGCCCAAGCAGTGTGCAAGATCATCGACCCGGAGCGCAAATACTTCGGCGACCGCATTCTCAGCCGCGACGAGAACTACACGGACAAGCTGAAGAGCCTGCAGCGCCTGTTCTACCACAACACGTCGATGGTAGTCATCATCGATGACAGGGCAGACGTCTGGCAGTACAGCCCCCATCTTGTTCGCGTACCCGTTTTTAACTTCTTCCCCGGCGCTGGCGACATCAATGCAAGCTTTCTGCCAAAACAACAAGAGCTTGTCAGCCAATCGAAACCCCTCGCAGCTCCTGTCAAGAAGGTCGAGGACCCGCCAGCTGCTGAGAAAGATGCTGTCTCTACACCTGTAGAGGGCGCCAATGGAGTTGGCGAAGCACTCGAGCAACAGCTGTTATCTATGGCATCTCCCGAGACACTGGATGAACAGACAAAGGAGCAGGAAAGAGTCATCATCGCACAACAGACGGAGCGACCGCTGCTTCAACAGCAGCTGATGCAAGACAAGGCAGACGAGGAAGCAGAGGCGAGCGAGGAGCCGGATGCATCGAACGGCGAATCGGATCATTCTGAACCCCCTAAGCACCGACACAGCATTCTTCACGACGATGACCGAGGCCTGGATATAATCGAGAACAACCTCGATCGTGTGCATGCGGCGTTTTACGACGAGTATCAATCGTCGAAAGCTGTAGGGCCAGCAGGACGTGTAGCTGCACTCAAGGGTGAAAGGAGTCCGAAGAAACGTCCAACTGAGGTTATCCCTGACGTCGCTGATCTGATGCCGGCGATCAAACAACAAGTGCTTCGCGAAGCCCGCGTTGTGTTCTCGGGCATAATACCGCTTGGCGTTAACGTTCAGTCGTAAGTAGCCCTCAATTGCTCTCTGGTCACTGCTGACGATATTAGATCCGACTATGCTCTTTGGATCAACAGCTTCGGCGCAGAGGTATCCACCAAGGTGACCAAACGAACGACACACGTCATTGCCAACCCTGACCGAAAAACCACCAAAGTCAAGATGGCCGCACGTTATAAGAACATCAAGATCGTCACACCCGAGTGGATGTTCCAGTGCTGTTCAAGATGGGAGCACGTTGACGAGACTCCCTACCTCATTGAAGTCGATCCAGCCGAGCGCGGCGGAACACCTCTTGAAGATGATAGCATCGAGGCATCTGGGGAAGAAGAGGCAGATGTTCTCGCCGAGTCACCTATTTCGCTGGATCTGAACCTCCAAGATTGGGATGGCGTTGACGATGAATTCGAAGCGTTTATGGATGGCGACGATACTGATGAAGGAGCTTCAGGATCTGAGAGCGAACGATCTGACGACAGCACGGCGTCAACATCAAGCAAGACCCAAAAGAAGCGGAAGCGCACCAACGGCAACACTACTGATGGGAGCGAGGCAGAGGAGAGTGACAGCAGCATCGCGAGCACATCCCGCCTCCAGCGGCGGAAGAAGCGCACCATGGAACGAGTGACGTCTCTGACAAATGTCGTTAGTGCGGAGAAATCATCCGGCCTACCAACACCGGAAGCAACAGGCACCGAGGCAGTGAACCTGGGCGTTGAGAAGACAGGACCGGAGGAGAAGGACGTCGCACCAGATCTCCAAGATGACAATGACGACGCCCTGGAAGCAGAGCTGCTGGCCGGCTTTGATAGCAGTGACGGCGAGGCATGAGCTTGTTAGAATTTGATTCGCCTGCATAGCGTGGTGTTTGCATTCGGCGTTTCTGGAGTGTAATGTACGAACCCACATTCTTGGACATGGTCTGGATATCCTGATAGCGGTTTTGCATGTACGGTTATATGGACATCGTGTATTGAGATAGGCACGTGCGATGCATCTGATACATTCCCGTCATTTGGGCTTCATTCGAATGATTTACATACTGTGTACTAGACGAAGCATGTTCTAGCCGCCGGCCGGTGACGGAACCCTGCAGATGGGGCCCCAATGGGAGCTAGCCAGGTGCGCTTACCCCAGCTTCCCATGTGGGGCAGTCGGCATTGGAGGTGAGGCTGAAGGACCCTGTGCCACTGTGCGTACGCTCATCAACGGCTCTTTCACTTGCTCCTGAAGTCAAGACCCACTGCACCGATCAGGGCGGATTCCTCTCGCTTGACCAGGTAACAAACTCAGTCCTATCCACTCTCCGACTCGCACAACCGCTGTACCAATACCACGGATTGCCCCAAAGGGCAAGCACCTCGGAGGCCGCCGTCGCAACCATCACAGAGTGCCCCAGGCTCCAGGGTACGGTTCTGACTGGCCATGGCTCCGCAGATCCCAAACCCGGACTTTACAAAGCTTCCCACAGATCTCAAGACGCTCGTCGTCGATCACGTAAGTCGTGTCAGGATCTTTGTACCACTGCGCACGCACGCTAAACGCCTCAGATCAATCGTCCCACCGACCTCAAGAGCTTGTGTCTCACCTCCAAGCAGCTCCGTGAAATCGCCGTCCGCCGCCTCTACCGCGAAGTCACCATCGATGTCGGCTCGAGCAAGGATACTCGCCTTGGGGCGTTTCTCAATCCGAAGAACATCGGTCTACAACACATGCGCAAGCTCGATCTGTATCTGACAGATGTGCTCGACAAGTGCAATCAGGTCCACCTGGCCAACTTTGCAGTACGCATGATACTAGAGCTGCTGCCGGAAGATATCCTAGAGAAGTTCTCATGGCACCCGTGGTCACCCTTCTCTGGTGACAACCTGGTGCTGCTATACAAGAAGCAGAGGCGCATGAAGTGGGCAGAGAGCATTGCGCTCGATCGCAACGTGCTAGACGAGCTGCAGAGGATCCCAGACTTCAAGGAACGATTTGCAAATACTCGCAAGGTCGGACTGTATCCAGATTCACGAGAAGTGCTGGACTACTGCCACTTCATCCTCAAGCACACATCGAACCTGGACAAGCTCACATTGCACGCGAGCTTCGATGATAGCGATGTGCCAATACCGGACAGGGAGCTAAATGACTCATCGACCGGGCCTGGCCTAATCACTTCGACTATGTTCAGCCACATGCAGCCGTTCGCCACGTGCACGCCTCTTGCGCTTAAGGAGATAACGTTGCAGAAATTGGGACTGCGATACTCGGCGGAAACATACTGCAAGATCATTGATTTCCGCACAGTCAAGAGCATTAGGGTGTTCAGCTGTACAGGTACCGATGCTCTCTTCGCAGAGCTAAGCAAGAGCACGAGACTGCCACAGAAGCTCGAGACTCTGGAGATCAAACTTGTAGACAACAACGAGAACGATGGACTAGGCGCTCTGGACGGCTTCTTGTGCCTCGTCTCTGGCATTAAAGTGCTGACGCTGGACTACTCGAACGTAAACAGCTTGCCTGCGCAAGCCGGTATCACAAGGCACGGCAAGACGATGAAACAGTTGAGCGTCCATGCTTCCCGAGCGCCTGAAGAGTGCGACGATGAGCAGACGTACGATTATGCCTCTTTCTTTGCGATATGCAAGGACTGTCCGTTGCTTGAGCAGCTCTCGATAGCGTTCCCAAATGTAAGCGTCGTTCGCCCCAAGAGCGACAGCTTCGTGAACTTTGAGGTGAGATTCATTCTCCTTAATTATCAGCCCGAATACTAACCAAGTAGAATTGCCTCAGCGACTTGCCCAACCTGGTAACCTTGAACGTCACCACCTGGCCAACAACACGGCCATCTTCTAGCAAAATTCCTCGCAAAATCTACGAACACCTCCTCGCAGGCCTCGCCCAGCAAGGCTTCGAAACAAGCACAAAGCACGCCAAACTCCATGGTCGAAGCTCGAAACTAGCCATCATTGCGTTCGGGGCTTCAGACCGAGTATACGATCGCGAAGACAGCGAGAACCAGATCATCTTTGTCAAGGGGCGGCAGATAGATCCACTGGGCAACGAGAAGAGCACAGCGGTGCAGATTGGGTGGTGTCTGAGGAAGTTCGTGGATGCGGGTGCGAAGAGCGATGTCCTTGACTTTTCATTAAGTCATTCGACGAAGCCGCCGACCGATGATCCGCCTAGTAGCGATGATTCAGATTAGGCGTTGAGGAGCATGCGGTTCATTTGGGAATTGAGAGCGCTGAATAGTGCATTAAGCTGGGATCTTTCGAGGAGCTAGAGGAGAGAATGGGTTGAACTTAGCGATGAAGCATCATATCAGGCGTCGATAGTTCGTATCCCTTCATAGATCTCCGATGCCAGCTAAGCATTGAATAGCTGATAAGCCATCTGATCGTCATTCACGACTATACGCATGCAGCACAGTTTGAGTAACACTAAGCTCTAGCAGCGCACCCCTAGAATCATCTTGCAGCTTTCACATATTTCTGCTGCCACTTCGTCCTGTCGCACCTCTGTTGGAACCTTTATTGGCTCTGCCTCAGTACTTCTCAGCCTTGTGATACCTCATCTTCGTTGGTCTCTGGCTCGCTTACCATCCGATTCTGACAAGGGATGACGACCTAGAGATGCTACCATGCCCGCGGCTGCAGAACAGCCAGCCCGCGTCTGACCAGGCTCGGCGCAAGAGAACTCTGATCGTGTGGTGCAACATCTGGTGTATTTGTTCCTCTCTTCGTCACAGAGCCATCCTGCTTTCGCGCATCACGGTCCAATCAGAGAGGCCGCAAGACGGCTGCACGCTTTTTCTTGCTGTACACTACCGCAAAATGGTGGACATGGTATCAGATCTGGCAAGTTCGAACTTAGTTCGAACATAGTTTGCACATAACATGCAGACACTACAAATACTTGACAACCCGCACCTGTTCAACAGCACCCAGCGCAGCATCATGCTCTGCTTTCGCAACTTCGACTTCTTTCTTCTTGTTTGAAGCCCCGTGCAAATATCACTGACGACACAAGAACAACGCAAGGTTGCCTAGCCTTGTCTACCTCCTCGCTCTGCTCACCACTACCTCGACACTCCGTGTGTGCGCACTGCCCCTACTCAGTTAGAGACAGTCGTCATGTCTCTAGAATCGACATGGTCGCTCGAAGCTATCCTGGCATTGTTCACCATATTCCTGATGATCGTCATATCGGGTTTAGGCTTGATATTGAAACATCGGTTGCGGCTGTCCGCAAGATCGGATCCCCAGTCTGCATCATGTAAGGCTGGATGTAGAGGTATGCCTTCTCCAAATATCAGAAGAGAGGTGTTGACACAACTCAGACCTAGAGTTGGCGGAACACACAGACGCGCGTGATTGGGTGAGTGTTGGCGCTGTGCGCCAATATCAACAGACGACGTACACTTTGCTGTTGCGGTCGAGAAAGAGTAGAAGGCTGCCAGTCAATTCAAGGATATGAGACGGTTGCTTGCATGCATCGTCGTTCTAACATTCACTCTGACTCTGTCATGTGTTCTCCCAACGTATCTCTTCATCCTTCGTACTACATCGTTGTCTCCTCCACTTGTAGCGGCCAACGAGCTGCTCCCTTATCATCGCAAAGCACGGCAAGGCTTCTCTCGATCCTCGCGAGGTTTGTTTAAGACATACCAGGCATATACGCTTTCTTCCACACTGTCACCGCACGTTCCATGAAGCTAGACTTGCGTTTAGCATATCATACTCGAAAAAGGATATCGAGGATGCACGTGGAGACAGGTGCTAGCCTTTGCTCTCTATGTCGGTGCTGACAGTATCAGATGACGATGGAAGCCAGTCAAGCTCGGATCTATTTAGGGGTGCAACCCTCTTTCCTGTTTCGATCAACGTACGACATCTTGCCGTAAACCGTTGTCAAGTAGGACAGAGCAACACCTACGCGCTTCCTTCTTTTCTTCGTCGCTCACACAGATCGAAGGAACACAAGTCACACCGCACACGATGCACGTGCTGGATCATCCACTCATCGACCAGCACTGGTCGATGGGCTACTACCAGGTACGCCGCCCTCAGATCTTACTTGTTCTTCTTCAAGCACCCTACCTCGTCATCCTTAGCACTTCGCAATTCGTCCGCGGCTCTATTCTCGTGCTGTGTTACTCTTTTCGTTTTAGGAGACAGATCAAGATCGAGTGGATCATGAAGCACACGGAAAGGCACGCATAAGATCCCAGCAACCACGCTCTTGACCGCAGTTCACGAACCTTGACTAGCTGCACGGCTTCCAGCCTCGTACTTCTCGATGTATCAGTCCTACAGCACTGCTGCTCCCAAGCAGCTCCACGCAACACTTCCCGGCCCAAATGGAACTCACGCGTGTCTGACGCTCTACAACGAGTGTCCCCATACCTTCCATTCGACAGCTTCCTCGCGGCCCAAAGATCCACACTTACACTGCGATCTACCCTCTCTACCTTCCACCTCGAACCCGCGAACCATCGAATACATCAACAAAGACGGCACACGAATCGTCGAAACAACACGGTCTACAGTCTCCACTGTCCCAAGTCAACGTAATGGCCATACCCTTGGCTCGGTAGACCAAAGAGCCAGGGACGCATACGACTCGACGTGCAACACACTCTCGGGCATGCAATACCCCAAAGAGAAAGCAATGGCGGCCTACCTCGCGCCACTCATTTTGTCCAGACACTCACCCATGATGCACCACATCCGCGAATCCACGGCAGAGGCCTTGCGAGCCAGAGCAGAAGGCGGTGTACCTCTACGCTCCATCCTGAAACCCAGCATGCCGACCATCTACCTCGTCACTTTTTCCACAGACCGCACACCAACTACTAGAGATTTTGCCAGACTCTTGAACAAGCACCTCCCATCTGGGGTTCCGCTGCGGTACACGATTGATGCGCGGCCGTTTCCTGTGCCGACGCGACAGATGCAAGAGCTGTACTCTGGGGTGGCGGAAATCACGCAGGATGCTGTGCTGCAGGATGGAGGGGCGCGGACCGAGGTGGAACACGCTGTGGGCGAGTTGTCAGACTTTGTCAGAACGGGCGGAAGGGAGACAGGGATTGTTGTGTGTTGTACGGCGGGGACGCATCGGAGCGTTGCTATTGCGGAGCGTATCGCGAAAGGGGTGCGGCGGGAGGTCAGGAGGATGAGGGAGGGAACGCAAGTCAAGGTGGTGGTTAGGCATGTGCATCGTGTCAAGGGGCCGAGGGATCCTTACTGAGTGGGGGATGGCAATGTGTAAGGTGAAACCTAGAAATCGTGACATTGTTCTACATGCTTGTTAACGGAGGATCCTTACTAGAGTGGGCTCAGGAGGGGTGAGGGTGTGTAAGGTGAAACCTCGAAATCATGACATTGTTCTACATGCTTGCTAACGGACTGGATATTGGTACCTGCCACAGACGCCAGACTTTTTCCGCCAGCGTGCGTCTCATCTACTTGCACATGCTCTTCTCTTCTCGTCTCTCCTTGCTCACTGTCTTCGTCGCTTCGTCTACGCGGTCTTCTTCTTGCCAATCGATGTGTCGATGCTGCCCACGGCCCAGACAAAAGCGAAGACGGCAAATGCACCCAGAGTGATGACAATGGGCTTCCTGTACCCTGCGGTCCAGGGGTAGTCGTAGGTGACGACGAGGTCGCGATCCCTAAAGTCGTCGACGAGGTTGATGGCGGTCAGGGACAGGGTTGTGCGGCCGAGGGTGTCCATGAAGGTCTTGTGCAGGCTCGTCTCGTTGGCGACGATGGGCACGGTGGTCTGGAAGTGGACGTTGGTGGCGCCCTCGGGGAGGATGACGCGCAGGGCGACACGGCCGTAGGTCATGCCCTCGGGGCTGCGCGGGCCCTCGAGGAACGGCACCTTCAGGGCGTACGTGTCGCCCTTGGCCAGCTTGCGCAGGTACGTCGACAGGTCGGCGTTCCAGCCGACGCGGAAGCTGTACTTCCAGTTGCCAAAGACGGGGTAGCGCGGCTTCAGCTCCAGCAGGTTCTCCTTGTTGCCGCGGCGGAAGCGCGAGGTCGACACGTTGCCGATGTCGTCGGTGAAGTAGGGGTCCTGGGTGCCCGGGGCGAGGTGCAGGTTCAGGCCCTTGAGGGCAAAGGTGGCGGGGTTCATGTACGACTGCCTCTGCCACTCGACACGCGAGAAGTGGTTCTTCAGGCCCGCGCCCTCGTTGACGAGCCAGTAGCGCTCCTCGGTGGCCAGGTTGCCGCCCCAGTGGGAGACCTCGATGTCGCGCTCCAGCAGGGTGGACTGGACGACGGGCTTTGTGAATTCGTAGCGCACGCTGACGGGCTGCTGGGCACCGGCGGGCACGTCCTTGTACAGGCCGTATGTGAAGGTCGAGCCCTGCTTCTGCGGGTCGGCTTTCTGCTCGTCGTTGAGCTCGGCGGGCAGGGCGGTGTAGTCGGTCACGTCGGCGTTGGGGAACTTGACTTTGGTGCGCTGCTTGTCGACGGGGTAGGCCGAGGGTGCGTAGGCGCTGAAGGTGTACTGCAGGTACTGCTTGGCCATCTGCGGGAGCTCGGCGGGGACGGGCTTGAGCGACGAGCGGACCGAGTACGAGATGCTGAGCGTCTGCTGGGCGCCGGGCGCGAGCGGCTCGGGCAGGTGGACGAGGTAGTACTCGGTTGTGCTGTCGTGGTCGAGGCCGACGACTTCAACGGCGAACGTGCCCGCTGCGGCGTTCTTCTTGTCTCTTACTTCGAAGCCGCCGACCTTGGACAGCAGGCTCGTGTCGAAGGGGACATAGTACTCGGACTGCGGCTTCGCGTCAATGTTCTCGATGAGGATGTTGACCGTCTCGCGCGGGTAGGCCTTGTCCAGGTTGGTGGTCCTGACTAGGTGGGCGTTCTTGAAGACCTGCGGCGGCTTGAAGGTGCTGGGCAGCAGCTGCTTCGACCGCAGCGGTTCCGAGAGGTTGAGTTCGGCGCTGGCGAAGCTGGCCAGTGCCGCAATGGCACCGGTGAAGAGAGAAAACGACCTCATGTTCCAAGTCGCCCAGTCATGTGCAGGTCGAGGAGTCGAGGAGTCGCGGAGGTTGTCGCGACGAGGCGCTGCGTTGCGTATGCTGATGCGTCGTGTCCACAACCCGCGTCCGTGCGAGCTGGAGCTCCAGCTTGCCCTCCGCGGTGGACCCCCGCATATTCACCAAACACCATGAGACTGCTTTCCAGAGCTGCACCGCGGCCGCGTCTGCCCCAGCGGAGCTGCAAGTCGCTGGGACGCCGCCACCTGACCAACAATGGCTTCTTCCGCGTCTCAGACGAGGTGCGCGAAGCTCTGAACTCGAAGAAGCCCGTCGTTGCCCTCGAGTCGACAATCTACACGCATGGTGCGACTGAGCAGGTCAATTGCGTCGCCTGATAGTTGTTGATAACCATCCAGGCTTCCCGTACCCCGAAAACGTGGCCCTCGCGTCTCTCCTCGAAAGCGTAGTCCGAGTCAATGGCGGTGTGCCTGCCACCATAGGCATTCTAGACGGTGTCGCACGCGTCGGCCTGGATCCAGAGGAGCTGATCAGGCTCACCGAGTCTGCTGGCCAGCCAACAACCCTGAAGCTGTCCAGACGGGACCTCAGCTACGTCGCTGGTCTGCGACTGACGGGCAAAAAGTTCAACGGCGGCACCACCATTGCAAGCACCATGTTGCTCGCCGAGCTCGCTGGCATCAAGATCTTTGGCACAGGAGGTCTCGGTGGAGTGCACCGTGGTGCCGAGTCGAGCATGGACATATCTGCTGACCTGACCGAGCTGGGCAGGACCCCCGTCACTGTCATCTCAAGTGGTTGCAAGAGCTTTCTGGACATCCCGCGGACTCTCGAGTACCTGGAGACCGAGGGTGTAGGTGTTGGCACTTTCGCCGACGGCCGTGAGGGCAAGGTCGACTTCCCGGCTTTCTGGTCGCGAGACAGTGGCGTCAAGAGTCCAACGACCATCAAGGACGAGATCGAGGCTGCTGCCATCATTCGTAAGTACACCAACCCAGTGGGGACCTCTGCTATTCTAACACCGTCAGACGCGCAACATGAGATGCACATCAGGTCTGCCCTGCTCTTCGCTAACCCCGTACCCGTCGAAGCCGCTATCCCCAAGGCCGAGATGGATGTGGTCATCGAGGAGGCTCTCAGACAAGCCAATGCGCAGGGCGCATCAGGCAAGGACAACACACCTTTCGTCCTGGCCAAGATCAAGGAGCTCACAAAGGGCAAGAGCATCCCAGCTAACAGGGCCCTGATCGAGTCCAACGTAAGGAGGGCTGCCATCATTGCTCGCGAGCTGTCCATCCTCGAGACGAAGCAAGCAGAAGCCCAAGGGTGAGCCAGACACTCTTGTTGCTTGATTGTAGACTGGCGCTGATGTAAGTACGTAGACATAGCTCCTACTTTACTCCAGTGCAAAGCACCACCGCTGCTGCAAACGAGCTGCTGAACAATGCGATACCCACCCCTGCCGCAAACGAGGTGCTGAACAGTGCGATACCCACACCTCCTGCAACACCTACCACTACATCACCATCCGTCTCTGATGCTGCACCTGTCGACATTGTTGTTGCAGGTGCACTCGCCGTCGACTTCTCCTGTGATTACGCTCCCTTCGCCAACGCCTCAAGCCAAACTGACCCACTGCCTCACACGTCCAACCCAGCAGTGATCAGCCAGAGCCTGGGAGGTGTAGCTCACAACATTGCCAAAGCCGCACACCTCCTTGGCTCCTCGGTGCGTCTCTACAGCGCAGTCGGTGCCGACCTCAGCGGCCGGGCAGCCGTGAGTCAATTGCAGGACGAAGGCATGTCGACGGCTGGCATTGAGACATTGCCCTCTCCCGCCCGCACAGCCCAGTACGTCGCCGTGAACAATGCCAACAAAGACCTTGCGCTCGCTATGGCGGACATGAGCATCCTCGAGTCCATCCCTGCGGAGCTGACAACCTCGCTATCCGCCAACCTATTCTCTCATCCTACCACACGACCCAAGGTGTTCGTCGCAGACGCGAACTGGTCCGCCGACGCACTGCGCACCTGGCTCTCCACCGCTTCATCCGCCCGCTGCACAACCATCTTCGAACCCGTCAGCACCGCCAAATCTCTCCGCATATTTCCCTCCGACAGCTCCTCTCCATCAACCCACCCCACGCCACTAGCCCACATCATCACGCCAAACAATCACGAACTCACCGCGCTCCACTCGCACGCCCACTCCGCCGAGCTGTTTGACACCCCATCCTGGTTCAAGGTCATCGACGCCCTGGGCATCCCGTCAAGCGGTCTGCGCGTCCCCCTTGCGATGCTGACGAGCAGCGCCCTAGTCGACGCCGGCGTGCCGCAGATGGCGATCAAGCTCCTTCCCTTCTTCCCCAGCATACTGACGAAACTCGGGCCGGAGGGTGTGTTGATGACGAAGCTCTTGGGTCGCGAGGCGCCGGAGCTGTACGATGATGCTGAGCGCCAATACATCGTTGCGAGGAACGCCAATGCGGATGTTGAGGCGGACGTTGGTGGTCTTTACGTCCGGCTCTTCCCTGTGGAGAAGGTCTTGAAGCCAGAGGAAGTGGTCAGTGTCAACGGTATTGGGGATACGTTCTGCGGTGCGCTGGCTGTTGGGCTGGCTGGGGGGAAGAGGGTACAAGATGTCGTTGGGTTCGCGCAGAGGGCGGCGAGCCTGAGCTTGAGAAGTAGGGAGAGTGTTAGTCCGCAGCTGAAGAGCTTGAGGGGTGCTGTGGGCAATTTGTAAATTCATGTATATAGAGCTACCTCAGACCGTGAACACTTTTTATCAAGGGGGATATTCGTTTTAGGTGAGTCGATGTATGTATGGAACTGCGGTAAGAAGAAGAAGGCAGTTGCAGATTCGACGCTCCAGGAGGAGAAGCAAGAGCCAGGCAATCAAAGCACGGAGTCATGCATGTTAACTTTACACGAGAATGCGCTTTATCGGCGTCCCTCTTCTATCACCCAGCCAAGGCAGGGGAAGATGCGCTGGTAAGGATACGCCGCGAAGAAATCGACCGCGAAGGAGCAAGTGCAAAGTATTAGGAAGAAGGCAGCTGTGCACAACAGAAGTGACCAAGCGCTGTGAGAAGACAGCCAAGGGGATACTCGCACGCGAACCACCAACAATGGGTCCAGAAACCGTCTTCCCTCCTTATAACACATAGCACATCCCCCGTCGGTGTGTTGATATACGACGCATCGCGCTACTTGCCTCAACAGCGCCCTGACGCTCTTGAAGTCCACCTTTCGTCTGAGTCGGCACGTGTCATACCAACCACCTCACGAGGTGCCCTACGTCGTTGGTCTTGTATTCCGAGCCAGGAGACAGTCGAAAGTTGCACTTGGGGCACTTGACTTCACCCGCGTTGAATGCGAGGGGTGGATTCGCCCATGTGCTGGCGTACGTCGTGGGCCCGCAGCACTTCGCTGTTCCGAGTGAGTTGGTTGGGGTGGAATTTCCGAAGAGCATGCCGAAGCCAGAGGTGTAGCAGATGGATTGAACGCCAACAGCGAGGCTGGCTAAGAAGAGCAGATTAGCAAGGAGCTTCGTGGCGTTGGTGAGAATCAAATGTTGAACTCGGTAAATCGGACAGCAGTAGAGAACGCGAGAGCAATGGCGGAGGAGAAGTGGGAGCTGTTTGGCTTCTCTTCGCGACGGAATCACCAAGAACTGTGGACAATTCGAAGACTATATCCAAACGTATATTCACATGTCTCATCCTACTAACAGTGTACTGACATTCGTCTCCAGAGTGGAGGTGACGAGTGTCAGTACAGTGAGTTAACTGAGCTAGGCCTTCTACTTTTCCACAGCGCACCCAGATCATACGATGACTCTTCGATATAGTGGTTCCCAACTGAGAAGTGTCTGAGTCCGTCGCCAGACCCCAACTCTCCAAGCTGTCCCCAATCGAACAACACCACGTACACCACCAGCGATGGTACTTTCTACAGACTCTTCTGCAGCGTCCACACGATAGCTGAGAGTTACCCGGCGGAAAGCATTCGCAAAACATAAGCCGCAAGTTGTGCAGTGTGCATAGAATAATGTAGCGCTGAGCCTGGCTGTCTCGGCATCGACCATGTTGCTCGTGCGGGTAATGATCATGCAGTCAATGATTGTATGCTCTTTCGCTCCGGAGGCGACACACCGACTTCGAGCTGCACTGCGAAGACAAATGACGTGGCATATGCAATTGGTCCACCCGAGGAAGATGGTCCAGATACGGCTGCTGTCGCTTGCTCTGTGGACTGCCGGGACGCGAATGGTCAGACAGTACGTTGATCGACCTAGACCCGATTACAGAACCTGACAGCTACAGTTCAATAGCTCGTCTGGGAGCGTTTCCATATTGATTGTGGTCGCCGACACGGCACCAAAGTCCTATGTAAAGGGCCTCCTCTGTCTGCCGAAGGATGTCATGCTGATTCGTGACAGCCAGGACAACCCGGGCTTCGTTCAAGGACGATCACGTTCCAAGAAACTTTGCTATCGTAGGCACCCAAAGTCTGACCAGCGAATCGGACATTGACTGTGCGATAGTCGGTCAGCGCGACGGCGAGCCCGAGCATGCTTCCCCTGGCTGGGTGTCGGCGCACTCGCTCGGCTGCTCGAGCGCATGTCAGAGGAGGGACTGCTGTACTGCTTCAAGGCCGGCGGCTGGCATGGATAAGCTGTGAGCAAGTTTGTGGTCAGGCTGTTTTCGATCTCGAAATTAGCCAAGAGTTAGTTAACCACGACTTTTGTTGTTTCGTGGGATGAGATGGAGTTCATGGGCCAAGAGTTCAAGATGGCAAGGTTCCGTTATATTCCAAATCGAAGAGATATCGGTGTAGAAACATCGGTGAGATCTTTCAGACAATGAACGTGTTGCTTGGCTAAGCTTCTCGGCTGTCGGCAGGCGTGAGATGTTTGCTTTTCCCAGCACGCCATACAATTCAGGGTTGTTGCTTTCTCGCCCCAGACTTTCGTGGCCATCAACAGCCTGCGCCCCATTTGCAGCTGGAAGCTTCGGTCCGGTCATTCCGTACGCTTGGGCGCACTGCGTGGAAAGTTTGTGCTTTTTTCCAATATGACATGCATTCCAGGGTTATTACCACCGCTTTCTTGGCACTTGTGGTGAACAACGATCCTCCGATTGTATACAGATCTATCCGCCAGAAACATCGGTGTGACAGTCCAGTAGCTAATATCAGGCCCTACCGATGCTTTTGGCGGATAGATCTGTATACAATCGGAAGGCCGGCTGTAAGCAAGCGTGGAGAACACTGATTGCTTTTTCTGCACGACATGCATAGTAAATGTTTTCGTGATCCCTGACAACGACCCTTACAAACCATCTTCACGACCACCTCGGTCTGCTAGAAAGGTCTACACGATCGTCATGTCGAGTACCCTTGACTGCGACCGAGCATACGGTCCGAATATGCGTTCGGGCCTGCTATAGAGCTCAGCTCCTATCTCATCGGCCCTGTAAGCGCACTGCCACATCTCCACCGGCGACCTCGGGAGATATGTGACAAGCATGTACGGTATAGCGACAAGCATACACGGTATACACTCAACGGTGAGGAACGCTCGTAGATGCTTTCACGCCAACGTATCGGGTTGCTACCGAGCATCAGCACGCCACCCTGCTTCGCCTTCGATAAGCTACGCGCATATGCTCGGGCACCGTTGCTTCTGGTGCTGTGACTCTGCGCTCAACGGTGAAGCTGAGGGCGTGTCGCGACAGCTGCCATGGTGATCCTTTTGGTTGCTACCGAGCAAAAGAAAGGTCCGAGGCGTTTCGGGCCTGCTTGGTATGCTGCTACAAGGCGAATAGACGCGCATACGCAGCGGTCCTTCTCACTGTGCTTTTATGATGGCGTGCGGATCCGCTTAAGCCGGGGTGGTTGGGTATCTGCTCACCGTTATCGTGATGGAAGTATGGACGGTGGTCAGGTCGGCGTCGTTATGAACCTATGGTGTTGCGTGTGTCTCGAATGGGCAGCTCTGCTTCACCCTCAAAACGTCGGCTGCGAACACCCGTAGTCCCTGGGTACATGGTTGGCATGGCATGTCGTCGTATGTTACCATCCTCTGAAACTTGTCGTTGATCTTGTGCAGGCCTGCTATACCCAGCGGGCTAATTTTTGCGTGCTGGGATATACTCCAATGCAGCCGCGGATAAAACCCGTCTGGACGTTTTGACGCGCCGAGAAGTTCGGGAATGGAGATTGCAAGGACAACCTTGAAGATTCAACCCGACCAGGACATGACCTTCTTTCAGAAGCAGAAGAGCCAGGATCTAGACATTGATGGCATGTCTGAAAACGGAATGCTCATGCCTGGTTCTAACGACATCCTGAATATTAGAGGTCGAGATGTATTACCTGATGTGGAGCCAACATCTCCATCATGACTTCATGAACAGTCTACTATGTATGACAACTGCCGTGATGCAAAGTGGAACGCGGTGAGGTTGGAGAGGTCGGGTGGCTAAGCCGTGCCTGCCGTTAACGAACGATCTTGGACGCCTCAAGCCAACTTTCTACCTGGAACGGGTTTTGTTATGTAAATTCCTTGTGTATCAGGCTTCTGCACAGCAAGATTGAGATGGAATCGGATCCACAAGCTACAGACCTTAAAAAATATTGTAAGATCTTAACGGATGCAGGGTCTAGATGTTTCTGCTCATGATCTGCTTGTGTACTTGCTTTGCGCACCAACACCTCGTTTCTACATTTCAGAAACTTACTCATGTCCATTCTGCACGTCCGTGATAGCTGTCGGTGTCAACGCTCCGCTCTCATCGCCAGTTTCGGATTCCGGAAACGGTGCTGGCCTTCATCAGTAATCAAACTACCGGAGAACATCTCCAACACCAGGCTCCTTCCCCACGTCGCACCCACTGTCCGCCGCCAAGCCATCTCACACCGTTCAGCGTACTGTAACGGCAGCCCGAAACGTCGGCTAGTGGGCCTTCCCGCCTTTGACGCGTCTTGATCGGTGAGGGAAGGAATTCAGACGACGGGATTGGAGGCGCACGCCGGGAGGATTCCCATGGTTGCAGATTTGGAAAAGCTGCAGAATCCTGCATGTGTGACATGTGTGTTGTTTTTTGTTTTTGTGTGTGATGGTGTAGCGGCATGGAAGCCGTTGGTGGTTCTGTTTCCGTTGAGGTGATGTTCTGCAGAAGCATGCTGTCGCAAGCCAAATAAGGCTGTAAGGCGTGCGGCGTGTCTAGAACCTGGATTCTGGACTGCAAGGCTGTGTGATTGTGTGATCGTCTTCGCAATGTGACGGGACGCGGGATGGGAGTGAGGCGGGCAAGCGCTCCCCGCACTCAAAGGGAACGGGGAACAACACCTTCTCTTTCTGCTTGCGCGCCTGACGCCCATTCACATTTTCTGGAGCCGATCACCGCCAGAGTTGCTGGACACGCTGTAGTCGTATGGCTGTTGTCGGCTTAGACAAGACAGGTATCAGGCCTCTAAGAGGCTGGGTGATAGCAGGGTACTCCTGAGTACTACATCAGTCAGCGTGAAGTTACTTGTTCCTTCACGGTCTCTGATCATGCTTATCTCTATGTCGGATCCGATTAAGAGTAGCGGAATGTCCACGTGGGTTCGCATTCGGGCGAATGAAGCGAGGCGTGGGTCTCTATGCCCAGTCGAAACCTCCAGGATCGTTAACCGTCACCACGAAACGCCTGCCCGACCTCCATGCTCGTCAATAGTCGCTTGAACCCCGACTTAATTACCACCCAATACCGACATTCGGCAGCTAATGTCGTGGAAGAGAAAGCTCCCATCAGCCATACGAATGCTTCCTTTTCGTGAGGTTAAACTCGGCCGAGAGCCTGTAGCAAGATCCGCAATTCAAGCAAGAATGCGGAGTTTCTGCCGCTGTCAAGTGTTGGTGCAAACCCGCTACGACACCCCGTATCGCAAGTTTGGTACGGGCTGAGCACCCGCGCTTTAGGTTGCGCGCGACGTTGGGTAGTAGCGCTCCGTACTTGACTCCGTTTGACCGTCAGCCCCGAAGTCAGTTCATAAGTCAGACCAGGACAGGCGAGTTTTCGTACCGCTATCAAGTCGTTATGCGATGGAGTTGCTCCGACCGTCCATTTCCAAGCCTATCTAATCGGGCGGTGCCCAGAAGGTCTGGAAAGCGCGCAGAAGACGGACATTGCATTTATAGCCGAATCTGATAAAGTGGTAAACGTCTGGAAGTGATCTACAGTGTCATCAATTTCGCGGACGATGCTCCTTGCCGTTCACGGCGGAGCTTCAAATGATCAACGAAATGCGGGAGCCTGCTGCTGCGCTTGAGTGTCTCTCGTCACGCGGTAGATTCTGTGTCACGACTAGCCGAACATCACAGCAACTTGCAGCTTTACCGTATCGCGATCTTAATATTGTAAAGCGTGCCTGTCAACTTTGTGATCGCTGCAAAAGAAAGGCGCAACACTCCGTCCCAACTTCACTTATCAGCAATCTCTCTAGGTAAACCTATACAGACGCCATCTCAGAGCCCTTACGGCAAGCAGCAACCAGGCCTCGGGGTCGGAAGGTCCATGGTTCGTTGTGTTAGTTTCGGCCAGAGGCGCAGTGGCCGTCGCGCCGCCAGGAACGGGGCGTATTGCGGAACATCAAGCAATGATCTAGCGCGGGGCGTGGACTGTTGGACTTTACTTCTCTGGAACCTGAATGACCAAGATTGGGCTGCGACGTTTGCAATCTAGAATAGACGCGCAGGTTAGCTGTCTTCGGCGAACAGTGGAACATTTGCGCAATAGTTCGAATTTTGATCAAGCTCACTGTCAGATCATCGAGTGCAGATAGCGAAATTTGAGTTCACGCTGGCTGAACGACGGTCTGCACTGCACGTACCCGCGGCGTTGCGTCAAGCTCAATGCCGTATGCAGTAATACCAGCGATTTGAGTCGGTATCCGAACGTTCATGTTAAGGTCAGCTTCAACCGCGTGCACGCGTCGGCCAATTCTGGGGTTTGCACGAATGTTGCATCGTGATATCAGGCTGACGCGAATTATCGGCCAATAGCACGTCAAAGAAGCAAATGAATCCAACCGTTTCGTGCAAGAGAGTTTGGAATATTCGATCTATTAAATAAACCAGCTGTGAGATGCGTGAGCTCCTCAGCGGCTGCGGCATTCGTAACCAACCATCTATGTCATCCAAGGCGTATATCCAAACATTGCACCGAGAAGTGGCCGTTAGCAGCGAAACCAGGGGAGGCTAGCACCGTATAGATGTGCGACGCAGAAGTTGGAACCCGAGCCCGAGGTCAATCGGCACTTCCCTTTCCAGACAGCAACCTCTCTCTCCAAAGTTTCTAAAAATCCCGCTCAGTCAGCCTGCCCTCGTGATTCCAGCTAGTTAGGGGTATGAACACCCTGCACAAAAGCAAAAAAGATCCGCCCAGGGTCCACTCATTTTAGTGGCTGTGATATGAGGTATACGCAAAAGCTTCAGCGCTAGTCCGCCCAATGAGTATGTGCTTGATGCCTGAATGAGAAAGAAACGACTGATGCTTGCGCCGAGGTAAATGCAAAATGATAAAGTGTGTACAGTAAATGCGCGCTACGCGGTGGCGGCTATCGGTAACCCTCTCCGCCCAAACGGGGTATATCCAAACAAATTGAGGTTGCATTCAAGGCTTGTTGTATGGTGGCGATGATCACGGGTAGAGGTCGAGTTGCTTCCGAACGTTCCGTAGAATCTTGAGGTCCATCTCCAGAATTGGGGAGTTCGGTGCAATCTCGCCGAGAACTTTGCAGGTTCGGTCCATGAGAAGGGTGAGGTTGTTCTTTGTGAGTTGCGTGTCCCTCGGTAGGTATCTGCAAAGTTGAGACTTAAAGACTGCCGCAAGGACAAGCATGTTTCCAAATTGACTATTTCCGTTAGACCAGCGCGATTGAATTATTTTGGAGTTTCACTTACGCATGCATGGTGCCAAAGATGTTGGTCACCACCAAGCGACGAGTACGGGCATTGGCGTCAAACTTTACGTACTTGCTGTTGGGAGCAGCACCAACACGGTCGAAAGCAATCGTACTCTGGATTGCGGCATTGATGCATTTGACAGCAACTCCAATGATACTCCTTTGGTCGTCTGATAGGTCGACCAGAAGATGCACGTTCCTGTTAGATGATCCGCCAGACGTCGGCGCGGGAGAATTGTGATGAGAGGCCCGTGCATTCGCACCTGTAGGAGGGAAGTCTATGAAGTGATTCGCGATGCGCAAGTATGGGCGCAAGATCACGTAGATCGATCCGTAGTACTTGGCACGTAGACGTGCGACGTTGATGTCAGTGGCAGGCGGGTCATCGTCGTTCCAAGCCAGAGTAGGCGGCAGTACTCTTCTCCAGTCTTCTAGAATGCGTACATGTGCTGTGGCACGGTGCGCGACCTCTTTGATATTGTGTGTGTCAAAGCTTCGGCGAGCATCTGCTGTTGTTAGAGAAGATAGAGATTAGAGATATCGAGTGCCACTTACTTCGGCCATATAGCATGTTGTGTGCCTCATTGAGTATAACACGAAGCCAGATCTGGCTTGAGTACATAAGCATGGAGCCTTCCTGTGTCTGCGGATCGGCAAACATCTTCTCCTCGACGCTGGTGCCGGATTCGATGGGCACCGATTCATAGACGCCGTCCGGATAAGCGATCTCGCTCTGGAAGTCTGAGATTCTGCTAGGTGGCAGCGTGCTCATCTCGGCCAGAATATCTGACTCGAGCTGGAGACATGTCCAGTATACACACATAACCAGATTGAGCCTGTAACGCTCTTTGGGTGGCAGAGAAGCCTTGTTCTCCAAGCACCAGTTTCGGTCGAGTTTCTGGTAGTCCGCCTTGATAAGGACGAGGACAACACGGCAAGCGTTGTTGATCCAGCTCCAGCTCTCTAGGACTCGAGCAAACTGGCTCAAGTAAAGCGCTGCTAGGATCATTGCCTGTGCGTGTGCCACTGTGTTGCCACCCTGCTGATTTCCAAGGATGTCAGTAGCGTAAGCGAAGTAGCCCATGCCAGGGAGAATATCGACGTTTCTTGGCCGGTTGTCGTCGGAGGTATCGCTGTTGAAGCTGCCATTGGCATGAACGCCCCAACCACCGTTTGTATGCGACATCTTGTCACTTTGAGGCGAAGGTAGTGGATCGTGGTGAGCGCAGACTTTGCCGAGTGCAAGCACGAGGAGGACAAGAGCGTTACGCAAGGAGCGTTCGATCGCACCCTTAGATGACCAAGGCTCGCCATATGCACTGCCGGATCGTTTTCGCTTCAAGCCCTGGTGAAGTTGGTGGCCGCCTAGTGAGCTCGCAGCTGGCGAGCCAGCGTGTTTGCCGTTGAAATCCGGGCTGTACTGCTCGCTGAACTCTTTGACCATCCTTCT
This sequence comes from Didymella sp. IMI 355093, assembly GCA_027946495.1. Taxonomy (NCBI): domain Eukaryota; kingdom Fungi; phylum Ascomycota; class Dothideomycetes; order Pleosporales; family Didymellaceae; genus Didymella; species Didymella sp. IMI 355093. The sequence goes on from JAPEUZ010000003.1 coordinate 478,696, forward strand.
AAGCTTACTAGCATTCATGAATGGGTGTAGTTTGTGGATGTTCTCAATGTAAGAGTCGTACAACTCCCACAAGACAACAGAACGGAAGTCAGGCCTGCCATCAGGGCCAAGGCCGCCATTATTTTCTTTTTCCTGTCGAGGATGGCTGCTGGGGATTTCGCCAGGTACAGTTCCAGGACTGGAGGTATCAGCAGGTGGGTAGCCCCACAGACCTTCCTTTCCGGGTGCAGGAGAAGAGGCGTCTGCGTCGCCGCCGCTATCGGGGCTTCCTGGACCTTGAGCACCATCGTTGAGATCCTGACCTTCACCAACTCCCCAAACGCGGAGCAAGCCTCGATCTTGCTCGAGCAGCATTGGGTACTCGGAGACTTCGTGGCCGCCTTCAATCAGCTTCTCGATGTAGTCGACATTGCGGCAGAAGTTTGCCATCGAGTGCCATTCTTCGAACAGCTTGTGTGCAGGGGTGGTGTGGTCACTCTGCAGTCCGCTCTTCTCCTTGGGTGGCAATCCTGTTGCGCCGCTGTGTTCGCTCCTGACACTTTCAGCTGGAGTAGCTGGCTGCTGGGGCGGAGCAAACATAGATTCTTGCTTGATTGGGGTCATAGCTTGCGAAGCTGATGGAGACATCTGTGAGTGTCGAAGACTGGGAGATTCTGTTTTCATGTTGCTGATTCGACGCATTTGGCTGTTTCCTTGGGCCGGCGTAGGGATCCTGGCATTAGGTGCTACGAAGCCTGCTTCTGGCGATGCGATGCTTGAGATCTGATTGGGCGTTTGGGCTGATGGAAGCCTGCTCTCAACGCTCTGTCTCCACGAAGTGAACTCTCCTACGAGGTTCTTTAGCACATCGCCGATGTCGTTCACGCTCTCTTGAAGTTGCATCATGCTTCGATCTTGCCTATAGATTGTCAGTGAACGCCGTTTGCTGGAGTGTTTGCCACATACTTTGGAGGCGGTACGTCTTTGTACTGGCAATCGAAGTTGTTCTCTCTGCAGAACTGACATGGCCTAGCTTCATCGCACTTCTGTTTTCGTGTTCGGCAGTGGTTACAAGCTTGTGTGGCGCGAACCTGTTTGCGCCTTACTTGCTGGCCAGCTGCGCCTGCATACTGTCCCACGTAAGGGCTCGGCGCATACGGACCCTGGTCATATGGGGCAGCTGGTGGAGGAGGTGGGTGGAACGGCTGCCCGTTGTTGTGATGTGTAGGGCTTATAGAGTGGCTGTAACCATTGGACATGTGGCCGTTAGGGCGATGCTCAGGGTTCATAGCCCATGGACTCTGGTGGCCTCCATGATCCATAGGTGGTGGTTGAGGCTTGACGTCGGCACTGATACTAGATCTGGTGCTTTGCGGCTCTGGGTGTGTCGCCGACTGTGGAGTGGGGGGTGCCCGGTAGGTAGCGATGTTATCCTGGGAAATGTTCACCGGAGGAGGGCCACCGGCGCCATGAGGACGTTGGCTAGGCGAAGGTATGGTCCGAGGGTCCGAGTAGGCGCGTATATCAGAAGGTGGCAGTGAAGGCGAGGGTTGCGGTCCGGGTAGAGGTCCTTGCCCAGGAGGATAAGAATGAGACGGATGGGGCAGGCCGGGAGGGTAGTGGCGGGTGGTAGGAGAGGGAGCAGCGTGGGCAGGAGTGGGATGAGATAACTGGCGGGTAGGTTGAGCGTGCGGCGGCGGCGGAGGAGGGGGAGGGAAGCCGTGGCCGTTATGATTGTACACAGGAGGATTAACAGAGTCCAAACGGGGCCTCTTCTGGGCGGGCGCGTCAGGATCAGCCATCCTTACATACGAGAGACGCGATCCGCTCAGGCCATGCGGCTATGTATGACGGAGTACCTGACTACGACTACGGAAGCTGCCAGGTCCAAACGGCAGCAGCCCAACAAACGTCGGCGGGGGGCAGCTGGTGGAGAGCGTGGCCTCGGCAGTCGCAGGGACACGAAGAGACCAATTCACCAGTGCGTCAGAAGATGACTGGCTGGAGGAGATGTGCGGACTGCAGGCCAATCCGCGTCATCGGCTGGAGGGATAAGAGAAGAGTTTAGAGAGCGTCGCAGGGCAGGTGCTCGGAGGCCAGAGTGCGATGCAGGACGGGAGCTTTGGCTCAAGCCGCGCGAGGAAAACCCAGCCTTGAGCGAGACTTCCTTACCATGGACCCGGAGGCACCTATCCGAAGCAGGACAAGAGCCAGTGGTGGTGAGTCGCGGACAGTCTATGCGTCGACGTTTGGTGCTGGTTGGGAAGAGTGGCGCTAGAAGCTAAGACGGGCCGTGCGAACGAAGTGACCGGGGATGAGCACGCTGAGCGGTGGCACCGGACGGGGGCGCCAGCTAGTCGCGGGCTAGGAGAAGAAATGTTAGTCGGCTACAAGTCGAATAGAGCAGGCCAAACGAGGCGGCGCGCGGGAAGACTCCTGGCGCGGCGCCGGACACGAGGGGGTGGAAAGGGAGGGTGGGCGGCAGCGCGTCGTCGACACGCCGATGGACTTTGATAGTCTAAAGAGGGGAGGGCACGAAAGGCCAGGCCGGGTGGAGAAGCTGATTTGAGCGACACAAGGGCGAGTAGTGAGCGCCGAACGCGATTCAGCGACAGCCGTGCTGCGACGTGCAGCTCGCTTGTGCCAAAGAGGCTTCGCAGGCATCAAGATTCAACCAGGCCCCTGGGAGCAAGCCATGAGTTGGGTGCCCGCCTGCGCGCCGTGCTAGATGCCATCTCAAGACGACAGAGGAGCCTTTGCTCGCACACAGCGATGCCCTCGTCCGCCTTTGGATCCTTCATGGCGCCGTTGCAGACAGCAAACGTCCCTCCCGCAGCCGATATTGGGTTGAGACTGATGCCAATGCCGCAGTAGAGCCAGCTGAGCAACGTGACTTGCAACACCAGCACTACCGGGCCTGATGGCATCGGCCGCTGGCCTCGCTGCTGCTGCGGCATGCGCGCTTCTCCGCGCGACACACCTCCCTCACCCAGCGACCGCACAGCCAGCAGCAAATCGCTTGCTGCTCACATATTGCCCGATAATAAGCACGGCCGCGGCCAATTGCACTGAGATGAGAGCGACGATCCGAGCTCTCTCGGCATGCCTTGGAATTTGACTACGATCCCTAGTACTCATCTAGTTCTCCACTGAGCTGCGACACCGCGGTTTTCGAGAAGGTCTCGTGGAAGTGATGTGCTGCTGGTGGCTGGTCAAGCCTCCGAGCGCGAAACTTAGTAGCTTTTTTTCTGCTCGGACAGGGGCATGGCGTCTTCGTTGTTCATGATGGCACGACACCGCCTTTCACAACCATCACGGCCGTTGTGCGCGCATTGTGATGAGTCGAATCTCTGCCGAGTAACCGTGAAATAGGTATCAGATTGCAGTTGTCTGGTAGCTGTGATCTCGTATCTGGTGCCCGAGATCTGCGACATTGGGCTCCAGCGTCTGGCGGACATATGTCCGTCCATTCGTCTGTCCATGTGCTCAAACGACGCATGTCAACCGCGTGTAAGGAGCACTTAGCTCCCACGAGTCTGGAGGGCAAGTCCGGAGAGGCGCCGGCCACTTGATTAGTTTCAAGACCTTTCAATATCCACTTCGCGATTAGCGCGCCCCATCCTGCGACCGCCAGAATGGCGTCAGGATCCAGGAACAACCGCAAGTCGAACGGAATGCGATTCGTTCCTGATGGATCCATTGACCAGGACGTTGTTCACTCAATTGGAGCTTTCAAGATGCTGTGTACACACCAATACTGCATGACAGGAGCCGAGATGGGGTTAAGGCACAGTAGGTCGCTCAAGTGCCGGGGACAAGAGGTCAGCTGCCATCACACTCACTGAAGAGGCAAGCGGCCCGAATGTTGGTTCAAGCCGTGTTTTGCCGAACATCATCTTTGACCGGAAGCATGACAAGTTGCGGTCTGCTTCGAAACGCAGCGATTCAGGTTCCCTGAAGATGTTTCCGGACGACCGAAATTGCTCTGGAAGGGCGTCCTGTCAGAAGGATTCCCGTCCCTTGCCTCACGATTATGGAGAGTGTGGCGGACCCACGTGGATCGCAACATCATAAGGCGCTGGGGCGCTTCGACGACAGTTGACATTCCTCAGGGGACTTCACGTCGCTACCCTCATCAAGGTCTTGTTACTTGACGAGTCCAGATTAGCATGGCAAGCGGTGAAGTCGGTGTGCCTGCCGCGCAAGCTTCACTCTGCGACAAAGCACTGCCATTCATTGCAAGAGGCAAATGCCCACTGAGTCAAAGCTGTTTCTCATGACAAAGACGGCAGCGGTGGCAAGCAAGGCGGTCGCTGCGATTCGACGCTCTGCAATTCAGGTGCTTGTGGCAAGTTGTGTTGCAGATTCTCGAGCGCTGTGGTCGTCAACATTCGCCCTGTCACTTCCACAACCTGCGAGATGCAGATGAGGCTGCAAGCGATGCCGAAGGATGCTTGGCGAAGCGCGGGTGCCAGAAGTAGCTACCGGCACTTACACCATGGTCGATGTGAGGTTGTCGAAGAATTGCGTGCATATTTTGCGGAGTGTTGAGCGATGCAGCGGTGAACTGGTGCATGATGTGCCAGTTCCGGCATCAAGCGGCATGTGACATTGCAAAAACCGGGGGCCGCAGATCTGTGTATCGGTGTAGCCATCGCTTCGAAGTGGGTGCTCACCGTCTGCGTGATGTGAGGGTGCGGATACTTCCAACGAGGGAGATCCTTGTTAGAGCCGTGAATCGAGCTAAACCTATCTTGTTTCGGGCATCATGCTTACGTGCGACGAACGTTGCTGACCACAACCTCGCATCTCGGACACAAAGCGTGTCTAACTACGGAACTATATACTGAACAGCAAGTTTGCTTCTATGCTCACCAAAGCTGTCGAAGACGGTCTCAAGATGTGTCTGAATGAGGTGACACCCGATGAAACGCTAATGAAGCAGGGACGGTTGGTGACGTCTAGCAACGTTCGCCATCCTCAACGGGTAGCAGCGTTCCGTGCACACGACCACATCTTCAATTTCCATTCCAATGCGTTGCGTATACTTCAATCTTTTTGTTTAGTTTCCGTACTCTCCATCGCTCCACATATCGGACACACGTCATGCTCTTCACCCTGGTCTTTGGCGCTCTCACAGCGGCCGCACTGTACAAAGGAATCGCCTTGTATGGAAACTGGCAGAAGAACATCGCCCTCGCGAAGAGCTCGGGCTTACCTGTTGTCATAATACCGTGGAATATCTTCAGTACATTCTGGCTTGCAACCTTCTACATTTGGACCCCTATACTAGAAATAATTCTGCCCGCGTCGTGGAAGGGCGTTTGGTTCGAGTAGGTTGTGCGTGTCAAGGCCGAACGACTCACGTTAACCTATTGTCAGCTTGTTAGACCCAGAATGGGGGTACCGAAAAGGCCATGAGCCGTTCGAGAAGATCGGTGGCGATGTCTTCATAATTCCCTCAACAACCCAGTTGTCAGTGTTTGTAGCTGATGCCGAAGCCGTAACCCAGATCACTACCAGACGCAATGATTTTCCCAAGCCTCTCGAGATGTATGGCGCCCTTGATATCTATGGCAAGAATCTGGTCTCTACCGAGGGCTCAGATTGGCGCATGCATCGAAAGCTCACAGCACCTAGCTTTGGTGAGAAGAACAACGAGCTTGTGTTCAAAGAGTCTATCCACCATGCCAGATCGCTTCTTGGCCTCTGGACTGGGCCAGATGGTCAAGGCAACGAGACCGTACAGGATCCAGCTACTGCGACAATGAGCTTCGCACTTTTTGTGATCAGCTCCGCAGGCTTCGATGTCCGCGTCAAATGGCCGCATGAGGAGAAGAGCCGAGCGTCTTCGGTAGACAGTGACGAGTCGAAGTCGATGCTGCTCGGATCCGAAAAGTCAGCAGGTCACAAGATGACTTATCGCGAAGCTATCAGCGAACTGCTTCATAACATCATGTGGACTCAGATTATACCTCCCAAGTACCTACCAATGTCTCCAGTCAAGGTACATCGTACAGTTGGCGCCGCCGTGACTGAATGGGGACAGTACATGGATGAGCTGTATGAGATGAAGAGGCAGCAAGTAGCCTCTGGTGATACGAACAATACCGGTATGGACCTTTTCGACGCCCTGATCCGAGGAAGCGGAATCACTGAAGGCAAAACCAACATCCAGAAGAGCGATCTCTTAGGCAACGCCTTCGTTCTTATGCTTGCCGGACACGAGACTACCGCAAACACTCTTCATTTCTCCCTGATCTTCCTAGCCATGCATCGCGATTCGCAGAAACGATTACAGCAGGACATTGACAAGGTCTTTGCTGGAAAACCCATCGAGCAATGGGTCTATGAGGAGCACTTCCCCAAACTATTCGGCGGCATGGCTGCCGCTGTTATGAATGAAACCCTACGCTTGTTGCAACCGATCGTCAACATCCCCAAATCAACAGCACCAGGCAGACCTCAGAACCTCACCATGGGCAACAAGACATACACGGTGCCAGGTGGAACGCACATCTTCCTGAACTCTGCGATCCACAGGAACCCGAAGTACTGGCCCACGGGCCCCAACGGTTCGAACGAAAGAGGGGAGGGCAAGAAGAGGGATGTCGACACTTTCCGCCCCGAGCGCTGGCTTTCAACTGCGAAGATGGAGGACAGCTTCGTAGATATTGCGTACGACGATGAAGAACTGCGTGGTCCCTCAGGCGAAGACACATCTGCATCACTCTACAAGCCTGTGAAGGGCTCTTACATTCCCTTCAGTGATGGCTTCAGATCTTGTATTGGGCGGCGTTTTGCGCAAGTCGAGATTCTCGCTGTTCTCGCTGTTATCTTCTCACAATACAGTGTCGAGCTTGCAGTAGAGGAATGGGGCTCTGATGAGGAAATCGCCGCCATGGGCGAAGCCGATAAAGAGGCGGTGTATCAGAAAGCAGTGGACAGAGCGGACGACGTGCTCAAGACAAAAGTCGCCAGCATTATTACACTGCAGCTGAGAGGTACGAGTGTGCCTATCAGATTGGTGAGAAGGGGAGAAGAGAGGTTTGGGATGTAAGTCGACTTATCGAGTACAAAGCACACTGGACAGGGCAAGAACATGGGCACTTAGCATACAACCTATATACGTATCCAAAGATGTGCCAACTCCACGCAAGAAACAAACCGTCACATCAGATCACTCAACCTCAAACCCGCGATCTCTTCCCTCGAGATCAATTCTTCCAACATCGATTCATCCGAGACTCACTCCATCGCGCCCCAACATACCCACCCACTTCGTTCCGTTCACGCCACCACCCTCCGCGGAGGGAGCGCGCCTTCACCCATTGCCAATTTCCTCTTTTACCTCATCAGATCCATACATCTCACTTGCCACACTTCCACGCTAAAGCTTCCAATCCTTCGAAAATCCTTCCGCACTTGTGCCGCCGTTCAACCGTCCAATCTCGGGTGTACGTAACGATCTCGCATACGGGATGCGGCTTTGATCACGTAGGCACGTGGGTGTGGGCCTGCCTCGTCCATGCGTTGACCGTGCCTCAATCTGGCGTCTAAGCGCGCTCACCTCGCCGACCTGAATTGTCTGTGTGCGCGTGGGATGAAGAAGGGGTTTCGTCAAGGAGGGACGATGGGATTGTAAGGGTGGGAGTGTAGATTCGGTTGCTACTCGAACAGGAAGTTGGGAAAGCGATTTGATTCGTTTGGTTCGTGTCGAGGTGCGAGAGGGAGCGTGAATTGAGGGAATGGCGTAGACAAGGGGTGGAGAATTCTGAGTATGCCAGATCAAGGCGAGGTCGAATCGCCAGAATTACCGTCTTCGCGTGTGGTCGCATGATCGAGTGGGCGAGGGGTGTCACCTAAGCTCTGCGCCGCAGATGGGCATGATGAAAGATAAGGTGATTGATGATTATATCATTAGACCGTCTCAGTACGTTTGTCTTCTATATACAGTAATAACGAAACGTCACACGCATCGTATATCCGTATTTCCCATGCTGTACACGTGCACTATGTGCGCATTATCCTCCATCGCACATAGGAAATGATGCTGAGCAACAGATTTATCTTCAAGCGCAAGCTCTCGGATCTAATAGAGATTGAGAAGATATCAATAATATCGAATGTATGCATGCAATGAATGCGCTGTAGATGCAGATCGTAGCTCGTGCCGGACGCCAGGCTGATCCGGATGGGTATTGGCAAAGAAATGGCGAGAGATAGGAAAGGTGTATATGTGGCAGTGATTATTCACACTGGCGGCTGCGCTTGGCGAGGTCATCATCACTAAGCGCTGCAAGCCAGAGACATCTGCTGATCAGATCGGGATCGACTCTGAAGCTGTACTTGGAGCTTGCTTCGAGGAGACGCAGCAGGTTTTTGACAATCGTAGCTGCTGTGTGGTGTCGTTCGAAGTTAACAAGTCTTTCGCCGTCAACAGGCGGCGCATCGATGAAAGCAGGCTTTTGGGCATTGTAGATCAGATCTCGGGTGTAGATGCCAATAAAAGGAATGCATCCGTCCTCGACCGTCGCTGTCTCCATCTCGAGACGAAGGTTGTGGAAGTTGCGCAGTGGCTGGACAAGGGCTTCGAGCTCCTTCATCGTCTGCTTCTCAGCTAGAGGTACGAGAGACCAGGTCTTCTGGAGTCGTGACAGATCATTGGATATCAGCGCTATAGCGATCTGGTACATTGTGGCGTAGTTCCTGAGTCTTCGCGCGTGCGAGGCGATGTGGATGAATTGAACGATGCAGCGAGCTCGCTCCTCGATGTTCTCAGTGAGAACACACTCGGACACTACCCACTTGACCACTAGATTGAAGCGGGCGATCACGACATCCACGCCGCGAGCTTCTTGTGTACGCAGGTAGTGTACCCAATCACGGATCTGAGGCGATGATTGCTTCCAGCGAAGTTCGATGAGCTCCTTCCAGTCGATTTCGTCCAGGGCGTCCTTCTCCACGACTGTGAACTGCTGTGCAAGTAGCTCAGCATCGTAGGCCATGATGAAAGGCAAATGAGCAGTCTTGGTTGGCTTTCCAATGTGTGGCGACTCTTGCAGCTTGATGTGTTGGTCTGGCATGGGTTGACTGAACTGGTCAGGACGAGAAGCAGTGGGTGTTAAGCCTGGTGTAGGTAGGCCTCGGTCCCAGGTTGTTGTGGTCACCACTTCCTTCAAGCGATCTGCTGTAGAAGGCGGTGTAGGAGGATGACGCATGGGATGCATAGGGAGATTGCTCGAAGCCTGATCCATCACTGCGGGCTCATCCTCGAAGAAGCTGCGTACACCATGTGACGTCTCATCTGACCTAGCGCCTGTTGTCGTCGAGGCCAAGTCGCTTAGGTCCTCGTCTTCATCGAGAAGGAATGACTGGCGCGCAATGGAGGACGATGGAAGAGTGGCGCCGTGGGGAATTCTCTTCATGCTGTCGGTCTCAACAACGTACTCGAGCGATGAATTCGGGGAAGAGGGCTTAGTGACAGGTGCCGTTGTGTGGACTGTTGTATTCTCGATAATTTGCAGAGGTGAAGGCTTGGCCGACGATCTCATCGTGTCGAATGTCTGGGTGCGCCCAGCAGCCATGACGCCGCTGAGACCGCGATCAAGGAGCGGCACCGATGAGTAAGAGTCTTCTGATTCAGCAGCGGTGCTCACGACAGGAGGCACACGGCTATTGAAGTTTTCCCCCGATAGGTGAAACATCTCCTGGCCTTCTGCGCCAGGAGTGGCGAGCGGTCGATGCAGGCAGTCGTCAGTGCCATCATGCTCTTCTGATTGTTTCGGTACGTAAGCGTCTTCTGTCTGTTTTGGCTTGTATGGCGGGATGACAAGTTCACCAGGGGCTCCAGTAGGTCGGTACACTTCCGGTTGCTCGACAACGGAGGTCCGTACAGAAGACTCTCGCGGCGACTTCCTTTCATAGCGGCCCTCCAATTTCATGAGAGCTGCCTCAACTCCTCCCTCGTCGTCTGTGTCATCTGGCAATGCTGCAAGCTTGGCGACCTCTGCTTCGAACGAAGGTCTCAAATTCGGTTGCGACGAATGTGTGTCAACTAGTGATATTGGTTTCTTGACAACGACGGTCTCGTCGACCGCCTCCGAGGATTGGCTTTCTTCAACCTCTGGTGCCGCATAGCGGTCTGATCGCAGAATGACCGAGTTTGCGATAGAGTGAGTACGGTTGGACACCGATCCGGTAGAATGTGGGCGAGGGGTCATCTCAAGATCCTGAATATTCCCAGCAGCACGCAAATCACCCCCTGGCTTTCGGCGGAGCATACGACCAGAACCAGTAGGTTGGGGCGCTTGGCGCTCAAGGAAGAAGGGGTCATTGTTCGACGACATAGTCATGAACGTAGCCACACTCTCAGGACCTTGACGGCCGCTCAGGACACTGTTGTACGAGGCATGTCGACGTAAGGAGGATCGAGCCATTGATTTTCGCATCGAGCCTCTGCGCTTGAACGAGTGCATGCGATCTCTGCCTTCTGACATCGAACGCCGTTGCGGGACTCGAGACTGTTGTGTTGGGGGACGTGACAGGCGTCTTTCTTCGACCGAAATCTTAGGTGGCGTCGGGTCCTTGTAAAGATCAGAGTGGCGCACAACGACCATGTCACCCTCAGCCAGTCTTTGAGCGATCGATGGGTTACGTTGAAGGGCCTTTGGAGGCGTACTCGGGAGCCTTTGTGATTCGTCTACCGCAGGTGGGGGCAGAGCTCCAGACATCGTGGGCAGTGGAGGTGCTCCGGTGTCATCGATGATGAGGATCGACTTGCTGCCCGTAGTGATGTTGCTGTACACTCGAGGATCCGGATTCCTAGACAGTGGTGCATCTTCGTCAAGCGGCGGACTCTTGCGATTCTCGAATTCAAATTCAAACCCGCCCAGGTCAGGAGGCTCGACAGCGCTTTCTCGACGCTGTTCCTCCTCCCTTATTTGCTCTTCCACTGCGTCCTTGAAGCTTTCGCCAACCTTTGAAGCCAGAGCATCGATCCGTATCTCTGGTCTCGTGCGAATCGTACGTTGCTTGCGAACGCCTCCTGACATCGAAGTCATGGTCCCTGGGTTTGACGAGCGTATCGAAGGTGCTATCCGCTGGTGAACATGGGGTCCTAGTTGCGGGCTTCCATGAGGTGATTGCTTGATGCTGAGAGCACGACGCACGCTACCAAAGATCTTCTTCATTCCAGGACTGTTTGCATGACCCGGACGCAACTGCATATCATCTGCATACATGTCATCGCCGTCTGTCTCGCTGCGTGTTCGCGTGTGACGTAGACCAGTGCCCTTCAGTTCCATGTACGGCGTAGTTGGTTGGAAGAGGCCACCACGCACGAGACTGCCAGGCATGCTCGTAACTGCCGAAATGGTAACATCTACAGACGCGTTCTTCGGGATCGAAAGAGGGGCTCTACTGTCCCTCATGGCGTCGGAGAAACTGCCGCTTCGCTTGTGAGTGTGCGACGGGCGACCGTTGGTCCTAGTTGATATCGGCTGTTGTGGACTCGCCGCTAACCGTGGAGCTGTCGCAGGAGGGTTTGGTACTGGATGAGGATAGAGAGGCAAATTCATGGCTTGCTCACTCTTCATAAAACCACGTCTTGGTAGAGAGCAAGACAGAATGTGCATGCTCCCTTCACTGCCAGGCGATAGTGGTACCCGGACAGTCCCGCCTTCATTGGAGGGGACATACGGCGAGCTCATCGAGTTCTGAGGTGTATGACGAGCTTTTTGCGCCCACTCCATGTGCCGACTAGCAAATTGATCGCTGGGATTCGATCCCATGGTCTCTTTGGTGTCTCGGTCGGGCTGCCGTGAGGTGGCTGGTGTCGCCATTGGCATCTGTGGCTCCTCGTACGTCGCCGGCAGTTCCATGGAACCACCAGGAAGTAGCTCTTCATCAGCATAGTCTCTGCCCATCGCGTCTTCTGTCTCCCAGTATAAGACGCACGTCCTTCTCCAGCACTTCTTCAGTTCACCAACGATCTTAACATCGCCGCCACCTCCATCTATGCGGGCTTTCAGGTCGGTATATAAGCCATTTACCAAATTGCAGAAGTAAGTTCGCAGATTGTATGACGGCACAAAGTCGTCTACGAAGTAATTCAGGATCCAGTGACGAAGAGCGACGAATGTTCGCACGCGGACAATGCGGCCGAAGTCATCCTGTCTGTTCACTGCCCATCTCAACCTCGCAATAAGATAAGCGACCAGATCCCTGGTGCTCAAGAAGGCGCGGAACGTGAGAAAGAAGTCCGAAAGGAGCTCGTAGTCCAGAAAACTTGGAGACGTAATGTGCGCAACGAGTCGTGACGGTGTCGCTGCAAGAATCTCGCCAGACGGAGAGAACCTCACAACAGCGCGGTTGTCCGGGTCGAGGGTAAGAGCATCGTACAGCCGTGGCCCAATCGGAGTGTGTGAGACGCGAGATGAAGATGGTGCCGAGGCAGGGAGAGGCGGTCGGTCCATGGTCGCGCGGTATTTGGCAGGGACGGGCGAGAATGCGTCTGACTGCGGGCGTGACGACAGGAACGAGTGCGACCCCACACGCTGTGGGGTCAGCAGCGAGTTCCTGAACTCCTCCGTGGCTGATGTTCGAGTATACACGGAGCTTCGTAGATCTGCAGTGCCCAGTGTGCTGAAACGCGGCGTGCCAAGGCGGTAGTGAGGTATGGGAACCTGCAGCAGGGGCAATGAAGACGTATCGGCCGTCTTGGGTCGTCCACCGAACGGAGGTCTTTCGATGACCACCTTGAATGTCCCGGGCTCGGTAGTCGCTGAGGTCACGGTGTGATCGTCGACGGTCGAGAACGAGTGCGAGCGGGCGTGAGCGATAGGTCGTGCGAGGGGAGTCTGTTCTGCTTGCTGTCTGGCTTCATACTCCGTAATCAGGTCGAGCGGCAGCGGCGGAGTTGGTTCGGAGCGCGGTGTCCTTGAGCCGTACAGGCTTTGCTCCCATTCATTGCTCGTTGGGCGCAGTGTCGAGTCGAGTGTTGCGCTGTCTGGGGGCGTGGTTGGTGGGAAGATGAACGGCTCTGGCTGTGGTATGTTGCGCTGATTCCCAGGGCGCACGACAGGCCTGGCCGGTGGGTTAGCTACAGTGACTACAGTGACAACAGCGACATTGCGTTTGTAATCAGCCTCTTCTATCGTGGGTCGACTGCGATGTTCCTTCCTCGTTGAGGGTGGTGGCGCCTTCCACTCTCTGTGGTGGTGACCCTCACCCAGCGCCGAGTTTCGAAACACCAACAAACACCACCAACACCACCGGACGCGCCTGCACAGGACAACGCTGCTCTTGCAACACTCACCTGAGGTAGATCACGCCGTTGTGCACGTTCGCGACGGTGTATGACCGCCCTGCCGAAGTCGAGGCGCTCGTCGAGGTGTCGATCGTGCCGTTGCTCGTGCCGCGTGCCCGCGTCCTCCTCTTGAGCTGCTCCTTCGAGTCCTTCACTCGTCGTAGGCGTCGCTGGTCGTCAGCGCGTCGTGGTGCCGTGTCTGTGTTTTGCGCCCCGGCGAGCAGGTCGCGCTGCCCGGCTCCAGCTACAGGGGAGCCTGGGTAGGCGTTTGGTTGCAGCACCGCCATCCTTCCCCATGCTCAGCGCGCAGCAATACCGCGGCAAGATCTCCGTCAGCGGGAAGCGAAACGTGGGCGAAGCATCACCAGGCGACGTGTGCACAATGCGACATCCTTAATTATGAGTACGAAGCGGTAGGAGGGGAGAGCGACGGTCGAACTCGCGGACCTGTCACTCATCGCCCAGAGAGCGCCATCAGAGCAGTTCACCAGTCAGCGGCAAGCCTGTCACACTTGGACCCCAGTCCATGCGGCGCGAACCCAAAGTACAACCAGCTTTGCTTCCCTCGGCAGCCTGCGCCCGCAGTGGCTGCAGCTTCCTTGAACATGTGCGTTCGTCAACCTGTTCACGACAGGGTCACCCAGTGACCAGCACTGTCGCAAATGAGCTGCTGTCATCTCATTTCGTAGCCTTTCTCTTCTACGTTGGCAATCACGCTCACCCGTCCGCGCACCAACCACCCGCATTTGCCAATTCCACCCGCAGCGGCAGACTGTCTATCTACAGAGACCACTCACCGAGCAAAACCAAGCATTAGGTCCAGTGTCAAGGATGGACGGACTCTTTTTGACTTTCGCGCCGTCTCTGCGGGGCGAAAAACGACCTTCCGCAGACCGCCCGTTGGTCACGACTCACGCGAGCTGAGTAGGACATGCTTCAGCAGCTGGCTAGAAAAACTTGATTACGTCGATTACAAGTTCGGCTATCAACAGGCATCAGCCTTGAGTTGCGACAGTTGCTGGCTATAATGAACGACTTGCGGTCAAGTTACATACTCGACCGCTGCAAGAAATATTGCCAATTTGAGGCGAGATGAGGCTCATTAGCCGCGATCTGTCACAGTTCGCGTCGATCATTATCCACCAATTGGCCGCCCAGTTGCAGCAGCTTCGTCCCAAGAGGTCTGTCACATCCCAGCTGCCCAAAGGAGAACGCCGAGCAAAGGGCAGGCATGGCGACTTATCAATACTAAGTCAAGGTGCGTGTGACTGTGAGGCGACACAGCAAGGGCGCGGCGTAGAGCACCACCAATTTGTTCCCACCAACCTGTTTGGTGTTGTGTTGGACAGCAACGTCTCGACTCGAGCACAACACCCTCTTCTACTATGCGCACCAGCGACTGGGCAGCTACCACAGTTGACAAACCCTCGGTAAACTTGCACGCAAGCGCAAACTACTGCACGACATGCGGATCATGGTACGTGTTTGTCTCGGATCTTTTGACATCCCAGCTCTACATCTTGATGCCCAAGCTGCCATTGACTGTCGAAGTCGACATTTGGAAAAAGGACCGATTCTTCTGGAACATGCCGTCCTGACAGAATGCTTGACGGGCACCTAACATTCTATTTGCAAACCTCGGAGATCCTATTCAAAATGATAAACCCAGTTGCTGTTACCACCAGATGTTTAGACAACGGGACTCTTGAAGCGTACTGCAAGCCTCTCACATTAACTAGCAACCACACATATAGGACTTATTGCTCTGCTCGTTCGGGCTGCAGCTCACGCAAGGTTCATTATCATAACAGAGCAACGAAATGGTTTTATTAACCCGCTCAAGCATGACTTGCTGCGTGACAGGTCGATATTAACATCCACAAGAGAAACGGCATTTATACCAACCCTCACAGGTATTTCGCAACCTGTTCCTCACTCCAGTCCCAGAACTGCTGCGCCTTGCCTCCCTCCCCACCTGCCTCTGCTATATCAGCCCTCAAGTCCGAGGTCCGGCCAAACGGAATGACTAGACGCGTTGTTAGCACACCTCCTATGGTACACGTAGTACACGTTGCGTTGACTTACCCCACTCATTGCGCTTCAAAGTCTTGATCTCTGGCGATAATCCAGCGTAAAACTCAGTGTAGGCGCCGTTCACAGCCGGATACGTGAGCAGCTTAACGATGACGACACCCAGCAAGCCCGAGTGGCGATTGAGTTCTGAATTGAGGTTTCCCGGGTTCAAGCTCACGCTCAAAACGCCGTCCTTCTCGTGCAGATTGCGCATCGCGAGCGCGTGGAGCACATTACCCGCCTTGCTGACGGCGTATTTCTGGAACGCAAATTTGTCGGCGCGGTAGTCTAGGTTCGACATGTCTACTCCACCTGTCGGCGCGCCCATGACGGCCGAGGAAGACACCCAGATCACGCGCACGCTGCCTGCCTCGCTGGACTTTGCGGTCTGGACCAGCAGCGGCGTGAGCAGCTTGGTGAAGGCGTAGTGTCCGAGGCAGTTTGTGCCGAGCTGCAGTTCGTAGCCTTGCTTTGTCTTGCTTCCTTGCGGCGGCACCATGACGCCTGCGTTGTTGAATAGTACATCGAGTCTCTTCTCTTTCGCGAGGAACTCTTCCGCTGCCGGCTTGATGCTCTCGAGGTCTGCGAGCTCGACGTACAGGAACTCTAGACGGCCTTTGGAGTCCGGGTGGGTTTCGCGGATCCACGAGATGGCGGCGTTGGCGCGCTCCTTGGAGCGTGCGGCTAGGTACACGGTGCCGTGGAGCGAGTATAGGAGGCGAGCTAGCTCTTTTCCTACGCCTGCTGAGGCGCCGGTGACGATGAAGACTTTGTCTTTTAGGGAGCCGGATGGAAGGGTTGATTCGGTGAAGGCCGCGGTGGGCGGGAACATTTGGGAGATTTGGTTGCCCATATTGTGTATTTGCTGATGGGTTCTGGAACTACTGTTGCTGATTTAGATGCTGCGTGGTGATGCGACTCGATTGTGCTGAGCGTCAATTGCGGCACGATGTTGGGTATATGTAGTTGATAGCGATCGCAGATTCCAATGACGTGAACTTCCTCTGCCGTCCTAATGCCGGTCCTGATCAGACACAGTGTGTTCTAACTTCCAGATATCGTCCGCAGTATTGTTGTAGCACTATTGACAAGTAGATCTTCAGCTTTGTTCAGACCGCAGGGTGCTGGAGAAGCCGCGGTTGATGTGGCACGGAGTTAGCGGTCAAATTTAGCGGCTGAACCATGACGACAACAGTCGACTGTCTCGTCGACCGTCTCCTCGTCCTGAGGATTTCGGAACTCCACGTCCATGCCGTCTCATGACAGGCGGCATCAAATGTTTGTACTGACGTCTCGACAGCGTAGAGGTTGATGTAAAGATGAAGCACTGTCGGTGCTTGGGTGTAAGATTTAGGCACCTGGGTACCTAACGCTAAGCACACTAGTCTACCTTACCTCTTCTCCACTTCCACAGCCTGAACAAGCGACGATCAGCCAACTTGTCTCCGTCCAGAGGAACTGTCGCACCAGCCACTGGGCCAATCTGAGTCCTGGCCTCATCTTCAACAGAAACAGTGGGGTCAGTGTCATTGCTCCAGCTTTGTACGTCCCCATTGCCGATGCAGGCCGTGGTCGTGTCGAGGGATGGCATTATCAGGTCGTCGAAGTCGTACCCCTGTTCGAGAGCAGGTTCGACAGAGTCTTGTTGAGATATTGGCTTTGTTCAAGGTCAGTTAACCTTGAACAAAGCCAATGAGAACCATCTAGGGTATCGAACCCTGCTGTTGTTTGCGTGCTAAGAGCTGGAAAGATCCCAAGATGCGGTCGTTCACCACCAGCCGCCACAGGGTCATCCACAAGGCCTATGCTGGGTATGATAGTGATGCAGCTCGTCCCTTGCAATCTTCCCACAAACGTGCTCAGCCATCCCAAGACTCCGATCGCCATCAGCGATTTGATACCGCCCTCGGTCTGGCCTCATGCTCCGTGATTACTTCAATGTGGGCTTGATCTGCACAAATACTAGGTAGGTACCGCGGGACCGGATGTGCGAGAGCAGGTCACTGGGCGCCTAGGGCATTCGTAACCTTGATCGGATACGTGATAGCGCAGCTTCTGTCAATCAATGTGCTATGTTTCCAGGTAGGTCTACTGGAAACGAACAGAGAAAACGATAGCTCGTCTGCAGGTCATTCTTTACGTCGAACGACCTGCACGTTAAGGCAACCTGTGGGGGAGGTTCTTGACAAGAGAGCTTGCCGTCAGGTAGCGAGAGCTTACCTATGGCATGATCTGGCAAGGTGAAGCTTGTCATTTGTGTAAACTCAAGCTCATTTGCTCTGCAGAGTTCCCGCATGGCGCGCCGTTCCTGGGGATGTTAGTATCCACGCTTGTATGCCCTACGCGGATAGACGGCCTTAACGGATTTAACGAGGTGAGAACGGCCTTACCGGGCTTGTAACCTCAATGGCACAGTGAAATGAGTTTAGCGTTGTAGTGCAGCCGACCTCATCGAGTAGCGAGCGATCGCCAAGTTCTATAGTGAGAGGGTGTTTGGGAATGTATTGCGGCCGACAGTACCTCTGGACATTCACTCTGATCAGTGTCTTCATCATTTTACTCGTTGATATCACCTGAGTGCACACAAACTACTTCAGAGCCGCGTTTCGAAGCCCCACGAAAGCTCATAGCAATTGAGCCACAAGACAAGCACATATGGTTCGATCAACGACCCCGCCTTCCTTGCCAAAGGAAGGCAAGCTCGAGAACACTGTCGACTTGGATGGACCTTCCGCTGTGGCATCCTCAACTGTCAGTGGCCCACAGAATACGAAAAGTCCTGGAGACAACAGTTGTGTCAGCGAAGAGAAAGTCACAGAGGAGCCGGTGAAATCTGTCGAGTATCCAAAGGGTCTTGAAATGTTCTTCATCATGCTCGCGCTTGTGCTCAGCATCACCCTGTGTGCTCTAGACCAAGTGAGTTCTACCGCTGCGCATTTCTCGCGGTATCTTCTACCAGTCCAGCAAACTTACTCTCTCGCCTCAGACCATCGTCGCAACTGCCATCCCCAGAATCACCGATCAATTCGGTAAAATACAAGATATCTCGTGGTACGGTTCGGCTTACTTCTTGACGCTCGGAGCGTTCCAATCACAGTGGGGCAAAGTGTTCAAGTTCTTCCCACTCAAAACCAGTTTCCTGGTGTCGATTCTCATCTTCGAGCTTGGGAGTTTGATCAGCGCTGTTGCCCAAAACTCAACGACTGTGATTGTTGGGCGTGCTATTGCTGGTCTCGGTGCCTCCGGTGTCGCGCCTGGAGTATACACCATCTCCGCCTTCTCTGCCGAGCCTGCGAAAAGGGCCACATACACGGGTATCATTGGCATGACATATGGCATTGCCGCTGTCATTGGACCTCTCATTGGTGGAGGACTTACGGACGGGGCGTCCTGGAGGTGGTGAGTGAATGATCTTGTACTGCTTCGTCTCTGTTGCAAAACAAGAGACCATCCTCAGTCATGGACGACGCTTTGGACATGAGTTGACTGACGGCAAATGTAGGTGCTTCTATATCAATCTTCCTGTCGGCGGTCTGGCTGCTTTGGTCATTCTGATCACCTTCAAGACCCCTGGGACTGTTAAGCGTATCGACGCCACACTCAAGGAGAAGATCTTACAGATGGACTTTCCAGGGACTGCGCTTGTGATGGGCGCATCTCTTACCTTGCTTCTAGCTCTTCAGTACGGCGGGATTACCCATCCGTGGAAGTCCAGTCTGGTCATCGGCCTGCTCGTCGGCTTCGGTCTCATGGTTATTGCACTAATACTCGTGGAGGTATGGCAAGGCGAACGCGCCATGCTCGCACCACGCCTCATCCGCCAAAGAACTGTCTGGGTCAACTCTTTGTGGGGGTTCTTCTTTGCTGGCGCTTATTTCGTCACGCTCTACTATCTGCCTATTTATTTCCAAAGCGTCGACAACCGTAGTGCGATTGGCTCGGGTGTTCGCAACATCCCTCTCATCGCGTTCTTCAGTGTTTCCACATTTGCCTCTGGCAAAGCCATCACGAAGACGGGTATCGCGGCTCCGTATCTCGTGGCTAGCTCCGTGATCGTAACCGTCTCCGCTGGTTTACTGTATACTCTCGATGTTGGAACCTCGCCAGGCAAGTGGGTTGGATATCAGATCCTGGCGGGTTTTGGGTACGGCATGGGCCTCCAGGTCCCAGTTGTCATTGCGCAGGCTTTCGCCGCGCCGACCGACATTGCTCCTGTGACTGCGATTATCATATGTAAGTTCCCCTTCGCGCTGTCCCAGAACGTCTTCAGGTCTCCTTGCTCCCTTGTATCTCTAGACTGACTTCATCCCTTCTTGACAGTCGCTCGATCCATCGGCGCCACATTCATGATCGCCGCCGCGCAGTCCGGGTTCAGCAACCAGGTCCTGCACAAACTCGAAAGCACCGCACCGAACATTGATGCCGCTCTGATCACATCTACTGGCGCCACAGCCCTGCGTCAGGTATTCCGTGGAGCTGAGTTGGATAGTGTTATCCATGCGTATGCATGGGGTATCAAGGTTGCGTTTGCAATCACGATCGCCGCCTGCGGCATCACTACTGTCACCAGCTTGGCCACCAAGTGGGACAATGTCAACAAGAAGAAAGCCAGCGCTTGAGACAGCAGCCCAGACGGCGATATCAATGGTACCAATGTCGATTCGCCTGCTGGAAAAGTGGAGTCTAGACCATGCAAAGGTCTCGCTTCCATTGCTTGTTCGCTGATGATATACTTATGGTCCTGTATCTTGAAAAAGATGTTAGTGCTTGAGATTCAAGCCGATCGCTGCCTTGTAACATTCGCTGTACGCGGCCTTGGGCGGAAAACCCGTTCTTGAACGGGCGCATGTCAGATTGATGTACGTGCGTTGATGGTACTGTGTGAAAGCGTGATGGAGAAAGAGGAAATAAGCTTCCATCGAGATTCGGATGGCTATTTATTACTAACCATACAATGCTTTTGAGGTATCCGCGCAGCTCAGTGATAATGATGATGATGATCAAGAAGGCAAACTTGGCTAGCCAAAACAACGCAAGAGCGCGTGTGCGCTTAAGCAGGCTCTTCGGTCTTGCTCCTCTTCCCGCTGGCACCCTCGTCTTCGACTTCCAACTTCCTCTTCCCGCTCGCTGATGCTTCGGTTGCTGGCTTAGCTGGAGCGGGTGCGGGCTTCGCCTTCTTCCTGACGACCTGGCTGACATCGTTCGCTTTCTGCGTCGCCTCAGCCAACTTGGCCTTTTGTGTAGCAGCGTCTGCACCGAGCAAGCTTCCAAAGAGGCCTTGCACAACGGACTGGTCGATGGTGTCGTACTCCTGCTTGGTAGGATCGAGTTTGAGCTCCTTCAGTCTGCCTTGTAGTTCCTCCAGCATAGCCTTCTTGTCCTCGATGACAGCCTTCTTCTCCTTCTTCTGCGCATCGGTCAACGTGTCGCCCGTCAACGCCGCCTCTTCCTTCTGCAGGCGCGCTTGCAGGGACTGGATAGCCAGCTCAGTGTGCTTCGCGCTCTCGTTCCTTAGCTCCCAGTTTACGCCGTCCTTGTCGTCTTCAGCCTGCTTCTCTGCCTCGCCCTGTTGCCTCTCGGCGTCGACCTGGTCTTCGCGCAGCTTGCTGACGGACGCGAATTCAAGCGCCAGCGACAGTGAGTAGTGCGACTCGGTGACGTTCTCGTGCTCGAAGGGATTCAGCTCTTCCTGCAGGGCGAGCGAGGAGCGGGCGTCGGCGACGGCGTCGTGGAAGCGCTCGTTCTCGAGGGAGATTTCGACGAGGAAGCCGTGGCAGTCTGCGATTTTCTCCTTGATGGCGCGCTCGATCGGAGACAGTGTTGCCGGGCCTTTGCCCTTGGCTGTGGTCGAGTCGGATGCTGTCGAGTCGAGCTGCTTCTGGTAGAGTACGCGCGAGAGCTCGAAGACTTCGTACGCGTTGCCGAAGTCGTCTTCCTCTTCGTCCTGCTCCTCGGCCTCGTCGTCCTCTTCATCGTCCGAGTCGTCCCAGTTTTCGTCGCCGGTGAGCTGGAAGTATGCGGACGCGGGCTTGGGCGCCGACGATTCTTCCTTGGGCTCTGCCTTTGCGCCATTTGCGGAGCTCGATGCCGCCTTGGCCTCCTTCTTTGCCTTCTTCGCCTTCTTGTCGTCTTGCGCGCCCTTTGCGCCCAGCACGTCGCTCTTGGCGACAGCGACTTTGTACAGCGCGCGCCCGTAGTAGAATAGCAGTTCGGCGTTTTCGGGGGCCATCTCGCCGTTCAGCTCGGCCTGGATCTCGACGGCGTCGGCGTAGTGGTCGGCGGCGGCGGAGAAGTTCTTGAGCGAGTACTGCAGCGAGGCGGCTTGTGTGAGCTCCTCAAGCTTCTCCTTCGTCTTGGGCAGCTCCTCCGTCTCGGCGACTGGCGCGAGCGGCTCGTTGGTGGGTTCGGCCATGGTAGTGCTTGTGGAGTGATTGCGGCGCCTATGCGACTGCGAACTGAGTATTTGAGAGTAATCGGTCGGAGTGGTGTTGGTGTTGTTGACATGTGAGAGCTGCGGGAAAGATCTTTGGCAGCATGGCTAGCGTCGCGTGAGACGCGTCGCGTCGGCGCGTCCAACTTCAATTAAGCCTGGAACGGGCAATCCTCAAGATCCCGCCAAACACACAGCAACACACCATGGCGACAGCACGACGGCCAGAGAAGCCCTCGGCGGTGCCTGCAAACCCAATTCCCTCGTCGTCGCCCGCCTTCGGCACCCCAGTCCACCCTATCCACCCCCGCAGAACAGCCCCGATACGCGCCCCGCCAGCTCTGCAACCAAAAGCCAAACCCGCCGTCCTGCCCATATTGCTGCCCCCAGCGACGCTGCGCCCGCTCGCCTTCCGCACCTTCACCAAGAAACACAACCTCACCCTCACATCCTCGGCGCTCCAAGCACTTGCCACCTTCATCGGGAAGCACTGCGGCTCGGCATGGCGCGAAGAGGGTCTCGCAGAGAAAGTGCTCGAGGAGGTAGCAAAGAGCTGGAAGAAGTGCGGCGGCCAGGTCATCGTCGAGGGCGACAAGGATGTTTTCAAGGGCATCCTGCGCACGCTTGAGGGTGCCATGGAGGGCGGCCGAGTAGCCCAGGGCTCGAGTCTGGGCCGACAGAGCAGCTTCAACTTTGGCGCCGAGCAGGCGCTGCCGTCAAGGCCAGCGCTGGATGCTACGAGCAGCTTTGGCATGTCGAATCTGGACGTCGAGGACAAGGACGAGGAAGAGGAGCTGCTCAAGGACCCGCGAGAGTGGGTGAAGGTCATTGGGGCATTTGAGCAGCCGAAGCAGGTGTACAATGTGTCGCAGAGACACTTTGAGAAGTGCGTTGCTGCCGATTGCACAGTTACAGTGTGCTGACATTCCTAGATCTACTTCGAAACCTTCACTTTTCCCCAATCCCTCACACAAGACTGAGCTCTTCCGCCAGCGATACCATATCGTCCACCAGCGCATTCTGCGCAACGAGACCTTCCAGACACCTACCTTTAGCACAGCCCGGTCAGCGACACTGAGCAGAACCGGCTCCATCGCCACATCCCAGACTAACACCATAACACCCATCGCGAACCTGCTCGGCCGGACAGGAAGCACGCACTTACTTTTGGGCATGCTCGTCGTCTCACCAACAGGAGCACTTTCCCTCTCAGATCTTACTGGCACGATAGCGCTGGACATCCAGCATGCACGTCCAATACCGGAAAATGGTGCATACTTCGCACCTGGCATGATCGTCCTTGTCGATGGCAGCTACGAAGAAGACAACGGGATAGCATCGTCTAATCTCGGCGGCACAGGAGGCATAGGCGGCACCATCGGCGGCAAACTCCTCGCCTTCTCCATCGGCCATCCCCCGTGCGAAAGGCGAACAGCGACTCTGGGTGGTATCGACGAGCTCGACAAGTCGAGTCTGCAAGGTCCAGCATTCGGCTGGACAGACTTCCTCGGAGTAGGCTCGCAACGGGCGACCGGCTCACGCATGAACCGCATCTCAAACAATCTGATGACCTCCAGCGACCCCCATCAGATCGTCATAGCAGCGGATCTCCACCTCGACGCCCCGTCCACACTCAGTGCCCTCCGCACACTCCTGCGGACCTACTCACCCAGCACATCGAATCCGAACCCAATATACCCCCTTGCCATCGTCCTCATGGGCAACTTCTCCTCCAAAGCCACACTCGCCGGCGTTCCCGGCGCGGGCAGCATAGAATACAAGGAGCACTTTGACGCGTTGGCCTCGGTACTCGCTGACTTCCAACCGCTGATCGCACATACATCGCTCGTCTTCGTGCCGGGCGACAACGACGCCTGGCCGAGTGCTTTCTCAGCGGGCGCTGCGACGCCGTTACCGCGCAAACCGGTGCCGGCACTATTCACGAACAGAATCAGGAGGGCAGTTGCCGAAGCGAACCGCGAGGTTTGGGGAAGTGGGCGAGCAAAGGGGAAAGAAGGAGAAGTCCTCTGGACGTCCAACCCGAGTCGCATATCCGTGTTTGGTGTGAAGAGCGAGATGGTGCTCATGCGCGATGACCTCGCTGGACGACTACACAGGACGGCAATCCGGTTTCCAAAACCGCCGTCGGAGGACGAGGCGGATGAGGAGATGCCGTTTGCGCCCAGTCATGATGTAAATGAGGCTATGGATCTCGACCTCCCCGCCCCAAAGACAGTACAACCCCATCCTGAGCCGCCGGTCGATGCAGATACGCAGACTGCGCGCGCACTCACTCGCACCATCCTCTCTCAGTCCCATCTTAGCCCCTTCCCACTCAGCGTACGCCCGCTGCACTGGGACTTCGCGCACGCGCTGGGTCTGTATCCGCTGCCGTCGAGCCTGCTGCTGGCGGACAGTGAGGCCCCGGCCTTCGTGGTCAAGTACTGCGGATGCACTGTGATGAACCCCGGACCCATCGACGTCAGTCGTGGGAGCAAAGGGCGCGAGGGAAGGAGTCGGTGGGTCGAGTTTGACGTGCGTACGAACGCCGGTGTGGTCCGGAACGAGGGGTGATGTTCTCTGCCATATAGATATGTTTTAGCGAGTAATGATTCATGGACTTTATTTGAAGCTTGTGTCGAGTGCGCTGGACGATTTGTGATGGGACTGTTACCGTCCTCAACGTGAAGTGGATTCGTGGCAAGTGCACACGGCTCGACATCGCAAAAGCATCTTCCTTCGAGAACAGCTATTCAACATGATGATAGAGTAATGTCAGCTGTGTTTTTTGGAGGGGTGGGCAATGTGGAGTGGACGCTGTGCTATGAGACTGAACAGTACAAGCTTGACGTTGGTTAGGAGTATTGAGACCTGTCTAGCACATGTCCAATGAAGGTCTCGCTACACTGCTGCAAGCCAGTTGCATAGTTTACCAGCCGTGGGCTTCTGGACTGAAGCAGCTGTCCTGGGGAACGCTGACTCTTAGTAGAAGTCATGTCCATCACAGATCCGCAGATCTGACTGACTACGTGCTCAAGTCTCGCTTCAGCGACTCGCAACGATGACCAATTCTCTCCGCCTTGACTGACTATCACTTGTCATCGATGCTTCCATTTGCACGGCTCACAGCTGTGCTTCCCTCAAATCCGTTGCTTGACTCACTGCATAGCAATGATGGCAGAATGCTTGATCCCGTCCGTGCTCCAATTGGCACACCAAAATGGCAGCTGCGTACACCGAGTGGAAGCCACTAATAAGGAAGTTTGCTAACGCGTGAAGCTTAATTGACACACGCCTGCATGCCGCTGCTGATAAAAGGATTGGTGATAATCAAAGCTGAGTCATTCGAGGTTCTTGATGGAAGTGACGCCACGTCGACTACGCGCAGAACAGTCCACGAGCACTTCGGATCGCGAGACGAATGACAATATTATGATTTCAAACCAGATTGTTCAAGATGCACAAAGTGAGAGTGAGGTTGCTCGAACCAAATGTGGGGCCAGGTATGATAGCGATATCGGCAAATCTTCGCAACAGACGCGGGGTGCACATCCAATATTCTAGGGCTGCATCATCGAGCTTCGAGTCACCGCGCGACCCTGGATTTTGCCAACGTACAAATGTGAGCCATAACCTTGCGCCAGTCATAAAAGGCTCTCCCGCAATCTGCTTTGCATTGCAAGCTCTTACTCACACAATTGCAGCTGCACCGCTCACCATGGCCGACTCAAACCCCCCCGCGCAGCCCGCTGCAGCTCCCGCCGGCGAAAGCGCCGCCAATTTGCACAAAGATCCAGTCACCGGCGAGATGATCTCTAAGTCCGAGTTGAAGAAACGCATGAAGAAGCGAGAAGTAGAGCAGAAGAAGGCGGAGAAGGCGGCAGCTATGCCTGCCCGTCCCAAGGCCGAGAAGAAAGAGGCTGAGGTTGAGCTCAACCCGAACGTACGATCCCTTCCCTGTAGCTCCAGTCGAAACCAAGCTGACGTCTATACAGCAATATTTCGAGATCCGCAGTCAGCGCATCAATGCTCTGCGCAAGTCCAAGGACCCGAACCCGTCAGTCGTCCCCATTTACTCATGCAGAACAAGACCAAGCTAACATCACCAAGGTACCCCCATAAGTTTAACGCACATACGAGACTGCCCCATTTCCTCGAGGAACACAAGAACATGAAGCGCGGAGAAGAGGCTACTGACGTTGAAATCCGGATGGGCCTGCGAATTATGTCGATGCGCGTTGCGTCCGCCCACCTCCGCTTCTACGTTTGCAAGGCCGAAGGACGGACAATCCAAGTAATGTGCCAGTCTAACAATTCGAAGAGCAATGTACCGTTCGAAGAGCAGCACTCTCTGCTCCAGAGGGGTGACATAATCGGCGTCATCGGATGGCCTGGTGTGACCGCTCCCAAGAACCGCCCTGATGGTAAGTCGCAGTAAGGCTAATATAGAGGTAGAGACTGACGAATTTTGCAGGCGGCGACCTCTCCATCTTTGCCCAGGAGGTCATTCTCCTCACGCCTTGCTTGAGGATGTTGCCCACTGAGCACTTCGGATACAAGGACCAAGAACAGCGCTACCGCAACCGCTTCCTCGACCTGATCATGAACGACTCGACACGCGAGACGCTCATAACACGCACAGCGGTAGTGAAGGCAATCAGGAAATACTTGGATGACCGCGATTTCCTCGAAGTCCAGACACCCATGATGAACAAGACGGCTGGCGGAGCTACCGCAAAGCCGTTCAAGACCCACCACAATGAGTTGAACATGGACCTCTTCCTCCGTATCGCACCTGAACTCTTCCTGAAGGAGTTGGTTGTTGGCGGGCTCGACCGCGTTTATGAAATAGGGAGGTAGGTCATGTCATCCCTGACATCTATGTACTCTTCCATGCTTTCCGCGTGGCACGAGATTGATAGACTTGTACTTCACTCTGGCGCTCTGCTAACGGCTGGACAGACAGTTCCGCAACGAGGGAATAGATCTCACACACAATCCTGGCTAGTACCCTCCCCTTAAGTCAAATGAAGAGATCTCTAACAATCAATTCAGAGTTCACAACAGTGGAGTTTTATATGGCCTACGCAGACTACCACGACATCATTGAGATGACGGAGGAGATGGTGTCGGAGATGGTCTTCAAAATCAAAGGATCGTAAGTGTTTTTCTTCTCGACGATGCATACGATACTGACTTTTCCGTTGATACGAGACAACATTCACCACACAATCTGGTGAGGAGTACAAGGTCAACTGGGCCAGGCCATGGAAGCGCGTGGAAATGATCCCTGCGCTTGAGGAGGCTACAGGCGAGAAGGTGAGCATTTACGGCAACTTGAAAGGAACAACCGCTAAATTTAACAGTTCCCCCCCGCGGATACCCTTCATACCGACGAGGCCAACGAGTTCCTTCAGAAGGTCCTGAAGAAGATGAACGTGGAATGCTCAGCGCCTCGTGTATGCGAACCCTAGGATACCCCCTCTGAGACTCGATGCTAACTTTTTGTCAGACTAACGCGCGCATGATTGACAAGCTCGTGGGTGAGTTTGTTCTACTTACTACTATAAACTCTACACTCTATGTCCATACTGACAAGAATTAATAGGCGAGTTTATTGAAGAGGGGTGCATTAACCCGACGTTCATTGTCAGTATACCTGAATATAGTAGTGCGCAGTGCGCTAGGCTAACTGCGTTAATTAGACCGGCCATCCGGAGGTCATGTCGCCGCTTGCCAAGTACCATCGCGATATTCCCGGTCTCTGCGAGCGCGCCGAGGCGTTCGTCTGCAAGAAGGAAATCTGTAACTTCTACACCGAGTTGAACGATCCGTTCGACCAGAGGTTACGCTTCGAAGAGCAACTCAGGCAGAAAGAGCAGGGAGATGAGGAGGCACAAGGAATTGACGAGAAGTTTTGCGAAGCACTCGAGTTTGGCCTCCCTCCAACAGGTGGTTGGGGTATGTCCCAATCTATTCTTGAAATACAGGTCTTCTGCTAACTATACTCTAGGTCTCGGAGTGGATAGGCTAGTCATGTTCCTCACGTACGTCGACCGCGCAGACAAGAATAAGGGCTTCCGCGAACAGTCACTAATAAATGCACAGAAACAACTACAGCATCAAGGAAGTCTTGACCTTCCCCTTTATGAAGGACGTCGAGGAGCTGAAGAAGACTGCCGCCGAGGTTGCAGACATCGAGCCCAAGCCGGTGGAGGGCATTGGTAAGTCCATGCTAGACTTGAAGAGGTGCGCAACACTGATCATTTGTAGCCCACAAGTAAGCGTACATGAGCATTGCAGGCGCACAGGAAATATTGGAGTATCACATGAGCAACGCTTCATGAGAAACGGAAAACGAACTAGAACGCAATGGCAAAACATCAGAAGATCCACTACGACACGAATGGTGCAAACACAACCCAGCCCTCCCATCCTTCTGTGTGCTACTCGCTCGTTTTGAACTTTGTCTAGGGCGGAGCGATGACTCACACTCTTACCCAAACGTCCAACTTGAACGACTGAGCATCTCTGTCCAACGAGGCAACCGAGCTTGATCATTACCCAACAGCACTACGTTCATCAAATCAAGCGTACGATCGAAGGCAAGGGGGACAAACCAATACCAAGTACAACAAGCAGAGTGTTCGAGCAATTGTTCCAGGCTGAGATTTAGTCTCAATGCGAGGTGCTGACTTCGAACTACCTTACGATGTTCGCCAGCATGGCCCCGTTGCTACCTGCCATATAGCGACGTTGGATCACCGGGACATATTAGCACAACAGCGCCGATATAATTATGCGGTTTGCAATTGAGGATGGGTCGGATGTCGAGCTCACACTCGGCTCAAGGACTCAGCTTTCAGAGAGACGTATGTGGCGAGAGCCTAAGTCTATCTAAGTAAGGGGAAGGTACCAGAAGGATGCTACATGAGATTTTAGATAAAGTCCAGAGCCAAAAAGTTACCATGGAAGAGAGCCGTGCTTAGCCTACTTCAATGACAGTGCCAATGGCATGCAGTCTTGTCGCATTACATCTCTAGGCACCGATTGATATTCCCTAAAACATCAATCCAGCGACGATTGCGAGTACGCTGGCTTGAATTCAGCATAGAGCTTATTTGCCAACGGTAAGCCACACATAATATACATCACACATATCTTTGAACACTCCAGACCTTCGCCTGATCGTATACTAACCTCAGGCTATCCCGCGTTCGACAACACAGCATACTTACCTAATGCAGTAAGCATCTGCATAATGACATCACAGCCTTCACCCACCAGCATCCTCACGCCCGAAACGATCCCTGCAGAGCATATATACTACACATTCCACAGCCGATATGGCAGAAAGCGACGAGCAACCTCAGCAACTTATCAACGGCGAACTAAAACCACTATCCGGTATGGAAGCGACAAGCAATATCCCGGTCATCAAGAGCAAAGCCGAGTACCTCAAGGCTGTCATGTACGAAGGCGTACGTTCACTCTCAATACTCCTACCATCTCCGCGACCATCCTTTTTGCCTTGAATTTCTCAAAATTGAGTTCCTCAAGTTGCCCAGTTCAAGTCTTCCTCCTGCCTGCACCTCTTCCCTCTTACCCCCGCTGTGCCAATTGACACCCAGCAGGTAACCATCCTCGAAGGCACAGCGACATGGTGCAAGCAATGCAAAGTAATCGCGCCTGAAGTCGCCAAGATGGTCGACGAGTATCCGAATGTGAAGTTCTACCTCTACGACGTCGAAGAGTGTGAGGACGTTGCGCAAGAGCTAGGTGTTAGGAGCATGCCGACTTTTAGCATCTTCAAGGATGGAGATATCCAGGATGGCGTTACTGGGGCGAAGCCGAAGGAGATCAGGAAGGCGATCGAGGCGTGTTTATAGAACGACTGAGGGTGCTGAGGGGAATGGTGGGAGTTCAAGGGAGAATGCAGGCTATCAAACGCACGGCGAGAGAACGATCCTGGTCGAAGTATTCCAAAGTTGGGCAGCTTGATCGAGACTCACCTGCAGCTTTTGTTGGCTGCTCTGACCCTCTCTTTGTGCTCCCTGCATCGTTCGCGGCCCCCCTGCGCTCTTTTCTCCTCTCTTAATATCTTACATCTTGATGATTTTCTGGGGCAGCAGAGTTGTCAAATTCCATGACAAGCGCAGTGCACTTCATTCAATAGGCTGTACACGCTTAAGCCCCACCACCCTTGTTACTCGTGCAGCCACAGCCAGACCACGGGCGTCGCAGACCAAGAGCTGATGTGTATGTTCGAAGTCACTGCCTTTCCTTCAACATTCTGTACGTCCTGGCGAAATGTGTCTGCGTGAGGCATGGTGGAGTCTGCCTGCCTCCGTCTGCTTCTTCCGCCATGGGGGTGATGCTGGACAGATTCTCACCCACCTCCAGGGTGCACTTTCGTCACCCTGATGGCCTTGACGGCTAAGCATGCGCCCAGAGATCTCACCTTACTTGCGTGTCGAAAGCCTCTGCTGATAGATCTTTGAACGCACTGAGGATCACGCCAACATACTGCATTCGGCAGGTCTGCTTTACCGTCGATTACGCGAACAGGGTGTTCACCAGTACAGTCTTCCAGAAGCAGGTGCAGCTCCGTTGATGACATCGCGAATGACTCCAGATCAGCCGCCAGCCTCGTTCAGCTTGCCAGTTGAAGCAGGTCCGCTTGAGCGTCGATTGCTGCAGTAGGGGAGTGTCTGCTAATTCTGACCGAAAATGTCTTCGCTTCATCCTTTGACATGTTGGTGGATATCGCAATGAAGATCGATAATACCAGATTAGGCAGGTTTACTCGACTGTTGATCGCAGATGTAGGGGAACGTCTGCCAACATCCTTCAGAACAAGCCTCGCTTGGCTTCGAGCGCTCCGTGCGGACATCGATTGCATCCTTCGGTCACCGACTGAGTCGCGTCGAACATTTTGCTCCGATCAGGAAGAGTGAAGCCGGTTGCAGCAGCATCGATCAAGATCTCAAACACGATGTTGAGGATCAGGCGCAGAGTTCGCGTCCCATCAACCAGGCTCGCAGCGATCAAACGCCTCTGACGATGTCTGCTATGCTTCAGTATCTCGGATCCACAAGACCCACAGGCAAGCCGTTGACTCGGTAACGGATTCCTACCTTCATGAGGAGGTGGGCCATGGGGAGATGAAGTTCAATCAAACGACTCTAGGGTAAGATTAAGGAGCGCTGTGGCGATTGCACAAGATTGATGGCGACTCATCTCAACCACATCTCGATGTGCACTTCCAGAAACCATATCGGCATTCATGAGCAGCAGCAAGAAGCAGCGTTGTTTCTGGTGGCGTGTATGGACACTGCAGACAGGAGGATCGCTGTCATCGGTGCGACACAGCAACCGTTTGGTACCTGAGGGTCACAGGACGCCCTGAACAGTTGTGAGACATCAAAGACAACACCGCCGGCCGTGGAGGAGCACTTCCGCGGTTCACGGAATCTCTTGCGGTCGCTGATGAGTAGCGTGCATGTATTACGACAGCTGCATATACGAAACGTCGCTGCCGGCTGCAAGGCAGAGGCGAAGGGAACTCATCAGGCGGCCGTAGGATGCAACAGAAGTCGTGAAGTCGTGAAGTCATGAAGTCGTATTGTCCACATCAAGGGGCATCTGGGAGACGCAGCCTTCAAGCTGGTCCCACCCCGCCTGTCAAATCGGCCTGCAGCTGGCGGCTGTACTTCTCACCCAACCAAAATGCACAAACTACACGTTCGTAGATGCTTCGTCGCCCATGACATGACACAGGGGATATTTCGAGCCTTGCATGCGATCACACGTCACCTTCAATAAAGCATCGCTGAGTCCGTTGTCGAAAATGTCTTGTTGACAGCCAAAATCTATTTTTGTTTCGCACAGCCACAAGATGCGACCGAAGAAGCGTCGACAAGCGGACATGTGCCCTACCAGGGAAACAGTAAGCCAGGGGCCGCATTGGGTCTTTATTGACGAGCATCGAAGGTAGATGTGGTGAAGGCAGTCGAACAGCGGTCAAAGGCTCTGTGTTGGCAGGGCAGTCACAATGTCAAACGCGCTGGAGAGCAGCTGAACAAGCCCTTTGTCTGTCAAAGGGCAGCTCTTTGTGGGATACGAGACGCGCGACTTGGCGGATGTGCCTCGCGCCGTTGCTAGACTGAGCCACGACGGTCTCGAGCGCACGGGAGCCCTGCATTGTCGCATTCTTCAGCTCGTGAGATCCAGTGGTTCACCGTGGCCGAGCACGCGAGCGCAACGCATGTCTCGTAGCACAGTAGCACAGGCGGGTTAAAAGACATCAGCGCCTTCGCCCGCGCTCTCGCGCAGTATCTGCACTCTCTCTCAACACTCGCACATCGCCAATCTCTCTGAGGTTCTCGAACTTTGCCGCTCCTCGATCATCCTTCGATAGAGCTCACAGGCCCGCCGCGACCTTGCTAAAAAGTGGTACTAGCGCCGCGCGTCCCTGCTCCTTCGGGAAGACTGTCCAATTGCCCCTGCCCAACTCCAAGGCCAAGGTTTCAGCGAGGGCCCTAAACCTGCCATCTCTCCCCAACCCGTCTCCAGCGGTCTCCAGCTTCTCACACACTTGCTCGGCGCTTTCTTACGTCGATTGTCTCTCGTTTCACATTCGTCTTCTCCGCACAGCCAGCATCCCCCTCGGTTTTCCTGCTTCCTGCTTGCATCATCACTATCAGCGTTTCTGCCTCTCCACCAGCTTCTTCAGGCACGAGAAAGGTTGAACCTGCGGCCGACCCCGTTTAATCACTTCTCGGATTCCTTAGTACCGAACATTTCATATCGACAACTTATCACCGTATACGCATCTTGCATCGCCAGCGACTCCCGCCACCCGGACTCGACTCTCGACGACGCCTGCGGGCGCGAAGCCGGCTACCATGAAGTTCCACAGCTCGTACTCGAGCATGCTCGCACCATTTCTGCTGCTGGCCTCTGCGCCACTGGGTGCTCTTGCCAATGACGTTCTGAAGACCAACGGGTACAGCTCCTGTTTGAATGGCAACTCAGACATCAAAGTCAACAAGCTCGACATCGAGTTCGACCGAACAACCAAGAAGATCAAGTTCGATGTATCGGGAACTAACGAGAAGGAGCAGAAGGTCATGGCGACACTGAAGGTGAACGCTTATGGAAAGGAGGTCTACAGCAACACTTTCGACCCTTGTGAGGGAGACATGAAGGTCGATCAGCTGTGTCCAGGTACGTTGCTCGACACCACGGTTGTCCTACACGCGCTGACATGACATAGTGCCCGCTGGTACTTTCGGCGCTTCTGGAGAGCAGAGCATCCCCGACAAATACATCTCTCAGATTCCCGCAATCGCATTCAGCGTGCCTGACATCGACAGTCAAGCGACCATGCAGCTCACAGCCAAGGACGCTGGCACGGAACTCGCATGTATCACGTCGCAAGTCAGCAACGGCAAGTCTCTGTCAACAACAGGAGTATCATATATCGCGGCCGGTATTGCTGGTGCTGCTCTCGCAGTCGGAGGACTCTCTGCGCTGGCCGGTGCTGGCCAAGTTGGTGTCGCCCACTCGAGCCCTACATTTGGCGACGTCGTTTTCTGGTTCCAGGGCATGGCCATGAACGGCATGATGAGCGCTGACGTTCCCGGTGTCTACCGATCCTGGTCTAAGAACTTTGCATTCAGCACAGGTCTGGTTTATTGGGAGGGCATGCAGACATCTATCGATGGGTTCCGTGAGAAGACTGGAGGCAACCTGACGACCGACAGTGTCCAATTCTTGTCGAACGCCACACTTGTCCATGTGGACCAGAACATGACTTTGACCAAGCGTAGTTTCGACGGTATCAGCGATGTTCTCTTATGGACTCGTGATGAACTTGAGACCAATGTCAACGGCACAGCGGACAGCAGCGCCGACAACAAGATCGTCCACGCCGTCAAGGGTATCCAAGGATACGTCGAAGAGTACAAGATCCCCAACGGCAACACGTTCATGACCGTTCTTCTCTGGTTTGCGATTGTCATTGCTGCTATTACCGTCGGTATCCTGCTCCTCAAGGTCATTCTCGAAACCTGGGCTCTGTTCGGAACATTCCCGAAGCGTCTGACCAGCTTCCGTAAGCGTTACTGGTGGACTCTTGCGAAGACCATTACCAACTTGATCCTGCTCCTCTACGGTATCTGGACTCTGTACTGTGTCTATCAGTTCAAGAATGGAGATTCGTGGGCTGCGAAGGTCCTCGCTGGTGTGACACTGGCTGCTTTTACGGCGGTGCTGGCCTTCTTCACCTGGAAGATCTGGAGCATTGCACACAAGTACAAAAAGATGGAAGGCGACAACTCTGCCCTCTACGACGACAAGGAAGTCTGGCGTAAGTACTCTATCTTCTACGAGAACTACAAGAGGAGCTACTGGTGGATCTTCGTACCTGCTATCATCTACGCTTTCGCGCGTGGTTGTGTTATTGCCGGTGCCGATGGTCACGGTCTTGCCCAGGCTGCCGGCCAGCTCATCGTTGAAGCTCTCCTGCTCTGCGTCCTGCTGTGGGCCCGACCATACTCGCTCAAGTCTGGCAACTGGATCAACATCATTATCCAGGTCGTTCGTGTGTTGTCAGTCGTTTGCATCTTGGTCTTCGTGGAGGAGCTCGGTATGACGCAGACAACAAAGACGGTCACCGGTCTTGTTCTCGTCGTTGTGCAGGCTGTCTTGACTGGTGTTCTGGCTATTTTGATTGCAGTCAACGCTATCATCATCTGCTGCAAGGAGAACCCCCCACCGCAAGAAGAGAAAGGAAGCTGGTAAGTCTCATACTTTGATAACTCACGCCTTCAATCTAACAATCACACAGAGAAGGCTCGCGATCTCGACAACCTCACTCCGCTCGACGCTCGCAACTCGCTGCTCATGGACCCCCAGGAGTACAAGCGCAGCTCTCTTCCATCGCCGTTCGGACCTCGCGCCGCCGGCTACGATGCGGTACCTCTCGCCGAGCAGAACACCGCTTACAACAACGGCCGACGATTTGAAGAGGATCGCGGTCATCTTCTCGCCGATGCCTCGACATTCGGCAGAGCACCGAGCCACAACCCCAGCTTCAGCGACGACCGTGATCGCTCCTCGAGCCCGCAGCCACGACTGCCGGACCTCGACTTCGGTCACCAACAAACTGGCTTCGCTCAGCCAAACAACGCTCCTTGGCAGCCTCAACGAGGAAACCAGGGCGGTTACGCGTATTAGAGGAGGATTGATACCCAAAATGTTGTAAATCACGGGGGGGGTTGTACATTTTTCCTTTGTTTGCATGGTGGAGCGAGATCGAATCAGATTGGTCGATATTCGACATCTAGAGCGGCGAAATACCAACACACATAGTGTTCTGTCGGCAGGCCCTGGACATACAGCGACATTGCCAGGTGACTTGAACCATGACATGAACATTCTGATACAGCTTATTTGTAATCAATGATGCGGCCTGGGGCGCGCAGTGTAGCTGAGGTATTTTCTGTATGTAGGTTGGAGTAGAGGTACAATACTATTACACATGAAGATCATCCTATTCCCGGCTCGCTGCTGATCCAGGACTTCTTCTGGCATCTGCCAACCATACTGAGAGACCTGTTAGTCGCCGAAGGCTCCGGCAATTTGAAAGCCAAGTCTCACACAAAGAACGAAATGTTGGGAGCTAGCTTAGACACCCCTGAATCTAGCTGCCCAGAACCAGACCCTCCCTTCCGAAGACCTTGGACCGTAGCACCGTTCTGTACAAGCACTCGCCAACAAACTAGCCGTAGACGCAAAGCCTTGCTAACTGCCCTGTCGATGATGTATGCGGGTGCTGGGCAATAGTCTGCTTATCTGCAGCGCGCTGCAGCACGTTATCGCGCACGGCAGCGGCAGACCTGGCTATCGGAACTCCACATTGACCGTCTTTGCAGGTTTGTTCGAGTCTGCGAGCCCCTAGGCCGGCGACCCCGTACCCATGTACAATGTACTTTCCTTCGCGATGAGGCTGAAGCTGAGAGCGCGGCATGGCGCTTTTGGCAGCCGAGCTGCACCGGAAGTGGGTGCGCCTCCTGCAGGAACGACTTGACAAGACTGGCGGATCCCGCCAAAACAAGGCGATCTCCCGCGGCGCTCTCACAAGGTGCCTATTTCGGGCGCGCCACCACAGCCTAGAGAAACGCTATTTCACGCCTACAGATATCGATCACTCTAATGGACTCGCTAGGGACTGACAAAGGCTCGCTACGCTTTTGGGCCGAGAAGTCTGAAGAGTAGCGCGCAATGGCGCACCTGAGCGTTGAGGTAGGCTTCGATGATAAGGGTCTGGGTGCCAGCTTCCCTCTGCACGTTCTTGCTCCCTGACTTTTTCGCCTTCCGCAAACCTAGAAAGATCACACGGCGTCTGTTGCTCCTGCTGCGTTGACTTGACGAGCGTCCTTTCGTTTATTCATCCTTCCTGCGTCAATCCATCCCGACACGACTCTTACACCCATTTAATCTACTGCATATTGTGTAATCACCGATAGTAATATCCTCTCGCTTCAACACCGCAATCATGCGCTCGACCACTCTTTCCGCCGTTGCAGGCCTCGCAATCCTTGCACCTCTCACAGCCGCACAGTCGACCTCACCAAAGCGCGGTCTCTGCTATGTCCCATCCGACAAATACCCTAGCGATGACTCCATCTGGACACAGGGCGACCTGACATGGTACTACAACTACAAAGCCCAGCCTTCGGACGCCTACAAGAACAACAAGAACCTCCAATTCGTGCCCATGCTCTGGGGCGCATCAGATAGTGACACCGGCACCCCCTTTTACGACAGCGTCAAGAGCCAGATCGACGGCGGTGCAAACATCAGCTATGTCCTTGGCTTCAACGAGCCCGATGGTTCTCATGCAACCGGTGGCTCAGCACTCCCCGTCGACTTGGCCGCCGCCCGCTGGAAGGCCGAGATTGAGCCCCTCAAGAAGCTGGGTGTCAAGCTTGGCGCGCCTGCTGTCACTGGTGCTGCGTCGGGATGGGCGTGGTTGCAGAACTTCTTCACTGAGTGCGATGGCGGGTGCACGCCTGACTTTATCCCCGTGCACTGGTATGGCAACTTCGAGGGCATGATGAGTCACATTGGTCAGGTCATGTCTACGTACCCGAACATGACTGTCTGGGTCACGGAGTACAATCTCCCGAACCAGGATCTTAAGGCGACACAGGAGTTTTATAACATGACCAAGAACGCCATGGACGGATGGGAGTGAGTGGTCCCCTCCAAGAATTGGATGTTGAGCGGAGACTAACAATGAACAGCAACCTGACCCACTACTCGTACTTCGGCGCTTTCCGCAGCGATGTCTCGAATGTTGGACCCAACGCCGCCATGCTCACCCAGGATGGCAAGCTCACAGATATCGGCTCGTGGTATATGGGCGGCTTTTCGACAAACAACGTCCCCAAGGGCGCTGCTGGTCAAGTCCAGACAATCGGCATGATCGGTGCATCTGCCATGGCTCTATTCTGGGTTCTCTGGCTATAGGACGATCTCTTGGTACTTAATCTCGGCTGGCTGGCTGGCGGATCCCACTTGTTATTCGTGAACACTTTTACTTGGTCTACAGAAATCGTCATCAGGTTGGCTATCATCGCGTTGTCGGTCCTTTGTCTCTGGAAGTTGGGCGACTTCTATTTTGAGAACTACCTTGGACAGGACCTTCGCTTCGACACGGACCACATTGTTTATCGGAAGTGGTGGATCCTTACTGCACTATGGCCTTTCGTCGTGGCGATAGATCCGCTTCTCGAACATCCACTGTCGCAATTCATCGTTGCATCCACCCTAGTCACCGGAGCTGTCGTGGGGTATGGCTCATACCAGCGTGGACTCCTGAGGGCAGCTTTTGCAGAGACGAACCCGTTCCGCACGCGTCAGGATCTCCGCATTCAGCGAAACCGGAACGCCCAGCAGCATGCACAGCAGGACCATGCTGCTCTTATACAACATATTCAAAATACCCAAGGCACCGCATAGAATACACTAGTCACCCGGTACGGCGTTCGGAGGTTTCCATCACATTCGTAGATCCCACAATCAAGATTGCACAAGTTCGGAAAAACGCACTGTCTTTTGTTGAAACAATTCCATACTCTCTAATAATTTTGCAGAGGGTTGAACGCCGTACTGTGCAAGACAGCGACTTTGACCGACGGGTAGAAAAGTCTCTGTACCACCCTCGACGACTTACGCTACGTGCAACGTATTCTCACTCAATCTCCTCACTCTTTCCAATGGCAAAACCCCCTCAGTCATTGGCTCTTGGATCCTGGCGAGCGGTTCCTGTACTGTCAGCCCGGACATTGCATGCCTTCTCTTAAGCTTCCTTTGCGCATTCGACACTGGAAGCAGCTCAGAATGCCGCCGTGAAGGCCTTGGACTAGACATAGACAGTAGATTTTTCAGCTGATCCACCGTTCTCCCTCGTTTATCGTTCTTGATTCTATCAACCGGCACACTGGCAGAGTACCCAGGAGCGTCCGAGGTGTCAATATCCGACAACGCAAGCAGCGCTGGATCAATACAGCCCAGATCAACCGTCGCAGGCGTTGCAGTGGAAGGGACAAGATACCCGGGATCCTCAGCATCAGCCACCTCGACATCGAACACCGCGCTCGTCTGCACGAACTCAGTCTTCAGCGGTGATTTTGGCGACTCACTTCCTAGGGTCTTGCGACGCTGTGCACTCGCCTCGAGCGCGGGGCCCAGCGCGCCTACACTGCCTTCCACAACGGTATCCGGAAGAGGGGAGGTGACGAAACAGTCCTCGAGACTGGGGACGTCGATGGGCATATTCAGCACCGAGGTGTTAACCACGCAGCCATCGAAGGAGAATATTGTTCGCGTGGGTGAGGGCGAGGGCGTATGGATACCTACTCTCTTCCCCCACCGGCATTGCGAGGGGTAATCGCAATCCGTCCAGCAATCATTCGTCTTCCTTTCTTCCCCTATGCATGTCAAACCTGTTGCCCTTGCTCGTGCTGTACTCTTCACAGCGCGCCAAGAAGATCGTTTCCACCGTCCCCACGCCTTCCAGCCTAGATAGTCGAATTCGCTCACACACGCTTTGTGCCGCTTCGTTCTCTGCTTCGGCCCGTCGTGGCGCCATCTTTTCACCACTGTCGTCCCTGCGCAGAAGTGGTGTCCGTCGTCTAGACACCGCCGGGTTGCGCCCAGTGGGTACGCGGTGTGACATGTGTGACATGTCCATACCCACCGGAGAGGCGTGACAGGTTCTGGCAGTGCTGGTGCTGCGTTTGCATTTGTCGAGGCTGGTTTGGGTTGTGACTGGTGTTGGGCAGCGGGCGTGAGCGGGCTGAGGGGGAAAAGGGCGAGGGCGGGATGGAGAGGTGGGATGGCT
Organism: Didymella sp. IMI 355093; assembly: GCA_027946495.1. Classification (NCBI taxonomy): domain Eukaryota; kingdom Fungi; phylum Ascomycota; class Dothideomycetes; order Pleosporales; family Didymellaceae; genus Didymella; species Didymella sp. IMI 355093. The sequence continues at coordinate 517,903 of JAPEUZ010000003.1, forward strand.
TGAAGGGGGCTGGGTGGATTCTGAGGCGATGTTGTGACATCTCGAATCTCTATGAGTGCGGGTGTCGAGGTAAGAGGGTTGGGGTAGCTCGAGCCCGTCGTGAGCCCGTCGTGAGTGTTCTGTCCAGTCGAGAATCAGACAAGTCGTGCTTTGCCCGAGCCTGGAAGTTGTGGATATCGTCAGAAATCTGCGGATCTTGTATTCAATATCACAGTAGGTATACCGCAGATGTGCGAATCTATGACCGTCAGTGTTTGCGGTTCTTCCTTTGTCATTCGATCGGCGAGGTTGAGACAAAGGTTCACGAAGACGTGATTGTTGTCCGTGCACTACCAAAATAGTCGGCACTTTGATGCCTTGCTTTGTTCGATTGTTCGCGTTCAAACTACTCAAGTTCCATGTGGATGGCAGATGACAATGTGGCGCTCTTTGTCTGTGGCTCATCTGGGCCGGTCGAAGGCTTTTATTTACCTGTTCCTATAGAATGGTGGTGCCGCGTGAACTACGCATGCTAGAGCAGTGACGTATGGTCTTGCCTGGATGTACAGCATATGGGAGCTGTGAGCTGTTGATGCCCCGGCCAAGCCTATTTGGGTGCATAACGTACTCTTCGAGTCGCGATCGGTTGCTTAGAATACTCTACTATACTATACACGCTCAAGATAGTCAAGTCTAACCTAACTCCATTGCATTCAACTACCTCTCTACACGAATAAGATATCTACCCAAACAATCACACTCTATCAATCATCACTACATACAAGAGACAACGCTACCGCCATTACCATTAGTCATAATCCGATGCCTCGTGTCCGATTTTGGACAGCATTGGGAGGCCCATCGGTAATCAGCCCTCATTGTTGCTCGCCACTGTCCCGGCCATAGACCGTCCGCTTCGCTCAAGGTCAAAGCTTTAGAGCGCTCAATCGTTCCCGCCAATCCAACAAACCCACTGCGAATCCCAGAGTTGTCCGCTTCTACTCCTGTCCCTCGACGCCATCTCCGTCCTCACAATCAAGCACATCGTCCCACTCTTCGCCTTCTGACCCCGCCTCAGCTTCTGATGTGCCATCAGCGCCAACTACAGCCCTGTTGTAGGGCGCAGCATATGAGCGATCCCATGGGTTCCCCCGTCCCGGCCTGCCTTTATCGAGCGCATTATCGCGATATTTGTCGAAGTAGCTGCGCCAGTCGGCATACTCGTCTTGTGGTTGAGCAGGGAGGCTTGCGGTCGGTACGGACGCGCTGGGCTCGTAGTTGATCCAGTGGGACGCCGGGTCTGTGTAGGGCGCTTCGACTGGTGTTGAGGCTGACTGGTCTTGTGCTGGGGGCGCTGGCTCGGGTGTTTGTGCAGCTTGGACTTGTTCCTGCTGGAAACTTTGGGGCTGTGGTTGCTGCTGTGGTTGCTGCTGTGGTTGCTGCTGTGGTTGCTGCTGTGGTTGCTGCTGTGGTTGCTGCTGTGGTTGCTGGGTCGGCTGCGGCTGTGGAGCGATCTGAGTAGGCTGTGCGGGAGCTGGGGCGTCATAGCTCGGCGCTGCTTCTTGCTGAGAAGGCGGGGACTGCTGCTGCTCCAGCTGCTGTGGCGGGTACTGCGGCGCTGTGTCCTGCTCAGCTTTTGCTGCGCCGAGGTTGAGCATGGATGCGGAGTATGCGAGGTACCAGGTACGACTAGCACCGCCGTCGAGAGAACCGTAATCGAAGTTGTCGCTGGCGAAGTAGTTGTAGCTCGTCTGGGGGTCGATGAGCGCTAGGTTGGCATACAAGATTCCTCGCCAGCCTCCGGCGACCTGGTCGACGCGGCCGTTGCTGAAATACGTGTTCCATTCCTCGGTGACGAAGTCTTTGGGGCGAGTATATGCAGAGCTAGGGTTTAGCGGGATCATGTGGATGCCCTGGATGTATTCGATGTTGCTACCGAAGTATGTGGTGTGGTCAACCTTGTTCTCAAACAGGATGCCGGTTACTTTGTTGAAGAGGAATTGCGCTGGCTGATTCTTGTTGTCAGACTTCAGCAAGAAATAGTTGTTGACGCTGCGAGCTTGGACAGCAAGTTGCAGATTACCACGAGCCTCCGTATTGGCGTCACCGGAGATCTTTCCCCACATCTTGAGCGCAAAGGTCGCGAAGGTATCTTCTGATGTGGATTCTTGATCCTTGCCATCACCGGATTCGAAGAGACCCTTCGCCCAAGAGTGACCGTGGAACCAGTCGAAAGAGCGTGAGAATGGGAAGTAATCATCAGTTACTGGGTTGGCGTAGTCGCGGACGAGCGTATTGACCCACTGCCTGTTGATGCCTTCATCGAGCCAAGATGGATCCAGATGACCGATGACTGCGGCAGTGTATACGAAATAGCCATAATGGAAGTGATGGTCGTTGTAAGCAGTGTTACCAAAGTCCAGACCCAAGTCTCGAGTAGGTGATCTGTAAGACGCACCAGATACTACACCCTTCCACACGGTATCGTAAACGAGAGGCTCAGGCTGCGTGTTGTTAACGAACACATTGAAGGCATCTTTGAGTTTGTCGAGACCTGCAGCAGCGAGGTTGCTGTTCCCAGCCATCGTCTGCATGGTATAGACGACGCCGGCAAATTTCGCAAGTCCCTTGCCGGAGTAGTACATACTGTTCAGGCTAGTCTGTGAGATGAAATCCTGCCTCAACTCAGTAGTGCCCGCGGCATTGACAAGTTGAAGCGCGGATGCAGCCAGGTTCACATTCTCTGTACCGCCTTGAGCGCCATTGGCAGCCTTGGCCCAAGGTGCAAAGCCAATAGTCGTAGGAAGATCAGGCTCAATCATGGTGAACCTGTCTGCTTGGACTGCTGTGGCCGTGCCTTTTGTGGTTGTGATTAATTGGATACCGGTCATGGCACCTCGTGTCTCCTGATCAAATGATTCAACATGGTGCGGTAGAGCGTACATGATCAGAGGCCGACTGGTTATTCCTTGCTTGGTCCAAGACAGGCTATAGCTTCCCGATGCACCGTTGACTGAGCCGGAGACGATTGCTTCAGTCGCGTATGTACCGGCACTGCCATCGAACTTGCGCTCGCCTTCCGGGCCGGCCGGATTCTTGGTGACTTGAACTAGACCCACGAATGCCTCTGGACCACGGATGGTGCCACCCCCAACCAACGTCATGGGCGGGACACCATCAGCGCGAAGGGGTGTAACATACAGGAGCCACGAGGAGCCATCCTCAAGCTGGCAGTTCCACTTGAAAGTGGTATTGTGGTCATCGACGGGTCCAGCGTACCTCAAGTCGCGGAAGAAGACACCGCTAGCAAGCACGGGTTGAGCGTTGTCGTAGACTGCAGTGATCATACCCATACCTTGGACCACAGGTACAGACATTAAGGTCTTTGCTCCGGGCGATGCAGCGAAGTTGGCATAGACCGAAAACGCCTTTAAATTATCGACGTTCATGACAGTTCCTTCCCTCAATTCTGCCGCAGACAGTGCCACATGCTGAATGCCGATAGGTGAGATGAAGTATTGCGGACTACTGGGGTTGGGACCGAACGCAAATTGGCTACGTTCAGTATGACTGATAGCCATGCCATAAGTACCTCCTCGACCCTGCGCCCAGGATAAAGAGTAAGGATGCGTCCATACTGACTGGCCCCTGCTGCCGAGGAAGAAGTTGGCGTAGAATTTGTTCGTCTGAACAGGTACGTTGCCGTCGAGTATGTTCTGCTTCTGCACAGGATGGTCGTCTCTGAATGGTATTGAAGGTGCTGGTACTTGAGTGGCTAATGGCAATGGCGAAAAGATGTTTCGTGACGGTAGTCCGACTGGCTCTGTAGGACCTGGATTGAGACCGCTCTCTTCAGGACACAACGGATCGGTAGTTTTGGTTTCACTAGGCGGATCAGCAGGATCTCTGGTAATACCACCGTTGGTAGGAAGAGCAGTCAAGATAGTCTGTACATGCATTAACTTCGGGCTGCTTTGTAGGTAAGTTACAGTAGAACGTACCCCTGTGAGCGAGGGGCGAGACGTGACTGTCGCAGTCTGCAGCGATCTGATGGCCGTGCTGTAACTGGTCGTCGCTTCGAGACTTGTAGCTACGGAGATAGCTTGTCGTTTGAGATCTCCTGCCGGATGGGTGAAAACGAATGTAAGCTGGCTTACTGCCAGCAGCAAAGACAGCTTTGCCATCTCGCGCAAATGAACAAGCGACTATCGAGAGACAGAGTCTCGGACAGTGGAAAGGGTTCGGGCGAGGGGTTCAGTTTGTTATGGTACCGGTACGCCGGGGGATTGAACCGAGGAATGAAGTTGCTGAGGGAGGATTCCATACCGCGTCTTCATGCCCTATATAGTCAATAAATTGGTTCCCTAGACAGTAAGACAAACCATGCTCCATGTGAGAGGCGCCGTTGACGCGCTCATCTGGCAGGTCCGCTCGAAGGGTTGAGACATGAACTTCATGCGCGCTGGTTGGAGAGTCCCCAACAACGCCGAGGTTACCCAAGAAGACCGATGAAATGCAGGTACCTTTGCGACAGGTCACACAAGTCGCTTCTAGTCCCTGAAACCGTAGTACCTTAATTCCAAAGTCCATTTTCTGGGAGGAGCTAAATATGTGTCACGATACATCGTGTGCGGTACGGGCCGCCCAGATTTGACATCTAGTCGACTGTGGGCGTAGTTCATCGCGAACTCTTAGACCTTGAGAAAGATGCTGACAGACCAGGCGTAAAGATCCGCGTCAAATCCGCCTCGCAAAACGATCGCGAAGCCCCGCAGAGGTGCCCAGAGAGCTCTGAGTCCACCTGACCCTGATTCGGTGCTGCAACGATCCATGGGATCTTTGCTTGTCCAGAATAGGCTACAGGATGTGGGGAATTAAGTAGAACTGACACTCCGACACTGAACTAATACTTGGGCTCTTGTCTGGTGATTGGCTTGCTTCCCTTACTCGAAGTCATGTTAGTTTGCCAGGTGCGCATCAGGACGCTCGACGGTTGTGAACAGCGCAGTCATTGCACCAACGAGGTCAACGCTCTGGATCGGCATATGTGATGAGTCCTTCGGGGCAAAATGTCGGCATAGTCACATTGGTGTCCAAACCGGGAGGCTGCTGATTCCGAGCCCATCCAGAGCTGTTGAGAAGGCCGTGACTAAGGTAACAATGGCTATGTCAAGACAGCTCCTACGGTCGACCATAGAGCGATACCGAGGCGGCGAAGAGCTTGCGATTTGATGGGAAAGCCTGCGATGGCCAGATGAGGCGGGGGAGTGATCTGCATATCCAAGGCGAGGTCCAGTGCGATGTGATGGGCGTGAGACCGAGAGGCAGGTGCACAAGACCTTCGGCTGCCGGCAGTGTCGCTCGTCCCCGAGATCAGATCTCGAGACCTCTGAGACATGCCTCTTCTAGTCTGAAGGCACTGCTGTGCGACCACAAGCGCGCGTGGCAACCGAGTACAAGGCAAAGACTCAGGCGCGCCGTTGAGAGGTAGAGTGCGGTACTGTAGGACGCTGCCTCGGCTTGTCCATTTCGAGGGAGACAACGTCCTTAGGAGTCTTCAAAACACTTTCCCCGTCCGTGGTAGGGAACAAGGGCGTCGAAGACGATCGCACTGGAAAGAAGGTTCGGGATGCCTATCCAGCCCAGAACGAGACAGTTCTGTGGTGCTAGACGGCCGCTCAGCCACACCTGCGCGTTTCCGGAGTTAAGGTTCTGGCAGGTGCTGGCGGAGCTGACGCCACGATGAGCGCATACATATCGTCCAGCACGCAGCAACGACTTTGACTTGGCCTACAAACACACAGCCTCACAATCAATCAATCAATCCCATTCAAGGCCAACTCCCAGAGTCAACACCTCGCACAGATCTTCTCTACCGCTAGCATCCCAAACCTCACATAGCGCGACCCATGATGTCGGGCACACAGCACCCACACGAGCCCCCACCGTCCTACGAGAGCGCCACTGGTAGCTCGTCGACACAGCCTACGCCAGGCCTGGCTCGCGTCTCTACCGACGAGCCCGGAGCGCGCACAGAACGGAATGGCATTCCCATGGAGCGACGACGCTCCATGGAGGACGAGCTGCGACCGCTCCCAGAAGGCTGGGTACGGACGTTCGATCCGGAGAGCCACCACCAGTTCTTCGTCGACACCAAGGCGAGCCCGCCACGCTCGATCTGGACGCACCCGTACGACGACGAGCAGTACCTTAGTACGCTGAGCCCGGAGGAGCGCAAGCAGCATAGTCGCATGAAGCGCTCCGTTACACTCGAGGATCTCGCCGCCGAGGACTCCGATGATGACCACGAACTCCCACCACGACCTACGACAGGGCGCGGCAAGAGCGCCGAGCCAGGGCTCACAGGCTTCCACAAGTTCTCCCGCAAGCTGAAAGACAAGGTCACCGGGTCAACGCATACGGAGCGTGAACAGCAGCGCGCACGTCGCGCAGAGCAGGAGCGTCGTGCCTACCAGGCGCATCTCCGTGCTCGTCAAGCCCTCATGCGCGCTATGGAGACCGGCGAACCTCAATTCCTTTGCAAAGATGGACAAGGCAAAGACGTCTACGTCACACCGCCCAGCGGGTATGCACCCCGCGGCGCCTATGGCTACAACCCTTACGGCAGTCCATACGGAGGATACCAGCCTGGCGTACGGTATATGCGTCCGGCGACTCCGTACGGCAGACCTTACGGTTACGGATACGGTAAGTCATCTCACCTCTTGCCACTGAGACAATGCTAACATGACCAGGCGGTGGTGCTGGATTGCCGATCGCAGCTGGCTTTCTCGGCGGTGCTCTTCTCGGAGGCGCCTTGTTCTAGACAGTACAAAGGTTCTGGGGAGTCCTTCGTTGAGACACAACAGCAGGCGAGCGAAACATTAAGACTGGAAACGATGCAGTCGCACAATGCACGAGATATCGCTTTACGACCGTAGAGATTAATGAGACACGAATTGAGTTCAAGTTCATCTGCATGTGAAGTTCGGCGATCGACCTCGAGCTTAGGGCACGTGCCATCGGTAATCGGCAAAACCCAAAGACCGGCCTTAGCGCGCACCGTCAATTTGACCTAGCAAAACTTCAGAAGGCGGATCGTCCGTTGTTCACGATACTAACTCAACAGCCGTCAACATGCCTACCAGGTCAGCAGCCCCGCGCGCACGCATCGCAACCGCCTCTAACATGTCTTTAGATTGAGCAACACCCGCAAGCACCGCGGTCACGTTTCCGCCGGTCACGGACGTGTCGGAAAGCACAGGAAGCATCCCGGAGGTCGTGGTATGGCTGGTGGTCAGCACCACCACAGGACCAACATCGACAAGTACCACCCTGGTTACTTCGGAAAGGTTGGTATGCGCTACTGTAAGTAACAACCACGCCCGCCAGCTACTCGGGCACACTCTAATAGGCGCGCAGTCCACAAGCAGCAGAACCACTTCTGGAAGCCCGTCATCAACCTCGACAAGCTCTGGTCGCTCGTCCCCGCTGAGAAGCGTGAGGAGTACCTCGCCAAGAAGGGCGACAAGGCCCCCGTCCTCAACCTCCTCGACTTCGGTTACTCCAAGGTCCTCGGCAAGGGCCGCCTCCCCGAGGTCCCCATCGTTGTCCGCGCCCGCTACTTCTCCGCTGAGGCCGAGAAGAAGATCAAGGAGGCCGGCGGTGTTGTCCAGCTCGTCGCATAAGCGCTCTCCCCGGGTGGACCAACTGGTTATCGGCATGAACACGCATGACTTCACGGCGTCAGGATGGATACGGATAAAAGCATTTTGATGAGTGGAGGATTAGGGTCCGTGTGCCGACAGGCCGCGGAGCCCTTGCAGCGTGGTGGCTGAGGAATGGTGATTCATAGCGAATACATCCATTACCTGAACAAACCTCCCAGCTCGATGAGCTGCACTCTTTGAGTGATTGCGGCATGCTGCAAGGGATCCCACATGGTTATGCTGTGATGTCGTGATACCGGCTGTGACTCTCGAAATTGTGACGTTGAACATCTTTTTGAAGACGTCCCTGTGGCAGCTGCACAGGGAGCTCAACCTGTCGAAGTGCCCGCGCAGGTCTTCGTCAACTGCTTGCCTTGCGTAAGTAACTGAAGAAGGTTTCCATTCACGTGCTGGGCAGGATGTCCTGGGTATATGTCGCCTGCTGGACGCTCCCTCAGAACAGTAACCCATTCCACATCAATCCAGATCGCATAGATCTCTCCGCTGTCCGCTCGAAGCAGCCAGAAAGAATTCAAGTACCCAGACGCTTTACAGGTCAAAAGTCAACCGCTTGATCGTATGTCAGTCTCATCTTCGCCGTTTCTGATTGGCCATACAGTTGGTCCTCGCCAGATGGTCGTCATGACCGATTCCATGTCGTTCGTCCTGGTCCGTTGGCTCAGCCTGGACGTCCTCATCCCCCTCATCAACACTACCAAGCATTCCCAGCTTGTTCGTCTTCAACCTGCGCTCCTTCTGTCTGAGGCCGGGTTTGAGACGCATCCTGTAGTCTGGTAGGACACGTCCAACCATCAACAATGATCAAGTCTGTCTGGCCAGCCAGGCTTTCGCGAGCGATCCGTTGCCGAGATCTAACACGCAGTCGCGTCCCAACTATCGGTCTTGGGATATGCGAGTCCGCATCGCTTGCATCCCGACACACAGCTAACGCACTGCTTCCGCGCAGCCCTCCACTCATCGGTTCGTTCCACACGAGCTGAGCGCTGGACGCACTCGATGTGTCGGCCTCCCGAGCAGAAGGACAGTCAACGGCGTCGTTTGCCGCTTTCCTCGTTTCCCATGCGGCGAACCAGTTCCGCACCTTTATGGCCCTAGCCTCTGACTGCTCGCGTGGCGTATCCTCTCCCTTTGTCGTATTTCGAAGGCGGGCAGGTAACGAGTGCATCGGGCGTACGCAAGTGGGAGGTCTCAGGCTGGAGACCTTTGAAGATTCTCCATGTGTCTCTCCAGGATACAGCTGATGATGAGCAAGGCCGTGATCTCGCTTGTCTACGTCAGACAGTTTCGATCTGAGCCACTCCCCGGGCTCTGGTGCTCTTGAGCTGAGCAGATGGGTGTCGGCCTGAAGGTCTCCGGGCTGCTCTGGCATGGCAAGTTGTCTGCTCGCTCGGTCCTGCGATTCCCTTGCGCTCCTCACTGCATCTTGCGTTACATGCGGTAAGGTCCTCACAGGCGCCGATTTCTGCTCAGAACCTTCTACCCGCTCATCCTCCTTCTCCTCTTCAATGGCCCCAAGTGCTCTTTCCTCCACACCAGAAGGTATCGCTTGTTGTATGCAGGCGATCCTAGCTCTTATCTGGCGCAATTTCTCATCCAACGAGGGTCCTCGTCCATTGAACGGGGCTCCAGCCAGGCGGTGTTCATTCCCTTCTTGCCTATGCTTATATCCCAGAACTCTAGCGTCGCCCTGACATCGAGCAGGTGTATCCCGATTGTCTCCTCGCGGCTCGTTCGAGCTCCATTGTTCGGGTGAGAGGAATCCAGCGTTCTTGTCCTCTGTTATCTCTCCACCCACTCCACCTACACTCCGATGCTCGGTATCCCTCCTCCCCACCGGCGTAAACACGGTAGCCTCCAGAAACCCCGGATCCGCCGAACACGGCCACGTAAACCCATCACCCACACGCGCCGCGCCAGCATCGCCCGTCCGCCACTCGGCCATATCCCCACCCGGCTCTGAAGACCGTCTATCCTCATCGCCCAGCGTAGGAAGCCCCGACTTAGTCGACCTACTCGACAGCATACCAACCCTAACGTTATCATTATCCTCGCGACAGCACCAAAACGGTCGGCTTCTCGGCGACCAGATCGCGAACTTGTGTCTTCCTCTCGGCACTGGGTATGCTACCTTGAGCGAATGTGGGTATCCAGGGGCGGTAGGCGTGGTGCCCAGATCGAATGCTATATGCACCGCAGTGTCGTCCGTGTTCTGGAGTGCACTGCTAGGATGCGCGGTCGCGAGTGCAGTCGCTGAACTGCGCAGTACGTCGTTGTTGGGTTGTGCAGCGCCGGTCGCCCTGATGGGCGTCCTGATGGGGAGTCTGCTGCACACTTCGGGGCCAGCGGTACGTGTGCGTCTGACTCTGTACCTTGCAGGTAGCAATGTTGTCGTTGTTGTCGGCTCAACCTGCGGGTCTTCATCTCGTGGCTTCTGCTGCTCTTGTTGCTGATCTTCCTGCATCCTGTTTTCCCCAGCGATCTGTATCTCGTCCCTTACACGCTTTCCCAGTCTCCTCCCAAGAGAGCGCTTCAAGCTCTTCCAAGTCCCGTCTTTCTTCTTCTCTTTCCTCTTCGTTGTCACACCAGCGGAGAAGTCTTCAGCTTTAGTTTCGGCTACAGCTTCAATATCTCGAACCTTCTGCCGTCGTTTCTGCTGCTCCTGCTGCTCATGCTGCTGCTGCGGCGCATCGTCTTCTGGATCATGCTGCGTCGACTGTCCCTCAGCATCTCCAACTTTCTTCAACTCGAGCGCAACATCCCCCGCAACCTTGTGACCAAGTGACCGCTTGATACCCCTCTTCAGGCTGTCGAACCTCTTCTCCATGATGATAAAGTGGCAGCTGCAAAAATATCGAATAATTCCAGGGTACAATCTGCGTGACTTCGAGTGTAGCGTTTATGATGTGGTTGGTCGAGTGCGATGCTGGCTAAATTGTGCGCAATGGGGACAGTATCTGGAAGAGAAGACAAGGTAGCAGATGTCTGAAGGGAAGTACACAGCGGTACTTCTCGGCTCATTTCCGACGCTCGACCCTGTGATGCTCATACGGCAATAGTGTGGCAGTTGTGATAATATTCAACTAGCGCAACATTGGGTCAGGGCCTGAAGGGTCTCCCAACAACACAGCCATGGAAGGGGTGCCAACCAACTGAATGACGACGCAAACATGATAATGGATTGATACCCACCATCTAGGTTATCCCGCCTTCTTCGTAGGTAAAAGTTCTTGAAGTGTCCTCTCAGCGACATCGGCCTCCACCGTGCCTTCGGGACTTCTCGCCATCATCTGCCCTACGAACCACTTGATCTTCTTATCCTGACCCTTCTCAACAATGTCCCTGACCATGTCTGGTTTCTCGTCCAACAGAGTCTGGGCAAGACTGCGATACTCTTCAGGCGCGAGCGGTCGTAGTTGCATGTTGTAGTCCTCGATGAGTTGATCGATGTCCCGCTCGTCACCCTCGAATTTCTCTGCCAGCAGCTTTTTGGCTGACCGTGATGTGATACGCTTCTCCAGCAGTTGCTGGACGATTGAAACAAGGACTCCGGGTGGTACGCGGTCCGCTGACCACTCTTCATCTTTGAACAGACTGCCAAGCTCCATCAGAACCCTTTATACCGTCAGCATCGGGTTAGTCAGATGTGGGCGACGTTGACGTACCAATTGCCTACTGCCTTGCCGAGCGTTGGAAACTTTGGATCGCTTGGCTTGATTGTCCGGGTCCTTGCAAGCTGGTTCGTGACCTCGAAAAAATACTCCAAACGGTCGCCATTGTCAAATGATAAAAGTGTTCCGGCGTCTTTAATTGACAGCCCGTACTTCTCCACCAGCACGTTGACGACTCGGTCGGGGAGCACGGGTAGGTTTGTCCGAAGATGGTCAATCAGGTCCTGGTCAGGGTCAGCGCTGCCCAACTTGATACCGTATCAAACTGCATACCTGAGCGATGAAAACGGGTGAGATGTCTGGGTCGGGCATGTATCGATAGTCGATCTCTCCCTCCTTTCCGCGTAGGCGTTTCGTAGTCTTGCTGCCCATGGTCCAGCCCCGGGTTTCGCCCTCGACAGCTCCGCCGCTCTCGATGAGCTCAATCTGTCGGTCACGCTCAGCGATGATGGCGTCTTCTACAGCCTTGACACTAGCCAAGTTCTTGATCTCGGTCCGCTGTCCAAGACCAGTCACGCCAGAGTATGATAGACCTTCCCCGGTTGTAGTCTGACCCCGCTCGCGTATCGAGACGTTGACATCGGCACGTAGTCCGCCCATCTCCATACCTGCTGTGCACGCATCCACGGTCTTGAGGATTGCCTGGATTTTGCGGACGCACGCAGCGGCGACGAGAGGGTCGTGGATATGGGGTAACGTGATAATCTCGATGAGAGGGTGCGAGACACGGTTGAAGTCGAGTAGGTGTGTCGAAGGTGGCTGCTGCACTGTCTTGGCTGTATCTTGTTCCATCTGCACCTGCTTGATGCCTATCTTGATGGGACAATCCTCGGGCGCGGAGCCGGCAGGGAAGTCGTGGGGAAACAGTGTGATGTGTCCATCGGTCGCGAACGGCTCATAGTACTGGGTGATCTGGTAACCGTTCGGCTGGTCCTGGTAGAAGTAGTGCTTGCGGTCGAAGCTGCTCCTCGGTTGTATTGTACAGTCGAACGCAAGGGCAGCGCGCAGAGCAGGTATGAGGGTCTCCTTTTGGAAGTGCGGCTGACTGCCGGGAAAGGCGACATCGAAGAGGGAAGCGTGGGTGTTTGGCGCATCGCCAATTGACGTTACAGCGCCCGAGAAGAGCTTCCGCGCTGTGTTCAACTCGGCGTGTATCTCGATGCCCACTGTCAACTCCCACTTCTCCAATCGAGGGTCAACAGCCTTCTTGGAGTGACTGCCGCCCTTTGACATCTTCTTCTGTTGTTTGGCGGCATCTTTGAGGGCTTTGCGAAAAGGTGTGTCGTCTTGCGCTGGCGGCTGGCTGGCTGTTTGGAGGGCGCGCTTATGAGTTTGTATAGAGTGTGGCCCTGAGGCCAGTGGCAGCTGTTTAGCCCGGCGCAAGCATGACTGACAGACGTACGGTCGCCTGGAGACAGCGACGAAAGCGTTGCGTGTGTTGTTGGCAAGCATCGTGTGACGTCTGCGGAGCTGCAGCTCGCGATGCAACGAACAATTGCGGCGTCCGTGCTCACCTCCGCTGCCCGCACCTCGACCATTACCGTCACTCACGCACGACTTCAATGGAGACGCACTTCTCCCGACGAGATACCTTCTCGAGTAAGACTGTCAACTTAATGACAAGCCACCGCAATACAGCCTCTCGCTTACCCTCCGACGTCGTCGACCGCAAAGCCTCTTTGATCTCGAGCTTGTTTTGGTTCAAGGAAGCCCCGTCAGTCTGATTTGGTTGCTCAGATATGGACGACTTCGGCGTCGCTGCTGACATTGCCTCTGAAGAACTCTCGGTGGTGCACCGTGGGTCGCCGGAGCTGACGTGAACCGTCGTTGGCGCGTAGACGTGATAGTGGCAGGTAATTGTCTGATGCACTGTCGACGTGCCGTCTTTGTCTTGTTCAGCAGTGCTCATCCCAGGAGCACCGGCAAAACCTGCAGTGGCCATCAGAAACCACGAGGATCTCTCTCTGTCTTTTCCTGCGCTCGTTCTTGGGTAAGCGACAGTGTGCTCGTAATCTTCTGTATCGATCGCGGTATCGAATCCAAGCTTCGCCTTCGTCTTCGACGTTGGCTGCTACGGGGTTGAAATCACCGGGGTGAATGTAGACACCTGGCCAACGAAGGATGTCAGGATCTCGTCGCTCGGAGACCTCACTGGCAAACCGCACACTGCCCATCAGGTAGGCTTACGGGCGACTTTGAGCTTGGCCCTGTCGATCAAGTCTCTCGCTTTCGCCCTGTACTTCGCTCGCTTCTCCTTTCGATGCGCTTTTCGCTCTTGGCGGGCTTTCTTTCGAGCTTCTCGTTCCTCAAGTGAAAGCGGCTTGCCACTTCCAGCTCCTGCGGCGTTGCCCACTGCAGCGGTTCCAGCGGAACAAGAACTGGCACAAGCTGATCCCCCTGATGCTGCGCAAGACATGCAATTGAGATCAGTGGCGACTCTGGTGGGTAGATCTCGATGTGGCTCTGCGGATCAACTGCTTTACTTTGTCTCTGCGTTCAGCTCGCTTTTCCTTACGGCGTCGTTGACTTTCGAGGTGCTTTCGCTCCAGCGCCTTCTGCTTCTCTATAACGCGACGTCCCTGCTCAATGTGTTCTTGTTCGAAAAGTTCTTGCTCCTTCCTGGCTTCTTCCTGTTGTCCAGGGGTAGGAGGTGCACAAGGTTTGCTGCAGGTGGTAATGGTGGTCGGGAAGTGTATGGGAGAATAAATGACAGGTGTGAAATCGCAGATGACCGGTGTTGAATGGCAGGTGACCGGCGAACACGTGCAATCACAACTCATGCACTCAGGATCGACGTCGGAGTACCTTGACCTTGAGGAAGGTCTTCAATCGCTGAGCCGTAGTCTTCTTCGGTCCAAGAGTGTGACCTTTCGCCTTGGCTGCCTGAGCTTTCGTCTCGGCCTTCTTCTCCCTCTTGTCCCGCTTTCGTTGCTCTTTTGCCTGATGCTTGAGCTCTTCTTCCTCTCGTATTCTTTCAAAAGCCTTGGCGTACTCGTGTGCGGCAAGAAAAGCGTGCTCTTCCTTGGAGAGAAAATGATGCCTTTGCGGCCTTGGTCCGACCCCACTCGTTTGTAGAGGAAGTAGGCCAATGGGCGCAAAACTCATGTGCAGGATACAGTCAGTCGCCGTGCTTTGCGACTGTTCAGAGCTTCCCAGATGTGAAGGTTTTCAATCGACGTTGGAACCTGTCCCTTTTGCGCGAGTGCGCCCGCGATTCTGGCAAGACACCGGCGTGTGTGCGTGCGTGCCTCTGTGGCTTGGTCTTGGATCGAAGTCGAGTCTGAGAGCTGAACCGAGGGCTCGTGGATGGATCAGTCTGACGCTCAAACTTTCGAACCCGATTCGCTGCGATACGGAGCTTCTCTTCAAGCGTTAAGGGCTGAACGGGCTGATGGGACTTGCGAGACCGGAAGCTAAATCTGCTCTTCCAAGAGGTAGTGGAAGGTTTCTTTATAGAGTGATTGTGACAGGTGAAGAACGACGGCCTAGTTGGTTGATGGGGTGTGTGAGAGAGAGTCTGAGGTCTTCGAGGGAGTCGTAATGTAGGTCTGGAACGAGGATTTGCAGGTGGGTGTATGTAAGAGTTGCTATCGATCCTCCCGCGACGACTGCCGTACGAATTTGACGAAGGGTGATTTATAGAATGCAGGGATGCGATGTGGGGCATGCACCAATGTTCTGTGCTGCTAGGTAGTGTTCCGTATCAATAGACGTGTATGATGTTCATGTGTGGTGGTTGTATCGTTCACGATGCATTGGAACTTGTGAGAGCAGGCGCTGCAGGGTTTGTTTACCTCCGATCTGGCGCAATAGGCAAGGACTGTGCGACAACGTTGCAAGGGAAGAGCAGTCAACAAAGAAGCAGCCAGCTCGAGGCAACAGAAGCCACGAGGTCAGCAATGTTTTGAGGGTAAGAACGAGCTACGTACAGCACACCATGCCAAACAGCCTAGCCAGATCATATCAAATTCGTCCATCGTTGCTATGAACGTGAATACGAATCATTCATTAGACTAAGACGTGGGCAGGGTATACGGATGTTGTTGCAAGGCAGAACAACGATGTCCTTCCCACTGTAATGTGGAGGTCCATTGACCCAATGTATCTAGAAACGGACACTGGATTGTCGTGCTCTCACTCCTAGATACTTTGTACCTGTATGTGCGCAGTGAGATGTCCCGTTCTGCTTCGAAGCTTTGAGGCTTGGGTGAAGTGCCTCAGGTCTGCATCGCTCACGCCCAAGGCGTGTCATGTTTGGTATAAACCATTTCGTCTATACTCTGAGTGTACGAAACATCTATCTTGTTGCCACAGCGATAACATCCTTCTCTTCTTTTCGTTAGTCTTGCTCGGTAGGGTGGGTTCATCATTCGAGTTCGATTTGGGAGCTTGCTTCGCATACGTGTATCTCGAACAGGCGCGTTGAGGACCAAAGCCCTGTAGCTTAGATTTCTCAGAGTAATCATGTAAAGAGTTGGACTATGCACTTCCGGAGAGAGGTGAGAGTTCACATACTCTACCGATTAGTGCCGCATGACTGTGGGTTGTAAAAAGCTCAAAAGCACGTAACGACGTCGAATGAGAGAAAACTTGTTGTAGTGTAAGACACAGCAACATGCCCTTCGTTTCAAGATGGCACAGCAAGTCGAGTCCATCGATACATGGTGGAAGTGAAATGTTCAAATATTGAGTTTTGAACACAACCCTGAGAAAGACACAATCATCGATACCCAGAGACAAGTCTTGTCCACGCGCATGCTCATGATCTCAGCTATGTAATTCCATGACAGCGGTTGTGATAGCGTAGCGAGCCCATCCACAACTAGCCAGTGAGAAGGGCCGGCACCGCAGGTCCCCCAGGCAGGGGAAAACCACGCACCACGCTCGAGCCGTGGGCTCCGACACCCACCACAGCCGAAACACGATAGTGGCGCTGTCACAATGGATCATGCAAGACGAACCCGTGAATGATGATGATGCCGTTCTGCGTCCGCGGTTGGCTTGTTATCGGTACTTCAACTTCATTGACACGGACAAGGGCCCTTGCACATGACGACACGCTGTAGGCTCTGACACGACTGACTGCGATCCGACACAGGGGAGATCTGCCTTTTGAGCGGGATTATCGATCTGGGGTGCAGAAATAGCGTGGCTGAGCCCAGAGATAAGGAACCCCGGGGCGTTAGCTTGGCGGATAAATGGTGTGTGTGCTATTGTGTACCACCATTGGTGGTTGAATCACCGGATTCGTCGATGAACGCCATTGACAAATATGGACATCGGTCATGGATCACAGAGATAGGGAAACTTGGTGCTTATGAGTGCCAAGGAGCGGAGAGGGATCATCAAGGAATCGAGACGGTGCTTGGAAAGCATACTGATATGTGGAGTAGGGTTTGACGTGAAGAGTGTTTGATTATGTAGTAGGAAGCGTACTTCAAGTACGAGTATATCCGAATCTATCGTGCAAGAGCTCTACATCCCCGGAAAACGAACATAGTGGTATCTCTGAACAGGCTGAACAATTCCAAATAAAAGCAGAACAACGAGCATTTACGCGTAGTCGCGCGAAGACGAAGGAGGTGTGGTCTTCTCGCGCTCGGGACCCATGGCGACAGCGTGACGGTCACCGCCGATACCGGTGTGATCGTTGCCACTGTGTTCGCTAGGTGTTTTGCCCTCGAGCATCTCGCTGTGCTGAGGGATGCCGTGGCGCTCGCCCTGAGGAACGCTGTGCTCGCCGTTCAGGGGCTCGCCCTTGGCGGGTGTCCAGGCGAGGTAGTCACGGCGAACCTCGACGTAGTCGTAGGCAAATTCGCCGAGTTGGTCATCGTCCATACCCAGGAGTTCAGCCTCCTCAGAAGCGCGGAGGTACAGACCAGGGATCTTGTTGATGACGAAGGCGAGAATGGCGCTGACAACGAAGGAGTATGCGGTAACGGCGACGATGTAGGCAATCTGCTTGTAGATGGCTTCGGGGCTACCGGTGATGGCACCACCGGTGAGACCGTTGTTAACGCCGTCGAGGCCGATGATGTAGTCTGCGCCGAAGATACCGTTCATGAAGAGACCCCACATTCCGGCGACACCGTGCTCGGCGAAGACATCGAGGGAATCATCAATGCGAATCCAGAACTTGACTGTGAACTGTTAGCAATAAAGTTCAACGTATATGAAAGTTGGGCAACGTACTCTTGGTGGCAAAGTTAGCAACGATACCGGTAGTGATTCCGAGAATGACAGATCCCCAAGGGGTAATGAAACCAGAGGCGGGGGTAGCAGCGACGAGACCGGAGATGACACCGGAACACCAACCGACCATAGACCACTTGCGAGCAAGACGCCAATCGAGGAGAACCCAAGTCATCGCGGCGAACATGGCAGTAATGTTGGAGTTCCAGCAAGCCATAACAGCGCGGAGGTTGGCACCGAAAGCAGATCCGCCGTTGAAGCCCAACCATCCGAACCACAGGAAAACGGTACCGAGGGTGATGAGGGAGACGTTATGGGGGCGGAAATTGAGCATCATCTTCTCCTGGCGGCGACCGAGGATCATCGAGTAGGCAAGAGCGCTGCAACCGGAAACGATCTCAACGGGACCTCCACCGGCGTAGTCGAGTCCACCCCAGACGAAGAACCAGCCGTTCGAGTTCCATGCCCAGTATGCGACAGGGCAGTATACGATGGTGGCCCACAACCAGATGAAGACCATCATGGGAATAAGACGACCGCGCTCAGCAACGCAACCAACAACAATGGCAGCAGTGACGGCACAGAATTGCATCTATCAGCTGTTAGTGACAATTTGGTTTCCGCTTGTTGTCTAACATACCTGGTAGAAAGAGTACAGGAGCTCAGGGATCAGAGGAGAACCCGGGCTAGGAGCACCAAGCACGCCCTTAAGACCAAACTTGTCGAGGTTGCCGATGAAGCCGTTTGTCGAGGGACCGAAAGCGAGCGAGTATCCCCAGAAGTACCATTGGAAGGTGATGACGGAGGCAGAAAACATACACGCCCAGATCAGGGACAGAGCGGACTTTCTGCGAGCAAGACCCGAGTAGAGGAAGGCCAGACCGGGAATCATGACCAGGACCATGGCGGAGGCCACGATAATGAAGGCCTGGTCACCGGGGTTGTACCATTGGTTCAAGTTCTCTGTCACTGTGTGCCGTCAGTTACTGTTCGTTTTCCGAGGTGCCAGATCCCCAGAATCTCAGGAATGCATGCCGTGCGCGCTCGGACACGTGCGTGGTAACAGTATCTGTGGGTACTTACATGAGTCTCCACCTGTGATATCGTTCGTTCCATTGAACTGGGCTGGAGCCCCAATCCACGAGTACGACATGTTGACCGTATTCCTGGGTGTGTTGTCGTGTGGTCAGGAAAGGGTTGATGTGCCTTGAGTGAAGGTTGATGGTCGGGCAGGGCCTGATGAGGGACGAGGAACTCGATTGAACCTGGAGCAGTGCCAGTAATATACAGGCGTATGGAAGAAATCGGAGCCCTATAGCTGATCACGGCAGCTCGCCCGGGGTCTTTATGGCTTATGGGGTGAAGCTACTGTACTACTCTTATCTATCCCGGTCCACGGACCAGCGCTTGAGGCAAAGTAAACGAGGCGCATCACCCACAGCCGCGACCGCCGTGGGGTTCGCGCGTTAGATCGAATCTGGAGCTTTGTTCTTTTTCTGCCGGGACAATCGCTGGTACTGCGTCATTGTCTAGCGTGCCTTATCTCGCCGTGAGCGGAACTTCCTGGTGTGGTCCAGATAGGCGCAGCGCTCAAGAACAGCGAACTGCCACGTCGAATGCCGCGTGAAGGGAAGTCCTCGCCGACTCAACAACCGGGCACACAACATTGGCTGCCCAACAGCACACTGTGAGCGCATTCACGACGAGCTCAGTTTCATCTGCGGCGGAGCGCTTGGCGGTGTGGGATTGTAGGTAAACGTCTTTTCAATGCGCTGATAAGTTGGTCGGTGCTGATTGGCCGATAGGTTGCTTGATCGAAGACGGATTAAAGATAGGCACACTAGCCTGCTTTTGGCGGCGACCGTGTCTGCCGTTGTGTGCCCGACGCGTGCTCTCTCCCAATTCACTGCGAACGCCACCCCGGACCTGGTTAATCAAGTGCATGTGCGAATGCCTTACGTTGGTCGCGATAACGGCCACGGCTCGAATTGCCTATCATTGGCCGTTAAATCGTCGAAATAAGATGCTCGTCTCAGACACAGCAGTTGGGTACGCGCTGGTGCTCTTCTCCAGCCGCTGTGATTGGTGACGTCGCGGCCTCAATTACCCCAAACAATCGCTTACCTCTCGCAGTTTGCTCGATGTCTTGGGAGGTTACTCAGGTCAAGCCTTGTTTAGCAACGTGCAACGGAGCTGTTTCTGGCTCTGATGTGACCGCGGCCGCCGTTGTACCAAGCTCATAGGAGTATCCACACGTTACTGCGGCTAGGTCATTTCTAGCTTTCGGTCCACTTTCCGGAGACATGATAGTCCTGGCAGGGCGTGATTGTCGCGGAGAGGCTCTGCAGGGTTCACGCGCGCCGACCCTCAGTTCCAGAAACAATGTTAATGCCGTGTTCCAGGTGTCAGCACACAACAACAACACTATCATTTGAGGCGCCCAGTGGGCATCAGCACTTGAGATGCTGTGTTCTGTCGTTGTTCCACGCTGGTGCGACTGTGGCATGCGACAGGGCTGCGCCGCTGCGCCTATCTGCAGGTCAATGTGCCGCACCCGCGTTCGTCCCGCGTCGCTTGGCAGAACAGTAACGCGAAAGCATGTGAGAGCACTTCCCCGAGCCAGTGGGGAACGAGAGCCGTCTCCGTCGCAGTGGGTTCGTGGAGGTGTCAAGTGTTGTACAGGCACAAGAGCCGTGGGGATGTACAGGGACCAGGAACCACCAAAAGTAACTCAATAACCGAAGATTCTCAATTCCCTTCCTCTGCCGGTTGTTTATCTGGGGAAAACCAATTCTCTTACTGTTCCGGCACGCTTTCGCGATATGTAGCGATACGAGCAGCCGCGAGCCTATGACCGTTCGGCCGGAATCGGAGCCATGACTACGGGACTGAAGTAACCATCAATTCCCCTATCAACTCTCCGCCGACTTCATCTATGCTGAGCCCTTGGGAACACGACGAGTCAGCTTGGCTATGGATCCCATCCTTGACTGACGTCCTGCATTTGTGCTTTTTGGCGATCAATGGCTTGGGGCTTGAGCATAATTCGACTTCAGTCCACCAGTTGCTGCTGGACGAGGCAATGCTCGTGCGATCACCAGCCGAGTCGGACTGGTCCGGCGATTCTAGTTCTTACTACTTTGACGTTGAGCGCCCCCAGTCGAGCCTACTCCTCTTACGTTGATGGTCACCACACCTTTCGCATTACCTGCTGCATCTTGAAGGCATGCGGCGTAAGTTCTATGAACAGCTCCAAGGTTCAGCGTAACCAGAGACTTGGAAAGTCCAGGATGCATCACACAACAGAGGCCCATGTAGGCGTTAAATACTGCAACTTCTTTGGTCTACCTGAGGGGTGGCCGTCGGCCAAATTTGTGTTCAGTCAGCTTACTGTATACGTCGCACAGGCTATACGTACGATTGCCAAGAACGTGAGTGTTGGTGTTGGTCTTACTCAGGTATTCGAACCCAGATTGCAAATGGACGTTTCCCGGGCTGCAGTTACACTTCAGGCTCCCGTCATCTAGACATGTAGACATACATTACTAACTCAAAGCTAACCTAGCAGTACACAGTGCAGTAACAAGAATAGGGAGCATGTCACAAAGCATGTTGGGGTCTGAAACGTATGTTTTGATAGGTAAGAAGGTCAATTTTGGGAGTGTGCTGACGTACGCCACCCATTGTGCCAGGCATTCAGTAGAACAGTTACCATAGTACCACCTGCAGATATTCAAAACGCCAGAGAAGCAAGCTTTTCGCACACGTGCATCTATTCCAACTCAGAGTAGAAGCTCACATCACCTAAGCTGTCTCAGCGGGTGACACAGTGCCATCGTCCGGCTTCTTCTTGTCCTTGTAGACGAACTTGCGGTCACCCATGACAGCCCATAGCTCCTGCACGACCGCCTTCTGCTCCTCGCGCTTTGCGGCACGAACAGGGAAGTAGCAGCGGCCTTCCAGACTAGGGTGCCAATCGCCAGGATTGGCAGATGCAACGATACCGCCAGCCTCCTTGACCATGAGCCAGCCGGCCGCAACGTCCCAACACCAGACACCACCCTCCCAGAACGCGTCGAACATGCCGGCTGCGACGTAGCAGAAATCGAGCGCGGCGGAGCCTGAGGAGCGGCAGGACAGGATCATCTTGCCACCCTCTACCTCGTCGGTCAGGAGCTTATTGTGGACATCAGTGCGCAACGCCCAGTTAGGACCCTTGCGCTCGTTGCCCCACTCGATAGCGATGAGCCGCTTCTTGAGGGAGGGCATGGGTGGTGGGAAGGGGGTAAGAGGGAGCTTGTACTTAGGCAGCTCCGCCATCTTTTTCTTGAACGTTGGTGTAAAGCCCTCGAGCTCCTTGGCCACCTTCTGTGCGGTCGTCATTGTCATGGGGTCCTCCTGCTCCACCATAGGGGTCGCCTTGGCAGTCTTGCCTTGGCTGACGCAGAGCATGCGGAAGGCGTCCTGCAGGGCCGGGTTCTGGTTCTTGAGCTCAAGCGGATCTGTGAGCTTCTTGCGGGCGACGAAGAGTTCTCGAGTCAGGAAAGCACCGTGGTTCTCGATAGCTGTCCAGAGGCTGCCTTGGCCCGGGTTGTAGACCATACCAACGATTGGATACTTCTCAATAGCAAGAGCCATGGAGATGGCAAAGTTGGGGAAGCCGCGGGTAAAGTTGATCGTCCCATCGACAGGGTCAACGATGAAAGTCGGCTTGTCGCCGAGCTTTTGACCATGTGTGTATGACTCCTCGCCGAGAAAGTCGAAGTTGGGGAACTCCTCTGTGAGGCGTGTTTGGACTATTGCCTCAATAGCCTTGTCGTAGTCAGAGACTAGATCAGAGGTGTTGTTCTTCGTGGCAGCCTGTGCGAGAACATCGAACTCAGCGTTGAGCATCATGGTTCCCGCCGCTTCAGCAAGCTCGATGAAGACGTCCTGGACCCGGTGAAGATTCTCGATAGTCACCTCGTACTTCGCCAGTTTATTGGCCAGCACATCTGGTGTGGAGGATGGAGTTGTCGCCGCCGTGGTGTTGGACGATGCGCCTGACTCCTCAGGGCTGCTGTCCGAGTCGAGAGTGATGTGCACCTTGAAGGGTGTAGTTGAGTCCATTGCTGTAGATGTATGGATTGTCTTGGTGGAGTAGAGAAGATTTCGTGATATCTTCGTAGCCGTGAGAAAAGTGTGCGATGCGGTAAGAGGTAGTGTTTGTGTTTGCGGATTCGAAGCCTGTGGTTGAAAGTGTTTAAGAGAGTGTGTGGTGATGGATGTACTCGGGCGAAGCTCTGTGTTAATTATATATCTCTGAGACCCACTTTGACGATATTGTGAATGCGAGATGGGCCTATCGTACAGTGTGCCTGAGTGTCCAGACAAAGGCTGACTGGAAGGACGTTGGTGAAGCGTTCCAGAACTCACAGTGAAAGGCCCTCGTCTGGTGAAAAGCGGTGACAATACGGCACCTCCAAGTCGAGGTGAAGATGGCATCATGCTTATCTCCCGTTGGACCGATCGCGAACAAAATGCGGAAGACGCGATTTCCTTGTGACAGCCGCTTACCGCAAACTAACGCGGCACGCACCATGAAGCGGGCGTAGCCGAAGGGGCATTGATCCTAGATCGTCGCATCGGCCGTCTGAAGTTCAGAAGTGAGATCGCAAGACCAGGTATACTCATCGAAGTTCAGGAATGTGCCCAAATGTCTGCGGAGGCTCAATGGATGAAGTGATTGAGACTGTAGTAGGCAGAGTTGGGTTTGCGCCGTGCCTGCAGACTCAAGGCGCGAACGGAAGGGACTTGTTGGGAGCTGTTTATAAGGCCCACTGAGTGTGTTCTTTCGACGTCCCTGTCACATGCCTGGTCATGCTACTAGCAAGCAAACAGTGAGTGACTATAGACCCCAAATTCAGGTTCTTTCTTCGAATCCAAGCTTTCTGAACGTTCTGGCCAGTGCCGCGGAGAGTGCGGCCCAACAAAGTGCTTAGGCAGCTTTGAGCCTCGAGGTGAGATGCATCGTGTCTGATACAGAGAGCAGAGTAATTTTGACGGTCAAGAAGACACAGGAGATAAAGAAAGAGAAGTGTGGAGATCATGTCCGTGCGCGCGTCGCTGGCTGCTCCTGCCTCCGACGGACGTCACCGCAGGCGCTTGCTCCAAGGGTGATCCACAGTGCATCAACAATGTGCATCCACCATTACGGTACGACCCCGACGAGGCAAGGCGGAATACACAACATGACAGCCTTGTCTGTTGCACCTGATCGGCATGAACGTCAGCGCAAGGCTCGGGCTGTCCGACGTGCTTTGGCGGAGATCACACCAAGCAACTCCAGGCTCCAAACACAGTCTCTATTCTTTTCGCAACTGCCTGCGGAGATTCGTTTCATGGTTTTCCAGCTTCTTCTGAGTCAGATGCATGATCACGAGAGGCCTGTCAGTTTCCACTCTATCTCGCCACTCTATCGACCAGGCCACACCTACCGCACCCAGATCCACACAGCGATACTCCTCACATGCCGCATGGTCTATTACGAGGCACATGCAATTCCCATAAAGAGCGCAACTCATCACTTTCGGCATCTGGGGAGTACCTCTTGGCTCTATGAAGGCGACGTCTGGCTCCACCATATGACGAAGCAGCGTGGTGCGGACGTCTATCATTTGCACGATAACTTGGTTGCCTTAAATAGGCGCAACTTCACCAAATTTTTTCTACCGCACTTGCAATGGAAGAGGGTGACCTGGACGATATGTGCGTATCTGTGGCCACCTATACTAGCCGGATACCGTGAGATCGATCGCTTAGCAGAGACGCTTGCGAGTATCGAATTACCAACCTCATGCCAGGAAGTCAACCTCGAATTCGAGATCCGGGAGGATGTCCCGGAGTTTCGCGAGAGCCTCCAGCAGCAGGCTAATCTCTGTCAGAAGATAGGCGTATCGTCTGTTCCAGATGCGCAGTCAGCCCTCACTCAGCCTGAAGGTCGACAGCAGCCTGCAGGTCTGAAGAAGGCTGATGGAACCACCCTAAAGTTCGACGCATCGTATTCGAAGCGATATACATGGACCGGCAGCGGCCAAGCTCGGTGGGGAACCAGCGCGCTCATCAGAGAGAAGGAGACAGTCAAGTATCGCACCATCAGGCTATGCTGGCGCGTGAAGGTACCACGGAGGGACTACATGGGCTACGACTACATGAATTGCTTGAATCTGGCCAATTGTGAAGAGGTGAAGAGTATCGAGAACGAAAACGTCGATGACGAGGCAGGACAAGTACCAGGGTAGAGCCGACAGTCTCCTTCGATTGAGCTACCGGATCACAATGCCTTACCACAAACAATGACACAATAGTAGTCGATTATCGGGCCAGATATCCCTAAGAAGCTGAACAAACCTCTTATTGGTGTCTCAAATCACAGTAGGTAAGGTTCTCGCTGACCGAGTATGAAGTCAGACGTTGCTTAAATGTGTCTTCGAGTATTGCGTTAACACAATATAAGAACAGCGATTGAGCAGTTCTTCCGGGAAAGCAAATTCCTTCTCAAAATACTATTTAGTTACCAACGCAATTCGACCATCATTGTAACAGACCAGAACTCATCTGACCGAGCTCAGTCCCACACCAAGCCACAGACTGATGATGTACCAGTATCCACATCTTCTAATGACGATGTAGCACGTTCGAATGCTTTGCACTTTGTCAATCGATTACATGGCCATCTCCATCCCCGACAACCGGTTTAAAACCCAGTAACATCAGCACACTTCAACATTGATGCACTAAAGCGCACGCAAAACCCTTGCGATAGACCAGCCTCTCCTGATTCTCCACTCGTGGGCTCATGCGACTTGGTACGCTTTATAGGCAGCACCAATAGCTTTCTTGGCAATGTTCCTAATAATCACCATGAACACAAAATGAAGAGCAAGGGAAAAGACAAGTCACGCCATTGTTGATTGAAGGGATTGACACATAACGTGACAATCGTAGGCAAGTGATTTATGCAATGTGGTATGCGCCTAACGCCTATGTATGTGTATATAGACGACCTAAAACACAATCGAACTCTTCTTCTTGTTTCTCTTTTTGTTCTTCTTCGATGCGTCGTTGTTTCCATTGTTGGGGACGGGAGATGCTTCACTGATGCTGTCCCGCTTGGTTTCTTCGAATGTGTGGTCTGGTACCACTGCATCTTCCTCCACGACCGAATCACTTCGCACATGTGCAGGCTTCTTGATGTCCTTTGCTGTTTTTTCAACGACTCGAAGGGCCTCGAGTTGCTCAGTCATTGGCTCAATGGCTGGAAGACCAAAGTCGTCTTCGAAAGTACGTTCGATCACTGCTTTGGTGTTCTTCTCTTCAGGCCTGGGTTGAGCAGGCCTTGTGGCCGTGGCTGTATCCAGATCCAGCGGCTGTGGTTCAATCAGGTCATCTGCCGCCCTAGAAGTTGGTGGGCTATCCACAACCGACTCAGTCGGCGAGGGCAATTGATGCTGACTGCTCTGGGTAGGCGCCTCACTCTCAGTCAGCATGCTCTCAGCTAAAGGCGTCTCGGCGCCGCCTTCTCTATTCGATGCTGGGGCTGAAATAGTCGCGTAGTTGCTCATGACAGTCTTCCACACGATCTGCAGTAGACGGCTGTTGCCCTCGACTCGGGTGATGAAGTCAGGTTTGCGGAAGGGTTCGGGATCTTTCTCCATCGCTTTCTGAATCACGTCCTCAAGATATTCTGAGTACCAAAGGTCGGTTTCTGGAAGCAGAGAAAATGCTTGGTCCCGAGCCACACGGAGTATGTCGAAGATAGGAAGGCCTTCACCTGCTTCAACGATCTTGTCTTTCGAAACCTCAGCGAGACTGGGAACTTGGTACTGAACGGCTGCACAGTACACGCAGGTTGAGTGTCTGAACTTTCCAACGGACGCGTACCGAGCTTTGGTCTCATATGTACCTGCGTACAGATGATGCACCAAAGTGTGTGCCGGTCCTTCTTCAAGCTTCGGCAGGGACACCGGCTGCTCTTTCGAAGCTAGAGCGAATAGCGGGGCACTCTTGCGCAGCATCAAACTATGTACCAAGAATCGAGTTGCTGAACTTCCGACATCCAGAGCGAAGATTTCGGAGTCAACATAAGGCCTGGTGAGTGGTGTTAGTGGGTTCAGCCTGATCGATTGAATTGGGGGTATACTGACGACTTAGAGATCACCTCAGTGGTCGAATCCGTCCGCTCATTGGCATCAACAATCTCGGGAGGCATGTTTGCCAGCACGTTACTCTTCTGATACGTGACAGCGACAATCGGATTGTCGTATTTCGACATGATCAGTAGCCCCTGTACTGGACTTGGCTCCATTAGAGTAGTTGGCTAACAGTCTTTATGTGCCCCGCACATGAATGTGCTGAAGTGAGGCTCAAAGCCGCTGAGCTGTCACCTCTCGCATGTCTTGAGGAGTGCATGCATTGATGTGCTGGCAGTTGGGCCAATCTTTCAGCCTGATGAGAAAAACTCTCCTGTTGGTCAGCCTTGTGTGCTGAACTGCACCACCAAGACAATCCAGACAAGCGCACGCCATCAACTGTCATGATTCGTCAGACCCAGATAATCAACTGCACCCCAGAGTCTGGAGCTCGAATGAGGATGAACGACGGCAAAGCGACCGGTCAGAGTTGGGCCTCATTTGCTGTTGTTGTCGATGGTGCGGACCGTAAGCACGCCCAAAGCTTGCCCTGAAGCGAACATCTGACAAATGGGCCGACTATGGACGTGGTGCTTTGACCAAAGTGTTCACTCATTGATAGAGTTTATCCTTTGCTGCGATGTTTGCCTTCATCAAAGTCTTACACGAGTTTACTGGTAGGGTATACTGAAAATCTTGGTATTCATAGGCACCATATAGCTCCGT
This sequence comes from Didymella sp. IMI 355093, assembly GCA_027946495.1. Classification (NCBI taxonomy): domain Eukaryota; kingdom Fungi; phylum Ascomycota; class Dothideomycetes; order Pleosporales; family Didymellaceae; genus Didymella; species Didymella sp. IMI 355093. Next base: position 545,368 of record JAPEUZ010000003.1, read on the forward strand.
GATGTTGTGGTCGATGTTGTGGTCGATGCTGAAGTTGTACTTCAGAGGCTCTGCATCTCCGTACAATGTGTTGAACATCTGCTGCCACAACACTACCAAAGATCCTCTCTTGGTCGATGCCTGGCTGATCGCCTGTAACAGTCTTGTTTGTATTGTAGTAGCAACCAGCAGTCTTTGAGAACATAACATTCGGGCTGCTCGCTAGCAGGTGGTCATAAGCATCCTTGCTTAGATAGAGCTGGTGTGCAATCTCCGCCACGGCATGAATGTTGTTTGCTTGGAAGATACCGGCCAGATCAGTCTGGCTCTGCATAAATAGATGGTTGAGGTTTTGCCCTCACATAATAGGTTTTCTGTCCGAACGTTGCGTTTAGAATACCGCAATCTGTCGCAGGTACATGATCTTTGATGATACCTAGATCAGCCAAGCTCTCAACAATGCTGCAATTGTACTGCAAGAGCAAGCCTCATGCACGCCCTTCGATGGGGGTCTCGGCCTGAGTGGCACTTCGATTGGTAATCGATACATCGCTGATGTCCTTTCTGGGAACGAGATCGGCGGTGGATGATTCTTGGATTGATTCTGGTCGTCTGCAGAGACTTAGCGATTGCATTCTTCGAAAGTCTTCGAAGAACGGTGCTGATACCAGGACTACCGGTAGTCGGGCTCATACTCCTCTAGCTGCCATGCATCTTCAGGGGCTTCTGTAGCGCTGCATGTTTACTGATCGAGAAACGCAAATCTAATCCAAGGGAAGGCAGCTGCGCTCTCGAAAGAGGCCTAAGTGGTTCTACAAATTCCCTCAGTGCCATGACGTACGGTCTATGCTCTTTTGCGAACGACTGGCTGCCTGAGTACACGAGAACACCGGCGTCGTGTTGCTTACAGCCAAGTGAGGGGCGAAAATTCTACGTTGGTATGAATGGTTGATGTTGGCAGACACAATGCTATCTTCTCTTCATCCCCTGTTATTGTCGACGCAGGCTTCCTCACCTAAGGCAGACTGTTCCTAAACGTGGCGATAAGTGCTGCAGGTTGACATAGATCCAATCGGTGTAGCCGATGGAAAGTGCGCGGGGAAAACGCAACCGATCTGATCGAATACTCATGTGGATGGTAGGAGAGACGAACGTCTGAAAATTGACCTGGTCAGGATTGCGTAGCGAGCCCAAGCTCGTCCTAATTAGGCGAAATGTACATGACCCACACCACACATAGTGGTCACGTAAGGTCATGAGACCCTGTGACAATCATAAATCCGAGTATAATATGGTTTCAGAATTTATGTGCGTTAAGAATATTGCCCATGTTGATCTCAGAATGGCAAATTTCCTGCAGCTTCCTGACAACAACATGAAGGGCACCCAACAGCTGTTTCAAGTGTGTTGAGATCAACGCCATTCGCTGAGAAGTCATTAGACTATTCAATATCAGATTAGCATGAAGGTTAGAGTCTCGACAATGGTAGTAGGGCTTACGCATGTCCCAGCAGTGACTCCGCAGACAGCACCAGAACAACAATTCGAGCCAGAGTAACAGTACTGCATCAGATGTCAGTAGTCAATCCCTACAACATAGAAGACCCAAAGACTCACTGGTGGACACACAGCTTGACGTGCTACAAGATTGTTGTTTCCCCATGTTGATGTTGCCGGTCCGGCTTTGCCAGTTGGGGTAGCGACGGCGAAAGTAGCTACTAGAGCTGTGACAAGGAATGTGGATACGGCAGGCATTTTGAAGAAAGAGCAATATATAAAAAGAGAGTGGTCGTAGCCTCGAAGAATTGAGCGAAGGACAAGATCAAGCTTCCAGAGCTTTGAAATGTAGTACAGACAGAGAGAACGCAGAATACACTCTACCTTTATACCATCGCTTTCAGCTCAACTAAAAGGCTGGAACAGACCTGATCGATGCATCTCAGTCACTACCGTACTCTTGTGGGTTCGTGTTAACTGCACTTGCGGTATGAGTATCGCGACTGGATTTGCTCGTGAAGTTTTACAGAATAACCGCGCTCTTTGCGAAACGCAGGTGATTTCCACATTATTGACTTGTGTACATGTCAACTAGCCATAGGTGGAGTACGACGGTGGCTTTACTAAAGTGGTGGAACCACTGGCTTATGGTGCTTGATTGGTGCGCCTGACTTGGTGGCAGACGCACGCCTAACGCCACGCGCGCATCATGAAGCACTCACGATAATTGTTTTGAAGGCGTGAACGGTCAAGCCCATCTGAAGTCGCGATAATCTTGTGTTGGTATGATGATTTTTTGGTGCTTGCGCGAGCGCCCATGAGGAACGACGGCTCGAACTGCTCAGTAGGGCATCGTACTCAATGCTCCTCTAGCAACACTGATTGACTGTAGTCGGGCTCACCTTCCAAGAAGAATGAAATTACCTTCTTCTTTGATTGCCATTAAAGCGAGGACTTGTTGCTTTGTCAATTTTATGACATGCGATGAAATTCTGAAATGTGCTGAGCGTGGAAGTTACACTCCTATGGACGGGGTTTGACACCAAGTCGAGCTTTCTTGAGAGTTATCATGCAGCGATATTTGGAAGGATTAGGTCCCTGGAGCGGCGAAGATACTGTGCTGCGACACTCAACGGGATTCGACGAGACCCAGTCATCGCGACAAACTGTCTGCCTTCACCTCGCCTTGTTCATGTAGCAGCAGCCTTACCTGGCTTGACAGGGCCACATGACCCACCCAAAGTCGAGGTGAAGTCGTTTTTTACCTGCTGATAACCTTAGATTCCCCAATGTTTGAGCAAGCAAAGCCTGCTGATCTCGCAAGTCCTCTTCCGTCTCACCCCCTCCTAAACCCAACTTCGATCCACACTACCAAGATACACAGCGCAATTCCGACATGTCAGACACGGAGCCCAAGACCCCAGGCAAAGGCGCTGCCGCCTCCGCCGCCGCGACTGGTGCAGCATGGACCGACACCGAGCGCGTACATCTCCCTGTCTCGATACCATGCTCTTGCTAACCTCAACAGATGGCGTACCTCATCGTGATCGCCGAGCACGCGCTTGATGCACCCATCGAGTCCAAGATCTCAGTATTTCCCTTCTCCTACCCAACCTGCAGGCCCAGCTTATATTGTGATAGCAAGCTCCCGTCCCCGGCGGCCGCAACGTCAACGCCTGCCGCAAGATCATCAAGAAGCTCAAGGACAAGCTCAAGGACGACATCGAGAACATCAAAGCCGGTAGACCGGTTGTTGCTCCTGCTGAGGGTGATGCCGCTGCCACACCTGCTAAGGGAACTCCGCGCAAGCGCAAGACTGAGGGCGCTGAGGATGGAGGCGCATCGCCCAAGAAGAAAGCCACGCCCCGCAAGAAGAAGAGCGAGGCTATTGTCAAGGATGAGGAGGATGGCGATGGCGAGGCCTGAATTGGGCACTAGTTGATGTTCGATGTCTGGTGCTGCGCTCGCTCCAAGCTAGGTGGTGAACTTCAGGCTTGCGCCGGGACCGAGAACCTGCAGTGGAAAGCATTGCCCAAGAAACTTGAGAGGGTAAATCGGGGTTACAGAGCCGTTATTGCTACCGGTGGTACTGGGAAGGAGCGCCTTGCACTTGCCTTCTCAATCTTACTCAGCCTGCCTAGCATCCCTATGATGGACGACTGAAAGCACTGCAATGATAGTCTATCCCGGTTGTGCATATGATGCAAGCCATGAAGTCCAATATGACCAGGCCACGTCGTGCTTGTTAACCAAAGTGACAGCAAAACAGTGAATCACGCCTGGCGGTGTCCAATCAGGTGCTCAGAAAAGCGGAAAGAGGCTGCGACGCTGCACAGGGGTGAAGACTCCCAAACAAAAGACGGCGGCGTCAACATAGCAACCTGCGGTGCCATTACCTTCCATCTTTGCATTGAGACACTACGAGTGGAAGTTGCTATCTCGTGTGAAGCTATTTCGCGATGACGATGTCGGGCAGATCAGATCTGTTCACCGAGCACTGAGCGAACTGTGCCCTGCATTCATGATGGCTTGGCAATATGATGCTGCATCTTTGGCCTTGCGACAGCAGACGACCGCTCACTAGCCTGTACATTACGATTCTGCGCGCGTGTGTGTTTTGTGCTCCGTCCAGAAGTAGCAAACGTGTAATAGTAGTGGCACCTGGGCATGCTTAGCCGGTACGCTGTCGCCTCAGCCTGGAAAAGAAGTTTCTCGTCACCAACGCCGCCGTCCTTCACCGCGACCTATTTCTTCAGCAGACCTTCTTCTCGCCTCTGGTCTGCTTCGACGCTCATTCACCGCGCCTACACCGCCTCCAACCGTCTATACACATCATCGCCCATGGAACAAAATGGCGCCCACAGCAAGCGCAAGCAGCCACCTACCCCCAGCAACGAGCGCCCGATGAAGCAGATCAAAGCCGAGACGGATGTCCACAGTCGCAACGGCATAGCTGCGTCGCCCACACCCGAGATGGATGTCGACGATGCGCGCAGTGACGTCAGCCTCGAATCCATCCCCATTGTGCCAGTGGCTGGCGCAGTGCACGACACGGCTGAGTGGCAGAAGACGATCGAGGGCGTTGTGAAAAGCGTTGTCTCAATCCACTTCTGCCAGACATGCTCGTTCGACACAGACCCGGCCATTGCCTCGGAGGCGACAGGGTTCGTCGTGGACGCTGAGAAAGGCTACATCATGACGAACAGGGTATGCCAACTATTCCCTGACAGCTTCTGTGTATACTAACACACCCAGCACGTCGTCGGCGCCGGGCCCTTCATTGGGTACTGCATCTTCGACAACCACGAGGAGTGCGACGTCTACCCCGTATACCGCGACCCCGTTCACGACTTCGGCATCCTGCGCTTCGACCCCTCCAAGATCAAGTACATGCCCCTCACTGCCCTGCAGCTGAAGCCCGATCTCGCCAAGGTCGGTGTCGAGATCCGCGTTGTGGGTAACGATGCTGGAGAGAAGCTCAGTATTCTGTCTGGCGTCATCAGTCGACTGGATCGCAATGCGCCAGAGTACGGCGAGGGCTACTCCGACTTCAACACCAACTATATTCAGGCTGCGGCCGCTGCGAGTGGTGGAAGTTCTGGTAGTCCCGTAGTGAACAGGGATGGCTATGCTGTTGCGCTGCAGGCGGGTGGACGATCCGACGGCGCTGCGACCGACTATTTCCTGCCCCTCGACCGTCCTCTTCGCGCTCTCGAACTCGTCCGCTCAGGGAAGTTTGTTGCGCGAGGCACAATACAGACACAGTGGATACTCAAACCTTTCGACGAGTGTAGGAGACTCGGTCTATCAGCGGACGTCGAAGAGGCTGTACGCACTCAATTCCCTAAGGAGACTGGTATGCTGGTTGCTGAGGTCGTCCTTCCCCAAGGTCCTGCATCTAGCAAGATTGAGGAAGGTGATCTTCTGACGCACGTTAATGGCCAGCTTCTCACTCAGTTCGTGCGCTTAGACGCGATCCTCGACGACAACGTCGGCAACAAGGTCTCAATGACAATCCAGCGTGCCGGCGAGAACATGGATGTTGAGCTGGACGTTGGCGACCTGCACGCCATTACACCAGACAGGTTCGTGTCAGTGGCAGGAGCTTCATTCCATGATCTGTCGTACCAACAGGCTCGCCTGTATGCCATCTCACTCAAGGATGCGGGTGTCTACGTGTGCGAAGCAGCTGGCTCGTTTCGTTTCGCCGACGGCTACGCATCGGGGTGGTTGATCCAAGAAGTTGACAACCAGCCCACGCCAAACCTCGATGCCTTCATCGAAGTCATGCGCAGTATACCTGACCGCAAACGTGTGGTCATCATGTACAAGCACCTGCGTGATCTGCATACTGTTAACACGAGTATTACAGCCATCGACAGACATTGGCATGCGAAGATCAGGGTAGCTACACGCAACGATGCCACAGGGTTGTGGGACTTCAAGCCGCTAGCTGACCCCGTGCCTGCTATACCGCCAGTGCCGCGACGCGCCAACTTCGTCAAGATGAACTCGCAGTACCCAGAAGCCGTCGACATTGTTCGCAGTCTTGTACGAGTACATGTCTCTATGCCAATCAAGCTTGATGGGTTCCCAAAGATGAACAAGCAAGGTTATGGTATTGTTGTAGACGCAGAGCAAGGTCTTGTCCTTGTCTCACGAGCTATTCTGCCGTATGATCTCTGCGACATCTCTTTGATCATCGCAGACAGTATCTTTATTGATGCCAAGGTCGTGTTCATGCACCCATTGCAAAACTACGCTATTGTCAAATATGACCCTTCAATGGTCCAAGCCTCAGTCAAGACACCGAAGTTTGCGACAGAGTTCATCAAGAAGGGCGACGAGACCATCTTCTTTGGTATGAATCAGAATTTCCGCCCTGTCGTAACAAAGACTGTCGTAACAGACATCACCACTGTCGCTATCCCTGCCAGCGCCATAACACCTCGTTACCGCGCTACCAACTTCGATGCCATCACAGTGGACACGAACCAAGCGTCTCACAGCGGCTCGGGTGTTTTGATTGCTGAAGACGGTACCGTCCAAGCTCTGTGGCTCTCCTATCTCGGTGAGCGGACTTCACACAGCGGCAAGGATGTTGAATACCACTTGGGTCTCGCCACACCGAACCTTCTCCCCGTTCTCAACGAGATTCGAGGCGGCAAGACACCCAAACTCCGCATTCTCAACGTCGAATTCCAGACCGTCCAGATGAGCCAAGCGCGCGTTATGGGTGTCTCAGAGGAATGGATCGAGAAGACCGAGCACGCCGACCCAGAGCGTCATCAGCTCTTTATGGTGCGCAAGGTCGACTCCGGTCACGGCGACGGTTTGCAGGAGGGTGACGTCGTTCTCACACTGAACGGCAAGCTCGTCACCCGCAGCCCCGACCTCGACATCATGTACACCAATGAGTTCCTCGACGCCGTTGTCGTCCGCAAGCGCAACGAGATGTCCATCAAGGTGCATACCGTGCCGACTGAAGACCTCGAGACAGACCGCCTCGTCAGCTTCTGCGGCGCGACCTTCCACCGCCCACATCAGGCTGTGCGCCAGCAGATCAGCAAGGTGCACTCCGACGTTTACATTTCGTCGCGCGCCCGCGGCTCGCCGGCGTACATGTATGGTAAGTCGTGCTCCTCACTTCCTTCGTAGAACACATACTAATACGCATAGGCCTCGCACCAACCAACTTCCTCACCCACGTCAACAACAAGCCCACCCCCGACCTTGACTCATTCCTCGAAGCCGTCAAGCAGATCAAGGACAACGAGTACTTCCGGCTCAAGGTCATGACCTTCGACAACGTGCCGTGGGTTGCTACTATGAAGAAGAACGAGCACTATTTCCCGACAATTGAGTACGTCAAGGACAAGAGCGAGGAGCTGGGTTGGAGGAAGATCATCCATGAGTGCGATGATGGAGGCGCACGGGAGGAGGCCGTTGATGGTGGTGAGGCCGAAGCAGCGGAAGGTGAGGGATGCGAGGAGTAGACGGATGAAAAGATGGAGTTTTGAAGAGGCGATGTAATTGGAAGTGAGCATTGTATGATAGCCGGGGACCTATACCACCTACTGCATTGCATTGAACCAAAAAGAAATATTCGAACATCAGGACCTTGGTCAGCTATCCAGAAGTCCGTCGTCAAGATGGTGTCACACACTGTACGACTAGTCACACACTTACGGGCCCTCGAGGTCACAGCGCTTTCGACCCAGAAGCTTCTGATATACATGTTTCACCCCACTATGCTTTGGTCTCACACGCTCCTGCTTACCGTCCTTGTTCTTGCCGCGCATTTTACGCTTGCAGAACTTCTCCTTCAGCCAGCTATGCACGCCTTGTCGACCGAACTGATTATCAATGCTACCTACTGAGCGTGTAGAGGCCACGCAGACAGCACGTTGGAACGAACGTGTGCTACGCGGCGACACCATAGAGTCGTTGTTCGAACGGAAGGCGCGATGCAGGGCCGTCCCGGACGAACTGCGGCTGCGGAATGAGGGGAGAGTGAAAACAAAGGCCGCGGGTTTGGAATGGTTGCGCGGACGATGCTCAAATTCAGTCGTCTCGCGGAACTCATCGTTGTCGTTGAACACGTCAGCATAATCAGGGAGTCTGAACGAGACGCTGCGGCTAGTTGGTGGCGCAGATAGGCTGCTGCACTGACCGACCCCGGTCGTCGAGGGAAGCGAGCTTAGCGTGTCGGCTGCTTCGTCTTCCCAGACATCTTCATCTGTACTGCGATCTTGAGAAGCTGCGTCAGCGGTGTTGGCTTTCTGGCAGTGCTCTATGGCTGGGTTAATCTCGTCAGTGAGGTTATTGGCGCACATTGTACATGGTGCTTGTTAAGTGAACTGTGGTGAGGAGGGAAGGTTGCAAGTCATTTGGTCAACCTACTGCAGACGTAACGCGCTTCTTACAAGTTGCAACTGATTGAGTGTGTAAGATATCAATCTTGTGGCCTTTCGGTTACTGGCTGTTGTTTTAGTGTGCGTAGGGCTGATGGCTGTGTCACTGAGTGGTTTCAGACATGGGGTACGTAATATTGAAATTGCTTTTCGCTCGAGGCTGAAATTGGGGGTATTACTTGCGCTTGAAACAGAATTTCGAACAGAGACGCATTGAGTGGTGTGTTTCATTTTCCTTTGAATGAAACACCCTGAGGAGTCGACAACAATTCTGACCGTATTCTGTCGCATACATGCATTGCACTGAACGTTTTCTGACACATGATGCAGTGATTGAGAGGCTTTGAGGCCCCCATCATCGAGGATATGTTCATGTCTTCGTCAGTGTTCGTTAACATGTAAGGACTTGAACAGCATGCTTCCAACATCGGAACGTCTTTTCACATCTTCATCCCCTCGACCTCAACCAATCCTCCTATGTACAAGTCCCTCCCCACCACCGTCCATGATCCCATCTAGCTCCATCTAGCAGGTGTTCAACATACTCGTCAATGCCGTCTTCTCCGCACTTGTGATAGTAAGACTGTACACGCTCTTGACCTTAACCCACATCTTCGCATAAGTACAGTAGTAGCTTGTCAGCGGGGGCTTCCATTCCTCGGGTCCCTTGTCCCCCTTCGCCTGGTTAACGTTATCAGTCACAGCGAGCAACTGCGGGTTCGTCAGATCGTTCGCGAAGGCTTGGCGGCGAGCTGTGGTCCATGAGGAGGCGCCAGACTGAATGAAATTAGCGTCTAGATAGATATGGGATGGGGGATTGCGTTCTCCCCAGTTCTTGGGGGAAGGGAGATATACCTTCCAGGCGTTGCTCAAGGGAACCATGTGGTCGATGTCAACATCACTGGCGGCGGTCCATGTAGCGCCGTCATAGGGGGACTTCCATGTCCCGGACGTAGCGGCGCAAGCGGAAGACTGGACGACGTTCGTGCCGTCGCGTGCGAGGACGACTTCGCGGGTATTGCAGGAGCCTGGTGTGGTCAGTGTGAGCTTCCGCGACGATTCATCGTCTTATATACCGGACTGAGTGATCCAGTGAGGGAACAGATCACGGGAGTAGCCGGTCTGGGGACCTTGGGCAGCGACTGTGAGACCAGCGAGCTGGGTTTTTGCGGCAGCTGTGGTAGGGACGTTTGGTGGCGCGCGGGGAACGAGAGGTGCTGGTGCGGCAGCGGCAAGAGTCGCCAAAGCGAAAGTGAGGATGGCAGTCTTCATCGTGATGCGTCTAGCTATCTAGAGCGACCGTGGGAGAAGATGGGGCTCGGTGATATCAAGCGAGATCGCTCGAAACTGGGATGTGAAGAAGGAGGTGATGGGAGTCCTGTCTTGCTTTCCAAGATCCGTTCATGCTCGCCAGTCTTATACAGTTCTTCTGAACCGTCTAGTAGTAGTCCTCGGAGAACAACAGCGAAGTCGCACACATACAACCAGGGCTACGATCAATATGCCAATGATAACGATCTTCGGAGCCACGCGCTCACAGTTTGACTGGGCCCTCTGCGTAGTACAACACTTACACATGCACCAGCGCTCTCATGAACCCAGACTGGCAGGTGAAGACCCTGGCCAAGATGCGAAGCCTTGCACATCTTCCGCCGATTCGGGCGAAGTAGGCGATGTGTACCTGATCAGCGGCAGTCTGTTCGACACGACCACGTCGCAGCTGCCAGGACGGGAGTCGGGGCCGACCTAACATGCATGCTCTATAAGCTGACTGGGCGGTCGGAAGATTACTAGAGTTTCGAACAACGTGCTGGGTAACGAAGGTTTAGGAAGGTTGGGTGCGAGTGCTCTTATCGCGTCACCTGATTGGGCAATCCACTTTCAGCGTTGCATGTTGATCACTATTTGATTGGTGCAATAGATGAAACTTCGAAGGCACGGCGGTTCTACGGTTCGGCACGAGGAGATTCGGCATTACTAGTGGAAAATGAGATAGCGAATAGATAACCAGGATGGAGGAACGTGAGGACGCGGTGTCTTGATGCGCTGAGGTGGGAGAAAACCTGTCAAACTTCCGGAATGCCAACAGAGCTGAGATGGGAGATCTTACCCCACAGATGGTGAGATCTAAAATCACCTATGCCAAGAATAACCTTGGCCTGATGTGGATTAGCTCGACTTGAAAGTGGAAATGCCAAGCCGCAAGCCATTCACTCTATCGCGCAAGCTCGCTAAGAGCTGTTTGTCGGTTGCAAATGCGGTCACAGAACGTTTCTGCGTGATCCACTTGACTGTGTTTTGAACAAGACTATATTATGTCGCATGGACAAGTCGATCGCGGCACTTCGGATATAAGCATTGGATGGGCCGTTCCAGCCGGAGCTTGCAGTGCCAACCCTTTAGTGCTGCTTTCGACGGCGTCTGAAGAATGTTCCGTTTTGAGTATGTACGCTCTGTGACCCATAGCTTGGTATTCCTGAACATTCGTGGATAGGCTTTTTGATCAGCGTCAGGAAAATCCACTTCGAAAATAAGAGGTGTCACGTAAGGATGGTGTCGCCAGGTCAGAAAGTTCATGTTCAACTCCATCGGCGACTGCCGTGTGTTCGTTCCTTTGTTGATACAGATGAACGCTTGCAGATGTTTCGCAAGAGTAGTAAGGAGCCGTCCTACTCAGCGAAATCGAAGGGTTTGAAAGCTTCCTTGAACCTCTCGACGTCCTGCTCTTCCTGGGGTTGTGTCTGGCCGCAGTCCTTCCAGTCGATCCTCTTGTCCAGTCTAAGGAGCTTGGCCAGTACTTCTCGACCGAACTGATTGTGGAAGCGGATTTTGTCATCAAACCGCAGGACTAGGCATATCTGCTTCTCCGGAGCCTTCTTTGGATCCCATATAAGCACTCTGAAGAAGTCGCTTGTTTCTTCGAAACCATCACCGACGTCGGCTTTGGTGAAGGCTGGCCAATGCAAGTTCTCAGCCAATGCCTTGAAAGCAGCTTCGACAAGGCCTTGCTGGATGAGATCGATTGGGACTGGAAGATACTGCCAGTGCGTATGTGGCAGACTTGATTTGCTGACCTCCCATGTCACAGAGCCATATTCCTCCCCAGCAGCAGAGTTCAGCATCTTGTTCATAGCGACTCGGTACTTCTGCATCTCTGCATATGTGGCTTGCCGCTCTGCCTCTTCCATAGCAGCGAGTGTGGGCTGATGTGAAAAAGGAATGATCAACATGTGGCAGGGGAAGCCGAGCTTGGGATAGGTCTGTGATGTCGATAGTGGCCCTCTCGCTGTAGTTACGTAGGAGCTGTCACCGATGGAGGTAACCAAATGTGTTGCAACATTCTCGTTCGCGAGGCAGAAAAAGCATTCTGATGCAGTCACTGGCCCGCGCGGCTCACCTTTGCGTCGTTTATTCGATCTTCTACCACCTCGATTGCCGTCATCGTACACCAACGCCTGCTCCCTCGGCTCTGGAGCAGCTCGTTTCTTCTCTGAAAGGACGAGAGGGCAAGCTGTTGAGCCAGGTGGAGGCGCAACTGGATTGCTCGCCTTGGGATCTAAGGAGAAGGCGTATATCCACTTCTGTTTGTTAGGGTTGCCGAACTTCGCCAAACTGATGAACCTGGTGACCGGATAGAGATTGTCGGTTTCATCGCTCGGGTTGTGGAAGAATGGCTCACGTTCCCAAAATGTGTTTCCGGAAGTCGAGAAATGGTACTTCGGCTTGAGGACTATATCGAGGTCGGCAATACACTGTTGTTGAGAAGGCGAAGCGCTTTCACCAAGCTCGACATTTGAACGCTTCTGGACACCCTCAGGCCAGTCGCTTGTCACAAGAATGTCTGCTTCTGCTGCACCACGCAGAGTCTTTGCGTCTGATTCGCCGTAGAGCGGTGGATACTTGTCTTTGGACTGGCCTGCAATGATGTTAGGGTCCATTTGCCCGCCGAGTGCCACAATGCGAATTCCCTCCGAAGTCTTCATAGTCGTTCGTTTTCCAAGGAAGTGTAGATTGTGACATAGCTCGTCATCTGAAGCCTGCAATTTCTCGACAACTGCTGGTGGTAGGGCATGACTGCCGAGAGCAAAGTACGTGGGCAGCGCAACCTCGATTTTGCCGTCCACGAGCGACTGCACATCTGGCTCCGTCTCATCGCCAGGGCTTTGAGTGCTGGCGAACAAGTTGCCGACAATGAGTGCGAAAGCGAAATTGTTCTTCGCGTGCAGCGCGTTCACCTTCTGGAAGACCGTCTGAAATTGCCCGTCCACATCGCCAACGACCACGCTGCCTCGTTGTTAGCATGTTTGCGAGGATTTTTTGCGTGCGCAGCTTACATCTTGGAAGCCATGATGATGTAATGCTTGGTGATGGCGGCTTCTGATGTTTTGATGCTGCCTCGGAAGTCCGCAAGAAAAAGTCCAAGCGTCCAAAAAGTGGCAGGCGCTAGTGAAGAAATTCAGTGGAGCTCTAGGAAAGAGCAGCCACCCAGACTTCAGCAGTCGCAACTTCCACACAAAACATGCCAGCAATGTCGCGGGGCGCCACTGGCAAATCCTCCGCGAAACCGGGCGCAAGGCCGTCTTCGAAGCCGTCCTCGAAAATCACGAAAGCCCGCGCGCCGAAACACACGAAAGGCGGCACGGCCTCGACCCGCAACCACCGATTCAAGGGCTTCTCGCAACGCATCGCAGATATCAAGATCGAACCCGTCCGCCGCGGTCGCAATACGATTATCGACGATGCCGAACTCGAAGCAACCTTCTCGTACTTCAGAGACTCCTTCTTGGAGTGGAAGGAGCTCTGTCTGGCCGAGAACTTTGTACATTTTTCCCGCAAGGTGTCGCCGTTATGTGACAGTCTCCCTCAGGTGCTCCATCACAGCGATCGTATTGTTGACCTGATGGTCGAATTTATAGAGAAGGGCGACAAGTTCAGCATGGAGCCGCTGCTGAGTCTGATGGCACACCTCGCACACGATCTGGGTGAACAGTTTGAGAAGCACTTCGAGAGAGTCGTAAAGACTGTGGCACATCTGGCGTCCACACACGCAGAGATTGAGGTCATTGAGTGGAGCTTTACGTGCCTAGCTTGGCTCTTCAAGTACCTTTCCCGGCTCTTAGTCCCCGACCTGAGGCCGACTTTCGATCTGATCTCACCTTTGCTGGGTCGCGCACACCAGAAGGCTTTCGTGGCTCGCTTCGCTGCTGAATCGCTCAGCTTTCTCGTCCGCAAAGCCGGAGCTGGACATCACCGAGACAAGACACCTCTGAACTTGATAGTCAGACACATCGCAGAGCAGCTGAAGGAGTTACAGGACAACGAGAAGGATCAAGAGTTTCAACAGGGTATCATGTTCCTGCTGGCAGATTCGCTGAAGGGTATCCAACGAGGCACGCACTCAAGCGCAACGGCCATCCTTCAGGCTCTTCTGGCTGAAGCATATCACGAAGACTACGCACCCCTGCAGTCACCGCCACTCGAACCCGTGCTCGTTGGAGTTGTCACTGCGGTCATCCATCATACGGATTCGGAAAATTTCAAGCCCCTTCTCGACCTTACACTCGCACAGATCATTTCGGCAAGTCCGCAGCACGCAGCACTATCATCTCGATTGCTTTTCATTGTTTGCGGTGTAAGGAAGGGCACCCGCGTTGCAGATTGGAAGCCTGTACTAGGTGCTCTCGAACATGCTCTCAGCTCTGCGAGTGGTTTAGCAGACCTCGAATCTACTGAGGCTTGGGACCTGTTATCAGCAACTGCCGTTGTGTTCCAGTATTGCCCCCTTGACGCTGCGATACCTTATGAAAAGCTACTCGAAGGTCTTGCGAAGGGATCATGGGATCATTACTTTCTGCCCTTCTGCAATTTTTTTGCAGAGCTTGGTACAGAAAAGTTCAAATCCCTCCTGCTTCCATACTTCAAGCGGTCAGTATCGAAAAAGTACATGAACATAAGTATGCTTCTAACATGATCCAGTTTCATTGCACAAAAGGCGCACGAACACGGCCCAGAGCTCTGTATCATTCTCCCGCGACTATACCAGAGCGGCACGATATCCATCGGTGCTGTACGGGCTTCAGACCGTTGGCAAGCGCTCCTCGACAGTCCATTTCACGAGCTCTCTGGCGCGCAGTCCGACGACGAACAGCTGACCAAGGCGACTCATCACTGCAACGCATTGCTTGACGCCTTTGAAATACTGGCCGTGCCTGAGGATAAGACGCGGAGCATTTGGGACGAACTCAAAGAGCTGCTGGGCACATCCGTCAAAGTAGACTCCACAGGGGACACTCGCAAGAGTAACATCTTTGGAACTGGCAAGGGCTTCCAATACCTGGTAGATAAATCTGTGGACGACCAGACCTTCGCTCTTAGCTTGTGGCCCAAGCTGTGCGAAGCAACACCAGTCTATGCGCACTCTTTATCGTTCTGGAAAGCGCTCTACGCTTTGATGCAGAAGAAGAAGCAGGTTGTATCGACAACCGGGCCCCATATGGAGCCATTGAAGCGCGAACTCATGCGATGCTTGGGCTCACCATCTCATGAGATGAGACTGACCGCAATCTACATCTTGGAGATCATTGCAGGAAAGAGCGAGGAACTTCGACACATCATCTCTGTCGCCATGATGATTGAGCAGACACCGCTCGATCTCGAAAACCAGCGATCCATCTCGATGCGTATAGGTCAGCTGGGAAAGCTCTATCCTGACGTACGTGCCGACGAATGGGTGGGTGAGGCAATCCCTACCTTCTGCTTTGGCCTGCTGCATGTAAGGATGGCGTCAGCATGGGACGACACCTGTACAGCGTTGAAAACTATGTGCGATACCAAGGAAGGCGAAGCCTTTGTATCGGAGATCGCCCTCACCTGGCTAGGCGAACCAGAGTCTTCGGAGAATTCTGCGAGTGGTCTCACGAAAGAAAGCAAGAGCAAACGATATGCGAATGAGTTTGAATGCACCAATGTGTTCCAACTACAAGATCTTGTTGCCAACAATCAGGAGCTTTCCTACGACATCGACGACAAGCTCGAATCTATGTTCGACGAGAGGCATCCGCAAATACCGTTCATTAACGCTTTTAGCAGGACACAAGCGCTACGACTGCTGAACGCAATCCCGCAAGTCGCCGAGAAGCGCTCACGGATGCTTGTGCCTGTACTACTGGATTGGGCGCTGGATCTCCCAATATCCCAGAGCGGGAACGAGGATACGAACGACGATATGCCCGAGCGATGGAACCGCAAAGACCAGAAAGCCATGCTGACTGTCTTCTCGAAGTTCAACAATCCCAAGGTCTTATTCCGGTCTAGCGAGGTTCGAGATGCTCTTCTGTCCCTGCTCAGCAACGGTGATGTCGAAATCCAGAAGGCTGCACTTCAAGCGCTTTTAACATGGAAGGACCGCGCGGTGACGCCGTACCAAGAAGATTTGCTCGGTCTGCTCGACGACCAACGTTTCCGAGACGAGCTACCAATCTTCCTCAGCGAAGGCAAAATCCTCGACAGTGATCTTGCCGACGTCCTGCCCATCATCCTCCGATTGTTGTACGGCAAGGTCATTGCCGGCAAGCGAGGTTTGGAGTCAAAGAGGAAGAGCGTGTTCATCGGACTGAAGAATAGATTCGGAGACGATGCTATTCATCAATTCCTGAGCATCGCTTTCGGTCCTTTGAGCGAAGCTTCAGTTCTGCAGGGTGGCGCACTAGACGAGGATTTGCTGCGCAAGGACTTGATCGACACGCGCAAGCAAGTTGGTATGCTCAACATGCTTGATGACCTGCTCAGCACCTTCAAGTCGACTTTCGCACCGTTCACCGGCGATGTTGTGGATCCGATCATTTTTTGCCTCGTCAAAGCGTCTCGTGACTTGCAGATCGTCGCATCAACTGAGACAGACAACGATGACAGCCGCAAGCTCCAGGTGTCATTGCTCAGGACTGTTCGCCAACGTGCTTTGCAATCCCTCGCCAGGCTATTTGAGAGCTGCCCAGAGTTTGAATGGAGACCATACACAGCGGCAATCGTCAAGGAACTGGTTGAGCCGAGGCTGGAGCACCTGCCTATTGAGACTGCTCAATCCATCTCTGGTTTACTCCGACTGTTTGCATCGTGGTCCAAGGCCACGTCGACGGCTCCGTACCTGGTTGAATACAACAAGGACATTCTGCTCAAGACCCTCGACATCCTGGATGTGCCTTCTGCCAAAGACGATGTAAAGCGATTTGTCCTAGATGAAATTCTGCGCAACATCTTCTCACTTGTCTCCGGTGACGCGGATTCGTCGTCGGTAGACGTGAAGATTCAGAAGAACCGCATCCATACTGATATCATCCAGCCATACTCGAACGCAGTTCTGGCTAGCGTTGGCAGCCTACTTCGAAAGAGCCCAAGCAAAGAGGTCCTCGAGTCAGGAGTTTTGGCTGTCGCAGAACTTGCACCTCACGTTGTAGGTTCCACCGAGTCCCGTAGCATGATCGAGATTGCGACATTTCTCATTCGCCAACCATCCAAACGAGTCAACCCACGAACGAAGCTCGGCCTGCTCAAAATTCTTCACGAGTTCATCCAACATTGCGATGCTGAGAGCTTAAACGAGCTGTTCAATGGCATCTACGATGCAGTCTCTCCTATGTTCGCTTTCTTTCAAGACAGAGCTGCACGCACTGTACTCTGCGATGTAATCGAAGATCTGTCAGAGACTAGAGAGAACCTTGCAGACATCGCAAAGCTTTGCCAGGACCTCAACTCGTTCGCAGCTGGCAGGTTGGACGAACCAGACTTCGAGCGTCGCTCACAAGCATTCAACCAGATCAACGATCAGGACTACAAGTCGTTCTCGTTGATGCAGTGGAAGCCTCTCGTTCACAACATGCTCTACTTTATTAAAGACAACGATGAGTTGAGCATTCGAGTGAACGCATCCGCAACGCTTCGTCGGTTCATTGAAGTGTCGCAGGACGATGACTTCAAAGAGTTCATCACGTCTTCAATCATCCCCGGGATACAGCACGGTATGCGCGAACAATCTGAGCTTGTAAGAACCGAATTTTTGGCTGTCACAGAACAGCTGGTCAAAGTCCATCGCGAATGGGCACCGGTAGCCGACCTGTTCGTCCTTGTCTCTGACGATGAGGAGGCTTCGTTTTTCAGCAACATCCTGCACATACAGGGCCACCGTAGATTGCGAGCTCTTCGCCGCCTGGCCGCCAACGCTTCACACTTGCAACCAGGCAACACATACCACGTCCTGTTGCCTCTGCTGGAGCATTTCGTCTTCAACAAAGCGGATGACGACAGCGCTGACAACCTTGCTGGAGAGACAATCCGGACCCTTGCTGCTCTGGTTGAGTGGCTTGAGTGGCCGCAGTTCAGGTCTCTGCTGAAACGCTACATCGGCTACTTGACTAGCAAAGAGGATATGCAGAAGGCTATCGTACGATTGATCGGGGGCCTGATGGACGGGCTGAATCAAGCTGGAAAGAAAAAAGGCTATGTCACAGCGTCACAGCCTGCAGAAAACGGTGATGAAGCAGCCGGAGACGCCGTGGAAGTGAACGCAGATGCAATGGATGTCGACACACCTACATCCACGCTGTCTAAGACACTTCCGCATCAAGAGAAGCTGACCAAGGACCTTGTCAACAATGTCCTGCCGGACTTGACAGCTTTTCTCCACAAGAAGGACGAAGCGACTACCAGTCTGCGTGTGCCTGTCGCAGTGGCGCTGACCAAGGTCCTTCTTGTTCTCCCGTCTACTGAGATCGAAGGTCGACTGCCAGGTGTCCTCCTCGATATCTGCCACATACTCAAGAGCCGTACACAGGAGAGTCGCGACCAGGCTCGCAAGACACTTGCCGAGATTGCAGTACTTACTGGGCCAAACTACGTTGGCTTCATCCTCAAGGCCCTGAAGACTGCGCTCCAGCGTGGTTACCAGCTGCACGTATTCTCGTACACCCTGCACTACATTCTTGTCCAACTCGCTAGCCAGTTGAGACCTGGTGATCTTGACTACTGCGTAGCTGACATCGTCGATATCGTCATGGACGACACATTTGGTGTCACTGGACAGGAGAAGGATGCTGAGGAATACATCAGCAAGATGAAAGAAGTCAAGAGCAGCAAGAGCTTTGATACGATGGACATCATCTCTCGATCCAGTACGCCTGCCCATCTCATCAAGCTGGTGAACCCGATCAAGTCCCTGCTCCTGGAACGCATCAACGCAAAGATGGTATCGAAGATCGACGAGCTGCTTCGCCGCATTGGTTTGGGCATCTTGCAGAATCCAACAGTCAACAATAGGGACATTCTGGTCTTCTGCTACGAGCTAATCCAGGAGGTATACCGAGCGAGTGCGACAACAGCCAAGGGCGACAAGACAGACCCTAAGCTGAAACGTTTTCTGGTCAACAGGAGAGGCGCCGCCAAATCTGGAGCGCGTTTGTCGACGTCTTCTTACATCTACAAGATGACACGCTTCAGCATG
Source organism: Didymella sp. IMI 355093 (assembly GCA_027946495.1). Taxonomy (NCBI): domain Eukaryota; kingdom Fungi; phylum Ascomycota; class Dothideomycetes; order Pleosporales; family Didymellaceae; genus Didymella; species Didymella sp. IMI 355093. Next base: position 564,250 of record JAPEUZ010000003.1, read on the forward strand.
GACATCCTCAGGACTGTGCTGCGCAAGCATGACGATCTCCAGACACCGCAGAATCTGGCAGGTTTCCTACCAATCATCGGAGATGCTATGGTCCAAGGACAGGAAGAAGTCCAGGTGTCGGCCATTCGTCTGCTGACTACCATTATCAGGGTGGACATGACAGAGTTGGACGCAAATTGCCCGGTTTATATCGACGAGGCTGTGCGTGCGATCAAGGGCGCCCACTCCTCCAATACTGAGCTTGCTCAGGCATCACTCAAGCTAGTGGCAGCTGTTCTTCGCGAAAGATCTAGTGTGGTCATTCGTGAGCGAGACATCGGCCACTTGATCAAACGCTTGATGCCCGATCTCGACGAGCTTGATCGCCAAGGTGTCAGCTTTGCATTCCTCAAGGCCGTCATGGGTCGTCACATTGACGTGCCCGAGGTATATGAGGCAATGGACAAGGTCGCCGAGATGATGGTCACGAATCAGACAAGATCGGCCAGAGATCTCGCCCGAAGTCACTACTTCCAGTTCTTGACCTCGTACACACAGAGCGAAAAGCGCTTCAAGAAGTCCATGGAGTTCTTGCTCAAAAACTTGCGTTATGAGCACGTCGAGGGCCGTCAGTCTGTTATGGAAGCTTTGGATCTCATCATCACAAAGGCGCTGCCTAGATTCCCGGAGAAAGCTCAGTATGAGTACCACGGCATGATCTTCCTACCTTTGATCAACACTCTCGCGAATGACGACTCGAGCAAGTGCCGAGAGCTCGCCAGTCTGCTTGTCAAGCGACTCTTCCAGCATGCAAGCGAGAAGCGACTGCAGAGCTTTACTGCTGACTTGAAAAACTGGCTTGAACAGGACGAGAACACTGGTTTGAAGCGTCTCGGTATTCAGGTCTGGGGCTTTTACTTCGAGGCGCTTGATGCCGAAAATGAAGAGACAAAGGAGCTGTCCTACGTACTCGATGGACTGGACTCCACAATCGACCAGTCCCTGGCGAGGCGCGACGAGGATGACTGGGAGCTTCTCTACTACTCCCTCACACTCGTCGCTAAGATTTGCAAGAAGTTTCAAGAAACCATGCTTTCTGCCGACAAGGAGAGCTTGTGGACTGCAGTCCAAGCCAGCGTATCGTACCCACATGCGTGGGTCAAGCTCAAAGCTGCTGAGCTGATGGGAACTTACTTTGCCCATCTTGCGATCACCAATAAGGATGTTGGACTGGGCGAGCTTCCACTCAAGGGATCCGGTGGACTGGAGCTAGCGGAGCAGAACATGATACAGCTCACCAACGCATCGTTAAGAAACTTGCTCAATCCTGAGGTATCGGAGCAGCTGTGCACTCAGAGCGTCAAGAACATTGCCTTTCTGGCAAGGTGCTTTGCAGTCAACGGTGCAAAGTGGCAATGGCACAATGCAGATGAGGAGGAAGAGGTGGAAGAAGCGCCCGAAGCAAATCACGTAGACGGTGATGCGACCTCAGACGAAGATGCCGAGCCCTCCAAGAAAGCTCCACCAGCAGCCATTCACCGCCTCATGATCCGTCTGTCTGGCATCGTCCGCCGGGAGACCAGCTCCATGAACGCTAAAACCGCCATCATGAACCTTCTCGAAACCATGGCCGCCAAGTTCCCTCTCGAGCCACTCACTACCTCCCTTCCACACCTCCTCTCCACCCTCAATACGCTTGTCGATCCAGCAACAACAATTCCCCGCGCCCACACCAACGTCTCATCAAACTCGCTCAACGAGCCCAACGAACTGTACAAGTCGCTCATCGATAAGGCACGCGAGATCATGAACACGCTACAGAAGCGCATGGGTACGCAGGAGTATCTCAAGATCATGGGTGACGTGCAGAGAGCTGTGAGAGAAAGGAGGGAGGAGCGACGTAGGAAGAGGAAGGTTGAGGCCGTTGCGGATCCGGAGAAGTGGGGAAGAGAGAAGAAGAGGAGGAACGATGTCAAGAGGGTTAAGAGAAAGGAGAGGGGGGCCGAGCATCGTGGGCAGAGGAGGGGATGGTAGTGTGTTTTACTGTTTAGTATTGCATTCCAAGGTGTTGGTGCATTGGTGGCGTTTAGGGAAAAGCATAATGATGTTTGCGCGCAATGGAAAGATACCCGTTACGATTTTCTCGATTTGAACTTTGCCTGGTCATGTTGATACTGCTGACATCGGAGGAACGTACTGCTTCCCCGACAACCCGGTTCAGTCCGACACCTACGGTTTCCAGGCCACCATCGGCCTCACACCACCGAGGGACTGCCATCACATGACTCCGGCCAATGCATATACATCTCAGATCTGCACCTCAGCCTTCTCCGCTTCACCATACCTCAACAGCTCATCATGGCAACAGCAAACATTCTCGGCCTGACCCTCACACTCACCCCAATCGCGCTCACAGCGCTTCGCATCGCACCTCTCATCTCAACCACCGCCAGCCTCACACACGCATACATGGAATGGCTGACCAACTCCTCCTTCCTCGTCCCTGCACCAGTCAACTCATCCCTGAGCCGCTCCCTCATGGGCCCTGAGGCCCCACCCAAGAGTCCACCAAGCAATCCGACATCGGACGCGGCACTCGAGAAGGCCAAAGACGTAGTTGTTCCGGAGTGGTTCACGAAGTTCTTCAACACGGGTGTAATTAGTGTGATTGCGCTCAATAATCTTACACTTGTGTCAGCTTCTTTGAATCTTGGTTTCAAGGAGGGCATAGGAGGGGGCAGGGTATTTTACCAGGCGGGATTGACGGCGGCGGTCGCGCACTTTGCGTTTGTGCCGCTGGTTGCGCCGAGTATAAGAGCGTTGATTGGTAAGGCTGCTCGAAGGCGGCTGGGCGAGGGTGAGGGAATGGCTGAGGGTGAGAATGGGGCGGTTGAGTGGGTGAGGGAGTGGGTTGGGTATCACAAGATCAGGATGAGCACTGTTGATGTTCTTGCTTGGGTGTGTTTTGCTTGCGGAACGGTTGTGGCGCTTAGTAAGTAATGGAGTGTATTCTCTACGTGCCGGATCGTATGTAGCGCAGAATCTTTGTAGCGAAGATGCAGTCAGAGTTTGCCCTGATTTCACGTGTTTGTAGCGCCTAAGAAGAGCACATGCGCACACCTTCAGCGTCCCCAGATTATAGATCTCAGGCTCGGCGCAGCACGAAACACCAAAGAGAGGGCGCGACGTTCGCCATGAGACTTGACTAAGCTGCAATACTTCCACGTTCATGCAGACTTCTGTACAAATTCTGCGCTTTCAGGCAAACAGGTCGGCATTCGAGGCTCTGTGTTATAGAATGAACGACTGTCGGGTTGTAGGCTTGCGCATGTGCCAGTGTGAGGGCTACTTCAGGCTCAGCCTTTTGTAAGTAAGCAGCCATCTCGCTTCTAAAAACCAAGTTGGACGCTTATGAATGATTGAAGCACTGAGCTTGAATTGGATGAAGATCCACTGATCATGCAGTCAATGATGTATAGGATAATCGCAAGCGTTTTGTAGTAGCTCATACAGCCTTGGGGAGTGCCTCCATGCTTTCCCGGTCATCTAAGCTGCCCCTGCTCATGAGCTCGAACTCCTCAGCCCTCTCAATCTTCCTCGCAGCGTCTTCACCCGCCACATTCTTAAAAGTGCAATGGAAAACATATCCAGAGACCGCTGCAGCACTCGCCAGCCCGAAGTATAGCCACTGCAAGTACGGATCTCTTGCCAGCGGAGCGATCAGTATGCCCAGCGCACTACCTCCAGCACTCGTCAAGAGGAATAAGCTCATGATGAAGCTCTTCATGTTCTGCGGTGCTTTTGCGTATGCTAGTTCTAGGCCGGTGATGCTCGCCAAGATCTCGCTCAACGCAATGAGAATATAAGCTGGCATCTGCCATGCGACGTGCACTTCGTTGGGCTCGAACTTGCCTTCGCCGATACTACCAGCATCGCAATTTGAAGGATACGAGTAACACGGAGGAGCATGGTAAATGAATGACTGCAGACCTCCAGCGTAAAGCATAGCTGCAGAAGCGATGAAGAACCCAAGTGTGATGCGTGTCATTGGTGTAAAGGCAAGATGCAGCCTTGTACGGATGAAGGGATAAATGAAGCGATCCATGACAGGTACCAGCAAGATGATGGTGATTGGATCGATGTTCGGTAGGATGTCGTTTGGAAGACCATGCAGTTGCATTTGACCAGCTGCAGGTAATCTGTTAGCTTGCATCAGCCATAAGGTGTTGTTAATACATGCCTTGCGAGACAAAGTTGTTCATCATCTGCGAGTATGCGACCCAGTAGATGGGAAAAAAGAGAAAGACTTTGCAAGCCATCAACGCCGTCTTGAGCTCATCGATGAAGCTGTCATCCCACCAGATTGCGTGCGAGTGCTTTCGGTGTGCAGATGGTCGCGCCTTCTCAATGTCGAAGCCGTTACGCGCAACGACCCAGAGCGCCTGGAAACAGCTACCGATCACACCTCCTTGAGGTGGTTTGATGATGTATCGGTCTTTGCCTCGCACTAGAACTGTGTATCCAACACAGAACATAATCAACGGCAGCAGGTAGGCGCTCCAGAACCCAACGTGTAGCTCCAGCAGGGTAGTGGCAATAGCCGAGATGGATCCAACGTTGATGCACATGTAATAAATCATGTAGATACGTTGTACTGTAATCTCCGGGTCGACAATCACTTGCTTGCCATCTTTTCTCGTTTCAACGAACGCGCTAGTGCTGCGCACTTGCTCTGCAATCAATGGACTAACATTGCTCTTAATCCCGCCTGTTCCTAAGCCAATGATCACCATTGCTGTCAAGAGGCCCGGGAATGCTGCACCACGCTCGATACTCCATGGTAAGCTTGTGGCGAACAAGACCGCGATGCCGGTCATGTAGATGATGCTGAAGTACTTGATGGTGAGATACCGACCGAGGTACTGGTCAGCTACCACAGCTCCTAGAATGGGTGTGACATAGCACCAGAATTGAAAGAAGTTGGACAAAGCTGTCGCTCGCGATTGACTCAGACCCAGAACTCCCGGCAAGCCATTGGCGTCGTGGTAAGAGTTGGCTATGTAGTTCTGGAAAGGACCAGCCAGTCCATAGTACGCAAAACGCTCGCAGAGTTCCACAACTGCAACGAGGAAGGCGCCATACGGCAGTTTGTCAGCGACACGTGGTAGGAACAGAAAATCCTCTGGGGTCGGCTTGGATCCAACGTACACCGCGCTTTCGAGATCGTTGTCCTGGCGGTCTTCGTGTTCGAGCTCTTCCTGATGCGCTCTTGACTCTGCACCGGGTTCTTCGGCCTGCGCTACCGACGTGTATGCACCTCGCAGCTCGCCGCTTTGCGTGCGCCATGATGAAGCCATCCGAATTGAGCTCTGATGCCGGCTCAGACGATGGCCACGTGTAGACCGGTTGCTTCCGCTCTTCGCGCAAAAGTGCGTCTTCAACGAAAGACCATGATTTGAAGTAACTGGTAGGGTCTCCTAAGCTTCTGGAAATGAGAGTTCGAAGCGGAGAAGCGGGAGTGTAGAAAGAGAGGATGCAAACCAACGAAGGTGAGACCGGCAACGCGTCGAGACTAATCCTAAACGAGATGACAATATTGCGCCACCGCACCAGCCACACGTTGAGACAGTGAGACAATGACTGTAAATCCATGCATGGACATGTTGATAGAGTATAGACAACTTCTGGTAATGTTTGACATATACAGTAAGGATCAGGTCGTGGGTGAGTATAAAGAGAAGTTTCAACCACCCCGTCACCTACCCTTGTTCCTGATCGCACTTCACATTTTCGCTCATATTGAGTGTTTACTGTACAACTTGAACGTATACCGGGATACCTAGGCTAGAACGTTCATCTTTCCACTGCAAAGAATTTTCCTAGGGTTCTCTCCATCTCTTTCAAACTTGTCTTCGCCGTCAAGCTACTTCTGATCCACTTTGGCAGCTTGTTCTGAATGCGCTCGCCGCCGTATCTCTTGTCCAGCATCATGATCGCGGCATAGTCGCCTTTGTGTCGTATCGCGCGACCGACACATTGATTGACCGCGCGCATACAAGCGTTCTCGTAGTAATCTCTTGCTGCTGCCTTGCCATCTCCACCCCTTGCGTTCTCTTTCGATGTGATGTACTGCATCTTTGCTTTCCACTCCGCAGAGTGCGGGTTGGGGAAAGGCAGACCGACAACGATAACGCCACGTCCTAACGCATCGCTAAAGTTGATGCCTTCCGAAAGCGTTCCGCCAATGACGGCGAACAGAAGAGCGCCTCGACCATTGCCTGAAGCGACTGCCGCACTATACGCTGTCAAAACGGAGTCCATAGCCGCTTCCTTTGATGTAGCAGGCCTGCTTGCGGACTGTTGGTCACTCCGCTGTTCAAGGAAGATGGGTTTCATCTGCGTGAATCGATCCCAGAAGGTAGTTTTCGAAGGTAAAGTAGATAGGCGTTTCCACGATGCAATACATGTATCCAGGTATGCGTAACTAGGGAAGAAAACAATTACACCATCGGGGATATTACCGGAAATGCTGATGATGACCTGTCCCAGACTGACGATCTTTGAGTAATGTTAGTATGGGACTAAAAGCCAACGTAGCGAGAGGACTCACGGTGCTTTCCTTGTTGCGACCCTCGAAAGTGAAGTCGAGGTCCACGCCGTTCAAAGCTGTTGTGATCGGTGCTGCAAGTAGGTTGGACGATGGTATGACGTGTCCACAGGACAACATTTGTATTCTTCCGGGGTCGAGGTACGACAGGAGATGATGCTCATAGTCGCTCATCTACACAGTTTTAGTTGCAATCGTACACTTAAGGGATCGGTGCTTACCGGAGACATGGTTCCTCCTGCAAGGATTACGGCTCTTGCGTCTTCGACAATATCCTTGAAATGGTACGTAGGGTCGAGGAGCATATAACGCAACGTCAGATCATTTCCGTCTTCCTTTGAGTAGAAGAAGCGACCTTCGGCGGAAGGATTCATTAACGACAGAAGAAATGCCTGAACGTGCATGAGTACCGGCACAGTGTTCTGCGGAAAGTGAGATGCTTCATTTTTGCGCTTTGAGGTGGAATCATCTCTCTCTTTCACATCTGCATACACAGTATAGCCGTCGACCTTCCTTGCCAATTTGCTTTCTTGTAGGTATGCATTGAGTTTGAAGATGTTGATCTGGTCGACGCCTTTGCCAGACAAGATGGAGACCATGTCGACTAAACCGTCGCTCACTTTCGAATTCGACGCGATCGGTTGTAGATACACTATAATCGAATCGAGGATGCGAATGATCTGAGCAACGTAGACGCGGTTCTTCCCCTTGAGTCGATTCCTGAACTTCTGTAGGTATGCTGTAAGCTGATCCCGGGCCTGTTGCACCTGAGGCATGGTCACTGAGACCGAATATATGCCAGCTATCGCGTCCATCAGATTGTGTGCCTCGTCTATGATGACAACGTGGTTCTTAAGAGAAAGGCCAAGTGCTTCACGCGCAGACCTTTGTAGCAGAAGCGGGTACGGCAGCGTAACGATCTGGAAGATTAGCATTGAATTGTACCAATGTATACGTTTGATCATACCTCGCAAAACTTAACAGCCGGTCTCGAAGCGTAGTAAGGACAAATCCCAAGCTTCTTGCCGAGGACGCCTAGATCTTCAATATCCCGGATCTTCGCAAGCGCATGGTCTCGGAAGTCGTTCAACAGCGCCTCGTTCTCCTTTGTGGGCATAGCGGAGCATCTGCCTTCGCTGGATGTACTTTGCTGCAATTCCAGGCATCGTTCGTTGATGGCTGTTGCATTGCCTAGGCGGCTGACATTAGGGTTGATGCAGAGATTCTTCCGCGATCCCAAAGTCAGGTGTTTCACATCTTCCGTGAGACTATCAGCGCTGTCGTTGCTGATATCTTCGTCCATCGTTATGGCAGGAGGCATTCTGACTCGCGAAAGTTCGCTTGAGAACTGTGTCAGTTGTGAGTGCGTTCGCGAACAGAAGAAGATCTTCATCTCATCGAGTGGCTGGCCATCTTCAACCTTCGCCTCACCAGTAACGTAGCCAAGTTTGTCCATCAGCGCTTGGGTTTCTGCGGAGAGGCCTGAGCTGTCGAATCTGCCGGCTCTTGCATAATTCGCGCTTTCTTGGTCAGACTCATAGTCGTCGAGAGCAAACTGTGCTTCGTCGTCTCCGTTATCACAATCATCTAGGCCGACTCTGTGCCGTTTGTGGACCTGACTGGCTCCAAATGCGCGCTCTCTGGCACGTTTCTCCTTGGCTTTAATTTGTGCCAGACGTTCGTTGAGCTCCTGTCGGCGCCGAAATGCTTCCTGCTTGCGTTGTTTTCGAGCATGCTCAAGCATCCAAGGTGGATCATCCTTGTTTTTCGCGTCGACTTCGAAGCCGTCCTCGAAGGTTCGACGTTTGTTGTCACGCAGCCAAGTCAATGAGCCACAAATTAGACTTAGAGACTTGCCGGTCCCAGTTGGAGATTCGAAGATACCGACTTTGCCATCCTCCAAACAGGCGTAGACCGCATGCATGAATTGCTTCTGAATGTCATATGGCTTGTACGGGTGGTGGAAGTCCCGTGCTACATTGGTGTCCGTCATGGCTGTGTAGAAACGAAGGTTTCTTCGGTAAGAACCTGACACGCGACGCGATTGCCAAGACTACGAAACGCGCTAGACACGCGGTTGCCCCACCTTTCTCATCATCTCGACACCGTCGACTCTGTATTTCGATCTCGGCTCAATGTCATCAGAATTCATCGAATGATCAGAGGGATCACCCATCTAGCTGGTAGTGTATCCCCATTCTGTCTTCCGGGAGAGCGACGGAATCTTTCGGGCTGCGGTGTAAAGGTCGAACTGTGCTGAGGATTGTAGATTAAGAGTGTGGAGGAAAGATGACAGAAATCCCATAAGGCTACTTCATTGAGATGACCTAGTATCACAATACACGCGAGTAGCTACATAATTTTACATTATACGGATAAGCCAATCACGAAGCTAAGAGTGAGTGAGATGAAAGCAGGATCGTAGGTACGACGAGAGGGAAGTTGTTATACAACGCTATCGACTTGCGACCTACAGCGTTCTGCTGCACAAATCGGCCAGAGGTCGAGCGGGGCGAAGCGCGCAGATCCGCCACGTGCACATCGTGTAACGCTGCACAGTCGGGCAAGGCGAGCTTTCGCCCCAACTGACGCCTCAGTCGAACCCAATATCCATATATTGCGAAAAGCTTGTCTGCCACGCCAGTCAACGCTGGACGACGCTGGCAAGGTTCAGTGGCGTGCTGCATGCACCCCATATTGATCGGTATTTAGCCGGATCCATAAGCTGGGGCAGTCTGGGGCAAGCCGCCGGGGTGATGTGCAGAGCCGATCCTAAGCCAGTGTTGGAGCCACGCAGCTACGGTGTTTTAGGAAGCCTGATTCCGAGCGTATCGCCGAAGCAGGGTGTTGAAGTGAGATGTTGTTGTCTGGAGGGGCTGATGCTGGTGGACTGCTGTTTCAGGGGCGCATGGCGGGGGCGAGATAATACTCAAGCAATAGGAGGATTGTGCCGCCTGTGAACTTCGACGGTCTTTGATGGCTGTTGTATGCTTATGTTTGCAAGTGTTATCGCTGTCTGAACGGGTATCGTGATTTGCTAGCTACACACAAAGCAATCTCAACTTCCTCTTGCTACATCTGTTGCTTGCCATGATATCAAGATGACACTGCATTGTCGCCGCACCTGATCGTGCAACCTTCGCATTCCTGTCAGGTACATTACTCGACCTGCAGCCTTCTGTACAGACCACTGTTGTACGACCGGAGATGATATCACGCTTGGAGGCGCGTTGTATTACCCGGTGGAATTTGTCGTCCACCCAGCATCGTGAACGATATTGCCTACCAGGTACCAAGTGGAGACCTGGCGGAAAACACTTCTTTCGAAGTAGAAGGTTCTATGCGTCGTCCCCTGCATTCCGTAGGTGTGACGAAAATGCATGCCGTGCGTGGTGCGACGTCAGGGGATCCAACCTCAGTTGCGGGCTCGATGTTCCTTGACTCAATGCCAGTCAGATCGGTTATATGACGATTGTCGTTGGGCATAAAGCCATGGGTGTTGAAGACGGTCGTATGATCCCAAGGGATCGAGATTGGTTTCATCTTGAATTTCGCGTGATGTGTGGGTTGAATTGGATTCTCATTTCCTACTGGCACTTGTTCAAGCGTCGAATTTGAGGCCAGCAGTTCGGAGCCACATCTGGCGTTTGCCCTCGGCTTCGCGGACAAGCTCAGCAGACAGACGGATACTCGGGGCGAGATGTGCGTAGCGCTCCATCTCCAACACCACGTTGTTGATGATGTCATCCATGGTTGCTGGTGGAGGGAGGAGTTGAGAGAGTGACTGTGTCATGGTTGCGCCCATGATGAGAAGGGTCTGTGAGACGATTCTAGAGACAAGTCAGCGTATATCAGACAATTTGTTGCGCCGAACGTACGAGAGTGCGCCCTGGAATAAGTAAGGCAGGTGGCCTGCGTGATGTGCAGTGATGTACTCAAGCTGGCGTACGCACGCCTCCAAGCACTTGTGGCAGTTGTCCTGAACACTAGAATCCAGTGCGAGGCTCTCATCCTGCAAGACGAGCAGAACGTACGGTCGGAATATGATTGTGCGGCAAGCAAAATAACGAAGCCTCAGCACTGTTTGTACAGGGTTCTGTAGGGGCACCCGATCAAGTGGGAACTGCATCGCTGGTGGCAGGCCTGCATACCACTGATTTAGCTGAAAGTCAAGTTCCACGACAAGCGGGTCTAATTGTGCGATCGATGTGGCGGCTGGACCTTTCGAGTAGGGCGTAGTTCGGATGTAGAGCATCGAGCTCACCCGGTTCAGCAGTCTCCGGAGAGCTATTTCTGCCAGGAAGTACCATAGTTCATCTCGACCGACTGCTTCAGTACCCATGTCCTCAAAGCCGGTGGGCAGTGAGAAACCTTCCTCGAACTGTGAGATGCCAGAGTGGGGGAGATCGAGTTCAGCAAGAAGATCACTGAACGTTTGTCAGCACGTACGTGTTGTTGAAGCACCAGGCAACTCACCTCTCAATCATCACTGCATTCCAGTAAACTCTCCTGCCCAGCTCTTCCTCGGCTGGTGAGACTCTACCAGGAGCGCTCAAAAGTAGTTGCAGCTTCATGCTGGCCCCCGACAAGACGTTCCATGCTTCCACAGGTCGAACCAGGTACACCAGATAAGCAGCAGCAAGGATCTGGCACTGTGCCGCCACCATGTTGTTCCTGGTCATCACACTTGGAAGCAGCTCCCATGCTGCAGCGAAATATGGCAGACCAGGAGGCTCCTTCTCAGGATTTTGTAGCGTTATACTGCCAGTGCTGCCAGCATGACCGAGTGCCAGAACCAGGAGCACTATGCAACTCTCCGGGCCTCCGCGAAACCCATGTGCAAGGGCTGTCTGGTAATAGCTGCTCCAAGTATATGGGTTGACGCAGGCGTAGAATACGTTCACACGTTCGAAGTACGCCTGCACATACTGGCCAGTATTCGACAGATCCAGGCCGCGTGACGTCCCAAGGCTGACCGGTTCGCGGCTCATTTCCAGCTGGAGCAAGATCTTAGGATCGTATGGGCGAGAGACCAGCTCCCGGATCATAGGGGAAGACAAGAGATTCAAAGCTGCCGTGTTGTGCGTCTTCGGCATGGTCGAAATGTTGGAAGGGTGGTTGGTCCACGTACCAATTCCGTTGATTGGCTGGACCATGCCCAGATTAGGCATATGGCCGTTGCTGCGACCAAGAAAATCCTCGCTCGTGGAGTTGCTGGTGGTCGGCGAATGCGTTGCTAGTGAGAATGTGCTGGTGAGGCTGGTCTGCAGAAGACCCTCGATACGGTTGAGATGCTCCAGGATCAGTTTGTCGCCAGCGTCCAGCTTGATACCCGGCTCCCGGTAGATGCATTCTGCATTAAGTTCCGTACAAAGTCTGCATTTCGGTCTTGTGCCGTCGCACCGTGACTTCCTGGACCGACATATCTCGCACTACATATGTCAGCGTTGAACGGCTACGGAAAAGCATGTTGCAGTACCGCGATCGTCGCGCGTCTCCTCGGGTAATCTATTGCATCGGTACTGGGGCGTTTCTTGTTTGGCGGTCGTTGTTCGCTGCTTGTGCCGTTGGGATTGGTAGTCGTGAGCGCGGTGCTTCCTGCCTGGCTCGTTGCGGGCGGTGTACCGTTTGTGGACATCTCACGATCGGTACCGGACGACTGAGACATGTTGCGGGGGCGCTTCCGGTATGAATTACTCAGACCACCACCGCCAAAGAAAAGCCCATTCGGCGACTCAAGGAGATGGGGAGAGCGCAGTGCAGATTTGAGCATGAAGCTGCTGGCGTCCGGTAGAGTGGAAAGGTTAAGGCAGAAGGAGTCTCGCGGGAACAGACCATTGGTGGTTGCTGCTGACACGGGACTAATGTCTGGAGAAGGCGTGAGTCCGGCCATGATTGGTGGACCCACAATACAACGGCCGAAGCAAGCTGCAAAGGAGTGCTCTGGCGTGGACAAGCGTGCAGCCACGATATCGATAAAAAACGTCCAAGATCCAAAGTCGAGAGCGGTATGAAGGCGGTTCCCTGAGTTGAAGAGCAAGCAGGAAGTCAACGCATGCAACAAGCCATAGTCAGCGTAGGCAGCCGCCCTCCCGCAAATATAGTGCTACGAAATTTCGCCTCCCTTAGCCTCAGGGCGACTGAACTGTCATCACGAAATGAGGGATGCTTGAATGCGGGGACGGGCTGGGGCGCAGACGACTCCACAACTCGGCCCAGACAATCACACCTGGCGCCAGACAATCGTACAGGGGTGCCGGCGGATACCTTCGTGACCGCAACGAGCCCTTGCCAAGTCGACAAAGGATCGCCTCCAATCCTTTCACGGGAATGAAAGACAGTCAAGGCTCCAGTAGCGGTGACAGCCATGCGCTGGTCGGTGGGTCCTTTGTTGCTTACCGAACAGTTTGCAGGAAGCACAGGGCACGAGAAGTGCCAGACCCTGCTTTCCCATGCGGTTTGTCGAAACAAGGTAACCAGGCGAATATGCTTGCATCGAAGGCCGTATTGGATGCAAGCCTCTTACACGGCTAAAGAGCTGTATGTCGCCGTCTTAGTATGGAGAGCCATGTGCGTACCACAGGAACGACCAATCTGACTTCAGAGCGATCAGCATCGGACCTGCATGAGAGTTATTTGCTGATCACGAGAAGACAAAACTATCGATGATGCTCGCAGCCACCCAGTCCGCTGCAATCATTGTAGCCGGTCGTTGGAAGCCTGCACTTCGTGCTATAGGCTGGGGTAGATCTTATGCCGCTGGTGTCAAAATAACGTCCTATCACCGCAGGAAAGTATCTTGCCGGGCCATAGAAGCCGTGGAAGGTGCGAGTTGGCGCGAAGAACATTCTTGGAGGCGCCAGAAGCCTCGAGTAGTATGTGAGCCCTGTCACTTGTTTCAGCATCTCCCATGACGCATGCTCTTAGATTGCGACCTGCTGCAGATGTATCCGGGGACGTGGTTGGATCGTTTTGTCAACTACCGCTTTTGAGACGGACGTGAGCGGTGCAGCTGTGGTCCGACAAGCGTGCCACAGGTTCACGTGGTTTGCAGGTCTAGCAGATGTGGGGTATACATGTCAGAGCCGAGCTGTGCAACGAGGGGTACAAGGCGGCTTAATCAAAGTCAGGCGGTATCTTAAAGAAAGATTATCGAGTCATCAGATCTGCGGCTGCGGGCGCGCCATACGCTACGGCAGTCAATATTGCTCTGCTGCAACGGACATCGTGCCTGACACAGTAAGTTATGCAGTTCGATTACACTCAGACGGTAGTCTCACTGGTCATACGTAAGTCATGTGTACTCGTGAAGAAGAAGGTTATAGCGAAGACTATTGTGATTGTGGAGTATCGGTATACTATTGCCGCTATCTGCCCTGTTTCTGGGCATTCATCGACCAGTTCTGGAACTGCGTGAACAAAATTGGCTGCAGAGGGGAATTCTTATCCGCGAACCACTGCTTCTGCGTCTCGGCATATGCGTCGACAACACCAGCATAGTTCGCCCTGTCAAGACCCACAAGTACCTTGACAACGTGCAAGCTAGCGCTGCTGCACACATCTGCATGAGCTTTAGCGCCGCCGCCGTTCTTCGCTTCCTCATGGATACCCTTCAAGATCGCCCAAACGGTCTCGACAGATTCCGGTTTGGGCAAAGGAGCCTTGTGCTTCGAACGAGTGTCGAAGTATGTCTTGAGCATCTTGTTGCCCTTCTCGGCTAACTGCTTGTTTGCGCTGGCGCGCGTACGGCGCAGCACAGGCAGAAGAACTTCAAGTGTAAGCGCGTTTGAGTACTGCTTGTCCAGATATATCGCCAAGAGATCGAGGACCCTTGACTTGAACTGGACAACGTTCTGCTTCGCGTCTTCTCGATCCTTCTTCTTGCTGGTGACCTGGCTGCGCTGCTTGAAGATCTTGCTGAGTTGGGGATCCAGGGCCATCATCTGCTCGTCGTCCATGTCAGACTCATCAGAGTCGTCGCCATCCATATCAGCCTTTGCTGTGCCAAGCGCCATTCCTAGGAGATTGTTGAATTGTGTCAACTCTGCATCATCCATCTCATCGTCCTCGTCCTCGTCGCTTTCACCGCTGTCCTCGTCTGAAGAGTCCGAATCCGAGTCCGAATCGTCTTCTTCATCAACCTCGGCGTCACCGTTGACCAGTTCCACATCCGAGTCCACCATTTCAACGTCTGAATCCATTTCTTCATCATCGGAGCCATCGTTGGACTTGACGTCTTCCGCGTCGTCGTTGCCTTGATTGAATAGCTCTCTCTGCCCTTCGAAGTTCTCTGCAGTATCCAAGATCTCGGCGAGCGACTGTAGCCCTTCCGAACCAATTTCAGATGCGAAGATGGAGAACGCTTCTTCACCAATCTTGCGGAACAAGGTGCGCGGGTTGCCAAGGAAGGATAGAACAATCTCGACGAAAGCATCGGAGCCCTCGCCAGAGTCCTTGTTCTTCGCCATTGCCTTGCGAGAAGCATCAAGATCATCGAGCATCATGATAGCATCACCATCTCCGTTATAAACTTGCAAAAGTGTCAGCGAGTAGAGGAGCACGAAGCCCTCCGCAGCCATCTTGTTGCCAGCGATTGAGCCCTATCCAGTCTTCGTTAGCCATGTCGGGTGCCTAGATATGGGACTGCTCACCTTTTTGGATATCTTGTCTAGTGTCTCGAATGCCTTCTCTACGGTCTCCATGACTTTTGGCTCCGCCTTGAATACCGACTCAAAGGTTTTGGTAGATGCCTTCTTAGCGCGAAGGATACTCACAATCATCGACGCGAACGATGATTTCGAGCCGATTTCGACGCCGAGCAACCTCGTGAGACAAGAAGACAGTCGTTCCTGAAACATTGCCCTGCTGGCTTCACTGATTGGAGGAAGCGGCACTTTGCTCGTCTTCACGTCTTTCGAGGGTGTGAAATAGGCGTACTCTACTAGAAACTCGAGAATGCCGCGAAGCCAATTCTCGCCCTCGAAGACATCATCCGATAGTTCATCGTAACGCTTGAACTGCTTCACTGTGCTGATAAGAAGATCGGCGATGATCTGTCGTCGACTATCTGCGACGTTCTGCTCTTCTGTCTCGGGACGCAGAATTACAGATTTGAGGTGACGCACGATCTTCTTCAACGCGCTGTCGTCTGCAGAAAGCAGGACTTGTTCGAGCGTTTTCGTCTTTGTAGCCCTGTCGAAGTCGACACTGCCATGTCTTGTTGTGAGTGCGACAACAATGGGAAGAGCAGAATTGTTGTCTTGCTCAACCCTCGACTGTACCGACTTGAGAGCTGCAAGTGCTGCGGTATGCAGAAATCTGTCGTCCTTCTTGCTTTGGTTGATGATTGTTCTCATGAGGTTAGGACTGAACAGCGCAGGCACTGCCCATGCCGGGACCTGCGTGATCATGTTGCTGAACAGCTTGAAGCCCCATGACTTACGCTCGTGCGACGAAGTAGTCGAAAACAAGTTATCTGTTGTGGTCAGCCTTCGCTTCGAAGGGTCACGCGGGCAACGTACTGTCTACAATGTCGATCCATAACTGAGGAAATTCGGGCTTGAGTGGCTCTTTGGCGCTTCCCTTGCTCTCTTCGTCTCGCCGTAAGATCTCGCCAAAGACCAGATTCCAGGCAAACGTGGGATTCGGGTTCGCAGCAGCTGACTTGATGGTCTCGTCTTTCGCATTTTCAGCATCGACATGGAAATCCTCCTTCATCAGCTTCGCCAGACGCGATCGCTCTTTCCTTGACAAAGGGTCTTTCTGGTGCCAAACACCCTCTGGCAAGACCCTTTCAAAGCTTGCTCGCACTGTCAGCCACACTGCGACTCCTTGCGGTGTACTGACGAGCTTGAACGGTGTCAAACGTTTGGTCGCCTCTTCGGCACACTGCTCAAGCTGCGGCTGAGCCTTCAGGCTCTTCACTGCTTCTACAAGAACCATCCCGCATTCCTCGCGCAGCCAAGGTATATCGCGTGCCATTCCATAGATTCGGTCCAGCAGCTGGTTCCAGCATTCCATGGAAAGCTCCGGTTCAATGACTATCGAAGACTGCATGACGGCCTTGTACCCGAACAGTTTTCCGATCAAATGGTCTCGTCGGGCCTGTAATTGTCAGCGTGTTTGCAATCCAAGGGATGCGCGCTCATACTCGTCCGGGTACGTTTCCCTCTATCTCAGTCTTCTCATCGACCATTTTGATGATCGACGCGACATCGTGATCCAGACCTTCAATCTTGACGCCACCAAAAATCTGACGCAGCAACTCGGTTAACGTGAGTGAGAAGCCGACTCGAGCAGCTTTTCTCTGACTGCAAAGGCCCTTGATCAAGCGAGTCAACGCCGTTTCCACCTCTTTTCCTGCAGGGTTACTTTCGGGCGAAAACTTCACAATGAGTTGCTTTGCTGCCTCAAATCGGACCTCATCAGACTCTGCGGCCAGGTCCTCATAAAGCTTTGAGAGCTTCACATGCTCTTCGTTGAGTTGTCTGCGGCGTTTTGTGGGAGCTTCTTCAACATTCTCGATGTGCGCGGGCTCGCGCTCTCTCTTGCGGTTCTTGCTGCCCATCTTCAGACGTCACTTGGTTGATTGGAGGTATTCAACTCCTGTTGTGCTTGTCACGAAAAGTTCCCGCACAGCAAAAAGTTCTGCCAGGGCCGCTCTCACCGCTGACAGAATGGGCCTAGTAGCATCGCGGCGGATGTCCGTTACTTGGCACCCCGCACTTGACCAGACAACCACATTCGATTAAGCGTACCACAGCAACGGATTCCAGTGGATGTGTCGTGCCCACCGGTCAAGCCTCACTGATGGGGCTGCTGCTGAGTCCTTATGGAAGCTGTCGTGATGCTTTCAGAGCTTTCACAATTGTACACGTAGAGTACTTCTGCCGATCTACGCTCGATCTGACAGATGACACGTTGCTTTCACACGCATCAGCTTTCGGTAACATGCCACTCGAAGTCTCCATTGTTAGTGACCGGACAGCAGTTGTGAGCTCATGAAGAGATGATGAAGCTGTGAAGCTATGAAACAGGAGAAATGTGATCTCTGAGACCTTTGTTGGAACAAAGACCTCCCCGCTTCGAGGAGAAGAATGCCTGCTGATAGTCGTCTCATTAAATATAGCTCACGTCAGATATGGAGCTCGAATAGCAATCCTTCCAGCACAACTTCAAGCACAACTGCGTGCTGTGCGATAACTCCGAGTGATCTATACGCCCAACTTAGCGTCAAGCTCGATGGAGCGAAGGTTTGTTATATGAAGCATCCAACCCCTCTTTCCACCCCACAATCGCCATGGCGCAGCCCGGTGAGAGCGCACACGATGCCGCTCAGCTAGACGGAAATCCTCATAGACCCTGGAGGTGCTCGAGATAGATTAGCTGGGGCTGACGATGGCACGTTTTAAGGCGCCGCCAAGTGAGAGGCTTCCCCTGCGAAGCTGACGATAGTTGCATGGGACAACGGCTGTGTGCGCACTCCTCAACCGAGATCGACTCAGGTCCACCCTTTATTAAGTTTTCTTTTCCGGCCTTGCGTCTTTCGATAGGGATCTCCAGCGGCGGACGTAACACTTGTATGAAAATCTCTCTGCGGAAGCTTCAAGCTTTGCCGGCTCCACGATCGTGACGAATCTTCCATGCAGACCTCGGATGCAGTCGGCTTGCTGCTGACGTTTGACGACGATTAGCATCAAACTGTCTGTCACAGTGCAGAAAATTCAGGGTCCTGAGACGCAAAGGCCGTCCCGCAGGTCTGGGGTTGAAAGAAAAACCCATGCTCTTTGTCACGAGACTGCGCGCGCGATGCCCATTTATGTGCCGGTTTAGGTTATTTGTGTCAATAGCCCGTCGCGTCCACCGGGAGACGACACGCGACTGTTTGATAGCCTTTTCGCAGGCGCCGCAATTGGCCTCTCAGGTGCGCAGGTCCACAGAAGAGGGGTCACCGGCTGGTGGGGTCCAGTCTGGAAATGATGATGGCACCCGTTGTGAAGGCTTTTGTGCACGCGGTTTGCTCGGTGGATTGGGAACGCCCGTGTTCTCGAACGACCCTTCTTAAGTTCAGCTGCTATGGCGACAGCCTCCACCGGTAGCCCCGAACCCATGTCAGAAAAACAATCGTTTTCGTAGCGAAAATCCGCAGTTGTCACAAGTTGTGCGCTGTCAAGCTACTTTCAGGAGAGAACGGCCGCAAACAGGGAGTGCCAGAGTAGCAAACAGGGAGATCGGATCATCGAGCTCAGCCTTATAGAATATGACGTTGAGGGGGTTGCGACATCGCGATGTCTGTCCGCAGCTCGATCTCGAGCGTGCACTAAGAGACGGTTCTGCCACCGCGCGGAGCTTGGGCAATCCAGTTTTATGCATCCACATAGGGTAAAAAGCTTGTAATATCGAGGAGTTCACGGGCCGCGCAGCACCCTTCACAAACTGAAGCGCTGCGACGATACCCTGGGCCAACTGGACCAGCGAGATTGAGCCGCCTGCCCTATCAGACCTGGTTCATTGCCCAAAACTGCTTCAGGAGTCCGTGTTCTAGCCACTCACAGCAAATAGCTGGCCTGTTGCTTCGAGGCTGTTTCCCTGGCAGAGCGCCGCCAAGTCAGCGTCCATGCCGCGATGACGAAAGAGTCTCGCGAGCTGACCACGCTGACGCCGGTTTACCGTGTCAGGACTTATTACGAGGCTCTCTAGCAGTGCACTGGGGCGATCCGCGGCTAGGCCTCGCGGTGGTAATAATGCTTTCGGTGCAATGATGGGTCGACGGCCGAAGCGTCTCCAGGGGAGACGGTATCTACGTGACGCAGGCCACGGCTAGAGGGCACTGTGGCTCTGGTGGACGCCCCCGAGCCACCAGACCTCACACGAGGCCGCCGGAGTAGATACTGCTTGGACAGAGGCCGGCGCAGCAGTTAAGCGGAGAGGGAACTCATCGTTTCACGCATTTTTCAGGGCTTGCTGGCATGATGCTGGTCGGCGCGGGATCCGTGCCAGCGTGCTGGCAAGGTAACAGACGAGGAAGGGATGGTGTGCAGGAGCCCTCAGCCAGCTCCGGCGGGCTGCATGGATGTGCAGGCCGGCGAGAGTAGCAATTGATGTCCTTGAGCTTTACGTCGCCTGCTGCAATTGCTATGGCATCAATCTGGTTGACATGGACGTAAACACACGTTCGCGGCCGCCCCAGCTGCGCGGCGCGTTAGCTGCAGCGGTAGCATTGGTCGTGCAGCGTGATCGTGATCCCGTTTCCGGGCAGCGTCAATGAAACGCCGCGGATCAGCAGCGCTCGCAGCGCGCTGCATTGCCGAATGAGCAAACTGCCCCATCCTCGTCCCGCTGCTGCCAGGGCCGTGTGCAGGCAGGCCTGTTAGTGGTGAGGCCCTCCGTGCAGCGCTTATGCCTCGCCAACGAGCGCACTGGCCGCCGTGCTGGACCACCTCCACTGCAGCTTGGTCGTTGCTGTGGAAGCGTAGGCTCGGCAACCTCAAATCCAGCTGGGTGACCTCTGCCCTGCCTCTCTTTTCTTCACCCTTCTCGCACCCAAGAAGGCCACTCTCCCTCGCACAGCTGGCACAGGCATTGGTGAACATTGACAGCAGAAGTCAAAGAACCACGACGGTCACTACGTTGGGATATCCTGTTGGGAAGCCGCTGCCAGCACCTCGTCCGCTCGCCGCTACCGAACTGCCTGCTCCATGCCCGCCTAGCCCACCCCGACCAGCGAACCCAGCATCACTGTCTTTACTAGCGTCGAGCTTCGAGGCTGTTTACTGCGAGCATCTTCAGAGTGGAATTAGCTTTCCAGTCTTATATGCTTAATCGGCTCACCACCAGCCGCCAGTCCTACACCCGTCTCTGCATCCAGTGAGCAGAGAGACTGCCCGCAGCACCTCCGCACGCCGCCCACGCTCGCTGCACGAGGTCTGCCACACCAGCCCGCCGTCACCTACGCACACGTACACGCCCACACATCACCGCCATGGAGATGTCGTCGCCACTAGCTGCCATGCAGCCGCCGGCTGCCATTCCCGGCCCGTGGGGCTACCGCCGCGACCTGCCGCCCTCGAAGCCATTGTTTGGAGCTCACCCGCTGGGGTCCAAGAACTTCAACTTCCGCGACATGAGCATGAGGAAGGGAGACGGGAGCAGTGCTGGCTACTTCGCCATGCAGCCAATGAGGGGGGTCGTCGCCCACCGCGAGCCTGGCCGCCGACATGTCGTCCAATCTGCATGTCGACCATAGGTACAACCCGCCCTTGCATAGGAGATGCCTCCATTGTTCATCGACTGATGCTCTTTGTTAGCCCCCAGTTTGCCACACCTCGTCGCTCGCTATTTACGTCCAACGCCCTTCAGCAGATTGATGCCCAGGGTAAGCCAGGCTGTGCATTGTTCTGCACGCGCATATATGCTAACCTCGGCGGCAGCAACAGGCGGCGTAACCACCCCTCCAGTCAGATGGGAAGGCGTCACCACACCACCCATCCCTGATTCCTCGCCCAGCTTCGTCCCCGACTCCATGGACATCTCGCCGCTCCCACACAAGGCCCCCTACAACAGCTACATAACACTACCATCGCCGTCCCCGGAGGTGATGCCAAGCAACGAAGACGACATGCTGTCTCCTTGCAATCTGTCACAACTGCCCCCCAACGGCCTCGACATTGCCCGACCCGCCTCGGCTGCTGAGTACGTCTGCCAGCCATTGGCCTACATTGTGCCTTCACTGACCCATCACAGCCGCAAGAAGTCCATCCTGCTCCGCCCGTCTCTCTCGCGCACGAAGAACTTCTCCACTAACACTGTGTCCTTCAAGCAGCAGGAGCAGCAATCGTGCCCAGCTTTCAAATTCGGCGCTGGCTGCGATCGTGACACCTTTGGCAACATTGGCAACACATCTTCACCCAGCCTTGACGAGTGCTTCGCCCCCTCACCACCACAGGAACGTCGCCCGTGCTCTAACGGTTCACTCTTTGCGTCTAGCAAGGTCAAAGCCTTCCCCTTTGGCTCGAATATTCAGTCTCGCAACAATGGCTCACCCCTTGCTGTCATCAGGAAACAAAGTGTCGCCCACTCTCGCCCTCGACCCAGTAAGATGAGGAGGTCGCTTAGCATGTTTGAGCATCCTGGCGACGTGATGAATGCAAAGCAAGATGGTGACGAGTCTGACTCGCCTAGTGGGCTGTCGTCTGTCATGGATACAGAAGACTACCCCTCCCTCAAGCTGCCTCACTTCACACCCTCCGAGCCCGAGAGCCTTCCTCGCATTACTCATGAGACTCTCGTCCAAGTTCTTGACGGTGCTTACGACCACATGTATGACGAGAGGGCCATCATTGACTGCCGCTTCGAGTATGAGTACAACGGCGGACACATTGAAGGTGCTTTGAACTTCTGTGACAAGGAGCAGCTGGCTGAGCGTCTCTTCTCTGCCCCCCACCACCAACAACACACTTCTTATTCTCCACTGTGAATACTCCGCGCATCGCGCTCCTCTTATGTAAGCCTGCTGTTGATTCACATCCATGTCTCCGCCACTAACAATCATAGGGCTAAGTTTGTGCGCTCGCAAGATCGCAAGGAGAACGCGCATCGCTATCCTGCATTGAACTACCCCGAGGTCTACATCCTCGACGGTGGCTACAGCAAGTTCTATCACAAGAACTCGACTCGCTGCGAACCTCAGAACTATCTCCGGATGGACGCTAAGGAGCACGAGCAGTCTTGCGAACGCGGCTTGAACAAGCTTCGACAACGCTCGAAGCTCAACCGCGCCCACACCTTCGCAATCGGCCAACACTCTTGCCAGATGGAAGACAGCCCAACGGCTCTCGGCAGGTCAAAGAGTGGCGGCAACATATTTATGCTTGGCGACGACTCATTAGACGTTGGACGAATAGGCGCTTCGCGTCGAATGGCTTCTTACTGAGCCCGCGCGGAGCCGACGATTTCTACACGATCCCATAATTCACGGCGAACCGGACACGGCGTTTCCTACTTGCTGCTTCGGTATTCCACAGCATCGGCGTTGATCATTTACTCCTTCCCATCTCGAGGCGTTCTAGCGATTTGCCATTTGGCCCTTTCTGTGCATCAATTTGGACTTCTGGACGGCGGGAACAACATCGGCTGCGAGCAGTCTGCACCTATACGTTTGGGCTTGCGCCACTCCCGTTGCTTCTGCATTTTATACCCCATGTCGCGTGCCGCCGGCTCGGACATACTTCCTTTTTACGGCAGCATTAGACCACTGCCTTGCAGTCTCATTAATTCTCCTTTGTCACATTAATCCTCAGACGGATCTTTCATGGCCTCATGGAGAAGATCAAACCATCGCTCCAACCACAACAATCTCAGAAACATGACGAAACAAAACAAACTCAGGTCTACGCACCTTCCTACACATCATCAACTCGACATCCTCTCCTATTCCCAACTGGTCTTCTTACATCCTTCGACACCTTCTCCACCAGATTGGCTTCATTACATCAGATTGAGAATACTCCGGCATTGGTTGCCCTCGGCGCAACTTGAAGGGTCTTTTCTTCGTACCGCCCATCGGGCTCTTCTTCCGGTCGAATGTGTACTTATCCATACGTCTTTTGTTCTCTCCAGGCTGAGGTCAACGATGGAGGCCTGAGATTGAGACTTGAGGGGTAATCGATAGGTCCTCCGTCGTACTGCGGCAGAGAGACGATAGTGGCGTAGAAAATCTGCATGTAAAAACTAGGGGAATGAAACAGTACCTTACATACGCTGTGCTCTGTGCCTGTCGTGACACGAATATGTCAATGCTTCTGCTTTCAATACTGTCGTGACATCGAAACGGTAAGCCAATCGGTTACGACGCGTCGAAGTCGCGCTAGCGGCTGCCCCACGTTGCCTGCATCCTTTGACGTGCATTATGCTGCAGCTTGTAAGACGTGATCACGAACTCTAACCAGCCTCACGCATGCAACTTGTAGAACTCTGTCTAACGTCTTACCTGCGTCTCGCAACGTCCGTATAAAGTGTCTCGCGTCCGGCCCCCATTATACCGAGCTCCCACACGCCAACGGGCGCGCGCAGCTCCCGTGTCGCACGACCATGGATATCGACGACCTTCTCGCGGAAGTTGCAGTCGATTCGACGCCCCAAGAGTCAAGAGACTTGCAAGAGCTGACGAGAGCATGGGTAGCGGAGCGCACGGCGCCAGAGATCCTCCATTGGCCGGAGGAGCTCATGGAGAGGGTGCTTGAGAGGATCCGACGGCAGGTATGTTGGTCTGGACGAGTGTGGCAGCACGAGCAGGGCTAATGGCGTAGGCAGATTGAGCTTGTGGAAGACCAGACGGGCAACATGGACCCGAAGACGAACTTCAAGCTCATCATCATCCAGACGGAACTCGAGCGGTTCAAGTTCCTGGTCCGCAGCTTCTTGCGCGCGCGCTTGAGAAAGGTGCGCGACTTGTCTATGTACGCGCAGTGCCCTGAAGCATGCTAATTAAGTCCAGATCGATCAACATCCCCTCCATATCCGCGCACAGCACTCTGCGTCCGAAGACTCCATGCAGCCCTTGCTATCCCCCAGCGAACTGCAGTACCTCACATCGCACCAAGCGCTTCTCTCGCAACACTACTCCGCCTCCTTCCTCTCGCAGTTCCCAGCGAGTCTGCAGAGACTGGACGACACAACAGGTGGCATCAGCATGGTGGACAGGCCGGACGAGGACAAAGCCGTCTTCGTGCGCGCGCTGCGAGACATCGGGACGGTGTTTATCGAAGGCACGGACCGGCGGCTCGAGGTCAAGAGAGGCGATGTTTGGGTTGTGCGGTGGAGTGCGGTAAGGAGATGGGCGGTTGGGTGTGGGACTGGTGACGTAGAGCTCATCTGAAGGAAAGTCTACGCATCGAGTCATGGGGTTGGTGTGTTGTGGTGTTCTCGCAAAAGAGCGGTCACGACGATACGACACGAACGCGCGCCCAAACAATGAGGCTGTCGCGCGCACAGAACAACGTTGCACCGCTTTTGCGGAGGCCCGGAGGCACACAGACCTTCAACGTCAAATCCCGCGCATCGAATCGTAATATTATTTCGAGTCATCATGCGGGATCATTCCACTATTCAGCAAAAAGATGAGTCCAGCCTTCTCAACGCCGTAAAGACAACTATGGGGATCCCTGCTTGTCAACTGTCTGTAGATCTTCCGTGCGCTGCCACTGATCAATGGCGCTGAATCCATGCCAGCATATCCCCGAATGCCTGTGCCTGCTCGTGCTTGATCTTGGGATCGTCGTAATCTCCATATACAGCGAAGCCGTGCGGCACGCCGTCGTAGACCTTGACTTCGTGCTCGACTTTGTTGGCTTCCATGGCGCGCCGGCCGGGCGTCAGCACTTCGTCTTCGGGGAACAGAGGGTCATCTTTGACCGCTGCGATGTAGACGGGCGAGCGTACGGCTTCGAGGTCGGATTGCGACACCATAGTCCCGTGGGCGACGGCGCCGGCCTTCAGCACTGGTGCGCGCTTGACTGTGCCTTGCTCCTCGTCTCCTGCTGCTGCCTGGCCCCATGCGACGGTGTCTGGGAGCTCGCCGGACAGCATTAGAATGTACTTGGCGCCGAAGCAGTACCCTACACCGTACACACCGCCGCCGTTGGCTACGGCATCAGCGAACTCCTCCTTCGCGCCCTCAACGACCTTGTGCAGGATTGGCATGACCTTCTCGGGTGTATGCCGCGCAAGCCACATGTCGATTGTGAATGCCTTGATTCCCTCGGCTGCCTTCAGCTTGATGGTGTCAAGCCACGACGTCTTCTCATTGACTTGCTCCATGGTGACAGTGCTCGTGGCCGGCTCGCCGTCGAACTGGTCCGGCATGACCACCAAGTACCCCTCCGCAGCATACTTGTCAGCCTGCAGCTGGTTGTTTGTGGACTTGACGCCCGTGCCGCCTGTGAGCAGGAGCAGCAGCTTCGAAGGCGCGTGTGGGTAGTCGGACGGCTTCGTTATGTAGCACTCAATGCCGCCGAGTTTGGTCAGCTCGCCCGTGGGCACTTCGCCTGACGGCGTGGGTCGGTCGGTGGTGCAGTGCTCGCCCATGGTTGGACCTGTCTGCGCAGGAGTGTCCCCTGGTAACACGCTCTGTCCCGCCTCCTCCGTCTGGCCAGCAGACTGCTCGGTGGGGTTTTCCTGCGCATCGCTCTCGGGAGCTCGTGTTGCGATCTCGTTGTCAGCCATGGTGTTAGTGTGTTGCGTTGAGTTGACTTGGGTCGGATGGCAGGCAGCTGTCAGTCGAGGGTCCAGCAGCCAATTACGTATGTCGAAGGAGTCGGCGGTCGGCGTTGGTTAGCGCAGGCGGCAGGCGGGGCGGGGCTGCACTCAACGCGTGAGGACGCGAGACGCAGACGCGTCCTAAACTTCCGTCGATTGCGCCGCCACCTCGACACAACATCACCGTCACCGTCTGAAGTGTACAGCATCCAACATGGCAGAACAGGCGATCACACAGGGCGCGATCAGGTATGGTTTCTGCGTGAGGACATGTCCTGGTCAGTACTAATGATGAGAAGGAGCATCTTCGAGCCCAGCGGCTGCTTCGTCGAGCACCCCGTCCTGCAATGCGTGCAGATCAAGACCATGGAGCCCAAGGCGGGCGACGCCAACCCAGTGCAGCGTTTCCGCGTTGTGCTGAGCGACGTCCGCAACTTTATCCAGACAATGATCGCGACAAGTAGGTGCAGTCTGCCCTTCTTACACGTCAAGCTAACCGTGCGCAGCTGCGAACGAGATCGTCACATCCGGCAGACTGAAGAAGGGAATGATAGTCAGGCTGCTGAAGTACAACCCGCAGCAAGTCAAGGACAAGAAGTGCGTATCTGGGCCATTCTTCGCACGATCAAACTAACATGCATGCAGCATTCTGATCATCATGGAGCTTGATGTCCTCTCAGAGTACGGCGAGCTCGACAAGATCGGCCAGCCCGAGGCGCTCGACACAAAGCCCAAGCAAGAGCAGCCTGCTTCCATTTCAGGCAACAACTTCTACGGCAACAAGCCTGCGCCCGCGCCCCAGCAGCAGCAGAGGTCGCTTCCTGTCCACCAGAGCAACCCGAGCACATCCACACACCCACATCTATATCCGATCGAGTCGCTCTCGCCATACGCGCACAAGTGGACCATTCGAGCTCGATGCACACAAAAGTCCGAAATGAAGGAGTGGCACAATGCGAAGGGCACCGGCAAGCTTTTCAGTGTGAACCTGCTGGACGACACTGGCGAAATTCGTGCCACCGCGTTCACTGAAGTCGCTGAGAGGCTGTACCCAATCTTCGAGGAGGGTGTGGTCTACTACATCTCCGCTCCATGCCGAGTCACACTTGCAAAGAAGCAGTTCTCCAATCTGCCCAACGATTACGAGCTGCAGTTCGAGCGTGACACCGAAGTCGAGAAGGCCGAGGACCAGGAGAACAAGCCCCAGATCCGCTTCAACTTCACAAAGATTGGTGACCTCAACTCTGTGGAGAAAGACACCACCATCGACACCATTGGTGTGCTTAAGGAGGTCGGCGAGGTGGCTACCATCACATCGAAGAACACCAACAAAGACTTTTCCAAGCGAGAATTGACACTCGCCGACGATAGTCAAACGTCGGTGCGGCTCACCGTCTGGGGCAAGACGGCAGAGAGTTTTGATGCACCACTCGAGTCGATCGTGGCTTTCAAGGGCGTCAAAGTTAGCGATTTTGGCGGTCGAAGTCTGAGTCTTCTCAGCTCAGGGTCAATGATGCTTGATCCTGATATTGACGAGGCACACAAGCTGCGCGGATGGTTCAATGCTGTTGGCCAAAATGCGACATTCTCTACTCATCAGAACATGTCATCAACTTCCGGTGGTCGGAAGGAGGATGCCAAGCTCATCTCCCAAATCGTTGAGGAAGAGTCCTATCTCGGAGACCAGCCTGCTTACCTGAGCTTGAGAGCTTCAGTCGTATATGTCAAGAACACAACTGTCGCATACCCTGCGTGCTCGACGCCTGGCTGCAACAAGAAGGTTATTGAGGAAAACCCTGGGTCGTGGTGGTGCGAGAAGTGCCAGGCGTCCTTCCCCGAACCGCAGTACCGCTACGTGCTCAGCGTCAACGTTGCAGATCACACCGGCACTCTCTGGCTGAGCTGCTTCGATGAGGCTGGACAGATGATTGTAGGCATGTCCGCCAACGAAGCGATGAAGATCAAGGAAGCAGACGAGGAGAACAACACCACAGCGAACTTCATGAACATCATGCAGGACGCAACTTGCAAGACCTTCAACTTCAGGGTGCGGGCAAAGATGGAGATATATCAGGATCAGCCCAAGTAAGTACGAATTGAGAACTGTGTGCGACCGCTACTAACACATTCGTAGGCCTCGGTACCAAGTGTTGAACATCTATCCGCTCAATTACGCTCAGGAGGCCAACAAGCTCGCAGCGCTCATCAAGCAGTACGATATCAACGATAACAGCAACAGTCTGTTCGTGAACTAGACGACGTCGTCCCGCGCATTTGTATTACAGGGTAACGGGTTTGTATGCTCGTCGGTCGCGCACTCGTCGAGTCAGAGTACAGCAAGTAGAGCGATATCCATTCAATGTCACAAACATAGTATCTGTCCCGCGCCAGCCTTGCCTTGCCTTTGGTCACCGTGGTTGATTCAAGCTTCGCTGGACGATCGCCCCACCTCAAGAGTGCACTTTCCTGCCCCACTCACGTCATTACCAATCATTCCGACCATGCCGGAACAGCCTCGGAAAACCCGCCTTACATACGTCAGGCCTAGATGTGATCTACCTCTTAGAGCTCGTGCGTGTTAAAGCTCGACAGTACTTCTCTTTCCTCGAGTGCATTGGTTCAATAACCGTCTACTACTACAATCAACCAACTCTACAGAACGAAACGCCAAGATGAGCGACACAATGAAGGCAGTAGGTTCGTATAGTCGCAAGCGAGGCTCACAGATTCACCGTCTCACACAACCCAGATATCAAGAACGGCAAGGGCCCGATCGATGCCCTCCACATTGCAGATGTCCCCAAGCCCAAGCTCGGCAAGTCACAAGCGCTTGTCAAGATCAAGGCATTTGGCCTGAACCGCATGGACCTGCTGCAACGCGAGGGCAAATACCCCGTTCCACCCGGCGCCTCCAAAATCCTCGGCGTCGAGTTCTCAGGCACAATCGCAGAGCTGAGCGCCGAAGGTGGCGGAAAGGAAAACTTCAAGGAGGGTGATGAAGTCTTTGGTCTCGCGTACGGCGGCGCGTACGCAGAGTACATTGCCGTATCTACACACATGTTGGTCAGGAAACCGAAGGAATTGACATGGGAGCAGTGTGCCGGCATTCCTGAGGTGCGCACTCCCCACTCCTACTTGCTCACTCAAATATTAACAGCTGTGGCCTAGACGTGGATAACAGCAACCCAAGCCATGTACCTCGTCGGCGCCTACCGCGCCGGGAAATCCATCCTGTGGCACGCTGCAGCCTCCAGCGTCAGCATCGCTGGAATCCAGCTCTCAAAATCCGACGGCGCATCCGCTGTCTACGCGACCGCACGCCAGGACGCAAAGTGCGACTTCGCTGTGAACGAACTTGGCGCAACCGCCGCCTTCAACACCACAACACAAGACTGGGCGGGCGAGGTGCTCAAGGCAACAGACGGCAAGGGCGTAGACATCATCGTCGACTTCGTTGGAGCATCCTACTTCCAGTCGAACCTGAAGGCGATCGCGAAGGACGGCGTCATCGTGAACCTAGGCTTCATGGGCGGCACCGTTGTTCCCGACGGCACCGATATCAGCGCTTTCATCATGAAGCGCTGCACGTTTGTGGGCAGCAGCTTGCGGAGCAGAGATGAGGAGTATCAGGGCAAGCTGCGGGATCAGCTGGTTGAGCATGCGCTGCCGAAGTTCAAGGACGGGAGCTTCAAGTTGTTTGTTGAGAAGGTACTGCCGTGGGAGCAGATTCAAGATGCGCATCGCTTGATGGAGGAGAACAAGACGAAGGGGAAGGTTATTTGCACGATTTCGTAGGTAGAGGGCCTAAACGTTGAGAATGCCTGATTGAAATGATGAAATCGACACGACAGATTATATCCCGATTTGCGGTTGGCGCGTAGACGTATTACTCTGAGTGGAAGTAATGTAAAAGTAAGAGCGAACGATCCTAACTTAAAGAGAACCCCTGGCGTATCGATTGTGGTAGCCACCCACGCAATCCCTATATGTACCCTTTGGTATCAGAGCAAAAAGCTTGCGTGCAGTCGCATCAGCAAAAATTTCGACGTTGGCAGGATTCGAACCTACGCTCCCGAAGGAACAAGATTTCTAGTCTTGCGCGATAACCACTCCGCCACAACGCCGGCAAACCACTGCTGGTTAGTGCTAGTGATTGATGAAGTTTTGCCAATTGATAAATAATATATCTTCAACAGTGCAAGTGTGGGCTTGAGTTGCTCATAAGCAGACTGAGAGACACTGCTGGTTATGCGTCCACACACACCATCCACAAAGACGAATCAACCTATCTTACCCTCCTGACCATTCTATGATTATCAAGGCTGCAGCAACATGGCTGAGACATGTCTGCGTCGCGAAGCATGCCATGGAGATCCAAAGTCACTGCTGTTGAATGGCTAACTAGGCTGAAATTGAGGATCCAGTTAACGAAAACCACCCCGTCCTATCGATATTTCCTAGGTCATGCAAGCTCGAATACGTGGCCACGTAGACCTCTGATTGGTCGTGTGTTTCGTAGCCGCAGGCTGAATGCTGTGTCCGACAAGGCTGGCAATCGCGAAGTAAGTCCCACGCTTGCTTAGTGCAGCTTTGTTCCCTACGCTTGCGAGAATGCTGGACCTGACGGCAGGGAACGAATTGGATGTTCAACTCGACGCCACAATGTCATCTCCCTAGATGCTGCAGGTTCGTTCCGTACTTGGGTGTTGTCTGACAATGTGGCGCGAAGGCTGATTGGACGTGTGTTTTATAGCCGCGAACTCCGGCTCACCAAGATGCAGAGAACACGCAGTACTCGTGTTTCGTTTCGCAGCTGCCAAGGCGCGGAGAAGGCTAATTGGACGTGTGTTTCGTAGCTGTGAGCTTCGGCTCACCATGGCGCATAGGTTGTGATGATCCATTTCATACATAACTAGCATCAAGATGAAAGCCATCTGCTTGCCAGATTATTTTCCTCCTTTCTCACTTGTACCGCTGAACGCTTCTGCCCTTTGACTTCAAAGCACAGATACACCGTACCACATAACAGCAGCGACCTCGAACTAAACCTCACTATCCAAGACTCAAATACGCACTGCGGATGAGCTCAACTAAAGCAAACGGTAAGCAGTGCTTCTCAGACCAAGAGTGGTTAACTGAAATAGCCAATCGTAGCCGCTGGGAGCCTTCAAGCTGCGCCATGGACCAAAGAAGCCCTCTTCGGTCTTTTGAGCGTCTTGTTGGTGATCGTCGCTCCATGTATCGGTCTTTTGATCAAGTACTGTATGTTCCGATCGCACGTTTCAGGGAAGAGTGACGAAGAGTCTGGTACGTATATGTTTTCTTCCCGCGCTTGGGCCATGACTTACCACTCCTACCAGCAACATGTAATGCTCTCGCTTCTGGTCAACGTGGTGGGAGACGTGGTCGAATCCTGAGGCCGAAGAGATCTCGGAAGACGGTGGTGTTTGTGTTGAAGTGACATTAATTGTTGCTATGCTATCACGGAATCAGCGAAGCTGTACCGACGTAACGGTCGAGTTTTTGGTCGTGTGTACATCCTTATCACGAGCTCAGTCAAGTTTAAGGCTCCTGAAACCTCGTATATATCTCCGTATCAAGGATCCAGGCCAATCCTCTACAGTCCTCTGTTTTTCTTTTCTAAGACTAACTCAACTGAATTCGTCGACACGAACGCTCAGTCAACAATACAACTTCAAGAAATATACCGATTCCATCTCTTTCCGTACCCTTTCCTCGTAACTCTGAACCTTTTCCTCTTTTGTGTTTGCAGGTGACGGCTCAGTAGCTGCAGAAGTACAACCATTAGCGTGATAGCAACGATGAAAGCCATGAATGTATCTACCGTGGCTGACTGATCCAGAGAAGAGGCCAAGGTCCGTGATTCGCGCTCGAAGATATGCTCGAAAGCTGACTGGGCACAGAGTCGAGGCATGTGGAGCGAAAGAAAAGGATTGGGATTCCGAGGTTCCAGAAGCGGCGCGGGGGCACGATTGTGGTTGTTTGTTGAGGTTTTGATTTCGCTCGTCTCGTGCCAGGGGTCTGGACGAAGTATGGATGTGCGCCAAGCAGTCTTCTTCATCAGTGATCCAGCGCAGCCCTTTGCTGCTTCTTGAGGTCTCGGCTTTCTTTGCTCTCGCTCCGTGACGCTTCAGTTCTTCATTGGTCACATACACATCCTTCAGGGCGGTGCGAATTAAAAGGTTGGACTGCCTCGTATGCCTCACTTATTCTTGTCCAAAGGTCTCTTCTCTTCAGCTACCCCTGCAGCAGCCTCCCTGGCGGCCCTCAATATTTCCTCATCCTGTTTGACTCTCTCTTTCCACGGCGGCTCACCGTCTTCATCAAACTCCGCCCATTGGAAGAAAGAGCAGCCATCCTGCCCAGGCACATAGTGCACATGGCACATCCACATGTATCTCCCCCTACTCTCTTTCTTCCGTGTCGCGCACCTCAACACGCACGGCACACCGCATCTACACTTTGGCGTGTACCGCGGATGCAGCGCGGGTTTATAAAAGCGATACGTGATATTCAACCTCTTATTGCCCGCGACAGGATGCGGGACTATCGAGGTAGCCGCAGCGATGCTGTGTTTCCACTCCTCCTGCATCTCGGCGTGCATGACGAGGAGCGAGTTGTGGGGGAGGTGGATGCTGATCTGGCCCTGGGCGTCGGCGAGCGAGCCGTCGGCCTTGAACAGGGTGTCGTCGTGGGCGAGGACTTTGCGGACGCGGAACTCGCGCGCGACGCCGAGACTGAGGGAGCCGATGACAGCGCGCGGGCCCAGGTAGGTCAGTTGGTCGGAGTGGTAGCCTACGTGCTGCTGTGGGCCGGCGTAGCAGTTCACGAAGGCAGTGTTGGCTTTCCAGGGATTGGGAGACTGGTACTTGAGCTTCTGTCCGTCGGGCTGGAAGAGTGCTGTCCGCCGTCGTACCTCGGCGTTGACTGCTTCTTCGACCTGTGGGACTGCGGCGAGCATCTCTGGCGTACTCTGTTGCACGTTCTTGTTCTGTTAGCGTAGAGGCACCCAAGGGTACAAAGTTCATGTACCTCGACTTTCCGCCCGTCGTAGATGTACTGCGTTCTCTGCTCCTCTGCTTCAGCGAGCGAGTTGACGTAGAAGCA
The DNA here is from genome assembly GCA_027946495.1 of Didymella sp. IMI 355093. NCBI lineage: Eukaryota > Fungi > Ascomycota > Dothideomycetes > Pleosporales > Didymellaceae > Didymella > Didymella sp. IMI 355093. Next base: position 597,218 of record JAPEUZ010000003.1, read on the forward strand.
GAACGTGTGTGGACTCGTGACTACGCGATCGAAGAGCTTGAACTCGAGACTCTGGTACGTCGGCGTCTCATCGAGGAGTTGCTGCAGAAGCGCATTGGCCTGCTGGGCGGGCAGGAAGTTGTGGATAATGGAGCATGGCGTGTGCTGCTCAATGTCTTCCGGGCTGAAGAGGTAGAGCGTCTTTCCTTTCTTGACCAAGGGTTTCCTTGCAGTATTCTCGTTGGGCTTGAGACAGTAAGAGGACAGCGATGATTGGTAGCCGATGGCGGCGTTTGCGCGCTTTCTGGGGGATGCAAGGGTACTTTGAACACCTCCAGGATCGTATTTAAGATAGGTAGATGCATATTCGACGGAGCCATCCGAAGCTAGGAGCGCTTCCAGCAGAGTAGCCTCATCTGCGGCTGGATGCAGCGAAGCCAGCAAAGCCAGTTTAAAGTCGGTGGATTCCTCCTCTTGTGGTGGTGCTGGGAGGTGCTCAGTCTTTTGCAGCCCTTCATCCCGCTTCCTCTTTCGCGACACGAAGGCGTCCATCTCTTGTTGTGGCCGATCCGGTTCTGCGCATGTTTACCATAACGCGTAAGAGCAGGCGCAGCTGGGAGACGCGCCGTCGCTCGCGCTCTCACGTGCGCACTTGGATGGACGCGGCGCATGCATCTGATCTGCCCCGCAGCCTCGGCTCCATCGTCATCAGATTCCCAACCATGTCGGCGTACACCAACAGCTGCAACAATCTGCGGACGACGATGCACTGCGCCCCCATGACACTTCAGGCAACATAGCATCGACAGTCGGCTTGCGCAAAGCATTGTACAATCCACCAGGATGCTGGAGTTCCGCACGCAGGGCTTCAACGGCTATGGCATCAAGTACTCGCCGTTCTTCGACTCGCGCATAGCCGTTGCCAGCTCGGCCAACTTTGGCCTTGTAGGAAACGGGCGTCTGTACATTCTGGGCCTGACACCCAACGGCATCGTAGCAGAGAAGTGGTGCGGCCAACGTCGCCTCTCCACGCAACAAAGTGCACCTCCTGACGGGACCACAGGTTCGACACCCAAGACTCCCTCTTCGACACGGCCTGGTCCGAAGCGCACGAATCGCAGATCCTGACCGCGGGCGGCGACGGCAGTGTGAAGCTCTTCGACATCAACGTCGCGCAGTTCCCGATCCAGTCGTGGACCGAGCATGCGCGCGAGGTCTTCAGCGTGCACTGGAATCTTGTATCCAAGGACACCTTCCTCTCTTCGTCCTGGGACGGGACGGTCAAGATCTGGAACCCGCAGCACAACGCCTCGCTCACCACGCTGCCAACGCACAGCTGCACATACAGCGCGCAGTTCAGCCCACACGCACCCAGCGTCGTCAGCAGCGTGAGCTCCGACAGCCACCTGCGCGTTTTCGACCTGCGCACCCCCGCCAGCGCTTCCAACCACCTTTCTCTCAGCATCCCCATCCACACGCCCCCGAAACCGCGCATGGGCACCCCGGCTCCCGTCGGCGTCGCACCTAGCGAAGCGCTGACCCACGACTGGAACAAGTACCGCGACAGCATCGTTGCGACCGCCGGCGTTGACAGACTGATCCGCGTCTTCGACATTCGCATGCCCGGCGCGGGGCCCATTGCTGTGCTGCCCGGGCACGAGTACGCCGTGAGACGGCTGAGTTGGAGCCCGCATCTGAGCGATATCCTGCTGTCCGCGAGCTACGACATGACGTGTCGCGTGTGGACGGATGGGAGTGCGCTGGGCACTGTGGGGAAGCAGGAAGACATGATGGCGGATCCCATGGTGCACGGGGGCGGGCGGGAGATGGGAAGGATGGGGCGGCACACCGAGTTTGTGACTGGTGTGGACTGGTGTTTGTTTGGCGCAGAAGGGTGGTGTGCGAGTACGGGCTGGGATGAGAGAGTCATGGTGTGGGATGCGAGGGCGATTATGCGGTGAGACGCATACACCTCGAGGTGTCGGCGGGAAAGGAATATAGCTGTCTTTGGGATGCCCAGATAAGTGGTGGTACTTGCCATTCACATTCAGTAGGAACACTACAGGACATCACAAAGAGAGTAATCAGTACAAGAGAGTCGTTCGAGAATCAAGGCTGCATTATCTGTGTTCTATCATATGCTTCATCATGGGTATCGTGAGTTCGTCTTCGTCAAACTTTCGTAACTCGTCATTAGAATGGATCAAGCACCAGCGAATAAAGGAAAAGAATAATGCGCTACCGGAACAAGCTCTGCAGAACCTTCTCCAGCCGCTCCGCCGCCGGATCGTCATCGTTCCTGCGTCCCTTGTCGTCAAAACGGGGCGGAAGTTCAATGGTAGAATCTGTGTCTGACCCAGGAGACTCAGCACGGCGGTGACGTTTGCGATCACGACCCGAACCCTGAGAGCCGTTGGAGCGTTCGTCAGCATGGCGTCGTCTACGGTCCCTGTCGCGGTCCGACTCGCGTTTGTCGTCTTCAGAATCGCTATCGTCCCTTCGCTCGCGGCGGTCCCTGTCATCGTAGCGCTCAGGCGAGGGGTTGGGCGAGATCTCCTGTTCTTGCGGATTGAGATCGAACTTGACTCCCTTCTCGCGTGTGCTGACAGGACTAGGCGCGACTGTCGGTGACTCGTCGCGGGGCTTGTTTAGACCTGAGTGCTGTCAGTATCGTTGCTAGATGCGTGGGTAGGTTGAACCCACCACGCGTCGAAATAGGAGTAACGTGCTCCGCGCCAGAGATCACAGGGACTGGAGCACTCACATTCTCGTCTCCGCGACGTGTTTGGTAGTAGTGGTTCTGATCTTGACGCGCATAAGGATTACCAGGATTCATGTCTTCGTGAATGTAGCCGCCGGCGGGCGGTGGCGGGCCATAGTTGTTGTGCGGAGGGTAGTCGGCCGGGTTGTATGGTGGGTACGGGGCGTTCGGGAGGTTGCCATCTACAGGGGCTGTTGGCGGGGGAGGAAAGTAGTTGGTCGATGGGAAGTACTGGGCGTCGTTGGGGCGAGCAGTCGATTCGCCCGGGCTGTATCCACCAGGGCTGTAGCGTCCAGGGCTGTAGCTGCCTTGACTATGGGCAGACTCGTCTTCATCTAAACAGTCGTGAGTGTATGCTAATACAATGGAAACATGTCCTACTTACGTCGTCGATCTCGCTCCTTCTCGGCCTTCTTGCGGTCACGTCGCTTCGCCGCCTCGTGTGCTGCTAGACCAGCAACACCAGCGACAGCCGCCGTCTCTGCTACCGACCGTGCACGACTCTTGCTTCGACTCCGGCTGCGGCTACCGCGTCGACCGTCCGAGGAGGAAGAAGATCGATCGCGTCGTCGTCTGCGTGCGCCGCGGGACCGGCTTCGTTCACGGTCGGTATAGATTGGATCACCACCGTACTCTACTAGCACAGGGTCACTCTTTGCGCTTCTGGGTCTACTGGAGCTGCGCCCAGTGAGGCGGGAGAGCACCGACCTTGATCTTGAGCGCGACCTCGACTTGGATCGCGAGAGCGCCCTGGCTTCCTTCTTAGCCTTGTGATTCTCATACAGTCCAGTGATGGCGGCGCCGGCGACTCCAGCGGCGGCAATGGGCACACCCTGGCGAACGCGGCTAGGCGAGCGCCTTCCCTTGCGCTTTCGAGACTTGCTCCGGTTGCGCTCGACGAGACCGGCAACGGCAGCGCTGGCGAGGCCAACTTCTGCGACGCGTTTGTTGCGGTGCTCGGAGTCTGTGTGCTTACTGGTGCTGCGAGATCTGCCACGGCCCTTTTCTTCAATGACAGTCACCGAGCGTGATCTGCTCCTTCCGTGGCGCGAGGTTCCCCTTCGTCTGCGGGACCTACTCCGGTGCTCTTCGACGACGGTAGTCACGGGGGCGTTCTTCTCCTTGTTCCGCTTTCCTACAGCGTAAGCAGCGAGACCAACGCCAGCAAGAGCAGCGAGGGTGCCGACTTCCTTTACGCGGGACTTGCTGCGGTGGCGGCTCTTGCTCCTGTGCCTCCTGCGTCGGCCTCGGTCCGAGGAGAGGGAGCGAGACCTGTCACGGTTGTTGTAGCGGTCGAGAGCCACGGCACTCGCAGCACCAAGCGCTCCGTAGCCAAGGGCATTGCCTATGTTGCCGCCAGCCTCTTCGCCCTTCCTCTTGCGGTGATGTCTGAGGATCTGACCTGCGGCGACTCCAAAGACGGCGCCTGCAGCGGCGCTCCGCTTGCCGTTCGGACTCCCATCACGTTCCCACGTGTCCTTCTCCTTGTGCACGTACACGGCGTCATCGTCGCTGTAGTACTCTCGGTCGCCGTGGCGGTCGCGGTACTCGCGTTCGTCAAAGTAGCGCTCGTCTCGACGGCCGCCTCGGTCCACTTCCTTGATTCTGCGCTCGTAGTAGTAGTCCTCGTCGAGGCGGGGGCGGGGCCGGGCAACCTGTCGGTCCTCGTAAACCTCGGAACGCTCAACCAGCTCGTAGGCAGGCTCCTGGATGCGCTCCCGGATGATGATGGGCTGTGGGACTTCCTCGCGGATGATGATGGGCTGCTGGGCAGGCTGGGCTTCGTTGCGGATGATGATGGGCTGGGGCTGCGGGGCTGGGGGCGGTTCAGGGCGGAAGAACTCGACGTCTCGCGAGTACCTCTCCAGCTCGTACGGCTGGTAGTCGCGCTGCTGCTCCTGCACGTCGCGTTCGTACTCGCGCGATATGCGGATCTCACGGGCGTTGGAGCGGGCGGGTGACGGCGAGCGGTCTATCTCGCGCTCGATGCGGTACTCGCGGACTTCGCGGCGCGGCGGCGAGGGCGAGCGGTCGACGTAGCGGTACTCGCTGACATGGCTGCGGGCGGGCGGCGGGTCGTTGCGTTCGATAATGTACTCCTTGCGGACCTCGCGACGCTCTTCGTAGTCCTCGCGGGGCCGGTGGACGAGCATGCGCTCCTGCTCGTACGTGTCTTCCTCCAGGCTGATGTCAGGCACCTTGTAGCGCCGGACCGTCGTGTAGCTGCGGGCGCCGCCCTGGGACTGTGTCTCCCAGTCGCGCTCGCGCTCGCGCTCGCTGCGCTTGTAGATGACCGACATGGTGGGGGCGCGGGGTAGCTCAGGGTGGGTTGTGTGTGTCGCGGACTGCGAGTATCGCGAACTGCTCCTGCCGTGGCAGCGAATCGGCAGCGATGTCGTCTGCTAGCCAGTGGCAGCGGAGCGAGGCGGGAACGCGCAGTGGTGCCGATCGCAGTTCGCAGTTCGCAGTGATTGGCGAACGGCTGGTCAACGCTCACGGCTATGGGGATGCACGGTGTGCTCAGCAGCGAGAAGAGCGGTGGGATGGCGAGAAATAGGATCACGGAAAGGAAGGGCTGGGCGCGAGACGTGCCCACAGCAGGGCGGCATCAGGCGCAACTTGGAACCAGAGGCCAGCCAGGATGAGCTTTGAGGCGTACGTCATCGGTCAACAGGTAGGTAAGCTTGGTAGTTGCGAGCCAGCAGACCTTCGAAGCCGCCAGAACGCCGGAACGCCAGAACGCCAAAACGCCAAAACGCCCGAAACACCCTCGTAGTCATACTACACCCACCACCGGCCATCGTCTGCAGCGTGGCGCAATTATGTTACCCCTACAAGGGATAACAGAGCGAGCTCACCGCGCTGCTGCGGCATCGCGAGGGGCGCCTGCAGGAGCCCCAGAGCCCTCCATGCGAACTGCCCGCTTAGCACGGATCACATGCATGTGCCCAGTCGTTCACCGGACGTCACTGCCTGCAGATAAATTCCCTCGCATAGCCCCTCACACGGTGACTGAGAAGGCAGTCCGCTTGGGCACCATGGTTGCCTCTGTGCGGCTGACATCTGGCTCATGATGTGAGCGAGCGAATGCATCAATGACTCTTGGCCTGCTGCCTTAGGGATCGGGGGCGCGAGTGTTCGACGATGGTGTGCAGGTTCTACTCACCTTCAGTACCCTGGTTTCTATTCGATCTTTGCAAGATGTTGGTGAAAGTGTCGTATCTGCATATCACGCAAACGCTCCTGAATCTTATGGCGGCATCTTGGAAGCCGCTCAAAAGTCTCCCTTGAATAAGTCGCTGGCCCTTTGTAGTTGACCACACACAACCTCAATCTGACACAAACAACTACAGCAGATCTTCCGGTGAGGTCAAAAACCCCAGATCTTCACTTGAACAAACATGTGTCAACATCGCCCAGCCATTGGTCATGTCTCAGCTCGTTCACCGGACGAGCCCGCGACCGCGCCGGCGCATCTAGGATAGACCCTTACAACCTTCGAACCGTGGAACCTGACGGCGCTAGATCTGTGAGGCTGAACGTGTGAGTGGGTACCCGACACTACATGCCCTGACACCTGTCAGTTGAAACAACAGTCTCAACCAACTGCCCAAGTAGCTCCATGTCTTGATACCACTTCTAAGGCTTTGTGCTGACTGGCTTCCGTCACTCTATACTATAAACCGAAAAATAACAGAGCTGGTGCCTGTACATGGTTCAGATCTGGTTGTTGTGCCGATGACATATGGCTTCTCAGAGGCGTAAATGTAGAGGATGTGAAACTATAGACACTTCGAAGAAAGAGCAGATCAGGATTCTAGTGCGGATGAAAGGGTGTCGCGCATTGAGACCTACATGATGTATGTATACACTTCCCGACACCGGACATCTTCAGAAAAGCTTCCACGCAGCACCGTGTCAGTCTGTCACTTCCGACTCCGGGCCAAGCAGGGGTCGCATGTGAGTGCAGAGCCGCTGGCTTCGAGGATCGCTGTCCGGGTTGACACGGAGCAAAGAAGGCTGGCACACTTTGGATTGATGGCTATCTGAAAGACATCCAAGTATATGACCGTCATATATCCGAAGTTCCCTTCTCCACCATGTTAGTGATTCCCTACCGTTTTGTCATGCAAGCACCAAGATCCAGCCAAGATCTGTTCGTATAGATTCATACCCTTTCATGACCAGGCATATAGCCTCGAGGTCCGCAGAGAGCCCACCGCTAGTCAACACCCTAGACACTACCAGCCTCAGTGATGAACTCGCCCAACGACCACCCTTCAGTCTCCCCTTCGACCCCAGCACCTTGAGCAGGCAACGGAGAGCGAATGCAGTACGCGCTACCCATGCGGTCACCGAAGTCATCCGGGACCGTGACGCGCTTGCTCTGCTTGGTCGAGTCGCTCCACCCCAGCCTACCATGACAATCGTCCGTCTTGAAATACTCGCAATACGAGCCACGGATCTGGTAGATGTGGCGCACCTTGCGGTTAGTGTTGGCGGGAAGGTCGGTGCAAGTGCCGCTCGCGGAGACCTTGAAGCAGGGACCGGGATGAATGTCCGGCGAACAGATGAGGGCATCACCGAGCGCAGAACTGGGGTTCTGGCGTGCGACGATATCAGACCGCGAAGTGCCGGATTTGAGAATGGGGATGGAGTCATCGATCGAGGCACCGAGAGCAGCAGAGGCAGAAACAGAGTCCATACCCGCATGGCCAGGAACGCAGAGGACATGTGTCAGGACCGGTGCCCACTTGGGGCTGACATCGGCAGTCTGGGTGCTGTCGCTGGAATCGACAATGAAAGCGAGCTTGTCGCAGCCGCCACCTTGGTGGTAGGCGCACGTGTTGCCCTTGTCTTGAACGATCGAGTTGAGGCTGTACTTGACGGGGGACTCAAGCTCGGTGCAAGCCATGTTTGCGTGGATATCTTTGCAGGTGCCCTGCTGGCGGAGGCCATCGCAGACTTTGACTTTGCCGAGCTCAGCGCCCGCGGGCACATTGATCTCGCAACCTGGTGCTGGGGCGGCGACCGGGAGGATGGCGAGGCCGGCTAGGCTGGCAATGAAGTGAGTGATACGCATTGTAGCTGCTCAGTGAGTCAGTGGCCTTGCCTTTGATATGGAAGATCGATAGGATACAGCCCTTCTCGAGCTCAAGTGACTGAAGTGATGTATGGTGTGTATGTGGAAATATGTAGCTGAGATATTGAGATGTAATCGACTGTAGAGAAAATGGAGGAGAAAGGGAGAAGAGTCGCAGTCGAAGCGATTTCTATGATTCGTGCAGGCCAAAGGCAAGTGAAGGCAGGAGCCGTGTAGCTGCGGCGTCCACGTGCCGACGCGAAGCGAACGCTGTTAGTGAGAGAGTGCGTGTGAAGGGTAAACGGTGAGGTCATGGCCGCAACGATGCGCCATTAAAGGGGCCTTGTTTTGCTTCCTACAGCCATATCATACGGGTATCCTACGGCTCAAGATGGCGGTCAATGTTGTACTGCTTATACCCGAAGCCATCCATCGTGACCCAATGGCCGAGGGCCTCCATCTTACTCCACACCTCGGGGTATCGCTCCTTGATCCAAGCCTCGACCTGCCTCTGCTTCTCGATATTCGTAGTAGTATTATACCAATTGCTGAGACTGGCTCATTGTCAGTGTCGTCCAAAAGAATATCACTTAGTAAGGCTTACATGTCAAAGTCAGGCTTGTAGCCATACTCCTCCTCAACCGTCTCAACAAGCGCCAGCGCCTCATCGTGCAGGAAGTTCCGCGCAATAGCCGACAAGTAAGCGATGAAAATGTTCTTGTCGATCTCGATGTCCTGCTCCTTAAGTCGTGCCCAGATCGACTTCGCATGCTGGTCTCCCCAAGGCATGCCCTCGCAAGAGCGGAACGCGATGGCGATGCTGTTGTACGAGGGGCCCTCCTTGGACTCGCAGATCTCTCTCCAAATCTCGAGCGCTTTCTTGTTGGTGCCACACGATGCGTGTGCCAGCATAAGGGCGTTGCGAAGCTTAGTGTTCATCTCGACCTTGAGTTCGAGCTTGAGCTGATTGTTGACAAGCTCCAGCGACTCGGCATCGGCGCAACGAGCGAAGCCAGTGAATGCAGCGATGTAGACGTCGCGATTGGCCTGGTGAGACTCTGCGGTGTGGTTGCGCATGTGGAAGAAGACGTGGCAGGCCATGTCTGAACGGTTTCGCGAGAAGAACTCGTTCATCAATCGTATGCGATCCTCACGAGACGTTTCCTGGAAAGTATTTCGCAAAATCTGATAGGCATCCCAAGCATCCGCTGTGCTGTTCCCGCCGTCCAATATGAAATCGCGCAGGCTGATTGCGATGACAGCTCGTTGGTCGGGCGAGAACTGGTAGGCGTGAACTTGAAGGAGGTCCATGGCGTCGTGAATCTCAACTCGGCGGAGGTGTAGTATGCAGAGCTTCGCAACGGTTTCCGGGGTAAAACGAGCTTTCCGCTCATGCAAGTCGTCCACAATTGCCATTATATCATCGTAATGATGCTGTTTGGACTCGCACAGAACTTGAATGAGCTCATTGACGGCTGCAACGCTGGCTTCTGAGCCCTTGAAGTCGCCTTGCAGATTGTAGTATGCTGCTCTTGCGCCGTCGATGTCCTTGACTGACAGGCGATACCGCATTTGCATGGTGTAGGTCTGCTCATCAGGCAGGATGCCTCGTTTCTCGCCCATGGCAATGTAGCGCTCGGCAGAGTATGGATCCTCTTTCGACATGGCGAACTCGACCAGGAGGTTGATGGTATCGATGTCGGGGTATATCGGGGCCTGTGCCTCCTCTGTCCGACGAATCATTACATTCATCATCCTTTCGACTTCGTCTACACCTTTACCGAGAGCTGCTGACCACAAAAAGATAGCGTCCCAGCCTTTCTTGTCGGGGACCTGTCCTTTGGTCAATCCAGCAACGACCTCATGGCCGAACGCCAAGTCGCCGCAAAGCGCACAGGCTTTCAGTAAAGCAGCATAGGTAGTCCTACTGACGCTGGAGGTCCTTTCCTTTTGTGGGTTGTGTGCAACAACAGGATGCGAGTACCAAAACTTTGCAGCGTCCAGCTCTCGCCGATCCGACAAAATGGACACAAGGACAGATTGCGTGAAGTCAGTGAGTGGCACTGAGCTGTGCTTGAACAGTTCCGTCGTCTCTGCCATCTCGCCAGGGCTATTCTCGCGCACAGCCCCAACGAGCACCCGATTCCAGATATCGCGGGTGACTTTTTTCTTCTTTGCATCGGTCTCATGGAGGTACTTGTTGTAATGTTTTGTGGCGATCTCTCTCGCTTTCAACGTAGCGCCGTACAAGCACAGCAACTCTACGAGCTTTGGCCTGATGACGAGGTGCAGTTCCTCCACTTTCGATAGCTTCGCAGACTCGAGCGTCGTCTCCGTCGCTTTCACAGCACCCTCTGTCGCCTCCATTTTCGTTATCTGGTCGATCAAAGCTGTGCCAAACTGGACGTGCGGTTTCCCTCCTGTTTCCGGACGCCGTCGGTGAGTTATGAGTTCGTCGACCAGCGCGAGAAGCTCCTGCCGTGTGAACCACTGCGCTCCGCCTTCTTGCGGGTGTTCCAGCAGGTACTCGAAGGTGTTGTACGCCAGCCCAATGTGAAAGTCCTCGAGCGGCCCTTTCTTCGTCACGAAGAAGCTCTTGAACGCCTCAGCAAGATCCTTGTCCTTCGGCGGGCGTGCTGATGTCCGCTGTGCGTGCGCAAGCTCGCTCATCGTCTCGAGCCCGGAGGGAATATCCATCTTCTTGATCTTGCGTTGCGTCTTGAACAGTCCGCCGAAGAAGGTCCTCCGTTGCGACTGCGGCAGTGCTCGAGCGCCATGCTGAGTTATGACAGAGGGTCGCAGAGCCCGTTGTCGGCATCCTCGGTATAGGAGCGGCTCATTGGCAATAATGCTGCGGAAAACGACGCGGGTCAAATGTGAAGAAGGCATGACGGCGGTGGCTCGGGGCTAAGGACTCGATGCAGGCGTTGAGGAGGCGATTTGCGTGTGTGGAGTGGACAGGGTATCAATCACGCCTGACAGCCATGGAGTAAAAGAGAAACGATGAACAGCTATTGTACACGACGAAGACCAGAGAAAAACACGGTGCAGCGGTGGCGGCGAAGATGGGAGGGGAAGCTTCCTGCACAGATGCGCAGTTCACGTCACCAAACTTTTGGCTAGCGACAGGCTTGGCATCTCGAAAAGGTGGAGGAAGGAGCAACTCCACGCGACAGCAACACCGCAACACCGTCACACCCGTCCACATGTCGTTCACAACGCGCCTATTCCGGGCGCCGGCCGCCGTCAGCAAGAACAGTCTGCGCTGCTTTTCAAGGTCATCGCCGAAGCAAGCAGACGCTAGTCTCCTCGAGATCCTCGAATCCTCTGCCGCCCAAACCGCCCACAAGAGCACCAACAACTCCTCTCTGGCCACCCGCATGGCCAATCAGGCCGGGCTCACCGAACGCAACACGCCGACGCGCGAGATGGTTGAGTCGGAGCGGCGAGAACAGTTCCAGCGCCAGATCTACCGCCGCTGGCAGACAGGCGACATCTACTCGCCGCACGACCTGACGGGCGCCGAGCAGAAGAAGTGGAAGTTTGGCCGCAAGAAGCCCCAGAGCGACGCCTTTGATGTGCTGGGCATCAACCCCGTGAACGAGTACAAGGTAGGCCGAAGTATACCCTGTGCGCGGTGCATGCCAGCCTGACCAAGACAGAACTTCACAATCATGTCCGAGTACATGACGGAGATGGGCCGGATAAAGCACTCCAAAGACACCGGTCTGCGACCGAAGAACCAGAGGAAGATTGCAAAGGCGATACGGAGAGCGATCGGGCTGGGTCTGATGCCGAGTGTGCACAGGCATCCGTTGGTGCTCAAGGGCGCTAACCCGACACAGTTCACATAAGAGACGGGCATTGTATGATACGGCGTACTTGTATATGGTTGTAAGCATAGCAGAGGACGTTCACGAACGAACCCAAATATACCTGAGAGGGCCAACAAGCCCTTTCCTGCGCTTATGTTCTGCACTTGCTGTGGCCTCGAGTCTTGAACGTACAAGAAGTCGAAACAAAACTGATCATGTCGGCACAACCAGAGCAATGATGCGGGAAGACATACTGCTTAATCCAAGATCGCACACAATTAGTCGATAAGATCATACCACTTGTAAAAGTGGTGATGGAAATAGATGCATCGACTTGCAGACGGCGAAAGAGAATTGGTTTCTAGCACGACTAGTCAAATACCGATTATTTGCTTGTGTCTCTGTAGTCAGATGCTCAACGCTATGAGTCACTTGTCAAAGTATAAATCCCCAGTATGCAATGCTATGTAATCATATATCATTAGTTAATCGTACCATGTATGCGACATCGCAGGCCCATTATGTTCCCATGCGTATACTACTCCTCAAAATCATACAATTGGGTATACAGAAAGACACGGACCTCCTCAATCCCTATTGATGACCCTCAAACTTCTCCGCGGGTTAAGCAGCACACCCTTCACGCCCCAAAAACTTGGTTCGTTCCCATCAAGCAAGTCCTCTGTCACACTCCCCACGCTACTCCTTCTCTCCCAATTCATCGCCCCAGCGCCGCCATAGCTCGTATTCTCGCCACTACCGCGCTGGATGTCGAAGCTGCCTGCCGCCGCACCACCAGCTGTGCTACCAGCCATTGTGCCTGGGGGGCGCTCGCTAGAGACCTTGCTGGTGGTAAAAGTGTTGTCGCGTTTCTCGGCGGCGGCAGTTACCATTGCAGCGTGCTTCTTCCAGATGGCGACCTGCTTGCGGTAGATCCAGGCGCAGAAGGCGAAGTAGACGGCGATGACAGCGAAGACACCCGCGACAACTCCAGCGACGATGGCGCCGACATTAGGCCCCGAGTTGCCGTTTGCTGAGCCGTTCGAAGCGACGATCTCTGTGTAGGACGCGCCGTTGGGTCCGGTGACGGTATATGTCATTGCCTTGCCGGTGGCTAAGGGTCCGTCGGTAGGTGTCTGAACAGGCGCGGTGAGAGTGGCGCCGCCCAGAGCATCGCCACCAATGACCTTCTGAACTTCCTCCGGAACTCGATAGCCGTACGAGCCTTCGACGCCAGCGCTTGTATTGAAACCTCGCTGGTTGGGTTGCTGAGCAAGAGGGTTACCAATGCTGCCCTCGCCAGTGAAGTCTTGCAGTGCCTTCCCACCAGTGAGTGCCGTGAACTGGTCGCTCCACGACAGACTGGTCATGTTGAAGACGTAGATGCCTGGGCTGTCGCACGACAACTCTGTTCCGACGTAACCTCCGATCACGATCATCTGTCCATCCCAAACGTGGCAGGAGTGTCCAGCACGAGCAGGTGGAACACTCTGGGAATCTTGGTCTACTTCAATCCAGGTGAATGACGGGATAGATAAGATCCACATATCGTCCTTCTGGGTCTGGTCACCGTATGGCTGCAAGTTCTGACCACCGAACATATGAATGTTGTACGAGGAGCCGCTGGATGATGTTAGTGAGGATTCATTGCAGCGATGAGCTTGGGTACTTACTCAGGTGCAGCTGCAACTACGGCACAGGGGTTGACTCGGTATGGCGGCATCTTTCCGGACGTACTCTGCTTGTACCACTTCGACTCGGCAATATCGTATACATCGATAACGTTCATTTGTGCCTGAATACTGTTAGCTGCCGAATTCTTTCTTCGACCAGCGATGTACGTACGAAGGTGTCGTTATCGCCGCCAGTGAAACCGATCAGGAGGCCTTCGTTACCGAATCCAGGCACATAAGTCAGGATACCATCAGCACGCTCCGGAAACGATCCAGTATCCTGAATACCACCAGTGGTAATGTTCCTGTAAACAGGCTCCTTGTCAGCCATCTTGCCATCTTTCAGACTTTCGACTGCGTCATTGGTGTGTCCAGGGAATGTGATCTCAAGTAGACTCTTCAGGTACACGCGAGCAATCTGATTGCTCCATCCTTCAGTCGTGAAATCGTCCAGATGTCCACCAAAGTACCAGCCTCTACCAAGCGTAGTGACGCCGAATCCAGCACCTTCAGCGGCTCGCTGGATACTCTGACCGTCGCCCTCAGCGTTGGTACCAGCCGAGCTTTTTGGATCTGCGTGCTCGACCCACGACTTGCTGTCGATGTTGTATTCCCAAATAGAGTTCGGTCCGGGCTTCTCTGCAGGGGAGTCCGAGTACTGGCCGCCGTAGAGCCAGAGCGAGTCGTGGGAGGAGTAGAGGTAGCCAAGTGAAATGGCAGGCGGGCCGCTAGGTTGGGGCATGCCAGTCAGGGAAGGGTTCGAGATCTGCCATGATTTGGTCAGGTCGAGAGACAGGAAGTCGTTTGCTATGCATCGTCAGCGCAAGATTCGTGGAAGAACGGCAGGAACTTACTCCACGTATCGGTCTTCTGTTGTGCGTCGGTAGTAGTGCGGAAGCCGTACATGTATAGCGTGCCGTTGACGATCGCACTCTGGCCGCTCCAGCGTTTACACACATCGGTCGATGAGTCTGCTCTCTCGAGGAGTGTCGATCGTTCTGCGACCGATGTAATGCTTGCCCGTGGAATGGAGCTTCCGTACACACTGAGCGGTGCGATCGAGATCATCTGGATGATGGGTAGCATCAGAGCCAGCACGACAGCAAAGAAGCCTGCACGGTAGAGCCTCGAGTTCGTTATCGTGTGCGTCGACAAGCTTGACAAGCTTGACAAGGTTGGTCGTGTGACTTCGTCCTCCTCGTCCACCGACTCCCAATCGCTTTCGTCGTTGACCTCGTCAATGCCATTGTCCCCTCCAAACACGCTGTTTCTGCTGCGGAATCTGACCGTCCTCGATGGTCGCTGCTGTCTCAATGCGTGTTCGGTTACAAGAATGGGTGCCGGGCTACGTTTCGTGTGAATCGTGTGCTCGTCAATGAGCCCGACTTCTGTGAATATCGAGCGGCGGCGGCCACTGGCAGCGGCAGGCTGAGGTCGTACTCGCTCCATTGATATCGTGGAGGCAAGAACGATCCCAGGGCAAGTGATTGATATGGAAGGAGCGAAGCGCTAGTAGACACCCGTCTCGTATCCAGTGAAGAGGGTCAACGGCTCATGGAGGCCTCGCTACAGCAGAAGGGCCGGGTGAAGGACGAGTGGCGAGACGGCAGATGTTGATGTGCGCGCAGCAGGAAGGTCAAACAAGGCTCCACAGAATGGCACTATACAGCACGATCCGCAAGGAAGAACCCTCAGACAGTCGAGATAAAACAAACAGACGCTGGAAAGCGCGGCCTGGGGATACGAGGGTGGATATGCTGCAGCGCCCTCTCTCCCGCAGTCCGGTTGCACGCCATGCCGTGCCGTTTGCTGTGAGGTCGACGGTGGGCGCACGTCATGAGGCTGCTCGTAACGGCAGTGATCAGTCTTTCGCGATTCGTTGGCTGTGGCGGCAGGGGAATGGGTTGGCTGGGCGCAAAGTGCCCCATGCCAGCTCTTGTGGCAGGGATAGCGGACTTGTGGGACCACATCAAGGAACTCGACTTGTCGAATGCTGCCGCTCCAAATCTCGGGTGCCAGCCGCGACGTACCTATGATGGCATCGCGGACGTGTACCTCGATTCGTCTGCGTGCAATTCCTGCTGTCGCTCACTGCTCAATGCTCCTTTTGCCAGTCCCTCGCCGTCGAACGACTTTTCCTCAGCGTTTTCGAGGGCTCTGCGCGCCCACGAATCGATATATGCGAGGCACCACACAAGCATTGCCCATGCCCAAATCGTACACACCCATCGTACTGGGGCCCTCTAGCGCTTCACCTGATGGTGATTTTTGGAGCTTGCAGACCCGCTACGCAACGGAGATTTCGATAGCGCGCCCTTCTACCTGCGACCCTTTTCTATTTTGAGCTATTTCGCGTGCTTGGCGTGCATTTGCTATTGAACGTTCACCACACATTGCAAGGGATGTGGCTGAGTTTTTGCACTCGCACGACCCAAACGAACTCAACATCGCTTCCATACACAACATATCGCGTCTATATTAGTAGCGGTGAGGCTCTGATTGAACTGCTTACGTACATCTGGATGGCGACATATTCGGGTGCAGCCGACCGTCGTGCGCTCCGCGCCGCACAGCATGAGCATCGCCACCTACTGTACAACTTCATGTTTCGAGACACGCGTTCTGCCTGACTAAGACCCATCACAAGTCGGTGAGGCGATCTGCCGGTGCGCTGCCGGTGAGTGCGGAGCGGCACGCGGACAGTTTAGCACGCAGGGTGATGAACGCGCTCAATGCATCTAACATTGCTTTGCCCATTTCAGGCTTCTAGAACAAACGGAACATCGCGAGACAGCTCGGTCATGTCAGAGCGCTCGCACGAAACCCAAACTCCTGTTAACGCCGCAACGTTCAAAGTGCACAAATGGTTGCTTCAACACCATGCCTCCAGAGGTAGGTCGTGAAGATTGTGAGGGAGGGACGCTCACATCAACCGTCTTGCACACCGCCTGCCCTGCCGCTCGTTGCACGTAGCAAGTGCTGGAAACCTCCGCCCTGCATCTCAGGAAAGGAGTCAGCTGTCGCGGCTTTCATCTTCGCGTACGACACCTCGATCTCGAAGCCTGGTGTATCCTCGGGCGCGATGATTTGGTGGTCAGCCTGGACATCGATATTAGTCTAGGAAGCCAGCAGAGCAACGAGGCGACATACCGTCGTGATCCTCCAACTCATGTTCTCGTGTAAATACTGCGCGACCGTATCCTCGTCGAAGCCCAAAAGTTCATGCCTGTTGAAATGGTCCTCAAGCGCATTCGTCAGAGCAACGACTCCGTTAGCATCGCCCGAAACCGTCGAGATCGGATCACCTGCATAGCCCATGGCCTGGAACCCAGTGAAGCCCACGAAGTTGCCATTCCGCATCCACTGAGTCGGATCATACGTCGATCCAGCAGTCGCTGCGTCTGTGGGTCCCAGGAAGACGAAGATCTTGTACCCACCCTCCAAGCCAGACCTCCGCACCTTGATGTTGGCGAAGTACTGGTACTGGTATGGCGCGTTCGCTTGTGGACTGCTGA
The DNA here is from genome assembly GCA_027946495.1 of Didymella sp. IMI 355093. NCBI lineage: Eukaryota > Fungi > Ascomycota > Dothideomycetes > Pleosporales > Didymellaceae > Didymella > Didymella sp. IMI 355093. The sequence continues at coordinate 614,044 of JAPEUZ010000003.1, forward strand.
CCTGGATGGACCTGCGGTCGTAAACATATCCCTTACCAGAGGACGTAGACGGGACCGGATCACCCAGTTTCCAAGTGAACTGGCTCGTCGCATCGTTACCATACAACCGGTTGACTCGCATAACAAGTGTGTCGTCTGCTGAAAGACCCACGAGGTCTGGGTACGTGTACCCAAAAACCGTATGGTCTCTTACACTCGCGCTCGTCCAGAAGTCGCCCGCTCGGCTACGGTGGAAAGGATGCAAAGGTGTGTTCTCATCCGCATACGCCCCTGCCTCGGTGGTAAACGTTGCCGTCGGATTGGAGTGGTTCGTGACCCAGCTCTCAGAGTTAAGCGCCTGCCAGATTGCCGTCATGCGGTCGATGTTCGCATGCAGCAGCCAGAACACAGGGTCGAAAGCTGAGTACGCGGCATTGGTCATGTGGCCTGGTCCGGAGCTACCTACGGTGTTGTGGATCGTATCGTGCACGGATTCAAGACTGTCGAGCACCCCGCCGAGGGATGCCATGTTATTGCTGATACTTTGGTAGTCTTTTTGCAGAGCGAGCATTTGGTATGTGCGTTGGCGAAGATTGCCCAGGTTGAGATCGAGTTGCGATGCTATTTTGGAGTCCTGGCTTTGTGCGTCTGCCCACTTGCTTGTGGGATAGCGTAGAGTTATCGGCCAGTGCGTCCATGGGAGTTTGCCCTTCTTGTCTCAGCCTGCGAAACGTCACTGAAGCATGTGACTTACGAAGAGTTCCTTTCCTGGAAGCGGGTGGAAAGTGTACGAGAAGAGTGGATTGGGTACGGTGGCCATGACCGAACCGGTTCCATCTGGAAGTTCGACCTCAATGGTCTTTCGTTGCACAGTCCCTGCTGCAGTCAGTTTGGACTGCTCGGACTGACGAGGAGCATGACTCACAAGGATATGATCCTGTGCCAATTGGAGGTACAGCAGCTGCATCCCAGAATGGCAGCCTCAGTGCAGGCAGCGCGGCAGTCATACGTGCCTTGAACTCGCCCTCAGGGAACTCAGCGACGACCGCGCGGGCAGAAATGAAGATCCGTTCCTATGATTTTGAGCTGGCTTTCTGGCGAGCATCGTTTGATCGACCTACCTCTACCAAAGCTAGAAATGGCCGGTGCCATGTGGGGAAGAGATTGCTGCTGTGGCGACAGTAACCCTCCTTATATCCTTCTGGTGGCTGTGGACGTCCTGGAACATCATCCCATGAAATGAATGGCCGACCGTGTATGCCTGATGGCGGTCAACAGAAGCAACTACCTAGTGATACACTGGAGCATACCAGCAACTTGGAAGTACGAGAGCTTGTCATCTTGGCTGGTATTCTGCCACCGTTGGAGGCCGAGCAGATAGACATTGAACAAATCCGGATTTCGCTGTAGCTCTCGGATCTCTAGGCGAGGAGCTGTAGTGTTAACACCCTGTCCAGGTACACCCAATACCGGATAGATGTCATCTTGCCGTCGTATGTGAGTGTGAATGCTCGTAACAACGTGCCGCCTTTGATGTACACGCACGATCTTGGACTGTGTTGAGGTGCATAAGACGCCAACTATGAACAGTAGCTGTAGTGCTCTCCACACCGACATGTTCATGCCGATTATATGAAGGCTGTAGATGCCAGTTTGGAATGTGGTCCGATGGGTGCCAACGCTTGGGAGGCTGTTGAAGAAGCTTTGTGGTGCTGCAGGGCTTGTAAAAGGAGGTTTTCTATCTGCACTGCATGTCAAAAGAGGAGGTCACACATTGTGTGAACGTGCTGTACGTGCCACATGGGACATTCAGTTTCTGAAGAAACAGACTCTCGGGCTCTGAGAGCAATAGCTTCACGTTGGTATTGCGCACACTGTCTCAACCTGTGCCACCACAGGCGTCGCAACGATCCATAACGTGAGGTTACAACGACTAGTGAGTTCGAGAACGGGCTTTCTGATGTCGACGCGACGCGGTCGCGACTTCTCGCGATCGGTTCGATCGATTCCCTGTGTTGGCTGGGAAGGAATGACTGGACCCCTCTCCATTGCGAATACATCAACGGTCAGAAGACAAGCCTGTCGATATCTAATGACGTGATTGGGCCATCGATACTCTCCACGCATATCGTCATGTGGGGAAGACGTGTTGTACGCGCGAGTTCCCAATGCAGATAACCATATAAGCGAACGTGACCGTCTGGGCGAATCCACGACGTTTCACCTTACCGAGGGGTGTCGTTGTGCGACAGTGTGTACCCGAAGACGACAGCAGTCTTATCTAGCAGTATTGATGAGGGCATGGCTGGCTGCGTGTTCTGATGCGGTTCAGGGTCGAGGCTGGTAACGGGCGGGAACGAGGTTGCGTAATGAATGAAGCTTTAGCCACCATTGAATGTCACAACAATGATTGGCTCAGAATGTTACACTACTACGGCTTGTTCAGCCTCTGTGATTGCACCACCTCGATCTGAACCAGAATTTGATTGCTACAAGACACAGACGCATATAAACACCGCACTGAAATCGATAGCCTATTTCGGGAACATCAAAGCAGACAATCAAGATCAGAGCTAGTGGTGATTGTCGTAGATGGACCTGAAAGCGCTATCGCTGCGCTCGTTTGAAACTTCCAATTCTTATCTCGTACCTATACAAACAGCAAAGGGAGGCCGAGGCTCAGCAGAAGCCACCGAGATTCTTGTAGTGGTACTCCGTTTTCCGTTGGCCAACTCGCGTGCGATCGAAACATGCAGTCGGTTGTGTCAAGTAGAAGTCTTTTCTTAGGAAGACACTAGTGTGACTTAGTTGTTCCCGTCACCACCCATCTCTTCATGGAAGGCGTCGCCAAACGCCGAATCATCTACCAGATCGCCCAAGCCCATATTGTCGTCCTGTCCGAAGTCTGCCAAGGCATCACCTGCAGAGTCGTCTCCAGTGAAATTCGTGAAGTCGGCAACACTGTCGAACATACTGCCCACGTCGACATCAACAGACGACTGACCCAATGGATTCTGGTCGTTCGTAGTGTTGTCTGTGGTCGGCGGAGGATTGTTGCTAGACTGCTGTGCGTTGCCCACTGCCTCGTTCCCCAGGACCCAGTCGTCGCCTGTCTTCTCATCGGCGTTCGCCATACCTGACATCTCGACATCCAGATCCAAAAGATCATCGCCAGTATTGTCGAGTTGCGGCGTTTGCTGATCGAATGTCTGTTGCTGAACCTGGTTGCTCGTGAGTAGACTGGGTGTTCCGACTGCCGACTGCGATTGACTTGGAGGCTGAGACATGCGCGGCATAGATATGTTCCCAGGTGTATCTCCTAAAGATCCAGTACCGTACTGGTCGAGCAAGCTGGCCGCAGTGTTGTCAAAGTCTGAAGCCCCATCGTTGTTCGAACCGTTTGAGGCGCCGTTGGAGTTCGGTTGTGCTCCATTGCCGTTGATTTGTATCTTCTGAGGTGGAGATGGCTGTCTCTCGATGAAGCCGCCCTTATCCACACAAACCACCGACTTCTTCGCATTGAATGTGACGCCCAATGATTTCTCCAGATCCTGGACAACGCCTTCTGATGGGTCCGTGCCCTCGTCGTCGTTTGCTGGTACGCGTGAAAGGTCACGTAGTTTCCTTTCGGCCTTGATGTAAGTTCTTGTGCGCTTCAGCTGTGCCATTTTGCGCGCATGGTCGGCCTTCATCTTGTCAATCTCGGCCTGCTCGTTCTTGGTGTATTCGGCTACCCGCTTTTCGAAGTTCTTCAGGTGCTCTGGGTTCATCTTGTAGTAGTCTTTGATCTTGTAGCCGTCCTTGGCAGTATCCGGATTCTCAGCGCCTGGGACATCTAGGATGCCTACTGTCAGAGGAGCAAGCTCACCCATGAGACCCAGCCCAAGGTCGATCGGCGCTATGTTTCCAACGGCGTACGGGGAGGAGAAGATTTCCTCCATCCACTCATGGTGCTGCTTGTATCTCGACAAACTGATCTCGCGTGGCGTAAGGAAGTCGAAAGCATCTTGTGTGGCGTTCTCCTCGTCCTCCAAGGAAGTATCTGGAAGCGCTGCTCCAGCCATTGGTGGGCGGGCTTGTGCGGGGGCTGTCGGGCCACGCATGCGCTTGGCTGGTGGTGGCTGCGCGACATAAGGTCGGCCAGGCTGCATGGGATTGTAGTACGGCTGCTGTTGTTGGCGCATGGCTGCTTGCTGTCCGAATTCAACCTTGGGCCAGTTAGACGCATCGTGAAGCATGAATTCCTTGCGCATGAGAGGTCCAGCAGCCTGGAGCTGAGCGCGCATCTGCAGTGTAGCCTGAGTCTCTCGGGGAACGGGGATCTGGCCGGCGGCGAGTCTGTGTTGCTGGTCCGCAGGCTTGTAGTGTACTAGCCAGAGGTTTGGGTCGAAGCTGCCCGGTCCTGCGGTGAGTCGGTATCGGTATCGGGAGTGCATCGCGAACGGCTCGTGGGGGTAGTGGTAGCCCGCGTTGTGGACCAGCACCTGCAGTGTCTACAAGGAGTCAGCCTGGTATATTGTCGCTGTAGGTTGCGTGTACGCACGTAGCCGCGGACGGGCATGTCGAAGGCCTGCTCGGGGTCTGCCCAGACCATGCCGTCAGAAGCAAAGTGTGACCCCATCCTAGGAGGCTGCCATGTGAGGATGACGGTGCCATCTTGCGGCGGTGCTGCGAAGAATGTCCAGGCGACGGGCGAGGTGTCGCGCACTATCTGCGGCCCTTTGGTGAGATACTCGACAGCCTGCTCCGGTCGCAGCTGTGGCAGCACGGGGAATCGGTAGGATGATACCAGGTGGACGTGCGCGAGCTGCGTTGTTAGCTACACGATCTCGTAGTCGAGCTACCCTGAACAGCTGCCGGCGCACTCACGAGGTGGTTCGGCACCTGCGCGCTGGGGTCGTTGCCACCAGCATTGTACGCCTGATTCATGCCGTACATGTCAGTTGATGTGACGCGACAACGATGCCGCGCGACTCGGATATCACAGAGGTATGTTGCGCGGACGCGAATGCTTCGAATGCTGAGGTGGATCTTTGGCGCGTTCGAGCAGCGCATCGCGACTTCCACGCCAAGCACGCACGGACCATAACATTGTCGCTCACGATGCATCAAGTTCAGGTTGTACAGTATCCTGGATTCGGGTACCATGTATTCAAGTCCTCCATTGGCTAGATCGAAGATTCCACGGAAAGGCTCTTCGTCTTCTGTGAAAACAATGCGAACCCGTGGTCTGAACTCACTCCCGGAAGACCTCTTCTCTTGTCGGTGCCTCCTTCCGCCGCAGCGCGACAAAGTACGCCTCTTTTGATGCCTGCTTGCTGTCAGCTAAATGCAATTGAACGCGGTTGGAAGCCCAATGAACATACCGCGCGTGATGACTCTGGTTTCTCCCGCGACACCTTTGCAAACAAGCGCTTCAACTTCGTCTCGAAGGCCTTCTCTTCAGACCCCTGGTAGAATTTGCAGAGGAAGTGTCCTCCAGTCTTTACTGTATCGAATGCAAATGTCAGTGCAGCCATGCACAAGTCCTTGTCAAGTCAGCGACATCCTCGATGTGTAGACTGTCTCTTACCATGCTGCCTGCGTGATCTCTGAAGGGGTTGCCGCTGGTGTTCATCATCCTAAAGTACGGGTCACTAAGGCTCTTCTTGTAGAAGCCGGCGACTTGGTCCCAGGGTTCTGACATATCACTAAGCACCACATCGACGACTCGTCCGTAGTGGAGATCCCGCTCCTTCACAGAGAGCTTTCCTTCTGAACGGCTCTCACTGTCTTCTGCTGGTCGCTCCCTCTCGACACCCTCCATGTGTGCTTGCCTCTCGATGTCGATGTACCCGCGCTCCATCTCATCTACCTGCTCTTCAGTGAGGCCATCCGGCTCTTCTGATATAGTTTGCTTGCGCGGACGACCTAAATTAGGGTCTCGGACATATGAACGAACGTCGTCCTGGATTTCTGGAGACAGGAAGTTGCCTTGAATCGTGGAAACGCCTCGTGGAGGCTGCGCTGGGATTACATCGATGCCTATCACACGTCCATCAGGCGCCGTGCGGTTCACAGCGACCTGTGACCATGAGCCTGGTGCAAAGCCCTTACAATGTCAGTACAGTCCTGCGAGTATGAGTTGAGAGCATACAAGATCAACAACAGTTTGTCCAGGCTTGAACAGCTTATGCTTCTCATTCAACTACAGTAAATCAGCAGAGGAACTACATAATAAATCTAGCTGACTACCTCGAGTAGTTTGAAGGCAGCGCGACTCTTCAATCCCTGCACGCGAGCTTCGCGAGCAAAGAAGTCGTTGCCCTGACGAGTTTTCCACCTGGTAGAGGATGAGGACGCATAGCGTGCGCGTGGCGCATTGCGTTGAACACACGTGCGACCTGAGGTACAACTAGCTGCAAGACACAACGGTCTCGTACCGGTGCCCGACTCTAGCAGTACGCTGTCCGTGAGCTGGCGGAAGATCCGTCGTGAAAGCATGAAGAAGGTGTGGTTGAGCAGCAAGCATCATAGCTCCAAAAGTTTGGGAGCCGCGGCCCCCCGCATGATTCTAGCTCGCCTTCTCCACAGCCACGACCTTTCCTTCAACACAAAACCAACAATGATACAACTTCGCCTTTCTGACGCTTCCTCGCGCCTTTAACCAGTCGGCCTCGCCGTTAGGATGTGATATTGAGGGATGTGCCTCTTCTTGGCATGTCACTGTCTGACACAAGCTGCTTTTCAGCTACTGCACGACCCCGACCGAAAAAAGCAACGACAGCCGCATGTACTTTAAGGCTGAAAAACCTTCACCGGTTGCTTCCAAGTTCTCATCATGTAGTGTATGGTGATATCGTCAAAGAACCAAGTTCACACCACAGTTTCCAGAAGACATTGGTACGCCTTGTTCCTTCATTCGATATTTCACTTTTTAAAATGCTTCTCTTTCTCAAGATTAATTCAAGCCTTCTCGGCTGATGTTCGTATTGCTGGGTACGTGGCGCCTGTGCGCAGATTGTACACCGGTGCAAGGCTCACAGGTCGTTCGCCTATGTTCAACGCTTTTGGTCAAGTGTTCGCGCCCAGGGACAGCAACTTCCCTATCAGATCTTCCGCCAAGTCGTTTGATGCACTGAACCTCTCATGATGTGGACCTGCCATGCTGCAAAGAGAAGAGATCTACTGTCTTGTGGACGATTTGTTTCTCTGTGGCTTCAGCTCTAAGCCAGAGAATATCTTGGATCGACACAGCAACCTGAGCTTAGAACAAGGAACTGGACCTATAAGTTTGTGCTCTACTCAAGTCTGAACATGTCAGTCTATACACTCTCTACAAACTCCCTCATATCTTTTCGTACAACACAATTCAGTTGACTATTTATGATGTTCGATCTGTCAACCTTTACCTTGCTGGCTCTCAGCCCAATCGTGTTGGGTATCGTATTCCCCGGGCCTGCTCCAACTGTGGTAGGCGAAGCAAACGTGCTCGGGCGCTCACCCAGGCCGACTGGAGGCCCTCCATCCCTGCCCGAACTATTCCGTCGCCAACAGAGAGATGAGGGCATGTGCGGTTACCTCGAGGGCTCAAGTGGTGAGTGCACTTGAAACCCACGCCCGAATTGACGACTGATCTATGAACGGATGCACCCATATCCTGCACTGTGGGGAGCTGTCTCTACGACGATACCATTTCCTGGTTCGGCTGTTGCACCGGCACCGCACGATCAGACTGCCCAATCTTCACCAGCTGTGTAGGCTCGGCATCCATCAGCTCGTGCCTCTCCGACTCGAGATGCGCAAACGACGACTACGCGCTTGGGTGCACAGAGTCAACGGCAGGTGTTTGCGTGACCATATGGGGCGAGGTTGATGAAGGCACTGTCAATCACTATGTCTGTGGTTCTACGAGCACGCGAGTAGAGCTCCTGGTAACGTCTACTGAGGACGCCGGCAGTGTATCTGTGACGGTGAGATCAAGCGCTACTGCTTTCAACTCTGCTGGTGGTCTGCCCGGTCGTACATCGGCGAGCTCGGAGGAGGATGATTCTGGTGCTACGCAGACCTCAAGAGGCACAAGCTCGAGTACTGAGGATCGCCCAAGGATTAGCACAGCAGCTACGGCGACCACGCGGGCAGCTACCAGCGCTGTGTCTACAGCTGGTGCTATGAAGAGTGCGCAGGTCATTGCTGGCGCTGTTGGTGGGTTTGCAGGCCTTGTTGCTTGGTTTGTTTGATTTCACTGGATGTACTTATAGAGTATGATTTGAACGACACGATGTTCATTTTGGCTACGAGACAAATACACAGAGCTTTCGATTCGCGTTGATTCTGCGAGGGTGTGTCATTTGCGATTGTGTTTGAAGAAGGTGAGTTTTATGATACGAGGGTTCCACTCAGTGACAGATCTTAAGGCGTACGGTATCAGGTCTTGTTACTCGTGCGTCCAAAGCCGTAGAAACCATAGTAGTTCTTCCCGCGAGGAGGAGCTACCGTGCTCCCCCATGGTGAGTAGAGAAGCAGTCCTTGATTCGAGGAAGGACGAGCGTACGAGACGTGTCCCACACACTGTCTTCCTCGTTCCCGCAACGGAGGACAAGAAGTGCCGAAATTGGATCGAGGCGCGGGTCTTGGTGTTTCACATGCACGAGAGCTCAGCTTGAGGTGGCTGTGACTGTCAAAACGCCCGGTAAAGAAAGAACGCCATCTGTCTGTGGCTCAGCAGATAGGCGATAGAGCCATCAAGATTTTGCTGAGTTTCAAAAACATGATAAGTTATATTTTACAGAATTAATCTATCATTCATCAAATCCGTTATGGTCTAGTGGCTAGGATACATCGCTCTCATTAGCAAGCGCCGATGTGGCCGGGGTTCGATTCCCCGTGACGGAATCATGTTTTTTGCCTTTCCACACGTGTAAGCTGGTCGTGTCGATATGGAAGAGGTGTTGAGGAGTTTTTGGATGGCGCCAGTGGGCACGTGACTTAGCGCGCTGATAATCACGTGGATCTCCACTCCCACGCGGGCCGCTTGACAGTCGCCGTTGTGGAGGTTAAGGGTGCCATTTTTTTAGTTGCGGTGCGCTTATGGGCGTCAAGATGCAGCTAGCTCCCCGTCTGCTTGTCCCTCTCGTGGCAAGTAATCAGGCCAGGGCGATTCCGCAAGTCATACTATCAGGATGGGATCGCCACTGCTGACTGTGCCTAATGAGAATCCATTGGTCCTTTCAATTCGATCGGTCGACAGGTGTGTCTCATTTGGGGGCCAAAATTGGGCGCCTCATTGTGCGGCGCAGCCTCGAAACTTTTAGCTTCAAGGATATCTTTGTTGTCTCCTCGATACTCTTACACGACCTCGTTAACCTCAAGAGTTCCAGGGGTCAATTCGTGATTCTGTTAGCCGCCTGTGACGCTCGCGACATTGCTGTGCTTCGCGAGGCAGGAAGGGCAGAACAAGGCTGTTGGACCTCACTCTCAAGCTCCGACCATGCGGCTGCCACAGCGCTTCAAGCGCGTACCCCATCAGGAACCAGCAGAGGATCAAGACATTATACTACCAGCATACCCTTCGCAAACCAAATTGGACGTCAAGGGAGATGTGAAAGTCTGGAGCAACGACAGATTTGAGCCCATGCGAGTCGACACAGAATACACGGCCGGAGCCTACACAACCGAAGGATACAATCTTCCTCACCGCAAGACCTGGGTGGAGATTCTCGAAGAACGTGAACAGAATCACTTCGGGACACGAATCATTTCCAGTTTATACAATAATGTCGTTTCTGGGTGGCGAGCTGGATTGCTTCGTGCTTTCCTAGCTAGTCTATTGGCCCTCATTGCCAATATATGTGTCTTCGCGTGGCTGCTCCGTCGAAACAACCCAGAAGATGGTACAGGAACCATACATACAGCAACTTGTGGCGAGGTCAGCACCATGGAAACAGGCATCAAGGTTGCCTTGAACGTTGTGTCGACACTAATTCTGGGCGCTTCCACTTACGCAATGCAAGGCACAACAGCACCGACAAGAGATGAGGTTGATGCAGCTCACAGAAAAGGCAAATGGCTCGAAATAGGAACGCAGAGCTGGAGGAATTTGTCATATGTTAGCAGACGACATGCGATTATATGGAGCGTGTTGGCTCTTACTAGTCTACCCCTGCATCTTGTGTAAGTCAAGAAGACGAATCTTCTGGGTTTATACTAAACGCCGTCAAGTTTTAACGCTGTCTTCTTCACCACTACGGAGACCTATCAATATGCGGTTGCGGTTGTTGATCAAAGCTTCCTAAAGAATACGGTGTTCCAGGTCACACCAGACAACTCGTCGCCAGATCTTCGATTTGCGGGTGAACAATTCCATTGGCAGGGTGAATGCAATGGAGAAGGTTGCTCCTGGGACGTCAAGGACGACACCTTCGTTACTCGCCTTCTTGACGACGTACGCGACCAGGCCTTTTCCCCGTTGAGTTCTTCAGAATGCATTAGATACTATACTGAAGGCTTCACTTCAAGCTACAGTGACGTCGTCGTGGTTTCCAGTGCTTCGCAGCCCGATAATCCGGTTCTGTGGACACGGTATCCGCAAAGAATTCTGACAGAGGACAAGAGGACCACGAATCACGACTCATATCACTGGGTTTGCCATGATATACTGAATAACTCCACGCAAGAAGTTTGCTCCAGGAAGAGAGCCCTCGACTCTCTTGATTCCAAGCCATGGACAGTTTACGGCCACCCTGTTGACCACTGCCTTACTCGCGTTGCGCCAAATAGGTGTCATTTACAGTACAACGTGTGGACTATGGGTGCGGTAGTTGTATTCAGCATAGTCAAAGTGTTGGCTATCGCAGTCCTGGTCTTCACTCACCCAGAAGGAAAGTTTCTCCGTACGATAGGCGACGCGATTGCTTCTTTCCTAGAGAGAAGCGATTCGACCACAGAAAACATGTGTCTCATCTCGTCCACTCAGGTCCGGAAACATGGATTCGCAACATCCGCTCTACCGAACACTCTAAACAAATCTCGACGTCGATGGTGGTCACGAAAGAAAAACGTGTTGGAGGATCCCGCAACGACTTATCACCCACAGCAATTCACCAACGCTCGTCCTCGTTGGTGGACAGGTGCCAACACTACAGAATTCTTTTCTACGTTGAGTATCTCAGCAGCGTATGTTCTGATACTAAGCGGCGTGCTCGGCTGGGCCATATTCGAAACGAGAGGAGATGCGTACGATACCGGCCTCGGACGGCCCAACATACAGCAGCTTGCCAATCTGAGGCCAGACGATACAGGATCCTCGGGCATCGTTCCTACCCTCCTCACCGCCAACATCCCACAATTAGGCTTCTCATTACTATACGTGTTCTACACGAATATCTGGGCCAAGCTGCTTATCGCACACGAGTTCGATCGATTGACTACTTCCAAGAAAGGGCTAAGAGTCAGTGAACGACCACAAGGTGAACAGAGGACTAGCCACTTCTTTACACTCCCAACAAGATACGCCTTGCCGCTCATGCTTTGCAGTGCAGCACTGCATTGGCTCTGTTCCCGCAGTCTCTTCATGGCACGGTTTGATGGAGTCAACGTCGATGATGTTATAGATACTGACGACCGAATTGTCCGATTAGCGTACAGCATCCCCGGTATGACAGCGCTCGTTGCAGTCACTTTTGCCATGGCAATTGGCACAGTCTGTATAGCTGGATTTCGACGGCTCCGTACAGAGCTCGGAGAGATCGCGATGAGTGTAGTTATCAGTGCTGCTTGCCATGTGAAGCGACAAGAGAACGAGCCGTGGAAGCGGAAGGTGCAATGGGGTGATGTTGGCAACGAGGAACTTGTGGATGGCAAGATCGTACGCCATTGCGCATTCACGTCTTTAGACTCACGGCTACCTACTGAAGACTTCCTGTACCGTTGAGAACAGAGACTACTATAGAATTGGACAGTGTTTATCAGATATCACGTTATTGATTGATCTGTACGGCAGGTGTAACGACGTGCCTAGAGCGTCGTTCAATGCTTCGTTGGTCTCTTCAATAAGGATACGCTCTGACCTCATCCTCTTTCTCCAGGTCCAACCCATCCTTCACCTGCTTCTCATGCATTCCGTCGAGATACTTGAGCACCACATCAGCGTACTGCGCCTTCCCCTTGTATCTACTTACGTCATCACCCCAGCTGCGCATCGCACTCGCCAGTCTACCAGGCACATATGGTTCCTTGCAAATATCCGTGATGGGGTGAAAGTAGGTCCGAATTGTGAACACAATGCCACCAGAGCGTGGGAGCCTACATTCTGTCAGCAAACTACAGGGTTCATAGCTGACTGCCCAACCTACCTTCTCAGGCTTTGGCGTTCGCTTCTGAACCACACGTTACCCACTCCTTCGATCTGCTCTGCGCTTGCCCAGTTGATGCCATCTTCGTTTTCACTCCCAAGACTTTCGCTCCATGCCAAGTTATCATCAACCTGAATGAAATAATTGTTTCTCAGCACAGGCTTCTCAGGCTGCAGTCTCTTGAACATGTTCAGCATGCCCTTCTCGAGCTTCTCTTTGTACTGGGGAACGTCGCCGGAAGTATGGATTTCTGAGAGCGGCATGCCAAACTTGTCTTCGAGACGCCAGAAGCCTGCGAGCAGGATTGCGCCTGCGAGGAGGTAGTATTGACCGTCCGTTCGCTGCGATTAGTCAGCTTCTTAATTCCAAGGCCGTTGCTCTTGAGTGCCAGTCGACGTCACGAACCTCGATCATGATTGCCAAGTCATCTTGAACTAGACGTGCGCAAACTTGCATTGGGTCTTCCTTTTCGACCTCAAGCCTTTGCTTGACATCAACTACTTCACCAGTAGCCAAGTTCTTCACACCTTCCCTTCCGTCCCCAATGTCCTGAAATAGCGATGGATACCTCTCAGGCAGGTACGTGCAAAGCTCTTTCAGCAGTTCAGTCGCTGCATCCTGTGCCTCAGGAGCCGTCTTGCAGCACCTCTCTCCACGTTCTGCGATACGAGAAACTTTGATAGAATGGAACTTAAGATACTGGTTGTCCAGCTCTATCCAATCGTTCCATTGCATGCTGCGCAGGCCCATAGTGATATTATACTTAGGTCCGTATCGAAAGGGGCGATAGGGAAGTGGTTTCGTGGAAGTCACAGACCACGAGGGGTAAGGAGTGGCGCTTGGGCGACGGAAGGAGGAAGAAATCCATACTGATAGCAAGTCAGTGCATAGATAGCAAGTCAAGAACAAGTAATATGATAAGAATAGGTCATGACACAGAGGCAAATGGATTTTCAGCATACCTCCAGGCTGTCGGTCTGTTGCCTTGAACGGCGAGCGTTGCTCCAGAGTAGGTGTGCTTGAAGACGTAGTGGATTTGCGTCTTTGGTGGCGAAGTCGGGATATTAGATCAACTGCTAGCCATAAAATCGTCAAACCGGCAAGCGCAAAGTATATAATGTGTCTTGGTCGCACGATCCGATTATGCCATGCTATATGGAGCTTTGCTTGTGCGGTGTGGTACTGACGATGAACTGCGTCGTCAGCTAGCTCAGCATGTTGATTACTTCGAGCGATCAGACCAGACATCCCTAAGACCCAAGCATTAAAAGATGTGGTAACAACAAGTTGGACAACTCTTCTCAAGAGGCGTGCTCAATGTTTGGAGGACATAGACGAAGTGAGTAAATATATACGACTCAGCCAGAGACACGAAGGACGTATTTGCTTATATTGTATTGTTTCGTAGACCGCGATAGCGTTTAGGATCGACTGCGTAGATTGTGGGGTTCACACCCGTGTCGTTAATGCCTGTTTATCTTGACGGGATGGGACCGGACTACCCCACCTAGTTAGCGTGGTAGTGATGTGGACCCGTATCAAAAAGCTGGCATCGCTGCGATAGGCCAAGGAAACTACTTATGCAGCTTGTGTAGCTCTCCTTCCTTGCTGGAAGTCCAAGAGAATCACGAGCCGCAGTGACAAGGGTTCAGGTGCTTCCGTCATCGTCCCTCCATGCTTTCGATTCGTCCTATGATAGTCCATGTTGACGATCCTTTGCTTAGTCCAGTATCTGAACCTCCGTTCAAGCATGCTGAGTGCTCTTGCCAGAGATCTTTCGCTGCAGGAGACAGTACTGGCCCCACTTACGGCTAAACTGCTCGGGAATGAATGGGAGATCTGGTACCCATAGCAGGCGGCCCACAAGATGCGTCCGCGAGACGTCGAGGAATGGTTCGCATTTCAGCGGCTCCCAATGCTCTGTATCCGTAATATAGTCCGGTTCAAGGGCGGTTGGCGCCACTCCAGGGAGACTCGAGTCAACAATAAACTCGCAATGCTCGATGCTCGACTGGAAAATCTTAGTAGGGCCAACGCTGACTGTAAAGCTAACTTACGTATTTGCCCGGATCCTCGATGTTCTCATCGTTCATGCCAGAAGGTATGAGCCAAGTGCCGGGAAACAGACCAAACCCGCCAGCGGTCGCCTCGCTGAACTCGCCTGGCAGTAGCCCAGAGAATTCGCTCTTGATGAACTTGGGACGAACACGATCCGGTAGAAGATACGATGAAGGGAATCGGTACCATTCCTTGCCAAGGCATACGTTGTCTCCAGGCTTGCTTACTCCTGCTTGATGAAGCGGAGTATATACCTTCAGCGGCGCCGAGTATGCCGTGAGAGTACCTATGGTACGAAGAACACCCACATCGAATGCCAATAGCAGTGGGACACTGACAATAGCAAGCTTCACCTGCGGCGGGATCTTACTGACCAATCGACTCGGGTCGGTTGAGCCTATGTTTGCAAGTAGGATGTGTAACGCAATAGCGGCGTTCAAGGCTAATGCAGGGTACACTGGGTACATGAAGCGCTCTTCTTTATGCGGCTGAAGTGTAAAGATGCCGAGCCACAGGTAGAATGGAGTGACGAAGACGATGCTGCGCAGGAGTGTTTGCTTGGAAACTGACTTTTGCACCAGCAGATGTTGAATGAGAATCAATGGCAGTGCACTCAAAGCCAGGAAGAACCAGAGGTTGAAGTTCAGGATGAGGTTGCGAACGTAGAAATGCCATGGCTCGACACCGTAGATGTCGGGACCCTTGCTGCCGCCACTGAGAACATTGTACTTGACAATGTTCCATGGCACGACGGTTACAGTCTTGTAGAAGAATGTCTCCAAGGCCGTTTGAATTGCCTGTAAGATGTAAGCGAGGCTCTCAAGTGAAACTTTGTGACTCTTACCAACACAACAACGGATCGCGTCAGACCATCAGCTAGTCTTGTAATGCATTCGATGCCTTCGCCAGTAAGAGACACCAAGAAGACCTCTTCTGCGATAAAAGGCAGCACAAGAACGCCCACGAACGGCCACCCAAGCACTGTCCCAATGCCAAACCACATCAATCCCTGGGCGGTCCTGATGCCGCCACTCCAATCCATGAATGCTTGAAGACCGAGCATCGTTGCATACATTGCGAAGCTGGAGGGCAAGTAGGCTGGTGCAGCATGGTACATGCCGGGACTCAACACCATGGCGAAGACAAGGAAGAGTGCCACGCGCGGGTTAAAGGTTCTTGCGACCACCGAGTAGAGGCGTGTCTGGCACATAGCACAGATTACCGCAAGGAATGTACGCAGGAAATAGAACTCTGCGGTCTTGGACCTAGCGAAACCGAAGAACCGAAGAGGCATCATACCAAGTCTGATGACAGAAGCGTGTATGCCAGTGTATGTCCAGCTACGGATAGCATATTCAGGGGAGTACTCCCACGTCTGGAGTCCATAGCCATGGTTCAGATAGTGTGTAGGCTCCCAGTAGTTGAACACCTCGTCACAGTCTTGGATGGGTGCGTACAAAGCCGCTATTATATTGGCTGCAGCGAATATGTAGAAGGCGATGATGGGCTCGAGTTCGTGCAGCGGCTTCGTAGCTTTCACTGGCGGCCTTGGGGTAACCGGCACCCCCTGTTTCGGTGGTGGGGGAGGCATTGTGTCGAGTCTGAAGGCCAACTGGTCAGTTACAGGCGCAATGAAATCAAATGAAGGACCTTAGTGCTAACGTCTGGTCCGCAATGAAATGGAGCAAGTACCTGAGCAACTAGGACAGCTCGAAATGTGGGCAGCGGGATTCAATGGCTCCACGAGAACATCGTTGAGCATGAAAGAGCTGCGCGCAACCAGCTAGCCACAGATGCCGTCACTACGCCGGGTGCGATCTGCTAACTCCCGCAGGGCTGGGATTGGCGAGGCAAGAGCAAGGGGCGCGCTTTGCCCGCCAAGGCACTAGCGGTGGATCGCATCTGGTCAAAAATGGCAACGTTTCTACGCTCACCAGAACATAACACCGCACGCATTAAGCAGACGGGTGCAAACCGCAGTTACTGCCTCAGCAGCGAACAACGCGTGCTTTCAAAGACTGAAGAGGATACAGCCATGTCTGATTCTCAGGAACCGCCGGCTAAGAGGGCGCGGCTGGAGGCGGACGCTCCTTTCACTGGAGTATCCTCCTTTGATGCGCCAGGCTCGCCAGTGGACGACCTGGACGACGACTTTTACGATACTTCACCTGTCAAGCCAGCCGCGCAGTCTGCACCGCATGATGGGCCCTCAGCGTCGCTCACCGCGACCGCGCCTGCGCCTTCGAGCTTCTCTCTGCCAGGACTCGGCTCCCTAGGCGGCACCACTGTCACACAGCCAACCGCGCAGATCGACGCTGACACTGTCATGAACAACGCGGTGCATGAGGAAGGCGAGCTCAAAGATGAGGAGGCCGACCATGATGCAAGCGCAGTCAAGCCGCCTGTGGCCAATCAGCTGCAGGCTCTGGACGAGGCTCCACAGCACGGTAAGCCGTCGCGTTCTGAGCTGCATGTCGCGTCTCTGACTCCCGCGCAAGATGCATCTGCAGTCATTACCACTACTTCATCCGCCGTCGATGCCGCAGCAAATGTGACAGAATCTGCCGCCGACATCGACACAGAAGCCAAGCACAAGCCTAGCGCTGATGCTGCATCCGCTGAAGCGGCCGAGGAGCCCACAGCAGACGAGAGTAAGGCAGAGTTCCTTCGTATTGGTGAAGCCAACCGGGACAACAAAGATGCCGAGTGGCAGTTGGACTCGGACGCCTCGGACTCTTCCTCGGACTCGTCCAGCTCAGACGATAGCTCAGATGATGAGGCCGACGAGGGAGAGCTCATGGACCCGGAGGAGATGGTTCGTCTGCTGATGGCAGAGTCTGCTGACGATGCTGGCGCAGCCGCAAAAGCCAAGGTGAAGACATTGAACGAGCTTGACGAACAGTACGAGAAGCCAGACATCAAGGTCGAGAACGAAACACAGATCACAGAACTAGGCAAGGTCGAAAATATCGTCGACAACCTGATTCTGGTGAGGGCCAACACCTCTGGTGACTACCAGGTGCTCGAGTCTGGATCAGCACTTTGCCTCAAGGACTTCACCATCATTGGCAAGATCTCTGAGCAGATTGGTCGTGTAGAAGAGCCCAGATATTCTGTCGGATTCAACGACCCTGCTGAGATTACAACTCTAGGCATTGCAAAAGACACAACCATCTACTACGTCGACGCCCACTCTACACTTGTCTTTACCGAGCCTTTGCGAAAGCAAAAGCACACCGACGCATCAAACCTCCACGACGAAGAAACGAACGAAGTCGAGTTCTCCGACGACGAAGCTGAGGCCGAGTACAAGCGACAACAGAAGCAGGCGAAGAAGGCCAGGCAGGAAGCAAAGCACGAGCCTGAGCCTGAGCCAGAACAGAAGCCCATACCGACTGGACCTAGAGGGTACGTCGACAAGCCTGTGTCGTACTTTTCACCTGCCACTGAGTACCAGGGCGGCGGACTCAAGTACAGCGATGACGAGGATGAGGATCTGGGCATGTACAAGCCTCTGGCGAGGCCAAGTCACTTCGAAGATGTCGTTGGACAGGGTGCACCTCTGGAAGACCGCAGTCACGTTCGCAGGGGTATGATGCGCGGTCGAGGTGGATGGGGCGACCGTGGGCGAGGCTTCCGCGGTCGAGGAAATTTCGGCGGTCGCGGTGATTTTGGTGGAGGCCGTGGTGACTTCGGCAGTGGTCGGGGTGGCAGAGGAGACGCACGGGGAGGAAAGGCTGATAGAGGAGGCGGTGACCGTGGTGGAAGAGGTGGTACCAAACAGGCTGACAGAGGACGATCTCAGAACCAGCAGCAGGATAGTCGCCACATGAGCGTTCCTCAGTCCGACAACAGGTCTGCTACATCAGCTTCGCCAGCCCGACAGCAAGAACGTCAGCAGTCGTCACAACCACAGCACTCTCCTCCCGCAAAGAGCAAGAACAAGAACCGGAAGCAGCGCCAGCGTGAGAAACGCGAACGGGAGGCACTCGAGAAGCAGAACAACCAGCAGCAAACCCAGCAGCAGAGCCAGCAGCAGTCACAGAAGCAGTCGCAGAACCAACAGCAGCAGCAGCACGCCTCACCTGTACCCTCTGGTCCAGCTAATGCTAACCCACATGCGAACAACAACAGCACAGGGTGGCCAACTCAGTACCCACAACCAGCGGCGCCGGCGACCACATTCTCTCCAGCTCCACCACCCGCAGCCGCGGCACCCTACGCACCTCCTGCGCAGTACGCTCCTCAAGCGCAACAGGCACAGCAGGCTCCTGCGCAGGCACAGCCAAATCAACAAGCCAATTGGGCGGCATGGGCACAGTGGTTCCAGGTTGTGGGTGCCATGAGCCAACAGGGAGCGCAAGCTCAGCAACCCCCAGTGCCGCCTCAGCCGCAGCAATACGTGCCACAAGCACAGCTCTCAGCACCTCCTCAGCCTCAGGCGCAGTACGGTTATCAGCAGCAACCTCAGCAGTGGCAGTACTCGCAGAATGCTGCTCCCGCGCCAAATCCGAACGCACAACAGGGCAACGCTCAAGCTGGAGCCCAGTCTCTGCAAGACATTCTCCGTGCACTCGGAGCTAACGGCGGCGGCCAAGCCCAGTAGGATGGCCCGCCATCATTGTAAGATTGACTTTGGTCGTTGGAAAGATATGAATGTAAGATTATGCTGGATATGCACCCGGAAGGTTTATATCCGAGCCAAGTGCAGCTAGATCAGGATTTCATTGATGGCAAGATATGTACGATTTTGCAAAGGCTACCATATACCTAAGAGAAGAGTAGGGTCAGAGCTGATACGGCGAGTCGAACCGAATGTGCAAGCGCTTGACAGCAGCGCCTTCTCCGTTATGTTTCCACAGGAGTCGTACAGCCTGAGCCGCGCTTTGCCGTGCTGTGAAAGCATGGATGTACGGGAAAGTTCTCATTGGGGTGCTTAGTCACAAATATAGAGTGGTACTGAAACAGCTCCAAAGCACACGCAATAGGAAATGGAATGACCTGCAAGAAGCAATGATCTCACGCTTGTCTCTCGTTGCTGCTCACGATGCGCGAGACTTGGGAGGGGCCAGTGACGAGCGTCATCGGATAGCGGGGGCGTCCAGGACGCAGACGCCACTGAACGGCGGTGCGTGCGGTGCGTGCGGGGGCTGCTGTGCTCTGAAGCAGTTCCAAACCGCGCGGTATCCATCGGTGGTCGCAGCTAGAGAGGCAGAGGCCTGGCACCAGCGGTCGGCTGCTTCCGGTGAGTCTGGACGGGCAGAGTGACGCGCATGTGTGAGGATACGACGTCGCACGAGACAGTGTGGAGGGGCTTTCTTACGGATTGCTGTTCTGAGCGCTGGAGCCGGGTGCAGAGGCGCACTAGAGGCTCGAGACAAGGCAATCATCCGCGCTCCGACTGCAGTGGAGAGTGTCCATCTCGAACAACCACTTTGCAGCTGTTTGTGCCCGCGACGCCCTCGCCCCAACTGCCCTGCCCGCCCTGCCCTGCCAGTCCTGCCAGTCCTGCCAGTCGCCCTGTGTCCCCGCTGCACCCAGCCCGCCCCAGAACAGGACCGCGAGCTGTCTGCCATTCCGCTCTCGCCCCATGGTCCCGCCTCCATGAAGCTGCAGCCGTGCTAGGCCCACCTGCGCAAGCACCCTCGAACACCACCACCACCACCACCACCGCGTCCGATCCCAGCAAGATACCGCCCACACCCACCGCCACAGGCGCGTCGCGTCGGGCAGCGCCGCCGACCCCGCCGCGAGCATGACGAGGAACGAGACGACCGTCAACCGCCAGGGCAGCGCCGACAGCTCGTGGAGCGCGCGCACCGGCGACACCGTTCGGCCCTACGGGCGCCAGGGCTCTCTGCGCGGGACGCCCGTGACGGTCAAGACTGGCAAGGACCCAAATGCTCCGTACGTATCCTCTCGCCGCGCTTGCATGTCGCGCTGCTGTCGCCACAAGCTGCAAGCGTCGGCCTGTGCTGGCAGCGCCGCGCGACCTGCGCGATCTGTGCCTCGAGATCGGCACCGCGCGTGCTGCGACAGCGGGGCCCTGGTTGGTCGTGTTTCCTGCCAGTGTTCGAGAAGCAGCGGGCGCCGCGATGGGCAGTCATTCGCGAGTCGTGTCTCGGCGTCTGTCCTGCTGTCTCACTGCCAGACGCGCATCGACTACCCCACGAACCTCTGCTGACGCCCTGATGCAGTGTCGAAAAGGAGTCTGACATATCTCCTACCACCGTCCCCCGCCCCGCCCCCAAAAGACGTCCTGCACCACCCTCGTAAGGCGCCGACCTGGGACGGTCCCGTCTCGAACGACTTCCGCGACTATCGAAAAGACCTCGCTGTCCTGCAGACCTCGGGAGGAGGGGTCCCCTCTATCTCGCGCAACCCACCGACCGCTTCTAGCGCGAACGCCAACCCACCGTGGGCGTCGTCAGGATCTAATGGTGGCACCAACATGTCGAACAGCGTGTGGAGCAGCTTCTTCAACGAGTCCGACAACGACGATGTTGCACAGCTGTCACCTGGCTTCAACCCAACTGGTGGCAACTCCAGAGAAGATGCCATGGGTTTCCCGAGAGACGATCGGAGGCCCTCGGTGGCCAGCGCTATGACTGTCAGCAGTACTGGCTCCAAGTCGAGTTTCAGCAGAGGGTTCCATAAGAAGCTGCAAAACGTGTTTGGTGAAGACTTTCCTGGCGATGGTCGTCAAAACTCAGACTCGAGCTTGAATGGAAGGTCGCAGGTTACAGAAACACAGTCGCTGCATGCACCCCGAAACCGCGGCAATTCGCTGAACAACACTTTTGGTAGTGGCGGTTACAATTCGAGGCCAACTTCCCCGACCAGCTCGCGGCCACGGACGCCACAGCCCTCTTCGGAAGTCACACCTTGGGAGTTTCAGGCACCACAGGTAAGCTCTTATTTTCAGAAGGTACATCATGTCTAGCGTTTGCCTTTTGTGTTCTGCTTACACGCGGCGTCACTGCGACATTCTCTTGCTCGTGTCACTGACAACTTTAGGATGCACCCACGTCGACAGAGAACGGGCGCAGAAGATCCTCGGAGCAAGCATCCACCAAGTCAGGTAATCGCACGCACAAAATCACCTCCAGACTACCCGGGCATCGGCATCATCGCAGCAAAGAGGAAAACAAGACAGCGCCCGACAGTCGAGGCGATATAAGCGCTCCATACCCCCTACGACCTGCTACCAGTCGCGAGGACTCTTACAGCGGGCGCGGTCGAGTCCAGCCGCAGCAGTCAGCCCTCGGCTCCGCATTCGCTTCGAAGACGAGTTTAGTACCGCGCGCAGCAAGTCCAACACCAAGCACACATTCAGATATGACACAGCACTCCGTGGCGCAGTCACAGTCACCAAGCACTAGCAAAGGTCCGGGCCGATTCTTTGCACGCCTACGTGGAAAAGACAAAGCGGAGCAGCACTCAGCAGTGGAAACTCTTAAGAGTATGCCCGCCGGATCGTCGCAAACCTCCCTCCCTCCTGCCATTAACGGCCCACCCTCAGCACGCGCGGACCCCAACCAACCTTCTTTTATATCAAGAAAGAAGTCTACGTTCGAACAATTGAAGGGGCCGAGTAATGTCTCGAAAGACGGCAAGAAAGCTCACAGCCGGTTACCATTCAAGTCATCCGACAAGCGCCAAATGTCACAAGCAGAACCAAGAGGAAAGGATCCAAACGAAGCGAAGGCAGATACCACAGGGAACGAAGCCATGTGGTTCTTGGATACCAAACTGGACGACATGAGCGGGATTGTGAACCCACAACAACCGCCAATGACCCCTCCGACCGGCGATGTGCAACATACAACTCTGACTGGAGACGACGAGCCTGGGCCGAAAGACGATACATGGGACGCACCAGATTCTTGGGCTGTGAAGAGACTTGATGAGATGCGCGAACAGTCCATTGACGAGCCTGAGGTCGCCGCGAGGGAGCAGAACGATACAAGAACCTATTGCCTGCGCATTTTCAGGGCCGACTCAACATTTGCGACTTTGTCTGCCACGTTGAACACGACCGTCGCGGAGATTATCCAGATACTTGGCAAGAAGACCGTACTCCAAGATGAGCTGGACAACTATCACATCGTAATGCGAAAACACGACACCTCTAGGCAACTAGAATCGAGCGAGCGACCATTGTTAATACAAAAACGTCTCTTGGAACAGGCCGGGTACGCTGAAGCTGATCGACTAGAAGACGTTGGCCGAGAGGACAACAGCTATCTTTGCAGATTCACATTCTTGCCGGCCAAAATGAGCGGTTTCTCCAGCTTGGAAAAGGACCCAGGTTTCAAGCAAATGCAAAAGTTCAGCCATATCGACCTTCAGGGCAAGAACTTGATCACCATTCCAATCACGCTCTACCAGAAGGCTACCGAGATCATCTCGCTGAATCTGTCTCGCAATCTATCTCTCGATGTACCGAAAGACTTCATCCAGGCCTGTACGAATCTCAGGGAGATCAAGTATACCAGCAACGACGCTAGGCGATTACCTCCCAGTTTGAGCATGGCAAGTCGACTTACTATGCTCGACATCTCCAACAATTGTCTTCAGACCCTTGATCGAGCGGAACTGCAAAAGTTGCAAAGTCTGCAAGGCCTTCGACTATCGAACAATGGCTTGACCTCTCTACCGTCTTATTTTGGCCAGTATCGTGCTCTCCGCAGCCTTAACCTGAGTTCCAACTCTCTGACCGAGTTTCCCGACTTCCTCTGCGACGTTCGCACCCTCGTAGACCTCGACATCAGCTTCAACTCAATATCCAGTCTGCCAAAGATTGGCCAACTGACTTGTCTCGAACGGTTGTGGGCAACTAACAATAAGCTGTCTGGTAGTTTCCCTCCCAACTTCAGCCAACTGATCAACCTGCGAGAAGTGGACGTACGTTTCAATGCTCTTGACAGCATGGATGTTATGTCGCAACTGCCCCGTCTCGAGTTCCTCATGATCGGACACAACTCAATATCCGCTTTCGAAGGTTATTTCCCTAAGATTCGCGTTCTACACATGAACCACAATCCTGTGACACGATTTGGTCTCAGCGGGCCGGTGCCATCGTTGACCGTACTCAACCTTGCATCTGCCAAGCTGGCCCAGTTACCTGAAGACCTGTTCCAGAAGCTCACGGGACTTACAAAGCTCATCTTGGACAAAAACCATTTCACATCGCTCTCAAACAACATTGGCAGACTGTACAGGTTGGAGCACCTCAGTGTTGCGCGCAATTCTCTGGATGATTTACCCGCGGAGATTGGGCGTCTTGTGGAGCTTCGCTATCTCGATGTACGCGAGAATAATCTTGGGCGACTGCCTCCGGAGATATGGTACGCTCGTCGGTTGGAAACACTCAACGTGTCCTCCAATGTCCTGGACGCCTTCCCGAAGCCGAGCGCAGCACCACCAGCAGAAGTCAACGGTGGTATACAATTGGATGGATCGCATTCAATATCCACACCCGGACTGGGATCAAGCCCAAGCTACGAAGAGCTTGGTAAATTGGAGGACTTCCAGAATCGACGGCCTAGTCAAGCGTCGGGTGGTTATCTCAGTTCAGGTACGTCGCCAGCACCTTCGAACCGGAAGGGCTCAATGGCGTCCTTCAACACAGCCAGCACAGCACGGAAACCGTCAGCGACGTCTCGAGCACCGACCGAAGGCACCCTCACACCGATGTCGCGCAAAGACTCTAGTTTGTCCAGCCGATTGGTTACGACGTTTGCTGGCTCACTTCGACACCTGTTCCTGGCCGACAACAGGCTTGAAGACAATGTGTTTGACGAGCTCTGCCTTTTGCCTGAGCTGAGGATAGTCAACTTGTCATACAACTTGATCTACGATGTTCCCCCAAGGACCATCAGAAGATGGCAACATCTTGCCGAGCTCTATCTCTCTGGTAACGATCTGACGTCGTTACCTTCAGAGGATCTGGAAGAGGTTGGCTCACTCAAAGTGCTCCACATCAACAACAACAAATTTCAAGTACTTCCAGCTGAACTTGGAAAGGTTGCGCAGCTTGCTGTCTTGGACGTTGCCAGTAATTCTTTGAAGTACAATGTCTCCAATTGGCCCTATGACTGGAACTGGAATTGGAACCACAAGCTGAGATACCTCAACCTGTCCGGCAACAAGCGACTCGAGATCAAGCCAAGCGGCTCGTACAGTGGAAGCGGTGTTGCCATGCGGGAAGGGCGTGATCTGACCGATTTCACTGCACTTGTCAGCCTGCGCGTCCTTGGACTTATGGACGTCACCATGATGATACCATCTGTACCTGAGCAGACTGAAGACAGGAGAGTGCGAACAGCAGGGTCAGCTGTGGGTACCATGGCCTATGGTATGGCCGACAGCTTGGGTAGAACAGAGCATATATCGACCATGGATATGGTTGTACCGCGCTTCCGCAGTCATGATGACGAGCAAGTATTGGGGCTCTTTGATGCTCAGCCACTCGCTGGTGGAGGTTCGAAGATTGCCAAGTTCCTATACGACAATTTCAAGAACCGCTTTGCTGATGAGCTGGACCGCTTGCGACCGAACGAGAACCCAGTCGACGCTTTACGACGTACCTATCTGGGACTCAACAAGGAGTTGGCCACGGCTGCTTCTCAGTCTCTGGACAAGAACGCTTACACGCCGCCAACACAGCCCAGGGGCGCTGTGCCCGAGCTTGGGGACGATGATCTTACATCTGGTTGCGTTGCAACAGTCATGTACTTGAAGGAGATGGAGCTCTACATGTCTAACGTTGGTGACGCGCAAGCATTGTTGATTCGTTCAGAAGGTGGACACAAGATCCTCACACGCAAGCACGACCCTGCTGAACCGAGCGAGCGGGCCAGGATTCGAGAAGCTGGAGGATTTGTCTCACGTCAAGGCAAGCTGAATGACGTCCTCGAGGTGTCACGAGCTTTTGGCTACGTGCAGATGTCTCCATCTGTCATCGCATCGCCGCACATCATCAATCTTACACTCGGCGACACGGACGAGATGATCCTTGTAGCTTCTCGAGAACTGTGGGAGTACCTCACGCCGGACTTCGCTGTTGATGTGGCACGATCTGAGCGCAATGATCTTATGCGAGCTGCGCAAAAGCTTCGAGATCTTGCGATTGCGTTTGGCGCTACGAACAAGATCCACGTCATGCTGCTTGGTGTCAGCGACCTCAAGAGCAAACAGCGGGCCCGTTTCCGCACGCACAGTATGTCTATGGGGCCGACAGGGTCGCCGGACGATTTCGCCATCAATCGCAGACCAGGAAAGAGGGCCAGGAACATGGTTGGTGATTCAAAACTTGCTCGTCTTGACCAAGAAGTAGATGCCCCGACCGGCGAAGTCAGCTTGGTATTTACAGATATCAAGAGCTCGACCTTACTTTGGGAGACCTACCCCATCGCCATGAGATCTGCAATTAAAATGCACAATGAGCTAATGCGTCGGCAATTACGCATCATTGGTGGATACGAGGTCAAGACTGAAGGAGATGCTTTCATGGTTGCCTTCAGGACCGTCACTTCAGCCCTTCTATGGTGCTTCACCATCCAAAGTCAGCTTTTGGAGGTGCAATGGCCGCAAGAGATTCTGAACAGCGTTAACGGCCAAGAGGTTGTCGATGCCGACGGTAATGTCATCTTTCGAGGTCTCTCGGTTCGTATGGGTATCCATTGGGGTCGGCCTGTATGCGAAGTTGATCCAGTCACCAAACGGATGGACTACTTTGGACCCATGGTCAACAGGGCATCGCGTATCTCATCAGTGGCCGACGGCGGGCAAATAACCGTTTCCTCCGATTTTATCGCCGAGATCCAACGTCTGCTCGAAACTCACATCGAGGGCGACCGTAGCAACTCTACCGGCTCCGAGGAGGCGTATGGTGACGATGTCCACAGCCAGCTCATCAGGCAGGAACTCCGGTCTCTCAGCAGCCAGGGTTTCGAGGTCAAAGATCTTGGTGAACGCCGCCTCAAGGGTCTCGAGAATCCTGAGTACATCTACTTGATGTACCCTCACTCGCTTGCCAGTCGTCTCGTTGTACAACGCCAGCTCGAACAACAAGCAGCGCCGCCTGCCCAGGAGTCATCAATCGGTCAGAAGATGCGGGACAGTCAGCTCACAATCGACACAGAGGACGTATGGGATCTCTGGAACATTAGTCTGCGTCTTGAGATGTTGTGCAGTACTCTCGAGAATCCCGGGAGTTCAGAGCTTAAAGCGCCCGAGACAGCATTACTCGAGCGCATGAAGACTAGAGGCGGAGAGATCACGGATCGGTTCTTGATCAACTTTGTCGAGCACCAGATCTCAAGAATTGAGGTAAGTTGTCTAATGATTGACGATACAAGCAAGTAGCTAACAAGGGTTGTAGTCTTGTGCTACCACTCTCGCTCTAAGACACATGATGCGGCCTTTTGGCTCCGCACCTCTGCTACAACAGGCCTGCCACATGGGTGATATATTTTCTGAGCTAGAAGCGAAGTTGAAGCGCCTCGAACAATTCGAACAAGAAGCTATGGCAGATATGGCACCTTCGTAAACGCGTCCAGGTCGCCGGAGTTCACATTGGATACTGAGACGACGAGCTTGTCGACACACGATGAGCGACACGCACACACATACGATCCACCCCTACCTAATCGATTCCTCCGTACTCGCCAAAGCGGGTCAGCTTGGGCTCTGTACTATCACATCATTAACAACTTGGTACTGCCCTGGAGGCGTCACCTTTAGGCTCACGCTGCATGCCAGGAGCAACCGGATAGCATACTTGGGCTTCTATCGGCGTTCGGATCCCGCTCTCTGAAGGCGGTTATTTGGTCATTTTGCGCGTATCGTTGGCTGTTATCTATTCTTAAGCTACAATAGGACCGGGGGCATTTTCTTACCACAATTCCCTTACGGCCGCTGCAGTTATGCGTTTGCGTTTTGTTGGGCTTTGGCAGCACTCCTCCTTGTGGGGGGCTTGACACATGCTGTTGGGTGAACTATCATCTAGTGAATACATTCCGTCCTCAACTTGTGTTCCTTCTCCTATTTGGGCTATGAGGACCAGTGCACTTATATTAACAGCTACGAGCAGACCCTGAGCTTGAGCGTTAGGAAGCTGCCCCTCATGTCGTCACCACTCTTATAAAGCTTACCCCACAAAACATTAGCAGCCGACAATCGCACTTGCACTTTGCTCACACATGCAATCCTTCTCAGTCCCCTTCAAACAATCGGCAAGTCGTCGTCTTGCACTATTGACCAGGTCAATCTCGAAACAAAACGCAACCATGTCGACATCCTCGTTTCCTCCACAAGAGCTCCGGAAGATCGTTGAAGAGGTAGCCACTCTGCTGAAAGATCGCAAAGAGACCATCTCAGTGGCCGAAACAGTAAGCATTACCATCAATTCCCGCCCATTCTCAGAAATCAGCAACTGATTGACCCAGGCAGCCGGCGGCCTCATCTCCTCGTCCCTTCTCTCGTTCCCTGGTGCCAGCACCTTCTACCGCGGTGGCCTGACACTTTACACGCTCGAGAGCCGCAAAGCCTTCGTCGGCTGGACAGACACAGATACCCAGAACTACAAAGGACCCACTCCCGAAATCGTTACCAAGCTTGCAGAGAATACGCGCAAAACGCTCGGTAGCACATACACTGTTAGCGAGTCTGGGACTGCGGGACCTACAGGTGGCAACACGAGGAATCGCACCCCTGGGTATGTTGCACTAGCTGTGAGTAGTGAGAAGGGGACGATTACCAGGGAGGTCGAGACTGGTAGTAAAGAGCGGGAAAGCAACATGGTCAGGTTTGCTGTTGAGGGATTGACCCTTGTGAGGGATGCTATCAACGGCGAGAGCGGAGGTGAGAGCAGGAAGAACGAGGGTGCGGACGTGCAAGAGGAGGGTGTGGAGCTCGTGCCCGGCGATAAGAAGACGGATGAGGCTGCTATTGGCGCCTTCCCGAGCTGAATATGAAGTCATGAGTTGAAATACAAAAGCCCTGGAGACATTTGAGCTGGGCATACTGTTTCAAGATCCGTGGCCTTATTGCTCGAATACGTGGTCTCGGCCCATGTTACGACCTTCAACCCCTAATCGTCTATAAGCTCGCACCCTTCGCTCCCAAGCCCTGCAGCACAGCAACAACCGCCAACGTAGCCGCAGTCGGCTTGTCACCGCTCTGGAAGTAGCTTCCCGCAGCACCGGCCAGGATAGCCACAAGCAGGCCAGCAATGCTCTTGT
The DNA here is from genome assembly GCA_027946495.1 of Didymella sp. IMI 355093. NCBI lineage: Eukaryota > Fungi > Ascomycota > Dothideomycetes > Pleosporales > Didymellaceae > Didymella > Didymella sp. IMI 355093. Next base: position 642,662 of record JAPEUZ010000003.1, read on the forward strand.
CGTAGATGTCGAGCAGTCCTGTCTGCGCCCACTTATAGTTCAGAATAGCTGCAGCGGATCAGCCAAAAGTCTCACAGATTTTACAAGTACTTAAATATTGAGAGTAAAGGGAGAATGCGTACACATCATTAAGAAGAAACCGCTGCCTTCGTACCAGCCCGCTTTCACGGCACCGCGCAGGGCGGTAGGCAGAGCGCTGATGGAAGCATGCTTGAACTGCTCGAGACCCTTTGTCTACACAGCACAAATATCAGCCCTCCCTTCTTGTTCACAATGCAATATGTGTGGAACGCGTACCGTGTGTCCGAGCGAAAGCACGGCATGAGCTACAGTCGCAGCGAGAAGAAGTGGGTGCTTTGCGGTGGCCATTTCGACTGTACGGGTAAGGTAAGTAAACCTGTGGACCTCCGTTGATTGATTTCAGGTCACTTGTAGCTCTCAAAGGCCGAGGTTCTTACTGTTTTCGGCAAGTTCCCCACTTTCACAAGATCCTACACCCACTCCCATGTTGCGGTGAGACGATACAACGGAATATCTAATTGCCATCTCTGGATTTCTCATAGACGCACAGATCTTGTACAGATGAATACTAAACACCTCCCTTTGTCTCTATTTCGACGCTTGTATCCGGTTTGTTCAACGCATGAGAGACCCACAGCTCGGCATTGAGGAACCTCGATACATCCATAGGGCATCGGTATTGCCATTGTGGACGCTTCAAATATTCTATTTTCGTCTGTTAGGTACATCTACCCACCACTTTAAATAGTCGAACGCCTGAGATCCGTTACCTAGTACGACCTTTCCAGAGGGCTTTGGTGATCTTCTGACCCTTTACACTGTTCAATAGACTCATTAGCGGGCTCTTGACGACTATTCCGAGTAGAAAACTAAGCTTCAAGGTCTGCTAGTCGTCGTTATCCTGGAAATGCTCCGGGGCACTGTTTGACTACTTGTCCTTCCCATCCTCTTGCGCGGGAACAGTTGCTGGCAGGACTCCGATTGCGATGACGTCCAAATCCGACATGCCACCCGCAGCCGTTGCTAGAGATTCATATGGGCCGGCGTGATCCTCACTCTTGGCGAGCTCTTCAGCTTTCTTCTCGGTCCAAGCAACGGCTTCGTGCACGACTGCCTTAAGACCCTCGATAACGCTTTCGACCACTTGCGCGACCTCCCCGACGGCTTTAGCTGCAGTCTCTGTACCATCGGTACGCTGACCGAAAGGAGTGTTGACTCGGTTCAAGGCGGGTCGTACTGGCTCAGCTTCCGGCGAAACGCGCTTCAGTCGTCAGACGCGTCATTCGAGTAATAAGGTAGCGCTCAAACTTACGTCTTTCTTTTCTTCTTCCATATTTGGTGTCTCGCTCTTGCTTGTGTCTTTTCGATTAACAGTGGCAGCCTCGAGTGCTCCAGGGCGTATGCTTTGTGTCGCAAAAGCGTCGAGTGCATCTGGCTTCATCACGCTACGATCCTCGCTGGGTGGAGAGTTGTGTGGTTTTGGGGAACAAGTTTGGCTTGCAGGGCGATACTTGAACCTGTTAAGTTGTTCGTTAATGGTGGTGCATCGGAGCAAGATGGTGCCGCTTGTTTGTAGCAGCTGCACCGCACCGCTGATCTGCAAATTCCCTTGTCTTTTTGTTTGCTACCTTCGAAGGAAGCGACGTCATGACACCTAGGATCTGAAATAAGAGTGGCTCCATGCATGGTTCTTTCTCTTGTATAGAAGTCGCTAGCACTACAGAAGGAGGCATCTACACCAGCCGGACGCGGTGCATTCAACATACGAGGAGCAGGAAACTCGTACGGAGTGGGCCACTGGTCAAGCGAGTCAAAAAACTCAATTAACGCGAGCTGAACTACCTAGCAGACCAGCTGTGGTATATGAAAGAGGTAAGAGGTCGCGGTCGCGGTCATGCTCTAAACGCTTGGGCTGTGTAGCGACGAAGATCCTCGACCCGCCCCCGCCACTCGATGACTACATCTCTGTGGTTTGATTCTCCGGTCCTTGATTCCTCTTTACGCCCCCAAAGCTCCTTATGCGTGTACTGCTTCCCATTCGTTGGAGGCAAGCGTTGTACCGACCTTTTGCTTGGCGTACTCGAGGCGTCCTCACCATCGTCACCACTACCTGCACTGCCGGGAAGATTTAGAAAGCGGCTCCATGCTTGCTGAGCGCTCTCCAGTGAGCTGCTCGCACGGATTGTTCGTAGTACAGCTGAGCTGCCAATGAGTCCGCCTTGCAACATGGTAGTTTGTAGTGTGTTAAGGCTTTCCTGTAGCACACTGATAGCTTCCCTGACTGGCGGATTCATCTCACGGTGCCAGGCACGACCAAGTGATGTAAGGCTCGTGCTTAGGCTGGGTATAGCCGAGACGTAGTCGATGTACGGGGTCGAGAGATTCGTAGCGACGTTCTCGAGACTGGGCGTACTGGTTGGAAGCGTAGATGGGAGGACCATGCTAGAGGTCAACGGCAGATTGGGTGTTAGTGGCGACGGTACGGAACTGTTGAGAGCTGGGTTGGTCGTAACATTTGTCGGGTTCAGCCAGGCAGTCTGTGCAAGCGTCAACGATGAATGCAGAGTATCGTGAAGGCAGTCCAACCTTGTTCGTATCGACCTGGAACTTCGACTGCAATATTGTACTCGTGATGTTGTTGATTAGATCTGCGGTACCCATCTGACTGCTGCTGCCGAAGAAGCCCCAGCCTCTGTTGGGATTCTGGAGGTCACCAATGGTACTTGCTGCCGAGTTGATGACTGTCCTCAGATCGGTAAGATCTTGTACGGCCGGCGTGGCCATTACAGCGGGTGCGAGGATGATGCCGTTAACGAGCATGACGGTGTAGGTGTGCGCAATGAACATGCTAATGCTGACTGAGGATAGGAAGGCGTATCGTCAAGCCAGGCAATGAGGGATGGTGAGGTGGAGATGTGTCAAAGCGATGCTGATCGCTAGGTATGCTCAGGTAAGGGTGCTTGTGGGTGGGTGGGTGCGTGAAGTTTGGAGTTGGAAGAGTCGAGATGGTCGGTTTTGAGCAGCGGCTAGCGTTCTTACGAGTGAGGCAGTGACAACGTGAGTACGGTATGATCACCCAAGCTCGTGTAATACAGTTACCTTCTTGTCTTACAACGCAGCTTCCGAATCCACGAGTCAAATCATGACCCTCAGATTCTTGGGACTGACTACACATCAGCCTGAGAATTCCTGCGGACTATCCGTAACTCCCAGTCATCAGATACCACCTCGATCGTTCTTTGCGGCAGCTTGGGCCTTCTCATACGCCCGCCACCAAAGTCCAACGTTGGTTGCGACCAACAGATCCATCATCTTCAGACCTTCATCCTCAAGAATGATCTTGCCCAGCTTAGCCTGCTTTCCGCCAAAGCCACCTCCCGCGAATTCTTGACCAAGAGTCAAGTCCATGCGATCTAACGAACACCTTCTATCTTCGACACTATCATCACGATTGACCGAGACAGACGAATTGTTGCGACTATGCCGCCCCCGCTTAAAAATCGACGATCTCTTTGATGTCTCTTCCCTAGGCGAAGGTGCTTTGTTGGCGCTTGGGAGGTTGAATCTCAACTCGCTAACGGTCGCTGCTGCAGGCGGTGCACCTTGCAAACCAGGGATAACGTGTCGGCACTGGAGATGGATTAGTAGATACAATCTCTAAGAAAGATACAGTATACCCACCTTCAATGTGCCACCGCTGGCGCCAGTAACAAACTCGCAGCGCCCGTTCCATGGGCTTGTGAACACATACCCTCGGAAGTTGGACTGACGTTCTGAGACCTGGAGGGTTCCGTATCCCTGATCGTCTCGTGTCAAGAACGAGGGTGAAGGCAACGGTTGATCGACGGACAGCCTATCATCATAGTTGCCCCTGGAAGTAGGCCGACTGGGGGTGCGATCATACGAGCCACTTTTGCGATGCCCAAAACCACCACCCAGATGCGATCCTTCCATCCACAGGCGGCGGCGGAAGACGTTGTCGCTTTTCGATGACGAGCCGTGCGAGATGTCTATGCTTGGATGTGGTGGCACATTCGATGATTGATAAGACCGTACTGACAGATCGCTAGTTCGAGTGGGAAATGGAGGCCTGTTATCTGCATCTGAATGAAGGAATTTGGAATACCCAGGATTTGAGATCTCAATATATAATGGAGAGCCCGGCTTCCTCTCAGACAGCCCGTTAGAAGAAATGCCCGTGATGGTAGGATCGTCGATGCGAGCGACGTTCCACTGAGCGCCCGATGCTGGGTCTCGTCGAATGAGAGTGAGCGAAATGGCAGTGGGGGTTGAGCTGACATCCGGTCTTCGTGGCTGAACTGGTGGTACGTCGTTCTCTGTTTGTGATCGACTCGAGTCGTAAGATCCACGAGGTTCGTACGCAGGGGTCAGCATCCCAGGCCTTTGTGCATAGTGACCTGCGCTTGCATTTTGTCGGCTGTCAAAATTGGCGATTGGAGCCAGTGTCCCAGGTACTGGTTTTCGCGCTGGTGCAGCCAACAGAGGATTTGGAACAGCCTTACGCTGAATCAAGGGCGCAGACACTCGATTTACAGGATTAGGTCGCTGCTCCGGGTAGTTGGAATCCTGAAACTCCTCATAGTTGAGAAGATTGACGTCTTGCGGGTGCTCAACGTGAACAAAATACAGAGAGCTTGTAATGTCTTCTGCAGTGACAACCTTCTCGCGGGGCTTCATGGGAGAAAGGAAAACATCTACAAGAGCATTAGACAAGCACAAACCACATACAACCGTGGTCTCCTTACCTTTGCTGCCTGGTACCCGAGCAATGTAGAGCACTAACGGCTGGTGCCTCACGTGTGTTGGATTTCTAGGATACGCTGGTGGGTTTGATGCAAGCGCTGTGAGTGATGAGAGAGATTTTGCTTCAACAGCCGTGGACGACATTGGAGCGAAAGACTAGAGCAGCGGAGCAGGCGGAACGATAGAGATATGACGGTTGCTGTATTGACAGGCGCTACGCAAGGCAGGCAACGTTAGCTTGCAGATCATATATGAGGCAAAGCAGCTGAGGTTGTGCTTGCGTTTGCTTTGAGTGGCTGTGCAGGCGCCCGCAGGTCTATCGTGTCATGCGAATGTGCGTGCAGTGCATGAGCAAGGTACGAGTGAGTCTTAGTCAGTCGGCCAAGGCATTGTCACAGTAAACGAGGCTGATGCTAGGAACCCAAAATTGGGCACGCGATGCGGCTGGCAGGTTCGGGCGAGGTTGGGGTCCAAGGTTCACCTGCTTGTGGGTCCGTCGTCCGTGCGAGGCGGTATCTTTAGTGTGACAGAAAAAAGAGGTGTGGTCTGCCAAGAGTTCGGATTTCATCGAATTCACACTTGCACACACGACCTCGCCGCTGCGACCTTCTACGCCGACGTCACGGCTTGCAAACCGAATCCACACTCACTGACACACGGCCACGTGAAATTTGCTTTTCGTGTCAACATGCCGGACGATCTTGAGGTATGCTGCAGGAAGGCGCCCCCGCACCATTCTTGCCGCTAACTGAGAGCTCCAGTCGAGATTGAAGAGCCATGCCCGGGCCTTTGAAGGATTGATGTCGCTGATCCCAGCCAAAGATTACTATGGCAAGGACGAGAGTATCACAAGTGTACGCGTCGCCGCGCTAGCGCCACCAGCTTTTCGCTGACATGCTTGGTAGACACAATGGCAAAAGAAGAAGAAGCAGACTACAGAGGAACGCCAGGCCGCAAAGCGAGCGAAGCTCGATCCCGCATCACACAAGTCCGCCCAGGATGTACTGGACGAGAATGCACGCAAGCGCAAGCGCGAACTCGAGGGTGAGGCCGACGATGACGCGGTCTCAGAGGCGCCCTCTTCGGACCTCGACATGGACATTGTAAGAGAGACACCTCTTGAAGGGATAAAGAAGGCCAAGAAGCAAAAAACAAAGAAGGAGGTCGAGACTGAACCTGAAGAAATTGTCAAGGAAGGCCGCACGTTAACGAAGGCCGAGATTAAGGCACAGCAGAAGAAGGAGAGAAAGAAGGAGAAGGCAGCAGCGAAGAAGAACAAGGATGATGCACGCAAGACAGCACAGGCCGAGTTCAAGGAAGGTCTCACTGCTCCTAAAGAGACGAAGAAGGCCAAGCAAGTTGAGGCCGAGGAAGATGAAGACGATGAGGAGGACGATGGTCTTGAGGACCCCGAGGATCGCATCGAGGCCCTTGACGTTAGCGGCCTCGTCGACGTTGAAGAGGGTCAGTCCACCGTTCCCACCACTTCTGCAAATTCCAATACCTCAGCAGCGTCCGACGCATCATCGTCAACCTCCGTCCTGGAAGAGGCACCCCTAAAGAAGGACGCGAAGAAAGAAAAGAAGCCGCTACAGATCGACGAGAAGAGCCAAGAAGAGTTCCGTACACGACTGAACGCTAAACTTGAAGCGATGCGCGCGGCGCGCAAGGCCGACGGCCCCGATGGACGACCCGCGAAGAACCGAGCTGAGCTTATTGAGGCTCGACGGAAGAAGGAAGCGGCCCGTCAGGCCGCAAAGAAGTCTGCCCGCCAGGACGCCAAGGAGGACGAGGCGCGTGCAAAGGCAGAGGAGCAGCTTGCACGGATAAGAGGCGGATCAGGCTCACCCTCGATCTTCCCCGCCAGATCACCAGAGCACGAGCGCAACTTTAACTTCGGTCGCGTCGCCTGGGAAGACGGCCAAGAGCTCGAAGGTGGACTCTCCAAGTTCCTTGAATCGCGTAAGAAGAAGGGCAAGTCCGACACCAAGACAGCGCTCGAAGCGGCCCAGAAGAAGCAAGCACGCATCAACGGCTTTGACGAGGCCAAGCGCAAGGACCTTCAAGAGAAAGACCTCTGGCTCAACGCAAAGAAGCGTGCGCAGGGCGAGAAGGTCTTCGACGACGTCAATTTGCTGAAGAAGAGCCTGAAGCGCCAGCAAAAACAGAAAGATAAGAGCAAGCAAGAGTGGAAGGAGCGTCTCACAAACATCGCCGATGGCAAGGAGAAGAGGCAGAAGAAGCGCGAGGAGAACTTGAAGGCGCGGAGAGAGAGCAAGGGTGTGAAGAGCAAGAAGAAGGGTGCGCCGAAGAAGGGTGGCAAGAAGCCGGCCAAGAGAGCGGGTTTTGAGGGAACGTTCAAGGGCAAATAAATGATGGGTGGGCCAGGATGAGTTGTGTATGATGGGGGAATCAAAAAAAGGATCATTTGGAAGCATCGCAACTATGCGTTAGCAATATCTGGAAGGCATTTTGGCGTTTGATATCCCCATACAGTGGCTGGCATTGTCTGGGCGTCAAGGAGTATGTACAGCGATTGAATACTACGACGTTCTTCCGGACATACACACTCTTATATTATAGAAAGGATTGAATATAGGCCACAGATCTCTAGAAAAACAAGGAGGTAGTCTGTGTTGATCCAAGAATTGTTTAAATGCAGACAAACTTGCTGCCGACTACAAAAGAATTGTTATTATGTCCAGCTTATCTTGTATCGTGAGTAACACTCAAGCATTTTCATTCATACACATTAAGCAACAACGTCAAAAGGGGCACTCGCGTCTTTAAACTGAAAATTGAGTTTGACTCTTGTACAATCACGGTACAATCACAAAGGAAACCAAATACTGAGCTAGACATAACCACTCTCCTACTATATACAGATCCAGAGCACTACTCTTTTTCTTTCGCTATTGCTCTATCGTTATCTGTAAGGCGCGTCCGCACGGGCAGCGGCTGCGATCTCAGGCTCCCACTTGTCGCCATTGGCCAAAAGCTTCTCCTTGTTGTACAGGAGCTCCTCTCGTGTCTCGGTGGCGTACTCAGCGTTGGGGCCTACATCATCATTAGTGAACTGATCAACCTGAGTATCTGAGTTGGAAAGATAACGTACCCTCAACAATGGCATCGACGGGACAGGACTCCTGGCAAAGACCGCAGTAGATGCATTTTGTCATGTCGATATCGTAGCGCGTGGTCCTCCTGCTGCCGTCCATGCGCTCCTCGGCCTCAATTGTAATAGCCTGCGCCGGGCAGATAGCCTCGCAGAGCTTGCAGGCAATGCAGCGCTCCTCGCCCGTTGGGTACCGTCTCAGGGCGTGCTCGCCACGGAAGCGGGGGGAGATAGGGCCCTTCTCAAAGGGGTAGAAGATAGTGTATCTAACAGACCGTCAGAACCAGCATTCTGCGCCCTCTCTGCAGACAGAGGCATCAATTGAGCACTTACGGAGGCCTGAAAAACTGCTCCAGCGACACGTACATGCCGCGGAACATCTCCATGAGCAAGAAGTACTTGCCGGCCTTGTCCAGCGCCGAGTCGCCCTCATCCCACTTCTTCGGGGGTGGTAACCGGAATCCAGGCGGGGGAGGCCCTGCGGGCGTGGCGGCGCGTGGGAAGGTTGTGCTGAAGAAGGCGGCGGTGGCGGGCGAGGCGAAGCGTGGAGTGAACTGCGACTGTCTGAGCAGTGTGGTGGCCGATGGGCCGCGTGCCAGCATCGTCAATGGCTTGGTGCTGGCCATTGTGTGCGCGTGCGGGTTGCGTGGGCGGCGGTGGAAGATGTCGAGCTGGTGGACAATTGTGGTCGCAAGCTTGAACGTCGATGTCGAAGTTGATGAAACGAACTCGCTGTGATTGGCCGAATGCGGGGGGCAACGGCGATGTAGAGAGCGCCAAACCTGGGGTATCAAGAAGGCGTGGAAAATATTTAATGCACTTGTCTAGTCTGTCAGCAGCTTCGACTAGCCCTTCCTTCCGAGTTCGTCTCGCTCCTGCCGTGTGTTGTTGTGTCGTTCTTGCCGTCATAAGAGCTGCTAGTCACGTGCATTTCGGAAGCTTTCTTTGCAAGTCGTCTAGCATCATCACTACCACTTCCCACCCCGACCCATCGCCCCTCGACACGCTCACACCCGCCCAACATGTTCCGCACAGCTCTTCTCAGGTCCGCCAGGTCCGCCGTCCGCGCCGCTCCCCGCTGCCAGGCCTCAATTGCCCGCCCGGCGCGCGCCTTCGTCCAGCCCAAGCAGATCACTCCCGCCGCATACTTCCAGGCCGTCCGAAGCTACGCCTCCAGCGCTGGCCTATCAAACGATGAGGTCCAGGGCAGGATATTGGACCTCCTGAAGAACTTCGACAAGGTACGGCGACGCGGTGTTGGAATGGATTGCAGGGCAGCATAGCTAATGAACGCGCAGGTCCAGGACGCCTCGAAGGTAGCTACCAATTGAGATGCATCGCGCAGCAGGATGCAGACTTACACACATTGCAGCTTAACGGCGAGTCGCACTTCCACAACGACCTCGGTCTTGACTCTCTCGACACCGTAGAGGTCGTTATGGCGATTGAGGAGGTCAGTCGCATTGTACAGTAGATGTGCAGCACAGCGCTGACAGCAGCACAGGAATTCAGCATTGAGATCCCAGACAAGGAGGCTGACGCCATCCACAGCGGTAAGCATGGTCTCGTGTTCTGCCTGGGCAAATACTGATGATATCACAGTCAAGCAAGCAGTGGAGTACATCCTCCGCCAGCCCGATGGTAAGCATCGCCGTGCCACAAGCTCCTGCAATGATACTAAAAAGTCCTCAGCTCACTAAATGACAATGGAGCGCGGGTGCTAAGACGAAGACGAGTGGAGTGGAATTGGGTTGTCGGTTCTGCCGGCATTGTTATATATTTCCCTGCGTGTAAAACAGCTCTGGGATGGCAACAAGTACTTTTGATAGAACGAGGCTATCCACTTCCCAATCCACTTTCCATGTGCCGTACTATTTAATCCAGAATGACATGGCGCATGAACTGATTTCCAGCTCGGAGGTCGCTTGGCTCCGCGTCGCGACTTCCAAGGTTGAGCAGCTGGCTGGACGCCGTGACACAACCTCAGGAACATCGTTCTCCACAGTCTCACACGCACACTCCAGACGCCCCCTATCCTTACACCCCGGCCTGCACTGCTGACCGCTCTCTCCCACCATCCGTCGCCCCGCAAAAGCCCGCAGGTTGCTGGTCCGCAATCTTGAAGGTGACGCGCATGCGCCCGAGCGTCGCCAACTGAGCCATCTACATAGGAGGAGCGCCCGCCCATAATTTCCAGGACAACCCCCACTCGTTCCCCAACCACACCCCATGGCTTCGACGTCCGGCGTGGTGCGCCGGCGAGGAGCTGGCGCGGCGACTGGCAACACCGAGGACGAGGGCAGCCGCGTGGCTTCACCTGCGCCCCGAAACGACCGCGACCGCGCGCCCGAGACGTCGTACGAGAACTCGGAGAACGGCCACAAGATTGCCTTCGACCCGCGGGACATCAGCGAGAATGCCGAGCGCAGCAAGCAGCCCAAGCTGACGCTCATGGAGGAGATCATCCTTATGGGCCTAAAGGACAAGCAGGTGCGTGGCCGCGGCAGGCTCTCGGGACAGGGCGCAGGCTGATACTTGAGGCTAGGGCTACCTTTCCTTTTGGAATGACAACATCTCATATGCGCTGCGTGGATGCATCGTCATAGAGTTGGCCTTCAGGGGCCGCATAAGCATGCAAAAGGACTCGTCGCGGCGGCGCTTCCCTCTCGCAGACCGGGTCATTGAGGTTATCGACGACACGTTGACTGGGGAGGTACTGCTGGACGAGGCCCTGAAGATGATGAAGTCGAGCGAGAAGATGAGCGTCAACTCCTGGATCGACCTCATGAGCGGCAGGTGCAACAGGCATTGCTGTAAGAACTGCGACTGACAAACACAGGCGAGACGTGGAACCTCATGAAGATCGGCTACCAGCTCAAGCAAGTCCGCGAACGCCTTTGTAAGGGCCTGGTCGACAAGGGCATTCTGCGCACCGAAAAGAAGAACTTCCTGCTGTTCGACATGGCCACACATCCCGTTGCAGAGGGCGCTGCAAAGGACGAAATCAGACGCCGAGTACGCAACCTCCTCACCAATCGAACCGTCGTCCTCCCTGGCAGCCAGTTCCTCCCCGAAGAGCTGGAATTCAGGACCCTCCGAACAGTCACCATGGTCTGCGCTGCCTACGCTGCGAATGTGCTCGAGAACGCTCTCACCACACTGGGGCACGAGGCGAGGGAACGCGCTTTCGCTCAGGTCGACGAGCTGCTGGCAGAGTACTCGCAATGGCCGTTTGCAAGGAGAGCCGGCGGTGGTCAAGGTGTTGGTGCCAACCTGGGCCAGTTGATCAACGACGAGATTAACGCCGGCAAAGACAAGGAGCTGCAGATGGAGGTACGTATGAGTCGCGAACAGCTAATGATGGTTTTACTGACAGCGTCACAGGTGGTCGCCGCATGTCTGAGTGTCTTCACAAGGCTTGACTCTCTCCTTTGATCTACGTCAGTTATTGCAGTTGTTAATTCGATCAAAGTATCTGGCCCCACACGAAGATTCCGATCCAACGAGATACGCGGCACATGCCCGGAACTCGAGCGCTAGATATATAGCAGATACGATGGGATTCGAGCTCTCCAATTCTGATGACGGTATTAAATCAATGCGGTCTCTTGGTTTGTTATAGCGTTCTGTCCGCAGCAAAACGGTCTAGAAGACACCGGCGTTGGACTGTATGGTAGCAGCTTCTTTTTATGAAGGCGTTTAATTCAGATTGGACACCAATATGCCATCCGAACACAGCGACGACTGAGGACTGAAGCAACCTGAGAATTTGTGAATCCTACTCTGGCCTCGCCACTCCTTCACTCCATCCGCGCACGTGTCTTGGCATGCACGTGAGCACGTCTACGTTTGAACTGTGTGAACTGTGTAAACCCCAGACAGAACATAATAGTGGAGACAACAGTTGTTAGTACGATTCAGGTAGTCTACACTGGGATACACCACGCTCTGGCTGCTAGCTGCATGCAAAGGGCTGTTGGCAATAGGCTCAGGACCAGTGTGCAGCGGCCGTGGTCCCAGTCTAACTTCACTGTCTGACACAACACGCAGTGACGGCATCATTCCGACGCTTACTCCCGCGCCCAGTTATTCCTAGATCCCTAGGTAACAGCTACCGAGGGGAGTTTTTGGCCGATTCGGGCGTGCCAATACCGACTCCTGCGCCCTGAAGCGAAGCCCTGCCGGCGTGCGCTGACCTGGTGGATTCAACTCGTCGCCCGATCGGCAAGACGTGCTCCCAGCCGAGCGACGACGCGCAGAGTGCATGGTCCCTAGGTGTGTTTCCTGCTTTACTTGCTTGCTCCCACAGCGACGCTCTGCTGGTGTTGCTGTCGCGATGCCGCTGCGCGCTGGCTTCCTCGTTGGCGCCCCCTGTTGCTGCGACCGCTTTCGATCCGACGCCCGCTAACCTCGCAGCTCTATGCGCGCAGCCCTCTAACCTCGACTCCCCCATCCACGCCATGCCCTCCCCCACCGGCGCCGACGCACCCACATCGCAGGACTCGTCCCAATCGCAGAACGGCGCGTCCTTCCCGAACGGCGCGGTCCAGCAGCCCACCGATGCGTCTCCTGCCGCCTCGAGCTTCGATGCGCCGAGCGACAACAACGCGATCCGCGACGGCAAGCAAAAGGCCAAGGCAGTCCTCGCAGCCTCAGGCGTGAACATGGCCTCCCCCACGGCAGACGCCATCAATGGCGCGTCGCGCAAGCGCTCACACTCGGGCTCGCGCAAGCCCTCGACTGCCCCGGCCCAGGAACTCAGCGAGGAGCAGAAGAAGGAGCAGACGGCGCTGCTCAATCGCTACATTGCCCGCGACCTGCTGGATAGCGTGAACAAGTACGAGCGCAGCAAGTACTCGGAACAAGTCTACGGCGAGCTCAACGACTTGCGCGACTTCTACCGCGAAGAAGTCTTCCCTGTGCGCCGCCAGAACCCAGGCGCCATCTTTGGATACGGCTACGCTGGCTACGGCAATGGCGTCACCGACCTGCCCATCAACCCTCGAGACCCACGATCCCAGCTACCACAGATCCAATACCCCAACCAAGCCAAGCGCGCCGGACGACGTGCGGCGCCGCAGTTGAAAGTGGATAGGGAAATCGGCGGACGACAAGCTGAACAGGTGGAAGAGCTCGTTCCAATACGCCTGGAGATTGAGTTGGATAGACTCAAGCTGCGCGACACGTTCACATGGAACCTCCACGACCGCGTCACCGAGCCTATGCTGGTCGCACGCACACTTGTCGAGGATTTCCAGGTCCCGCCAGAACTGCAGCAGAACATCATACATCAGGTTAACCGCGAGATCCACGAACAGATCCAGGACTACTACCCCCATGCGTTCTTCGACGACGAGCCCCTCGATTCCTCGCAACCGTACTCGGCATACAAGAACGACGAAATGCGCATCTTGATCAAGTTGAACATCACCATTGGACAACACACGCTGGTGGATCAGTTTGAGTGGGAGATCAACAACGCCTTGAATTCGCCCGAGGATTTCGCAAAACAGATGGCCGCCGATCTTTCTCTTAGTGGAGAATTTGTGACAGCAATTGCACACTCAATACGGGAGCAATGCCAGATGTTTACGAAGAGTCTGTACATCACAGGTCATCCTTTCGACGGGCGGCCGGTGGAGGATACAGACATTCAAGACAACTTCCTTGCGTCACCACTACCTTCAGTTTTCCGACCTATGCAGTCCACGAAGGACTACCAGCCTTACCTGTACGAACTCAGCCACGCCGAGCTGGAACGAGCAGAACTCTCGATCTTGCGTGAACAGCGGCGCCAGAAACGCTCTGTCAACCGACGTGGAGGGCCTGCATTGCCAGACCTCAAAGACCGGCAGCGTACGGTCCGTACTCTGGTCGTCTCTTCTGTCCTCCCTGGTGCGGCTGAGTCAATTGAGGAGAGCCATCTTTTCAAAGCAACAAGAAAAGCGAGGGAGGGTCGGAGACGCAATGCGGATGATGATTCGGATGATTCTGATAGCGATGACTCTATCATGGACTCGCCCGCGCCAGCAGCACCCAGCGGTGGAACTGCACGAACGAGAGGCATGCGCGGAGCTGCAGTGTCGGCGCAAGCAGCAATGAGATCGGCCATTGGACGATCAGCAACTCCAGAGATCGCTCAACTTCAACATGAGGTTGTCCAACAGCGCTCAACGAGAGCGCAGAGATATGAGGCACGGGAAGAAAGCGTCCCAGAGCCGACTACGATGGTTGTCAAGCTCCGCATTTCTTCTGCGAAGCTCCGAGAGTTCCAAAGAAACCCCAGGGCATTTGCAAAGCCCGCATCCACGCCGATGATGGCGCCCACTTCTCTTCCTGCACGAGGTACTCCAAGCAATTCCATGCCTCCACCACCTTCGCCAGCCATGGCACCAAGTTCAAAGCCTGCAGAAGCCTCACCGCGACCACCTTCAACGCCTACACCAAAGCCACAGCCGAAGCAATGGCAATACAAGCCTGATGGGTCACTAGATGCTCCATGGCCAGCTCCAGCTCAATCACAAACAGTAAGTGATCCTTCAGATTATGTGTGCACGTGAACTAACAATTCCAAGCCACCTCCTCCGACATGGGTGCAACAAGCTCTTCAAGATCTCCGCGACCGAAACCCCGAGCATAAGTTCGAGTCCATCATGCGCTATGTCGTCATGAATGAAGCCCACGAGAACCGCGAGACCGGCAAGATCGAGCCCAAGGCTGTCAAACTTGATAGTCTCGAGCTCAGCGACCCCCTGCCTGCGACCCACAAGGCCTACTTCCTTCCAAGGATACGCTGCCAGGACTGTCCTGGAAAGCTCTACAATGCGGGCCCTGGACAGACAGTAACGAATTTCGAGCTACACCTGAAGAACAGGCAGCACATGAGCAACGTGTCGAATAGGACTGGGCGACCCGTCTCGTAGAACAGGTGACTACCAAAAGATACCTAAATAGGTGCAGGATTTCTACAGTGACAGCAAGAATTGGATTTCGACATTGGCAAGGATGCGCCGTGATCTTTTGTATAAACAGCGAATCATTGGGAGCATGTGGAGGTGCACGGAGACATTGGCGTCTTTGTCTTGGGAACAGCATTGCTTGTGTTGCACAAGCCATCTTGTCTACAGAATGCGCAGTGCAGCGTTCGTTGGAAGATACAAGTAGAGCTGCCCCTGCGCAACAAGTGAGTAGACACGAATTGTACTTGTTTATACCCCTAAGCGCGATTCCTCATTCAGAGGGTGGCTTCGAAGTCATTGTAGAGCCCTGGTACAGCAGTAACTAACGACCCGCGCTCACAGCAGTCATAGCATCGCGACTGCCTTCGCACACCCTCATCAAACCAGCATAGCACCTCGGTCCTTACTGACGTGCGCGGTACAACGTCACCCCCTGTCGCCATGCATCCAACATCGATCCTTCGACGACACTCCAGCTCACCACCATCCTCGCCCTTCACCATGAAAGCACACACCGCCCTCCCAGTTCGCATCCTTACTCACAACATCCGCTACGCCACCAAATCACCCTTCAAAGGCGAGAGACCATAGCTTGAACGAAAACACCTGATCGTGAACGAACTCAAATACAACACTGCCTATAATCTAGAGGCGTTCATATGTCTCCAGGAGGTTCTCTCGTCGACATTCTCTCAGGCTTGAATGGCAACAAACCCTCTACGAGCGAACCGGCGACCGAAAACAACCAAAGTGAGATCAATAGAGACGAGTAGGCGTACATAGGCGTCGGCCGCGACGATGGCCATCAAGCCGGCGAATGCAGTCCCATCATCTATCGGCCATCAATCTGGAAACTCGAGAGCTGGAAATCCGTCTGGCTGTCACCCACGCTCGATCGGCCTGGAAAGGGCTGGGACGCGGGGAGTATCCGCATCGTGACCGTCGGCCACCTCACGCACAAAGTGAGCAAAAAGAGGGTTGTGGGGCTGTATACACATTTTGATCAGCGGAGGGAAGTTAGTCGACGGGAGAGCGCGAAGATACTCCAGCGACTTGTTGGACTTGGTTGGCGGGCGATTTGAACAGTGAGATGGATGGTGAGGCGTATCAGAATCTCAACGGGGAGGACAGTAAGTTTAAGGACTCAAGGGGAGTTGTCGAATGGAGTTATAGGAATGAGATTACTTGCACAGGATTTAGGAGGAAGAGATGACGATCATTGATTGTGTATTCGTAGGTAAGCAGGATTGGAGAATCGAGAGTTTTAGCGTGTTGCCAAATAGATTCGAGGGTAGGATGTATAGCAGTGATTACCGGGCGGTGGTTGTGGATGCTGTTCTGGATACCTAAGCTGAAAGCAGTGGATGTATGAAGACCGGAAGTCGGTTGCTACGATATTGGCCGCTAGGTATACAATCTCTTGACGAAGTCATTGGCAGCAGCAACTCAGCGCTTGAATCCAAGTTGGTTTGCATCTGCTCGGATCTCATGAGACGGTGACTACCTCCATGCAGTTTCTCTTCAGTTTGTATTTTCGTAACCTTGTTTGGTTCTTATGACAGGAGAGTCTGACGCCCCTGGCGAAGAGCACGAGCTTTGGAGAGCTTTCGGCAAGCTAAAACGCCATTGACGAGCAATTGCTCGACACAGCCCACAGTAATCTAACTACATCGACGTCACACGCTCCCATGCCGGAACCGGGCTTGTGTCTCCATCTTTGTGCTCGAGATGCAGTGTCAGGCACCATCGTCATTGGTGTTTAAGCGAGCGGACCCCTCAGTGGGGCACTCAGAAACAACAAGCTACCGCTCACCACATCTCTTTCTGGTATTCACCTCGATCTCCAGTTTACTCAGCAATCGATCATCATGGCTGAGGCACAGGTAGTCGGTATGCTATCAGATCCTTTTGGAATTGGCGCAAGCATCTCAAGACACGCATTCGCGCACACAGAGCTTGGTGTCCAGCTTTGATGAAGGAGTACGATGCTAACCAGCCACGACAGACTACACGCTCGCGAACCCGGACACCTTGACCAAGTACAAGGTCGCCGCCGACATCTCTCAAAAGGTCCTCAAGGAAGTCTCCGGTGCGTAACGATACCTCGAACCCACGCGCCGACCTTACGACGATCGTGTGACTCGAAAGATTCGAAAATTGACGTTTACAGGATGGATCTCTGAGGGCGCCAGCATTGTCGAGCTCTGCGAGCGCGGTGACAAGCTCCTCGATGAGGAGGTCGGCAAGGTTTACAGGGGAAAGAAGATCCCCAAGGGTATCGGACACTGCACCACCATCTCTCCCAGCTCCTACGTCACACCCTACACCCCCCTCAAGTCCGATGCTGAGGAGTCTGAGACCAAGCTGAAGGCCGGCGAGGTTGTCAAGATCCAGCTTGGTGCTCAGATTGATGGCTTCGCTGCCATTGTCTGCGACAACGTCGTCGTTGGCGGCGAGATCACTGGCGAGACCGCTGATCTTCTGTTGGGTACATACTACGCAAACGAGCTTCTCCTGAGGTTGATGGTTCCTCCTGGCCTTGTCGCCCATGGTGATGAGGAGGAGCAGAAGAAGAATGCCGCCCGCAAGCCCTACACACAGGGTCAGATGACCCAGATGCTCGAGAAGGTCGCTAAGGCCTATGGCCTCAACGTCGTCGAGAGCACCACTATCTGGCAGTTCGAGCACAACGAGATCGAGTCCAAGAAGAAGATCATCCTTTCTCCCGGTGAGGGTGTCCGTGGTGACGGTCTTCCCGAGGTTGGCGAGGTTTGGGGTGTTGAGGTTGGCATGTCGCTCGGAAGCGGCAAGGTCAAGAACAACGGCAACAGGACCACACTGCACCGCCGCACAGCCAACACTTTCGGCCTCAAGCGCCCCACCTCAAGACAGCTTCTGTCTGAGGTCGTCAAGAGGTTCGGCACCTTCCCCTTCTCTCTGCGCCAGATCGAGGACGAGAAGGTCGCCAAGGTCGGTGTTGTTGAGTGCGTCCGTGGTGGCGTCCTCCGCCAGTACGAGGTCGTTGTCGACAAGGACACCAAGCCTGTCGCCAGGCTGTTCTCCACCATTGCCGTTACCAAGAACGGTGTTCAGCGTCTGGCTCAGCCTCCCGCTCTTGACCTCGAGAAGGTTAAGTCTGACAAGAAGATTGAGGATGAAGAGATCCTTAAGATCCTTGGGCAGCCCGTTGGAAAGGCCTCTACCAAGAAGAACAAGAAGAAGAAGAAGAAGCCCGCCAAGAAGGCTGCTGCCGGCGAGGCTGCCGCTGAGGAGGAGGAGAGCGACGACGAGTAAGCGCTGCGTCTACGAATGTTTGCATGTATCTTGCGTAGCGTGAACCGCGATTCCTGCATCCTCGGCTGCATGGACAGGGGAAGTTTTTGGTCGATTTGCCTGCCCAGGCTCTGTAAAGAGAAGTCTGGGTCATGACTAGGCAGTGGCTAGTAGCCTGCAAAAGAATGAAAAGTCAACCAAACTTTCTACGCGTTTTGGACCTGCAACGATAGTTCATTCATCCTTTCTCGATGACCGGCAGCTTATCCAAGGCCCCAAAGTCACGCTCAGGACAGCCCTCTGCATCAACTAGCGGGCACGCAGCTCATTCCGTACGAGGTACCGGCGAAATTGCACTGCATCTGCAAGATGTTTGCTACCCATGCTCAACCTTCGATACGGCTGACCGGTGCTCCCAGGCAGTGCACCTGTAACGCCAAAAGACAACATGCAGACTTAGCTGACAACGCGCAGATGCTCCAGAACTACTTGCACTATGAGATTTGGAAGCTCCTCGCGAAATAAGACTTTGCGTTGATTCCCACCATTCGTCTACACGGTGGCACTGTTCTTCTGCAGTGCGCCCGTGTTTGCTGCACGCATGCGCACGCGGTGCGTCAAGTGGACGCGAAGCTTCACTTTCTTCTCCTGACTACTCAGAGAAAGTTTCGCACTGTTGAGCTGCGGCGATCTTCTAGATGTTTTCAAGATGCATACTCTGCTCTTCATTGAACAGTCCTGAGCACATGACCAAGAGACAAAGAGTCTCCAATAGCCTGTCTTGAAACTAAGATACTCAGAGACCACGAAACGCTTGAAATTTCTTAAGGGTTTTGCCTGACCACTGGCGACGTGCACATTGTGTAGATGCGAATAGATGATGTCAGGCACTAGGTCCGCGGCGAACCGTCAAGCTTCACAAAAGCTCTGTTATTATGCTACATGCCATTGAAAGATCTGAACAAGAAGACGATACAATATCAAAAACTAGAGAAGGCTGGAAACCACGACCGGTGAAAGTGAATATCAAGGCTGCGGAACAGGCGGGAGTACATATAGCAAGCTTCCCCCTCCCGTATCAACGACCTCCCTGACCTTACAAAACCGACATCGCGGAAACGCATAATTCTTAGAGGGAACCGTTTCTCTCTCCTTCTCAACTGAATCACTTCTTTATTACCGATCGGCGATCACTGCGGGTGCTGGGGTTGACATCTGAAAGGGCACGTCCTCTAAGATCGCTGACCTAAGTTCTCCCTCGAAATTGGGAATCTTCTACAGAACTCACTCACCTGCAACCCCAACCACCTTTCCACGAAACCCCGGGCACGGGTTTCGGGGCGCTATTTGCGCGTAAAACCTGCGAATAGCACGCGTGGACTGTAAGAACTATACCTATCATCGCGAATTGCGCGCTCACACTTGAGTAGTTCACCTGGTCTCGCCATGCCGGCGCTGCGCAAAAGCCGTGGTCCCAGGTCCAGCACCACCCCGTTCGCCTCCCCCACCGGCACGCCCAGCGACTCGAAAGAAAGGAGCCAGCGATCAATTATGGAGTGGACGGAGCCTTCAGTCCAAAATCCTACGCCATCGTTCGAAGAGCATGGGTTTGCTCGTCACGGCGTCCTGGAGCAAATGGCTCCCCTGGGTCAACCTCCCTCTGCGAAAGTAAAGCAGCGCACGCGCGCGATGGGTGGCGACGCGGCTGCGCGAAAGTCTCTGGCAGGCAAGGGCAGTTTTCTGGGGGACGAAGCTGGGTCAACGCCTGAGGTCACACCAGCTCCTGAGCTGGAGCCGGACGACTCGGAGAGGCAAGAGGAGGAAGAGCTACCCCTGGAGCTTCCGCTGCACGAGGAGGACGAAGACGACGACTACGTACCAGGCAAAACAAAAAAGAAGACACTGGGCTCGAAAACGACTGTCAGGGGCAAGGCATCGGCGCAAGGGAAGACGCCCGGTGAGGTGAAAACGCCGGTCAAGGCGGGCACGCCTAGAGTCGCCTCAGCTCCTGCGAGTCCTGCAGTGCAGGCTGTAGAAGAACCGAGAGACACTGAAGTTTCACAACGCGCGCAAATCTACCTGATGGAGGCGGCAGAGTCAGCTAAAGCCCACGACAATACCAAACTCAGTGAGGCTTTTAAGCAACTGAGAGATCTGAGCAAGCGCGATCAGACTATGGCTTCCATCATCGATGCAATCTGCAAGCAAAATCAGACCCCACTGCAGTGGGAGAAATTTAGGAGTAACATTAAGGCTTTCAAGAAGAGCAAGACGAAGAAGACGAAGAAGCAGCGTAACGGCGATTTCGCCACTGTAAAGTCTGAGACTCCAAGGATAAGCCAACAGCCTTCGCCCAGGCCTAGCAGCGAGGTGGCCCCTGATGATTCAGTTTCCTTCGTCCAAGACAACGAAGCTGCGATGGAAGATGCGTACCCGAGCGCGGATGCAACGGCTGGTGCGCTGCCTTCACCTCATCCACTTAGCACAGCCCCAGCCCTTCCAGCGGTTGAACCTTCTATCGAAACCGTACCACGACAGCCTTCAAAATCGCCACGCAAGAAGCACGCCTCTAACGGCTATCTGGTACCCGGTCATGAGATGGATGTCGATGGCGGAGCTTCCTCAGCAGCACAAACCCCAGCAGGGAATACGCCAGAAGCGGGTGACGGGAGTGATTCAGAGCTTTCAGAAGTTAATGAAGAGATTGTGCAAAAAGGTCCACCGACTCCTGCGCAGCCAGAGAAGAAAACTCCAGCGCCTGCTGCGGCTGTCAAGAAGGGTAAGGGTACCGGTGTTGCCCGCGGACCAAAGAAGCACGCCAATAAAGGAAAGCTGTTCGGCAAGCATGCGCACAAGAACCAGCCAGCAAATCCCGAGCAACAGGAAGATCTCGAGCAGATCTACCAAATGCGTAGAGAAATGGCAGACGCGCAGCCAGTGCGTCAGTTCGATCTTCCGTTCCCTCAGTCTGACGTTCGCTTTGACGACGAGATCCTGGAGACCGAGTCTCTGACCGAATCTATGATTGCAGTTGGACCACCAATGGATTCTGATCAGCCGCGACGACCTGGAAGGCCGCCGCAGAGCGCAAAGCGTTTGCGCGAGGACATGTCACGGTTTTCCTCACCTCAGCTCGAGTCAGCGGCTATCTCACGACCCACAACGCCTGCAGTTCAGCCAGCAATCAAGCGGCTCAAGCTGAACAACGGCCAGGCTGCCAGGACAAAACGATCGTAAGTTTTCCCCCGTTTATATTCTCTTAACGAGCCTGCCTGAGTTGGTCCCTGAAATGGGCACTGCCAGTGTCCGTTTCAACACAGGGATCACCTTGGCGAGTAAGCAAACTTTACGTGTCTGCAAGTGTTTGCTTCGTACCTTCGAAAATCATCATCAAATCATCAGAAAGCTAACATGTGACATGCACAGGCCCGTTAAAAATCGGGATGGTCAACCTGTTGCTGGTGTGCCATACAGTGGTGGCGGTTCGAGACAGTCGGGGCCTGATGACAACGATCCAGTAAGTGCCACTCGTTTTCCCGAAACATCCTACCACGCCATTCCTCCTTCACCAACACTACCATCAACAACATTCATCCTATTCTCATCCCTCAACTTCAAATGGGGTTCGACAAGAAGCTTGCGCTACCAAAATACCCTCCTTCGCCTCCGCTTTCGGTTCTGTCCTCTCCTCTAACAGAACGTCAGAACTCGCCGGCTTCAGAGAGCGAGGACTTTTGCTCAGCCTGCAAAGGACAGGGCGAATTCCTGTGTTGCGAAGGCTGCCCACGTGTTTTCCATCTTCTCTGCTGCGATCCACCACGCGTGGAAGTACCGGATGGCTCGTTCTACTGCCATGAGTGCGCTGGGTCAAGCCCGCGTGACGAGGCAGCTACCGAGCGATTCGTAGATCTTGGGCCGCTCTTCTCGGAACTTGGAAAAACAAATCCGCGCGCATTTACATTGCCAAAGGAAATCCAAGATAACTTTGAAGGCGTAACTACACGTGGGGATGGGTCATACTTCGAAGAGGTCAAGAAATTCCCACTGTAAGTCCGACACGTGCTGACGCGTGACATGGCGCTAACACGTTGCAGTGCAAAGAGCAGCGGCTACGGTTACCAGAGGCCCGATTACACTAAGGTACTCGATGGTGATAAGCCCATCTTGTGCGTGCAGTGTGGTGTTTCGAGTGGTGCCAAGCGCCAGATGCTGAAGTGCGACTTTTGCAACGCGTATTGGCACTTGGACTGTGTCGATCCACCCCTCGCTAATCCCCCACATATTAGCCTTGAGGCATCACAACGCGATGCTTGGAGATGTCCACGTCACATCGAGCACGACCTTCGCAGTGGGTTGTTGTTGCAAAACGACCTCAATGGTGCCTATGACGATATCGAGATGGGTGATGCCACCTTTGCCCGAGTCCCGCGTAAGATCCGGAAGCGTAAGAATCCTGAGATTGTTGAGCCGACATTCTCTCGTGGCATGCGCAACAACGGCTTGATTGATATAATCAACGACCCCGACGACGACACCGATGGCGAGGGCAACTACACTGGCTTCGAGTTCAAGGACGTGAACTCGAAGGTCTACCGCGTGCCTGAGCGAGGACTAATAACTGACTTCCTCACCAAGGTCAAGAGGTACGTGCGAATAGCGCTCCTACTATGATAGTCTGCTAACGAGATGGATAGCCGCAAGGTCATGCGGGATCGTGAGGCGCAAAACAACGTAGCCTTTGCTGCCCAGCGCGAAGCCTCGATGCAGAAGTTCGTGACTCACTCTTTCCAGCAACAGCAGGCAGCGCTCAACCTGGCGCTACTTGCAAAGAAAGAGCAGGACATAGGCTTGACTGAAGGCAAGATCGATGGCCTTTTTGCTTGCCCTCACTGTCAGTTACTCCCTGTGCCCCACGTGCATCGTCTCGATCATCGGCGCTAATCATGTGAAACAGGCCGAAGCACCTCAGGAGGTTATTACAGCTATGACCAACTCTGCTCCTCCGCCTGTCGCTGCTGATGAGCGCGCACAGCTGCTGAAGCTGCAAGAGCTCATCCAGCGTCGCCTCAACGCTTCCTGAACAAACGTCACTCAGCCGTCTGTGAAGCTAAGATTTACCCTAGTCGTGGCGTCGCAAGCTAGACCAGGTCTCGACCACCAACATATTTCCACCCATCTAAACATGAACAACATTTCCCGACCTGCCGACAAGAGCCGATGATATCGATCTTTGACACTTGATCTGCTCGGGTCAAGTGTCGCATTCATCCGGCTGAGTAGCTCAGCCTCCACCACCTTCCGCGATCGTCTGAGACATGTGTCTTGGATCTCCTTCCACCCCTAGAACCCCGAAAACCTCACCATCCCTCACCAGATCATGGTCTGCTCCTCGAGCAGCTGCGCAGATTGCGCAACATGATTGTATCATCTACCACACCGCTGTACCAATCTGCATAGCGAGGAGTTTGGGCTGGCCCGCGCCGGCACATTGTATTTTCCTGTTTTTGAGCTCTCGGCGCAGAGCGGCTTGTTTATGTCTTCTGCTTGCATGCGCAGAAGTTGGAGGATGGGACGTGCATGATATCTTGTAGATTTAGCTGATTTTACGTGGCCTTGTAAGGGAGATTGAGCATCTGACAAGCACATACATTACCTTCACTCGTACCTCGTCACTGTTGAGTGCTGTGCATCTCGAACAACGGCTTTGCGAGAACTCGCCATCAGACTGTGGATGAGAAGCGTGCAAGTGAGGCAAGGGCAAGGTGCTCCCTGCGCGACGAGGCTGACGAAACGCCGTCAAGACACACTGGGCACACATGATGCAACCCGGACAATCCCATCAGGCTCCGTCAAGCGAGTTATCTCACTAGACGAAGGCATCACACACGTCACGTTGTGAGGGACAAACTGATTGGATAAGAGCGATTCATTGTTGTACCTGGTGCAACGGTACGCCATACGGCGCCGTGCACGATCAAGCTCTGTGGCTGCTTGAGTCCTGTTGGGACTGCGGTCGTACAAAGGCTGTTCAGGCTTCTTTCGACAGAGGCGTGCAGGGACGTGAGAGAGAGAGCAGAGACTTATAGCTTCGCTCATAAAGCCGCCGCTCAAGGCTTGCAGCGACCGAAGTAGCGCGGGTACAAGCAGCAGTCCCTGACAGTGTGCTGGTTGCACAACCACGCCAGGTAGCGCTCGAGACCCAGGCCGTAACCGCCGTGGGGCGAGGATCCGTACCTAGATATCCGTTAGTATATATTCTCTACGAGCCACAAATTCGATAAGAAGTCAAACTTACTTGCGCTGGTCGGTGTACCAGTAGTATGTCGAGGGGTCGATACCCTCTCGTGCGAAGGCAGCCATCAGCTCCTCGTTGTCGTCCATACGCATGCTTCCACCAACAATCTCACCGACGTTAGGCATCAGGCAGTCGACAGACTCGGTGACACGCGGGTCGTTGGGATCCTTCAGCATGTAGAAGGCCTTGATGTGGGCTGGGAAATGTGTCAGGAAGATAGGGCGGTTGATCTCGTCAGTCATCCTGCGCTCAGCGGCTTCAGCGATGTCGTCACCGAACTCGTGGGGCTTGCCCTCCTCGTTGGGGATGTTGTGCTCGTTGAGCCACGTAATTGCATCAGAGTACTTCATGCGCATGAATGGGCGCGAAGGCGTCTGGAAGTTGGGGTTGAGGTCCATGATGTGCTGCTTGATAGTAGGGTCCGACATGGTGACTTCCAAAACGCGGCACATGACTTCTTCCAAGTGGTTGAGCAGGTCCTCGAAGTTGATGTAGTCAAGCTCGGCTTCGACATGGGTGTATTCTGCTAGATGGCGACGTGTGAGCGACTTCTCGGCGCGGAAAGACTTCTCGATACAGTAAACATCACCCATGGCAGGAAGGCATGTCTCGAGGTAGAGTTGCGAGGACTGTGTCAGGTAGGCCTTCTCGTTGTAGTAGTTGAACTCGAACAGTGTTGAGCCACCCTCGACCTGGGTCTGGACGAGCGCAGGAGGCGAAACCTTGCGCAGACGCAGCTCCTTATAGACCTGGTTGAAAGCGAACTCGACGGCGTCGCGTACGATCAAGACCTTCGAAGCTGTCTCGCCACGGAGTGTAAGGTGGCGGAGGTCGAGCAGTTGCGCGTGGTTGTCGGTGTTCTGCGAGACACGGTTGGTGATGGCATCGTCACCACCGGGTGCCTTCCAGATCTGAGGAATCTTGTAGAAGTCGGCGTGAAGCTCGCGGTTGTTCGGGGCGTGAGCACCCTCAGGTACCTGTCTCAGCTCTCCGAATATCTCCATGGAGGTCTCACGGGTGAGGGTGAGGGCGTCGTAAGTCTCGGCCAGCTTGCCGGTGAGGACAACCTGCATGTAGCCATATCCGTCTCTTAATGTGATGAACAGGACCTTGCTCTGCTTGCGCTCACGATGCACGCGACCGAACACCCTCACGCGTGTACCCTTAACGTCCTTGCCATCGCCCAATGTGATCTTGCTGGAGTCTGTGTCGTCAAGCTTGATCTTGATCGGCGAAGGAAGGCTCTTGTCCTCCTCAAGCACGATCTTTTTGGCCTCCTCAAGCACCTTGTCGCGAGCGTCCTGCTCTTTTGCACGAAGTGCAAGCTGCTCGCCCTCCTTCTCAGCCTTCTTCTTCAGTGTCTTCGCATAGTTGACCGCCTTCTTGAGCGCCGACTTTGCCGCATCCTTCCACTCCATGCGCGACGAAGGGTCAGCGCCCTCAGCAACCTCGCCGGTTACGCTCTTTCTTGTCTTGAACTTGGCGGCCTCGCCCTTCTGGTAGATGGCATATCCAAGTGTCTTGTAAGGCAGGCTCTCGTCACCTGTCTGCTCGGGGGTGTCTTGGCCGACGTCTTCGTCGATGTAGTAGGTAGCGTCCGCCATGGTGGGCAGCAATTGGGTATGTGAGGGTGTCAGTAGCAACTGCGTTGTTGTCCTCGAAATTATATGGCAGGTGCGATCGGAGTCATTGAGCCCCGCGGCACTGCCCCTCATTGGCCGACCACGGATTCTCCTGCGACTCATGCAACGCCTGGGGTTTCTGATAAGATAGCTCCCGACATTGTCTCGAGCATGCTTTGCTAATTTCGAGTGTAAATACGCCGAAGGTGTGCTTTGAGAGTCCGTGAAGAGCTCGTATAGCGGGTGGCTTCATCAGGTGCTGTTTTCTGTAGTCTCGTGCACACCTGCTTCGTGTGCGGAATTATGCGCGCTGACAAACATGGTCCCAATGGCGCCATGTAATGGTTCGTATGTAACGACTATAACACCTTTTGAACACCCATTGTAGTGCTCCAACCGTCATCACTTGACTCGACATATCAAATGGCGGATCCAACACTATACACGTACCCCTCACCTCTTGAAGGCTACCAAAATCTCCAGCCCCTGCCAGAGTATAATTGCAAGACACGTTGTAAGAGACACGACTGATAATGCTTAGTGAGAAGACCGCAGACAGCAAGTCATATATAAATCCACCAGCAGAGAAGAAGAGTGAAGCGTACACCTCTTTTGTATCGCCCATTACTAATGGCAAGCGTGGTGGTTTCGAGTACGCAGATTGAAGGTGTTGAGTGCAAGGTGTCCAAGACTGACGATAGCTAGCATTCACATCTACTTTCTGCAGTCCGAGCCAGAGGAGCTGAAATTTGCAACCGAGCTCTGGGAGCGTATACGGCGAGAATGTGAGTCCCACCAACCTCAATACACAAATCAAACACCAATGTCTGCCATAGTTCCTGAACTCCGCATCTATAGGATCTGGGATCGACCTCTTGGACCTCATCCGATTGGCATGTTTGAAGTCAATCTGTTCACGCCGGAGCAATTTGGAGCTTTCATTCCGTGGTTGGTGATTAACAGAGGTCCACTGTCCGCTCTCATCCATCCCAATACAAACGAGGAGGAAAGAGACCATACACAGAGGGCAACTTGGATGGGTCAGCCGCTGCCGTTGAACCTGAGGTTGTTCAAGAGTAGAGAGAAGAAATAGACAAGTCGGTCAATGTATAGCCTGTAGTGTGTCCTATAATGTGTCATTGTGGGTATATGGCTGAACCAATGTGCATCTCTTATCACTCCATCAACCAAAGTACACTTGTGTCGTTCCTCATGCTCAGTGGTGCGAGCAGTCCGAACACGCGACCCCAGCCCTGGAGGCCTTTGGCGCCTTGTTGCTGTACTCTTTCCACGTACCGGCCCTGCACTACATCGACGTTCATGCGCGCACCCTGATCTTTACTTCTGCCACGTAAATTTGCGTTTGATTTGTTCCCTCATCCTTGTCTCAACGCGCTTATGCCGCAACCTTCTTCTTTTTCTTATCTTTCTTGCCCTTCTTCCTGTCCCTCTTCTTCAATGACGACATGCCTGTCTTGCATGCCTCTGCATACCGTATGTAGAACGTGTCGATATCATCAGGCTTGACTATCGTGCTGAGAACAATCTTTGCAACATCTTTCCTGTCCGTTCCTGCCTTCTTGTCGCTCCTGTTGTTCGATGCGCGGATCAAGACCGGTAGGGGATTCTCAGGATGTGTATCCCACAATGGATCATCGGCGACCTTGGTGGGGGTGGCCGGCGTAGATGTCGAGTCAAATATCAAGCGCTTCTGTGTAAGGTAGACGCTGCCGTGGCCTTTTGAGCGGTTGTGCTCGAAGAGGTTTGCGAGTTGAGTGAAGAACTAGGAGACGTCAGCGTGCGCCAGAGCTCCAATTGGCTGAACGGCGTACCTCGTCGTTGGTGAGGTGTTCTCGCCCCATTGTGTATCTGTGTGATGCTACGCTCTCCGCGCCATGGGTGGAGGTGCGTGGTGGCATGCGCCGCGGGGGAGACCACCGAGCACTAGCGCCATCCAAACCCCGGCTTTGGGCAACTTTTTTGTTGCGGCAACTCTCAGACTTCGACACTATGCGCCAGCAATACGGAGGGCCGAAATTGCCTGCAGATTTGCGAAACCAGTTTGGTAGTACTCAAGAAACAGCTTCAAGGACTGTTGAGCGCTAATATTTGCAGATCCTGGAAACAAGAGCAAAAGCAGCGGCGGTCGCAATGGACCGGTAACTCGCAAAGACCGGCGCAAAGCCGAACGAGACCAGAAGAAGACACAACGAGCGCAACCGAAAAGGGCGCTTCCACCGCCAGTTACGCATGCGCAAAATGGAAAGCGGAAGGCGCCAGTGCAACAACAAGAGGAGGAGTCCGAGGTCGATTGGGAGGAAAGTGACGACGAGCCAGCTCCGGTGAAGCAGGAAACAGCGCCGAAGAGCATACTTAAGAAGAAGACTCAGCCGGAGGAGACCGACTCGCCCGCACCTGCCCACGTATCCCGCGCCGTACAGGACCGACTCGATGAGGACGAGAGAGAGATTCGCGCATTGGAGAAGAAGCTAGGCAAGAGAAAGAAGTCGGCAGGAGCTGGAGACGACGATGGTCTGGACGACCTCTTCGGTGATCTCGGGGATTTCAGCGACGATGAAGCACTCGAGAATCCTGCATCGAAGAGGAAACGAGCAGAAGACGATGACTGGCTTGCGAGCAAGAGGCGGAAAGCTCTTGGAAAAGCTGCTCCACCAACGCCAGAATCAGAGGACGAGGAAGAGGAGGACGAAATAGAGAACCCTTTCTCTGAAGACGACGACCTCGACTCTGACGATCTGGACGGTAATGAGGACGAGGATTCTGAGGATGGTGATCTCGACGACGACCTGGACGATGAAGAGGATAGCATCGAGAACCCGTTCTCTGAAGACGAGGTATCAGGAGATGAGGAGGACGAAGGACCAGCACCTCGAATACGAGAGAATCCATATGTTGCGCCAGTGGCTGCCAATGCTGCACCAACCACGAAATACATACCCCCGGCTTTACGAGGGCCACCTTCGTCCGATGCCGAAGCGCTCATGCGCCTGAAGCGCCAAATTCAGGGTCTCATTAACAGGCTGTCGGAGGCAAATATCCTCACGATATTGAAGGACATCGAGAAGATCTACGCGACAAATCCTCGTGGTTATGTTAACACCACATTGATCGATCTGCTTATCGACATGCTTTCAGATCCCTCAGCTCTTCTCGAGTCTTTCATCATCTTACACGCTGGTTTCATCGCAGCGGTCTACAAGGTTATTGGGCCCGATTTCGGCGCTCAGATCGTAGAGCGCATCGTCTCTGAGTTCGACAAGCATTACCAACCAAACAAGGATGGTGTTGGAAAGCACACTACTAATCTCATGTCAGTGGTGTCCGAACTGTACACCTTCCAGGTCATTGGCAGCAACATCGTCTTTGATTACATTCGCTTCTTCCTTAACGAGCTCTCAGAGATCAACACAGAGCTATTGCTGCGAATCGTGCGTGCAGCAGGTCCTCAGTTGCGGCAAGATGATCCAACTGCACTCAAGGATATTGTTGTATTGCTGCAGAAATCCGTGACCAGCGTTGGCCAGCACAATTTGCCAGTCAGGACGAAATTTATGATCGAGACTATCAACGATCTGAAGAACAACAAGATGAAGACAGGTCTAGCTGGAGCATCGATCACAAGAGAACGGACAACACAAATGAAGAAGCAGTTGGGCACTCTCAACTCCAGGAATCTCAAAGCCACAGAGCCATTGCGTGTTGGATTGAAGGACATCAAGGACACAGACAAGGTCGGCAAGTGGTGGTTGGTCGGCGCCAGCTGGAAAAATCAAGCCCAAAATGACTCGCGTATAGAGGAAGAGGAGAAAGAGCAAAGAGGGAAGCAGATCGAGGTCGAGGAGGAGGACGAAGATGGCGAAATCGATCTAGCTCAACTTGCTCGAGAGCAACGGATGAACACAGATGTGCGCCGAGCCATCTACGTCTCGATCATGTCTGCTACCGACTTCAAGGATGCGCAAATCAGGCTGAACAAGCTGAATCTAAAGAAGGCGCAAGAAGTTGAGATACCCAAGGTCATCATCCACTGCGCCGGAGCCGAGAAGACATATAATCCATACTACACGATCCTTGCACGAAAGGTTTGCTCTGACCACAAGACACGGAAAAGCTTCCAGTTCGCCCTCTGGGACATCTTCAAAAGTCTTGGAGAGGGCCAGGATGGCGGCGCAGACTCAGATGACGAGGCTGAAGACAGCAAGGCCGTTTCGTTGCGGAAGCTTGTCAACCAGGGCAAGCTGTACGGAACACTGATCGCGAAGCGCGTGCTATCCATTACCTGCCTTAAGAATCTCAACTTCCCTTACCTGCAACCAAAGACGAAGACCTTTGTCGAGATCGTGCTGGTTACAGCCATTCTCGAGACACAAAAGGGCGCCAAGGACGAGAAGAAGGAAACATCGTTATTGCAGACATTTGTCGAGGTCGACCAGGCACCTGAGATGGTTGCAGGACTGCAGTTCTTCCTCAAAAAGGTTGTGAGCAAGACAGACATTGTGGAAAAGTCAGAGAAGGAGACGATTAAGTGGGGGTGCAAAGCCGTGATCAATGTGCTGAACAGGATTTTGGCCACGACGACGTTAGAAGAAGATTAGATACCACTTAGAACGCTCATCACCAAGCTCAGAATGCGCCTTCCGTACGGTATTCGTGATGCTTCTGGCGAGGTTGAGCTGACCAATTAACGTTGCCACGCACGAGAGTGGACTGGCTACCCATGCGCTTGTTCGCGGCCGAAGCTTTGGACTCCGGCCCGCAAAAGTAAAGGCTCGTCCAAGCTCAACAACAACCTCCAGTCCACCCACCCATCCATTGACGTCCGTCATCGCAGCTGTGCCACCGCAGCTCCTTTTGGTTTCTCGTTCCACCCGCATACATCAACATGTTCCGGTCTCTGGCCCCCCGCGCCGTTCAGCGGGCGACTCGCCCCGTCTCGAACAGCACATTCTGCGCATCCAACATCTACTTCCAGAACAGATTACGACGCACCTACGCTACAGAAGCTGGTACGCCGCCCCTGGTGCAGATGAAGGGAAACGATTGGGAGCATGCGCTGACTGTTGGACAGAGGAGAAGGACCTGGTCATCATCGGCGGCGGTGTTGCGGGATATGTCGCAGCCATCAAGGCTGGACAGGCCGGCCTGAAGGTGCGGCGGACAAGCGCAAACCAGCGTGCAAGCAGCAGCTAACAGAGATGCAGGTCGCCTGTGTCGAGAAGCGCGGCTCCCTCGGTGGAACCTGCCTGAACGTCGGCTGCATTCCCTCCAAGTCCCTCCTGAACAACTCGCACCTCTACCACCAGATTCTCCACGACACCAAGAACCGCGGTATCGAGGTCAACGATGTCAAGCTCAACCTCGGCGCCATGATGAAGGCGAAGGAGACCTCGGTCTCTGGTCTGACCAAGGGTATCGAGTTCCTTTTCAAGAAGAACAACGTTGAGTACATCAAGGGTACCGGCGCCTTCCAGGACGAGCACACCGTCGCTGTCAACCTCGTTGAGGGAGGCGAGACCACCGTCCGCGCCAAGAACGTTCTCATTGCCACCGGTTCTGAGGCCACACCTTTCCCCGGCCTGACCATCGACGAGCAGAAGGTCATCACCTCCACTGGCGCTATTGCGCTTCAGGAGGTTCCCAAGAAGATGATCGTCATCGGTGGCGGTATCATTGGTCTCGAGATGGTAAGTGAGATTGTCCACAGAGTCAAGATCTCTGCTAACAACGGCACAGGCTTCCGTCTGGTCGCGTCTCGGCTCCGAGGTCACCGTCGTTGAGTTCCTTGGTCAGATTGGTGGTCCCGGTATGGACCAGGAGATCGCCAAGAACGCTCAGAAGATCCTCAAGAAGCAGGGTCTGAACTTCAAGCTCAACACCAAGGTGACCGCCGGTGAGGTTACCGAGCAGGGTGTCAAGGTCGACGTTGAGGCTGCCAAGGGTGGCAAGGCCGAGAGCGTAAGTTGTGCTGTACGAGTTGCATAACTTCTTCATACTAACAATACTTAGCTTGACGCTGATGTTGTTCTCGTCGCTATCGGCCGCCGTCCCTACACTGCCGGTCTTGGACTCGACAACATCGGTCTCGAGACTGACGACCGTGGCCGCCTGATCATCGACCAAGAGTACCGCACTAAGATCCAGCACATCCGCGCTATTGGTGACGTTACCTTCGGTCCCATGCTTGCCCACAAGGCCGAGGAGGAGGCTGTCGCCGCCATCGAATACATCACCAAGGGCCACGGTCACGTCAACTACGGCGCCATCCCCTCAGTCATGTACACTCACCCCGAGGTTGCCTGGGTTGGCCAGAACGAGCAGGAGCTCAAGGAGGCCGGCATCAAGTACAACGTTGGAAACTTCCCCTTCTCCGCCAACTCCCGTGCGAAGACCAACCTCGACTCTGAGGGTATGGTCAAGTTCTTGTCAGACGCCCAGACCGACAGGATATTGGGTATCCACATCATCGGTGCCAACGCTGGTGAGATGATTGCTGAGGGTACTCTTGCTCTTGAGTACGGTGCTAGCTCAGAGGATGTTGCGCGCACATGTCACGCTCACCCTACCCTTGCTGAGGCGTTCAAGGAGGCTGCCATGGCTACCTACGACAAGGCTGTTCACTACTAGATTCCCGGTTGTTTTGGTATGGGGTTCCCTTTCAGCATCAGCGGCATGAATTATCGGGCTCTCGAGCGGGGGAGTTGTGAATAGTATCTGTAATATATCTGATGCAATGCTTGTTAAAAAACGCAGGATCGTTGACAGCTTGACACGTGCATGCTCTTTAAAGAGGTTGACGAGTCGTAGGGCTGAAGACCCCTGCTAGCCTTTGCGCGTGCGCGACGCGCTCCACGATCTCCAGTTCGGCTCTGCGCATCGTTATTGAACCAACACTTTGAGCAACCACAATCCCGCAATGAGCATAACAGAACTCGAGCAGCGCTGCAACACCCTCCGAAATGATCTTAAGGCCTGGGAGAAACAGTTCGCCGCACAACACAATGGCAAGAAAGCTGGACGCGAGGACATCAAGGCGGACGCGGTGATCTGTACGCACGCGACACATTCGAGCTGTACGGATCTGCTACTAATCATGAGCAGCGCAAAAATACAAAGAGTACAGCAAGTTACGAGCCCAACCGACCTCTAAAGTAGCCCCTCAAACGCCATCAAAACGAACAGCAAGTCGCAAGCAGGTCCTCAATGTCGAACGAACACCGAAAGCCCCTCCGAAAGCCCCAGAGCTTACTCCTCTCAAACGCAAAAGGGAAGACGAGCTAGCCACACAGGAAGCAGACGCAGCATCTGAGTATTTGTCGCCTCAAGGACCTGCGTTCATTGGACCTACCCCACAACGAGACGGTATCGTGCTAGGCCTCTTCGACAATCTCAACGCAGAGACACCAAGCAAGCGCCGTATAATATTCGGCGAAATCGAACCCAACGTCTTTCAGACACCAACAAAGAAGGGCACAGAGGCGGCGAGCGAAGCATCGTCAGCATCAAGGATAAGAGGAGAACGTACGCCATTATCAATCACAAAGAGGAACTTGTTCAACCAGTTCGTCACACCAAAGAAAAGGAAGCTTGATGAGGAAGGAACCCCGAGCTCTACACTCAGAGGACTTGCTACACCGGCGTTCCTGAGGAGAGACAATGCACTGGACAGGATCGAGGAGGCGGACGAGACAACACCGAGGCCTGCGCCATGGAAAAGGAGGGGTATGGTGAGAAGTCTCAGCGCAATGATACAGAACATGCGGAAAGACGAGGACGACAGACTAGACGAGGAGGCGGACATCATGCGAGAGTTGGAGATGGAAGAAGATGGCATATCAGCACCGCCTAAACCCAGAGTATCACAAGTGCAGGTTGGGGACAGCCAGGTAGAGATGCCGCTTGGTGTTGATCGCGGGGAGTCCGAAAATGAAGATGACGACGAAGAGGAACAATTAGGACAAGATGGCCAGCCAAGGAAGGTGTGGAAGAAGAAGGGGTTGAAGAGGCAGACTAGGCGCACAAACAGTGAGTTGTCTTTCTCCATGTCGCGGAGGTTACAATCTAACAATTCGCAGTGCGGCCCAATACTGTCAAGCCGAAACCTATCCCCGAGTTACAGTACAATGATGAAGAGGACGATCCAGCCTCCATACCCGAGACACAAGCAGAACCAGATGCGGCACATGCACTGTCTGACAACGAGGACGACTCCGACTACGCGAGCGATGTCTCTCACTCAGCGAAGAAACGTAAAGCGCCAACAAAGAAGCCAGTTAAGCCTGCTGAGAAGAAAGAGGGCGTGGTCGAGAAGGTCAAGAGGAAAATCTCAGCCACTGCACACGCGAACTACCAGAGACTCAAGATCAAGGGGAAAGGTGGGAATGGTAAGAAACCAGGGGGGAGATTTGGTAGGAGATGATGTCAGCTGGCATGCCGTAGAAATGGGCCACTCTTGGTCTTTGGATACATGAATCAGCCTTATCGGCCCAAAGCTATCCAGTGGCTGTCGGCTTGCATTGTTGCTCGTTGCCTGAACTGTTCTCCGGGTGAGACAGTGTGACCATGCAGGTCATCTGCGCCAATAGTGGAAGAAGCAATGCAGATTGTCTTCACCATGTCCAAAAGCTGTTGCATCCGTGTTATCTTTGATCGAAATCCTTTACACCACGGCGAACATGGCATATATCCGAGATCGCGTGTTCGAAGGTTACAGCATGTCGTATGCACATGCGGAGGTATACGGCGGTACATCATCGGGTCATAGCGTCAGCGCTCTAGCTCCGCCGCCTCAGCTTCCACGGCCCGCCGCAACAAACACCACGACATCTCCGAGCTCACGACACGCCACATCGCCTATCTACTCAACCGCAATCCCTTCACCTCTACTTATCAGACAGCTGCGCATACCGCTCCTCACAATGGCCGAAAAAGAACTGCACTCCGCGCTCCAGCACCTTCACCAGTCGCTTCAGTCCAAGAACTACCAGCATGCCACAACGCTTCTCTCCAAGGCCAAGATGGCTCTCCTGCAGCTCAACGCGCTCATTCCACAAGAAAAGACACCGAAGAAGCAACTCCAAGCCGCCCGTGAAACACTCGAGCTCGGCGCCATCATCTCGATCCGCCTCAAAGACACTGTCTCCTTCACACGCTACTTCCAGCAGTTGCAGCCCTTCTACGCCCTGCCTGCTTCATCTCTACCAAAGGACGGCAGCCAAGCCAGCAAAGTCACAGGTCTTTACCTGCTGCTTCTGTTGAGTGAGGGCGACTACGCCGGGTTCCATACATTACTCGAGACACTGGAGGTGGCGGCGGCGCAGGAGGGCAAGGGCCTTGAGGACGACCAATTCATTCAATACCCAATAAGGCTGGAGCAGGCGCTTATGGAGGGGAGCTACGATAGAGTGTGGGGCGAGACAAAGAGCGAGCGGGTGCCGAGCGAGGAGTTTGGCATGTTCTCAGAGGTAAGCGCGCCACCACGTTCAGACCGTGCAACAACGTTGCGTCATGCGTGTCTTGCGAACCACAGATGCTAACAATGACCGTCAGATCCTCATCGGCACAATCCGCAAGGAGATTGCCTCCTGCAGCGAGCGCGCATACCCCTCCATTCCCGTCTCCGACGCCAAATCCCTGCTGTTCCTTGATTCGGAAGGCAGCGTTGTCAACTTTGCCCGCGAGTCTGGCTGGGTCGTCAAGGACGGCAGGATATACTTCCCTCAGCAGGAGGACGACTACCAGAGCAAGGACATTCTCGTAACGAGCGATCAGGTCATCGAGAATACTCTCGGTTACGCCAGGGAGCTTGAGATGATCGTCTAAATAGGAAAAGGAAGGAACTTGGGGATATGAAAGAGCAAGGACGCATGTGCATGTCACTGTACACTAGATCTCAGGTCCGTGGGGCCATAGACAAGTCACGAAGGAAAGCATCAATGAACAGCATAACGATTACCTCACCAGTCGCCGTTCACTTTCTGATGGTGAGCGTGCAATATCAGTATGTGCGCTTTCACTGGTAAGTTCTTAATGGAACAGGTGACGGTCATGTCTGTGACTAGTTCTGTGGGGAAAGAAAAGGAGCAAGATAAAGTCTCGATAGGAGTTAAAGGCTTACCTCTGTGAACCAACGCACAGGCGACCTTGCCAAAGTCATGTTTTCAACCTGCCGTACGAGGCAGAAAACGATATATGTTGGTATACAGCTGGTGGAAACAACTCTCCGCAGCGGTAACGAGTCGCAGTCAATGTCCCACCAAATCCGGTCTGCTGAGTCCATCATCGTTCCTCGCAATATTGCGTGCATCAAGCTCGCTACTCGCTAATCTTTCCATTCAACAGCCTCAGCCACCACATCTTATGCGTTCATCTCACAGATTACCACTTTCGTGGCAGGCAGTTCTACTTTAGCGTACACAGCACTACGCTGAACCCTCTCTCTATGAGCCTATCCGGATGCTGTCGTGCTTTCAATCTTCCTGCATCGCCGCCACATCAGTCATGCACCTACAGTCAGCGCAACGCAGATGAAGCTTCACTATGGGTAAACGACGTCTGAGCACTGGTTGTATGAGGTTCAAGAGGATGCATTAATTTTCTTGGGTCTTGTCTTTGAAGTGTTGGCTTGCATTATAGACCTGCTATACAGTCGTTGTTGGGTATCAAATTTAGTCTTGCTATTACATAAAACATCGAATATTCTGTGTCGTTCCGTCATGAACACTGGCATTTTGCGTCCTCGTGCACGCACCACTGAGCGTTTAAGCCGTCACTGTAGCAGTGACAGTAGCAGTGGCAGTGACGGTTTCTTTCTCCTTCTCCGTCACCGTGACAGTGAAGATCTGGCTCGGCGCGATCGGTGTAATGATCAATGGCCCTTCGGACGAAGAAGCGGTAGGTGCTGGTGGCGCTGGTGCAGAAGGTGCGTCGCTCGGTGGTGCAGGTGCTCCAGTGGGAGGCGCAGGCGCCTCTGTAGGCGATGGCTCTACGTTCGTGACCGCATATGACGTTTTGGACGGAGCCGGCTCACTCGAGGCTGGCACCGAAGACGATGTAACAGCGCTTGATGAGGGAGTTGATGTAGCCTCTGCACTTGACACAGGTACAGAGGCAGAAGTCAAGGCGCTGGATACAGCTGGTGTTGTGGCGTTCGCAGAGGAGGAAGGTGCGACGGAAGATTTGAATACTTGCGAAGACGTCAATGGAGCCGAAGACATCACAGATGTCTCTGCTGGAGCGGTTGCGGAGGGCAAGACGGTAGTGTACTGTGTAACAATGACCACAGGTGGTACTTGCAACGATGTGGAAGGAAGGAGTTCAGCTGAGGGCGACGGTACCACCGATGAGAGGATGGGGGAAGAAGCAGGGACGGCTGCCGCTGCTGAGCTCGAATTGGCACCAGAAGGTGCTGGCGCGCTGGACAACAGAGTTGATGACAACGCGACGCTTGCGGAAGACAGAGCTTCAGACGCGGCAGCGGTGGGGAAGACGGTAGTGTACAGTGTCTTGGTAACAACAAGGCGAGATGAGGTAGTCATGGTCGAGTTCGCCGACCCCAAGAGTGCGGAGCTTGACGCCAGGACTGATGACTTTGCGGAGCTCACAGGCACTGCCGAGGGGGTCGTCTGCGACACTGACGCAGCTGCTGATGATTCCATACCAGAAGAACTGACCAGAGCGCTGCTGAGAGTGGCAGAGCTCTGAGTTGCACCAGGATGAGTAAAGCCTGGCATTCCTGTACCGTTCTGCACTGGCAGGCCTCCAGTCGCTGACGGAACGGCACTGACAGCAGTCGAATCCGAAAGAATAGAACTCTCAAGAACGGAGCTGACGGCGACCGAACTGGTAGGTGTGGAGCTAGACGTGATGGTACTAGGCGCAGAGAAAGCTTCCGTTGTGGTTTCTTCAGGCGAGTAGGTGAACATTGGAGGCGTGTAAGCAGCGCTCGATACCTCACTTTCAACCTCTGCTTTCGAACTGGAGAGGCCCTTGGCGGGGAAAGAGCTCAATACCTGGCTCTCGGCAGGCCCTGATGATGAAGCAGCAGCATTGGGTGATGCGGCGCTTGATTTGCTCTCCGAGGTAGGGACTGGGTTGAGGGAGGTTATGTACGATGTTGACAAGAGAGTTTCTTGTGGCTGAGTAGCAATGGCTTGTCCATCAGGGAGGAGAAATGTGACGGCAGGTGCTGTCTGTGTAAAGACGGTCGGCTGAATGGGGTTGATAATAACAGCAGTCTCAGCGTTGGCCAACGGTTCGCTCAACGAGGGTAGAGATGATCCGGAAGAAGACAGACCGATAGTTGAATATGCTACCGAGGATGTATTTGTGTAGCTGGAGAGGCTGCTTAGGTCAGATCATCCAGCCCGAATCGGCGAACAACTTACATTTGTCTTTTGTGGCCTTTGGGCAACGGGCCTCCAACAACAACAGAAGAAGATGCTGCCAGCAGCAATAAGGAGCCAAAGCGAACCATCATGGATGAGCTCGTGGATTACGAAAGAAAAGAAAGTGGAGAACGAAGGAAACGCGCGCGTTTACGACTGGACCAGAGCAGAAACAGAGAAACCAACAATGATCGAGGGGACGAACGATTATGAAGGAAACGATCGACGGAACGAAGTAACCACGCTGAAAGACGAAGAAAGAAACGGAGAAACTGTTCGACTCAGTCACTCGACAACGCACAAGTCTAGAGCGCCATTGTGCGAGACTCACCGCCAGCAGGGGTTTTGTCTGGTTTTGAGGTATCCATACCCGCCTCAACCTACGTCTGGACCAACAATAGCTTTCGATGTAGTACTGGCCCAATTGGCCTCATATTGGAGGCGGCATCGGGTCGTCTCGGAAGATACTCAGTGGTTGGTTGTCGTCTTCGAGACAAAATAATCCTGGTGTTTCAGAATGGAGCTATACATGTGAGCCAATCATGAGCCAACAGCTCAATGCAGCCTTGCGATCTGGGCGGCTCGCCGAACAACGACAACCTCTTCATGCTACGCAAGCGACTAAACGGCCCACGGCATGACAGCGAGGTTCAGCGGAGCATTCTGCCTTTTGTCGTTTATAGGCTTCCGGATCGGGCGCTGAAACCTGAAGTCTGCCAACACGCCGCCACAACACAAAGACGCTGTAAGGCACCACGACGAGTGTAGTATCCCATTAGGACACAGTCTACGGCACGCAAAATGAACTATGGATATGCAACGACGAGACCTCTGAGTTGAGGAGCTCGACTGGTCGACTTTCGGCATCTCTACGTTGTCCCTCGAGATCTCTAGATGAGGCGCAGTATCTTTTGTCAAGGACTTTGAACCATGGGTCTGACAGATCAATACGGAACCAAGATGTCTAATGGCTAGAGTTCTCGTCGTCGACTCCAGTATTCCGATCGTGGGCTTGTGTCGATGTCTGAGTTTAGATGGGAGCACGTGCCTTCCCTTCCCGCTGGTCACCAGGGTAACGAACGGTAGCGAGGCGGTCAAAGCAAAATACGGCGTACCAGGGTGGCCTTCACACCCTCTGTAGATCGAATCGACGTCACGATAGGCTGCGTGCTTTGCTTGTTCTTGCGCGTTTGTATATTTGTATTTCTTACGTCTCCTTTCGCGCGTGCTTCCTAGTCGCATAAACAACATGAGTGTACGCGTCGTTGCACGAATCAGACCACTGCTCAAGCAAGAGCTTGACAAGGACACCATCGTCACCGCAGAGGCCCTCGAAGGAGAATCCGCGCCTACCGTCGTACGGTTACCGAGCCCGAAGAATGACGCGGAATCTTTTAGCTTCCAGTTCAGCTCTGTATATGAACAGGAGGCCACACAACAGCAACTGTTCGACGCCGAGAGTGCGTACCCATCACCACGCGCCGTCGGCATGCCACTAACGTATGCTCAGTCTCACCAACAGTCAAACATCTGTTCAATGGCTTCGACCTCTCAATCTTCGCACACGGCTGCACCGGTACCGGCAAGACACATACAATGCGAGGAGGGAAGTCGCTGGCCGACCGTGGTGTAATTCCGCGACTTCTAAGCGCCATATACCGACGGTGCAAAAAGATCGAAAAGGATTCGGCCGGCGCTACAGACGTTGAGGTTGCGTTGGAGTACTTCGAGATCTACTGCGACCGCGTCTACGACCTCTTCGAGCCACCTGAGAAGCGCACACCGTCTGGACTGCCGATTCGCGACAATCACGGCAAGACAGTCGTTGTCGGTCTGACCGAGAAGCCATGCACAACGTTGAAGGAGTTCGAGCAATTGTATGACCAGGCGAACATGAACCGATCGACCTCTGCGACAAAGGTATGATACCGTTGCTGCATAGTGCCAGCATGCTCTGACGTGGAATTAGCTTAACGCGCACTCGTCTCGATCGCACGCCGTACTCTGCGTCAAGATCACGCAAACCACCGAAACTACCGTTCGTGTAAGCCGAGCATCTTGTATCGATCTTGCCGGATCCGAAGACAATCGCCGCACAGAGAACAACAAGGAGCGCTTAGTTGAAAGTTCCGCTATCAACAAGTCGCTCTTTGTACTTGCTCAATGTGTCGAGGCCATGAACAAGAAGCAGAACAGGATACCGTACCGGGAATCGAAAATGACAAGAATTCTTGGGCTTGGCCAGAACAAAGGCTTGACCGTCATGATCCTTAACCTTGCGCCGACCCGCGCATACCATCTCGACACTATCAGCTCGTTGAACTTCGCCAGTCGCACGAAGAAAATCGAAGTCGCAGAGGTGGAGAATGACCCAGTACTCAGGACTATGTCGAAGCCGCTCGCGGTAACGAGCAGCATTGGTGGAGCGAACGTGAAGCGACAACCTCTACGCGCTTTAACAGCAGCGGCCAATGTCAACGTGACGGAGACAGGAAAAGAGAAGAAGGGAGAAAAGCCTGTGAAGGCATTTTCTGTATACTCTGATTCTCGTAAGCCTGTCTCACGCGCAACTAACTTGACTTCACAGAACCAAGGCGTACGAAGAACTGAAGCGCAAAAGCGGGCGGCCGAACCTAGTAGCACCTTTGGCACTCGACCTATGAAAACATTCCGCGCAGCCGATAGCACTTCTCGAGCACGTACTGTCGAAGCCGGCATGACTAAAGAGGCCATCGAGGCGCTGATTGCGCAGAGACTAGACGAGCGACTCGCCGAGAAGGCACTACAAGATGCGGCGGCTGCAGCACCAGCACTCTCTGATGAACTTCAGAGACGATTAAACGACCTGGAGCAACGCATCGATGCGAAGGAAGATGATGGGAAGTCTCAAGGTCTACAATTCTTGCTGATGGCCAAGCAGCACCATGCGCGAGGTGAGGACGCGAGCGCTTTGCGCATGTACCACTTGGCTGAGCCGTATTTTCCTGGCAACGAGAAGCTTCAGGCGAAGATGAGGAACCTGGAGGACCGGATCCGTGCAAAGCGCGAGGAGGGACAAAAGCATATGTCCGCACCCGTTACATCCGCACCTGTTTCAAGCCTCATGGCTCCGCTGAAGGCAGATAAGAAGGTTTCTCGACCGAAGATGGTTTTCCGTGACGATGCCGAGTCAGAGGACGATGAGTTTACCCCGCCGCCGCAGTCAGACCAAGATGAATCGTTCGCTTCTGAGGAAAGCTTCGTTGCAAAGCCAAAAGCGGTACGCAAGCCTAAGAAGACGTCCAAGAAACTCCCCATCTTCCGGGATGACCTCGAATCTTCCGCTCCCGGCGAACAGACACCACGGACATCACATCTTCTGAAGATCATCAACAGCCGCGATGTCAATCAGATCAAGGCGTTGAAGGGAGTGGGCTTGAAGAAGGCTGATGCTATCGTCAACTGCTTGATGGAGATGGATAACGCTGAAGTGCAAGATCTAGCCGGTCTGGCCATGTTGAAGGGTGTCAGCGGCAAGACAGTTGAGAATATGAGGATGGGGTTGAGTGTTGTCGGCGATTACGACTTCTGAGCTTCGGCTCGTTTTGCATTTCAGCGTGGAGTTATGGAGTGCTTGGTGATTGGGTTTGCATGGCATTGCATTGCACGAGCGTAGAGCATTTGCATTGGGTAGGCGTTCTAGCAGGGAACGTGTTGGTATTTTGTCCAGGCTAGCGTAGCATAGATAGCATAAGAAGAGCATCTTTCCTCAGAGACTTGGCCAGCAATGTTACCCTCATGCCTTACAGGATTCCAGCAGTCCATCAGATTCAAACAAGACAAATAAGCTTGACTGCTTCAAGGGTATCTCATTCGTTGCGGTTCGTATAGATGACAACCTAGAATATTGACTGAACGATGCCTTTGGTCGTTATGGTCAAGGTTCTTCGTTACATGAACCGGATGAGCTTCATTTCGTTTTTCGAGAAGCTTTTGAACCCATCGAGTCTGTCAAGCTGCAAAAAAAGCCGGTCATCAAAGTAGAGTCCTTGAAAACACAGGAAGTAGTTAGAACATGTTTATGCAATACTTGCAACACAGTGTCAGCTCTGTTAGTTACAACTACCTTCGACTTGACCGGACAAGTTTATACAGGAACAGAAATATGCTTTTACCGCACTATGCCTTCCTTCGGACATGGCCGAGCATAGACCATTAGCACAATTCGAGTTCTAACTCTTGCTCATCGTATAAGCGACTCGCAAGTCAAGCCATGTTCCCGACTAGGATGTTGCTGATTGCAACTATCTCAACGCCAACACACTTTGTATTATCATTCTCTTGACCGAGAGTAAGTAGAATGCAGACCAAATCCCATCAGGGTAACGCTGGAGCACAGTCTTTCACAGCACCGTTCATGTTATCTGAATAGACAAGTTCGGTAAGGAGATGCGGTGTTGTTGAACTGGAGACCTTCAGTGAAGTAATAGGTGATAGACCGATGTGGTGAGTAAATGCACCATTG
Source organism: Didymella sp. IMI 355093 (assembly GCA_027946495.1). Lineage (NCBI taxonomy): Eukaryota > Fungi > Ascomycota > Dothideomycetes > Pleosporales > Didymellaceae > Didymella > Didymella sp. IMI 355093. The sequence continues at coordinate 685,619 of JAPEUZ010000003.1, forward strand.
GACTAATAAGTTGATGTCGCTGTGAAGGTTTCTGGAGTGGCGCTTCTGCCTACGGAACATCTTAGCCTCTGTTTGTCTTGGCGTTGGACCCTGACCTTGTTTCTTGCGCCACTAGCATCATGGCAATCACTTGCAGGCTTAAGCTTCGCCTTGGATGAGCACTCACGTGTGAGGTAGCTTTGTGCTTAAATATTAGCCAAGCTCTCTTTGACACGATCGCCTCCCTTCCTTAGCAGCTTCCGCCATGTTCATGCTCCGCAACCGTATGTTTGTTTGCCCTTGCACATACCCCTCCCCCGCTGTCGTCACTCTGGAAACTGACACCCGCGTTTAGTGAGCAAACTCGTCTTTGGTGACAGCTCTAAGGAAACTATCGTCGAAATCTCCCAAGGCCAACTTTACCTCGTTCGACCGCGATCAGTCAAGGGCTACTCTGAGCTCATCTTCAAGGACGCCGCAGCTACCATCCGTCGCACAGGGCAGGAATTCCAGTACCAGCTTGTCGTTCAGCGCGCATACGAGGAAGGAGAGGAGGACCTGCTTGCAGAAGAAGGAGGTGACGAGGCAGCTCTTGACGCTCTTGCCGGCGACAAGGACGAGAAAACGTTCCTCCTTGACGAAGGACTCCAGTTCCGCGACGACGTACGATCTACCGGCGAGAAGATCTTCGCTTGGCGCGACCTTAGCGGCGACGTCGACGACCTTTGGGAGTTCGTTTGCGACCCTTCCGTCAAGCCAGAGACTGCTGCCCTCTTCGAGCGCGTCGCGCTACAGTGCCAGTACGAACGCAAGTTCAGACGCAGCCACGAGCACGCAACCGACGAGGACCTTGAGGCCCTAGCATACTACGAGGAACCCTCTCCAGACGCCAGCCCCGTTGCCAGCCCGTCCCGCAAAGCTCTTGAAGCGCCACCAACCGCCGAAGAACTATTCCCGAATACCACAAAAGAAGTCATGGCTAGAAAGGCGGCAAGCAAGCCTGCTGCTCCAAAGCCGGTAGAAGAGGAGGCAACTGCAGCGCCGGAGTCCGTCGCGCAACCCAAAGCTTTGGACTTGCTGGCAGAGGAGAACGCCGAATTGCACTTGTTCGATTTTCCTACCGGTACATTCAAGCTTCAAGATGCGAATGTGACAGCTACCGTCACCGAGATTGGCGACTGGCAATACTGGCTGCACATCGTTGGCGATGAGCGCGAATGGCTGGGTCAGCCCATTGTCGATGACATCAACCCTGTCTTCAACTACGAGTTCAAGTCTTTCATTTTCAATCACTACCTTGAAGATGGGTCAGCTTACTCCTGGCTGTTGAGGTTCAAGGACCAAGAGCAGCTGGAGAGCGTTCAGAACGGTGTCATGCAAGCGCTGTGGGAGCATCTGAACCAGGTCAAGTGGCAGAAGGCCAAGGACACAGACCGAGAGTACGTCCTTGAGGCTTTCCAGGACATGACAATGGAGGATGCTCCCGAAGAAGAGGAGGAAGAGGAAGAAGAAGAGTTCGAGGATGCCAACGACCAGCGCAGCGAACACTACGACTCGGACGAGTCTGAAGATGACAAAGAAACTGTCCCCAAGGACGGTGACGAGAACTCGCAATTGGCTGTTGGCTACAAGCACGACCGCTCATTCGTTGTTCGCGGCAACAAGATCGGTGTCTTCAAGCACACTGCCGACAACCAGCTGCAGTTCTCAACCACCATCTCCAACGTCATGACGCCCAAGGGCAAGGCTTTCAGCCCTAACAAGGTCATGCTCCACCAACAGGATCAGGATATGATTTTGCAGAACCTTGATAACCCCAACTCGCTCTACCGAATGGATTTGGAGACTGGTAAGGTCGTTGACGAGTGGAAGGTTCACGAGGACATTCCCGTCAAGGTGTTCGCACCAGAGAGCGTAAGTTCTTAGATGTGCTGCTCTTAGGATTCCAAGGCTAATTGACTGCAGAAATTCGCACAGATGAGCGGCGAGCAGACCTTCTTGGGTCTCTCTGGCAACGCCTTGTACCGTGTCGATCCCCGTCTGAATGGCAACAAGCTCGTAGACGACCAGCTTAAGCAGTATGCTACCAAGAACGCATTCTCTGCTGCTGCGACAACTGAGAAGGGCCACATCGCTGTTGCGTCTGAGAAGGGAGACATCCGTCTGTTCGACCGTCTCGGTATCAACGCAAAGACGCTCATCCCCGCCCTTGGCGATCCCATTATTGGCATGGACGTCTCTGCTGACGGTCGATGGGTGCTTGCCACCACACGAACCTACCTCCTCCTTATCGATGCACTGCAGAAGGGTGGCAAGAACGATGGCAAGCTTGGTTTCGAGAAGTCATTCGCAAAGGATGACAAGCCCCAGCCTCGCCGTCTAGCTTTGACCCCTGCCCACGTCGCACAGTTCCAGCACGAGACCAAGGCGCCTATCTCGTTCACCACAGCGCGCTTCAACACCGGTCTTGATGACAAGGAGACTACCATCATCACTGCTACCGGTCCCTTCATTATTACTTGGAGCATGAAGAAGGTTCTTGCTGGTCGTAGAGATCCATACAACATCAAGCGTTACGCAGAGGAGGTTAAGGCCGACAACTTCAAGTTCGGCTCCGACAAGAACCTCATCGTCGCTCTCCCCAACGAGGTTGACATGGTAGCTCGTCGTGCCCTGCAGAAGCCTACCCGAGAGAGTATTGCTTTCCCTTCGCGCGTTGGCCAGCTGTCCACTCCTAAGCGTGGTGCACGCAGCAGCTACCTGGGTCGCAATGACATCGTCAACAGCCCTTACTAGATCAGCAAAGTTAGTGCTGTTTCAAAAGATAGGCATAACGATGGTGGGTTTCAAGCGATGTTTTGGCGACGTTTTTACTTTCACAGTAGTGTAGTTTCACCAGGAGGCGTGGGCGATGCGCTTCCTACTTGATACCTGATTCCCCTAGATCGTCGAAACGAATGATGAACGTGCTTTTCAGATAACAGAACATCCGCCCGTGAGCTTGCGCATCGCTTTCGCTGAGACTGGTGCCCGTTGTTGAGATGGGAGCATCTTCATCTTGTGGCCAGCGGTCAGCGCTCTTGAACCCGACAACACGTCTGGCGGTTACGAGGAGTCCTGCGGACCCAATGGTTCAAGGCGTGGAAGTGTAAGGTGAAGATCCAGAACATCCTTTGCGCCACACTGGCTTGACGGACATCGTCCACGCCCAATAGAATCGCTTGTGGGATATGTGTGATATCTGATATAGTGTCCAACAAGGCATTCCAGAGGCCATAGAATTCGCAATCCCTATCGAAGAAAACCACTTCTTTGGGGGCGAGCAGCTTCTGACGGGTCCAACCTCTGTTAGACCACTTGTTCCTCTTGAAGCTTGGATCGTCCTCCTATCTACATCTCGCAAAAATGCAAAACATATCCGCGCCTCTTTGCAACAGTTGTACATTGAGATGATGACTTCGTTCTGACGCCATGTCGACGGTACACGCTCTCTGATCGTACAGTGTTCCCACAGTCTTTCACTGACGGAGTGAGTTGCTGCGTTGTTTTCTCCGTCCACCGTGCCACTGCATGTACACAATGTTGAATCGAATGAGGAGAACTAGCACTGCTTGGACCACCACCCTGGCCCTCGCTTCTGTCCACCACACCACCCGCCGCTTCACCCGCTGATGATCGACATGGCTCCATCCAAGGAAGAGAGGCATCACAAGGCCCCGTGGGGTCAGACCATCGTGCATATTGTGACTTTGCTGTACGTAGCTTACAAGCTGAACCGCAAGGTCAACGAGAAAGTCGGGGAGTTGTCTGAGCTCAAATGGAAGACTTGATGGTCGTATACGCGACCGCTTCAACGTACTCTGGAACGCACAGAGACGGGATGACAGGACGAATCTTGCTGAAGAGGAAAGAGAAAATCCGGACTGCTTGGAGAGACCATACGAGGCCATTGATATTCATAAGCTACTTTTGTACACACTGGGTATCGAAACAATACGCTAATCGAATCAACTCTTTGCCCTCCAACGACTCGTGCTCATCGTACACTCTCTTTTCGCGCGCTATTTCCGCGCTTCCTACTGGCACGATTCTTCTTTCCTCTCGCTTTTGGTCTTTGTCGCTCCAGCATTGGCCTTCCTTCGACTCGCTTGCATAAGACTGCATAGCCGCCGTGACTTTGGTAGCCAGGACGTAAAGTAGTCGCTTAGCTGTTAGACTCCAGATAGCGCTTGGCAAGCGTTATGCGGCGCACTTTTGATCTGTCCCTCTGCCTCCCGCATCTAACTTCACGTGTCTTTCTGCGCACCCCACACGATTGACTCCATTAGCGCATACGGCGACGAGTCAAGATCTAATCCCAACAACGGACTCTGGCCAAATGCATTGCCGTCCCCATTCGTAAGCGCGGCATTGATATCGTCCGCGGTAAAGGTGTTCATTGTGGGACTGGCTTGGCTTCCCGACTCGCTCGCCTTGCGATTCACATTCGAAGTGATTCTCAGCAGCCTCTCCAGCGCGGATACGGATCGAGTGATGGGTGTTGCAAGCTCGTTGGGGTCTACGTCTTTGGTGAAATCGCCCAGCACTTGGATGATGTTCTGTAGCAGGCCGCGCGCGCGCTCGTTGCGGTTATGTTCGCCCAGAATACCCAACAACAAGGCACAGCTCAGCGATCGATGGAGAGCGGCCCACGACCGTGTCGCAAAGGGCGTCATGTTCTGCAAACCGAGGAAGGCTTCGACAGTGTTCGTCAAACTGTCAATACACGTCTTCCTTAGCGTCTTGGAGAGGTCGAGACCGGCTGTGGTCGGCGAAATGGCGGGACGGCAGAGTTCGGAGGTGATGTAAGAGATGTGCAGATAGAGCGCCCAATGCTCGAGTTGGTCGCGCATGGAGCGGCAGCGTCGCGAGTCTTTAAGGTAGTCTGCTGCGTCAACCATGATTTCTTGAAGCTCGTTGCGATGCTCTGTGATCCTGATTAGGGCGTCATGTGAGGTTTGCGGCTTTTGCCGCTCGCGGACGATGTCGAGACCGACTTTGCAGAGGCGGTACATGCTTTCGACGTATGTTCGCGTTCCAGGCGCTGTGTGGTTGCTCAGAGGTACGGTGTGGTCGATGGTGGTTGTCGAGGAAGCTCGGTCATACGAGACAGACAGCAGCGAGTCCTGCCATAACAACGCCCACCAGACTTTGCTCCGCAGGATCCTCTGCTGTACAGGTGTTGACGACGGGCACATGCGGTGCAGGCCAAGCGTTTGTGAAAGTCGAACCGTCAGACCCATCAGACTCCATGCAACGCCAGCGTTCATATTGTTCGAGATGACATTTCCGAGGATCAAGAGCGTTTGTATGTTCTCGATGTTCGCGTGAGACAGGAAGTTTGTGAATCGTAAGCACTCAAAACTGCAGCAGATGTAGACCTGTGATGTGAGTTCTCTTTCTCTTCTCGACAAGGTCGAACATTGACATCCTGAGGCTAGGATAGCGAAGACGAGGCCTATCCAGTGGAAGTCCTTGCCATAAATCTGCTGGTCTGTCACCCCAGTCCCACTCTGTGAGCTTGCACGGTTGATAAGGAACAGGAGTAGGTCGGACTCGACGCCTTCGATGTCGGCCACGGCAGGATATACGGCGTGTGCGGTTTCGCGGTAGCAGCGGAAGAAGCTGAGACATTCGGAGTCGCTCGGCAGAGCGTTCGCAAGCTCGGTCGCGCGGGATATGGATCCATGTGGCAGCCCCCAAAGGTCGACGAAGGGATATGTGGCGCTCTCATTGTCCAGGCCAAAGATGGGCAGCATGCTCTTCTTGCCCAGCAGGTCTTGCAAGCCCGGGGCCCATTGCGAGTCCCCTCCTCGCCCCAACTGCATGACCAGTGCGGGCACTGAGCTGGGCCCGATGTGGATGGTCTGGCCGGTGATGTCGTTGCGCGTGTGGATTCCTTGTGTGCGGACGTGGCTCTGCTCGCCGTCGATGGGCGCCGAGGCCGCCAGCGGAGTCGAGGTCGAGGGCGAGAAGCCGTTGATTGGGGGCGCGACTTCCTGGACGCTGCTGATCGAGTTCTTCAGCTCGGTGAGCGACTTCTCGGCCGTCTGTAACTTCGCGCAGATGCGCTCCCAGTCCTGCTGCTGTCAGCCCAGGCGCGTTGTGTTGTACGAGTGACCATGCGCACCTCGCGCGGCAATGTGACAGTCCCGCCGTGGACGTGGACCAGGCCGTTGACGTTGAAGTCATGGCCGTTCTGGCCCAGGCCCATGCTGATCCGCTTCGCAGGCGGATGCGACTCGCTCGGCGGGTGGTAGGTGCATAGCTCGGGATGCTCGCGGACGACGCATGTCTTGCAGGGGACCGTCTGGTCGCACTTGACTTTTCGCTGTCGACACGGGTAGCAGGCCTGGTGAGGGTGTCAGTCCGAATCCGTCGCGGGGCTGCAGCTGCCCTCCAGCTATATCTTCCAATCTTCCAATCTCCCAGCACGCCCGGATTCCATGGCCCGAAGCGGCAAAACTGGTGGGTTCTCCTCTGTCCAGCTCTTATTTGCCTTGCATCTCACCCGATCCACGACGGGCGCGCGTGACTGCGTACCTTGTATTCCCGCGCCTTCCGTTTCCTGCGCAGGATTTCGTCGACATCGGCGCGCGGCGGGGTGTCTGTCATGTCCGGCACGAACGACGACGGCGCATGCGACTGCGACTGCGCCTGTGGTGTCTTATTCTCGTCCATTTTTCCCAAAGAGAGTTGGAGATGGTCACCTCGCGACGGGAATCCACCCGGGCCTAACGTAGGCGTAGATCACGCCGCTAGTCGCGAAGCTTGGCCGTTGACGCCAACGCTGATCGAGAATCGAGTCTTCTGCACCTGCACAGAACGTCGACGAGTTGTTCGATGCTTGCAGGCCATCGAACATCGCTCTGTATCCAGGTCGTGAACAGACGCCAACACGTTGGCTTGAAAGACACTCCGCTGCAGCTACAAGAGTTGTAAGGCTGACGATGCTCGTGCGCTGCGGCAATAACGGCCATCGAGCCACGAGGCCGGCCAGCGAGTAGATTTCACCGACCCATCAGCGAGCCAGCACAGAACCATCACCGGTCCCTAGCAGCGAGGCCTCAGCAGCAAACATCACGCAGCCACTGCACCAGACACGCTCTTCACAACAATGTCTCGGTCCCGCACACAACATGCCGCATACGGCAACTCTTCAAAAGTGTAGAAAGTGGCACCTAGTAGTGTTACACAAGGCCCGCCGCCAGCGCTGCTAGACTCTCAGTAGACGCACGCCGTCGCCCCGAACCTGCCGCATCCAGAAACTTTGACCACGATGCGTGGGAGACGGCTTTAAGACCCTGGGCGGCCCTGCATGAAAATTGCAGGGCTTGTTTGTTAGCTTCTGTTGTCTGACCGACACTTGCACAGGATACTATCAGGGAAGCTGGGACAAGATTGTAGTATGAGGATTGGTGATTACATGTAAACTTCCATGCCTATAGGTATCGAACGCCGAAAATATCCACAATGCCCAGCGCACACTGGCGCTTCTTCAGTTCTTCAATGCCCTCTCCCGCATTATGTCGCTACTCGTATAAATCTAAGCAGCCTGCTTCTCGCCCGTATTCTCCTCGTCCTCACTATACGCATAATGCGAACGGGCACGGATCTTGGCGCCATAGAAGAAAAACACGAACGGAATCGCACAACAAGCCAGTCCAATAAACGCCAGCAGCGTACTCGCCCACTGGTCGCCCAAGCGGTCGTACATCTGATTCGTAAACAGCACGACCGCCGCACCCCAGAAACTGCGAATGAATGTCTTCGCAGCCAGTGCGGAAGCCGCCTGGTGCTGGTACGAGTCCACGAGGTAGTTGTTCGCCGAATTGTACAAGAAAATGAAGCCGAATCCGACAGGGAAGCCGCCGAACGCTGGGCCCGCCCAGTGCAGATCCGGAAAGGACGTCCAGGCGAAGATGAACAGGCCGATGGGGATGAACCAGCAGCTCATCATCATGGGGTAGAGCCTTGCTTCGGCGGGCGGCTTGCCGTCATGCTTGTTGACGAGCTTCATGTAGTGCTTGTTGACGAGGGGAGCACAGGCAGCGCTGCACAGAACGCCGACGATCAGGGGAATGAACATCAGGCCTGTTGAGCTAGCGGAGTAGCCTTTGCCCTTTTGGTAAACGATTGGGTATGCGACGAAGAACATGTACAGCAGGCCGTAGAGTACAGACATGTACAGGGAGATGAAGAAGACGATGAGCTCGCGGAAGAGGAGCTGGAAGGGTCGGATAAGGAAGAGGGTGAGGCGCTGGCTGAAGGGGCGTGTGTCGATATCCTGTTCCGTAACGTATTTGTCGTCACCAGTCTCCTTGCGCATCTTCTTGGCCCGCCTGGCGAGCAGTGTGGGAGTGTAAGTCTCAGGGACGGTGAAGGTGATAAGGATCCAGACGACGGCGGAGAGAATGAGCTGAATCCAGTACAGCCATCGCCAGCCCTTAGCATCGCCGAGGAACCCGCCAACAAGAGGACCGACACCAGGACCGATGAATGGAGCAGCGGAGAACGCTGCCATGGGCACACCTCGCTCTTCATTCTTCCAGAGATCGGCCAATGTGCCACCAACCAGAGACATAGGTGCAGAGAAGGAGACACCAGCGATGAAACGGGTGACCAGGAGGGTTGCAATGTTTGGTGCGAGAGCTCCAGGGATGGTAAACACAACAGCGAAGAATAGTGTGACACCGTAGATCGGACGACGGCCCCAGATCTCAGAGAAAGGAGCGAAGGCCATGGGACTACATAAGGGTTAGTAGCATTCACGCCAGATTGTGAAAGAGACCGACTTACCCAACACCGAAACCAATAACGAACAAAGTGATCGTAAGAAGAGAGACTTCCTCACTGACATTAAAGGTCTCGGAAACACCCTCAAGGTCGGCAGTAATGACGGCAGAGTTGAAAGCAACGACGAAGCAAGTCACAGCAACACACATTGTGCACCACCACTTGTAAGCCTTCGACCAGTTCTTCGGGTTCTCTGGGTCATCCACCTTCCAGGTGACCAGCTCGTATCGCTCAATCTTGCCCGTCTTGTTGGTGTGGGTTCTTGAGATCTGACCATCGATGGTCTCTTGTGTGTATTCTTCCAAGTTGGCATCATTGCTGAGCGTTCGGATGGGAAGGTTGACTACGTCTGCTCCATCATGTGTTGGTTCGCGTGTAAGTCGTCGGGACTTCTCATGCTCTACGGCGGTGTGTCCTGAAGCACTGGAGTCTGTTGACGCTCGTGCGAGATTGGAGGGCGAGGCAAAATCCCTTGTCATGGGTTGTATGATTCCTTCGGTAGCCATGGTAGGCTAATATTGGTAACGGCCGTCACTCAAGTTTTGAGCTTTGAAGATGTCAAAGGAGTCGTCGACGGAGGCTTCTTAAGCCAAGTACACTTCAAAGATGTAATAGTGACAGGTCCGAGGAGTGTCTGCAGGTGCACGTTTGAGGGTGATCTGCGACAGGGGCAGGGTGAGTTTGACGGAAGAGTGATGAATTGCTGATTGCGCCCAAAGGCTGAAGACCGGCTGTGATCTGCATGATGGGCGAGGGGCCTTCATATCTTATACAGAGTGCGACCAGTCAAGGTTTGCAAGGACCACGATCAGAGAACAGAGATCGAGTACTCTTGACGGAGTTCGCTCGGGCTCAGAATCACCTTGAGAGTCGAATGTTTTGCTGATGGAAGCTTGCCGCCGCTAAGGCCGCGTTAGGGATGGCGCAGCTTCCTCTATCGGCGAACACTCGGGCGGCGATCTCGTGAGAGTATGATTTTCAGAATTCTCAAACAGTCGTGGGTTCTTTCGATATTCGACCCACTGTTCTCGTGTGTTTTCGAATAAAACGACGCAGGGACCGACTTTCTCGCCTGACGGACTTCTTCCCCGTTGGATTCTCAAAGACCGGAGTGACGTCAAGATGCCGAATACCTGAGATAGGGGTGCCGCAGGAGATTGTTATCTTGAGGCTGGTCCGCAATTACTGTATGGAAGAGGAAGTGAATGTCGTTGATGCATGTGCGCCAAGAGACCTGTGATTGAGACTAGTACACAATACAGTTGTCTGAACAACTCAGCTTCTCAGAGCTTAGTTAAACTCTGACCTTGATGGATCTTACCATTCGCTTCTTCACATGCATGGAGCATCGATGATTGCGCTTCGGTCACGTACACGCGCTGAGGTTGCACGCGTAACTAGTCGCCGCGAACGGGCAAGAGTCGTAAAGTGGACCGCCACGTGCAGCCGGAACTCGAATTGAGGAACCTCGAGGTGATCGTGACCTGAGAACAGGCGCCGACGCGTGGTGGATCGGCAGAAGCTCGTGAATCGTGTTTGTGGTCTAGAGCCCTACATGGCTCGAGCTCAGCCGGTCACTGGTGAAGAAGAACGGTCGGTCAGACTGTTGCAGTTGCATGCCCTGGGTAGGCTTGCTTTCCTGTCTCAGGTGGCTCTGCTGACAGTTGCAGTATTCGAGAGCAGCACAAGGGTGTGGCTGCACTACTCAGATCTCTTCGAGACGTCTTCATGTGGGCTTCGGTGAGCAGGCGCAAGCTGTGGCTCATCGAAACCTACGTCTTTACTAACCTGTTCATACCGACCAACTGTGATATAGACATGATTGCGAGCAAGCAAGAAGCACTGCGTGAAGGTCTCGCTGGTTCGAGCGGAATCGGTTTCCAGGAACGGAAATCCTGCACATTTTGCCGCGGGAGAACACAGGACTGTTATCAGATTGTCGCATCGATAGCTTCATTGTAGCACCGCAGCCATGCGGGTCTATGCGGGCACGTAGCCGGGGTCAGAGTCTCAGTTTGCGGCCCCGAGCATCTCCTGCTCACATCGACCATGCAGCTGGGTACAGCTTTGGTAGGGCTGTGTACGGTGTACACAGACGCTTGGGCTTATGTGGCTGTAGCCAGAGTGAACGTAGAGAAGTTGTCTTGCATTTGCCGCTATCTGGAGAGAGGCATCGGGTTTTCAGGGACGGTTGGCGGCTGACAATTTTGAAGATGATTGCCACAATTGCGCCTCGAGTGATTATCTATCCAGATCCATATGGTATGAACACGAAGGCGAAGGGTCGGTCGAACAGATTCACGAGCGAGTGAGCTCATCTGACAATGGTGATACGAACTGCGGACGTTCGCACAAGGACTTTCTTGGTGATGCTTGTTGTCGAAGAAGACTGAGCAGATGGCATAGCCAATATCTATGTATGGAGATCTGGCACTAAAGGAAAGCGCCTGCCGAAGTGGGAGGCACGTTCCTTCCGTTTGGCTGGCCCGCTGTCGCTGCCGTTCGGTTCAGAGTGGACCCTCCCCACTTCGGAACCTATCAAGCAATCACGACCAACAAGGTGCCCAGAAGCAGACGCGCTTTGCAGAGCACAATTGTTTGCGCCTTCGTGCTCAAGCATACACCATTGTGCTGCTTCCTGGTGACACACTCCAGATCAGAAGCTCATCAAGACCGCCGTCCTCCAAGGCTGACACCACATCTCCCGATCAGCCTGCACTCTCGTCCCTCGCCATCAACAGCCCACCCAGACCTTCGGGACACCATCGAGCCCTCGGTGTTCACTTCCCGCCCGCTATTGGCCGGAAGGCTGCTGTGCCGTGGGAGGCTTGCTCTATCGAGGCCCCATCCGGCGTCATCAACAGAAGGCAGAAGAAGCAGGCAATCTGCGCCCTCTGCAGCTGCACTGTGCATTCAGCGTGCGCTACTGGCCCCCGTTTCAGCTGGCAGGACGCGGTCAAGACCAGGACCGGCTTTGAGGAATTTCTGCTGAGGCATGTCACGGTAGCAGATTCTATTAATCCGCTGGAGCCGTGTTCGAGATGGGTAAGTGCTAAGAGCCCCTCGCCCGTAACTTCCCCTCCTTCTTGCACCATCACAGTGCTCTTTCTAAATCATCTTGACACCTTTCCTGCTGACCTTTACCCCTCCAGACGACAACTACCGACCCAGTGAAACTGTGAGTACAGCATGCTTCTTTACCCTCTTATCTCCGCTACCCCAGGCACGAGTGTGGCGTGAGCGAATACCTGAGATTTCGGGATTATCGAGGCAGGTCTGAGCCACGGTGAAAGCCTTGGGTCGACTACACTTTCGATTGTTGCGAGCTTTCTCTTTCCATGGTTCGCTTTCGTGGGGAGGCTGGCACGTGACATCGGCACCTGCCGCGCTGGTCACTCGAGAGCTCCGACCAACCGTGGCTCACTCACCTCGCGACCTCACCCACCCAGCCTCATCGAACGCGCGCAACCCCCATCCTGTCGCCGTTCTCCTCTTTCCCATTCGTCACATCGCAAATTGTTAAGCGTTTCAATCATGTCATATGAAACTGACAATTACGACCAGCGCGACCGCTCTCCTCGTAGACGATCTCGCTCGCCGCGCCGCTCCAGACGATCATACTCGCCTCGCAGCCGCTCACGCAGTAGAGACGACTATCGTCGCAGTGAACGTCGTTCGCGATCTCCGACAGGCGGTGCACAGGGTTCAGGAAGCTATCAGTCATACGGAGCTAGCCGCGGAGGAGCGCCTCGTTCGACCGAAAACAAGGACAACATGATGCAAAGCATTCGCGACTCGTCCCAGCAGGATCGCCGCGTCTACGTCGGCAATCTGTCATACGATGTCAAATGGCATCACCTGAAGGATTTCATGCGACAAGGTATGGATGCCTGGTAATCAGAAAGAGATCGCGTGCTAATGCGCGCGCAGCTGGCGAGGTCCTCTTCGCCGACGTCTTATTGCTACCGAACGGAATGTCAAAGGTAATAACTTGATGGCTGGTTTTGATCGTGAGAAGGATGGAGGTTGACTGGCTTTTGCTTGGGTGTAGGGCTGTGGCATCGTGGAATATGCAACTCGGGAGCAGGCACAGAATGCCGTTGCGACGCTCAGCAACCAGAACCTTATGGGACGCCTCGTATACGTTCGCGAAGATCGAGAGGCCGAGCCTCGTTTCACCAATCCCGGTTCCTCGCGCGGTGGGTTTGATGGCGGCATGGGCCGCGGCGGATTCCAGGGTGGTTTCGGTGGCCCACCAGGAGGCGCTCCGGGTGCTGGCGGCAGGCAGGTCTACGTTGCCAACGTTTGTACCCCACATATCACTGTTGATGAATACTGGACATTTGACTAACAAGATGAACAGCTGCCTTACAACGTTGGCTGGCAAGATCTAAAGGATCTCTTCCGTCAGGCTGCTCACACTGGATCTGTCCTTCGAGCTGACGTTCACATCGCGCCCGACGGTCGACCAAAGGGCTCTGGTATCGTTGCATTCGAGACCGTAGATGATGCCAGAAACGCTATCACTCAATTCAACGGCTACGAATGGCAGGGTCGCAACCTTGAGGTTCGCGAAGACCGATTCGCTGGTAACACTGGCTTCGGTGGTCGCGGCGGATTCGGAGGTCGTGGGGGCTTCGGTGGAGGCTTCGGTGCTCGCGGAGGCTTTGGCGGCCGTGGCGGCTTCGGTGGAGGCGGCTTCGGAGGTCGTGGTGGCTTCGGTGGAGGCTTCGGTGGACCACCTGGAGGTCCTGGCTTCGATCCCAATGGTCCTTCAAACCCTCCCAACCCCTTCACCGACTTCGCTGCTTCTGGTGGTGAGCCCAGCAACCTGATCTATGTCCGCAACCTGCCCTGGTCCACCAGCAACGAGGACTTGGTCGAGCTGTTCACCACGATTGGCAAGGTCTCCCGCGCTGAGATCCAGTACGAACCCAACGGTCGCTCTCGTGGAACCGGTGTCGTTGAATTCGAGCAGCAGCCGGATGCTGAGACAGCTATTGGTATGTGAGATTTCTCGTTTACTTGCAAGCAGATACTAACCTCTCCACAGCCAAGTTCACAGGTTACCAGTACGGTGGCAGACCTCTCGGTCTGTCGTACGTCAAGTACACGAATCAGAACAATGGCGACGTTATGGAGGGCACCGAGCACACCGGTGGCCTGACACAGGACCAGATCATGTAAAGCTGCTTTCAAGTGCGGTGTGTGGGTTTGTTCAAGCAATGGCGACGGAGTATGTTTGCCCGCTTATTTGCGGACTTCTTCATGTTAGGGGACATCTTTCACACTTATACTGCGCATCTCCATGAGACTGCTACTGGGAGAGAAACATCTACGCTCTCATGACGAATCATCTGGCGGATGACAAAATTTCCTACTGTATTCTAAAATGCGAACTATTGAGTAGGTCGGATATGAACCGCATTCCTCTACAATCAACAATATGATCTTGACGTCGCTGACCTTACGCATGTCATGTTCCCTACTGCTGCAAGATGCGCATCATCCATTCATAGACAGCCCATTGCACAGCATTGACAATGAAGGCTCGCACGCTGCATATGCCCAGACCTCTAAAGAAGACGCCGGCCCCTTCAGTCTGATATGCATGTCTGGCGATCTGTATGGCGCCCATATGTGTCCTTCGCCCCTCGGCGTGAAGCAGTGTCTGCTGCTCACCACCATGCACAGGCTCTGGTTGCAGGACTTGTGTCTGCACTCTCGTCTTGATCACATCTAGCGGGAAGATAGACGTCCACGTCACTATTCCAGCGAGACCTCCACACATCAGCACCTTAAACGCTGTCTCGCTATCCGTGTCGTCCGGTGAGCTCCACGTCTGCTTGCACCATTCATACGACCAGAAACTACACTCGTCAGCCAACGCCCCTCCACACCACACCGCAGATCTTACTAAAACCCATATCCAACCGCGTCGCGTACACTCGTTATCCCGCCCCCATAGTATAATCCCCTCACACCGTCTTTCATCCAGATCTGCCGCACAATCGACCAGCTTGTCGCTTGCCTGTCAGTCGATACTTGGGCGCGACACTTGATGAGCTCCGTGGGCGCCGAGACAACGAAGGATGCGAGGCCACCTGTTGCGCCGGCGAGGAAGACTTTCGCAAAAGAGTTTGGGTTCGCAGGAGAATCGCCAAGAAGCGTGAGCGTACGGTTGTATGTCATGAAGAGGAGTGCGTTCAATGCGCCGTAGCCGAGGATTGGTGCTGTCGCGCCTACACTTCTCAAGCAACGAGATTAGCTTCTGTTCTCCTTCCAGGCCTTAGGGTAATATGGTGAGCGTAGTGTACCTCTGACCAACGTCCCGGCATTCTCAAATTGCCCCTTGAAGCCGCGGTCAGCTATCGTTGTCGACGTTCCGGTCGAGACATCATGTGCGGGCCCGGCTTGGAGTCGCGTCTTGATGAGGTCGAGCGGGTTGCCGATTATGATGCCCACGGCGCCGGAGACGTAGCCGGCCCAGAAGTCGGTGGACATTATCGCAATGGCATGGGGAATTTGGAGGAACTCATGAACCTGTGGAGGGGTACTTCGGGCGATGTTGGAATGTGGGGCGCGGCTATGGCCGAGGCAAGATGCTCGTGGTGATAGTTGCTGGGGCGATCGAGGAGTGGATACGAAGAAGACATTGTTTTGATCAAGAAATGAGGAGTTAGTGTGCGAGGAATCAATTAATTGAGGGATTTGGTATGCCCGGGAAGCAATCTGACCGATGCTTGGGGGGTGCAGCGTGCAGCCTTGGTTTTATGTGCACCACTACGCAGACATGACCTGTAGTGGTATGCGATTTTGGCTATCTGAGGCTCGTAGCGGACATCGATGCGCTCAAATGTGGGCTCAAAGTGATCAATGATTCACTTAAACAACATGTTGCTCGACAGCTTCAGACGTCTGCGGTGAACGATGACGCCCGATTCGCTGGTATCACCGCTGGCTTCGTCGACGTCAGGGTCCATGGAAACAGCGCGCTATCTCTCACCAGATCGATGACGCTGAATCTGGGATTGGGCTTGCCGGTGCTGTCCGCTTCGAGAGCTGTCAAGCTGTCGAAAGCTGTCATCGCCCAGACGGAGGTTGGGTCGCAAAGTGGCGATCCAGATGATTCACCGTCTCAGTGCACTGACCGCTGAGGCTGAGGCCTGAGTCCACGACGATCTCCCCCGCCGCCACCGCAGCTTTACCTACCAAACACACCTGCAACATCCACTCCTCCTACATTCTTTGTTTCTTCTCTCACATTACCTTTCAGCAGTACACATGTCTGTCTGAGACTAGCAACCCCCAAGCATTGTCACGTTGATTCGATCATGCGCGTGCAATACACACTACTGTTTCGAGACAAGTTACACGGTACGTTTGCGCTTGCACCGCTCCTGCCTGGGACATCGACCGCAGCATCGTGAGAGCCTTTTATAGGCTACTTTTGCCCCGGTTTCTGGCTGCTCTGAAAGCCCCCGCATGTTCATCGCCGTGCTGCGTTCGCCACCTTCACGGCTCACTGAGCTAACAGCTCCCAGTACTATTCGCACTCTAGCCCACGGCTTCCTAATACACAACCACTCCGATTATATTTGACCAGTCACAAGCGACTTCCACCTTCCAATGCCTTCACAACCTACTGCTAGAGGCTGGGACTTCGGCTCGGTTTTCGATCTTATCGATTCCTCCGACGTACACGATGTCGGCTCCCCCAAGCTCGAGAACCGCACACCCCTCGTCAGGCCAAGTCTTGCGCCGCCTGATGGCGGGATACGCTTAGGCAGTTTCATGAAGCTGTTCGAAGATCTAGGCATCGCAGATGATGAGCCTCTGCCTCCGCTATCGCTGTCACCCTCAGACCCAGAGTCCTCTGGTATCAGCAATGCTGGAGACGCACTACTACCATCCCCACACTTCGACCAGGACTCGAGCCTGTCTGAGCTTACTGCAGGCACGGACGACACCCAGATTGTATTGACTAAAAAACAACGCAAGCGGGCTCGGCAGCAGGCCGAGAAGGAGCAACAACAGAAGCTAGAAGAAGAGAAGCTTCAAGCACAGAAGCATCAGGCAAAGGGGCCATTCAGGGAGGCTCAGCGCAAGCAGCTACAGAAGCAGATTGAGAGCGTCTTCGGGGCTAGGCATACAACTGCGGCCACCACACCTGTTCTACTACCCGGAACTGCCGACGTTGAGCAGACCCCATCGAAGAAACCCAGGAGTCGCTCTCCCTCTAAGGAGTTGCGCTCTGAGACTCCTACTAAATCGGCCTTGACCGACTCTCCTACCAAAGCACCTCGACCTGCATCTCCCGTGAAGCAGCTTCGAGCCCAGTCACGACCCAATGTTGGAGCTAAGGTCAGACCTGCCACTCCTGTTCCCGTTGTCGAGCCAGCTCCTGTGTCTTCGCTGCAGAAGAAGGAGCCCCAGACACCAGCGCCCATCAAGTCGCAGCGCCCTGCCCTTGAGCAGCGCGTGAGCTCCACGCAGGCTACAACACCACAGACGCAGCCTTCTTTCACTCAACCACAAGCCGCACGATCTGTCACACCTATACCCCTTGAATACGGTTCGAGTCACGGACTTGTACCACGGACTGTTCGTCCTACTACAGTTCCACGATTATCGCAGCCTGCGTTAGCCGCGCAACCTTCAACACCGACGCCAGCACCTACCACCGCTCCTACGCCAGTACGAAACTTTACTACGCCTTACAACGCTCCTGAGTCTATCTCCATCAGACCTTCAGTCGAGCGACACATTCACTTCCACAACAAGCTTCTTAATACCTTCCCTGATGATGCCAAATACATTGTTGCACCTAGGCAGCTGGTCAATGAGAAGACCAAGACGGAGGGTATCCACATCTTTGTTGACGCCTCAAACATCATGATTGGATTCAAGGATATCTTGCGCAAGTACGGTGTACGCCAACACGACATGGCATTTGACAGCCTCGCACTCCTTCTCGAGCGCCGTCGGCCAGTTGCAAAGCGCGTCTTCGCCGGATCCCACCGCGAAGCTAACCCCTTGCCATCGATCAAGAAGCTCGTCGAGACCTCTAAGGCGGTAGGCTACGAAAGTATCCTGCAGGAACAAGTCTTCATCAGCCGCGACGACTCGGAGAAGAAGAAATTCTTCGACGACGTCAAGCGGCTGGGCTGGCACAAGGCGCAACAACTCCGCTCCGGCAGCGGCAGCGACTCTGAGACGGGTCCTGCTGCTCCCAAGACCCCCTCCGCCCCGAGATGGGTGGAGCAGGGCGTCGATGAGATTCTTCATCTGAAGATGTGCCAGAGCATCATTGATACCGATGTGCCCAGCACCATGGTGCTTGCGACAGGTGACGGCAACGTGGCAGAGATGAGCGATGGGTTTTTGGCGCATGTGGAAAGAGCGCTCAAGCGTGGCTGGAAGGTTGAATTGATCAGCTGGAGACAGCAGACCAACGGTGGGTACAGGAACAAGAAGTTCAGGACAAAGTGGGGTGAGCAGTTCAAGATTATTGAGCTGGATGAGTTTGTGGAGGATTTGATCGATACTGCCTAGTCGCAGTTCTTGTCAATTGGGATATTGTTATCTTCAGCGTTTACGAGGCATGGTTGGCGTTTTGTTGTTGTCTGGATGCACCTAGTGTTGGGATGTTCTTGAGCACAGCATGCCTGTCTGGCATCATGATGATGTCTTTACGATAGCGATGGTCTCTAGCACCGTCTCCACGAGTATACTACACTCACATTGTCCATTAATCCAGCATTGCTTTCAGTCACCTTGGCATCTCCATTGCAAGCAACTCACCTGCGGTAGCGCCGATCCGGCCCCTTCCACGGTGAGGCGGCGGCAGACGGGCAATTTGCGAAGACGTGCCGTGCAGGCAGCGGAAGAGCATGCGTTCGCATCAACGCACGGCCCGCATGCAAGCCGCAACACCGACACGAGATACGGCGGGTCTCGCCAGCGTATCCCGTCGTGTTCGCATTGCTGGGATGTGAAACGTGAAGACACGGGATGGTCTTGCATGTCGCGTAAACAGGGCTGATTCGCTGTTTTGAGCGCGCCGCGAGGCGTTGTTTGGAACATTGGGGCATCGTCTGGAGCCGAGCGGGCTGCGTTCAAAGCAACCATTGGGGGCTGTTTTGGTGTGCTTGTTGGGACAGGGATACATGTTGTGCGAGATAGTCGTTGAAGCAACTGTTCATTGGTGCAGGGGTTGATGGAAGCATGCAGGACCGTTGTTCAACAAGTTGCATGGATTGTAGCTGTCGTGCATGGACTGAGCTGTGGAGCTGAGCATTTGTTTGAAGCGGGTTTTGCAGGGCTAGGGTTGCGAGGTTGGGAGTCGAGCTGTTGTGGAAGAAAGGAGAAGCCTGCCGTGCCTCAGGCACCAGCCATTGTTACTCCTGTGTAAGATAGTTTTTGCTGGGTGTGCAACTAGGATTCAAGAGCTAGCAGCTGGCCAGAACAATGTTTGCAAAGGTAGAGTCAGGCAGTTCGGGGTTTCAAATTGCGATGTGCAGACTCTGAAGAAGGGGTCGCCTAGACTTGGAGAAGCCGTTGAAAATCTCACGATTGGGGGTGGAGAAGTCATGGTTTCGATATTTCTCTCGTACAGAAACGTGACAAGCACGACGAGTTGGTGCGAGGTGCAAAAGCTACTGCGGGCCGGACGAAAAGCAGCGAGTCACGGCAGCGAAAGTGTTGGGCGAGGGAAATTAACGTGGTAGAGTCGCGCCAAGAGAGCCCGGCAGACTCGCGTTTTGCTGACGGACAAGCAACGGCATGCGGATCGTGCGAGATGCCGAGCGCCTAATCTGACCACACCGCAGACATCCACGGGCGCTGGTGCTTCGCCGCTTGGGCGGTGCGATTGGATGGCAGGGCTTCTCGCAAGGTTGGCGTCGCGCAGAGTGGGTGCTCGGTCAAGAAACGTTTGGGTGCAGGCTGCAAATGTCATTGTGTAGGAACTGCGTGATTGTTTCGTGTGCAGATGGGGCTGGGGCCGTGAGACGTGATTGCTGCGGCGACTGCGAGGCTGATGCTTACACAGCGCAGGACATGGTTGTCGCCAGGCTGTCTCAGCAATCTCGAGTAGACTGCTCGATCAAGGTAGTGCTCTGGAGGCTCAAGACTGGAAACCATGCTGTGGTTGAACGACGCGCAGTGACGTCTTTGCAAGCTAGAAAAAGCTAATGCAGCGCTGCATCACAGGTTTTGCTCGGCGAAAGCCTCTGTCTGAGCGGTCTTGGGACACTTGGGCGCATCCGGAAACATGCAAGACGCGGTGCGACGTCGAAACGTGAGCGCGAGTGCTGTCAGGCCTTGGAGAGACTCCTCGCGTGCGCACTGGAATGCAGCGTGCGCCTGTCAGCGCTGTCTCTGTTGTGGGTTTGTCGAAGGTGCGTTCAAGCATCACCCACACCGACTCGAGCAATCGCAGACAAAGCAATGCATCAGAAGCCGCAGCATCGCGATTCGCGCACGGCGCTCGCACGACGGGCACCCACGCGACGATGCCACTGCGTCAGGGTAGGGATCTAAACGAAATTGCCCAGGTGAGGTTTTGGGCGCCTTACCGCAGTCCGCTTAGTGCGCAGCTCCCCGGCGCCATAAGCCCTGCCTCAGCATCCGCCAGCTTCCACGGCCTCTAATAGCTGGCACTTCCCAACCGCCGCCGCTTCCCAGGCCTGCTGGTTCTCTCGACGCTGACCTCTGCCCTCTTGCACCCGCGCCCTCGACCCTCCGCCGCCCCGCCAGAGCCCAGCATCCCTCGGTCGTGTGCTGCCTCGCCGCTGCCTGCGCAAGACCCGTCCCAAACACTGCGCCTCCCGCCGACCAGACCGCCAAATATTTCTTCGCCGGCCCACATCTTGCTACCACCACAACACTCGCCAGCATGCTCTCGCCCACCAAGGTCGCCGGCCTCTCTGCCTACATCCCTCACCGCGTGCGCAGGAAGTGGAGGGCCACCAAGTCGCGCATTCACAGCCGCCAGTCGGTGACGTCGTCGATCGCCTCCCTCGAGACCTCGTGGTCGCCGTCAGACACAATTAAGGCCCTGCGCACGCATCCCTGGAGCATATACGACGCGCAGTACCTGTTCCTGGCCATCATCGCCATCTTCTCGCTGTCCGTCAGCGAGGCACCCGGCCCCTTTGCGAAGACATTTGCCGCGACTGCGCTCCTGTGCGGTGTTCTGATACCTGCCACACGCCAGTTCCTGCTCCCATTGCTCCCCACATTAACATGGCTGTTTCTATTCAATAGCTGCAAGTAAGTCATCTTCCCTGCTTGCTTGTCGTCTCGTCTTGGTTCGCTTGGCAAATTTGAGGACGGATCGGCCGGCAACGCTACCACTCGAGATTCTGGATGCTAACAGCTCACTTCAGATATGTTTCGCCCGAATACCGCCCTGCCATCTGGGTCCGCGTTCTCCCCGCCCTTGAGAACATCCTCTACGGCGCCAACCTCAGCAACATCATCTCTGCCCACCAGCACACCGTGCTCGATGTGCTCGCGTGGTTCCCCTACGGACTTGTCCACTACGTGTCCCCGGTTATTGTCTGTGGATGCATGTTCATTTGGGGCCCTCCCGGCACACTGCCCACCTTTGCCCGGGCGTTTGGCTACATGAACATTACAGCCGTCCTGATCCAGATGGTCTTCCCTTGCTCTCCACCGTGGTACGAGAACACCTACGGGTTGGCACCGGCCAATTACTCTATCCACGGCGATGCCGCTGGTCTGAAGGCTATGGATAGAATCCTTGGTTTTGACATGTACACCTCCGCATTCCAGGCTTCCCCTGTCGTCTTTGGTGCTTTCCCCTCGCTGCACTCGGGATGGGCGACTCTGGAGACACTCTTCATGGGTCATGTCTTCCCTAAGCTTTTCCCCGTCTACGTCTTTTACACCATGTGGCTATGGTGGTCCACCATGTATCTTCAGCACCACTACGCCGTTGATCTGGTTGCTGGCAGTCTTCGTAAGTCTTTTTCATACTGAACCTTCTGCAAAGATTGTACTAACAGCTCCCAGTTGCCGGTATCTGCTACTTCTTCGGCCGCGCCAACTTCCTGCCGCGCATCCAGCCCGACAAGGAGTTCCGCTGGGACTACGACTATGTCGAGATCGGCGATCCACAGGACGGTGCCAGCTACAGCATGCTGGACATCTACGAGGAGTTTCAGCCTCAATCCGACTCTGATGACTGGGCCAGCGGCTCTTCCTCGTCCTACTCGACTGGTGGCCGTAGCCCCATGGGCGCACGCTCTCCTACGGACGATTCTCAGAGCCTTTGGGACGGCGATACCGTTGCCTCTGACACCGAGCCGTCGAAGCACTGAGCACATTAACGTCACCACCTCACCCGCCCTCCTACAACAACACATTCCTACGACCGCTTGTCACGTCCTCCCAGTGACGGTCTTCATGATTCATGCATAACAACGGAGTTTTGTTTTTGCTAGCATTTCAGCGACCACATCGATTGAACCACGTAGCATAGACCTCGGGAACATACGACCCGCATCTGCGCCCGCCAGCGCGCAGACTGCATGTATTGCACGCTTTGCATCTGGACAGCCCCACAGCAACACTTTTCTTCGCTGTGGATGATCCTTGGCTCTGGAACAGCCTAGTTTTAGTAACATTTTTAGTCTCCCAATGGTGGGGGAATGGACGATACCCAAGTCGGTCGCTATCGATATAGAGTATGAGCGGGAGGCTTTGTACTTGTACACATTCGCTTCGGCTCCAGTCGCCGAGTTCAGATTCTTTGCGCGACTGGGCTGTTAGGGGCTTGATGAAGATGATGATGGGATATATGGTGCATGTCAGAGGAGAGAAGAAGACTTGCGAAGGACGCTAGATCAGAAGGGCCTTCCTTGAAGGGTCTGGTCGAGGTCCTGGCGCGGTAATCACTATTACTTAATGCTTAATGGATGACATGAACATACCTCAATCGGTACGACCTATCGTCTTTCACTCTTTGCCTGCGAAACGCATAGTCTGGAATGCACCCTGTCTTCGAAGAACCTGCTTCCCCTAGATTTTCTGTGGGCATACTGACGTATGTTCAGGCTGATGCCTACTCTCTCGTTGCAGACCAAACCAGATACAAGCTACAGATTTTCAGAAAAACAGAAGGTAGTCTATATTAATTTATAGTTTGTCTGAGTGCAGGTAAACCTTCTGCTAGATACACAGATTTTGGTTATTATATCTAATTTCTCTGTGACATGAGAGACACTTAACACTTGCTGATACGCTCTCAGCAGCAGCTGTTCCACCGTCCAATGAGTTTCCTATAGTCACCAGAGGGCTTCTGAGTTTGCGAGATGCCCGCAGATGACTCTTCACTACATCCCCTAGTTTGAGGATTAGCTCACCAACAGCCTACTTTTCTAGGTACTTGACAGGCTATATCCGTGTGTGATAGGCATACGTTCGGGTAAAAGTACTCCACTGAGTAGTGCAAACTCAACCGGACATCGCCGCCCACGATAAACACAACTCAAGACGATTCGTGTGCCAAGGTAACCAGATTTCGGTACTGCCGGTCGCGTGAAAGTTTCAGTAAGAGCAAGATAGCGAAGGATTTGTTGTGAGGATCAGAGGCATGCTAGTTGCAGTCAACGTTGTTTTGGCAGGCGCCGATGACATGTTGGTAAATTTCTGGCCAAAACGTTGCAATCATGGGGCGACTCTTCGCTCCTACATAGAGCCATCTAGACGCGCGCGAGCTGATAGGTTCCATGATGCTTGCATTTGCGTGGAGATCGATATCATCAACAAGAACGGTTGCACGTGAGGACATGGACAGCTCTTGTATGACCCAGATATGACCAAATCCAACAATTCCGCGAAACTTTCAATCTTTGTCAAACAGCTGGATTTCCCTTATCGAGACGTATGGTCATTTCATCTAGAGACCTGTGTCTCGAAAACATGTCTGTCTTCATGGCGGCATCAGGGCCCAGGCATACCACGACTCTCGTGCAGTCTTCAGAGATCTGTCACACCTTGCTAACTCGTTGCTCTCGCTCTTCGGCATTATCCGAATTGATGCAACCCGCTACCCAGAGTGTACGTACTCCACACTAGGGTCCACAAAGCGTGTTATCTCGTGACAGTTCTCTGTTTGGAGAAGAGGATCCCTGTGGGGTCCGATGTAAATGGCTCGAATGATGTACTGTGATCATCTTCTCTGCCCCACATGTAAGAGACCATTTCGTACTCTTGATTGTAGATTTTCAGCGTGATATGAAAACCGGCTGATCGTCCCCAGGAAGAGGAGTAAAGCACATCAGGCGAATTCGTTAGCCATATGTTCATCCAGGGCTTGTCTGCCCTGAGGTTTTGCGCCTTCTATCCAACGTACTCAAGCCTGTGTTCGACTCGTACATGATTTTGGATAGTCAGTACAGGTCCATACCACCCTTTGACTGAGTGGGAGGCAGTGTGCTTGGGAATAGCTTCGAGCTTGCGTTATAATGAGTTCGTCGACCGAAGGACAAGAGCAGCCACATGCCCCGCAGCGAATGATCTTCTTCACTGTCAACAACGACGTCCGGTGGCCCGCATGCTTCTCGATGCCAGCGAGCCATTCCGTCAGGATAGAACGCTGTTTTGGTATGTCCGATCCAGATAGACGGGAACAATGGTGCCGGCTTCGATCGTCCACATTCTGCTACTTGACGGTTTCTGATGTCATAATGGACTCCAATGCTGTCGCTGCCGAATTGTGTGATGCTGGTGTCGAAGATGCCGTCATGTTTAAGCGTGGACTGCTAAGGTGGGTAGTGGAAGAGTTGCCTCGGTTCCGATCTTGACATTCCAAGGTTGTGTTACCTCACAGCAGTTCTTTATCACGTACGAGCCCTTTCCGGTGAGCTATCTTGTCGCTTTGCCAAGTCGTGAAGTATGTGCCTTGAATTTCGTGTCACAGGCAGCTTTGGTCTGAGCTCTCCCTACCGAGCCGTGAGTGGTGTGCCTGAAGAATCCGCAGCAAACACTTTCCACCTGCAGTAGTTCACACGTCATGTCAACGCTGGCGCCACGTCTAATTTAGCCGCACCAGACTTCGCGTTAGCACTTGGAACTTGCTGCCCCTATCAATGCTTCGAATTGTTTGCGCCAAAATGTGGCTCAGCATTAAGACGGAGCACCTGCTGAGCAGCCATTAACCGGCGTAACCGGCAGCCTCGTATTTGTAGATCCTCCAACGGCAATGACGACTGTGGTTGGGCAGGCTCGCGAATACGAGGTTGAATGATCGCACCAGAGTCCGTGCCATGCAATCAGTTTTGAAACCACGCGTCGTTGGATCGTTCATGGTTAGGGGCCTCGGTGGTCTGCCGCCCCACGGCAATCTCAGGCTGTTGCTGAGGCTTCCACTTCCTCGATTCTTCAACTCCATCTGCGTCTACCGCTGTTGTCCGCAGCAGTCCCTCGTTCACCATCCTTTCTTTATGTAATGAAATAATATACGAGTCTCTAGCAGATCACAGGGCGATACTATGAGACTCGTTGCACAATGGCTTCCCCTTATACTGTGTTCCTGGGTTGGTAGGGTGGAGGCTGCCGGTTCGTCTGCTCCTGCAACACTCGATTGTGCCAGATGCTGACATCATACAGACTGCTCAGGCGACCTCGCAGTCAACAGCGCAGACGACATCACTAAGCTCAATCAATGCACAACATTCACTGGAAACATCTCGCTTGCAGCGAAGGGTATCGAGGACATCACGCTCAACGGCCTCAAGACAGTCACAGGAACGATCAACATCGCCGACTCGGATGCCGTACTATCGATATCGTCTACAACCCTCGAAGCGATCTCGACATTGACATTGAGCAACCTGCCTAAGTTGACGACTCTCACACTGCCCGCCCTTTCCAATTTCTCGAAGCTGGCCTTCAATGGACTCAATTCTTTAAAAGGATGCGAGATCGCGACTGGAGGCTTGAAGCAAGATGTCAGGGAGATCAGCATAATCAACACTGCTTTAGAAAAGATGGACTGGATCAAGTGGCCGGTTGCGACAGCGTTGACGGTCGCTGCTAACATGAAGCTGACCGACTTCACGCTTCCATATGACAAGATCAGCTCCGGAAGCTCATATCAGTTCTCCGTCAACCAAGCCCTGACCAACTTGGACTTTTCGAACTTGTCGGGAATCTATGGAAGTCTGGCGGTCAACGGCAATAATGATTCATCACTGAACTTCGACAAGCTTGAAACAATCGACGGCTACGTAAAACTCAGCGGGGGCTTTACGAACATAACCATGCCGAATTTGCAGGCTATCAATGGAGCGCTCAACGCAGAATCTTACGTGGACATCCTCAGTTTCTGCAATTGGCTCAGTGTTCAACCCCGTCTGTACGGCCACTACGATTGCACAGCCAACAACACAGCAGCCTATGTGTCTCCAGTATCAAAATCCCCATCGAACACAGCTAGTCCATCGCCTTCCTCAACCACTACAGTCGTAGAGGCAGACGACAACATGGAAGGCAAGAAATCCGACCTATCTACTGGCGCGATAATTGGTATTGCTGTTGCGATGGTAGTCCTTATCAGTCTTGTCTTGACAGCTTCAGCACTGCTGTTCTTTCGAAGACGTTCGCGCAATAAGGCACAGCAAGCTGCTGCCGCCGCCGCCGCCGATGTGCCAGACGAGAAGAAGACTCACAGTTCATCGACATTAGGCGAGGAGCTGGATGCATCAGGGATACGGTACGAGCTCGGAGGAGACAACAGAGTACAAGAATTACCTGGGGCAGGACCGAGAGGAGAACTTGATGGACAAAGTCTGCAAGAGCTGGATTGTGAAAAGCCGTACTTCAGAGATCAGAAGCCGGCGCCAGAGAGCCCGATGGGCAGATTTGAGTTACCTTGAGCGAGGACAAAAAGTCGTAAGCATAATGACAAAACTACTTCCTTGTAGCCCGTCGATCACGCTTCGCCCGTAACAGCATTCCAACAACCTTTTTCGCCTCGTGCCCTTCGTCATGATCCAATAATAGAAAAGGGGACATCGCCTACGGTTTGCTCGCTAACATCTAGATATATGCCGCATGTCCGCTGTGCTTTCTTCTGAGACCACGGAGTTCTCGGAACTTGTTGCATGCGCTTGGTTCTCACAGCCTTCGAAGTGAAAGAAGACCTTCGACCCCCGTATTGGCCGCGCCCACGACTCAAGCCTTCACCTGAACCTATATAAATCTTCCTTTCGGTCGTGTGCTTTCTTCCTACACTTCAATCGTTGAATCCACCACTCGTCCAACATCCACATTCACTGCATTATGAAGGTTGTTCTCCTGGCTTCCGCTCTTATGAGCCTCTTCACCACCACTCTCGCCGGTTCTGGAGGCCAGACTTGCAAGGAGGAGGCCCTCAAGTGCGGTGGTGGCAATCCTGGCGGCGCCGTCTTCGTCTGCAGGAAGGGTCGTTGGGAAGTGTTGATCGACTGCGGCGCCAGTGAGTCCTGCATCACCGACCCCGTTCCTACTTGCACCTGGACCAAGGCCTTCGCTGAAGATGCAGTAGGCGTCACGACTGGTTTCGAGATCTCTAGTGAGCTTGTAGCCGCCGACGTCAAGAAGAAGGAAGCAGCAGCCTCGTCTGCTCCCGCCAACGACAAGGTATGTGGTCTTCTTCTTTCAAGATAGGA
Organism: Didymella sp. IMI 355093; assembly: GCA_027946495.1. Taxonomy (NCBI): domain Eukaryota; kingdom Fungi; phylum Ascomycota; class Dothideomycetes; order Pleosporales; family Didymellaceae; genus Didymella; species Didymella sp. IMI 355093. The sequence goes on from JAPEUZ010000003.1 coordinate 713,116, forward strand.
TTTCGAAATGACTTTCTACCTAGAACGACGATGCTGCGAAGGTCCAGACCGCTGATGACAGCCCGTACTACAACATCTGCTCGCCCTGCATCCGCCATAACGACTACTGCAAGGCGACCGTAAGTATCTCCAAAAACATCGTAGCAACGACGCATATTAATTCGGCTCGCAGGAGTGTGACTGGCAGGGTAAGTAATGCGATCAACACTGCAACCGGAGGACTTGCAGTGTCAACATCACCACCGGCGACTGGCGCCAGCCCACTGTTTCGTGCGGTCACTTCTGCAAGTGGCCTTGCTACTGAGCATATCTCACTGATCGACACGGCGCCGCACATCCCCGGAATATTGACCTTGTCTTCCACATGATAGAGTGAATCACTGTAGTAAGGGGCAGAGGTGGAGAGAGCAATGCACACGTGCATAGTGCGTTAAGTAACTTCACAGCTCCACGTATGATGATATCGAGATGGGGTTGTGGGTTCCATGCTTCACTATTCCATCTTCCCAATGAAACCACCCGTGAGATTCTTCTCAATCCGCTTTTTGTCTCTTTGCTGTGACATTACACCGTCTTTTCGATCTATCCCGCCTTTTTGCGGAGCTCGAAACCCCTCGACGTAGTTTCTTCCTTTACCCGCTCCTTCCCACGCTAGTGCGTAGCCTCTTGCAATGTACAGAGGCTGTTCTTTCTTTTAGATATTTACCAAGAACATCACCCTTTCATAATTCGCTCGAATGAATTCATAAACACCATCAATCTCGAACAAAGACAACCATCAATGTTACCATGAAGTATTTCACCACCATCCTAGCTTTTGCCAGTGTCACCGTCCTCGCCAGCCCCACTGCAGAAGGAAAGCCCGACAATGTTACAAGATCTGGTCGCTAACTCGCCCAAGTGCACTCCGTTCAACAAGTTCGGCGGCTCGTCCGTTGGTACCTACGTCAACCTCAACTGTCGTATCTGCATGTTCTTCAGGTAAGTCGTATGCATATGTGAAGGTTGGAAATTCCACTGACGTGGTGTAGGGACAGCGTGTACAAGAACCTGGACCTCTCCTGGTCTGGTCCTAGTTCTCCTTACTTCTCCGCGGCCATATTCAACAGCTACTTCTGCAGCAACTAGTGGAGTTTCCAGCAAACAAAAAGTTGTGCGCTGGAGAGGCTTTCAGTCATCTTGACGTGCATGAATAGGTAGAAACATCAATGCGTGGCTTAGAAACGCTGGAAGCAGCTTGCAGGGAACGACTTGAGGTCAAGCATGGAGATACATAAAGACAGGCAGTGGAGTTGCATTCACATTGCTTTTAAGTAGGTTCTTTCAAATCACATTCAACACTCTGCAGCCTTGTGCATACGTGACTGTCTCGTATACAATGTGACAGATGTTGAGCTTTTATGTTGACAGTCCCCTCCTCCCTTTGTTCTACTTCGTATATCCAGCAAATATAATCAACATGAAGAGCCTCACAGCCATCCTCGCCTTCCTCACCCTCACTGCGACAGCCGTTCCCGCCGCCTCCGGAAGAGCTGGCGTTGAGTGCGGCATGTGCCACCCCGATCCAAATTTCATATACGGAGGATCAACTATGCATTTCAAAAGCAACCCTGGAAAGTGTGACAGTTTTGTCCCAGGTTGGGGCTGGGGTCCAGGTAGGTGCAGCAACGAACACTGCGACCTTTGCATGTTCTTCAAGTAAGTCGAACCTCAAGACGCTGTAGCCAACATTCGCATTGATCGAATGCTAATGCGCGACAGGGATGAACACTGTAGGAATATGGACTTTGTGTATAACAAGAAGGATTCAGGCGAGTTCGAAGGAAGAGGGTACTATAGTTATTCCTGCACAACCAAGTAGTAGCTGTCTATCTAGGTACCAAGGCAGGATGCCAAATCACGAAAGACTCAGAATACTACACAACGAAACAAAGTACTCTTCTATTCACGACATGTGGTGAAAGGAACAATTGCGACGTAGTGACATCAGTGCAATTTCCGCTCTCGCTTCAACTGTATTTCACTCCCACAAACACATGCCTCCTTCTATTCACCGCCGAAAAGTTCAACGCCAACTTTCACTCACTTTTGAAGCACTAGCAAGACCTGCCTCCCTGCAGCACGACAGCATGATGAAGACTCTTACCACTCTCCTCGCCGTCACCAGATTCGCCTTTCTTACGACCGCCGCTCCTTCTCCCGGTCTCGTCCAAGGCAGCTGCGGCGTTTGCGATACCTTCCCCAACGGCGCCATCGGCGGCAGCGCCCAAATTCCTCTGCGCTCTTCCACCGACCACGACAAGGACAGAGCCTACAAGTGCACGACCTTTGACCAGCAGGTGCACCTCAACACTTGCGTCAATCTGCAGTGCGGTCTCTGCATGATCTTCAAGTATGTTCAGTCGAGAACAACGAGTGCGTGCGCTGATTCTTCATAGGAACAATCATTGCCAGGGTGAGGTCCTCTGGTGGGGTGGTCCAGGCCCTGAATTTGGTGGACAGGGCGCTCGCAGTTACTTCTGCATGTAAACAGTCAATGTCATATCAAGACAAGTCGGGAGAGCATTGTTCACGCCGGATCACGAGAGGCGCTGGATAGCCTAGCACATTGCCAATGCTACTTATGAGGAAGACCGATATACATAAGCAGCGGATTAAGAAGCTTCGGAAACACAACAATAACAAATAAGGATACAACTTCGTGCGTTTACTGACCGTGTTGTGGTGAAACCATCTGCTTTCCTTGCCATTCCACAAGCATTGCTCTAAGACATGATCAACAAACCTCGGAAACAAGTCCCATGCCCAAGAAGCAAACGAAAACACTGAAATCAAATGCTACCCGCGGGTAGGTGAGTATACCAGTGGATTTGCGCACTCTTCAAGGTTGGGCAAATGAGGGTGCAGCAGTTGTGTTATTTCACTGGCCTGATGCGGCGAGCGAACGTCTCTCACTCACATAGAACACACGACCCGCGGACTTCACTTTCTCTTACTCTTCCGATACTCAACCTTGTGTTTTTACTCCAATATCACATCAATCCTTGAATTCTCTTGTGACGAACACACAACACCACCACCATGAAGCCCTCCATTCCCGTCTTCTTCCTCACCAGCCTCATCACCATGACCACAGCCACCGGCTTCGCCCGCCACGACGTCGCTTCCACGTTCGATATCCCCGAGAGCTCTCCTCCGGGCAACTACTGCGGCACGTGCATTCTCACAGGCAGCGGTTATGTGCGAGAGTTGCGCACCTCCGAGCCCGCAAACAAGTGCAACACCCCGAACCAAGGTGAGAACTACGGCAGCTGCTCGAACCAGTACTGTGGGCTCTGTGTTTTCTTCAAGTAAGTCTGAGATCGAGGTGTAGGGTAGACAAGTAGGGCTTCAGGCAGGCAGGCAGGCAGGCAGGCAGGCAGGCAGAACTGACATGATGTAGGGACGACAACTGCCAGGGCGACATCACCTACTCCGGTGGTGCAGGCGCGGGGGCTTTCAACGCGAAGGCTGCGAGGTCTTACTACTGTATGTAGATACGCTGCTGAAGGCCGATCGCGTACCGAAGAGGCCTTCTCGATTATATTTGGGGGTAGCAACGAGGTCAACTCTGCACAATGGCGATATACTCGGCAATCTGAGCTTCGACTTTGAGGCACGGCCAGCAATTATTGAATACGGGGCACGGGATGATGGAACATACATGACTGGACATTGATAGTGTGAGTGATTCAATAGGCTATCAATCAAATTGTCTTCCAAGACTAAGGACCAAACATGTAGAAACCACAGCATGTCCGCTGCCGTGTGCTTAGGTCATGTTCTTCAGCAGGTAAGCAAGGCCAGCCCACATCTCCTCGCCACTGGGCTTGATCTGGTTGGCAGGCAGGACAAAACCGTAGTTACCGGTGTCCCGGAGCTCAACAGTCATGGAGTACTTGGTACCCGCATTCTCGAGTGCGTAATCAACACTGTCGCCACTAACTTGGTAGATGGTGTTGCAGATAGGTCCGCCGGTGAAGGTAGTGCCGTGGACAGCCTTGACAGCAGCAATGGCGCCCTTGGTCAAGCTTGCGTAGGAAGCAGAGTTCGGGAGGGTGCCGGTGCAGGTGTAGCCGTAAGGGTACATCCAGAGCTGGGAGTACGAGTGAATGTCCATGTACAGCTGAATACCCTTGCCTGCAGCAAGGCCATCGAGGTGAGCCTTTAACGCTTTAGTCTCAACACCGTCACCGGCGGAGGGGCCCTTGTAGTCCTCGTCACAAGGGGATGTGCTGGCACCCTCAGCTTGGCCCCAAGATTTGTGTGGCCAGTTCCTGTTAATGTCGCGACCGATGCACGATGCTGTTGAGAAAAGTTAACGGATGTCAGCAAACAAAATGTAGATAACGACATACAAGAAGTGACTGTGCTCTGCCTGTTCTTCCTCCATAAACGGTTGCTGTTCTGGGTGAAGTAGAAGCCGTCAGGGTTGACGACGGGGAAGATGTAGAAATCATATTTGTTCTTGAAAGCCGCGGTTGTGGCATCGGTCGATGTCAGCAGCTGATACGCGGCGTACTCGTTGACCATGGTGGTGATCCATTCGCGAGCGTGCACAGTGCTGTGCCAAACGACAGCCTTCTTAGAGCCTTTGCCTCCACTGCCCCAGATATGGATACCTTTGATATCGCGGCCCTCTACTGATTTGCCGGCGGATATCACCTCAGCGTTCGAGGGGTAAGCAGCAGCGAGATCGGTAATCCACTGGTAGTGGTCGGCGAGGGAGTGGTACGAGTTGAACCAGGTCGCGTTGGGAGCAGCCCCCGCTAAAGACATGTTAGCAACGCTCATCCCAGGAGGTCTTGAGCATACTTACCAGCATAGACAGAGAACGTGTTCTCGTCAGAGATCGATGCACCCAAGTTCTCGTGCATGACCTTAGTCTCGAAGTCCTTGGTCGCATCTTCGAACGCAGAGAGCTGCTCAGGCGCAACCGAAACGTCTACGACATCGCCGGAAGATGGTTTGCCCTTCCAGACATCGAGCTGCAGCTTTTTGACTACCTCCTGGAACTTGGCAGTGTTGGAGGGCCCATTGACACGGAAAACCTTCCAGTCATCGTAGCTGACTTTTTGCTTGTTCGAAACCGAAGCGGCGGAAGCAAGGCCCAGAGAGGCGAGTGTAATGCCGAGAAACTTCATGTCAAGAGCGTTCAAGCTGCTTAAGAATGTAGCTGGTGAGGACTGTGATGGCTTTTCCGAGACCTGCTTTATATGAGTTGAAGATCGCACCTACCTTCTCCATCGTGCGCCCAGCTTCACGAGTCGTCTATAGTGCTCTCATCGCACCTGCCATACTCGACTTGAGTACCGCCGGCACCAAGCCTACGCCGGGAAGCTCACAAGCTTGTTGGCTTGGTCTTGCAGAACATTAATATATTGTCCTATGATAAGGCTGAATCTAGAAGGCCATTGCTGCAGGATTGCGGTGATCGACCGGGATGCACAACGGCGTGGCCTGGAGGAGCCCCGGAACAGGCATGAGCTTGAACTAGATAAGATTGATCAAGCCTTGAGGCTTTTTGAGTGGTCACGCGTGGACGTGGTTGTGTTTCGAGTTGCGGTGGTTCGGCGCATGCTGGATTGCTATTGACTGGGAGAGCGCGGGGCTGGAGCCGACCTTCCACATGTGGTTTGGGCGTTACGGTAATGCGCCATCTGGTTAGGGAAGGAAGATTTTGGGATTACAATTGTGACCTGACGATCGACCCGATGATCAAAGGATGCAATGTATCGCGAATCAATGTTGACGAGATGGTTTGTGCAGGAACACAAGACAGAGAATGGGCCCAATGACCTCATGTAGGTGCCTCCTAGCGCGAACGCGTCCGTAACGCGTGAACATCCACCACAATCTCTTCATTGCGGACCACAACCTTTCACTATGCGCAATATCTGCCGTCATTCTAAAACCGTGCCTCCACAAAGTGAGTTTCCACGACTTCATCACCAAGACGAGACCAAGAACACAACGGCTGTAAGGGACCGCGCAGCTAACAATGGCATCAATCAGTTCGAGGGACCTCTTAGCTTGGCTAATCATATAGATGTAAACCTCAACTTTCGCCGCTGGATACAATGGGCTTTCAGCATCCACCTGAGGAGGTTCCATGATAGGCAAAGCTTTGTGCGTGAAGAGAATTGTGCGGGTAAAAACAAAGGGCTCCTGCAGATCGCGGAGTTCTCTTCTGTCTTTGCCTACTCTACGTTCAGCTCCTACATCTTCATGCTGAATCCTCGTGTCTGTGAGATTTTAAGTAAGCCTCGATATCATACTACATTCGATCAAGATGGCCTCACATGCACGCCCTGATATTGTCAATCTCAATGGCCGGACGACCTACCGTAGCCTAGACGCAATCGACCAGAGACATTTTGATGATCTGAACACTGACTTGCACAGAAGGAAGTTCGTTGAGATGGTTCGTCGACTAAGAGCGATAAATGGTATGACATCTAGATCTCTGGACTACACATCACTGACTGGTTCTAGCCCCGGCTTTGAGAAACGGTCAAGCTATTGTGAATGAATGGAGGCGCAGTGGTCGATTTCTCAAGCGCCTGCGCGTTCAACTAGTCGCTGTTCAGGCAATGGCGCCCCTAGTTCAAACTGCACAACCGCCTCCTGTTCAGACAGCACCACCACGCATTCCGCAGGTGGCGCCCTCGCCACTAAGAAGCCCGCTGGCGGAGCTGTCTCCAAGATTTGCCAACAACTATGAAGCACCAGATCGATTGCTGTCTCCAACTCATGGCCAAGTTCACTATGTTCAAGAGCAGTTCAATGCACCGTGGAAGTTTGCTTGTGTAGCTTTTCAAAAAAGGTACGGGGAATGAGGATGTTGTCAACAAATCCATATACAAGTTTGTACGCTCTGATGCGGACAACGTGATTGAAGAGGTACGATGAAATTAGTGACGCATTATATAGTCGCTGACGATGACTAAAGCAACTCGCTGTCAAATGTCTAGAGGTCTCGAACCTTAACCAAGAGGAAGTCACTCGCGAGATCCAACTTAATCGCCTCGTAGCCACGACTCGATGCAGCCACTTGCTCCAATGCAAAGGGACTGGCTCAAGGCGTTTGACTCGTACAGTAAATAGCAAGCAGAGAAGTCAGCCAACAGCCTTCGTCTACCAAGATTTTGCCGATTGTGGCAACCTTGAGAAACTGATCGAAGATCACGAGACGAAGTCGAAGTGGGTTACCTTCCGAGCTCTGCGCCAAACTGCTAACCGTGTTACAGAAAGATCAGCGAGCACTATATATGGTACACCCTGCACGAGCTAACAGAAGCTTTGAGCGCCCTCCATGACGGGGAAGTGCCCAAAGCCCTGCGAACAGCAAGCTCTTTTGCCCAGTACGGCGGATTTTCAGGATCTGACTTCTGAGCCATGGGTGCCAATCCTTCATCTCGATATTAAGAGTGACAACATCATGCTACTGAAAGAGAACAAGGAATACCCATCTTACCCAAAACCGGTACTCGGCGATTTTAACCTCTCTCATGTTAACAACAGCGACTTCCAGAATCGATTGAGTTCTGTGGACGGTCCAAGGTTTGATGGCACAGATGGCTGGCAGCCACCAGTAAGTGTTCCGGCATGCGGCCTGCTTTCTTGCTGACTGTGATCCAGGAACGATTCTTTGAAAATTTGAAGGGCTATGGCGACAGTCGTCGAATCGACCCCAAACACGTGCCTCACCAGTGGCCAGTGAACGAGAAAGCAGATATCTGGGGTCTTGGTAAGATTGCTCACCATATGATCTTTGCGCATAAGCCCGATCTCTATAAGAGAACCTTGGTCACGGAGGCTCGCTGGTCTGAGCTGCAGAGCGACACTCAGGAGAGTTACCTTGACGACTGGGACCCTAAAGGTCTGTCTGACTGCTGCAGCGAGGAGCTATACACTCTTGTTCAGCAAATGCTTCGGCACAACCCCGCACTCCGGCCTGATTTGGATGCACTACGGATATCTGTTTACCGCGGACTTAGAAAGCACGACTTGACGCATGGCAACGAGGTACGGATCAAGCGGAAACGAGATATCGCCGACCATATGCAGATCTTCCCTTCTCTCGAGACGGATGGGCCTGCTAAGTTTGACATAGGGCAGCTATATTCTCCGACACGGAAGCGTCTGAGATTAGACATCGATGATGTCGCCACACGAAATCAGTTCTCACAGCTCATTGCTACATGGAATAACTCGAACTCGAGCCCCAATCAAGCGGCTCAAATTGCTGTGGTAGACGCTCTCGATGCATACCTTGTACGAGGTGAGGGACATGAGCTTGATCAAGCCGAAAAATGGACTGCAAAGCATTTGATCAGCTGTCTACGCAAACGTCTTCATCAAGACTTTGGTAACATATATGTCCTGAAGAATAGCGATATCGTTTATGGACTGATAGATAATGCCATGTCAGTCGAGGGTAAGCTTCGGATATTGGACTATATTGACCATGATTTCTGGACTTCCACATCAAGCAGCTCTCAAGATGCTAGAAGCGCTTTCCGACACGCCGTTGAGTGGGCACGATGGCTACTTCAGCATTGCTTGGTAAACGAGAAGCCTGCAGAACCCAGAGGTGCAACGCTGACGAGCAAATCGGACATCCACCAAGGTATATACGATTGGCTCTTTATCGAACCTTCGGGTGCATGGTACAAGAATTGAGTCGACTCTACTGCAAAATTTGGTCTAGCATGGTAATTATGCATGTTTCTTGAGCTTCAGTTTCGTCATTTCCTTCAGTTTAGTATAATAGAATTCCGGGTATCTCAGAAAGTAACGTCCGAATTGCATTTATATGATCTGCTGATCGTCAAATGAGCCGCGCCCTATGAGATCGGTCTGATGACGTAGTTGGAGTGATGGGACTCGGACCGAATCGAGACTACAAAGCCCTCAGCGACGGTGGATATTTGTGCCACGCACCAACTCACGAAACAACACTTCGTCAGGTCCACTGTAAGTTCAATGAGGAGGTGAGTTGTCGTGGATGCACGGTTGCAGCTCAGCTCCACCTGCGACGGCTGTGCTCCCTGCCATCCATGTCTTGAAACGTCGACAATTGAACTTAATAATTTCCGAACACCAAACATGTATGACAATCAACGCGTAGTTGAGGACGTGCGTGTGGGACAAGCTGTCCTGACCCCATCTTTTGGGAGATGCGGATGAGGAGACAAAAGTCGAGACTGTTGACAGGCTGTATAAGAAGTAAAACGGCTCACTGCAAGCACATCAGCCAGCGCGTCTCAGACCTTCGATCACCTCTAAGTCCGTAATGTTCGCCAAATTTATCATCACCGTACTCGCCCTCGCCCTCGCCGCGACTGCCACGCTTGACCCAGCTACCTCGAACACTAAGGGCAAATACCCCAGCAGTCCCAGTTGCTCAGGTATGACAATTCCGACTCTTCACGACTGAATGTTTGATGCTGATGCTTATGCAGTCGCCAAGACTTCGAAAGCAATCCAGGCGGCCGAATGCAGCCACAACACCCGTGTCTCTGGCACCCAAACCTTCGCAGTCTTCACTCAGGACCACCAGTATGACGGCAACAATGGCTATCCGTATGGCACATGCGAGGCTTACACCTGCGAGCCCGGCACAGCGATGAAGAGCGACGGCGACAAATGGACCTTTTTCTGGAACGACGCTGGTGAGGAATCTGGTGAGGGCGCTGGCTGCATCAAGAGCCCTGATGATGGCACATGCGGCTGCGAGAACTCTGATGGCACCTTCGTGTACGGTGGCAAGGACTGCAAATGAGCGTTGCGGACGAGGCTGGGATGGAGGCAGATCCGGCTATACTGTAAAAAAGTCCCACGACAAGCAAACAATTCTTCTAGACCTAGAATCATCAAAACAACGTCGACTGTGAGTCTGATGACAGATCGAACTTACCCAAGAAGCAGGGTCGTCTCCGGTATGCCGTTGCTCAAGAACATTCATGGATTGCGACTTCCAAGGTTCCAAGCTTCTCACGTGAGATGCTAACTTCTTTCTCGGCAATAGGTTCCAGCTCAACTTTCCTCAGCACCAGGCCGAGCGACAACCCTGTGCTTCGGCTCATCATCTTGTGTAGCCAGCCCCTATCGGTACAAGTCATGCATTCTGCTTGGGCGAAAGTCAGAGGTGCCGCAGCCACAGGAGCACACAGCCAAGTCACCCCAGTGCGCTAGCTACCAAGGTAGGCCTATCGAACACACGAAGAAGGGCGAAGGCTTGTCCCTCTCCGCTTCAAGAACGTCCAACAGTACCGTGCGCACCCTCTCGTCGTACACGCGCTAATGAAGAATCGGCTTGTCAGCGAAGTGGATGTTATCGACTGTACATAAGACTTCATACACTTGGCGCACCGTTCCGAGTTACCGATCTTACCTAATCGAGCGCCTGGTCAAGAGGTATCAAGATGACAAGGCGGAACTCGGAACAGCAGAATCTTCCAACCTTCCTGTAGCGATGAAGATGCCAAAAGTGCCAATGTCTTCCAAGGCAACGTCTTGTGCCTGAGACCACGGGAAGCTGATTTCTACGCTATCGAAAGGTCCGCCGTTCGGAAGCAAGATACGGGAAAGCTTCTGTTATCTCTGGTCCGCCACACAATAGTCATGCGGGGGTGTTTTGGAGGACCGTGAGCTGTGGTATAAGATGCTCCAGGCACGCGAGCTTTGTAAGGAACTGATTCAATCCATACGGCCCTGCTCTGCGTCCAGGCATCATCTTTGCACCTCGTAATATTTCGACAAGACCGTCAATCATGCGAGAGGTCGAGGAAGTCAAGAACGGCAGAGTTGTCCGAGAGATCTCCTCCACGAGCTCGCCTTCCAATCTTTCGTCACAGCCAACTTACGCGGAAGAGACGCGGGAAGAGAAAAAGAACTTATGGCAGAAGTTCAAGACTCCAGGCTCGGTGTTACAAATCATCGCTGCAGCTTTGCTCGCCATTGCCATTGGTTTGATTGTCACCACCCAAGTTGACGACATTCCTGATGCCGCTGTTGCACTGCTTGCTATTCCCGGTCAGCTCTGGTTGCGCGCCCTAAGAGCGGTTGGTAAGTGATCACGATGCCTTGGAGGCATACACTGAGCTAACACGATTAGTACTTCCTATGATTGTAACAGCAATGATCATGGCCGTTCAACGTCTCCGCACTATGGCTCAGGGTGGTGGCCAAGCCGGCAAACTCGCTCGCTGGACTATTGGCTACTACGTCATGACAACTGTCATCGCAGTCGCACACTCCTGTCTTCTTGTCGGTCTTGTCTGGTCGAAACTAATGAATCCAGTCAGCGGCGACCAGCTGCAGGTCGACGAGGCCGACCAAGAGACTATCGATGAGCGCCAGGAATTCGAAATTCACGATGTCGTAGTTGACATGTTCTACTCTCTGGTCCCGAATAATGTCGTAAACGCCATGGCCACCGACAGCCTGCTCGCTGTGCTTGTCACTGCTGTCGTGGCGGGTTACTGCATCAAGCCAGGAAGCGCACTTATCCGCGCTGTCGAAGAGATCGAGCAGATCATCATGAAGATCATTACGTTCCTCATCCACCTCGCGCCTATCGGTGTCTTCTTCCTCATTATGCCCAACCTTTTTCGTCTCAATATCGCGGAGATTGGTCAGAATCTCGGCATATTGATTGGTGCTACACTATGCGGTATGGTTCTGCACCTCTTCATCATCATCCCAGGGATTTTTTTCGCCTTCACACGCAAGAACCCGTACACCTTGTGGATGCGCTGCAGTCCGGCCTGGATCACCGCATGGGGTAAGTGACTTTATCTTGCAACTATGAAGAAACGATGACTAACGAATCTATAGGTACTGCATCGAGCGCTGCGACTCTCCCAGTCACAATCCGCTGCGTTTTGGCTCAAGGCGTCCCGGTGACCGTCACGAAATTTACTGTTCCCCTGGGTTGTTTAATAAACATGGATGGAACAGCTATTTACTTCCCCATCGTCGTAGTCTTCTTGGCTGCCACACAGAACATCACGCTCAACGCTGCCGACTACATCATCGTTGTGCTCCTCTCTACGTTAGCATCCATTGGCACAACACCCATTCCGAGTTCGAGTCTGGTACTTGTCGTCATGATCTGCGGCTCCATCAACGTTCCTGTCACTGGCATGTACGCTGTTGTCGTGGCTATTGATTGGTTCCTGGACCGCTTTCGTACCATGGTCAACATCAGCTGTGACGCACTGGCTGCTGTCGTCGTGACGAAAATCACTGGTATTGTGGACGATCCGGAGGATGAGCTCCACGATGCGCACGCAGATGCCGCTCATGGTGTGAGCGTCGACCCGAATACATTGCGCGAGACGCATGGCGAGGGCAAAGTGTAGACTGTGTACTGGCTCCTAAAGTAGCAAAATGCTAGAACTACGATCTTTATCATTAGATCGTATCTTCCATCGTCGTATGCGGTGATATGCTGTGACTGCTGTGGATCTTGCTCTCTTGCATGATCGTAGCCTGAGAGGGTATTGTCGGGTTGCGGGACACTTGCGCATAGTCGCTGATTACCTCCCAAATGCTCAAGATTCTACGGCTTGGAACCGACTTGTTCTGCGGCGCGAGAGCCGCTGACTTGCATATGGCTGTTGGATCGTATTTCAGCGACATCTGCTGTAAAAATGCGCTTAGGCAAGATCTGAGGGTAATATCAGCTTATTGCTGCGAGAAAATCGTCTTGATACTCCGAGCCGCATTACGCTACACGGGGCGGAAGGAAGCCTTCGGTCCGGTCCGTTGAGTGAGATGTACTCCGGTAGGCACGACCACGTATAAAGACACAGGCTCACGCAGATACACGGCATTGACGACACCCTACTAAGCCGAATCTCCAATCTCTATCAAACCAGTCATCACGTACCTGACACAATGGCTCCCTTCAAAGTAGCAGTCTACCTGTTTCCCTCCGCGGACATCCTCGACTTCAGCGGTCCCACAGAGATCTACAGCATGCGTCCTGCATCTGGAGAAGTCGTCTTCGAGATCAAAACCTTCGCGCACCACGATCGCGTCTCGTCAGAGACCGGCACGATGGTCTACATACCCAATGGCACATTTGAGCAGCTCGAAGCCGAGCTCGCAGACTATGACATCCTGGTCATTCCGGGCGCACACTTTGACGTCTTCGACAAGTTTCTGCCATCAAAGGAAGGCAAGGAACTCGCTGCTCTTCTCCGCAAGTTCGTAAGCCTGCCACCGCGGAAAGAAGCTGGTACACGGATCCTCCAGTCTGTGTGCACCGGCTCACTTATCCTGGCAGCGTCAGGTGTCCTGGCCGGCCGCACGATCACTACACACCATATGGGCTTTGATGCGCTAAAGAAGTATGCCGACGAAGCGGCCGGTGGAGACTCGAAAGTGAACGTGGTGAAAGAGAGATGGGTTGATGCTGGAACCACCGAGGCTGGTGTCAGAATTGTTAATGCGGCCGGCGTGACCTCTGGTATCGATACTAGTCTCTGGATTTACGAGCAGTTCGCAGGAAAGGAGAGTGCAGACTTTGTTGCTGAGGTTGCAGAGTTTGAGCGCAGACAACAGGCGTGGAGCGCTTAAGTGTCAGCCACTCGGCTTTACCTTCACAATCGACAGCTTTTAAAGTAGAGAATCAACAACAACACGATGCGAACATTGCCTGAGCCGAATAGCAAGGCAAGAACGAATGACGTGCTAACCGAGATTGATTGACATTGTGGGTCTGGCGTTCTAGCCACGTCGCGCTCGCTCTCGCTCTCGATCCGCATCCTCCTTCGTCCTCTCGATCTCTGCAGGGCGTTCGCGAATCTCGACATGCCGAGGCTGGGCTCGAAGAAAAGTCGTCATGGATGTGTGCAATGCAAAGCGCGCCGCGTCAAAGTGTGTATGACCATTCACCAATTGTTTAGCCTCCGTACTTACCCCTTTAGTGCGATGAGAACCGGCCATGCGGCGCGTGTGCTAGATACCGCGTCGAATGCAGTCTGTTGAATGCATCGGCGTCAGGGCACGCGCAGACGGCGTCAAACACGCCCTCAGAGAGCTCTCCTCACGCAAGCACGCCAGACACAGCCAATGGGCCCTCTGTGTCACCAGGGCCAACAACGGCTGACCCCATCAAATACCCACAAACGCCTGTGAATCAGTACGAACCAATCTTTACGCCGCCGCAAGTCACGACCGGTGGATGGATGCAAGACCTGGAGTTGATGCACCATTACACAGCACATGCTCACACCACCATGCCCGGTCTTGAAACCGCAAAACAGATCTGGGGTTTCGCTATACCACAGGAAGCATTTAAGCACTCACACCTGATGCACAGTATCTTAGCATTTTCGGCCAATCATCTTGCTTATATGAACTTGTCGAGAGCTTCTCACTACCAAGTCCTGGCTTCAACTCATCAGTCAGCCGCCCTTGCAGGCCTGAACAGGGCTTTAGGGGATCTTGGGCCATCCAATTGTCATGCTTTGTTTGCATCGGCTTCGCTAACAGTCATGAATGCCTTCGCGGATGCCCGAACACACTCGTTGGAAGTCCTGATAGAGATCTTCCAGCTGCTTCGAGGCATGTCTTTCGTTCTCAACACGGCTGTGCCTTGGATTGAGAACGGGCCTTTCGCGGCCATCATTCGACCCTGCAACAGCGAACAGTTTCACAGGCCTGGTCTGCTTTCATCATTCCTGGTCGAGATCCAGGCAGCAAGCTACCCTCTACCAAGCGAGCCATTGGAGAGCCAGGCTAGCCGCATCAAAGCCGCCGAACAGCTGCGCCAGTCGTTGCAGTACAGCCTCGACACGTCCGGTCACCCAGCTCTACGTGCGGCAATGACCTGGCCTACACAACTCGAGGCTGACTTCCTCGAGGCATTGAAGGCCGGGCAGGATCCGAAGATTCGCGAGCTGATGAGACTGTACTGCCGGCTTCTCGAGTTCGCGAGCGCCGACTGGTGGTTTGTCTCGAGCTGGAGGGGCATCTCTGCGCGTATCTGAGAGTAGCCGTCCACAGTCGGGCCGGCGGCGGGGAGCAGTTCGCCGAAACCGCGGCCTTTGGCGCTCCTCAAAGAAAGCCGAACACGTCCCACGTCCGCTCTCCATAATGACCGATGGACGCGACTTCCCCACAGCAATCTCTGCCTGACGCGCAGAAGTCGAGCACTGCGCAGGAAGATGACTCGGCCAAGGCCAAGCGGGCCCACCAGGCCTGTCTGAACTGTCGCAAGCGGAAGAGCCGGTGTCTGCTGTGAGTTCCCGCAGCCGCGGCATCCTGCGCAGCTGCGCGACCATGACTGACAACCTCTAGCGACGAGCAAGGCACCATCCCATGTCTGCGATGCAAGCGCGACAATCTCGAATGCGTGCTCGGTGGCAGCAACCGCGGCGGTCGACGCGTGCGAAAGAAGCGCATTGACGAGACAAACCCCGGGCTGCCCTCGCTGACGGCCACCGGGCCCGAGGACGGCAGCTTCCACACGCTTGGGAATCTGGGGACGTGGTCGCACGATGCCGTTGCGCAGCAGCAACAGTACGGCGAGAACCCCCACGCCGCGGGATCCGACTCCTCAAACACTGACGAGCTGCCCTTCAACAACCTCCAGAACCCTTCAGATGCGCTGGGCATACTGGCGCGAGTTGCCGGCGAGACGAGCTCGAACGAGGAGAACAACAATGGCAACAACGTGGGAGCCGGGGCGGGTCTGGGGTCAGGTCTGGGGTCAACGAGTGGGAGCACAGCCATGCAAGCGCCGCCGTTGACCTTCTCGTACCCTCTGCTGGACCGGGGCATCCTGACCGTGCACTCACTGTGCCAACTGCTGGTGCGCTATCAGCAAAACTACCACCCCTTCTACCCATTAGCGCCTGCCCACGCCTTCGATACCTCGCGCATGTCTGACATGGTCAGGAAGGAACCGCACCTTCTCACAGCACTTCTTCTGATCGCCTCGAAAGACCTTGTCAACGAACCGCATATATACGAAGCATGCACTGAGCACATGAAGGCTCTTGTCGCCAATCTTGCTGCAGGAGGCGACGCCGACATCGAAGCTGTTGAAGCGTTGCTACTACTCGCCGAATGGGCACCCTATACCCAAAGAGGTGGAGGCAAGGTGGGCAAAGGCGAAGAAGACAAAGAATCCTGGATGCACGTCGGCCTTGCGCTCCGAATAGCGTATTTCCTTGCCCTCGACAAGTACTCGTTCCGTTTCGTGGACCAGGGCAAGGATCCGCAGCATAATCGCAAGCGTCTGATCTGGACTGCCGCATACGTCTCCGACCGACACATCAGCATCCGCATCGGCAAGGCTTTCTGGTCGCGCGGTCCAGGACCACTTACCACGCTGAGGCGCGAAGACTATCCCGGCTTGATCCCCAAATCGCCAAACGAGGAAGACTATGCTTCGATATTCCAAGCCAACCTTGAGCTGACCCAACTTTTCTCTAATGTTCATGATACCCTGTACAGCAACCCTGGCGCTTCCTTCCGTTCCAATATGAGCGGAAGCTACATCAAGTTCATTGACGACTTTCGTTCAGCAATCTACGGGTGGAAGAGTGTCTGGGGCACACTGACATGCTCTCCACCTCTGAAAGCATGTTTGCTCATGTCCTACGACTACCTCCGACTATACACCAATGCGTTTGCATTCCAAGCTACCGTCCTGCGCGCCCTGCCTTCTGCCAACGGCTCCTCCGATCCTCGTCAACCATCAGGCCTTGGAGGTCCTCAGGCACCGCAGAGAGTCTTTGTCAACAACGTTGGTGCAGTCGGCGACGCACGTTTCATCTATGAAGGCCTCGACGCCGCCAAAGCCATCCTGACAACCGTCAACAACTTTGTCTCCCCCGAAACCAGCCTGCGCTTTATGCCGTTGCGTTACTATCTCTACCTTGTGCATGCCGGTGTGTTCCTCTACCGTGCGCGCTGCACAGGTGTCATATCCGGAGACGAGGATCGCGCGATCAGGGCTATGATCAACGAAACCGTGAGCCGCCTGCAGCGTAGCGCTGCGGGCGTGGAAGCCGGTATCCAGCACCCGGGCTCCCGATACTCGCAGTTACTGAAATTACTCTGGGCGAAGGTGCCGCGGAAGGACAAGAGCAGCCATTCGGCTTTCAGGCATCCCGGCACGTCCGTGGCCAGCAATCCTGTGGACCAGAATGGCTTCCCCGTCGCACCTTCTACGAGCACAACAGCACAGAGCCCAAGGACGAGTTCGGTGGGCACAGGCGAATCACCGGCTTTGACGGAGCAGATGGGTGATTTTGGGTGGACGGATCTCGGTGCTGTCAGTGATTTTGCTATGCATGGAAATAATGGGGCGAATCCGGCTGATGAGAGTGCGCTTTGGAATGGGTTCTTGCCACTCGATATGGGCTGGAGTGCTAATGGGTTTAGTCTTGACGGAGTCGGGTGGGATGGGAATGCCAATGACCTGGGTATGTTGTTCTAATGCTGGAGCAGGGGGTTTTGGAAAATCGGACAGGCGGGCTGTTTCGTGACCAAATGCTATTCGAGACTGTAATGCACTCACTCGTCTCGATTGTCATTGCTACACTTCTTAGCGCTGGGGAAGCACTTTCTTCAGCACATCAACGAGCCCCAAAATCTCCTCTTCCGTGTTGTAGTGCACCATCGACACCCGCGTAACTCCCTCCGGCCCCAGCCCAAGCACCTCATCGCAAAGCCGCTTTGAGTAGAAGTGACCCCATCTGAACCCGTAGTTCGAAATCTTCTCCGCCTCGACCACAATCGTCTTGGGGCTGATGCCGTCCACCACGAACGAAATGGTCGGCACGCGCTCCCTAGAGTCGGCAGATGTAGATCCGACGACTGTGATGTCGTCGCGCGAGTTCAGAAAATCAAGCAGGATCTTCTGCAGCTTACCCTCGTGCTCTGTAATGGCCTCATCCGAGCCCTCGAGGTACGTCACGATGGAGGGGAGTGCCTGGACGCCTTCGTAGTTGCTCGCAGCGAAGCCGAGTTTGTCCTCGAGCGTCTTGGTCGCGTTGAAGAAGTGCGCCATGGGCTTGACGTGTTTCTGGGCTGAGTTGCTGGCGTACAGGACCGCGATGTGGGGGCCGTATACCTGGACCGTTAGCTTGGGGGTGCGGCGCGTGAGGGCTGACCGAGCATACCTTGTACCATGAGAACGAGTAGAAGTCCACGCCTAACGCTTGAACGTCGACTCGTCTGTGCGGGGCGAAGCTCACGCCGTCAATGCACAGTAGGGCTCCGGCCTCGTGCACTGCGTCTGCGATGGCGCGGACGTCGTGGATGGTACCCAGCACGTTCGATACGTGCGTGCATGCCACGAATTTCACCTTGGGGTTCAGCAGAGGCTTGAGGTTCTCAGCTGTGAGCTTCAGTTCAGGTTTGTCTGAGTGCCACCATGTGACTTTCAGTTTGAGGCGCTCGGCCATGAAAAGCCATGGTTTGACATTGGTTTCGTGCTCCATCTTGGACAGGATGATCTCGTCGCCTTCGTTGAGGATCATGGCCTGCGAGAGGTTCATGAAGAGTTGCGTTGTCGAGGCACCGAGTACAATCTCATCGCGGCCAGCGTTGATGTACTTTGCGGCTGCTTGGTAGCCTTCTTCATATTTGGTGTTGGATTGCGTGCCAGTGTGGTATGAGGCTCCGAGTTGGACATTGGTTTTGGAGAGGTATTGTGTGATTCTGCCCTCATGTTAGCACAATGTTCCGCTCAAGATCGCCATATACTGACGAATCTATCACAGTCCCCAGTGCTTGACTACCTCCAGCGTTATCGAGGAACACTTGATCCTGCTGCAGTGCGGGGAACTGCTCGCGCGCTTTTGAGATGTCGAATGCAGCTGTCATCTTTGCAAATTTCTGATTCCAATGCAGAAACAGTTATTCTGATGGTGTCCAGTTATCTTGACAGATCTCACAGGGCGTGCAGGGCGTGATCCGCTGTTCTCCTCTCGGCTCTATGCCCGTTGAAGGTGGGGTTTTGCTGGAGAAGGAAGGTGCACAAACCAACAGAAGGTGCGATCCACAAGTGACGCCATCACATCGTGAACTCGACCTTCCTTCCACGACACGTCTGCAACACTGTTGTTCTCCACACAGGATAATCAACAACACAGTCAGATATCGCCCCTTGTCGTTGCCAACTCCCGAAGATTGTGTAGACGCTCGTCACCACGGAGGTCCCCTGATCGATACGCGGGATCTCCTGTCTCTGACTCGGGCGTCTGCTCTCCCGTTCGATCTTTCAAAAACAACCTGCGGCTGTTCGCGAACAAGCGATTCTGGAGCGTGACAAACTGACAACAGGATAGCCACAACTATATGATTCATCGTAGCGACTTCTCAACCGCTCCATAGCATGGCTCTGAGAACGTTCGCTTGTTATGCTGTGTCACTAGGCATGCTCCTGAGTAGATGCAAGCAACAGCCGACCAAATGAGCTTTGAGGCTGAGAACAACGCGGCAGTGGACACTGCGAAAAGCACCAAAGAAGGGCTTTAAGTTGTAGATGCGAGGCTCACTGAATATTCGTTGCAATGCCTTGTACAAAGTTACTTTTACAAAAACACAGAACATGCTTATATCTCCGACAAGCACACCCCAACGCTACAAGCACCACTAGAATCCAATGCCCTCACCAACAGGACAATCATCGATGTTATCCTGCCAAGCAACCTTCGCGTAAGCAGGCAAGTAGCTGTTCGTAGTGAACTTCTTATCCATATAGTACGTGACCTGGCTCAGCGACGCGTTACCCCCGACATCAGCGCTGTTCAGAGCGTTGACGATGTAGCTAGCGATGAAGTCGAGGAAAATAAGATCCACCGTCTTGGGCAGCGATCCGTCGAGCGGGAACGACCCGTTGGCCTGGAGGTCGTTGGGCTGCGGGTAGTGCGGGATAGTGGAGTGAACGGTGTCGTCGCCGTCGGTGCCGAAGTCGTCGACGGTTGTGTAGCCAGGGGTGGGCGCGGTGGACTGGCGGCGGATGAGGCGGCCGGCTTGCTTGGAGCGGCGGGTGACGCCCTCGTAGGTGTGGGTGAGAGGCGGGTCGATGCAGGTGTCGCGGTCAGCGGGGATGGTGTTGAAGCCGAAGTCTGAGGTCTGCAGATCGCGCTTCTTCTGGTAGGGGCCTGCGTTCAGGATGTCAAGCACTTTCGAGGCTTGCTCGTAAGGCACGTCTGGGAGGAATTGGAAGGCGTCATCGAATGGCGAGACAATGAATGAGTCATCGTATGTGAAGGGTCCCTGAGCAAGGTCGAAACGGACGCTACCAGTGTTGATGATGATCAGACGGGCGTTGTCCTTGCGCGTCTGGTTGACAACAACTGTGGACAAAGCGGTCTGCAGGAGCTTGAAGATGTTGCCATCAGCGCCGAATGGTTTGCAGTACTGGCAGTATGTCGCAGGCGCACAGCCGTAAAGGCTTGTAAGATTCAGTTTGGCGCGGTCTGCAGTAATCTCAGATGAGACTGCAGCACCCTTGGGCGTGCCAAATGCGTTCATGTTTTGACTACCCTTGGCGTGGTAGGCGAAAGTTTGGCGGTTCCAGTCCAGGTAGCGGCGAGCATAGCGCAAGTTGGACGGAGAGGTCGACGTCGGTATCAGTGCACTGACGCTTACTGTTCCAGTGCTGCGAGCGGGGACCGCAACTCGTGTGGGATTTGGCACACCCTTTGGATTCTTCTTGACTCTCTTGGCTGTAGAGTTGAGACCAGACATGGCTAGCCATCCCAAAGTCTCGCAGTAGCGGCCAGACTCAAGCGCCGTGGCTTTGTTGTCCCACACGGCAAAGTCGCGGATATGAGTATGTCCACCAAAGCCCTGAATAGGAATGTCAGGCCTCTGGCTACGGATGGCGCTAAAAACGGTGTCGAAAGAGCTGCTCGATTCGTTGAATCTGACTGGGTTGTGGCCAGTGAGCACGAACAAGTCGATAGGGTCCTTGTAGTTGACAGCATCGAGGAACCACTGCTCCTTCACCAGATCAGCTGCCTTGATGACCTTCGAGACATTGCTGTTGCCAGTGAAGTCAAAGAGAACACCGAAAGCCATGATGTTCAGACCCCGCTCGGTGGTGAAGTAGCGGTACTGCGCACCAATGTATTCGAACGCTCCAGTGGAAGGGTTCTTGATCTGCACATTGCTAGTGAGATACTTGTCGCCGTACACTTTTGAGAAGTTGCTGAAAGTCTCGTAGGCGATCTCTGTGACGTAGAGCTCGTGATTGCCGATGGTCAAGAGGTCATAGTCGACATTTTCGAAAATGGGGTTTGAGATTAGGCCGTTGGGCGATGTTGCATCAGACAAACCAGCTCCGTCATGAAGATCCTAGAGACGATCAGCTGTGTCTTTGAAAAGCACGCAAGCACCATCTGAAGGCACCGGTATAATCACTTACACCAGTATCCACAAGCAACAGATCCACACCAAGCTTGTTGGCCTTCTGCTTCATGTGCCTTGTGAAGCTAACGAAGTCACCCCAGTCAGCACCGTAGTTCTACAGGGGTCAGTCGCATCTAAGAGCATAGTGGTATGCATCATCTCACCTGTTCCTTGATGTGACCCTCAAGCCAACCATGGGTATCAGTCGTATGCAGGAAGTTGACCTGACCCCATTCGAGAGGAGCTCTGGGGCCGGTAGTAGCATTGCTCGCATCGGGTTGCATACGCCTGACATTGCGGGTCAACACGACATCGTCCTTCAGCGGACCGTAGCAGCTATGGTCGCCACCACACGCAGACGCCGCCGCAACGGCCGAAGCAACAACGCCGAGCCTCTGTAGCCTCATCTTGAATTCCGGAAGCGAGGGTGCTGGTCCCAAGCAAGCGGCGCAGGAAGAAATTTATACCCGTCAACCCATGTTGGGAAGGCGAACGTCTGCAGAGGCACGGCAGCAAGATGCTCACACGTGCGACTAGCTTCGGGAGATGATAGGAGGAGGGAGATAAGCTTCGACAAGCTAGACGACAAGCGTTGCTGCCACTAGCGGGAAGCTTGGTCGAAGAGCTGGACCTTCCTCATTGGTGGCTAGCGACGTCGGCCATCTCCTTGCGCTCGCCACAGGGAGCGACGACGTGACGCGTTGTCTTTTCGTGTCTCTATCAGCGCAGCCGTTTCGCGCACGAGGCAAGCCACAGAACTAGTTGAGGTAACAACGTCGCAGTTTGCGCGGAGTAATCAACAGGTATGAGAACTTGGTCGACACAGTATTGTTTTCCGAATTATATTGGTATTCTGGCAGTGTGACAATCGAGACCTTTGTGACATGAATGCGGCGTCTAGTTACGCGTTATTGATGGTATCTGCTCTTACTGTTGTACACATGTCTAATCTACACGGGTGCTATGCTGGGTATCTTGGAAGATGTTATCATACACGACTCTCGGAGACTTTGAAGTCCACTTTCCCCCCTACGCCGGCGGCCACGGATCGCCCTTCGTAGTCTGCGTCTCAGACTTGGCTTTGAGCGCATCAGAATCTTGACCTGTTGCCTGAGAGCCAACAGGCGAACGCGCACTCGTCCCGCTCAACCCATCGAGCCTCTTGATCTTCTCGATGTATCGGCCGTTGTGCGCCTCGACGTTCCCAGACTCCGCCTCAGAACTGGCAGCAGAACCTACACTCCTCCGGTACAACTCATCGAGCCTCTTGATTCTCT
Organism: Didymella sp. IMI 355093; assembly: GCA_027946495.1. Taxonomy (NCBI): domain Eukaryota; kingdom Fungi; phylum Ascomycota; class Dothideomycetes; order Pleosporales; family Didymellaceae; genus Didymella; species Didymella sp. IMI 355093. Next base: position 735,825 of record JAPEUZ010000003.1, read on the forward strand.
CCTTCAGCGCCTCGTTCTCGCGCTCTATTCCCTCGATTTTCGTCGTGTCGATCATGCCCGAGACCCTTCGGTACTTGTCGAAGCCCGTGACCTTTGTGATCGTGGGCTCTGCGGCGGACTCCTCCAACGGCTCCGGGTCTCCATAAGCCTCGAACTTCTTCTTCAATCTTGCGTTCCTGCGCTCGGGCGACTCGTACTTGTCGTCGTCGAGCACCTTTGTGATTTTCCTGGTGACCCAGCGGCTCGTTGACGGGTCGAGATCCTTGGGCTCAAAGACTTCGTCGGGCGTCTCAGATTCGACTTTGCTGACGGTGAAGTTCTTGGCGATGTGTTTGTGGATCTTGCGCTCGGTTGCGCGTTCCTTGAGTTCGTCAAGCTGGTTGTGGAAGGCTGGCGTGCCGTCTGCCACCTTGCTCTTGAACTTGCGGAAGATTTGGCCGGGCGTGAAATCCGAATCGGGCTTGCGGAGCTGCTTGATGCGGGTGCGCAGCTCGTCTACACTCTGTGCCGGCGTTATCTTGGGGACGAATAGCGTGTCAGTGATGTCTATGGGTGATTTGCGCTGGATGATGGCTTTTTCGATCGTGCCGCGTCTGGCGGCGCCGTATAAGGTAGCGAAGCTCATCATCTCGTGGACGTTGACCCAGTTGCGGAAGCGCAGTTCGTCGAGTGGAATGCCTGTTGTGCTGACCGCTGGTGCGCTGGGTTGGACATTGGTGCCAGAAGCTGAAGCTTGGGCCGATGGCTGGTGTTGATCGGTTGTGAATTCGTCGTAGATGGCACGGAGCTCCTGTTCAGTACCCAGCGAGGGCTGCGAAGGGTCGATGTGCATGTAGAATGGCGACTTATCGAGGTTGAGCGGTTGGCCCGACATGAGGACGGCTCGTATGTTCTCCATCTGCCCTTGTACGATCTGAAGCTCGGAATTGAGCTGCTCAGCGGTCATAAGCTGGAGTGAAGATTGCGCTGCTCCAGGTTCCGGCTTGGACATTGCGGAACGAACACGACTTTCAAGGGTATTGCTGAGGGAATGCGCTTGGTCCTTCAATTGCTGCTCGAAGAAGTGTTCGAGGTTGGCGCGCCTGCAGGCTTTGGCAAAGGTAATCCAGTCGTTGTAAGTGAGCTGGTTCCCTTCGTTGTTAGCGCCCGCAACGATGACTGACCACAAGGCTTTGACGAGGTCGCCGTCCTTGATCTGGCCTGCAGCTGCGAGCACCGTCCTTTTCTCGACAGGGTAGAAGTTGATGCCTGCCGTTTTGGCGTCAGCGAGCGTCTGCTTGAGTAGTTCCGGAGCCCGCAGTTTGCCAGCCAGTGAAATTAGCGGAACAAAGAGGGAGGCTGAGAGTGCTAAGCCAGACTGAATCAGATCGGCCACGATCTGCTGAGCGGTGACTGCGATAGTGTTGCGCAGAACAGTTTCTTCGTCGGTGAAGTCCTGTCCAGGAGCCTTTTCCGGCAGCAAGAACTCGAAAGCCTTGATGAGTTCTCCAACGTGGATGCCTCTGAGAGATGCGCCGCACTGTTGGTAGGCGTACAGAGCGTTGGCAATGGCACGCAGCAGCATGAATCGGTCCTCCGTCGAGGGCGATTGCGTCATGGCCACGCGTAGCCTGTTCAGCGTGTTTGTGACTTGGCCGCCGCTGATCTGCACTCCAGAACGGCAAGCAAGCATACAAGCAGTGTAGGCTTCGAAGAGGGGCCTTTCGGCGACGAACAGCTCAAAGACACGCTGGGCGGTCTGAGAGGGGTAGAGACGAAGGACGGTGTCTAGACCCAGGTATGCTCGCTTCCAGTCGTGCGAGTGGAGGCGGGCGGTGATGATGCCCTGGAAGAGCGTGTTGGGCAGGTTGGGTATGATGACAGGCCGTGTTCGATCGGGGACGATGGCGTCAGGTGAGAAGTGGTACTCGGCGAAGGTGCCTGGGTAACGCTTGAGGCCCTCCTCGTAGAGCTCCTCGAGTTCAGGGAGCGTCATCAGCTTGCCGTAGCTCATCAACTCTATGGCGGCGCCGTATGCACCCTGCGAGCAGTGGATATCCTCCTGCTCTCTTAGCCAGTTCCACAGCTCACGGCCCTCGGCAAAGTGCTTCGAGTCCTTGTATGCACTCAGCAGGTGGACGTATGCGAAGTTGTGCGGGCGTATGCGCCACTTCTGCAGGTCGTTGACGAGCGTCGCGATGAAGTGGAGCAGCTTGGACATGCGGGAGGCTTCTTTCCTCGCCAGGTCACGGCGCACTGCCTCGTGGACGGCCTGGCATATGGCGTGTGTCGCTCTGGGTTCGATGAGGCCGGCCATGCGAGCGGGCTCGTAGATGTCCATGATCCGATCGACGTCGCGCGTGTAGAGGGCCTTCTGCAGCTCCTGTGCCAGCTCGATGACTACCGGCGACACTTCAGTCTTCTGATCGCTGGTCCGCCTTGCTGCGCGGTTTGCCTGCTGCTGCTCGCGCTTGCGCATCTCGAGGAAGTAGCTGCGCCCGCTCTTCTTCCCCTTTGCCGCGTTGGTGGAGCATCTTGGAGTGCTTGAGATGGATCGCTGCTGGGACTGGGGCTGGGACTGGAGGGCCGCCGCAGTCACAGGGACGGTCGCGCGCAAGAGACGGGGCGCGAGGAACGGCGCAGAGGGACACACGACGGCGGCGAGGGAGGTGCGCGTCATGCGGACTGGGACTGGGACTGGCGGGGGCATCGCGGCGGACGGGCGTGGTCAGTCGCAGCGAGGCCTCTGATGGCGCGGAACTTTTGATGCAGCAAGCAACCGTCTGCCGCGCCTCCTCCGTGATTGGCTGCTGCTCCGCGCGCATCGAGCCCTGGAGACAGCTTGCACTCTGCAACACTTGCTCTTACTGCGCGCAACGCTCACTGCACGCAACGCTCACTGCACCGGACAACTGACCGTCGACACCCTCCGCCCGCCATGTCGCGCCCGCTCTCCCTCTTCAGCGTCCAGGCGATCCTGATCTTGTCCATTGACGATGGCTCGCGCATCTTGACCAAGTACTACTCGAACCCCCACCCGCCGCAGGGCAACCAGGGCGACTACCCCGGCCAGATCGCCTACAAGACTGTCAAGGACCAGAAGGCCTTCGAGAAGGGGCTGCTGGGTATGGCAAGCTCAGGAATCGCTACGAGCGTCGTCTGACACGGCACAGAGAAGACAGCGAAGCAGACGACCGACATCATCCTGTACGACCACAAGGTCGTGGTTTTCAAGATGGAGTCGGACGTTATGCTCTACGTCGTTGGCAGCGCCGAGGAGAACGAGGTCTTGCTGTACAGGTACGGACGAGTAGATCAAACGAGGGAGACCCTGGCTAACAGAGTGCAGTGTTGTCCTTGCGCTGCGGGACTCGCTCAACATCCTCCTGAAGTGAGTGCAGCAGCAGAGAGCAACTGTCTTTCACAGCTAACGCTTCCAGGAACTCGGTCGACAAGCGCACCGTCATCGAGAACTACGACCTCGTGGTATGTCACACAAACACATGCCGGCACGTACAATGCTTACAAGAACAGTCCCTCGCCGTCGATGAGCTCGTCGACGACGGCATCATCCTCGAGACCGACCCCGTCATCGTCGCCTCGCGCGTCAGCAAGCCCCCGGCCCAGGACATGACCTCGATGAAGAACATCGACCTCTCAGAGCAGGGCCTGATGAACATGTGGGACTTTGGAAAGAGGCAGCTGGCGGAACGGATACGACAGGGACTGTAATGGCAATTATGGACAGGGCATGGCGTTGCAGGCGTTCTCAATGGCTCAAGAAGCATTTCGAGCATAGCAGTTGGCATACTCGATGGACAGCATGATAGACCGGTAGGACGGTGCTTCTTTGAAGAAATCAACCAACACCTCGCTGACCTCGATAGTAAAATTGAAGAGGACAGCGAGAAAAAATTGCAACATGTCAAGGTCTATTGTTGTTTGTCGTGTGTGCACTAGCATCTTCAGACACTTTGAGTGATGATGCACTTAGCGCGGCGCATCAACTCCGTCATAGCAGCCCACCACCCCCGCCAGACTTTGCACCCGACACAACCATGAAGCAGCGATTCTCGAGTTTAGACGTGAAGGTAGTAGCCACTCGTGTATTGCATGACAAATTTCCCAATCTAACAAACACAGGTCATCGCGCACGAACTGTCAAAGGCGCTGACATCGTTGCGCGTTACAAACGTTTACGATCTCTCATCGGTAGCCAACAAGCTTTCTGAAGCTGCAGCCAACACCATATCTAACAACAATACAGCGCATCTTCCTGATCAAGTTCCACAAGCCCGACCACCGCGAGCAGCTGCTCATCGACTCCGGCTTCCGCTGCCATCTCACCGAATATGCGCGCACCACCGCCGCCGCGCCCTCAGGCTTCGTCGCTAAGCTGCGCAAGTACCTGAAGACCAGGAGAGTCACCTCCATCTCGCAAGTCGGCACAGACCGCATTCTCGAGTTCCAGTTCTCCGACGGACTGTACAGACTGTACCTCGAGTTCTACGCTGGCGGCAACATTGTCCTGACTGATGGCGACCTGAACATCCTTGCGCTGCTGCGCAACGTGGAAGAGGGCGAAGAGCACGAGAAGCTGAGGGTGGGGTTGCAGTACAACTTGTCTCTGCGACAGAACTATGGCGGCGTACCAGAGCTCACCAAGGAGCGCATTCGCCAGGGCCTGCAGAAGGCCGTCGATCGCCAACAAGCACAGCCTGAGGCAACCGGCAAGAAGGCGAAGAAGGCAGGAAAGGATGCGCTGAGAAAGGCGCTGGCCACCTCGATCACCGAACTGCCACCGCTGCTTGTTGACCACGCGCTCCACGTTGCCAAGTACGATTCGACGCTCAAGCCAGAGCAAGTTCTTGCCGACGAGGGCCTTCTGGACCAGCTCTTGACAGTCTTGCAAGATGCTCTGAGGATAACAAAGGAGATCACCGAGCCGGATCAAGTCAAAGGATATATCCTGGCGAAGCCAAATCCTGCGCCACCGAGCACAGAAGAAGAGGGCTCCGAGAAGGGCAAATTCCTGTACGATGACTTCCACCCGTTCCGACCTGCGCAGTTTGAGGATAAAGACATTGAGTTCATCGAGTTCGACATGTTCGGCAAGGCCGTTGACGAGTTCTTCTCGTCAATTGAGGGCCAGAAGCTCGAGTCGAAGCTGCAGGAGCGCGAAGCGCACGCAAAGAAAAAGCTGGAGAAGGCGCGCAAGGAGCACGAGGAGCGGATCGGCGGCCTGCAGAAGGCGCAAGAGTTGGACTTCCGCAAGGCAGAGGCTATCCTCGCGAACGTCCATCGTGTTACCGAAGCCACAGATGCTATCAACGGTCTCATCACACAGGGAATGGACTGGGTGGACATTGGTCGTTTGATCGAGCGCGAGCAGACTGCAGGAAACCCGGTAGCGCAGCTCATCAAGCTGCCAGTGAAGCTGCAGGAGAATACGATTACACTCCTTCTGGATGAGAACACCTGGTCAGAAGGCCAGGACGAGGAAGATGAGGGTAACGACACTAGCTCAGTAAGCGAAGACACCGATGACGAAAGCGACAACGACAAGAAGAAGGCCGCGCCCGTCAAAGTTGCCGCGCAGCCGAAACTGTCCATCGACATCGACCTCGGTCTGTCTGCCTGGGCAAACTCGACCGAGTATTTCGACTCCAAGAAGACAGCCGCCAGCAAGGAAGAGCGCACGCTACTGGCGTCCGAGCGAGCGCTCAAGAGCCACGAGAAGAAGGTCGCGGAGGATCTGAAGAAGGGATTGAAGCAAGAGAAGGAGGTGCTGCGACCAGTGCGCAAGCAGCAGTGGTTTGAAAAGTACATCTACTTCGTCTCCTCCGATGGCTACCTTGTACTCGGCGGAAAGGACACTCAGCAAAACGAGATCATCTACCGGAGATATCTACGGAAGGGCGATGTGTATGTTCACTCGGACCTGAAGGGCTCAATCCCCATGATCATCAAGAACAACCCTAATACGCCGGATGCGCCGATCCCGCCCTCGACACTATCACAAGCGGGCAACCTGTCGGTCTGCACGTCGGAGGCATGGGATTCGAAGGCTGTTATGTCGGCATGGTGGGTTCTCGCTGACGGCGTTACGAAGACCGGTCAAACTGGAGAGTTTCTGCCTCCCGGTGTCTTCAACATCAAGGGCAAGAAAGAGTATCTGCCACCAGCTCAGCTCATCGTTGGTCTCGGTGTGATGTTCGAGATTAGCGAGGACAGCAAGGCCCGCCATCACAAGCACCGCGTCCAAGGTGGCGTTCTCGCTCCTACGACTGCAGAGGAAGAAGCGAAGCTAGCGCAGGAGAAGAAGGCAGACGAAACGAACAACGATGCGGACAGTGACGATGACGATGCTTTCCCGGATGCAAAAATGGCCTCTGATTCCGAGGAAGACTTTCCAGATGCGAAGATGGACGATTCGGACGAGAGCGATGCTGAGTCCGACGCTGATGCACCTGCGAACCCTCTTCAGTCGAAGACTGCTGACCAAAAGGCTGACTCTGAGGATGAAGGAGAAGATGTCCCTTCACCACAGAGCGAACCTGTCACCGCTGGCTCAGAGAACGAGACTACCGCCAAGGAGGACAAGAACAAGTCAGAGGGCAAGTCCGGCATTCGTCACCTGTCGGCGCGCGAGCGTCGTCTCATGAGGAAGGGACAGCTACCCGACGCAATGCCTGGCTCAGCAGCCAATGAAGACGACGACGAAGGCCACTCCGCTGGCGACGAAGCCAAGCCTGCCACTCGCGCTCCTCCCACAGTAACATCACAGGCTACAAAGAACACCTCAGCACCCCTTCCCCGTGGCAAGCGCGGCAAAGCAAAGAAGCTCGCCACCAAATACGCCGCCCAAGACGAGGAAGACCGCGCCCTCGCCATGCGTCTCCTGGGCTCCAAATCGGGGCAAGTCGCCGCCGAAGACGCCGCCAACGAGGCCCGCAAGAAAGAAGAGGAAGCGCAGGCCAACAAGCAGCGCCGCCGGGAGCAACACCAGCGCGCCCAAGACAAAGGCAAAGCCGCAGAGGAAGCGCGACGCGCAGCTCTGGAGAACGATGACGAAGCCGAAGACGACGAACAGCTCAAGACCAACCTCCTAAACCTCGACGCTTTCACCGGCCGTCCTCTGCCCGGCGACACGATCCTGAGCGCCATCCCCGTCGCAGCCCCATGGGCCGCGCTCGCAAGCTACAAGTACAAAGCCAAGATCCAGCCCGGGTCCACGAAGCGCGGCAAGGCGGTCAAAGAGATCATGTCGATCTGGGACAACGCGGGCAAGGACCCGAAGGTGCTGGACAAGCACAGCGCGGACGTGGAGCGCATCTGGCCCAAGGAGATCGAGCTGATCCGTGGCTGGAAGGAGCCGGAGGTCGTCAGCGTGCTACCCGTGGCGAAGGTGCGTGTTATGATCGCAGGAGGACGGCGCGGCGCGGCAGCCGCGAAGGGCAAGAAGAGCGCGAGGGGCGGACGTGGGAGCAAGAAGGCGAACAAGTAAGCGGTAGATAATACGAGACGGCTTCCGTGTGTAGTATGTCCAGCTCAAGATTCAGATTCAGATTCAGATTCAACTGCACCTCCCACTACCTTACTTGCACCATCTCCCCAACACCCATCATCCCATCCACAGCTGCTCAGCCTCGTGAGAATCAGCGGATTGTCGGCTCTCAAGCCCAGCCAAGCCAGCAGACTCGACACATCGACTCCATGTTCTCGACAAGACGAAGACAGATGACAAGACTGCACCTCGTTCGCGAAAACGACGCGTGGCTTCCCGCAGCTACCTGGAGTCTCGGAGTCTCACGTCATGCAAGGGCGGAAGAGCGGAGGTGAGATGGTCCGCGACCGTTTCTGTCAGACGTTGCGTGGTTCGCGACGGCGCGGACCGTGCGGCGTGCGGGAAGGTGTGGCGATGCGGACTGGAGTGCGGCGGGCCTTGCTCATGAAGTCTCAGGACCTTGAGATCTCGTGCCGCACACTTCTCTTAGAGTACGAACAGCACGTCGTGTTGAGGCAGTTGGAACCGCCGCGTGAAGTGAAGTGGAGTGGAGTGAAGTGGAGTGAAGTGAAGTGAAGTGAAGTGAAGTGAAGTGATATAATCATTACCCAATACCTAACCACCGTCCGCCCAGTCCGAGCCATCCTATCCGTGAAGACATGCACTTCTATCTATCTACATACAACAAAGGAAAGAAACGCAATGTACAGTGCACGCAAGCACAACGTCGCGGATCGTCGGTGCGATCAACGCGCCGAGAAGGGTAAAAGAGGCAGTTACAAGTGTAGCAGTTGTGTGCCGAGCGAAAAAGACGGGAAGTTTTGGGAAGAGAAGAAATGGAAGGGATAAAGACCGAAACTGACGCTCGCTAAATGCCACGAGAACGATAAAAGAAGAGAAGAATATGTGGACCGCGGATGCGGAGCGTAGGCTGAGGCGCGAGTAGGTTGGCAGATGTGGTTGGTAGCGTCAAGACCTCGCCGTCGAGACCTCGCCGTCAGGCCTCGTCGATAGCAGTGGTGGTGTCGAGCTTAGCTGCTCGCGCTGCCCCTCCTGCTCCCATCTTCCTTGGGCGTGCTGGGGAAGGAGAAGTCGATCGGGCTTGGTGGCGGCGCGGCGGTCTCGCCGTAGACCTGCGAGCGCTCTTGTTGCGACGAAGCAGCTTTGAATGCAGCGCTGACATCGTGGCCGAGTGTGGAGTTGGTCAGGATGGAGAGGCGCTGACGGGGGTTGAATGTGGAGGAAGGCATTGTGGTAGTAGTTGTTGGCTTTTGGTGGCGTCGATAGACCAGCAGATGTCGTTATAAAGTGACGGCTTGTTGTTTCGGGTCCGGGTAAGACAGGGCTGCCTAATGAGGAACCTGATGCTGGGACTCGTGCTTGAGACTGCTGTGCGTTCCGATCGGGCTATAATGGAGCTAAATAGACCGGAGTACGCTGTCGCGGATGCAAGCTGAACTGTCAAATACGACTATCGGTGGAAGGCGCAAAGACGGTCTGAGTTGTCTCGGGTCAGAAAACAAGTGTCTTCGCTGGCAGTATTGGCTTAAATGCTGTTTATGTCCCGAGTGAGGTGTGCGAGCCGGAAATGGTAGCTGCGAGGGGTGAGTCAGATTTAATATTGAAAGCGCGGGATGGAGCAGGGCTGTGGTGTGTGATGCGCATGTGTTGGCACTGCGAACCAGATGCTGGGGCTGGGGCCAGGGGAAGGCGGAGACCCCGGATTGGCGATAAGTATAGAGAGGGCTGCAGACGAGGCTTACCTTAGTTCTCTAGGCTGTTCCAACGAATATGTAAATGTGCGGAAACGTGTGTTGGTTGGGCAGGCTAATACGTGCTGCTGCGAATGATTGTTCGAGATGGAAGCGAAGGTTACAAGCCTTGAACCGGGCCGTGGGAATGTTTGAGCAGATTGCGTCAACGACGAAGGGCGACAAGCACGACTTATGTATAGCGCAGGGGCTCAATAGACTAGACTGTGTGATGTGTAAGGGAGGGAGCTGAGAATTGCTTTGTGATATCAGGTAGGAGAACGATGGCGCCGCAAGGGGAAGGTCTTCTTATAACTTTCACCGCCGCATCCTGACTCGCATGGATTGGGCAGCTCGGATCGGGATGCGAAGACGCTTCGAGCAAAAAAAAAAGTGTATCAGGAATTAAAAGCGCCGGAGCGTACGGGGAAGCGGACGGTTGCGCTCCTTGCTTTGATCCGTTGTTGCACATAGGCGCAGGTTCCACCCCACGCCCCAAACCTTCTAAGGAGTAGACTTCATGGCGCCTGGGGTCGCTCCTGTCATCATCAGCCTGTCTGAGGTGTGCGGCGAGTCTGCATGAAACAAAAACGGCATGGCCTAGCCGGGTGCCGTATGCGGTATCCCACGCATCCTCTATCAAGGCTTTGCTGATGAGATTGTTATCGGAATGCGGCATCTCGATGCTGGCGGGCGTCCGTGGCGAACTGACGTGTAACCCGAAGTTCTCGTTTTCCATGCAAGGAAAAAGAATCGAGCCGTGATGTGCTGCAAGAAAGACAGGTCATTCTCTGACCGCTCCTCCATCGTGTTCATCCAGCATCCCACGCGAGGCGTGCAGCACTGAGATGGACAGATGTGGGCCACGGAATGCATTCCCCGGACCCGGCTACGTGGCGCTAAGTCCACAAACGAGGCGTCTGGAACTGGGCTGGCAGTGTTTACGGAGGGCTTCCGCCCTGATCTGATCAACAACACCGTTCACAGCTGTGTGCTTCTCGATTCGCTGGGAGCGACCAACAGACATCCTGTTCTTGGACGATCCTTCCTGATAGTGGATGACTGCTTGAAGTCTCGCGGCTTGTTATTGTGCAAGGACATTTGCGAGACACGGCCAAAATGTTCCTGCAATGAGGCTTCGAGAAGAGCATTGGAAGGATGCTCGTGCCGGTGGCTGTCTCCAGGAAATCAACCATGTCACTCTCGAACGGTCCGCCCCTGGTGTGACAGACTCCGTGGGGACCGGTAAATGTCCGGATGAAGATGCGACCTGTCACTCAGGCTCCTGTGTTGGCTTGCCTGTCGTACTCACCCAAAACACAAAGCACTGGTCACCGCTCGGTGCCATTACGCCTCACATGCGTCGTCATGCTGGTCGAGGCAAAAGACGGCGCTGCAAATCTTCTGCAGCTTCATGCTTCTTGCGCAAATCGCCCGACCGCCATCCTGGCTCTAGGAAGCATCACTAATCGTTTGTGGGAATGAGGATGCTGTGGAATACTCTATCCGGACACCGCTCGCCACGCCTCTGTTGTGCAATGCTAAGCTACGAGGAACTTTGTTCTCGTGCCATTCTACCCGAGCATCGAATAGGAAGCGGTGGATGTTGTTTGTCGCAAACTGACAACATCTGGCCCCTGTTACGGCAGGCTCGGTCATACAGAGCGTTTTATGTGTTGGCGTCACCCTGGCAGCTTCCGTGCTCTTCCAAGGTTCTTTCGTCTCCGCATCCCCCGGATAACCCCATTGTCTCATCTGGGGAAGTCGTTTCTTCCCCTGTCGTAGGGCTGGCCTAGCCATAGCCTGCGGAGATTGTTGTCGCGCTTCCGTGTGGCACAGAGCGATGCGGTACTTCGATCCGGGCGTCTCTAAGATAGCCGTTCCAGATGGCGGTAGCAACTTCGATTGGTGAAGCCTGTTCCTCCCGCAGCTTGCTTTTCGTTGTCGCTATCGAAAGACTGTACGTAGCCGTCACCGTTTCGAGATCATCTCACCGCTGGTTTGCCCATGCTGCGAAGGCCGGCGATGGCAATAAACAAGCCCCGAGAGCAAGCATCGACATTTGGAGGATGATGGCAAAACGTTTGCTAACAAAGGCAGCAGATCCAAAGTTTGTGCGACGGAGCGGAGAGAGATAGTCGATGGTCGCAGAGGTTTGCACAGACGCTTTCATCTAGTCTCGTCGAGGTTTTCGCTCGCTTTGTGAGCTTTCCGTGTACGAGAGAGACGTGTAAGATGCGTTGAATCTGATGGCCTTTCTTCACCTTGCGCTCTTCAAAATGCACAAATGTACTCGCGCAATGCTGTTACTTGGTAGCTCCATACACAGCTATTTCGAGCATGTCCATCGCTACTTTGGCTGTCCAGATAACGATCCTTGCGATCACTATGACCTCGATGAGCCGCTACCTTGGGAACTGAATCTGTTGTAACCTGTCGACGATGCTTTGGGAACCTTCAATCCCATGGCATTTCAGAACTACCACGATTGGATGCACATCGGCCAGGCCGTCTACCTTCTTGGGGACCTGATCCGAGATCGCTGGCTCAAGAAGTCTGTGTCTCAGAAGAGAGCCGTTCTGCTTCGCGCAATGCCCTCGTTGCCGCCAAGACATCGACCTGACATTGACAAATGTGTCCTCAAGTGTTGTCCCTATCAGCGACATATAAAAGGCCACCAGTACGCGTTCCCGCATCTCAACGTCGAGAATCTTACAAAGCCAAACTCTCTGCTGATACTTCCCGACGCGCGAGCGCGAAACACACCGTATAAATCCGCTTTGTCAGACCTTGAGCTAGCGCCTCTTGTTCAGCTGTGACCTTCGCTTCTTGGAAGTACTAGATACACAATGGGAGTCATCATCAGACAATATGGCATGATTAAGGAGTAGAACTCAGAGGAAGCTGCCGCCTAGGCGATGGCTGAAGGAGATGCAGCCCACCCTGTGCACGGTCTGCACATTCTGGCATTGCATGCATGTATGTACGGGTTCCTCAACGAATGCATCGTCGGTATCATACTCGATGCACTCGAGACGCTCAACAAGACCTCCTTACATTTCGAGATGAATCGCGAGGTACCCGGCCTCGTCCCACACGAGTGCCGTCACTGTTGTCATAGTGAGGGCTATAGCTCACTCGAAGACACCATTCGAGAGTCACAATATCGCGTATCAACACTGCGAGATATTAATCGCCTTGAAGCTCTCATCTTCGCATGCCAGAGCGAAGCCGAAGACCATATTTGGGTGCTGAGGGAAGATACTGGATATTTCGCCAAAGTTGTAAATGAGCACAAGGAACATCGTCAGAGCTGCTGCCTGGCTTCTCCTGCGGCAAGACGCACGAGCCCAGCAAAACAGATAATCTATGGGCGTGAACGCTGCGGGATACTGTCACAAACTGCTATATTGATCTTTTTGTATGGGACAGAGTACATAAGGACATCTGTGAGGTAGCAAGACTCTCGAAGGTTCATGATGAGCATCTTGATATAGGCGCCACATCAAGTATGAGCTCAAAGCTGCCATCGGTCTTCTCGGAGTCACTTATAAACGTCTGGTCTTTTCTCGAGCTGATCCAACTCGACGCCATTTAACGGCTGGAGTTTGGCTGGCCTGCTTCGCTGAAGCTTCAGGCTTTCTTTGCTCAGGACTGCGGGTCAGGCGAGGATGACATTGTACTTGGCGTGCAATTCAGGGGTGGTCGAAAGGTCACCCCAGCGATGTCCCTTGACAGGACTTTCTACATGCTATGATTGCGGTCGGTTTCGCGACACAAAAGCTCCAGGGCTCTGCTTGGCAGTTCACTCCAACGAAACTAGATGTCGAGCAGCCGATTCAGTTCCATGAGCCGCACCCTACGCATAAGCTGCCTTTCACGTGGGCCCGTCGCTTTGGCCGACGGCTTGAGAGGACATACGGTTGGAAGGACGATATGTTCCAGCTCGCTGTGTAAGTATAATCACGTCCTAGACCTAGGGCTTTAGGTGCGCTTTTCGGGACTTGTAGTACTCAGCCTATCCACTTGAAGACGCGTGGTTCTCTATTTGTCTTTGAACGTGTCTTGGTATGTTGGGTTTTGCGAGGGTCGCTACGCGTCAGAATGCACGCGTTTTGGAGGTAGTCGGGATGTGTCTATCCATTCGTAAGTGTTTCGAGACGCTTAGTGCGTTTAACGTCATGTCCTTTGGCGAGGTTTGAGCAACGTCTCGTGTTGCATCCACTGTTCATTGCAATCTGTACTACTGCACATAGCAGTCGTGGATGAACAACTTAGCAAAATCGAAGGATCTTTCGCACTCCGACCTGAAGCGAACGTTTGGAACGAAATCTTGACCCTGTGCCACTGAACCTGCATGACGCCAATAGGCAGATCACTGACACCTTCACTGCAGCTACGACCGCCTCCTAGATCAAGATGCTTTCCCTCTATCTCCAACGATTATCTCACATTTAGCTTGAACTTGTTTGCGCCCAGAGTTAGGTGACGTTCACTGTTTGTTACAATTCCTTTTGGGTAAATTGCTTTCACTTTACCGTAGCACCATATTGCGTTTTTAAAACTCCATCCCCCGAAGTGGCACCCCACCTCCACAAACCATACGCGCCAATACATTATTGGTAAGAGAACCATGATCTTGTAGCTGCGTCGCAGTAACTCCCACTTCGCAGGTCGAGATGTCACGGTCAACACCTTCGGCTGGGCAGCTGCTCGGCACCCACCTCGCCCTGCCTACTTTACGAAGATTGGGATTCGTCGCACCACCTTCTAGGCCACAGCGGCAGCAATCATCCGACATGTTGGAGGAACACCAAGACACACCGACCACAGAGCCTACCTCGCAGAGTTCTGCGCACGAGGCGCCCGCTTCCGCACCCATATCACGAGCAGCCGTGGAAGCCGCGCTCAAGCAGTTGAGGCTCGAAGAAGAGTCATTGATGGTTCAGTACGATGAGCATATGCATCATTGGAAGCCTCAAGAAACAGCCATCGACCGCTTGCTCCAGAAAGCTGCTGCTGCCCAATCCGTTCCAGGAGAAGGACCTCCCGACATCTCACAATGCCGTCGTGTCTCGAGGTCGCTGGTCATAGAGATCATGGACCTTTTTCAAAGTCTCAATCTGCTTGTGTCGCATCACGAATCTCTCATCCGTACACAATGGCGCAAGAAGTCGCGAGCTCAGAAGGAAGAGATCTTACTCACCGCCTGGCCCAACATGGCACGCGTTCATCGCCCGGACACGGCATCATATTCTCCTGGTAGCCAATTTCCTCCTAGTCAAGCTGAAAGCACTCGGTTGTGGCCGTACATCAACCTCGAAGACCTTCTTCAGCCTAAAACGTTCCTCATTTACCTCAACGCACGGGCTCGTCATTCTCCGGACAACTTCGCGTGCTTTGATTTGGAGATGGCATCACTCTACAAGCTACCGAAGCAATATTTGTAAGTTCGCAAAGACAAGTCCACGATGGCATTTCTGGGTAGGAGTTCTCGAGAGCACTATGCAGAGCTCATAGAATGGCGCAGTGAAGAAGAGCGACTCGAGTCCCTGCGTGCTGGACGAACCGTACATGTTGATCACGGAATCCAAATTCTTTTCATCCAACAAGGTATTCTAAGCTTCCTCGCCAAATGTGTTCGTCGCTTGGTTGGAAACTCGACGATCCCGAAGCATTCCCTCATCCAGCTAGAACCATCTACGCTGTCGGAAAACACCGAGGGCTACCCACTGCTGCAGCTCGTCGCGAGGGAGGCACCGTATCGCCTTCCCACAAGACTTAGTCTTGCCAGGCTTGAGGTGCTCACCTCTGCTCAGAAGCGCCAAGCCATCGAACATGCTTGGGGTCTGCGAGAAGATCCAGCCTACTTTGCCGATGCGGTCGAGCAGCAACGCAGTCATCGAGTCGAGCTTATTCTAGACCTTGCAGGCAACACTCACGAGCACTCCGAAGATCTTCCTCTCTTCAACAAGGCCCTAAGGCACATGATCATGGATGCTTATTGCATGATCTTCATGTGGGATCATATCTCAAAGTGTCTGGAAAATCTGCGAGACATCTCGGACAAGTACGCGGACATCATTTCCTTGGACTCGGACCTCCCAAAAGAATTCTTCGATGAGTTCGCTGAGACACGTTTTCCCTGCAATCTCTCAGTCTTGACCTCATTACGATGATCAAGACTTACTTCCCTGCTTCACCACCACTCCGCAAGTACTACTACCGTGCGAAGCCGGAGTCCGCCAACAAACGAACGTCCTTGATTTTGCCTCGCTATACCGAGTTCGATGAGCATGGCAAAAGTCTTGAACATATGATGCGTTGGATCGATATGTTCGCGGACAAAGGATACAGAGGACTCTTCACACTACACGTCGTAATGGACGAGTTGGAGCACTTCGTGCAGACTGGTGACGAAGCAAAGGCACTAGTGTTACCTTTCATGGCATCTTGGATCTCTCAACTCGCCATTGTCACGGAGTGTCTTCACCAGCTGCATAGCTTCCAGCCATGGGCATGCAAGGTCGAGAGCGAGATCGAGAAGAACAAGAAGCAATTTTTTTGTCAGATATGATGCGCTACTTGGCCCTTGGTCACGTATCGATCTAACGCACCGGAGCTTCGAAAAGGGAGAGCTATGCATATTGGGTAGCACACGAGATGGCAAGTTCGAATATCCAGCTGACAAACGCCGGACACGCGTCAATGTAGACAAGATGAGAGCCGCAGAGACAGCACTGGATAAGTTCTGGGATGCGGCAAATAGCCACTGGCTTCGTGTGGCTCGCTGCACACCAGGCGCTCTAATCGAGAGCATCGTTGGTGAGCGAACTCTCTACAGGACGCCTGTATGGGAGGAGCCGAAACAATTAGAGAAATCCGTTAACAGATTGTCGTCGTCGAGTGGACCAGTCGGCGCTATAACTGACTTCGTCCACGATAGAACCAAAGAATTCACCGGCTCATTCAAAAAGCCTGCTGTTCCTGTCAAAACGAAGAAGAAGACTCGCGGACACACTCCAACACTCTTAGTGGTACCAGAGCCAGTCGATCCCGCTACCTGTCTTCCACCTCAACACTCTCTTCCAATATATAAGGTTGACAAACAGTCCCTCAAAGTGTTCAGGAGCTTATTCCACTCTCCTGACTCGCCCGATCAGCCCGGCGAGGTTGTCTGGAGTGACTTCCTCCATGCGATGGTCACTGTTGGCTTTAGTGCTGAGAAGCTGCAGGGTTCTGCCTGGTATTTTGCGCCTACAACTCTGACTGCACAGAGATCGATTCAATTCCACGAGCCACATCCAAACAACAAGCTGCCATTTCTATGGGCGAGGAGGTATGGTCGCAGGCTGACTAGAGCTTTTGGCTGGACGAGTGGCTCTTTTGAGCTCGCATAAGATGCTCCATAAGAAGATCTGCTGATGGGTCATTGTTGGTCACGTTTTGTCCTAATGTGAGGGATGGGGATTAAGGCTGTTACGCATCCAAGGCATTGCAAGGTAGTGTTAAAGCAACCTTGAGTGTCTCCAGCCGTTGGCGCGAGGACAAGAGGCCATCATAGGCATGGGATCGCGTGACGCTTGCAGGCCAAAACTATTGGAAAGGAGCATGCTGGTGGTAAACAGGATCAGGGCGTTTATGTGAGACCCGGTTTGGATGTTCGGCTAAAGCCGTTTTACTGCAGGCGGAGAGGTAGCTGAATGCGTTGACGACATAGTAGGATATGTACAGAAGACAGGGCAGCCTTGAAAGTTTAAGAGGGCGTTAGGTCACGTGATCGGTAGCATTCGCCTCTACTTTGTTGTGACATCATCTCTCTCATTCCTCAGCCACAACGAACGCACAAAACCCATCGGGGGCAACTAAAGTCCGATATACGGATTGCGTACGCAATCGGTCTGCTTGAACGGCAATTTGAGACATCAGATCACTTCATGAGCTGGGATCAGGCATCATGTCTCGATTTAGTGAGGTTTGGAGCCCCGCAGCAGAGCCTCAATGTACTCCACAGACGGCGTAAACTGAATCCAGAAACTCCGGAGTTGAAGCTCCCGTGCAGCAGACTTGAGTGGGTATGTCGGCTTGGGCGAGGCCTACTTGACTAAGGTCCAACACTGAGAGGCTGGGGATGAAAGAGGAGGCGTCTTCATCGGACCCTTGTACCAAAATACGGCGCCATGCGATTGGTAACGCGAGCAAACGTGCTCGCACGTTGGTTGATATCGACCAGTGAATGGCCGGACGATAACATCAGGAAGCTCACTTACGCCTTCTAGGGCTTCCTTAGACTATTCGATCTCTTGGGAGGTGGAGGCGGCGGAGTGGAATGAAAGACCGAATCTAGCCGAAGCCCAAGTGAGTATTGCGCCTCGTGACTTGCTTGGCAGCGTCTCAAAGACTCAGCTAACAAGATAAGCAGACGAAGAGGCTGAACGCCGAGAGTTCTCCATCTTCGTGAAAAAACGCCTTGGGTAAGTTCGCTTACAAGCTTTAGACATCGGGCTGAACGTCGGGTGCGCAGTTGGGAGCGAGATGCGGGGCTTCGTGTGTACGCCACACTGCGAGCACGGTCTTGGCAGGATCCAATTGGCAGGCCGTGGGTGTTGAGTGAAGGTGATTATGGATCTCGAGAGGGTCGTGCGTCATTCGCTGCCCCACGCCGTGATTACGCACGGGCCAGTACACGGCTAGTCGGCAAAATTCTGGTGCTTCTCAAGCAGAGCCAAGATAACGGAGGGATTGGCGCAGGTTGGCAGGCGTTAGAGCGGAAATCTTGGCCACCCAGACCTTGCATTCACAACCACCTTACCAGCGGTACAGGCCCCCGCAACACCTCAATTGCAGCCAACATACCTCGCAAACTGCCTGAAAACGCCTCACGAAGTCAACTGGCAGTCGTGGCTGTAGGTGGGAGCGCAGGTGAACGATTCCCATTGGTTCCGCCGTGGCTGGGCGGGGCATAGCTGCATGCATCCAGACGCTAAACATCGTCCAACAGTGACGCATCTTGGGTCAGTTCCCATTCCCATCCGCCAAGGGTTGAATATCTGGTTTGCTTGGCCCTCGCCATATTCCGTCATACCATCTTCTACCTGCATCTCCGAGCGAGATGTTTAAAGGTCTTCAATTCCCCAGATCTAGGTTGCTTGTCAAACCCAAATTTCTTAGCAACCCCAACATTCGCCATGGGAGGGAAGCAACCATCACTCGAAGGTCACAAGTCTGGCCAGTCCAACGAGCCTCTATCCGCACCAGCCCACGTCCTCACTTTCAAGCAAGTGATTGAAGAGACAAAGTGTAATCCCGACGACGGTCTTACAACAGCGGAAGCCAAAACTCGCCTTGAGAAGTTTGGAAGCAACGATCTCGGTGATGATGGCGGTGTCCAACCCGCAAAAATCCTGCTACGACAGGTCGCCAATTCTATGACATTAGTAAGTTTGAGCATTCCAGATTACAACTCCCCGAACTAATCATTCATCAGGTGCTCATTGCCGCCATGGCTGTCTCCTTTGCCATCGAGTCATGGATTGAAGGTGGTGTTGTAACTGCCATTATCCTGCTCAATGTAGTGATTGGTTTCTTCCAAGAGTTCAACGCTGAGAAGACTATGGATTCCCTGCGATCTCTCAGTTCTCCTACTGCTACCGCTATTCGCGACGGAAAGACTGTTACGGTTCCCACCATTGAAGTCGTCGTTGGCGACTTGGTTGAACTCAAGACTGGTGACACAATCCCCGCTGACATCCGGTAAGTCACTTGGAACACACGTCTGAGGCTTTTGCTAACATTACCGCAGTATTATTGAAGCTCTCAACTTCGAAACTGACGAAGCCCTCCTGACCGGCGAATCGCTTCCAGTCAACAAGGACGGTGAAGCCACATTCTCCGAAGAGACCGGTCCTGGTGATCGCCTGAACGTCGCATACAGCTCAGCCACCGTTACCAAGGGCCGTGCCCGCGGTGTAGTCTTTGCGACTGGCATGTACACTGAGATTGGTTCTATTGCCATGTCTCTTCGTCAGAAAAACTCTCGCGTCCGTCCCGTCAAGCGCAAGGAGGATGGTGGCCGACCTAAGCCCCATCGCTACGCCCAGGCCTGGGGTCTGACTGCCGGTGATGTTGTTGGCGCCTTTCTTGGTGTCAACGTCGGAACTCCTCTCCAGAAAAAGCTTGCTCGCCTCGCTATCCTTCTTTTCGGCGTTGCGATCATTTGCGCCATCATCGTTTTGGGTGCCAATGCATTCTCGAGCAACCGCGAAGTCATCATCTACGCGGTTGCCACCGGTCTTTCCATGATTCCTGCCTCGCTCACTGTCGTATTGACCATTACCATGGCCGCCGGCACAAAGCGCATGGTCCAGCGTCACGTCATTGTCCGCAACCTGAAGTCTCTCGAGGCTCTTGGTGGTGTTACCGATATTTGCTCCGACAAGACTGGTACCCTCACTCAGGGTAAGATGGTCGCGAAGAAAGCATGGATTCCCGCTAAGGGCACATACTCCGTCGGTATTACGGACGAACCTCACAACCCTACTGTCGGCTCTCTGAGCTTCACACCAAAAAGAGCCTCGCCATATCGACCCCGACATGGACGAGAAGACCGAGACATACGAGGAGCTTATTGAGAACAACCCGCATCTGGTCGAATACCTCAAGGTCGCATCTCTCGCCAACTTGGCGAACGTTCACCAAACTGACGGGCAGTGGAATGCACGTGGTGATCCGACTGAAATTGCCATCCAAGTATTTGCATCCCGCTTCGATTGGAACCGACTGCAGTTTACTCAGGGCGACTCCCCCAAGTGGAAGCAGCTTGCTGAGTTCCCTTTCGACTCCGACGTCAAGAAGATGTCCGTCATCTTTGAAGAGATCGCCTCATCGAAGAAGATGGTCTTCACCAAGGGAGCTGTCGAGCGTGTCATTTACTCCTGCGATACCTACTACAGCGCCGAGAGCGACAATGCTGTCAACTTAGACGATGATATCCGTGAGGAGATTCTTGCCAATATGGAGGCGCTCGCATCTTACGGTCTCCGTGTTTTGGCTCTTGCCAGTAAGGACTACGACGGTCCACCCCCGACCAAGGGCGAGGACCTTGATAGGAACACCATTGAGGAGAAGCTCGTATTCCGTGGTCTTGTTGGTCTCTACGATCCCCCCACGCCCTGAAACCGCCGGCTCCGTTCGTCAGTGCCAGAAAGCTGGTATTGAAGTCCACATGCTTACTGGTGACCACCCCGGGACTGCCCGCGCCATCGCCGCCGAAGTCGGTATCGTGCCTTCGAACATGTCCACTC
Source organism: Didymella sp. IMI 355093 (assembly GCA_027946495.1). Taxonomy (NCBI): domain Eukaryota; kingdom Fungi; phylum Ascomycota; class Dothideomycetes; order Pleosporales; family Didymellaceae; genus Didymella; species Didymella sp. IMI 355093. The sequence continues at coordinate 756,365 of JAPEUZ010000003.1, forward strand.
TTCCCAAGGATGTCACTGACGCCATGGTCATGACTGCTACTCAGTTTGACAAGCTTTCTGACGATGAAGTCGACGCCCTTCCCTTGTTGCCTCTGGTCATCGCTCGTTGCGCGCCTAATACCAAGGTCCGCATGATCGACGCTCTGCACCGCAGGAAAGCTTTCACCGCCATGACTGGTGACGGCGTTAACGACTCTCCATCTCTCAAGCGCTCTGATGTTGGTATTGGCATGGGAACTGGATCCGATGTTGCCAAGGACGCTTCTGATATTGTCTTGACTGATGACAACTTCGCTTCTATTCTTAACGCCATTGAAGAGGGTCGTCGCATGTTCGACAACATTCAGAAGTTCATTTTGCATTTACTTGCCCAAAACATCGCCCAAGCTTGTGTCTTGCTTATTGGTCTTGCGTTCAAGGATGAGTCGGGTCTCTCTGTTTTCCCTGTCTCTCCCGTCGAAGTCATGTGGATTATCATGGTAACCTCCTCGTTGCCTGATATGGGTCTCGGTTTCGAGATTGCTGCGCCGGATATCCTGAACCGCCCTCCTCAGAGTGTAAGTTCTTTCTCACCATTCCTACATCTTCAAGGTGCTGACAGATATTCAGCTCAAGCGCGGTGTTTTCACAATCGAAGTCGTGATCGACATGTTCGTTTATGGTCTCTGGATCGCCGCCCTCTGTCTTGCCTCGTTTTCGATCGTCATGTTCGGTTTCGGTGACGGCAACCTCGGTAATGGCTGTAACGAGGGTTATAACGACAGCTGCACCACCGTCTTCCGCGCTCGTGCCACTACCTTCGCGTGTCTGACCTGGTTCTCCGTCTTCCTCGCCTGGCAGATGATCGACATGCGTCGCTCGTTCTTCATGATGCAACCCGGCTCTAAGAAGTACTTCACCCAGTGGTTCCACGATGTATGGCGCAACAAGTTCTTATTCTTCTCGATCATGGGTGCTTTCATCACGATCTTCCCCGTCCTTTACATCCCAGTCATCAACACCGTTGTGTTCAGGCACCTAGGAATCAGCTGGGAGTGGGGTGTGGTCTTCATCGCTACATTCCTGTTCTTCCTCGGTATTGAGGTGTGGAAGTTTGCCAAGCGTGTGTACTTCAGGAGGAAGGAGCCTGCCAACGCACGCAGGGGATCTGTTGATCTCGAGGCTCGCGTCTTTGAGCGATACCTCAGCACAGCGGTCAGCGATGACGATGAGAAGAAGTAGATGGATACACGAGTGTATACACGGCCGTACGAGTGGAGTTTTGTTTCAGCGCTTCCAGTTGGAAGTGCCTTATTAATGATTGATCATCTTGGAGAAAAGGCGTTTTCTATACATAGCTTGCGATACCTTGAGGCCCATATTGGCCTCCTCCTCTTGAAGGAGTTGACGTTTCTCTTTAGCCGCTAGATATCATTTTACGATAATATCAACACAATGACTTCAAACATGTTTCAGTGACGTACTCGAACTTCTCATAGTTGTCCCAGACGTCCTTATGATCCGGGGAGTGGTCGCAAACCAATACTGACTTCAATCCGTTTTTCCGAGAAACCTAAATCTGCATTCGACTTCTCTGCTATCTGACAGTCCACCTGTCATACGTGGATGTCCGGCCGCCTCTCCGAGAATGAGAATTGGCCATCATCAGCCTTCACAGTTTCCATGACCAGGTTTTGTTCAGTAAGCCTCGATATTGGAATCAAGTTTATAACAATGATCTTTGCTGGGTTCAGGTAGTGTCTTAGATCTGGAGACCCTGGACGGGCCCAAGACACAAAATGCGAACTACGACTGTATCTTCAACCTTTCGGTCCGAACCCACATAATCTACCCCGCCGGAGCAATCTTATCACTTGCTGTGTCAGGCCTTCAGGCATTCGCAGTTCTTTACTTACAAAAGCTGAAGGCCACACAAGCATGCATTGGCGCTAACCCGAGATCCACCTGGGAGCCCCGCTCCTCTCCGCTCCTCTGCCGAGGCTGGGCATACCAAGCCCGACAGACCCGAGGTTTCTGGGCGCCGCGCAACCAATTGGCGCTAAGTGGCTCTGTCGCCACAATTCTTTGTCGCTGAATGCGTCAGCCGAGACAATTCGCTTTTCTTGGACGTGTCTTTGGAGCCTAAGGTGCAGTCTCGTGCAGTTTTGCTGTGTGCTTGGAATGGCGTGATGGAATGAGTGTGTGCTTGCGTATGGGAATTAGCGCGTGAGGGCGCGCGGGATGGAGTCTGGCCAGGGCCAAGCGAGCTGTCGATGTGGTGGAAAAGCGTGGCTGTGGAGGCTGAGCGCTTGGGATGTAGTGGAGGGCTTACGTGCGGGGAAAGGCATCTTGGATAAGAGCGACTGCCGTCCTCTGCCCTTTGCCCTCTGCCCTTGCGACTCTGTACACGGGCGCGGAATCCGATTCTCGTCGAGTTGAGAGCTGCCACACATTGCGAACGTGGGGTGCACAGGTCCACACATCCTTGACCATCATTTGGGGGATCAACCACCATTCGGCTACACGCATTCTTGTGGTGCCGACTTTGCCGATTACACTTTCGTACATACCACGCCCGGGTTTTGCCCTCCAGAGGTGCAAGGCTGACTGAAGGAGCACGGTTGTAAGAGCAAGGATGCCCGCAGTTGTTAGAAAAGCAGGGTTGGAGGGTCTGGTGACGCTTGAAGCACGGCGATGGGATCCGAATGACAATCGATCGATCTTGTCACCTACAGCGTTGGCTTTCTTGATTCCCGTGCTGATCTTGTTCTTCTTTGCGCCTCTGTGAGTCGCCGGTGTCGCGCCTGATAACTGATGTGATGCTGACGTCCTCGTACAGCTTGTGCGTGTTCTGCATTCGAAAGCGACGACGAGACGTACCGGTGAGACGAAACCGCCCGATCAGACCACCCGCGCTGGAACGTTCGGAAGCGAGAGAACGATTGCAGTCGGTAGCTGAGGTTTCCGGTGTGATTGGAGATCAGAAGACGGCATGTGTAGCCAGGTATGAGGAGAAGGTTGACTCAGACAACGAGTCGGTGTCTGAGAGAGAATGGTGTGTATTCAGTGCCTTGAAATCATATGAGGACGAAGCTGACAGAAGACAGCGCGATCTGCCTCTCGACATTGTTGGCACCGTCACCACCTGAGCCTGCGAAACTGAGCAACGAAAACGGAGTCGAAGAAGCTGCGATAACACCACCTAAAGTAACCGAACAGGAAGAGACAATGAGACTGAAGGAATGCGGTCATGAATTCCATGCGGAGTGTCTGATCTCGTGGGTCGTGCTGCACAAGAACAGTTGTCCGATCTGCCGTACGGTCTACTACCACAATGAACCCGAGAAGCCAACAGGCGTCGAAGCACAAGTGACGGCCTCATCCCAGGAGCAAATGACGGTAGTTGAGCCTGTCACACCCACCCAAGCTCCTGTGTCGAACTGGCGTTACTTCTGGACTGGTCGCTACGAAAGGCGGAACCCCACTAGCCCACGTCCATAATCGAACTTTCAGCAACTCTGTGGAGCCCGATCTTGAGCGGAAGTGTCTGGATATCTTGACACTGTTATCTCGCGCAAAACAAATTCGTGGAATCGTAGCGTTCTACGACGACTCCAAAAATCGACGGGGTTTGAATAAGAGTGTTCTTTGCCCTTGTGCAGGGGACTTATCCTAGAAGCAGCCGACCCCTTGGAGAAAGGGCTGTGAAAGCTGTAAGGCTTAGGAAGCAATCATGAGTAAGAGGCTCTGGAATGCAAAGAAGGCGGCCAGGTCACAGATACGGGGAATTGAGCCTGTCAAATCTGCGTTCGTCACAGGGAGAAAGGAAGATGATCGGAGTCTACAACAGTACAGTACGTACTGCAAAGGCGTTTGGATCCACGAAACATTGGGGAAGAGCTACCTAGACATTTGAAACGGTGCATCATGCATCTGTAGACTCGAGACATGATCGTGAAGAGAGGATGAACTGTAACTCTTGAATCTTATGTTAAAATAATGAGCTCCCATCTCAAAGACGAATATGAACTGCGACGATGGACAGGTCTGCTGACAAGCCAACTTCGTGAAGACGTGGTGCAGTGAACTTTGGGGAAGTCGCCGTCCAAGTGCAAGAGGTTCACACGCAGTGTGCAATCACAGTTGCTGTAGAAATATTGTAAACAAAACTTGACCATGCGACCGAAGAAACACGTTTCGCATGCAGCCAAATTGTAGATCGATAGATTATTGAGTTTTCAGATGCCCTTGTCGAGGCTCGACTGTCCAGCTTTCACATGCTACAGATGGGAGGCTCTAGGAAAAATCGAGGTCGTAACTTCAGAACAACTATGTCATGTGTCCGCCGGCACTAGTAATCTCACGGAGCTTTTTTAAATGTCCCGGAGATCTTGTAGACGTTTTTGCTTGAATCCCACCGCACATTGACATTACTGCCACTAAGCACGATGACATCTGACCCGACTTTAGCTTCTGGACGGCCAACTTTGAGCTCGAAGTCGGGAACAGACATCTTGAAAGTTTTTCTGTTATCGCCCGATCGAAGACTGAGCGTCATCCGGTAGATGTATGGGCTCGACACTTGCATTTCGTAAGAAAATCGACCTTGACCGTTTTTGCACGAGGGTGTCCACTATATACATCAGAGAAAGTCGACCTGGCGCCCTAAAGTCTGGGACAACATACATTTTTGAACAACCTTGCGATACCGTCCACGATCATCTGTCTCGATTGATGCATCATCTCGTCCATTTCCTCGGGTTGGTAGGCCTTCGGCCCTGGATAATTATCCCTTTGAATTATGGCATCGTCGCGCTGCTTCTGTACAGCTATAGCATGCTCTATGAGTGCACCCTTCGACAGATCGTTGAGCTCGCTCTCGGTAAGTGAGAGGGTGGCGGGTAATGCTGGACTGGTATGAGCGCGTTTTGAGGACACTGCGACAGGGCTAGACGCTTTGCGCTTGGTCCCAACCATTGTGTGTCGCGCGATGTAAGACAGTCTAGCAGCTCCAGGCAGTTGTCTGTAGTGCGGGGCGAAATCTGATGCGAGACGCATCAAAGCGAGCGAGGTGTGGTATTGTTATGAGGGTCAGGAAAGTGACGTCAGCGACCCGACTTCACGCGCGCCCCTGTGCACTATTCCCTCAACTTTTGTGCAAGAATCTTCAGCAAGTTCTACCTCTAGTGATGGAACGTGATCCCTCCATATATGCTTTGATTATTTATCTCCTGACAGAAACTCAGTATTGCCGCTCAGATCTTACATGCTTGCTCGCATGAGCAAGCTACATATCATCTTATTCGAAGCAGTCAAAACTTTGCAGCGCTCTCTAGACGATTGGGTCAACATGAGAAAGAACATGAGTTCTCTGGGATCTCTTCCAAGGTTAGTCAATCATGCATGAAGTTCTTTGATACAACAACAACAACAACGCCGAGCCCTTCCATAGCAACGAGTCCCTGTGGAAGGCGAAACAGATTCTAGTCGAACATACGTTCAGCATGTAATCTTGATCACCGAGCCTTGACTCATCAAAGACCAAGTGCCTTGAGTACCAAGTAATACGCCAAGTAGCCTATACAACGCTCCAAGTAGTCCTTTGATCTCCAACCCACCAGTTCTCCCGCAAAACCAAGGTGCTAACCCAGACTGGGATACTGACAATAGCGATTCCCAATGTTGCGGAGAAGAAGCCGTGGTCCCTGCATTAGCCGGATCGTCAATGACGTGTGACGCAATGAAGCGCGTGGGAACGCGACATTTGATAAAGTGGATGCGGGGTCGCAAATAGCTTATATATACGAAAATACCAATTGCCAGTCACTTCTCTGGCTTGATATCACCGACCCGAGGAACAGAGTCACACGCAACAGCCATTAAAATCTATCCATCATGTCTGAAGAAGTCAAACCGTTCGACCCAAACATTCCCCAAGAAGAGGTAGATCGTCTGTTCAGAAAGCTCAAGGACACACGTCTGCCGGAAACCCCGGTCGTACCAGATGCGGGCGCCGACTATGGTCCTTCACTGGAATGGGTCAACAAGCTAAAGAACTTTTGGCAGGATAAGTACTCGTGGCCGGAGGCACAGAAGAAGGTTTCTGAATGGCACCACTTCACCACCGAGATCGAGAACCTGAAAGTACACTTCATCCACGAGAAGGCCAAAACGAGGCAGAAGGAGGCTATCCCTCTGTTGCTGGTACACGGTTGGCCAGGGACGTTCTACGAGTACGCGACTTGAGGTCACTCAGAGCCTTCGGGCTCCGCCTTGGGCAACACTGACAGTTCCAGATTCCAGAATGTGATGCATCCACTCCTCGATCCCAAGGACCCCAAAGCACCTGTTTTCGACCTCGTCGTCCCCTCTCTTCCCGGTTTCTGCTGGTCGCAAGGTCCACCTCGCGGCTGGACCCTACAAGACACTGGTCGAATCTTCGATGTCCTTATGAAGCGCCTAGGCTACACCTCCTACGCGGCCCAAGCCGGTGACTGGGGTCATTGGGTTGTCCGCGAGCTGGGGTCTGGACGGTACAACGCGTGCAAAGCGGTACACACGAACATGTGTCCCGGCGCTCCTCCAAAGGACTACAAAATGAACGCCAAAGAGCAAGCCGCCATGGACCGCGCAAAGTGGTGGATGGGCGAGCATCTCAACGAAGGGCATATGGGGTACGCAATTGAGATGCGGACGCGACCGCAAACAATCGGTGTCGCATTCAACGACAACCCAGTGGGAATCATGATGTTCATTGGCGAAAAGTACGATGAGCTTGCTGACCCTACCATCGGAACCGCGACGCTGGATAAAGAGGAGTATGTGAAGGATGTGTGTACAACGCTGTCTTTGTACTTTTTCACCCCACCGAGTATCATGACCAGTATGTTGTGCTACACTTTCAATGTGAGGCATGAGGTGTATACCGAGTTCAATGCGAAGGAGGAGAATCTTATTAGGGTACCGTTGGGCGTTAGTACGTTTCCGTATGATGCATTCCCGGTGCCGAAGGCGGGGGCGGAGACGACGACGACGAATTTGAAGTTCTTTAGAGGTGAGTGTGGTGAGAGGAGTGTACTTAATTGGAGCTGACGTCTTTGCAGAACGAGAACATGGCGGGCATTTCGCGTGTATGGAGATGCACGAGGAGATGGTTACCGATATGCGCGACTTCTTTGGCGAATTCTACAAGACTTAATCGAGCAAACGAAAAAATGTCAATGCTCATGGGGACATCCCACATACAGACTGGAGCAGATCAACAACGGGCAAGTGAACATGCTCCATCTTGTACGATTGACCTCAAAGACAGTCTCCTGGTAGCAGCAAAGGTAGCTTGCGAGCCGGATGGTCATACTGAGTCTCGAGAGCTATTCCGGAGTGATAGGCCCACTGAACATCCATTGAAAAGGCAGAAAGATAGACAAATAACTCCTCAGGTAGGTCCAGACGCGCGTTACTCGCTTCCTTTCAGCTCTCGTCGCGCTATCAGTCGCACAAACAGCAAGGGGAGGCGCAGCTGAAGCACCTTCCTCATATGAGCCGCGTGTTCTCCTGGCCGTTTCGCAGAGTAGGGGGCACGAGAATGGCCATCGGCATGGCAACCACATGCATTGGTGTTGCAAGTGGTAGTCATGGGGACGCCCTGCTTTTGTTCACCCTGCTCTTTCTCAATACGCAGCGTTCTGGCCTACGTGAACAACGACATCGTACGAGACGCCAACGCTGTGCTTTGCTGACAGAAAGATCAGCAGCGAGGTGTCGTCAACATTCGAGACCGTTTCGTTAGGTGGTCGCTGGACGGTGCACTAAGAGTATTGGCAGGTGGAACCATAGTTCACGGGTGTCTGGACATTTGTCTCGCTGAATGCGGCAAGGGCATGTCAGGGCTTATGGCAGCACACAACTTGCACCAGCTGAAGTGGAAGCGCGGAGTGAGGTGAGAAGAGCGACCGCAAGGACAGTCTTGACGTGTAGTGATGAAGTGAGTGGATGGCCAAAGTCAAGTCAAGTGAGCAGGCGTCACGATAAGGAAGCTACTGCATGCAATGCGGTTAATCTCCGCAAGCGCGAATGCAACGGGGAACCACAACCTGCACCCCTTTACGGTTCCCCCATATTGGACCCTTTCCAGGCTTTTTACGACCCGATGCTCCCTTCTTCTACAGACGCGCTGCTTGCTAGCAATTGTAGCCGCCGTACTGCTCACACACACGTTGTTTGCCCGCCCGTTGAGCGCGCGCCCCAGTCTCAAACACCCGCCTCCTTACGCCCTTTCATTTCGCGAGGGCCGCCATCATCTCCGAGAACCACCTCATGAGAGCTAGCTGCGCCTCTCGTCGCTATGAGGGATGACGCTGGAGCAGAAGCTACAGAAGCCTCTGGCAGCGCCCTGACCGCGACGACCTCGGATCCCAGCGCGCATCACTCGCTCACCGCCGACGCGCCCTCGAATGCAGCGAAACCCTCGCTGAAGAGCCCTGCCACGCGCGGATGGCTCACCAGTGTGCGCCGCCCGCGAACAAGCCCAGGGCCCAAAGCATCTGCTCTGAGGCGGACGCAGATGCTCGCCGACGACGATGATCGCAGAGACTCGGCCTTGACCTCGTCGAATTGCACCGCCAAGAGCAATGAGCCCCCGTCGCCCACCAGTCTGCGCAGGACACCCAGCCTGCCTGCCATCGTCGTCCAAGACGAGCATGTAGTGGGGTCGCGCAGCCATTCACTGGACTCGAGCAGTGCTGGTGAACCCTTTCACGGCATCGACATGGTCATTCCAACCGGCACCTTCGACGACTTCACCTCGCCCACCCACATATCCTTCTCGAAACGGGGCAGCATGATGTTGGGTGGGAAGAGAGCGAACAGGCGCAGTAAACAAATCAACCTGGTGTTGGAAGGCGCGAATGCGTCCACACCTCGACCTCCCAGCACACCACCACCAGGAGCAGAGCAGCAGTCACCGAGAGGACAACACGGGCTCTCGCCACCCGCTGCGATCCCCAACGCGACTCACTTGTCGCCCACGCCGCGCTCGCCGTCGCGCTTCTCTGCACGTGGTAGAGCAGGCCACCGCGTGCTCTCTGCGGACGAGATGATGTTGTCGCGCAAGGTGCGCTCCATGTACAAACATGGTAATGAGAGTGATGCCAACTGGGATGCTGAGTCTAGCAGCTTGCCAGACACCTCTGTCGACAACAGCGTTACCTCGAACAACCCTGCGAACGAATCAACCTTGACCGTAAACCGCAAATGCGACGACTCGAGCTCTTTTATGAGTTCACGAGCTGATGACTACATACCCAAAGAACCCACAGAGACAGCAGGAGGGCTCGAGGACTGGGCTGACCTGGAAGGCGCCGAGGTTGACAGGTACGGATTTATCGTCGCTAGGAAGCCCGGTTCTCGTGAGGGCGCGAATGGTGAAGGACTGGACGGACCTGACGAACCACGAATACAGCGAGTTTCAACAGCTCTACAACTTATATCTGAGGAACCACGGCGAAAGGGCGGCATTGGACGAAGCGTGTCTCGAGCGCGGTCAGCAAGGTCTGCCGGGCCTCCAGGATCTCCGCCTAAGAGACGGGCGTCGCAGAAGTCTTCGAAGCAGACTAGATCGATCTTCTCGAACAAGACTTCTGGCACACGAACATCACATCATCCATTGCGCTCAGCGACGAACAAATTACCTCATAACAGAGACCGCCGAATGCTAGATGAGGCAAGTGACATGCTCAAGTTGCCGCCGGGACTTGCACAGGTCGCCGAGCAGCGAGAGGGCGGTAGAATGGCCCGCGTGATGAAGGCAAAAGAGATTCAAAGAGACGAGAAATGGCGATCTATGGCGAAGGTGGTGAGAACTGGCGCAGGAAAAGGTGGTGGTATGCTTTTCGAATTCGACACAAAGGATCCTAAGCTGGTTACACGCACGTGGAAAGGCATTCCAGACCGATGGAGGGCGACTGCGTGGTACTCTTTCCTCGCAGAAAGTGCGAAAAAGAAGCCGGACAGTCGTCCAGAAGAAGAGCTGATCGAGTGCTTTTACGAGCTACAGGCAGAGAGCTCGGCTGAAGATGTCCAGATCGACGTCGATGTACCACGAACCATTAACAGACATATCATGTTCAGGAGGCGGTACCGTGGAGGGTGAGTGATCTTTTTATTTCTGGTCAGAAGTGAAGCTGATATGTAACAGCCAACGGTTGTTGTTCCGCGTACTCCATGCCATGTCTCTGTACCTGCCTGAGACGGGCTATGTCCAGGGGATGGCGCCTCTTGCTGCCACCTTACTCTGTTACTATGAAGAAGACAGGGCGTTCGTTATGTTGGTTCGGCTGTGGCAGCTTCGAGGCCTAGAGAGGCTCTACGAGTCTGGGTTCTCTGGTCTGATGGACGCTCTGGAGGACTTCGAAAAGAACTGGCTACGTGGAGGAGATGTAGCCAAGAAGCTCGTAAGTAGAGTCTCGCCCATGCCATGGCTGAACGCTAGCTGACTAGTCTGCACAGGACGAGATGGGTATTACCTCTACCGCCTGGGGTACCCGTTGGTACCTTACTTTGTTCAACTATTCTCTACCATTCCAGGCCCAGCTACGCGTTTGGGACGTCTTCATGCTCCTAGGCGACGCCTCCCATTCGAACTCCCCAACATCCAAATTCAGTGGCGACCTGGATGTATTGCATGCTACATCTGCGGCACTAATCGATGCAACGAGGGAGATCTTGCTGGATTCAGATTTCGAGAATGCCATGAAGGTGTTGACTTCGTGGATTCCGATTAAAGACGAGGACCTTCTCATGCGCGTGGCAAGGACCGAGTACAAGTTGCGGAAGAAGCGAGCGAGTGCTTGAAGAAGGTTGGCGCTCCGATCCCTGGACTTGACCAAATCGATGGAAAGCGGGATCGGGAAGTTCAGTGGGGGTCTCAGCCCATCATCCCCGCACATCTTTACTTGTTCAAGCAACAGCTAACGGGCCAACGTCGATCTTCTGAGATCAGTGGCTTGACAGCGTCGCGTGCATCTAACGTGGCTGTCACGCTTTTGCGACGACGATCCGTACAACCTTGCTTTTCTAGCATGAGGGTGAAGGTCTTGTCCACTCACGAACACCTGCACAGTACACTATCGTTTATACGGCATAGCAGCGCAACACCAGGGTTGCGTGTTGATCACAGTTTCCTTCCTCTTCCATCTTGCTGCATCCAATCTCGGATCAGAGTGCTCCGGCTGCAAACATGCAGCCTCTCTTTGTTCTTAAGGCGCATTGGGTGGTATGGTCACACGGCAGTCCTTCGAAAGATACCTCTTTGTTTTCCCAACGCAGCATGTACACTTACAGTACAGTCATACCTTGATGAATTTAGCATATATAGTCACCTGTAGTATAATCGTTAATCACAACCTCAAGATATGCTCTGAGCACACTTGTAATCTCAACAATTCATCAAAGTCGCATTCGCACAGAACTGCATGCGCGACTATGCTCTGAATAGAGCGGGCTTGCGAGTCAAGACTTAAGATCAGGCAGATGCCGCACGGAACGGTGCATCAGGCCTCCAGTTCGTGGAGATGGTCGGCCTAGCACAGACTGGCGCCGCAGCGCTGCTGACGTTGGACTGATCGACAACGCCGAAGCGGCTTCAGGCTAAACGCCCGCCGCCTGTGTCCGGCGGGCGGTCCAGCGATTTGGGCAACAGTCCGTTGTGCCGCGTCCTAGATCTCTGCTTTGGGGAACGGGCTGGCCGATTCGGTCAGCGATCGGCATGATCGGCAATGCGGTAGGGATGACGGAAGGATGGTGATGGTTGTGGTTGCATCTTGGATGTACAGAGGCTGCAACGGGGCAAGGTGCAGGACTCGCTTTGCCCTGTGAGGTGTCAAACGCTTACAGCGTAGTCTGGATGCGAACACGAGGACCACGTTGCAGTCGCGTGAAGAAGGCTTGAACTGCGTGGCAGGTAGGGATGGAACGTGGTGGACGCGCTGAATTCAGATGGGATCTTCGAGTTAGGTGTTTGGGTGAAAGCGATGCGCAGTGGCTTAGTACTGGGGAGGAGACGGAGGACGGTGGCTTTGCGTGGTTTATGCTGGATCTATTCTGGATGCCTATGGGTGTGTATGTAAGCGAGGAGTAAAGTGGCCTCTAGGATGCAAAATCACCGGATCGGTTCTTGATCTGCTTGCAGGCACTAGAGGCAACTAATATAACTTGTAGGTGCATAATCGGAGGCGCACAGGGTATCTGCAGGCGTTGTTGGCGGCTGGGATGGTGTAGGTGGTAGCAAGTTGGGAACGCTGCGAATTGAAAGGTCAACAGCTTGTAGCTGAAAAGCTCCGAGCTGACAGTGAAGCTGCAAGCTGTACCTCGGTTCAGTATGTTCGGAGATCAACTGTAATTGCGTTTGAAGGTACGTTTTCACCCCATTGTCTAGATCTCAATGTGGGGTCGATGTCGAGATTGAAGGGGTTGCTAGTTTAAAGTCTACAGAACAGGTACCTGAGTGTATCGTTAGTACCTCGGCCTAACAGATCGCATCACCTACTCTAGTGGGTTGCTGGAGCTGCCAAGGTTGCGATGCGAGATGAGCTGTCATTGGAATGGGAAACAGTTTTCCGCGGAGTACTTCGCGAGTATTGGCACGTTGTGTCAACAATTGCAGATTGAAAGAGGTACTTGCAGCAAAGAAGTACTTTCGACCAATAGTTGGTGAGGAGTGACTCCTTCTTGAAGCCTTGATCTGGGAAGTTCCGCACGGTGTGCACACCAGAGGACGCCTGTAGACTATTGCCTAATGGTACCTTACACTATAGGCTGTTGAGCAACTGAGCCATGAATGTACTTGGCACCTACAAGCTGTTGAGTGGTCCTGACCTATAGCAGTTGTACAGTGATCTGAATGAAGATCACGAGCTGTACACCAAACACAGCTCTGGATCTCAAAACAGTCGAAACTTCTCGGTCTGTTGTGTGCGCGTCAATCTGAAGTGAACGCTGAAAGTGACTTCCCCCGGAGTAGCATTTGATATCTTCCAGAAGCTATTATACGTACGAATGCGGTGTGTACTGCGTACTTGAGACGTCGTAATGCAATACGAGCATTGCAGAATCTTCCATACTACGTAAACTGATCCAAGAGGCACGACTGGGCTACAGTCGGTTGTTCCCCAAATGGTCCGAACAAATGTTGACGGGGCCAGGTTCGACGGGGAAGGAGCGAAAGCTGCCGAAAGAGGTAATCACGGAGCTCAGATGACGTTCAAGGTGGCAATTTCGCTTCTCCCTGCCTTGTCAACATTTGCCTCTCTCAGTTCACGGCGCACGCCAACAATTCATGCTGCGGATTTGAATCGAGACAATCTCACAGTTACTTGAGTAACATTCGGCTACACCGATGGCAACATTCGCGAAGATTTTGTGTCCATAGTCGGTCGAATAACCGACCAGAGCAAGTCGACGCTGATCTATGGTCTGACTTTCCAGGATGAGGCGAGCGATCAACCACGCGATGCCTCGATAAAGAGATGAAGGGAGGAGGTTCGTGAAGAATTCGCGAAGGGCCGCGTAGATTGTGGAGTGGAAAGATTAGACGGATTGCAAGGTGAAGGCGGATCCGAGGATACATTCACAGATGGGTCCAGCACACGCTTTGTTTGCCCTGCGTCGGTGTGCTAACCACTGCTGGCAAACCACTGCGATGTGAAGACGCCAGATCACCAACTGTAGTCGAACTTGCGTACCGTGTGCGCGTAGTCCTTACATCCAAGGCGGTAGCATTGCCTGTGTAGGAGTGTGTGGCTATCGGCTCCTCTTTTCCACCGTCATCGTAAGCAGACCATCATCATTCACTTGCGGATGAGAGTGCTCCGACACACCGATCTCACGATACTTTCCACAACACTAAGGCACAGCGGATCAAACATGCATGGATACTTCCGCGTCGCGCATGGCTAATTACTGCAAGCCGCATTGATTGTATGCTATGGACGCCTTGGCAACCAGGCAGTGGTGAGGCACTCAGGCAGCCAGCTTTCTCTGCCCGTATTGTCAAGGACAAGGTCTGTTGTATTTGCACAGAACGCCTTCCAGCCACAGAGTTTTGGGAACTCTCATCCGTGCTCGCTTGAAGGTCTGTATTGCGGCTGCAACGAGCACATGCATTTCAACCGCAGATCAGATACGAGGCAGAAAACCCTGGACGCCCCTTGGATGTGTATCCTCCAATCAGCCTCGCTCGACTAAACACCTTGCAGCTGAGATGGATATCGAAGTCCAGTTAAGAATTGAGCCGCCAGATGGGGAATTCTCACCCTAGATCGAGGCCTCATTAAGACCAGCATATTCATGGCTATTGCACGTATTCGTCGATTGGTCGATGCTTCAGATACGGCAAAGGAAATCTCCTTGCAAGATCCTTCGTCTTCTTCCAAGCGCCTGAGAGTTTCACGTTGATACGCCGCAAGATCAGATCGGGCATGGCTCAAGCGCCGACGGAAATTTACCGCTTAGTCAGTCTACGATGCCAGGTGTTCGGTGATTGCGCAACGCGTCTCTTTGAGCGGGTCTAGCAAAGGTCTGCAAGCCGGCGCGGTGCCCGCAGCGGGCGCTCAAACTATCGGCCCTGGCGCACGCCTTCTGCGCAACGACCACCACGAGGAGGACCGCGCAAAGAGAAGATCGTCACGGCTGCTCACCGTCCGCACAGCACCTGGCCCGATGTAACACGTCGCGGTCCATGGAGTCGGTTCGTGATCGGTGGTGCTCTTATCGATTGGCCATGCTACCTGCCACGCTACGGCGATCCGGAGTCGACTCTTCCAAGCTTGTCGATGACAGCTTTTCAGCAAGGTTTCTTGCTTCGCTCCCTGTGCTTTTTATGAACTCACGCCTAGCCGTTGACCCATGACGGCATGTGGATTACCTGATCGGGCACTACACTAGAGTGCAGAACAGGTCTGGCAAATGCGCGAGCCACAACGCTACATTTCCACCTGTTCCATAGTTTCGCGTTGACGCACAACGCGCAGGCTTCATTTGGGCCGACCGCATCCGGTCCTCACACGGCTGAGTTCTGACGATGGCGATGCCCCTTCATTTCCCTTCGGGCAGCCTTATGCGACATGAACCGCTAACAGCGTCCGTGCGAGAGAGCGACAATCTCTCCCAAAGAGGTCGCGCTCGCTTCCTCCCGGACGTTTGGCCCTGCTAGGCGCGTGCGCACGGTTAGGACTTCCAGATCACAGCCGATCAGTCCGCTCCTCAGTCTCTGATGAGCCTTGTCTTCAGCCACGGGGACCGGCTGGACTGCCTAGCAGCAATTTGCTGAGGTTTGAGGCGGACACAACGAGCAATGTTGAGTCGTCGCAAGCTCCTTTGCGATATCGAGAGCTCTTTAGACTAAGTTCAGGAATCGGGGCGCGGTCAAATGGAGCATTGCAGTGCAATCTTGAATCTGTGCATCCAGGACCAAGCTCTGTTTCTGGGAATGCCCGTGCTCTTATTGATTCGACACTTGACCAGCTCGACAGCTTGTCCAAAAATCTTACTTCGGATTTCTTAACAATGAATTGGCATCGAGGATAGGTATGCAACTTGAATGTTCTGACGGAGTGCGGACGATCACAACATTTCTGTTCATTTTCAGGTTTCAGGCCTTAGGTATCATCAAACTACGCCTGTAGCTACTGCAAGTTGTCTTTGCTTGGCTCGCATGGCGATTGAGTAGCTTGCGGCGAATCTTAGCGCCACACCAGAGTTTGCAGAAGCCGGAAGCTATCTCCAGGGACGTCAGATGGCGGGAATACAAGAACACAGACCGCGGACGTTGCTCAACCTTACTTGCTGTCAGCAGCTTCGGTGCTCATGCACATCCTTGCAACATTTCTTCCACTACCGCCCGCTTGACGCCACACATCGGCTGTCCTCGTCTTACGGCAAGCCGTTTTGTCTTGCTGCTGTCAAGCATTCAACCATCATTTTCGCTGGTTGGTCCAACTCTAACCGGCCGTCTTCCCTTCTTGTGCATTCGTTCCTACGCTTCCCCACTGTTGCCCACTGCATTTTGCCTTCTTCGTCAACGTTACCGACCTGGACCTGATCGCCACGCCAGCCCACGCGAGCTTTACTTGGCCGCGATCGTCGTTGCAGCTACTCCCTGTCACCTTCCATTGCTCTCCGTCGCCCTACTTTAGGCGCGAATCACATTCGAGCTTTCTGCCTGTCCCACGTTAAGTCTAGATCTTGGGGCAACGGCCGCCGAGCTGTGGGCCATAAGTGGACGTTGCTCCCGTGAACACGCTTCTTGAATAAGTATGTACGCTGCTCCGTCTCTTTCGGGAACGTTTGAAATTTGACGCCTCCCAACCGCTCATTTCGATGTCGAATACTTTCCAAGGCTTCTGACGACCCGGCTCCACTCTTCATGATGCTTACTCTCTCTAAGCCACCGAAGTGGGATTTCGACGTCAAAACCCATGACTATCCCCCGCCATTCACAACTTCCACCACCACTCGACAGTCACCACAGCTCAACGGTGGGCCATCGCCTCCCCATTCGGCCGGGCCCAACTACGCTATGAGCACATCACATCGTGGACTACCTCCACCATCGGCAATGACATTGCCGGATCCAGGACGTGGTCCTCCAATGCAGCCTTCCATAGGTTCGTCCTTGGGCGCATTACCTCCGGCACCCACTCAATGGCAAGGTTCGGAGGATGGCATGAAGAACTGGCTAGCGGCCAAGGCTGAAGAGGAGAAGAGGAAACAAGAGGAGGAAAAGACTCGGCAAGAGAACCTGAAGTTGGAGCAGCGAAAGATCGAGCATTCAATGCTGCGAGAATCGATGCAAGGTGGCATCCCACCACACCTGGTCCCTATCATTTTCGCCGGTATTGGTGGAGGTAATCTTGCCAACATCAGTGCCGAATGGATCCAGCAATACACCGCACAGGTGCAAGCTGCGCACCAGCAGGCACAAGCACAGGCACAAGTACAATTGTCCCCTGAGCTCCGAAGAGAGACGAGATTGTTGAATCAGCAACCGCAGACGGCGTACGCTGGCCAGCCTACAGTATCACAGACAATTATGCCGCCTACCGCTGTACTACCATGCCAGCCGCTGCCAGCGTCATCGCAACAATATGCTGGCGAACGAGCACCTTCAGGCCCGAGCCATGTTGGTCCTCCCGCATCCGCTCCTCGGCCTGTCCACCAGTCGCAGCTGCCAAAGCTCACTACCAACGAGATGCATATTCAGCAACCGCCATCAGCACAGCCAGGCGTGCAGCAACTGCAATCGACACATACCGCGCAAGAGCAGTCTTCGCCATCGATCTACTTCCATCACTGGGTACCTCCGGCATCACAACAGGAGAAGAACACAAGCGGGAATCCGCCAGCGACGCCCTCAGGTAAATACAAATCTTCGCCCTCCACCTCATACCAATCTCGTCAACGTGCGATGTCTCATGCGTCTGACCGTGAGTACATCAGCTCCCCCAAAAAGCGGAAGGCCCAAGGCCCTCACGCAGCGCCACCGCCCCCAACATCGGCACCACAATCCTATACATCTCCGTCCTTCTCGCATGTATCGACGTCATCGACATCAACACCCGGACGACGAGGACATGCACGAGCCCGTTCAGATGCATCTGCGCGAGGTCCAGAGGGTCCTATGAGCAGACGTAGTACTGTGTCAGGTCTGGCAAACGAAACGAGACAGAGCGACATTGAAGACCCTTCGAGGGCGCCGGAAGGGAGACATGCATATCATCCAGAAATGCGCCATGGCACACCACCTCAGCGAAGTGAATCGCGAGGCTACGTTCAGCAGTCTACAGCGCCCAATGCTGGGTCAGTCCAGCCTGAAACGCCGAAGTACGGGATGCATCAGCAATGGAGTCGCGGATATCACCCATCTCCCAAACGGGAAGCTGATTATTAGGCCGAAAATAGAGTTCAGCACCGCGTTCGCAGCCTGTTTCCGCAACGTTCGCCGTCCCACTTTTCTGTGGACGAAGAAATCAAGATCACGCGAGATGCGGTAGGCACGGCAGCGTTCGCGCGTCATCTGGGAAGGACGACGCCACAATCAATCTCATGTTTGCAGTCTCGAACTTGCAAGCATGTCAAGCGAAATGAGCTCCACAAGCATCCAAAGTCCCCTCATCTTGAACTCGAGCGCACGGTCCCACCCCATCACGGAACAGAACCTCTCATCTCTCGAAATTGCAATGCAATGTCGTTTGCGGCAATGCGCACCCCCACCAATGGGCAGGATTGAGCATGTGGCTTACCAGTCTAATCGCCTTCCCGTCATAACTCACGGGCTCTACCCGCTTCTAGCAGGGGTGCCAATACGATGGCTGCATCTGTTCGGCGTCCTCGCACTCGGATCCTTCATCTGATTATTCTGGCGCTTCTAACTATCGGTCTCGCTCTGCAGTGGCCTTGTATGAATTCGTAGACGTATGCTCATGGCAGAGTGGCTGGCGTACGTGGGTCTGACATCTTTCGCGTCCCCACCTCTCTGTCCGGCTGGTCCAGTTGCTGCATGCCCGGAAAGCTTCCTCGTCAGCCGCTACGCAATCCTCTGGGCACATCGCGGCGAAGTTCGAAGGCACACCGCTACGACAGAGCAAGGGTGGATCAGCATGTGCTTGCAGTTCTACAACGCATCTGCATGCAGATTCCGTTCTGCGGTTCCACATGCTCCAATCATGCTCTCCGCATACCATTCGGCCCTTCTGCGACCTTGGCTCAAGTCTTGCTGCAACTTGTGGGTGCCATAATACAGTGCAAGTCGGTATATCACATGTGTGGTCGCCCGCTCAGCACCCGTTTTGGTCTTCCATATGGGGCACGTGGTGATTGCCAGTAACGTCCTGAGTTTACGATTGCGCGTAACCTCCTCGTCACTCCTGTCTCGGGCAACAATTCTTCTTCACGTTTGACGTCTCATCATTCCCTGCTATTGGCAACTTCTATCCATTCGGCGGTGTCCCTTGTCAGCGATGTCTTAGCATCAACTGCTCGACCTATACATGGTATCTGGTATATCAGCACTACTGTACATTCTCTACTGCATCAAGACCGCAGTGCAGGTCATCGGCGCTTTTACCTTCCTTCTCACTGGCGCTGCTTCATTCTGCATGCCGACTGTCCTTCATTTCGTCTCCCCTATGGGCTTCTCTGTTGGCTGCAAATTGCTCATCGTATACCCCAGTTCCCATACTTGATTGGTTTTGTTCTTGACAGATAAGCTACACTGTCTCGTATTTGGTCCTTCTGATCTTGCATGTTCTTCGAGAGGCTGTATTGTACATATCTAGGGATGAGGTTCTGGGTTGGGCGCGCAATCACCTGGCCGACGCATGGAGTCGGGCTTGCAGTGAGGGCCACTGTGGACTCCCTGCTCGTGTATACCATGATTTTCGGAATATATGCAGATTACAATAGATACACAAAGCAAGCGGGCGGCAAAAGCCTCGGTTGGACAACGCTCGGTAGAGCGGCACACCTACCAGGCTGCCAACGCACCGTATCTTGCCCTTACACGAATACAGATCCACTGTCTTCTGCTCCGGAACTGAACACGCACATCAGGCTCATTGACCTTGTACTCTGCAGAGTCTCAACGTGCATCTTGCCACCGGTACCGACAACGCGGGTTCTGGCGCGTAGGGAGGCCTGCTTCAGGAGGTGATTGGGTTGGCGCCAGACGTGGCGTTACCTGCAACGCGGTGGGACGACTGATCCTTCGAACCGTGCTGCGAGAAGGGTTCCCGTGCGAGTGAGGCTGCTCAAATGGTGTGATGTGTGTATAATGTGAGACATCCCAGAAGACGGGATTGCGGTCACGGTGGTAGTGCAGAGACAGTGTACCGGGAAAAAGCAATGAGCTTCGAGTCAGTCGACGATCTATCGCCATGGCCTCAACTTTGAGGATGCGGGAATAATCGGACGGCATAGTCTTGCTTGCTTTTCTTCACAGTTTAATGTTGACTTCGCGGCTCCATGCCTACGCCACGAGGCGGGGCAAGGAAGTGTGGCTAGTGCATGCCCCGCGATGGCCGAATCGGCAGTGCGAGCTGTCAGACGCCGCATGGCAAACATCCGTTGCTGCCTGACCCAGCTTCTCTCACCACAAACCACAACCGCTTTACTCACATCCACGCTCTCGATCCGCGGTTTCTACACCCACAGAGCTGCTCCATATTGCTATTAATTCCGCCCTCACTCAAAGCCACACGCTGCACCCGCTTGAGACAGGAGCACAGTAGTCAACATGCAGATCAAGTATGGCAATGTTACAGCAGCTTGCTAGTGTGAATAGATGCTGACGTTACAACAGAGTACGAACTCTCACCGGCAAGGAGATCGAGCTCGACATCGAACCTGACTACAAGGTACGCCACCTTCCACCGCCGCCATACCTTCCTCGAATTACTCGAATGCGCACATACGGTTGTCAAGCATTGCACGCCGTGACATATACTGATGATCTCCAGGTCTCCAGGATAAAGGAGCGTGTCGAGGAGAAGGAAGGCATCCCGCCGGCGCAGCAGCGCTTGATCTACGGAGGCAAGCAGATGTATGTTTGCCTACGTCACACTACACGCAAAGAGCAGAAAGCTGATAGAAAGATACAGGGCAGACGACAAGACTGCAGCAGACTACCAGCTCGAAGGCGGCGCAACACTCCACTTGGTACTTGCCCTTCGTGGCGGCTGCTAAACCTCCTCCTGCGAGAGCTTGAAGTACGACTTGGTGCTGATGTTCTTCATGGTTCGCTGGCCAATTCAAAAGCCTTCCGAGAAGCCAGTCGTCCCCACGAATACAGTCGCTGACGTCAGTCGAACCGCCAGAACCAGTCGAGTGGCTCGAGTCCGTCGTTAGTGGCGAAAGTGGTTCCGTTGATTCTGTGGAGGATTTGAGACACTATTGCAGCATTTCGACGATGATGGGCGCGGCGTATGACGGCCATGACGGGTATACACCCCAGTAATCAACAACATTGATGCAAACATGATGGACGAGGTGCCTACCAGTCACTGAACACAGACTTTCTATAGCTCCGCTCTACTGATATGTTCTAGCAGACGCCAACTCACGGAATGAACCCAAAATCAAAGCTCTGCTCCCCCTGCAAGCCGCCATCGAAAATGCCAATGCCAGCTGTTACCAGACTATCGAACTGGCCCCAGCTCGTAAGATCTGCCATATTCGACGGCAGATAGCTCGAATTGAACATCGTGCTATCTGGCGTCTGCGGTACGTTCCCGCCGTTGTAGAACGCCGTGGTCATATCCGGACTTGCTCCACTCTGTGGCGTTGTCTCTGGGATCGTCAAAGCCGTCGAGCTCGCCTGATTGTGCTCCGTCACCCCAGCACCAGGTACGGGCAGTCGCGCCGTCTCTGCAACGCCAGAGCCAGAGCCAGAGCCAGCGCGATTCGCCTGCCGTACAGCCTCCAGTCTCAGCTCTTCAAGTACCACGCAGTACCGTCGCGCAAGACAGTCTGTCTCGCCGATGCTCTCGAGTTGCCTCTGACACTTTTCGCCGGCAGCAAAGTACGGTTCGCATTGTCCTGGCGTAAGGAGATGCTGTCTGATGCGGTAAATATACAGCACGACTACAGCGCAAAACGCGTAGTATTGCGTGAACCAAAACGCCCGGAACAGATTCGATGAAGTAAACACATCGTCCACTACCCTCACAATGTTCATCGCCGCATCCAGACATCGAGCAATATTTGTGCTTGTGTCTCCAGGCGCCTGGAAATTGGGATGGCTCCGTAGACCCGTCAGCTTTGCGAAGTTACTCAGCAGGAACGGGCGGTGGATTAAGAGCATAGCGTGGTAGTAGGCGAGGTTCAGCACGCCGCGCTGTCGCTGGTAGATGGGTATTAGCAAAGAAGACTCGATGCCCGCGGCGTCCAGGAAGGGTCCGAGAGACTCCCGCCAGCGATCTAAGTCAGTGGTGTACTTCTCGGAGAGCTGGATGCGGAGATCGAGAGATGGAGGCCGGATCGAGTAGAGATCCCGCAGGACGAGGGAGACGATGCGTGTGAGCCTGGGTAAGATCAGTATACATTTCCAGAACTGGCAGAAACCGGCACTTACTTGATGTGTTCTACGGGCGCCATCATGTGCGATGGACTTTTCGAGTTGGAAGGTGATATGTACTGCGGATGCAGATCTGAATCGTTGACTACAGTCGGCAATTCCTGGTCGATATCCTCATCTCTGAACGTGCGTGGCCGCCCCAGAGCAGCGGAGAGATACTTGTCAAGTGAGTACGCGACCCAAAATGTCCGTCTGCGGCTCTCCAATTCCACATAGTCGATCGTGGCTGATGGATCATACCTCCTCCCGCGGTTCAACCCGATCGCAAGCGCAAGATGACTTGTCGTTCCGAAAAGAGACCAACAGTGGTTGATTCGCGACTGTGTCAGCAGGTAGAAACACTGCAGCAATCGCGCCTGCACACTCGCCAGCCTCACCGCGCCACGCTCTTTCGACAGTTGATGGTCCGCGGCAAAAAAGTACCTTGCACTATTTTCCTGCGTCGTGCTGCCCGGCGGCATGTACGCCTGGGCTTGAGCAAAGACAATCAGCAATAGAGCAGTTTTCGCCGCCGCATCTTCTTTAGCATACATATCACCCTGCGTCTCATAGAACTCGTGCACCCACTTCTCAATCGTGGGGCGGTGGATGAACCGGTGCGTTGGCGCTGCATAGTCGAAATACCGCTCTACGAGTCTCTGTGCATCCGGCTTCGGTGGCAGTACGAAGAAGGTTGGATCGAAGTCTGCCAAAGGCGAGTCGCCCCATGCGAAGATCGAGGAGTCTTGAGAGGTAGGCGTGTTTTGGTGGAGTCTCTTTTGTATTCGTATCAGGAAAGATACACCAGACGAGGAGCCAACGTAATGTCCTTGCGAATCAGTCTGTGCTTGGGCTGGCTCTGGGGAGGTCCTAGATGGTGGGTCACGATTGACGTCCTCGGTGTGGCCATTAGGCGGGCGATTCACTCTTTCCAGGATTGGCCGGTCGTGCACTGAAGGTGTGCTGAGACCACTCCCGTTGTATTGGAAAGAAGGGAGGTCTCGAAGTGGATTATCTTCGATAGGCGCGGTGTTTAGCTGCGTGTTGCCTGCTTTGGACGCTGCAGACATGGCGGCTTCATCCATCATGATCGAGGGTAGTCGCCCGCGAGTGTACTGCGCTGTATACTCGCATGATAGGCCAGCTCGAAGGCAGAGGGTGCATGGACATCGACCTGTGCATCGTGTCTTTTTCCTGATGATTCGTTAGCATAGGAAAGCAGCGCAGAACTCGAATCAAAGATTGCCATCAAGGCAAACAATATTTACAAGACCAACGCTTGATACAGATACTCGACTTACTTTTTGCATCTATCACACGCTCTACTGACCCTTGTCCGTTCCCTCTCTTCCCTACGCCGCTTCGCAGGCGGAGATCTCTGGTCACTTGACCCAGCGTTCGAGGGCGTGGTAGCCGAGGTTGCCGCGCCCTCAGCAAGGTCGTGATTGCGGTTCAGAGCTACCCATGATGTAGGGCTATGCCCAGCATCGGAGGGTACGTTCGGTGGGCTCACCCCATCACGCTCCATTGCGAATGGAGATCCTTCGATAGGCGATGCTTGAGGGTGGATAATGACTCCGGAGATTGTGGGGTCGGAAAAGCACGCGCTGGTGCTGCCGTTTCTAGTCTAGTGTTGGGTCAAGTGGGATGGTGCAGATCTCAGAAGCATGCACGTATTGACTTCAGTCATCATCTTCCATCTACATTTTTTTACTACCGCTATCTTAAAGCTTCAAGAATGACGTGCATGCTTTGCATATCAGCCGCACCTTCCTCAGGCGCTTGAACTATTTCCTCCTGAACATCGACCCGTCCCAATTGTACGCGTGCTTGAGGCGTCTTCCAAACTGCCTCGCAATGTCATACGGGATATCGCTATCCGGATGTGGCTGGCGGAACTGGATACATCTTGACAGCTCAAGATCTGAACAAGGCGTAAACTGCCACGCTCATCGTGCAAGCATAAGTTTGTGAGCGCACCAACGAAGCGATCCCACTTGACCTTGGCGGGCAATTCTCCATCGTCTCCTATGTGAAAGAGAGTCTGGAATACAGCGTAGCTATTCTTGTTGACGTGAGCCCCCTGCTGGAGTTCTCGCTCTGGTAGTGAAACTTCATCGTCAGCGACTTCACGCTCGGGCCCATGTTGCCACGCTGGTGCCCCTACGGATCTTTGGTGTTGTTCAGCGTGAATGCAGACCACGTTCCACTATAAGGATACCATAGCGCATGTTGGAGGCTTTACGATACCTGCTGCTGCCACTTCAAGTTGGAACAAACTACTGAATACTTGATACAATATAAGCGAAAAGAACGTTGAGCGACACATAGTACATTATCTTACGCGCAGCTCAGATAAGCCACCCTTTTCCAGTCCAACCCACTCCTCGCAGTGACCTCGAATTTACGATCTGCCATGACAAAGCTTCCCCTGAGCATCTCATATAGGCGCGCATTTTCTTTGACCCTTCGATCCTGTGCATCAAGGGCTTCATCCCATGCGCGCCAACTCTTCTCTCCTTTCAACTCCCATGTCATGACAGCCGGAGGTTTTGAGAACGTGTGTTCTTTGCATTGTCCATTTCGGGAGCATGGAGCCCGCTCAGCGTCGAGAAGGAGTGCTAGGATTTGTTTCTTTGATTTGGAGCCCTTGGGGAGGACCTTGATTCGTGGATTGCGATAGGTGGCAGAGCAGGGGAAGTACACAGGGTCGACCAGGGTTTGAATACTGGAGTCGATATTGGTCCCAGCGTTCTGTGGTAGGGCTATGCGTAGTAGTTTTGCATTGCAGCCAAGCGGTGGCAGCGCGATGTAGAGCCAGCTGTCAGTCCAAAAGGTCAAAATTAGTGGATGATCCAAGCTAGTGAAAGCCTCGTGGGACATGTGTTGTGTAGTGTGTATACGTTCGAGCTCGCAACTTCCGTCACCCGTTGTGGTAAAGCGAAAAGTGGAAAGTGCAATCGTGTGCTTGATACCTCTTTCTGTAGTTTCGGCGATGTACAAGAGGTAGTATAGCAACTCTCCGCCTGAAGAGAATTGAAATTCTTTCCGTGCGGCGCTCATGTGCTGGACGTTTACATCCACAGGCTCAGGCAAAATGGCTTTTATCAAACCGCCGTTCACAGAATCGACGAGGGATAGTTCGTGATTCGTTGTACTCCAGACTATCGTAGGAAGAGTGGGGTGAAAAGCGCACGGTGCTTCGACCATCTCTGTGGAAGACGTGGTCCAGAAGAACCACAGAGGTTGCGCAGAGGTGCTGACGATGAGCATGCAGTGCTCTCGTATGCAGTACTCGTTTTTGCCCACAGCCTCACGATTGTGCGAACTTGTAGAGGAAGCTGATGCTACTTCAGAGTCGGAGTCGGAGTCGGAGTTAGAGTCAGAGTTAGAGTCAGAGTCAGAGTCAGAGTCAGATTCGGAGTCAGAATCCCTCTCGATGTCGTCATCTTCGCTGCTGTCACTGTCGCTACTGCTGTCGCTTTCTGAATCGGCGACTGAACCGTATGTTGAGTCGACTCTCTTCGCCTGTGCAGGAGCGCTTGATGGGACGGCTCGGACGCAATGATAAGTAGCTAGGACTCCAACATCCCGAACCTCGTGCGACCTAGTGCAGTGTATATGCCAGTGACCGGGAGTGCCTTCAGATGCCTTTGCAGTGTCCTGCAGAGCTCCAGTGCCATCGAGGCGTTGCACAGAGAGCTGTTCGATGTCTACGACCAAGCTGCTTCCATTTGTGTGTTCGATCTCGAATTTTGGTGCGTGTGTAAACGCCATTGGCGTTACTGACGACAGAGGGAGATCCGAGGGCGTTGGCGCACCTGACCCGCCGAGCGCCTGCCATCTTTTGCTGTAGCGTTTTCCTTCTACACCAAACTCAGTCGAGCACACGTGGAAATCTTTCGACTTGACCTTGATGTCGTCGATGGAAAGAGGCATTGTACCAGAAGTGCCTTCCAGACTCACAAACTGAATATGCTTCTGTTGCGTTGCGACCTTTCCCTGTAATATCTTGTTCCACCCCTCACCCATGGCACACATTCTGAGAGCATCCGGATATGAGTTGAGGACCGTATGCCACTCGCATACAAACCTGTGGAACGCTTCAACAACCTGTGCCCCCACAAGTCCGTGCCTTGGGTCCTCCAGACAAGATGGAAGAGCGACCGCGTATACCACACTATCAGGATCGGTCGACATCTGAGGGCCTGCTGTTCCGATTGTGTAGCCTAAACCACGCCTGGTGTACCGTGCGAACAAGTGCGGCGCTACACGGCTTTGCACAGCAACGCATGTCCAAAATTGCTCGCTCTGGACGAAGTCGACAACTTCCAGGACAATTTCGCTTGACGTCTGAGGCTCACTTAGGTAACGATGCCAGAAGATGGCCGCATGTTTGAGGAAAGCGTGGCTCTCATCGAGCAGCAGTGCTGCAACATCGTTGGGCCGCCGATATCTCTTGTATCTCATGTATTTCAGGGCAGCGTGACCGAGCATGATTCTGGCAGCCTCTTTGTTGACAAAGAACCGTTTGATCCGCAGATCCGGAAGCTCAAGTGTGTTCGGATCCTGAAGTAGAAAGTCTTGCACTGATTTGTGCAAAACCCTGACCAGCGGATCGCAGCTCGTGCTTTCGGCTTGGTCAAATACGATGAGATTCACGGCCAACTCCTCGATGGCTTCCTTCTTAGGCAGAGCATCTTTGTTGTAGTCATCGGTCTGGCGCAGGTGTACCGCAAGCGCATGTCGTAGCTCACTGAGACGAAGGGGCTGGAGAGCTTCCACTACTATCGCAAACATGGCTTGGGCGGTCTTCTGCTTGTCCTCCGAGAGTTTGCCCAGGCGGGTCAGACTTCGAGCGTAGCAACCCGTCAGACCTGGTGGAAAGCGCTCCAGCTCCTCTTCGAGGCCCTCGCCGCAGGTCGACGTGTCCCCTTGAATGACTGACAACATCAAGGACATCCACAGAAAGTTGCCCTGGGACTTCGAAGCCCATACGCGTTCGCATTCCAGACAATGGAGTCGGCCTTGAAGATAGGTTAGGATATCTGATTCCAAGCTCATCCGTGGTGCTTCGACCTGCATGATGCTGTGGCGCTGCATGGTCTGTCTTATGCCTGGGTCATCTCTGCTCGCGAGAAACCATTTGACGATGCCTCGACGCTCTCTCGATATCAATCGACTAAGTGCCTTAATGAAATCGAGATGATCGTCACACTCGTCTAGGCCGTCAATGATGATGTGAACCCGGGGCATTGACGCCAAAAGTGCGTCTAGCACCTCGTATGCCGTATCGACGTCAACGATGCTTGTGGTATATTCTCTTTCAAGGTCACGTTCGTAGATTGTCCGGACCGAATCAGGAACAACACTCAATAGGCCAAACAATTGAAGCGTGAGCGATCGAACAGCAGTGAACGCTTTACTGCGCTTCGGCTCGTTGAATGAGAAGAAGAAAGCTGCCGTTTGGAGGAAGCCATCCTCATGTGGAGTTCTCTGAAGCTTGTCTGCGATGGCCGAGCACAGTATCGTCTTGCCGGTGCCTGGACCTGCAGTGTACCAAAGAGCACACTGCTTGTTACTCTTGTGTTCTGACCACTGTAACATTTCTGGACGTTGGAACAACCATCCACAAGTGGCATCGTGTCGCTTCTCCAAATTCTTTCTGATCTTGCGATGAACGCCAAGGTCATCCTCATGGTGTCCCCGTATCCAACTCATGATCTCCTTCCGTGACTTGGCTTTGAGGTCAGCCGCTTCTTGTGCCAGCCTTTGTGTCTCTCGTTCCTCGTTCCGTTGTTGTTGCTGTCGTTCGTTCCCTCTCATTCGTCTTGCTTCCACGCCTTGTGCGTAGAATTGAGCTTCCTTCCTGTTGTCTTCCAGCTGGCCACTAACAACTTGCCATTCGTTGCCCAGATCACGAGCGACTTTGAACAATGTCGCAAGTGTGCACTTGTTGAGAAACTTTGCAGCCTTGTACCAGAAACATACAATCGTTTTGTATGACCGAACAAGAATGTGCTGCATGTCAGGAGAGTCGGCGAAGGCTTCAGCGTAAATGTGATAACCTTCCAGCAACCGTCCAGCTCTTTCGAGTATTTCAACGACCTGCTCGGTACAATGACCAACGCCTTGAGCTATCTGCAAGACGATGCGAGCACCTCCCCAGAGTAGTTGTGCGCCGCTGGGTCCGGCCTGGACCATGACATCGCATGCTTGGAGGTATCGAGATACTCCGGTTACGAACGGGTACAGCCTGTCGGATATCTTTCTAGCCCTATTCTCATTCTTTTGCTTCAGGTCTAGGTCGTGAATGTATCTGCGGAACTTTTCGCCGTACACTCGACTCTCTTGGGCTGAAGCTGTGATCGAATCCATGGGACTAGTTCTCAGCTGCGACAGAAGCTCCATGTAGTACTGAAAGAACGCGCCTTTCCTGTCTTTCTCACTTCGGAACTCTTCGATGCATTCTTCGAGCGCAATCTCGAAGATCTTCGACGGTTTAGTTGATGACATCGTACCCAACTGGCTTTTGGGACGCTGCGCACAGCCGACTGCCACAAGTGTCGTTCTTCCAGGCGACCTTACATCTGATGGAGGAGACGGTTGCGTTTTCGACTTTGCCTAGTGATAATGCAGGATCTGTGTCAAATGATGCTTTTGGGTCTGGCTGACAATAGCCTGATAAGAAGTGGCAGGTGGAGCACGGTTGACTATAAAGGCAAAGGTTCATGCAAGCCACAATAGACTGGCGTCGAGTGGTTGCATCGACTGGGTGCTGCAGGGGTATCAAGCCACCCTGTTCCGAGGTAGATAATCTTGGGGGCCAAATCCGCGTAAGCTGTGCATGTATACCCCACCCACATCAAAGCACCTAGACGCCTCCATTGGACACTCCTTGCGGTAGGTGCGTTCGGATTAAGCGAGATCCTAGCTGTGTCGCTCGCCTCAGCACGATAAAGAAGGGCGCATGCGTCCACTGAGCTACTCTGGTTGATCCAGTCACGGGTTCAACCTCTAGGGCCGTATTCATTTGTATTGCGGTGTCCGCAATGGCGCGAGCGAACGGTACAGCCTCAGCCGATGTTGAGTCGAGCGACGACATAGGTGTCATATGCGAACTCCGGACACGATATCAAAAATTCGACAAGAATGGAGACTTGAAGTCTGGAGTCCTGAAGGATAAGGAAGTTGTGCGCGGCCATGGCGTGGATCAGGAGTATGCGATCGTAAACAACCAGATCTACAACAAGCAGAATCAGCTGGAGAAAGAGGTCCTGACTGTCAACTCAGAACAACTGCTAGCAGCCTTTCGTCAAGTTGTAGTAGCGCATCCTGTCGTTGCCTCGGACTTCAATGAGCCTTTCGAGATGGAGAGTCCTTTCCAGATGCTTTACCATGCCTGGGACGATCTCCATCGGTACATTGAAGAATGTAATGATGATAGAACCCGAATGCACCTGAACCTCCTATTCGAGTTCATGGAGAGTGCCATGGGACCCGAAAGGAGGCGTTGCTTAGGACAGCTGAAGAAACAGCAACTGGATTACTCGAGGCTTTGGACGATCTATCGACCTAGAGACACGCTGATTAGCTACGACCACGACAATCCTCGAATCTTTCGGTGCGTCAAGACAGCATATGAGGCAAACAAGAGAATGGGGCCTTACTTCGAAGTGCAATGTACTTTCACGGACTGCGACGGCACAAATATCGGGGAAGGTCGTCATACGTTCCAGATACGGCAGAAAGAATTCTTTGTATCCGAACATCCTGGAAACGTACGAGACCTGCCAGTGTTTCCGCGATCATTTGTCGATGATGATGGCCTTGAACAGCGACTGTACGAGCGGGGCCTCCAGTTTATGGGGCTAAAGGGCGTGTGCATCCGGCAGTATGAAGGTCAAGCCGCATATATGAAGAGACCACCATCTTCCTTCTACGATCCGGATATGGCGCTCTTTGACACAGTTTGGTTGCCTTACAAGGAGACTGGCCGAGTCATCGTGGACCGAAAGAAGTTCCAGGAGGATCACGAACTTAGTGGCGTCGGAAAGTTCGCTGAATCGAAGGATCTTGATGTTCGATTTTGCCCGCCATTCGTTTATGGGTACTCTGCTGCTCGCAAGGACTGGTCTAAGTTATATCTCGTCAGCATCCGTGAGACTGTCTGGAAGAAGACAATGATGGATGACCTAGTGATGGACAACGAACAAAAGACATTGCTCAAAGCGCTGGTCACCAGCCACAGCTTCCCGACAAATCCCGGAGACATAATGCAGCAGAAAGGCAAAGGCCTCGTTGTGCTCTTGCACGGATCGCCGGGCGCTGGAAAGACCCTGACGGCTGAGACATGTGCAGAGATAACAGAGAGAGCGCTTCTGAGTACCAGTCTGGCCGAGCTGAACAAGGAAAACCTCACGTGGCTCTTCGAGTATGAGCTCCGCACACTGCTACAGTACGCGACGACTTGGCAGGCGGTTGTGTTGATGGACGAGGCAGATGTCTTCCTAGAGGCTCGGAAAGACGATGTCCCCAACGCAGCGGAGCGCAATGCGCTTGTTGCGATATTTCTTCGTCACCTAGAGTACTTTGGTGGTATCGTGTTCTTGACGACAAACAGAATCCAGGTGTTCGACGAGGCCATGAAGAGTCGAGTCCATCTCGCCTTGGGCTACAAGCCTCCAGGCTCGGAAACAAGGAAAATGCTCTGGTTGAAGAATTTGAAGGCTGCAACTGGAAGCGAAGTGGATCCAGAGATCTCGGACGCAATCGACTCGTTTACGTCGATGAAGCTCAATGGAAGGGAGATTGCAAATGCAATCAACACTGCGCAGACCCTCGCTCGCTATGAGTCAAGCACTCTCAAGCTGAATCACATCCAGACTGTCTTGAACGTCAGGAAGACATTTGAACGCGATTTGACAGACATCGCGTCGAAGTCAGAAAAGCATGGGTTCGGACCGCTGTCTAGGCGTGGTACGATGCTCGAGCGCGCAGAAGAAGAGGATGAAGACTGAGAACGTGGGCGCGTCTCAGGCACGGCGAGGAAGGCACGGGCTGTCGATCTTGGGAGGAACAACGTCGCCATCTGTATGCTTTCCTCAACTCTCTCAAAGACCCAACAACACAACCAAATCAAATCTCATAATTGAACAATCGTGTGTCAAATCTATCTTGATGATACATACCGATGGCGGTCACACCTTTTGGCTGTGGGCATCTGAACCATCATAGTGGACGACGGTGTGTTGGGCCTAAGACCGTTCCTTCGCGCTGTAAAGCCCCCAGAGTCCATCATCTCCTTCCTTGAATCTCAACACCAGCTTGCCCAAGTCCGATGGCTTCTTCGCATCCAGCTTATCGATGGCCGCTGGTCCAAGGATAGCGTCGGTCTGGCTGCTCTTGATGATCTCGTCCAGAGCCGCGTTGCGCATAATTGGAATCGACATACTTCTGTGCATCTTGACGTTCAAGACCATGAGCAGCGACCCGCAACTGGCGATGATCAAAGGTAAGATAATCAGCAGGACTGGTTTGTTGGTGTCCATTTTCATGACAGCGCAGTAAGAGGGGAAACGAGCGGTCTTCGGGTGCTGGGGATCATCATCACCGAAGCCCCACTTGTCTACTTCACCAAGTATAGACGCGCCTGTCGAAACTCGAATGAAGTTCTTGATGTAGTCGATCGTCCATCCTCCGTTGTTACCAGTATCGGTAGATGTGTATCTTTCTGGAATCCAGTTGGCTCTGTATGTATACATCGGTTGTGTCCCGTACACATACGCCCCATTGGCGACCGGTGCGACGGCGAACCACAGAGCTACTTCGTTCATTTTGCCTTGGTACATAGGATCTGGTGGTCTGTTCTGTCCAGCGACTTGGATATTGGTCATTGGGTTGATGAACACAGCGGGACCAGGCGGGTTGCCTACGGTCATGGTGTCCTCTATCATTTCCACCGATATATCACACGCGATGCTAGTTATGCTCGCCGTAGTTGCGTTTATCGGCATTCTGAGCGTTTTGTCGCCACCTCTGATATCGCCACCCATCGCAGCAAAAATCAACGTTGCTGTCGTCTTATTCGCGTTGTCGAAGGTATAGTTATGCACCCAAACTGCGAGTTTGGCTACGTCGCGGACCTCCACGAATGGGCTGTGCTGCCACAATTTGCGGACTATAGTTCCGTTTGAGCGTTTACGAATCGGCATGCTGGTGTTGAAGGTCATATAGTGATCCCTCCGTGCTCCTCCCCTGATCTTGTTATTAGGTATTGCTGTCCAGCCGCGGCAATCGATGTCTTGCTGTATGCGCACAGTCTTTACTGTGAAGCTTCCTCTTTGTGCCATTAAATCACGGTTAATGAACCAGTGCCTGTAGTCTGGCAACGGCTCATTGGAGAACTTGCGTTGCCATGCCGTGTACAGTGCACTGGACCGCTCACGCACGATTCCAGCTGGATTCGACTGCGCGTAATACACGCCGATACCACCTCCAGTTTTGAGTTCGCCTTGGTACTGAACTGTGATGTTCCCTCTGTTGTATACCTGACCCACCACTGGTGCCGCAGCAAGAGGAGTGAGTGTGATGATGGAGGTCAACAGAAGTACAAGCGTCGCGTCGAGCGTACGCGCTGTAAGTAAAGCCGAAGGCGTTGCTGGTATCGATCCGCGGCTTGCATTCAGATATGTGTCTACCTGTCTCATGCTGAACCGCTGTTGATGAAACAACGGCCACAGCGCTGCTTCCGAGAATGTATGAGCTGAGAACGCTAAGGATGCGAGTCCAATGGAGTATATGGCTGTCACGGTACCTTGCATAGTACCGAATCTGTGATAAAGTAATTGAACGGTATGTGAAACCTCGCAGTCGAGGGACCAAGCCTGGCATTCGGGTAGTTGAAGGCTGAGCCATCGCGTGAATGAAGTGACCAAAGTCACGCAGATAATTCCAAGGAGTGCTGATAGACCAACTGTAAGGTTGCGCTTGAGGTAGTGCCGCAAGCCAGGTCGGTCGGTTTTTGATATTCGAGGAGCCATATCTTCTTCTGAGTCCAGTTGGAATTCTTGCGGCGCGTCGGATAACGAAGGCAGTGGATGCTGAGACATACTGTGTACGCTAATCGATGTCGCTTTAGATTCGGTGTGCTGGGAAGCTCAGCAAGAGACAGAGACCATTGGAAGGTCCAAAGCACGTTTCTGTATATGCTTTCCAATGAACTTACATGTTGCTACATTTTATATCATATTTGCATTGCACAATGTGCGGCTGAGGCCTCGAGTGCACCTTTGTACGTCCTGTACAACCCCTTCGAGCCATCATACATAGCATCTCACCGGTCTCATGCACTATGAAGGCATCAACCTCTTGATGCAGTGGCCTTGGAACATCGAATGGATTCAACTGCGCTGCGTAATCTCGAGACCATCAAGACCTCACTATTGCTTTCACGACGTTAAAGATAAAATGAGCGATGGAACCCGGGTCTTGCAATAGCATGCTCGGCTAGCGCAACTTCCTGGAAACTCAGCCTTCCTTCAGCTCTTCTGCTTAGACTCCATGTCGCATCGTCATAATGTGTCAATCAGAGTTTCACACGTGACATGGTTTGCAACGGCAAGGCGTACTTCGAGGAATCTAGCAAGTCTAACTGCCTTTCTTCTTCTGTTCCACGACTTCCTCACCGACAAACTCCCACCCTCTTTCATTGTGCGACAGACTGACAACAATCTGATTTGTGTCCTTCTCTATCTGTTTCAAGGGCCCCGCGTCGACAGTGGGGCCTACCTGGTTACCGACGAAGAGCAGAGGCAGCAACGAAGACTTCCATGCTGGAACCCTTTGCCTGTCGAAACGCATCTTAGCGCACATGATGCAGAGCAAGAGCGTCGTTAGCAGGATCAGAGCCAACGGGAAGGCTAGCCATTTCCAGTCAAATTGAGTGCAAACAGTTGTTCGGAAGACGGTTCCTTTGGCAAGAATCTCTCTCGGGTCGAAGGCGTAGTCCCAATCAGTACCCTGTTTGCGCATTTCGCTGGTAACCGCCATTGCAACTGATTGCATGTTGGCGTCGATGCTTTGGAAGCTGGCATTTCCTTTATTGGCCAGGCCTTTGAGAGTCCATGGCTCGCAATCTAAACTCTGGTAGTCGTCCGTCTCGTCTCCGTCAAAGTTGATCCTGGATGGGGCGATGCAGTTACCAGGAAGGACATCGCTCATGAAGTCAACTAGACTCAACGCCCAGACACCGTAAACACCGTATATGCACTGTGAAGGAACCGTCATGTTTTTGTCGCCTACAAATAGGCTGCTGAAGTTGTGGCCGCCCCTCGGTGCGGAAGACACGTTGTCAAGGGTATATACCTGATCGTCGACAAGACAAGGTGTGTGGAAATGAAGAAAGTTCGGGAAAGAGTTCCCTTCCTGTCCTTTTGGTTGCAGAATGGGAGTCTCTTTCACAGTAGTCTCAGTGAACTCCGTGTTACGCACAGATCCATGGTAATCTCGGACACATGGATAGAAGGAGCATCTTGTTGCCACAACATTCAGGTAATCGAGCCAAGGAAACGAGACGTCAAACGCGTGCGAGCACTTGCGGCCATCGCCCCAATCCTCAGCAGGATGTCCCCGCTCGCAGCCGGTGTTCGTGAGAGTCATGACGGTTACGTTGAATATGGAAGATTGAAAGATTGGTCTGAGTGTATCATCGAATGCAGCCAGGAGCGTGTCATTGAGAGGCGTGACTTGGTCCTTCCAGATGCTACCGCCTCCAGTGATTCTTGTTATGTTGATCGGAAGACTTCCATTTGGACTCCCGCCGACGCTAGTGCCATCTGACAGCACTACGTTGAGCTCAGTACCAGATGAATTAGAGAGGGTCCCATTCGGATAGGAGAAAACGGTTATTGTGATCTTTTCTTGTTCCGTCAGCCAGGGAGAAACATCAACACATTTCTTGCAAAGCCCAACGGAAGAATGTGTGACACCATTGTATGCTGGAAACGAACAATTTCCGGTGCTGCATTCAGGGGATAGCTTCGATCTCGTAGTATTGGGATTGACGAGTCCATCCATGAGTGCAGCCTTAGTGCTCATGTCCATATCCCAGTGCGGCGTCCAAAGGCGGGCTGTATTCAAGTGATGCATCCACTTTGAAACTACAATCGACGCCACCGCGTTGTCGAGAGGTTGAGCACAAGGAATGCTTTTGACAGTTTGCTGTGTGAAAGGTCCGATGCCAATGGATAGTACGATGACCAGACAGCCTAGAAGGGCTGTGTTACTGGAGATTGTAGTCAGTATTGTATGCAGTGCAGAAGACAAAAGACTAACACTCTCTTGGTCCTGAGCAACAGAAGCAATGAACCCCACGGTCCACGTGCAGCGGTATCGAAGTGAGCAAGGTGCTGCAGCGGCATGGGACGGCGGAACCATAGCCATTTCAATTGACTGATGACTATAAACGTGCGAGTTTAGTCAACGTGTTGATCCAGGTCTAGCTTGATCTTACCTTCTTCAACCACAGCGACCATGCAAGCCCGCAACAAGGTGGAAAGGATTGCGATCAGGGTATTGAGGTTGACAGTATACTTCCAAGCCGGTTGCTCTTTTTTATTATACTCTGACATGGTCACGGCAATAGCAACTAAAGCAGCTATGGCAAGTAAGAGGGACACAATCTCGAGCCACCAGGTGGCCAAGAGGCTTACGTATCCCTTCTGAGTGTAGTCCGCAATACCGTTCCCTGCAGGCGAAGCATTTGGTAGGAAAGCATGTGTCTCGCCTGACTCTGCTGCCCCTGCTGTAGCCTCAGGCTGGGCTTGCTCATCGTCCTGATGCCGTACAGCTGAGGTGTCGATCGAACTCCGAGTCGCTGTTGATAAAGATATGGAAGGATAATCTGAAGCATCGTTGAATAAGAAAGGCTGATGCTCATGCGGCGCAGCAACTACAGTCGATTCGTCAGGTCGTTCGTCCCGAGTGCCCGCCTGTGTCGGTTGCGCTTCCGCGAGCGGACTTATCGCCCTATATCCTGGAGACATGGTAGACGGTCCACCAAGGTAAATAGCTGTTGATAGGGGTTTTGGGCAGATTTGTAAATGATAACAAGGCTGAGAGCCATCGCAGACAACTCTTATCGTGGCGTGCCACAAGGATCGTGACCCTTGTGCTGAATGCCACTGCTACACTACTCGGGTCCTCGCGGTCCTGACTGCACAAATCAGCACTTGGATCGCCATACTGCTCAAGGCTGATTGGTTTAGATCTGTCATGTGCCCTTGCTTTTGAGGCACTGCCTCAGGCTCAAGTCCAGCCTTACGTGCAAAACGGTGATATGCATGAGGATTAGCCTTGGTACGATGAGGTGAGTTCTATCTTTAGAATTGGAATGCCCATGCTCTACAGTCGTTCGTGTACTCACCACATTGTAAGTAGCACATAGCCTTTGGGTACAGCTGTACCCGGGACCTTTTAGTGATGCACAATGCTGCTGTCGTATGGGAGGCGATAGCACGCGCACATTTACTGTACTGAGGGGCAGGCTTATTTCGCCAATAGCCCACGGCCAGAGATGAGAGCGCAGGAGGAGTGTAAATCACGACTTCAAGGCTGTGAACCTGTGCCGTAGCGCGCTTTCCTCGCCTGGCTAGCGCCGCCATCTCAAGACATTGAGCTCGCGAGCAAACATGAATCGGAACTCAGCACAAATAAACATTGGAGAATAGTAAATTACGCCTACAAGCTAACAATACCAATGTCCATGCCTATCATCTCTCATCTATCGTCTTGGGGGTATACAAAATGCCAAACAGATTCGTACATATCGACCCTGCCACATATTGCCATCCGGTGACCACATTGCACATTACATCCAAACTCATCAATCATCGGTGTCCCTGCACCTCAGGTGTTTACACCTTTCAATCACAGTGGATGCACGCATCTACTGCTCCTGCTGCTGGGCATTGGCCGGGTTACTCGCACCAAACAAGCCACCGAACCAACTCTGTCGGTTCGCAGCCTTACGCGCTTTACTGGCCTCCTCCTCATTCTGCACCAACCGCAGCGGGCGCATACCCTTGCCCGTCATAGGGCCAGATGTATCGCTCCTCTCCAGACGTCCGCGTGGCGGGGATGGTGTGTCAACGTGTCCGCTTGCACCAGCAGATGTGGTTGTTGTGCCGGACATGATGCTCGCAGTATCAATCTCCCTGTCCTCAGGGATGTTTTGCTGGCCCGAAGCTGCGCGGGATGTGGGGTTGGAGCCGTTCTGACCAGCGATGGGGATGCCGAAGAAGCTGTTCCTTGGGCTGACGAGGCCGGGCGATGTCTGGCCCGGTGTGACGGCGGGAGGAGGCATGCGGTACATTGTGTTCACGATGTTCGCTGCGTCGGGGAGGATGGAGGCTGAGCGGCGGTGAGGGTTGCCGCCACTGGGAGCACGTTGGGCGATAGGGATACTGGGCGCGGTGTTGGGGTCTTCGTGAACTGCTGCTGAGGTGGGTGGGCCCATCAAAGACGACGGACGTTGCTTCTTGGGGCCAGCACCGACGACGGATTTAGCACGCTGAAGGAAGCCGGTAGGCTGCTCGCTGTCTTTCTCTACTGGGGGCGGCGCTGGAAGGTCCTTGTTGGTGTTGGGCTTCTCGTCGAGGTCGTTACCCAACACAGATTCGAAGCCTTGGTATGTGAGGAGACGGCCAATGATCTTGTTGATGTAGAGGGTCAGAGCTTTGTTCTGGTCTTTCATGCTGTTCACCTCAGCTTCGAGCTTGCGGACAAGCTCGACATCTGGTGCCTCCTCGGCTTCCTCCAGTTCGTCAGCGAGGCTGGTAGAGGGGCCCTTGCTTGACGACGGACGGTCCTCGGTGTGTGAGGATTCACGCAAGAAGTCACCGCGGCTCAGATCGCCGTTCAGTGTCTTCTCGCCGAGCAAAAGCTGGAAGCTCTCATTGTCTTCCATCAGTCTCGCGTTCGTCATGCGCGTCTCAAGCAGCTGCCTCTCCAACTCGGCGGTCCGGCCGCCTCCAGCATTCTCGACTTCGAGCATCTTGACCTGGTATTCGGCAAGCTCGAGGCGCAGATCTTCGATGATCTTGTCCTTCTGGTGAATGAGCTTAGAATTGTTGCGCGAGTTGCTGCGCTGGACTGAGTTGGGCGGTGCGAAGTTCTCGAGATTCTGGGACGAGTTGGTGCGCGAAGGGTTGTTGCGGAAGCTTGCTGCCAAAGGAGTCAGGGTCAAATGTTCATGCCGTAGGGTCCAACTTACACGCACGCGACAATGGGGCCTCGCCGTCCTCCACACCCTGAACGTTCTTAGTAGCCATGGTTTCCTTCAGTCGTTGGATCGTCTCCTGTAGCTCTTCCTCGCGCGCCTGTGTGCTCTCCTTCTCCTTCATGGCTTGGACTCGCTCGGCCTCGTAGATGCCCTCGAGCTCTCTGTGCTGTCGGACAACCTCCTTCTTCTCATTCTCGAGGGTCTCGACCTTCTCCTCTTCCTCGTGAGCGCGCTCCTCGAGCTTCGACTGCTCGGCGTGGGCCTCGTCCAAGCGTGCGTTTAGCACTTCGATCTGCTTCTGACGCTCCTCAGCCTCAGACTCGGCCTTTTGAAGGCGCTCCTCAACATCTTGCAAGTATGCTGCCTTTGCCTCGGCGGCGGCGCTGTCCTCCTCGGTGGGAGTATCGACCTGCGATGAGTTTCTCCTCAGCGCCGAGGGTGGAGCGGGCTTCTTGACTGAGGCGCGCGCTGAGACGGGCGTTCCGTTGGCACCAGACCGGACGGATCGTGTCCTAGCAACGCCGCCTGCTGTTCCGTTTGTTGTCGGTGTCGAGGAGCGTGTCGGCGTGCGGTTCGCTGCAGCAGGCGAGGACGCGGAGGTCCTCGAGGGGGTGCTGCGCCCAGGGGTGCCTGTGACTGGCGGCTTGTTTGCTGTCGCTGTCGACATGATGTATATTGTGTGTGGTTGTGTAGACAGAGAGATTGTAGCCAAGTCAGTCCAAAAAGACGATCAACGCGCTCGAGTGAATCTCCAACGGCGGCCCACTGGCGATCGTCGCGGCTGTGGAGCTTGGCTTGCTGCGCTGGCCCTCGTACAGGTCTGTTACAATTGCTTTCGCTGCGTCGGCGTGATTGAGTGAGAGGTGAGTGACGTGAGCAACAAGATGCGACTGTGTGTGTTTACAAAAGACCAAATAACCCCCGTATCAGTTTGACAAGGTAATCGCAATCACATGGGGCATCTTAATTTCGAGTGCAAGCAGCGGACCAGTCCACCGCCTTTAGGGTTCCCTGCATGCAGCGCTAGTCGCACCTGCCAGACTGCGCGTGCCGCTGCCCTGTCCTGTCGAGGACCCTCAGTCCCTGCAAAACAGCGAGTCGCTCCAACGGCGCACACAGGTCCAGTGACAGCACAGCGCCCACTGCGCACCTGGGCAACGGTGCTTTCGCCGTGGAGATTGCACTCGCTAGAGTCCCGGAAAAAGTCGCTACTCAACGCCGCTCTATGGCATCTGTTGGCTGGCTCAACTCGCGCAGTTACGTTTTCGGCGTTGTCGACTCAACCGCGCTCCACACTGTTCTGGGAGCTCACGTGCTCCCCACTACCCCTGAAACACACGCTGGCGATGTGGAGAACAGCAGAACTTGAGAGTATCGATTGCTTTGCGCGAGCTGCGTTCTTGTTCTATGCCTACCCAATGCGATGCTTATACAAACATATCATACAACGGTGCTGTACCCTCCACCGTATCCTCTTCTTGCTTGGTACCTGACGTACGCTTTTCTGCCCTCGTCTACCCAGAACACGCAACTCGCTACAGCGATGAGGTGCAACAAGTCAGAAAACCCCAGTGCTTCTGTTTGGAATACATGTTGTAGCGGCGGGAAATAGATGACAAACAGCTGTCCAATGAGTGATCCAGAGACGGCGTAGTTGAACATCTTGTTGTCGAAGACGCCAATTTCGCCAGTGAGCACTGATTTTGTGGAAGAACGGCAGGTGAGAGCGTTGAACATGTCGAAGAGGACAAAGCAGGTGAACGTCATGGTGGTGTCGCGTGCAGTGACCTCGTTGTCGATCGTCATCTCGCGATAGTAAGTCGTCAAAGTGCCGAGCATGATGATGGTCGCAGATTGTAGAACGCGCTGGATAAGCTTGC
Source organism: Didymella sp. IMI 355093 (assembly GCA_027946495.1). Classification (NCBI taxonomy): domain Eukaryota; kingdom Fungi; phylum Ascomycota; class Dothideomycetes; order Pleosporales; family Didymellaceae; genus Didymella; species Didymella sp. IMI 355093. The sequence continues at coordinate 796,611 of JAPEUZ010000003.1, forward strand.
GCGTGAGTACACGGGCATGTCGAGGACGGGGCGGCAAGGCCATGACAGCAGGATCGACCGGTTCCACACCAAGAGATTGAGCAGGTGGACCGTCCATCAAGATGTCTAGGATATTGTCAGCTGTGTGTCTTTCGGGGACTGGATGTTGAGCTTACTGATCCACAGAATCTGCATGGCGTTGAGAGGGTTCTGGAAGCCAAGGAAAGTACTCAGCAAAACCAAGCTCAACGCCGCCGCACTGGTGCTCAACTGAAATGTGAGGAAATTCTGAATGTTGTAGAAGATACCCTTGCCTTCCTCCATAGCGTTGAGGATTGTGGCGAAATTGTCATCTGTGAGAATCATGTCGGCGGCCTCTTTGGCAACGTCTGTACCAAGTCTGCCCATGGAGATACCAATGTCAGCCTTCTTCAGGGCAGGTGCGTCGTTGACACCGTCACCGGTCATAGCGACGACATCGCCTCGTGCTTGAAGTGCACGGATAATTTTCATCTTGTGCTCGGGACTGGTACGAGCAAAGATAGAAGTAGTGGCGATTGCCTGTGAGAGCTCTTCTTCGCTCATCTGATCTAGTTCGTCACCACGGATGACCGAGCGTCCAAGCGCCGAGTTGGGATTGATTGGCATACCCAGGTTCTTGCCAATAGCCACAGCAGTGGTTTCCGCATCACCTGTGATCATGATGACTTTGACCTTGCCAGCCATGAGGCGGCGAATAGCTTTCTCCACACCCTTGCGTGGAGGGTCACTCATGCCCACAAGACCGGCAAAGACCAGTCCGCGGTAGCGTTCGTCGTCACCCATCCCAGAAGCTGATGACGCAGCTGGCGTTGAAGTACCGCTGCTGCCTTTCTTGTGTGCTGTCCCACTCGCAAAACCCAATACTCGCAGACCTTCTTGCGCCATAGAGTCGGCAGCTTTGAGGACCTCTTGCCTACGCGATTGGTCTAGGTTTGCCTCCTTCCCTTGAGCATTGACGTATGTGTCACATCGATCGAGTACCCTTTCGATGGCACCCTTGATGTAAGACACGTCTGAGCCGGAGCTTCCGCTAATTACTACGCCCATCCACTTCCTCTCGGAACTGAATGGAGTCTCGAACTTGCGTGCGCCTAGTCTGTCGCGAACATCATCTTCTGAGAAGGCGTCGAGCAGGTCCAAAAGAGCGACATCTGTAGGTTGACCGACCCATCGACTTTTTGCTAGAGAATTGTCATCACCCATAGTCGACGACAACACTGCAGCTGTCGATGCAGACGCAGCTTCTTCGCTCAGTAACCGAGCGTTGTTGACGATGTTACCGATTCGTAAAATATTTCGGGTCGGAGAGTCAAGATTCTCAGCATCGTGCTTCTTTTTCACTTCAACAGGGGCTGCCTCGTCGAAGTGCCATAGTTTCGTGACTGTCATGTGGTTTGTTGTAAGGGTGCCAGTCTTATCAGTGCAGACCACATTGACTGATGCCAAAGTCTCAACGCTAGGAAGGCGTCGGACAATCGCGTCTCGTTTCGACATTCTCAGCACTCCCAGAGCGAGCGTGACGGTAACGATAATCGGAAGGCCTTCGGGAATAGCAGCGACCGCAAGTGAGACGCCAATCTGGAAGACCTCGAGGAATTTCCAACCCCTCCACAGTCCAACGAGACCGATGAAAGCAATCACAACAAACGACATGTAGCTGAGGTCCTTTCCGAGCTGATCCATGGACAGCTGTAATGGGGTGCGCGGGCTCTCGATTTCCTGGAGTGATGCTGAGATAGCACCAAACTCTGTGTTGCCGCCAGTCCCAATAACAATACCCTGCCCATATCCGGATCGAACCAGTGTGCCCATGAACGCAATGTTCTTCTGGTCGTTCAGGCGAATATCGGCACCCACGGTCCCAGCACCTTCAGAGGCATAGAAAGGTGAAGGCGCGCGCTGGATGCCTGATGGTGGTGTAATTGTGTCTGGAGTCTTGCCAACCGGCTCGTTCTCTCCTGTCAGGTTCGACTCGTCGATCGAAAGGTCGGCGGCGTGGGTGATTCGAATGTCGGCGGGTACGCGGTCGCCCGTGTGGAAGAGAACCAGATCGCCTGGTACTAGCAACGTTGCTGATATGGTTGTTGACTTCCTCTCAGCAGCCGCCAGCGCCGCTGTTGTATCCTTCAGTTCGTCCAACTCGATCCCCTCTGTCGCGGTACCATTTGCCCGCGTTTGTTCTTGACCTGCTCGAATGATGTGCGCAGAGTGCGGGACCAGCGAGTTCAGAGCCTCTAAAGATTTCTCAGAACGGTACTCTTGGACAAATCCCACAGTAACAACGATCGTGACTGCTGCTGTGATACTAATTGCATCCTCAAGGTTCCCCAACATCAAAGACACAGCCGCTGAGCCCAGCAAAAGCAAGATTAGTGTCTCCTTGAATTGCTTTACGAACCGAAGCCACAGCGGTTCGGGCTCTTCGTGGGGAAGCTCGTTGCGACCGTGAACGTGTATGCGCGCCGAGGCATCGGAGCTGGACAGACCATGGGTCTCTGACGTCTGGAGTCTTTGCGCAGTTTCTTGGTGAGACAGAATCGAGTACGAGGCGGTTATAGATTGCTTTGGCTGGGCTCCTTAGCTACTGCTTTGACGATTTGAACACTTGCAATTACCGTAGGTGTACCACTGCGCTTCTGTTCCTGTGGTGGTTGTAGATGCGGAGAACCAGGGCGTGAAGACTTCATGCCTCCATTGGAGGCATGATACATTGGCAGTGACGGTGTCGAAGCCCTGGACATGTTGGCATATCCCAGGGACAGCTCTTGCGCGGCTGTCGAACGTGGCCGGTGTAGCGCAACGTGGATTTACAACGAAGTCGAGCTCGATTATTGCATCGAGTCCGCTAAGAAGACAAATGCAATGAATAAGCAGGGGTATCACAAGAGAGAAGCTCGCAAATGTGCTGGAAGTGGTGTTGCTCTTCGTTTGAAGGGCCACTTGGACGTAGATCTCAGTGCTCGAAACGTCAAAGCACCGGCACTCTGATGCAGGGATCCTTCCAGCGGCGATCCGCACGTCTGGACGAATCCACGCGTTTCACACTGCCAAGTCATTTGAGCAAAAAGCTTCGTAAGACAGTGAGATGTCGAAGAGCTGCGTGCAATCTGTCTGAGAAGCCTCCACGCAGGCATACAGCTATGCGCTGCACCGAGAAGTATCACAGTATTGAAGCTTGGCATCTCTGAATATGGTCATGCCCATGTCAAGTGATGGCGCGCTTCTGATATGCATCCGTGATGTCATACGCAGCGAAGCTGTTGCCAGGTGAGAGAAGTGCGCGCAGTGAAGGCCGCCGGTGTCAATCGAGTGCGCTCTTTAGTTGGGCCTTTGCTATGCAGCTGTGCGCTTCTGGGCAGCGAATTGCATATGCAGTGCCGACCCCAAGACTGCGAGAAGAGTACTGTGATCCATAGAGTCTCTTTGGATCGACTGTTCTAACAGCCAACTAACTAATCGAAGGGTTGATGGACTTGTGTTGCCCCGTCAGATGGTTGCGGCAGAGCTCAAGGCAGCCATGACATAAGCCGCGGTCGTGCTTCCCTCCAGCCATTCGACCAGCCTCGCGACACAGACCACCCACCCCTACGCGCATCCGCAACCCCATCGCTGTGCAACTTCTCGTGCTTTTCACTGCCATTGCTACCTCGCGCGCATCCTTGGCAATAAACTTTGAAGCCGTCGGCGCGCGTATATCGTTTGCGCATCCACCTTGCCGACGCGCCGACGTAAACAACAACGCCTCCGACGCGTCCACCTTCACACCCCGCGCAAACCCTAGTCTCCACCCACCACCACAATGTTTCTTCCCGAGGACCTTCTGTTCAAGTCGGGCCAGCTTGCGCGCGTCTGGCTCGCTGCCAACCAGCACAAGAAGCTCACCAAAGCTCAAGTACTGCAGGACAAGATCGATGAAGACATCCAGGTCATTATCCGACCTGAAGGAGCTGCCGGCGGACCTTTGGCGCTGCGATTGAACGGCCAGCTATTGCTCGGTGTCGTGCGCATCTACCACAGGAAGGCGCACTACCTGCACGATGACTGCAATGACGCGCTGTGGAAGATCAAGATGGTATGTCAAAGTCTCTGCACTTCGCGTCACATTGGCTAACGCGCTGTAGGCTTTCCGTCCAGGAAACATCGATCTGCCCGCTCAGACACACGTCGCCAACCCTACAAGCCTGACATTACCAGATATGATCACGGATCTTGACCTGTTGGCCCCCATGCCCGACCCATCGCTGTTTTTGTCGCAAGCCCTCGACGGAGATCTTACCTTTGGAAACACCACGTTGCCAGACTGGGACGCCAGCCAGTTCCTTTCCAACAGCGTCGAGCAGCCCCGCCACGAAGAGCCGGTACTACAAGACATGGACGATATTGAGATCGATCTGGGAGAGGATCTGGGCCCAGAGATTGAGATTGGACGTGACGCACCGTCTGAGCTACCCAGAGATAACGACTTCGAAACGGATCTCAAACTTGGCGACGACGACCTTGACCTTGAACTTGACATTGGAGAAGGCTTGACTGATCTGCCCGCTGCTGGAGGCACTGAACTCAATATTGGCGGAGACACTATCATGGGCGGCATGGACACAGACCTCCCGCTCCCATTGCTCGAGGACGACGTGCCTCAGCTTACTCGCGAAGATTCTCCGTTATCCGAACTGGACGCTGACGAAGAGACCCGCCTTGCACAGGAAATCGCTGAACAAGACCAAACTATGGTGGAGCCCGAGCAGGAAGAGGAATCGATCCACCAGGCCAGGGCCAAGCGCAGAAAGGTCATCACCCAAGATGCCGAGACCATGATCTCGACAGCCCAGCTCAGAGATCAGCAAGCCAACCGTGAGAAGATCCTGAAACAGGCATCCTTCCTTCCTCGCGACCCGCTCCTCATGGCTCTCCTTAACATGCAGAGGTCTGGTGGCTTCGTCTCCAGCATCCTCGGCGACGGCAGAAGTCAAGGCTGGGCTCCTGAGCTGAGGGGTATCTTGTCCCTAGAGGTTGTCTCGCGCCCTAGTAAGCGCAAGCGAGACGGAGCTGCCGCTGGTCTGGAACAAGCTGAAGAGGAGGACGGTGTCATTCCACAACTCGACATCGAACAGGATGAGCCTACATTGGGAGGTGATGCCTTCGATGTAGGCGGCACAACAATCGCTGATGATGGAAGCATTATCCAGCTTCCTAGCGATATTGGTGCGCGCCCCGAAGAGGAGGAAGAAGAGGCTTTCTCGCCTGTCCCTGACAACTTCGACGACACAACCGCCCCGCTCTACCATCCAGCTGAGAGCGGCCCCATCTCACTCGGCACAAAGCACGCCGTTCATCTTCTGCGCGAGCAGTTCGGACCCGAGGCAGAAGAGAGCGAGTCGATACGACAGAAGAACACGATCGTTTTCCAGGAGCTACTTCCTGAGGCCCAGACATCAAGAGCAGACGCTACTAAGATGTTCTTCGAAGTCTTGGTCCTTGCGACCAAAGACGCCATCAAGGTCGAGCAACCAGGCACCGAGCTTGGAGGACCCCTACGCATCCGCGCGAAGCGTGGCCTCTGGGGCCAGTGGGCTGAGACGGCTGCAAGCGGCGAGCTTGCTTCCCAGAGTCAAGCTGTCGCACAACAGACGGCTGTCGACGCGCCCGCGGAGGGCATCCTTGCCGGTCCAGCGCAGGTGTCTGTCTCGGCGTAAAAGTGTTTTGGCTCTTGGTTCGGTTCACTGGGTTAGCGACTTCATTTTGGGGACCCTGGTATTCATAAGGCGGCGTTGGCCGGATACCCATGCTGTGTATGGCTTTGCTTTTGTTTGAACATTTCTGGGTAGGCGTACTGCGGCGCTTGTGTGGCTCAGTGTACCGCTTTTAGTAGGATAGGAATAAACGAATAGTCCGTAGCATTGCAAAGCATTCGACTATCACTTCACAATCCACCTGGGTGCTGATCTCGAACATGACGTCGGGGGCCAGGGGTCTGGGTCGGAATGGTTCCGAAAAGCACGAAAAATTTGGGCTTCATCACCAGTCATCACTCTGATGCTAACGCGCTATCCCCGCATATCAAATGTCAAGATCGCGAAACACGTCTTCTTCCACTGTCAAACACCTGCTCTGGTGCAAGTCGTCGCACCAGGGTCGATTACTGCTACTACCACGCTGAAAGGTCCGACAGCATTGCGCACTTCGATATCCACTGGTTTACACACCTCAGCGACCAACCCAAGTTCCTACCAAAGAGCAACCGCCAACATGGAGACCAGTATCCTCGCCGTTGACCCGCAGAAGCTGGGCAATATCACGTTCACCGAGACCAAGACGGATCTGATCGAAGAATGGAACATTGGATATGCGGAGGGGGAGCACTACCAGCGTATCAAGAGAGCAGCAGAAGAGATCGTGAACACAGACACACCGGTCGCATTCCCGACTGAGACCGTGTATGGACTCGGAGCAGACGCAACAAGAAGCTCAGCGGTCAAGGCCATCTTTTCGGCAAAGGGGCGACCGTCAGATAACCCTCTCATCGTCCACATCCACTCACTGCCACAGCTGCGCACACTGCTTTCCGACAAAGGCGCCTCGCCCACAGGGAGCGACCCCATTCCTGCTATCTACAAGCCGCTGATCGAGCGCTTCTGGCCTGGGCCCTTGACCCTCATTCTCCCAGTGCCAGAGAACTCGGTGCTCGCGCCGGAAGTCACGGCTGGTCTATCGACATTCGGCGCGCGCATGCCGCGCTCTATCCTCGCGCTCTCCCTCCTCCGTCTCTGCGGACGCCCTCTCGCTGGTCCCTCCGCGAACGCTTCCACCCGACCCTCGCCCACAGCCGCAGAGCACGTATACGACGATCTGCAGGGGCGCATACACACCATCGTCGACGGAGGACCATGCGAGGTCGGCGTAGAGAGCACGGTCGTCGACGGCCTATCGAGCCCACCGAGCATACTGCGACCAGGCGGCGTCACAGTAGAGCAACTGCGACAGTGTCCAGGCTGGGAGAATGTCACAGTTGGATACAAGGACAAGCAGGAGGGAGGTGCCAGCAAGCCGCGGGCGCCAGGAATGAAGTACAGGCACTACAGTCCCAAAGCTGAGGTCATCCTTTTCGAGGCTGGTGCCACACGACCGGGGAGAGAGGAGATCATCAACAAGAGCAGGGTCGGCGTAATACGGACGAAGAGCTGGAATGCTGCGCTCGGACTAGGCAATGCCGGGTCAAACGTGACGGATACAAATGGACACGTCAACGGTACTTCAACGTCCAACGCAGCCTCTTCAATACCGACAAGCGCATCTTCACGACTCTCGAATCTGTTTCGCTCGGTCATCCAGCACCAGATCCCGCACGCACAACGTTACACGCTCGACTCAAGCGACACTGAAATATGGGACATCGACTTGGGAGCGGAAACAGAGGGTGTAGCGCGAGGGTTGTTCTCCGCGCTACGAGAGCTCGACAAGAAAGGTGTCGAGGTCATCTTCGTGGAGGGCATTGACGACACCACCGGTGACGACATCGCGGCCGCGGTGATGAACAGGTTAAGGAAGGCCGCTGAAATAAGGACATAATCACAGGAAGGCAATGAGATAGTGACCAAAAGACCAGCCTGGGGGTATTGAATGAACGATGTGAATGTGTACTGCTGACACACTTCACAACCACCCTTCTCCATCCTTTGAATGGATGTGTTTGCCGTAAGCATCAGATAAGTTCTGACATCCTGGCCAAAGACGCCCACTCTCTTGCTGTTCAAGACATGTTACTCCTTTTCCGAATATCTAGTCAGGCACAATGTACTTTCTCAATCCCCTCCTACTCTGCAGCGCTTTTATAGCAGCTCAAGACATCGACCAAGATGCATCCATTTCCGAATACCTCAACACCACACCCGCAACCCCAACACCGCCACCAGGGTCAATAAAGACTATCCTCGTGACCGTCACACGTACCATATATCCAGTACCGCCATACCCACCACCTACTATCGTGATCTCATCTCAACTCGTCGCTCCACCGCCGTTTACACAGGGCGAACAACCCGGAGAGAGTTCTTCGCCTACCTCCGACTCTGCGGAATGGCCAGCCAGACATCGCTACACAAGCCTGGCGATGCCAAACTACCACACAGCGAGTTTTGCAGCGTACAAGGGCGACGCCAATGTCACGGGAAAGCCGATGTTTACCTTGAATACAGCGTCGCCGTCCATACCGTCTGAGGGCCGTTATACGTCCCCGACACTCGCGTCTATGCATCCCAGCAGCAGCAGCAATAACAATCAAAACGCCCCGGACGAGCATCTCGACAGCGAAAACGTGGATCTAAGCGCTACTAACGATGCAGACATGGACAACGAGTACCGTGGCATGGAAAACTTAACCGCCTGGTCGGGAACAGACAATGCTATCCCGGCGCAGATGCACGACCCGCCGCTGCAGAGTACCAGCGGGGCTGTACAGTGCGTTCGCCGGGTTTGGGACAGCTTTGGGCAAGATACGCAAGGGGAGAAGCGGGGCGAGAAACGGGGCTGTAGGCCCTGCATAGGAGAGGGTACAGTTCTGTGCCAGGGCGACGTGGGGATTGGGTATTGCAAGGGGGGATGTGAGGCGCTGCAGTTTCTGGGGAGGGGCATGGGTGCAGCGGGAGCTCGGCAGCGAGACTGTGGATTTACACTGAGGGGGCAGTGGCGGTGATAGCCGCCGTGGTGTATTTCATGTTTGCTTTCTAAGTAGTAGTGACAGTGTTTACTCCGTTTCTGATCGTTCAACTCAGACCAGGCCAGCCTGCGTGTGTTAGCGGTGATAATGTGATTTAGCGGCATGCAAACTCACTCCAGACTGTCAATCCCTCGTTGACCTTCGTAACGTTCACTCTGTCCCCCACCTTGATGACCTGGCTCTGAGGCGCACCAGGGGCCCAGAACGTGTACCGTCCGAACACCGGGCTCCACTTCGCACCGATGTCAATCCGCCTGTCCTTCTGCAGCCTCTTGAGCACCTCTCCACTGGGCCCGACACCAGGCTTGCCGGTGTTGTAATCGATATTGATACTCTTACAGCGCACGCAGTTGTGTGCCATGATCATCTCGGTCTTCTGATTTATCGTGATCTTGCCCCAGTAGTCCTCTTCCCACGGATCGTTTGCGCCCTCGATGACGATGTTGGGGCGGAATTTAACCATGTCCATCTTCTCACCGTCCAGGCGCGAAGACACGTCGCCGAGCGAGGTCTGCGAAGTGATGAGGAAGGGCGCGCAGTCCTGGAATTTGATCTTCCAGTCTGCGGTCTGCGTGCCCATGAGTTTCTCGACCTGTTTGCCGAGGAAGGGGATGTTCTTCTTGAAGAAGGCGGTTAGAGGGTCCGGGGTCCGGGGTTGCATGTCTTCGAAGATGACGGGCCGCTTATTCGAGGCGCCGATGTAGACGAGTACCACCTGGTAGCCGAAGCAGGAGCTGAACCATTCGCTGAAATTTGATCCCATGTTGAACGCATCTGTCGGACTGCCGTGCATGTTCACGTGAAAGTCTTCCAGTTTCTCTGTGTCGGGCACGAGAGGAATCCGGATGGTTTTGGCCTTCTCTTCATCGCCATATGCGCGGTAGGTAACCTTGATAGTAGCGTCGTTCGTGCCATAGTTTTCGAACTCCTGGATGAATTGCGACATGTCCTCAAAATGGCCGATGGTCATGTTTTGCCAAGTTCCATCGTCCTTCTTTTTCAGTAACATAAAGGTTCCTGTCGGTTATCAGCATCAAGTGCACGGACTGACTGGGATGCTCACTGTCGTGGTCGAAGCCGTATTTGGTGGCGACTGCTTCCTTGAGGGGCACTGCTCGCAATGACTTGATCGGATATACATAAATCTATCAGTTGATTAAGTGTGTATGCATATACTTGATGCCGTGAGTCAAACCTCGGATATGCGCATGGCAGTCAGGTTGTGGATTAGAGGGCTAAGGAGCCCCAGCAGCTTCCACGTCAGGAACGGGAAGACGACAAGACCGGTCAGCAGCCATGCTGTCGGTATGTGGTCCAGCTCTGATGAGGGAGGATCCGTAGTATTGTCCATGTTGACACGATGTTGTTCACAAGCAAAGATTCAAAATGCCGCAGAGGATGTCGTCCTGGAACCCCACGTGCACGCCCTTCCAAGACATTAGCGACAAGCGCGGAGAGAGCACACTTGCCGCTTCCGCGGTCAGTGAGCACTACGGAACGGCATCCGAATAGGCAAATGTGCAATTCTACATGTGCGTCGGCATCAACTGCTTTCTACAATGTTGCTGTATGCATCAATTTGCATAGTGGCGAGCAAGAGGAGTATGAAATAGAGGCGGCGAGTTTCTATTTCTGGAGGCGAAATCACGAGCGTTAGCTTGGTCAGTACGAGTCTGATCCTACTCGGTTCGATGCGACTGTCAAAGCAGAGAGGATGCGCGTCTCTGCGGTTCAAGCTTCGATCTCCAGAGCCTGCAACAGTCCCATTCGCTCGGCCGACGCGAGACCTTCTGGAAGCATATCTGCCGAAAGTGGTCGAAGGAGGAGTGATTGGATAAGGCAATGCTCGCTAAGAAAAGGTGGAAGGAGGTTCCTGAGGGCGAAAGCGGGTCAACAGGTAGCCGCTGCAGGCACACGGGCGATCGTCTGCGAACGCGAGCGGCAGAAGGAAAAAGTTGGTTTTGACAGCTTCACGATGGCGGCGCTTGCATGGATGTCGCTGGGAACAGGATGCAAGTGGGCTGCGGTTGGCTGCTCATGGTAGGAGAGCAGAGAGTAGCGTGTGGCTGTGCGCTCTGCTCGGTGGGTTCGGCGGGCGCGCGGTGGGGATTGGCACAGTCCAAGTGACGTTTTGCGTGACTGGGGTGAATGCCCAAAGACTGACAGGTTTCAAGCGCTTTCATAGCCACGTGCTTGCTGTCTTTTGACCGTGTTGCTCTGCCTGTGACTCCTCTGTACATACGCTCCTTGGACGTCTTCTGGAAGCTTCATCTCCAGGCTTACTAGGCACCTGCCACTTTCGTTGAGCGCTCACAGGCGCGCGCCGAGGCTGAGATTCTTAGCACAGCATCGCGCATAACTCGAGCTTCGCGCCTGCTCGGTAAAACTACCATAGCATAGCATCTGCGCGCAAACTCTACAGCATGGCAAACACACACATTCGGCGGAAGGACACCACAAAGGGGCCGCCCCTACGCATTCTGTCACTCGGTACGTCGCCCTGAGGCCCATGACGCTCGACGCGCAATCGCTGACAGAGCCCCAGATGGCGGAGGTGTGCGGGGGTACTCGATGCTCATCATCCTCCAGGAACTGATGCACAGGACATTCGTCGAGACTGAAGGGAGAGCGCCGAAGCGACACGAGATTCCAAAACCATGCGAGCACTTCGACCTCATAGCAGGCACAGGCACCGGCGGCTTGATTGCCATCATGCTGGGGCGGCTGCGGATGGACGTGGAGACGTGCAAGGATGTCTACGTGCGCATGACGAGGAAGGTCTTCGAGACAGACAAGACGTTCGCCGGCATCCCCTACCGATCTACGCTATTCAAGGCATCGAAGCTGGAGGAGGCTATTATGGAGTGTGTCCGCGAACACACAATCTACGACGACGAAGGCAACGACAACCACGACGGTGCATCCTCTGCAGACCTCCACGCGCCCATGACACCCGGCAGCGCCATGCAGCAAGGCCGCGTGAACCGCAGCGCCAGCAACGCCAGCAGATATAGTCAGATTGGCATGACGCCTGTCAACATGCGCATAGCCGCCATGAAGTGGGGTAACCCACATGCGCTGTTGTACGACAACCGCGAGGAGCGCACAAAGACGTGAGTAACAACAAGGTGGACCTCTGGGCAAAGCTGACATGAACCAGCGCCGTGACCGCCGTATACAAAGGTACGAAGAAGTCTGGCACCGGCCAGATCTGGCTACGATCTTACGACTCGCGCAAAGAACCCGCCGTGGCACCGAGTGCAACCATTTGGCAAGCCGGACGAGCCACGGCCGCGACCGCCCTCGCCTTTAAACCAATTCAGATCGGCCAGGCGGTGTTCCTCGACGAAGGCACCGGCAAGTACAACCCGGCACCCATGGTGCTCGACGAAGCCGTATGCAACGAGTGGCCCGGGCGCGAAATTGGTGTCTTCCTCAGCATTGGTACAGGAAAGCGGCCTGATGGAACGAACAGCCAGGAACATCTGTGGTGGGAAGGCTTTGTCTCTGGCGGCATTGGCGATTTCGCAGAGGCACGACGCAAGCTCATTGCGAAAATCGAAGGCTGCGAGAAGACACACAAAGAGATGAAAGAACACCTTGCAAAGCGCCAAGTCAACCCGGAGCACTACTACCGGCTCAACGTCAACGTGGGCGTGGGCGAGTTTGGCATGAACGAGTGGAACGCCTTGTCCGAAATCAGCACCAACACTCGCATGTATCTCGCGGAGAAGAATGTGCAAAGCATGTCCCTTGATGCTGCAGCGAAGATTGCCCGGATCCACCGCGCAAAGCTGCGTTGGGAGCGCGCCGAAAAGGGTGGAAATTCGCTGCCAGCAGCTTCACCACCACCCACCAAGCCGCTCCCAACTGTTCCCGAACCAATCGGTTTTGCAGTCGAACTTCCCGCAGAAGAGCTTACGCCCGAGTACATGGCAACCATGCAGCAGTCCGACCTCCGACCTGCCCCATTGCAGCCACACCGACCGCAGCACTCAGACAACGACAAGTATCTTGTAGTATCCTCTGACGAGTTCCCACAACCTGTACAAAGCATCAACGATATGCCACCGCGGCATTCAGGCGAGCTAGTATCGCCAGGACGGACATCAGAAGAGCAGTTCTCGACCGATCGCCCTGTATCGTGGGCGAACTCGCCGCGCATCAGTTTCGAGCCACCACCACGACCGCCAAAAACGCCCTTGAACGACGGCAAGATCCCACCTCCGCTCTCTGGGCACCCAGCGTTCCGAATTTCCAGTTCGCCAATCTCACCCATACACAGAACCTCACCACCTCCTGGTGCTGGGTTCGCGCGACCACCTCCGGGCGCGCCATTACCGTACCCCGACGATGATGGGCCGCCGCCGGTTGTGAACAAAGCGAGCAAGCCGGATTACATGCGATGATCAGATCATGTCAGCATTTAGATAGAAGATGATGTGGTGGTAACGACGATAACGACCATGTTCCTTTGGCATTTGTGTATATCCTACGGGAAGTCGAGCCATCTTGGATAGCAACATCGATCGTGTAGCTTTTCTGTACCTTAGATACCCTTTCGAATTATTGACAAAGTTCCATACCTTCAAGGTGCTAAAGACCCAACGCACTTGTAAAGTGATGCCTCTACTTAACTCTGCGTGTGCGTAGTCGTGGGCACGCTATCAGGTGCAACATTGTGTCAGTTACCGGCGGGTATCACTTAGCGTTAACAAACAATTACTCGATCCTCTCAGGTGTGGAAACACCAACGACCACACATCCCTCCCGACTCGTGCCGATATGCAACCCAACCCAGCGTTTACCTGATAGCAACCATTTTGCTCAGGTGTAGCAACCACTATCTCCGCATTCGGTCAAATGTATCGGCAAATGAAGGCTCACGGCGGGCTCCGAAGACTATTCGGACTATCTTGAAGATGTTGCGCGATCTTGGGACCCTGGTGGGGTAGTGATATAGAAATGAGGGCGCCCCGCGGTTTGCTCGTGCGCTCTCCATTACCTCGACCCTCCTTGAGCTCTTCTTCCTTGATAGGAGTCAATCAATCGTACTATATCGAATCATACACACTCATAACCCACCATGGCAGCCACACCAGCCAAGTTCGTCCCTGCCGACCAGATCGACTCGACCTTCAAGTCGAACTACACCGGTACGCTCCTTCCTCGACAGCATCACAGCCGCACCTGCCTAGTCAGTCTCGTTCAGTCTCGCTAACACACACCTCAGACCTCATCTCCGCCCCTCTCGGCTCGAAAATCGTAGCCTTCAGCGACGAATGGTTCGCAGCCGCGGAGAACCTCATCACTAAAACCGCACCCATCTCGCGGCCCGGCGTCTTCGTACACTCTGGTGCGTGGTATGATGGCTGGGAGACTCGCCGTCACAACACCGAACCAGCAGACTGGGTCATCATCAAGCTAGGCACCGCGTCTGGTAAGGTCGCAGGCGTCGAGATCGACACCGCCTTCTTCAACGGGAACCACGCGCCTGAGATCGCTGTCGAGGGTGCCTTCGCACACAACGACGATGAGGTCAAGGCAGACGGGTACAAGTGGGAGACTATTCTGAGCAAGCAAGAGTGTGGCCCTTCCCAGCGTCATGGGTGGTTGCTGGACCAGATCACCGAGAAGGCGTACACGCACGTTCGCCTGCTGATGTACCCTGACGGCGGAATCGCACGATTTAGGCTGTACGGCAACGCGGTCCCCGTCTTCCCTCAGGATACAAGCGCCGTCTTTGAGCTCAGCGCTACAGTCATGGGCGGTGTCGCGACGAGCTGCTCAGACCAGCACTTCGGCACCAAGGACAACCTCCTCCTGCCGGGGCGAGGCAAGGATATGGGCGATGGATGGGAAACCAAGCGCACACGCGGCGAACACGTCGACTGGACAATCGTCAGACTGGGAGCGGCTGGAGAGATCGACCACATTGTCATCGACACGGCGCATTTCCGCGGAAACTTCCCGCAGAAAGTGCAGGTCTTCGCTGGTTCTTTCGATAAGGACCCTAGCCACGACGAAGGCGCGTGGACGGAGGTTTTGAGCCCGCAGAAGAGTGGACCGGATGTTGAGATCACGTACAAGGATGAGCTCAGTAACGTTCAGGGCAAGAAGTACACACATGCCAAGTTAGTCATCATCCCGGATGGTGGAGTCAAACGCTTCAGGGTGTTTGGAAAGCGTATCTAGATTGTTTTGAGCGTAAAGACAAGATAATAATTGCACTAGATTCAAGACACCGAAATACATCATCTCTGTTTACATGGCCAGTCAGTCAGCCAGTCACCAAGACTACGACAATTCTCCTCTTCAAACATCTTTATCATCGGTTTCTGATACAAAGCCGCTCACGCAGCCACCCCATCCGCAATCAACGCACTCAGCGTCTCGTTCCGCACCGTAACACCCTCAAACTCCTCCCGATACTTCGCAGCCAACAGGTCACTCACGATCCGCGAAAACACAACGCCACCCCACTCATTCACATGCGTGCGGTCGCCAGACGCGAGGTTGTACTTGTCCGCTGCAGCGGATCCAATCGCATTGACGTACCTAGTGGACGCTCCGTTCAAATCGATGTAGTGCAAGTCATTCGCCTCCGCAACCGCGATGGTGGCCTTCGTCTCGTTAACGAGGTTCTCAACAACCTTGCCCCCGCTGAACGAGCGCCGGGTCAGAGGCGTAACGAGGACGGGCGTAGCGCCCGCAGCGGCAGCTTCGTCCGCAAAGCTGGCCAGATTAGTCGCGTAGTCTGCGAGCGAGACGCCGCTGTTCGCTTTCTGATCGTTGTGGCCAAACTGCGCGGGTTAGTCGGTGCGTGCGTGCGAGAGTCGTGCGTCGTGTACCTGGATCGTCACGTACACCCGGTACGAGTCTTTGTGCGTGCTGACTTGGTCCATCACAGAGCTCCAGTCGCCTCCCGCGCGAAACGACTTTGTGGTCGCCCCGCTGTGGCCGTAGTTCGCACCCGATGAGCCTGATGCAACCGTGGTGGAGAGGAAAGCGTCGCCCCAGCCGCCGTTCGTCGCTGTGGTCGAATCGCCAGCTAACAGCCAGTACACTGGATCAGCCTGTGCTTGGGGGGCAGCGGGAAGAGCAATAGCTGTTGGAAGGAGACTCAGAAGGGTGAGACGCATGGTGCTGGGTAGTTGACTTCGTTCTAGTGACGCTGAAGTGCTTCAATGTTTTACAGCTCTGTGATGCTGGTTTCAAAGACTCTGTGCACATACATCACCAAGGCGATCTCTATATATGCCGGAGCGGCGGAAGGCGTGCTGAAATCCTACATAGCTAGCGTGGCTACATTCACCCGCAGACGTCAATACGCAAAAAGCATCAGACACGTTGTGGGCATCCACCAATCGCCTCCGTCTTCCCAAAATTTGGCAACGACCGCGGCGAGCAGCAAAGGGCCAATTTCCAATCTGGGTCGTTTTCTGCGTTCGTCTCGGTATGGCACTGCGTTGTGGGGTGGAAACATGCGGGGTGGCAGTTGATCGACAATATACTCGCGGCAATTGCGGCCGAGGTACGATTTTGTGTCGTGTCAAGGGTCTCTTAGTAATAGCCTGTATAGCAGAAGAATATCGTAACCACTAGAAAAATTTATAAGCTATGAGAAATAGGTGCTAGAAAGGCGTGCCGCCACCACCGAATCCCATGCCGTAATATGCCGTATCGTCCCAGATGCCAACGTCGAAGAACTGCTCCATGTCGAAATCTGCAATCTTCATCAACGAGAGCGGATCATAGGTCCCGCCTTCGGCTGCACTGAAATTCGCGTCCAAGCTGCTATAGTCTACGTGCGGGAGATCTGAGAAGACACCCTGTGACGGAGTCGGCAATGTAGCAGGGTTGCGACGTATGTGACCGGCTATGGAGCTGCTACTCGGGGTTGGTTGAGTTGAGCTCTCGGTCGGAGGCTCAGGATTTATCTTTCGAAGGTACCATACGCGAGTCATATCTGTCACGAGCTCCATAGCCCACCAGAAATCGTAGTGGGGTTGCGTGACCTTGTCGTAAGTCGTCTGGTTCTTGAACCGATAGCACAGAGCTTCGAGGCAGATCTCCAGCCGCACCAGGTTTTGCGCTGCTTTGACGTCCCAGCCCACCGTGGCATGCGCATCGGAGGGTATGCACAGCTTGGCAACTGTCATCATGGCTGAGGGCAACCGCATCCACTCTGAGAATGAGATCAAATGATAGTCAGATGCAGGGAATGACAGTAAAGTGTCAAAGAATCGCTTTGCAGCCTCCAGTGTTGAGAGGAGCTCTGTAACGTGCGTGTTATCAGTTGGCGGTAGCGGTGCGGAGTCTTGCAAAGGACGAAGAGCCACGCTGTGAAGGAGCATATCGGCGTATGCATGCGAGAGAGTGAGCACTGATCATAAGTTAGTTAGGGTCAGGAAACTAAGAGTCCACCTACTCCGCTGGCACTGTACACCTTCGCTGTCTCGCCTCCAGGTATCGAGTTGGGTTTCCAAGAACCGAATGTGCATCAGTACGCGAGCATCGGTGAGTCGAGCATCTGCTGCAGCTCCGGTGAACAGTGTGTCCTGAACTTGATCGTCCAATTTTCGCAATGAGACGAGATGTCCGAGGATTTCGTCGGTGGGAAACTCTCCATATTGCTTCAGATCTTGCGCCCACTCGGTCATGTCAGAATTGTGCTTCAGTAGGTTGGGCTTTTGCAGAGCTGCGGAGACCCTGAGGTATGGTCAGCAGACTTTCTCAATCATCTGATAGGGATACACACATCGAGGCAAGATAGTAACAGCCAAGAAAAGCTCGTTGGCGCTCACGCTTCTCTTTGGGATCGACTTCAACTGTTTTCTTGACATTTGAAAAGAACACAGGCTGGAAATCACGATGCAGTCCAATGTCCAGCGCAAGCCCAACGACAAGATGATGCAGGAAGAAGATTTGCCTGGGATGTCAGTAGACATAAGTTGATGTGGAGACTCAAACGTACTGAGTTTTATGTGAGAACACAAAGTGATACCTGGAAATGTGAGTACCATAATCAAGGGCTTTTGTGACAAGCTTACCACGAAAGGTACACAAGAACGCTTTGCACAAGTCCCAGGTTTCGACGGGGGCGTATGATCGTTCGGTTGGCAAGTTCCTGCCTGTAGACAGCATCCAGACACATCTGGCGCTTGTGCTCATTCCACGAGGCAGCCGTCATCATTGCAAGGAAGAGCATAGGCTTCTCCTGATGAAGTTGCTGAGCATCGATATGGGAGGCTAGTGGCACGAATGGGAACGATTGTGACATCTCCCTATACTGACGTAGAAGAGCATCTGCTTCACCTGAAGCTAGAAGTCTATTCACGAAATCATCCTTGATCGGCTCCTCCCGACATTTGGAAGGTCGAAAAGAACCTTCTGTTTGTTGCGCGTACTTCTCAGGCTCTCCAAAACTGTGAATACTACGTATCTGTTCAAGGTACTGTCGATCGGCGACGTCGACACCCTCCTTGGCTGGTTCTGCAGGTGGCTCTTGAACCTCAGGGAGCGGCTCAAAGGAGGAAGGAATCGGGAGCCAGTTCCCGGGTGCTGTTGGTCGTCTTTCTCGGCTAACATTGTGGGCGAAGGACCCGGTGAATGCCTGGGGACGTTCACAAAAAGCAGACGCTGGTGCAGACGAGGGAGCCGGATCTGCTGCGATTTGTGCCACTGGTGGATTGACAAGGCTTGCGACAAGTCCATCAATCTTTTGCTCAACTTGTGAGATGCGTCTAATATCTGCTTAGATGCAGTCTTCAAGTCTATCATTCGATGCTCACGATGGTGCTCGTAGCTTCCTGGCCCGGCGAGGAGCCTCAGCCCATGCGCATTCGCGTCCAGCGGTGAGACACCTGCGAACGTAATTGATTAGCTTCACAACATGAGAGCGCGTTTGCACGCGATAACGTTGTTAGCTCTCTTTATACGTACCGTTGGCACGTGCCTGTTTGGCTGCTCGGCAGGCAGCGGGTTTTCAAGGACCGGCATCTTTGACAGGCTTGCGATGTCCGCGCAATGCTCGCTCGCGTCGCAGCGGCTTGCTCGTTATCACTCATCCGACAGTTGCGTGACTGCACGAGACGTGCATGTTGTGAGGTTGAGCGGCACGAAGGGGCCGGCTCGGAGACAACAACCGCAGCCGTGCCGCGCTGACGGCAGGACGCCTGAACGTGCTACCAACTCTCATGTCGCCGCAGAAGCTGGATAGCCACCAGCACTCGAAATTCACCGGACATCTTTGAGAGCAATTGAAACAATCACTGCAATTCCTGAAGACTACAGTCTGTTGTGTGGTACGTCCGGTTGTTCAGGCAACACCTCACCCACACACCTGCATCTTCCACGATTTAGATCACGATTCGACATCTACCGAAGTTCTCTTTCCACTTTTGGTCTCATTATCGGACGAGTCTAGAAGAACGAACCATGATCGCACGTCACCATATATTACACAGTACCGATATCCAGCCTCGATGACAACTGCCAGCCGTAAAACAGAGTCGCGACAATAGCGATGAGGTTCAGGTGAATACTAATCGCATGCGCTCTGGAGAAGGATTTGTTCAGACCCTGCATCTCAGCACTAAGATTCTCTGCACTGTTAGACTGCTTCGAGTCGTGAGTTGCTGAAGACTGTGAGCAATCTTGTGGTGCAAAGATCATGCCGGGCAAGCTACACACCTTGATGGATTCTCTCGATCATCAGTTTCTGTGATTTGGGACCGTATACCAACAGATTCAGGAGTACAGCACCTCCAGCTACTGCGAACGTGGCCGAGTTGCTTTTCTTGCTGAGCAAGGATATGGCTCCTGAAGGCGGCAGTGTGAGCACAACCAGGCTGAGTAGCAAGGCCTGGCCACGAAAGTAGAACGGAAAGACACGCTTCTGCAGACTCGTAAAAGCGGATCGCGGTAGAGCTTGAAAGGCAAGCTTGGTCATGACAAAGCTTTGATAAAGCTCGGTTCCAAGTAACGTGGAGTATACAAGCAGATGAAGGGGCGCCATTATGGCGGCGACTATTGACGCAACAGGCATATCGAAAGGGCTGATAGAACCAGCGGTACAAAGAATATAGACTGGGTTCAAAGGGGTGACAGTGCAATTCTGGTAGAACAGTTCTCATTTGTGTCGGGCTGCAGCCTGGTTTGTCGGACACGGCTGATTTTCTGCACCCGTCCCGACAGGAGAGGTTAAAAGAGGCGGAAAATGAACATAGATTCGAGAAGTTGTTGGTTCACCGGGTAGTATCTAACCTTTTGCGAAGTTCGCACACCAACGCTCGTGCATCTTCTTCAACTTCAACTTCGCCCAGGACACCGCTGGACCTGCATTTGAGTCATCAACCAGCGAACTGTTGTGAATGGAACACAGGATACCCTCAGCTGTCGATCAGCATCCAGGAAGGGTTATCAAGAGGAAGATGGTATCCCC
Organism: Didymella sp. IMI 355093; assembly: GCA_027946495.1. NCBI lineage: Eukaryota > Fungi > Ascomycota > Dothideomycetes > Pleosporales > Didymellaceae > Didymella > Didymella sp. IMI 355093. Next base: position 816,791 of record JAPEUZ010000003.1, read on the forward strand.
TGCATCTAGTTCTTTACCTCCCCGTCTCGTACAGTGCTTCGCTGATCATCTCCTGAATAGTCTTGCCGAATGCCCACCTCTTCTTTGCTAGCATGGGCAACAAAAGCAATTCCACGAGATCATTGGCGAAGGAAGCATTCCTCAAGATATGTTTGATTAGATTCCCGTAATTGGCATGACAGTTCTTCCGTTGCGACTGCCGCCTCCACAATAAGAATACTTGTACAGTCTTAAGTCTGTACCGCCCGTTGCACCGTCCTTGTTGCTGCCAGCAAGGAGTTGGGCTTTACTAGATAGCTTCGCTCAGAGACCAGTTCAAGTAGCACTACATGGTTCAGCTTGGATTCATTCATCATGCCGCCAGCTCTTTCATTCCGTTTAGCTTTTCTAAGCTCGCTTGTCTAATTAGCTTTTTTTCCATCTCTACAATCTCAGGCTTGCTCATTCAAGAGGTCCAGTAAAAAGGGACAGCATCAAACAGCGAAGTTGAGCAAAAAACAAAAACATACAACAGCGGGTATTCGCTAGTGGTCACCCACCTAACTACTAATCCGCCGGTACGTTGCTTAAATAGGCTGAGCGAACGGGAAGCCTTGTTTTCAACGTCCTATGGTCGTATGTGTCAGATATTGACATATTTAATGTAAATATTTCAATTCAATATACGCCAAATACATGACAACAGAAGAAAGAGAAGCACCATTCTAGCATTAGCACAAAACATATCAGAACATGAGTATCAAAGATCCAACCACCGAAAAAAAATGGCACAGGACCGAAGTGTTCTCCCGAGACGCACCACCTAGTCAACGAAGCGCTGGCATCTTGATGATCGAAGCAAGCCGCGTCTTTCTATCCTTCATCATCCTCAAGTCCGCCTCCAGATTCTGCGCAATCTGAGCAACTCTGCCTCCAAACAAGAGATCAATCTTCCTTTGCTGTACATTGAGCAATTCCTGCTGATCAACCAGTTCCTTCCTCTTCTCTAACAGTTGCTTCTTAACCGTATCCCACCCCGCAGCCTTTCGAATCTTAGACTTTGCTGACACAGATGGAGCAGCGGCTACATTTCTCTCAATGGTGTCAATCTTGGTCTCCATTGTTCTCAATGACGTCTTGATGGTGTTGAGTTTGGTTCTGATCGGCTGTGCGGCGTTCTCGAGCTTCTGGCGATCATCCTTGACCTTCTTTATGTAGGCTTTTCTCTTGGTGATGTCTTTTTGACTCTCCTGTTGGCTGAGCTTGGTCGCAGTGGCTTTCAGTGTCTTTACTTCTTTTGTGAATTCTGTTTCGGCAATCGTGATGGCTGAGGTCAGCCACTTTTCTCCGTGGGCTTCGATGTCCTTGAAGTGTTGTTTCATGAATGTCTTGAATAGATCGTCGAGTTTGACGGCTTTGCCGTTCTTGTCTAGCATGTCCTTGCCGGTTAGAGTTTTGTACTCCTTGAATATCAAGGTGGCTTGGTCGACGATCGTTTGCATCTTGGTAGTAACAGTCCTGTCATTGAGGTAGACGAACATGCCAAGAACCTGTTCATCGTCAGCTGCTTTGCACACAGAGGCATATTAGTTCTGTTGCTACGTACGTTGCGGTGCGCGCTGTGGATCTTCGCGGAATCAGTCTTGCCAGCAAGTACAGCTTTGACAAGATTTGAGTACTTTGTCTTCTCAACGGGCTCTTCCCTCACCCAAACATCTGCCTTGAACCCATTGACTCCCTTGTCACAAATGGCGTTGACGCCTGGATTGAGTTTGGAGCCCAACGCGTGGAAAAGAAAATCGTTGAAAGTCGTTGCCGATTTGACCTTGGCTGCCCAGGGCACACTGACCGCCTGAGCTTTGGCCGCTGGAACGGCCGCCTTCCAGTTGGCAATCAAATTGGACTTGAGGGTCGGGTCAGCTTTAGATATACTGTCGACAAACAATGCCATGGTTTGCAACTGGAGAACTCAGTATAGTGTTGCTGGGAATCTTAGAACTTCCGGACTCACCTCAATGATGTGCTCGGTCACCAAATCCACGGTAGAACTTGGTGCAGCATTGCTGTTGGCGAAGGCGTGAGTCTTGGCATCCGAGCTGGAAAACTTATAAACTGCCTTAGGGTCGTTATTCCTGGGTTGGGCGTACATCTCGAAAGGCAGATAGTAACTAGCGGATTTCATCAAAAGCTGACCATTGAAAGCTTTGATGTCCTCCCTACGCTTCTCCAGATGAACAACATCTCTTCTAGCATGGCGAATGGCTACCTCATCTCGCCGAGCTTTGCGAGCTACTATCTCATCCGGAGTCTCAACTTGCTCTACACAGATGTTGAGGTTGATGCAAGTGTCCGCTGCCCCAGTGGGATAGGGGACCTTGTAGTTGTCGTTGAGTGTAAGATCATCCTTGCTTGGCGATGGAGCAGGGCTTGGTGAAGGTTTCACAGGTGCAGGTACAGGCTTCGCGGGGGCAGGCTTCGCGGGTGCAGGCTTTGGCTTCGGAGGAGCTCTACTCCATCCTGCAAAGTGGACTTCTGATGGGGCAGACACAACAGGGCCCTCTCTGTGCTCGCCGTTCACTGATTGCTCACTGGAGCTTCTGAGTTATGTGAGAAACTTGATGCAACACCAAAGCGGACGTACTTCTTCTCAGGGACGCCCAGTGCCAGTGCAGAGCAGATGCTCAGGGGCAGGATTAAAATCCCCGGACTGAATCGCATCGCTTCAGAGAATCACAGTAATGGGTGGGTAACAAACCAGGATGGCTTCTAACAGACTTTCAGAAACGATATAGAAGAACTGGAGGAACTGGAGCAATGATTTTCAATAGATGCTTTAGTTACATAGCTTTTGAAGTCATAACTCATACATGGTATATAGTGAGATTGTCATCTTCGGTGTTCGGGCTTCGTCCCTTCATTCAAAGGTATTTGCACGTGGTGTCTTCCAAGCAGTTTGAAAGTCATGGACTATCCGGAGCTTTGCATCTTGGCTAATGGCTTTGTGCACCACCTGCTCACTCTGTGCCGTGCTCTATCACAAATACTCACCGTTGAAATAGGGCTGGGCGTCGCCCTAGCATGGTCTTTTGTTACTAGTACAGGAACAGTATGACACTTGGTATGGTATCTTAGTGACTATCTGAGCGCACGATTGGCAAGGAACATTGATGTCGAGCCACGACGGCAAGATCCGTAGCAACGTGCTGTTGCGCGTTTCAGGAAGGTGCGGTTGTGGTTGCATGTCCAATGTCAGATGCGGACAGACGTATCCATTAGAAACCGCCGGCGCGGATTGGAGCTGTCGAGGTAGTGCAAAGTGATGACGGGGTTCGCAGTAAGGAATACCCCAAAGCGGGATTCCGCTACGCGAACGGTGATCAGATTGTGGTGCCAAGCACCATCCACCCCGAGGGCCGCTTTGTAGAGCGGACTCCGCCTGCAGCTGCGCAACATCGGAAGTACTTACTATCGACACACCTCAACTTTCACAAAGATCGTCTTCACAAGACTTTCGCCTTCAGTGCTGTACGCTTAGACGAAACCTACAACACCAGCCCTCCAGATGTCGTCTCCGCATTTCGAGGATGTTAAGGAAGGCCTTCGCGCGAATCCGGACAAGAAGTGGGGATTTGTGGTCTATCGTTGTACCTATGGCGATGATAGCGCTTGGGAGCGTATGATGAGCAAGCTGAAAATGCAGTCGCTGCTCAATCTCAAAAATCACGACGCGGAAGACTTATACTCTCGTATTGACTGGGCGATCCAAGAGAACCCCTTGTGGGATGGGGCAAAACCAGCTTTTGTTAAAGAGTGAGCCTGTATTTCTTCTCCTTGTCCCTTCTGTTCTAATTCGGGTACATAGACAATTCATGATGTGGACGAGAACAGAATTTCCTAACAGCGATGGGGGTCCAAGGATGTTTGGATGCATAATGATCGACAAACAGAGTTTGGACACACTAGACGACGAACGAGCACCGCCTGAGGATGAATTTGACTTGGATGGTCGTACCTGGGTGTGGATGGTATCTAGTTACACAGGCGAGCGGACTACTCGAGTGGGTGTCAGCTATATCATGCCGCGCACATGGCTACTTCTAGATATCAGGGGCTGGAGCGCAATATGGAATGACGGACTAGTTGTTACACCGTAGTGTCCTGCTTCAGCTGCCTGTTATAAAAAGTTTCCATAACTAGTTTAAGTAAACGTCCTGGAAGAGCCTTTGCGCAAACTGTGCGGGAGATCATAATCGATCCTGTGAATACATTGCCGACTTTATCATTGATCTGATCTGTGGTTATCACCACTGGGTATCTCCTGTCTTTCGATCATGCCTTCGTATCTTTCGCGGGCCACCGCCCACTTGTCGTGATGTGTGCAAGTCCGCTGCGGGCCTTGAACGTGTGAAAGAGAAGCGGGTAGATGTCTAACCATCCCGATTTACTCGCCCGCCTATGCCCCTGTTTCTCTGGAGAGAAGAGGCATGTACTGGCATCATTCAGACTCGACGCATCATCCGAAAATGTTCGTATCGTGCGTGTACTGCCATAGCTCCTCCCTTTTGCATCTTGCAGAGCCCAGCTTCCAGCACTCTCCCCGGTCTGCCGATCGTCGTATCTGTCTTCAAGATGCCAACTCGTTTAAAGATACTTCTTCGCCGCCGCCGCCACTCTCTGCCTAAACACCGGGCTCTTGACCACATCGCCGTTGCCCACCTGGAAGAACGGATTCATAATGGTCTTCATCCACGCCTCATACACATCAACAAAGAAGTTCTTGACCGCCTCCTCTGTCGCCGGACTCGTCGGATTGTACAGTCCCTGCCCACCACCCAGCGCAGCCCTGCCGCCCGCCAGGCTCCCCTCGCACCGCCTCCGCTCCCCGTCAATCCCAGACTCTCGTCACGCGGCCGTGTGAGCAGCAGAAACCGTGTGTTCGCTCCTGTGATCCAGCACGAGATGTAGCAGTTCTGGTACTTGTCGATGTGCTTGAGGTACATGGGTGCGCTACCTGAGGAGGTCGAGGGGCCCCATTGCACTTCTTCGACGATGTCGAGCGCGGAGTGCAGAATGAAGGGTACGAGTGCGCGCTCGGGCGGCGTGAAGCGTGCGACGCCGTCGCCGCCTGAGCGGGATGTGCCGAAGTCGTGAGTGAAGAGGGGGACGTCGAGTGGGGAGAGGATGGAGAAGGTGTAGGACATGGTGGCGCGTGCTCGATGTGGGGGGGTTACTATCAACGCGAGAGCAATTCCGCAGCCCACTCTATCCACTCCAGTAGTCTAGAAGTATAAAGTTGGTGGTTGTAGTGCCGTGGTCGCATTACTCTACGATGAGCTCCGGGCTAGCAGGGATGTGCGCCAAGCAAGTCCGCGGGAGTCTTGCACATCTTCAATCGCACGTCGACCCGTATCACGAACACGCACATCCACAATGTTCGGCCCCTTCCGTCTCACAAACCCGCTGTCGGGTGGTCTCCTCTGGTGCGTACTCTTCTGGGTCTTCGAAATGGCTGTTCCCAGCCTCTACCGCTCGCGATGGCGACAATCCGGAATCTAACAATTCTGAAGGAAAATCCCCTGGCGCCTGTCCCGCCACCAGAAGTACCGACAGCGCGAGCGCCTCCGACACGTGGACGGCATTGTTGCGACGCTCGACAATGCGCTCGCACGGACTGGGCTGAGCATGAAGAAGGTGGACCGCTGGAAGATGGAGATGCCGACCGAGGCGGAGATGCTGCCCAAGGACAAATACACAGTCTTTGACAGGAAAGTGAAGAGGTACAGGAAGGGAATTCACAGTGAGTTGTCCCCAGCGTGGTGGCCATGGAGTGGTGATGGTAGAGAGGCTATGAAGAGGAGGACTTGATTGGTCAAGAAGAGGAAACGCCAGGAAAACTTCAGAGAGAAGAGCAATGACTGACAATCTGCAGAGGTCCCGAAGTGGACAAGAGTCAGCCAGAGACTGAACCCTCCTGGTTTCTGAGCGAAGAACGGCGGTTTTGTGTATACTACATGTTTCTCTACGGTCTGCATCGGACAAGGCGCTTTTCTGGAATCCAAGACATACCCAATTCGCATTTGCCTGCGAAGGCTGACACTTCTGGCCCTTTCTATTGAGATAACCTGCACTGTGTTGTAGTAGGGGGGCAGTTGCGGTCTGAGAGGATGCGTTTGTGTTGCGCAACTGCAACTGCAAGATGATTGATTGCATAGATGGCGTTTGCTCAAAATCTCCCGTCACCGCAACTCTCTGTCTGAACCCTGAAACATGCTTCTCTCACCTTTGCATAGCGGCTGTGAACTCCCACCGGATTCTACCTTCACCTGCTGTCATGAGAACCTTGCTCTCGCCTTCACCACAACTTGGCCACCTCTATCACCTTCTCAATATCTTCTCAATTTTACTTTATACTCTTCTTACTCCCAACACCGTTCTAGTCTATTCAACTACACACGTTTCACACAAGCAATTGCAGGTTCGGTAGCATGGATCAATCACCACCGGCTGATCCTGAGTGGATCACCATGCGCGAGCGGCATCAGCAAGAGTGCGCAGCATTTGTACGTCAGGTTGAGGCGGACAAACAAACCCTTGCCCACCGTCAAGAGGCAGAAAGGGGAGACTTTAACCGCCATGTTGAGACGATCAAGGCCGAGCTGCTTGGACGTCATTCGCAGCAAGAAGGAGCGTATTGGATCCGACACCATCAGAAGCAGTCGAAGGTCTGCAGTCTCGCTGCGTCTATGCCTCCACCTCCGCATCAAGGCCCTACATCCACCACGCAAACGACACCTCTTCGGCCAAGCGCTACCCCTGCGACTGTAATGGATCGAAACCCAATGCCAAAACCAGAGCCTGCAATGAATCCGTCGCTATCGAAGGCTTTCAACGAGCAGAAGCAGAAGTCGCAAAAGGTAACAGCTGTGTCTGCGGTTCAACAGCCTGCGAAACAAGCATCTAAGCAGGCGCCTATACCACGACATGGCCAGCAAAAGGGCATAAGGGACGCAGTCGGAGCATCGCAACCAACAAAGCCAGAACAGCCCAGACAAAACACGGTCACTCCTCGTACCAGAACAAGCTTGAAGAAAGATGTCGAGACGATCGATCTGTGTTCCAGCGATGATGACATGCTGGCTGAGGTGAGCAAAGCAGACTACCAGAAAACAGATACGCCAGCTGTTGCACCATTTCGACCAGCCATACCGACTGCGACTCTTCAACTGCTTGGTGGATTGTCTCAGAAGCAAGCAGTAAGTTCCAACCCCTCTCTCATGTCGTGGAAAAAACCGGACACAAGCCTCGAAGTCAGAGAAAGGTAGATGTTTACCCTTGCTTTACGCAAGATATGTACGTCTAGAAGGTTTCTGGAGCCTACGACCACTTCTTCTGTTGTGTTCGGTTTTCGCCGCGACATGAGATCCTTTCTTGATCAATGTTCACTGCTGACTCGAGAAGCCAAAACCACCATCGACATACGTCAAGCAAGAGAAGCAAGAATGCGCTCAGCCCACGCAGGGTCATGCCCAGCCGCCCCTTCCTCGTCACTCTCAGACTGACGCCAACAAGCCTACAACAGGCCCTTACCCAAGCAACCTGCATAACGCTCAGCGAAGTCACGAAACCACAGCTTTCAATGCACACGCGTCCATGGTATCTGAGAAGGCTGCGACTGCTATTTCGACTTATCACCCAACACATCCTCTGCCATCACAGGCTAGCTTCGTGATCCCGCCTTTGCAAGTCCCGCCCACAGGCTCGAGCGATGAGCTTCCCAGGAGGACTAGTGACGGTGATGTCGATATGGAGGACGTACCACTGGGTATGTATCGCAATGCATGAGCCCACCACCTTGATCTTGCTTATTGACATACTGGCAGCTCTTCTGAACATTAAGGCAGCATTGAAGAAGCTGGGTGCGACTACCTCCGGAAGAGACAGCATGGATGTGGAGTCCCCAGCGCCTGACGCCGGGAAACGCTCAAGAAGCAACAACGATGTTCAAAAGACACACCTCCCGAGCCCCTCACCCTCGCTCGCCTCCACGCCACGTACTCCCATAATGGACGAGGCGACATCCCTGCTCAACAAATTCAGAAAGTCGACTTTTCCTGCCGCCCCAGGAGAACTGCCTGGTGTTCGAGGTCGTACAGTTGATTCGAGAGCCTCGAGCTGCTCCTTTGTCACGGCTCCAGACAAGACCGCACCGGTCCAACGACAGTCTCCTGTGATTTCACAGAGATCCAACATCTCCATAGCGAGCAGGAAGAGGAAGCAGATTGATATGAGTGACGATGAGCAACCTGACTATGAAATACCATCACCATCGTCTATCGCTGCACGCAAGAAGCCCACGCCATTCCTTAGCTCGCCCTTTAAGAAATCGCTGAGACCCAAAGGTCCACCACCGCTATCTGCGTCTCTCATTTCCCCGGCAGGCAAGAGAACGAACGACTTTGGTTTTCGCGCAAAGTCTACGACGGCATCCCCTTCAACACCCTCAACGCCACCCCGTCCGGCACTTACTAAGCCCAAAGTAAAGCTCACAACGCCTGTCACACCAACTAATCAGACTCTGAAGACTCGACAGAAAGCTCTCTCGACGCCTCCGAGTAAGCGTAAAGCCGCAGTCCGCGCACAGTCCAACGTGCAGAAGATCATGGAAGCGGATGAAGCTTTTCACACCGAAGACGAGATCTTTCGCTTCAGTACTCGTGAACGTTCGCGTCTAGTCGAAAATAGCACAACCGAGCTAGGCACACGACTAAGAAGTATGAGCATCACGCCGGTGCCAGCGGAAACCCGGTTTCGCGAGCTCACTGTCACAGATGAGAGCGTGTACACGCGGAAGGAGTTCTTAAAGGACAGGCCGAAGGGCGGAGACCGACTTGCCAACCGGTCAAAGGATATCGGCAAACTGATTGGAGAGGAGAGTGATGACGACTATGAGGACCTTGATACAAGTGAGTTCTTCTTCGTTGGTGGTGTGCTTTTGATGAAGGGACAGGAGGGAAGGCTGACGGATGTGCAGACTGAAACAAGATGAAATGGAAGCGTATGGAGGTTTAGGAGTTGGATTTCAAAAAGATAGAGATTCAAAATTAACCATCGGGGTAAGGCTGTAACAAGATGAGGCTGACCTTCGGTCACAATTGTCGCAAATAATGCCTGCTCTAGAAGTCGACAGGAGAAGCCCGGCCAGAGCACACAATGCCTCTCCGGAAACTCTTCGTTGATCGCTCACTGCTCCTTTGTGACAATCGCATTTCAGAATCTTTACAAATAACACAGCACTTCCCATAAGCTAAGTGTGTTGAGAAATCACGCTCTTGCAGTTGGAAGGACACGGATCCGGATAATTCAACCTAACCACGCATGACATACAGCACATCCACAATGGTCAGCAGCGAGTTACCTCTATTCAAGCTTCGTGGCGAACTCCGTAACCATATTTACAGCTACGTACTGAACCAGGACGACCGACTCCATCCGGTCGCTGTCTATGCAACACAGCACAAATCGAAGGCAATATACGAACGCAATATACGAAGGGTCCGGAATAGTCTCTGTCTGTCAAGACGGGCCTTGGCTGAACACCGCCACTCAGTGCCGTGCTGCAGACTTTGGCTCCACTATGGACCCTTGTTTCTCAACAACGCTCTACTATTCTCTGAACTAGCTTACTTGAAGTCCTTCTCGGACAGCTCATCTTCAGACTTCTGTATCCTCTCCCAAGTCTCACTCCACTTCTCCCACTCACCCTCAGGCAGTTTCCCCTTGATCGGCAGCCGTCCGCCTTCCAGCGTTCCGAACCCAGTGACCCGCTTAACCGCCTCTTTGATCCCCACAATGCCGTACTTACCAATGTACTCCTCCGTCGTGCTCACCGTGTACTGCAGCTTCTTGATCTTCTCAAGGTTCTCATTGGTAATTGGCCGTGTCTCAGCAAGCTTGAACAGCGAGCACACAGTCTTGGGGTAGACGGCAGCGAGTCCATCGATCACCCCAGCCGCGTCGAAGAATACGATGGGACCCAATTGCTGGCCCAGCCCGGAGTAGACTTTGAACTTCTGATGGTCGATCTTTGGGTCAAGCGAGACTTGGTTGTGCCATGAGACGACGGCGTGCGACATCTTGCAGCCGACGATATTGGGATGCGCCGCGAGGATGCGGTATGTCTCTGGTGTGACCATGACACCGTTTGTCACGCCAGGGTAGTTGTAGCTACACAGTCAGCTTCAAATCTCTTTCTCTCAACGTGGATTCAGGCTTACATCAGGATCGGAAGCGGCGATTTATCTGCCACAACCGTGTACCATTCCCTAATACCCTCCTGACTCGCCGCGGCGCCAAAGTACCCCGGCGCCAACACAAGACCCCACTGTGCGCCCGCCTTTTTGTAGTCCTCGAGCTGCTCCAGCGTCTCGTCTACGCTGTTGATCAGGGTGCCAGCCATTATTGGGTAGTCAGGAAATCCGGCATCGGTCAGTCCCTTGCGCACGCCTGAGATCAAATCGATGCGCTCCTGGCGGTTCATGTGGATGGCCTCGCCGGTAGAGCCGAGCAGGACGAGTCCGCGCACGCCATTTTTGGCGAGAAATACGCTGTGCTCAGTCTGTGTCTGTACGTCCACCGCAGCTTGCAGCGACGAGGAGTCGGCGGCAGGCTTGAAGAAGGTTGGGACGGGGACGAAGACGCCGTTTGGTGGGGAAGTAACTGATGTCATCGTGTGGCTCATGCACAGTGTGTATATTGATGACGTTTTGACCTTGACGTTCTTACAACTTCTTTGAAAGCAACGAGAATTCTAGTACCATGCGAGAGGGGCGCTGGGCGCATCACGACTTTATTGCATCGCCGCTGGTCGAGCATTCGGGCCCTTTTACTCCAAACACCGAAGCTAGAGGCTAACAGTGGACCGCTGACAACCCCGCGCCGAGTTCGCATTAAGCTCGACCGCAATGGAGGGGCGCGATTCGCCTATTCGGGATGAGATGTGGAGAGCTGGAGCTGGAGCTGGGTAGTCGCCGCGGCATTTGATCAAACGACTTGTGATGCCCTGCGACGAACTTCCATTGACAGATCAATTGACCTACATCGATACATGACCTAGAGCTACATCCCTAATATACTCAACAAGTCACACGATACCGCCATGGGCAAGATAGCAAGCATCGAATACTTCCGCGTCCCTCCCCGTTGGCTCTTCGTCAAGATCACCGACGAAGACGGCAACTTCGGTTGGGGCGAAGCCTCTCTGGAAGGCCACACCGAAGCCGTCGAAGGCTGTCTCGACGCCTGGGCGAAACGGTACACAGGCTTCGAAGCAGAGTAAGAAAGAAATACCTTCTCGATCTATCTAACTCTCTCTGATATGTTGATAGTGAAATCGAGCACATTTGGCAGATGTCATGGCGCACATCCTTCTACCGTGGTGGCCCCGTCTTCATGAGCGCACTGGCAGGCATTGATATCGCACTGTGGGACCTCAAAGCACGGAAACTCAATGTGCCAATCTACCAGCTTCTCGGCGGGAAAGTGCGGGATAAGTTGAAGGTGTATGCGTGGATCGGCGGCGACCGACCAGCCGATGTGAAAGCACAAGCGTACGTATCCCTCCTCTATCTTGCTTCTCGCGTCGCAGAAAAAGCCAAATACAACCCTCAGAATTCCATAAAGATGAGAGGTAGTCAGCATCTACCAATACATCGTCTGAGTATGGATAGACAGTCTGTTAGCAACAACAATCTTGCTGTTATATCCAACTTCTTCTGCAGCGCAGAGCTTACCTTTATAACACTTCCCACTCTCATCCAAACCCCATACTCATAACGCCGCAGACAAGCAAGAAAAGACCAAGGCTTCACAGCCGTAAAGATGAATGCCACAGAGGACATGCACTGGCTTGACTCGCCCAGCACGCTCTCAGCCGCCGTCGAGCGCCTCAAGACCGTGAAAGAGCTCGGCATGGACGCCGGCATGGACTTCCACGGGCGCGTACACAAGCCCATGGCCAAGCAACTCGCACGCGCCCTCGAGCCTTACCACCCTCTCTTCATCGAAGAACCCCTGCTGAGCGAGCACATCGGCGGCATCAAGCAGCTCTCCGAGCTCACAACGTGTCCCATCGCTCTGGGCGAGCGGCTGCATAGCAGATGGGACGTCAGACCGTTTCTGGAGCAGGCCTGTGTGGATATCCTGCAACCGGATATTAGTCACGTTGGGGGCATCAGCGAGATGAAGCGCATAGCGAATATGGCGGAGACGTACGATGTCGCTCTTGCGCCTCACTGCCCGTTGGGACCGATTGCGCTCGCGGCGTGTGTGCAGGTTGATGCAAGTGTGAGCAATTTTGTGATTCAGGAGATGAGTTTGGGGATTCATTATAATTCTCAGAATGGCGACCAGGATTTGACGAGCTATATGAAGAATCCGGAGGTGTGGGATGTGGAGGAAGGGTATATCAAGCTGATGGGCGGTCCAGGGCTGGGGATTGAGGTTGATGAGGAGATGGTTAGGAGGTTGAGTAAGGATGCAGTCGCATGGATTACGCCGGGATTCATAGGGCCGGGAGGCGAGATTCGGGAGTGGTAGAATGATAGGGTCTGTAATATACGGGCGAGAATGGAATCGGCTGTTGGACATGACATCAGTGCCTTTCGTCAGCTCGAGGGACGTGTCTAGTCAGTATGGAGAACAGGAAAAGGATTTGGAGATATTTTTAGAAGAGCAATTGAGAACGTCTCACCCTGTGGTTCTGGACAGAATCGGTCTCAAAGATACTGTGACTACCGGACTGATCGAAGTAGCTGGGGTTATACTGTTGTCATATCATCCTGGGTACATTGTGTACTTAACCTATCTAAAGGCTCACTTTACTCTTAAAAGCCATTCGCGGCATTTTGTTAGATCCACAGACAGCTGAGAGGGGCCACGGTACTTGATGCCTTCCAATAGCTGGCCGTAGTCATTTTGGTTGAAGTGAGATAGGCTATGGCAAAGGAAAGATGCGTACACGAGTCAGTGCGGCGGGGGCGGTTTGAAGTGCTTTGTGTTGCCGTGGTTACGTCACAAACACCTTCGCACTTTCCTCTCACGCTTCTGCCTGCTTTACCAATCGCCGCCCTATCCTTGTCGCACCGCCGCAGCTTTTCTTTGGCGCCTATATTCTGTTGCGATCTACCTTGCACCTCACCTTCAGCACGAACTATGGCGGACGCTCGCGGCGAATACTGGTACTTTGAACCTGGCGTCGACTCTAACAAGATAACGGTGCCGGAGCTGCGCAGTATCCTGCTCAAGCATGGCGTTGGCTACCCGTCCTCTGCAAAGAAGCCGCAGCTCGTAGCGCTGTTCAACGAGTCGGTCGCTCCCCAGGCGGCGCAAGTACAGAGGACACATGCGCGCACCAAACGCAGTACACGCGGCATCGTAGACGTTCCGTCAAGCTCCAACAGCACCGTTGATGATGTCGAAGACGACACACTGGTCGCGCCAACTCCTGCAAGACGGACCGCACGCCGAACGACTCGCGGCGCAACCGAAGACGCCGAAGAGGTTGCGTCTGTATCGCGCGCAAAAACACCTTCGCGCGCTGTACCTGCAAAGCACAGCAGAGGGCTAGAGCCTGAGATCGATGAGCGTCCAGCAGCTAGGCGCACACGGAAGAGCCTCACGCCCGCTGTCAAGGAGCCAACGCCAGATCCCGAGACATGGCATCGCTCAGGTCCAGAGAGCCCGTTCACACAAGACAACCCCTTTCAAAGCGGCAGCTCGCCAGCGATCCCCGACACGACGTCGCGCGACAAGAGCAGAAGGAGAACACTTGGCTCTGAGCTTAAGACGAGGCGTAAGAGCGATGCGCACCGCCGAAGAACAGCTGAGCCGGACACCGAACAGTACGACGAAGGGATTGTCGTGCCCTCCCGCAAAACGTTCGACGTAGCCGCCTCGCATGCGAAGGAAGAAGAACACGACAGCACGGATGCAGGTGAAGAGTTCACACCTGAAGAGCAGCTGGACCTGGTACGCGAGCGTGCAAAGAGCGGCCAGGTCGATATTCTCCCGCCTCGCAGACACAAGAAGTCTTCCAAGGCGACGGGTACTCTGAAGGCGTTTTCTGCGACTCTCCTGCTTACAACTGCAGCTGTGTTTGGCGGTGTCTGGCGGCAAGAGAAGATCGAAGTGGGCTTCTGCGGCATTGGGCGGGAAGCCACAAGTCTTGCAGGCGTCGAAGTGCCTGAGTGGGCTAGCGAGTACTTTCCTCTTCCGCAGTGCGAGCCCTGCCCGCCACACGCGCAATGTTACAGGGGACTAGAGCTCACATGCGATCGCGACTTCATCCGCAAAGATCACCCACTGTCACTGGGCGGCCTTGTTCCCCTGCCACCGACGTGTGAACCAGACAGCGCAAAAACACGCAAGGTCACGGCTGTTGCCAACAAAGCTGTAGATATCTTGCGGGAGAAGAGGGCTCAGTACGAATGCGGTGAGCCAGATGCAGAGGGCAAGCCTGTCGAGACTCCTGAGGTTGCGGAAGAGGAGCTCAAGCAGACGCTCGCAGCTCGCACACAGAAGGGTATGACAGACAAGGAGTTCAGCGAGTTGTTCGAACGAGCGTTTCCAGAGACTGTGCTGCGGGATGAGGTCGTCGAAACCACAGATGCGTAAGTAATGCCCTCTCTATCCCACCAGTCATGTAGCCTTTTCTGACGTAGAATTGTACTAATCAGTGACCTTCCCATGGATACAGAACTACTGGAAAGAGCAAGCTCGCATCAACCTCTCTCGCAAAGCTCTCCCTCACCTGCAGCATCAGAAGATCCCTCATCCAATCCTTTGAACGACATCTTCTCCAGATTGTGATCGTTGTGCTGTCTATCGCCTCTGGATCTTACGCAAGGTATTCGTACACTACAAGCCGAGCAATGGAAGCCCGTGCAAAGCAGCTTGCTAGCGAAGTCTTTGACAGACTCGCCAACAATGCAGCACTAAGTCACCAGGAGCCAGGTGCCTACCCTGAGCGCGGCGTCGGCATGGCGCAGCTACGAGACGATGTGCTTCGCAATGAATTCTCGTCCAAGCGTAGGCAGAGGCTGTGGGAGAGGGTACAGAAGAAGGTCGAGTTCAACTCCAACGTGCGTGCAGCGGTCCGGACCACCAACAGCGGCGACGTAGCGCGCATGTGGGAATGGATTGGGCCGATGCACCTGATTGAGGATGGTCGAAGCCCTGGAAAGCGTGAGAGTGGTCGCTTCAGCATTGAGAACACGCCGTCCACTGCATCGAAGCAGTTGATGTCAGAGAAGAGGACATGGGACGAGGGGCATCCTGTGTATTAGACCGTCCGTGAGGTCATAGACTGGTAGCTATTGGCGTTATGGAGGGCCGCTTTGCTTAGCACGATACCACCTCGTAATGACATGTCTCTTTTGATCTCAAGTTTTGAAGTTCCTTATCACTTAACCAGCACCATGATGTCAATGCTGTGGTGGTGATCTTGCGATACAAGTGCGAACGGAGTGGCCCGTGCGTGACGCACAGACACAACAACTTCGCTAAGCGAGTAGCGCCCACTGAGATTCGGGTCTTGCGAGGAAGGAGCAAACATCACCACACCCGTCACCCCGTCGCCCTCACTAACCGACAGACAAAAATCAGTCAAGATGGTGAGTGCAGACAGGCCCAAACTCTCCACCGAGGAAGCCGCGACCGCAACATGAGTGAACGACGACACCGCGAACGAGCATCGATGACGAGTACGACCGAAGCAAGCGCACACAACTCGAGAAACACAACTTGCTGGCTGCAGAACGCAATCGAAGGGATGAGAGGCCTGGATTGACCAAAGACCCGTCGCATGCGTGGTTGAAGGATGTCTTGAACAACGGAGCTGTTGCTTGAGTATACAGCTCCTGAGCAACGACGATTGCGTTTGTGGGCGTGGCCAGTCAAGTGATCACCTTGTGCACCACGACACCTACGATTCCGGTCGCCTTGTTGCAAAACATCAAACTGTTGTAGACAGCTCTGCAACCGCGCACCCGCACCAACGCGCCGACAACGCCCATCGAATATACGCCACCACGTTCGCCACAGTCTCGTTCACTCCTGTCGCAGGCCACGGCTTTCTGGTGGATTGTGTCAAAGACTTGATATGGCGATGGACAAGCGCTGACGAGGATTGTTCAGGTCAACGTTCCCAAGACCCGCCGTACCTACTGCAAGGGCAAGGACTGCAAGAAGCACACCCAGCACAAGGTCACCCGTTAGTAGCCCGCAACCAGGCCCAGACATGCACATACTGAACCTGCGCAGAGTACAAGGCTGGCAAGGCTTCTCTGTTCGCCCAGGGTAAGCGTCGTTACGACCGCAAGCAGTCCGGTTACGGAGGTCAGACCAAGCCCGTCTTCCACAAGAGGGCTAAGACCACCAAGAAGGTCGTCCTTCGTCTGGAGTGCACAGCTTGCAAGACCAAGGCACAGGTACGGACATCTGGAACACGTCCAACGGACACAGCTGACGAACATAACAGCTCGCCCTTAAGCGATGCAAGCACTTCGAGCTCGGTGGTGACAAGAAGACCAAGGGTGCCGCCCTTGTCTTCTAAGCGTGTCTCTTTCTCTCTCTTTTGCTGGGCCCTCGGCGTAGTCTTCAGGCGGACGGGATGGACGGCTTTCCCAATCGACTCATGCTATGCATCAATGCAACGAAATGAAAGCGGAGTGATACGGAGCATCTGGGGATGAACAGGTTGCTACCCACGAATATCAACGGATTGTAACCAACATTTGCATCAAATCGAGCTCGATTGAAAGGACCCTTGTTCGCATGCGAGTGCAATGACCGTACGTGATGTGCTGAAGCCCTGCATAGTGACAGGGGATCTTCCGTCGGGAGCACTTTCCCGTTCTCTACGCTGCCCCTCCACCCCACCAAACGCGTCTAACGCGCGCCTTATCGACATTCAACAAACATACTTACACGTGAGTCGGGCTTTGTTCTGCCTTTCAACTCACTACACAATGACTGACACCCAGAAAAAGAGTGTCCTGGTCATTGGCGCAGGCTCTGTGGGCGCAGTTGCTGCGCTGAACCTCGAGGTTGGTGGTCTTGCCTCAGTCACAGTTGCTCTCAGATCGAACTACAATTCTGTCAAAGAGCAAGGATACACAATCGAGAGCTGCGATCATGGGTCACTGAAAGGTTTCAGGCCAAGTGCCGGTATGCCTCACCCTATCCTGCTGGGCTGTGAGGTCGGAGGCACTGACAAGCCTAGTTCGCAACAGCATCCCAGACATAGTCACCGAAAACCTGCCCCCTTATGACTATATCGTTCTTTGCACTAAGAGCGTCCCAGATGTTGGGCCCACCTCAATCGACTTAGTCAAACCTGCTCTGCCTAAAGATAATACGCACACTACACTGGTCTTGCTACAAAACGGCCTGAACATCGAGAAAACATTTCTAGCAACTCATCCCGACACTGTCGTTCTCTCTGGCGTGTCTCTTATTGGCAGCGCCGAGCCATTGCCCGGCCACATTATTCAGAACGAGCCGGATCGACTCCTTGTCGGCGCCTTCCCACACCCATCCATTGCCAGCGAGAAAGCGTCCGCCAAAGCACAGGAGTTCGTGACCTTGTATTCGGCTGGTGGCAAGACGGATTGCAAACACTCACCGAATGTCTTGCACGATCGATGGCGAAAGCTGGTCTACAACGCATGCCTCAACCCAATCTGTGCAATCACGGGTGTAGACTCCGGGCGGATCAGGCTCGCCGATGGAGCACTGGACGGACTCGTTCGTCCGGCAATGGAAGAAATCGTTACAGCCGCGAAGACCGTAGCAAATGTCGACCTGGAGCCGGACGTCGTCGAGAAAGTCATCAACACGGATCCGCTGGAGAGCTGGGCGAAGCCTAGCATGCAGCAGGATCTCGAGAAAGTGTGTCCAATCTTGTGAATGACACGTTTTGCAACAACTGACTTGCAGCAGGGTAATTTCATCGAGTTCGAGAACCTCCTTGGCGAGCCGTTGCGCGAAGGCAAATATGCTGGTGTTCCAATGCCCACTCTCGAGGTCCTTTACCAGATCGCTAAGACTATACAATGGCGCACGCAGGTTGCGAAGGGATTGATCCAGTTACCCGGTCAGTAAGCATTAGACTCTGCACACGACCAGATGATCTACTTAGGTGAAGTGTAATGGGCCTGACTTTAGCCAGTCGGGTGCACAGAGCCAAGGGCCCAAAGTCAAGAATAGCACTCATCAGCAGAGCAACTACTCCATACAGAAGACCGATTACTCTTTTGGGCCGAATCCGGACCCAAACTAGATGCTTGAAGTAACAACGACCCCGTGCATCACATACCTCACCTCTCGGGTCGCACAAGCAATCTGGGCCATTATCATTCCATTGGCAGGCCATGCGTACTTAACACCACACCCGCATACACTCTCACCTTACAGCAGAGCCCCGAGCCCCCATCTGATCGATTGAGTTCCCAACCATGCAACTGCCCATTCTCCTCACTCTGCTCACCGCCCTTGTGGTCGCTGAACCATGCACGACCAGCACATCCAACGCGCCCACGCGCATCCCAGAGCTCTGCACAAAAATCTGCGCACCGAGTCCGATTGAAGACTGCGGTCGGGGATGGGTAACCCGTCTTCCCTCTTAATAGCTCCACAACAAAAAAATCTAACACCCACAGTACTCAAAGCAGCAAGGCGAATGCTGGGCGTGCTGTAAAGCGCCCAAGCGCTTACCTCTCCCCTCGCCAGCGCCGGAGAAGGAGAAGTGCACGCGGGTCTGTGCTGCTGACGCTATCCAAGACTGTCCGCTGGGCTGGGTACGTCGAAGAGTCGAGGCGAGTCATGGAGTGAGGTGCTGACCCGTGCAGTCGTCGAAACAGAAGGGAGAGTGTTGGGCTTGTTGTAAAGTGGCCGCATCGCCGTCACCGTAGTCAGAGGCCGAGCGTTGCGAGAGGATGTGTGCGACTGAGAGGATTGGGGATTGTGCTGAGGGCAGGGTGTGTGAGGATCGAAACTCGACGGAGAGAGATTTGCTGACTGCGTGTAGTATGGCAAGCAGCTGGGCGGGTGTTGGTCTTGCTGCCAGAGTGCGTAGGCGGTTTGAGGAGTGGACGCGGCTTTGAGGATAGGGCATCTGGCCTTTCTTGTTTGTGGACTTCAGCGCACCAGTGGATGGTGAGACTGGATGCACATTTTAAGCGGACGGAACGTACTGATTCAGTTTCCAAAAAAAAAACTTGATCAGATTGTCACTCACATATTGCAGAGACTAGGTCTGTGGACCTTGACCAAGTAAGAGGTCCACACCGTCTCTGCATTTTGAACTCTGTACATCGCAGGGAAGTATGATTAGCTTTCGAAATTCCACCAAGTCCCGATCGCTGTCAGAGTCCTTTCAATCCATTCTTCTATTTTCCATGCTTCAAGATGTCCGCTTCCTAATGTACAGTCATATCCATGTCAGGTTCAACTGTTCCTTTCTTCAACTCGTCTCGAGCAAGCTCGTACTGCATGCTCCTCTTTTCCAGGACATCTGTAGCCATGTCTTTCCAAGTCTTGATAGTAACGACGATGGCGTTCTCGTAGATGAAGCACGTGTATGTGATTCCACAAGTGACCTGCGTTACAACGCTGGGAGCAACATGTTGACTTCCGAATGACTGCTATCTTTCCTTGACAAGCGTTTCGTGAGTATGCGCTGCGCGGTTGGGGATTGATCCCGTTATCGAAAGGCTCATTATTCTCGACGCAGGCCGCTCAGCATGTCGTCAGCCCTGTTGCATTTCTTCTCATCACGGAGTTGAGAACGACTTCCTCTCACAACGTCGTTTGTGCCTTGTGATATGTTTGAGCGACGCAACCTTGAGATGTTCGAAGCACATGAAAGACAGGGTCGTCGCACTTCTTCCCCGATTCGATGCAAGTGATCCTAGCGCCTCGGTCCGTCGAGTCGTGAGTTTCCCCAATAGGCGACCCCGCATGGATTGGCAGCACAGTTACCTTCAGGCCCCAAGCGATTGCGGCTGTTTAAAGCTATGTGAGACGGCCGTTTGTCGTGGTGCATGCGCCGCACCCTGTCCTACCCAAATCATCGATCCATTCGACGCCGTTGCGAGAAAAACAAACCATTGCGCTAGAATCCCGCCATCATGCCCATCCGCAGCGAATGGACCCTGGCGCGTGAAGGTACGCGATTACGATGCGCACGCGACGCGCCTCGATGAAGGCTGATTGATGATGCAGGCGTCACCGGCGACACCATCGGCCGGCTCCTGAAGCTCACAGCGCTGAACCCGCTGTTTACTCTGCCATTGTTTTTGGCAGGGAAATACACAATCGATGGCGGCCGCGTTGCTGCGGGTCACGCAACCGCGTTCAAGCATCTGAAGACGCTCCTTGTTCTCGGCTTGCTCGACAAAGTCAGCGCCTGGCTCGACAACGCCGTCACGAACAACTGGACGAATGACACGTACGTCTGGAGCCAGGAAGTCGTCGTCGTGACGGGCGGAAGCGATGGCATTGGCAAGTTAGTCGTGCATCTGCTCGCAGAGAGGGGCATCAAGGTCGCAGTGCTAGATGTGCAGGACCTCACATACGAGGGTAAGTCTTACTTTCTCTTCACCGTCTACTCTCTCTGACAAGCTCCAGCACCGCCCTCAGTCCGCTTCTTCAAATGCGACCTCTCCTCGCCGTCCTCCATCGCGGACGCCGCCTCGGCCATCCGCTCCACGCTGGGCGACCCCACGATCCTAATCAACAACGCCGGCGTCGCGCGCGGCAAAACCATCCTCGAAACCACCGAGAAAGACATCAATTTGACCTTCAAAGTAAACACATTCGCGCACTTCTACCTGGCGCAGCAATTCCTCCCATACATGGCGTCGCGCAACCACGGCATGATCGTCACGGTGGCCTCGCTCGCAGGCTACGTGACCGCGCCGTCGCTGGTCGACTACGCCGCGAGCAAATCCGCCGCCATCGCGTTCCACGAGGGCCTGTCCGCGGAACTGGTCACGCACTACAAAGCGCCCAAGGTGCGCACCGTGCTCATGTGCCAGAACTACACCAAGACGAAGCTGTTCGAGGGCTTTGATAGCAAGGCGCTGTTCCCCGAGACCGTCGCTGAGGAGATCGTCAAGGCTGTGCTGGGCGGCAGGAGTAAGCATCTGGTGTTGCCGGAACTGGCGTGGGGTGTTGCGCCCAAGATAAGGGGGTTTCCGCTGTGGATGCAGTATGGGATGCGGAAGAGGATGGATAACATGATGAAGAGCTGGAAGGGAAGGCAGGTTGTGCAGCCGAGCGAGGCGGAGGAGAAGGTGGAGGACAGCACGGTGTTGGTCGCTGGAGAGTAAAGTCGGTACTAATCAGCATGGTAAATGCGCATTCAGACACTCTGCTTGGATCTCGACCTGGGCTCGGCCATGCACTCTTTAACTATGGCGCGTTGTTTCTAAGCTCCAACAAGTAGTATGAACATGTAAAATGCAATGGTATCTCTGTAATTGTACAATCGCTGTGCAAGCACCCCAAAGACCAAAAAAACAAAGAGAAACAAAAGCCCCAGACCCAACGCCACTCCGATATGCCAATCCAAACTCCAAAAACGAATATTTCAGACCAATGCCTCAGTATTGCAATTCCTCAGATCATATTCGGCTCATCCAGATCCATAACACTGCTTTCAGGCGCGAGACTAACCGCACTGCGCCCCTTACTACTGGCGCGACTGCCCAGGCTCATAGCGCCACTCATAACCCTTACGACCTTCTTGCGGCCCGGTTTAGCAATCAAGACCTGAGCAGGACACACGACGATCTGGTCCTCGCCCTCACCGAAATCGTCGCCCTTCTTGACCACGAGCGGGAATAGGACGACCTTGACAATGGCGCCTCGCGCTTCCAGCTCGTCGTTGGATGTCGTCTCGCCCGAGCGCTCATTCATGAGCGATGCGTTGAAGGTGACTTTGGCCACCAGGTCGCCGTGGATGTCGTACTCGGGCTGCAGGGGCGGGAGCATGATGTACTCTGCGCGCTGGGTGCGCATTTCGATGCTGAGTTCGACAGCGAGGCGCATGACGTTTCGGAGGCTGGCCTGGATCTGTTGCTGGAGGTGGGTAGGTGGGGCGAGGAGGGTGGAGAGGGTAGAGTAGATTTCGTGGACCACGGCTTCGGTGTCTTGGGCGCGCTGTTGCATGAAAGGCTCGCGCTTGGAGAGGAGGGTCAGGGTTATTGCACGCCATTGGGCGACTGCGCGGGGAGGGCCTGGGGGATTAGTACGAGTATTGAGGTGGGAGCGATGGTGTACTTACCGACTTCCGATAGTGTCTTTTCGAGAGACTTCAGCTTTTGCCGCTGCTCTCGGTCCATGCCGAAGAGGTAGCGTGTGAAGACATACTCCCAGATCATCGACATAACGATCGACATGAACACGTCTCGTCGCTTGACACGGTCCGCAAGAAGTGAGTCGACATCCGAGCCATCGAGGATGGCGTTGTCCAGTCGTTTGTCGATCTTCTCGCGCGTCGCAGCATCCAGTCGAGCATCAGCCTGGATATCAGACGACAGGCGACAAGCGCGGGTGTCGGAGAACTTGGAGAACCGCAGCACCCACTGCTGGACATGTTGGCAAAGTCGTTGGCAGGCGCTGTCGAAGTAGTCCTCGTCACGGATGGTGAGGAAACTTTCGCTGGGCTTCTTCGACGCAAGAATTTGCTTTTGCAGGTTCTTGATCTGCTCTCTTGCGCTCGATAGCTCCCTCTCCAGACGGCTGATCTCTGCATTGCGTTCATCGAGTGCGGCACCAATCTCTTCGCGAAGGGCACCTTCCATTCCTCTGGTTAGCTGATCATGTTGTGATCGCAAAGTGTCGAGTTCCCTTTGAGATGTCTGCCATTGTTGGTGGGCCAGCTGGCCTTCAGACTGGAGTTGCGCGTAGCGCTCGTTGGCATCATTTGACAGATTGCGATTTGCCTCTGTGAGAGTGTTGTTGAGTTCTGTCAGTCTTGCAATCTCCTCCTGCAGCCGCTGTAGTGTGTCTTTGAGTTGCGCGATGTCGATATCACGCTGGTGAATCTGGCGATCACGTGCTTCGACTGCTTCCTGGACAAGCTGCTCGTCAACCTGGCGCTGGTGTTGTTGAGTGTGCAAGGTTTCTTCAGCTCTAAGCCTTGCTTCTTCCAGAGATTGGTTGTGCTCAGCAAGCTGATCAAGCTGTGTCTGCAGGTCCATAATTTGTATGCTTTGGCGTTTCCGCAGACTGGGCGGTCGCGTCGGAGACATCGGCGACCTTGGAGCCTCACCCATGGCCTCCTGAATGTTGTCAGTACACACCGCGTCAATGACATATCGACAATTTCTACTTACGAAAGTTTCGGCCATGTTGGCGCGACGTCCTTTCCCTTCACCTCTGAGCTTTGCAGCGGCTGCGAAGGCTGCTGTCGCTCCAGCCGCGAGTGCGACGCCTGAGAGGTTGGGTTCCGTTGCGCTGCTAGCGTCGTGCGCACTGGCCTCGCCAAGCTTGGCTGCAGCAGCCCTCAAATCTCCTGATTGGGTCTTTTCTATTCGTCGCAATGAGTGAGTTGAAGCATTGCTTGCCATGCTCATGGAGCTCATGGGTCGTTCAGACTCTGGTGATCTGAGCTTGCTGATGTTGCTCAAAGACTGCTGGCTGCGAAGACCTGGCGAGTCCCGAATTTCAGCCAATTGCTGCTTGACAGGCTCGGGCGTCGCATGTGGCAGTCGGCGCGCAGGACTGAGGGCCACACTACGATCAACGGGATCGTTGGCTTGATGCCATGGTGAATCTCGACTAATAGTCTCGTTCGTAACAGGTATGCTTCTGCGGTCTGCTGGTGTCGGCGTAGTCGGTGGTGGTGACGACAGCATACGATCAGAGAACGACCTATTATGGCTGGTACGGCGAAGAGACTTTTCGCTGCGTGGTGCAGATTCAGCACCAGAGACTGATCTCCCTTTCTTGACCAGTGGAGAGTCGTCTGGGCTGTTCTCTACGATCGTTCCAAGAGAGTTGGTTCCAGGAGTGCGTGCACGCTTTGGAGCCGGAGTAGTTGTTGCATCCTTCTTCTCACTCGGGTCGCCAAAGATTGACTGATAGGGCTCTGCCTGGCGTGCGACCCTGATTGGCGAGGTCTGCTCTTGCCGAGTCGGGCTCTTAATTGATCGCGGGCTCTCGAGGGTTGGTGTCTTAGGCGCAATAGCAGGCGAGGTGCCATACGCGCGTGTCGACGGCGATGAGTCGAAGAGATACGATGCTCGCTCCTTGGTAACGAACTCAGACGGAGGCGACGACTCCATGCTCTTGGAAGCTGAGAACTCTGGTAGAGTTGGGCTAGCTTCCACCTCTTCGCTTTCTGTCACACTTCGTACCGACTTGTTCCTTGGTGTCCTTGGTCCCTGCGGATGTGGACGCTCTTCACGGGTCATATGTTGAACCTGGATTGCTGATGGGTCCTTCGCCGTGGTCGCACTGGTGTCAAGGCCTGAGAACGACCATGCTGGCTCAAGGGCAGCAGTGCTTGGTGCCTCATTCTTGTGCAACCGTTTCTCCTCCGGTTGGTCCTCGTGGAACGAAACTGGGTGCGTTCGACGTTTTTGTTGCTCTTGCGGACTCTTCATCTCGACCCCCTTGCTCTTTCCGCTCTCCTTGTCACTCTTGGCCTTCTTCTTCTCCTCCTTCAAGCTACGAGTGACCGACTCCTGTGCTCCAGGCGTTGCGACGCGAGGGAATGGATACTCGCCATCGTCCTTCTTGGCGTCTGTCTCCTGTTCTCGTGCTAGTGACGATGGTGAAATTCGTGCACTATCCCGCACCATTGTCCTTCCTCGCTCCTCCTGGTACCTGTCTACATCGCGACTCTTCTCTCCCTCCGTTTCCCGCCTCTTCTTCGGTGACAGCTCCATAACATTCAAGACACTTGTCGGTTCCCCGACGGACGCCTCAGGGCCGAGTTGACGGGCAGTGGAGTCAGCCACAGTCTCAACATTGCGAGATCCCACGAACGGGCTCTCAAGCAGTGGAGTCTTAGCAGCTGGCAGCTCAACACTGTCCTGTCTACCCGAAGTTGAAGTTGCTGTTCCAGTCGTACGCGTCTTCTTTCCCTTCAACTTCTTACTCTTTGAAGGAGCGTAAAGTTCCTCGGGATCAGCCTCTTCCAGCACGCCAGGTGGCGACTTGCGTCTTGTAAAGGCCGGATCGTTGAGCACGTCCATTGGGTCGAACGACGGGGTCTCAGTCGCCGCTAATGGAACTTCAATGCCCTGTGGCAGTGCGCGATCGAGCATAGTCTCTTTGGTAGGTGAGCCTGACACGAAGCTCAGCTTAGTAGGCGAGGTTGATGCAGAAGCGCGGCCCATGGAGCCAAACTTCGAGACACTGGCTCGCCTCCTGGCAGTTGCAACCTCATCATCCGGCGCAATATCGCGATCTTCTTGTCGTGAAGTGGACCGAGAACGGTAGAACGATGGGTCGTTAATAACGTAGCTTGGATCGAAGCCGGACTCATTCAGGCCCGCAGCGACAGCTGCTGCAAAGTCTACATCATGACGCGGCGACGCGGAGCGCAGGCGCTCAAGGTTGTCGAACGGAGACACCGATCGCAGTTGGTCCTCCGATGCTGCTCGTGAAATCGACTTGGGGGGTACAATCTGAAGTGGTGTCACAGATCGCGACTGGTTCTCGAAACGTTCTGCAAGGTTCTTGACACTGCCGCTTCTCTTGTGGCCCAGCTTGCGCTCGGCTTCTCGCAATTGCTCTGGCGATTGTTTCTCGAATAGCGCAGCCAGTCTGTGCTTCTTAGACCCCTTCTTGTTCAAAGTGGGCAGAACATCCTCAGAGATGGTGTCGAGGGTCTTTGTAGGAGTAGTTGGCTGGGTCGTGCCCACCTCGCTGCTCTCAGTCATCATACTGGTCTGTTCCGCTTCTTGAGTCGTCTCGGACGGGGCCGAAGCTGTTGCGTCGAGTGCTTGCTCATCGACCATAGTCGTGGAAGGGGTTTCGTCGATGTTCTGGTGTTGTTGGCCAGGAAGACATGATGGCTCCTCCATTAGAGGCTGTGTCACCGTCGTTGACTGCTCAGTCTCCGTGACTCCATCTGAAGAGCTCTTAGACTTCCTGCTCTTCTTTTTCCCTTTCTTGCTTTCTTTGCGGGTTAAAGGTGGGGCAGTGGTGGCTTCCTCTGCAGCAAGGTTCGAGCCCGGAGTCTCTACAATGTCGAGTGCACGGTCGTTGACAGCAGGAGTAAGTTCAACGGTGCTGCTTGAGGTTTCAGGCCGAGAAACATCCAGAGATGCCGTGTTGGTGCTTGACTCAGCGACCTTCATACGATCCTGCTCTTCAACGATCGCGGAAGGATCGAACTCGGCGAGCGATTGCTCGGGTGCCGCGACCGGTGGACCAGAGCCAGATGCTGAGTCCTCTTTTGCAGCTGCAGCAAGCTTGGCCTGCTTCTTCTTGTCTTTCTTGCTGAGCTTTCTGGACACCGCAGATGGTTCTTCAATGGCAGGCTCCAAGGCAACATTCGCGTCAACCTCCGGAGAGCTGATCACCGCCGTTATGGACTCCGCTGCGGGAGTAAGCACAGGGTCTTGAGCGACCTCGTCCTTCGTCTCAACCGCATGAACAACCTTTTCAGTGATCGGCGCCACAACCATCGCATTGTCGGTGATCGATCGGTCCCCACGTACATCCGTCGACATATCTCGCAAGCCAGCATCCTCAACTCCAGGCTCCTGAGGTTCATCCATTGTAACAACATCCTGCTTCTTCTTACCCTTCTCCTTCTTGCTCGATGTGTTCAACTCCGTGTCGCGCGGCGCAACTGTCTCCTCGACGACATCCTCAACCTGATCCCTTGTCTCGACCTCAGCCGCGGGTTCCGGGAGATTATCATGTCGAGCAGCGTCTTTGTGCATATTCTCGCCCGCGCTAAGCAAGTTGACGACGTCTCGCATCGATTGGGGTGGAGGCGTCACAGATCCGTCCCGTCGCATATCTGCTGCGACTGCTCGATCAAGCGCTTCAGATCGCTGCCTCAGATCAGCAGCTTCGCGCTGCACAGCCTGGAGGTCTGGCGACAAGGCGCTCTCTTGGACATTGTGCTGCGTTTCGACGCGTGTGGGAGATGCGGGGCGCTGAGTCTCGGCGGTGAAGGCAGGCGTGAAGGCAGGAATTTCAGATGCTACAGCGGACTGCTCCGGTAAGACTGCAGTGAGACCTTCCTCGGCGGGAGTCAGGACATCAACCGTTCTCTCTACAATTGGTTCGCTGCCTGTGGAGTTCTTCTTGCCTTTCTTCTTCTTCTTGTCTTTCTTCGATGTCGATCTAGCGAGGGTCTCTTCTGAGACTTCCAATGGCGCAGGTGTTGGCCGAGCTTCACTATCCGTTGGTCGAACCTCAACCTGCTCGATGATCTTGCGGTTGGGATCCACAGTCTCGGTAGGTGCAGGGTCTTGCGCAACCTCTACATTCTCGTTCATGGACTCCAAACCAGGCGTCAGATTGGCCGACTCCTCAAGCGGAGACGGCTCCCTCATGATCGTGTCCTCGACGAGTTCATGCGTCTCAACCGGTACTGGCCGAGGCCCATACTCGATAGTGTCTTCGTCCATTGGCGCACTCTCCGCCAAATCCCTACTCTTGTTTTTCATCGACGCTTTCCGACTCGGTGGTGCCGATACCTCTTCCAGCGGCTCTGCCCCAACTCGCTCAGTCTTGACAGAAACGTCATCGCTGGGGACATCGATCTGCGCGACAGGCACTGCAGTGGCGTCGAGCGGCCGTTCGAAGACCTCAGTCATCTCCACACTAGGCCCAACAGACTGCTCTTCCCTTAGCATCGGTTCTTGCGAGGGTACGAGAGCGGCTTGAGGCGCTTCATCTTGGACTGTATCCGCGGACTGAGCGGTCTGCAGCGGCAGGTGTGTCGACTTCCATCGGTGTTGGTTCGGGCAGAGGCGTATCAACTGCTGCAGCCTCAACAACCGGTGTTGCGTCTCCGGTGACAGCAGGAATTGGCGCTGGGTCAACAACGTCCATCGGCTGACTTATGACATCCTCAACGGACTCATGAGCGAGCGACTGTTTTTTTTGCTTTCTTCTCCTTTTTGCTCTTCTTACCCTTCTTTGGTGGAGCTGCCCATTCATCGTCGGCGATGACTTTCTGGACCTCAGACTCAACAGGCGTGGAGATATGCTCATTGAGTGTTGTTTCGGGGCCTGGCTCGGTCGTCTGCTCAAGCGCAGGTGTACTCTCCGGCTGATCCATCGGCTCCAGGACAGGTTCGAGGGTAGAATCGACAGCAGGCTCGATAACAGGCTCCACAGTCTCCACAATGGGCTCTTCCACCGGGCCAACGGCAGTCCCAGTGACAGACTCATCGGCAATCCCAACAGTCGGCGCAAATTCCAACGACCCAAGGTCTACCTCTGCCTCACGCTCTCTGACATCGGGCAGAGCCTCGTTCATTGAAGCAGAGCCCGTCTCTAGAGCCTCGACTGGCACAGCAGGCTCGACAATACGCTCGTCTTTCAGCACGGCTGCAGCACCCTTCTTAGCCTTCTTCTCTTTCTTGCTGAGCTTGCGGCTCAAGACGGCTCGCTCAGGCTCCTCATGCCTGGCCGCAGGCTCAGCAGGTGCGACTGTCTCGGTTGTCGCAGGCTCTTCGACGAGTTGTTGGGTGGCTGGCTGTGCAGGAGTGTCATGTGAATTCTGGTTCGCGAGGGGCAGAGTCGTCATGTCAGTGGGATGAACGACCTCCTCTGTGGACGCACCGGTGTCGGTAGCTTTGCGGATCTCGTGCGATGCCGGTGTCTCTGAGAGGATTACGTGGTCGGCCTCTGTGACAGTATTGCTCTCGATAGCTGCAGCGACATCAGTCGTAGAAGCAGCGTCTGCAGATTCGACCGGTCCGACATCTTCCACCGCAGGAGTGACAACACCTGACTTCTTCTTTTTCTTCTTGCTCTTCTTGGAAGATGCAGGGGCGTTGTTGTCCTCCACAATAGGTTGCTCAATGACGGTAGTCGGCTCGGTCTGCTCAGTCTCGCGCGCTTGTTCGACGCCAGATACTGGTAGTTCGCTATCTTTGTTGTCTTGAGGGGCTAAGGTCTCGCTCTCGCTGGCCACAGCGACTATTTCAGACCGTTCTTCATGGCCCTCTGTGGCGATGTCAACGCTCTTGATCTCCTCTGGGGCTGGAGTTGCCAAGTCCTCCGGCCGATCTACTGCAGTGTCATCAACGACAGGTGTGGCAGTCCCGGAAGCCTTCTTGCTCTTCTTCGCCTTCTTCTTGTCTTTCTTCGACAGCATTGCAGGCATCTTTTCCTCGTCAGCTGCAAAGGGGCTGTCGGCAGCCGCATCTGTAACAGCGGACAGAACCTCTGCTGAAGTTGCAGGCTCTTGGACAGTGGAAGTCTCGAGGGTTTGCTGGCTGGCACTCTCGGGTCTTGTCGCCTCGGTAGTCACCTCTGATATCGGGATGCTGGTCTCCTCTGTACTCTCGATGCGAGTGGTTTGCGGCTCGTTGGTGCCTTCGAGGGGCTGGTTCTGCTCCGTGGTTGGAGCATTGACATCTTTCTCGAGCGCATCAACAGATTCTGTCGGCGATCCCTCCTTCTGCAGCTCCAAGGGTGTATCTCGCAACCCGCTTACAGGCTCAGGGATAGGAGTGGCAGTCGTTCCAGACTCGTTCTGAGCTGCATCTCTCGTCATTGCGTCCTCGACGTCGTGCACTACAGCGACTGGAGGGACTTCTTCAGCGGGCGTTGCCATTCCAGACTGCTTTCTAGCCTTCTTCGCCTTCTTCTTATCTTTCTTCGAGAGAGCCGGCGTGGCTTCAGGCTCGATTGCTTCAACAGTCTCAATAGATTGTTCGACAGGCAGCTGATTTTCGACCGAAGTGGCGAGGTCGGCGTCCTTCTCAGTCGTAGTACTCGACTCCTTGATATCCAAAGTCTCAAGATCGCGATCAACGGCAATTGGAGCATCGTCCCGCTGCAGCTCAAGCCCTGAAGTAAGTCCAGCAGGTTGTTGCTCTAGCTGCTCATCTGGGAACGCATTGCTCTCTGGCGCAGACTGAATATCTCGAATATCAACTTCCTTCACGTCTGGATCGACGATGTTCCTTGCATTTTCCTGCTGTGGCTCAAGCCCCGCGGCGAGTCCAGCAGGTTGATACTCTGGATATGGCGTCGCATTCGCAGAAACCGTATTTGCGAGAACTGTATCCGTAGCGATGGTTGTTGCAGCCGCAGACGTGGACATAGCTTGATTCTCTTGGAGGTCAGCAGTGTCTAGCTCCGCGTCCCCAATAGACGGTATGGTTTTCTGGACTTGCTCGGGATTAGGGAGCGGTTCCTCCATTGGCGTTGCGGTACCAGATTGCCTCTTTGCCTTCTTAGCCTTCTTCTTGTCTTTCTTTGACAGTGCGGGAGCAATGGCAGCTGGTTCTGAAGTAGTATCGGCAGCTGTTTCTGGCATGATATCAGTAGCTTCTGTCGCTACAACCTCCGCATTTCTCTCGGCCTCCTTCGCATCAATCATCAGGGTATCGTCTTTAACCTCAGCCGCCGGCTCGACAGCCTCAATTTGTTGCTTGACTTCATCGCTCGTTCCCAACAACGCTTCAGGCTGCCTACGGCTCTCGAGTATATTTTGCGGCTCCTCGATCTGTGGGGCGACAAGGGCATCCAGCGCTTCTACTGGGACGCTTGACTCGGATTCAGGGACCGGAGTCGCGGCGCCGGACTGCTTCTTTACTTTCTTCGCTCTCTTCTTCTCCTTGCTAGAAAGCGGAGCCTCGGGATCGAGGGACGGTGTTTCGAGCGAGGGCGCTTCGATAGGAGCAACATCGATGCGGTCGGCACCGCCTGTTGCGTGCGGTATTGAAGGTGTGTCAGAGATAGCAGTGTCAATGATCTGGGCTTCGATTGCTGGCTCTTCGTCTTTGATGTTTTCGACTGGAGTGGACTCGTTGGCATCCGGAACTGATCGATCTCCAGCGATTACTTGAGCGCCATCCTCAGCTGCGGAAGCATCAAGCAGCTGTGCTTTGTCGGCTGGTTCCCTACTAGGCTCTTCGACTGTAGAAGCGCGCTTGTTCTTCTTCGTTTTCTTTTTCTTCTTAGAAGAAGTTTCGGTGGCCCGATCCTCTTCGTTGACCTGCTCCGACTTGGCATCAGCGGTCGCAACAAAACCAATCGGCGGATCCACCTCCTCAGAGACAGCCACCGTGTCGGTAGCAGGAGTCTCAGTCTCTTGGTGGTTCTTCTCAGGGTCTGTCGTCTTGAGCGCTTCGATCCCCACTGCAGAATCCGTCTTAGCAGCATCGCCATCGACCGCAGACTCTGTGACAGTTCCAACATCGGGCCGCTCCATCTCCTCTCCTTCCACTTGCACAATCTCTCGCTGCTCCGCCGCAGCATCCAAACGAGTGACATCGCGCTCCTGCGCATCCTTCGCACTAGTAGTAGCAAGCTCAACACTGCCATCGGTGTTGGTCAGGGGATATTGGGTCGGTATCCCCGAGAAAGGTAAGGGTGTCTCCGAGGTTGTAGGGGGTGATGGAGACGGCTGGGGTTCAGAAACGTTGGCTGCCCGAGTCGCCTCATCCGCTAAAAAAGAATCAGTCGCGGTCTGTTTTTGCTGTTTTTTGTTTTTCTTCTTGTCTTTCTTGGACGGCGCGGTGCCTGTCCAGGCGTCGGCTTCTTCGTCAAGTAGTTGCGTCACTGCTGGCTCTTCGGTCGCAGGAAGGACGGTCGAGGGAGCTTCAGTCGTTGAAGGTTCGAGCGCGAGTTCCTTGCGTACTTCCTCTGCAGGAGTTGCGGGCTGTGAAACCTCGCTCTCTACCGCTGAAGCTCGCTTGGCCTTCTTCGCCTTCTTCTTCTGGGCTTTGGAGAGCGGTGCAGACTCGCCAAGCTCAACCTCCTGATCCGCCAGGGATGGCAGAGGTTCAACATCCTCAAGCGGTGCAGGTGGTGGACGATCGTCTGGCACAGCCTCGATTGGACCCTCGGGGCTGCGTGCAGTGACCTGCTGGTCGTCCTTGACCTGCTCACCAACTGTGATAGACTTCGGTGTCTCACTCGCCTCAAGCTGCGTCTCATCGAAGGTATGTATCCTCTCCTCTTCAATCTTCGGAACAACGACTGCCTGCTGCTCGGGTGCGACTTCAGCTATCATCTCGGGCTCCTCCTGCCTAATGTTCGAGGCATCGATAGTAAACTGGTCTAGCTCCACGGCGGGTGTCTCCGTCGGTGTCGCAGGCTCGCTTGTCTCGAGAACGCTCCCTCGCTTCGCTTTCTTCGCTTTCTTCTTATCCTTCTTAGACAAGGGCACAGTCTCCTCTTGGATAGTCGGCTGCTGCTCCTCGACAGAAGAGGGCTGTAGTTCAGGCTCGATAGCAGACGGCCCGGGGGTCGATTGCTCGTTGATGTCCTTGGATTCGGGTGTAGCTGGACGTTTCGTCTCGCCGACGGCCTCAGAGCGTAGTTGCTTATCCTCCTCCACCACTGGTGTGGCAGGAAGCGAGTCCTCAGCAATAGAAACGCGCTTACTCTTCTTTGCCTTCTTTTTCTCTTTCTTGGACAGGGCAGGCGTATCCTCCATGGGTGCTTGCTCAATCGACGGTGTCCCGTCGGCGACAGATGCAGGTACGGATTCCTCGATGGCACTAGCTGTCTGCTCGGTTACAGGCACAGGAATCTGCTCTTCATTCGCAGCAGCATCGTGCGCCGTTTCAACCACACCGACTGGCTCCAAAGTGGGCTCATCGATAACCTGACGTTCTTGCAATGTATCATCCGGTGCCTCTAAACTCTCCGAGGTTTCCTCAAGGGGCGCAACTGGTGCTTCCTCGGCCGGTGTTCCTTGAGGCGCGACCGGTTGATCCTCTGCAATCAAAGCACTCTTGTCTTTCTTGGCTTTCTTCTTGCTCTTCTTGGACGCTGTTGTCTCCTCAACTGGTGCCGTGGGCTCTTTCTTCTCAACAACATCTGCCAGTGTAGCCTGCTCACTAACAGTCTCGACTTCATTGACAGCCGGGGTCGCGGTAGCAGTCTCGACACTAGGAAGATCTTGACCCGACTCAACAAGACTCGGCTCAACAAGAAGGTCTTGAGCATCCCGTGAGGCTTCAACGGGATCGGTAGGTTGGGTCGTCGTTGACTCATCGGCCACATCCTTGGGTGCTGTCTCGAGACCCCCCGACGGCAGGACAGGCTCGCTAATCTCAGCGATGGGCGTCTGAGGCTCTGAGATCGATTCACTCTTCTTGCTCTTTTTCTTCTTTTTCTTATCTTTCTTAGAAATCGGCTCTGATGTCGAGTTCGGAGTTGGCTCTTCAATTGGCTGTGGGATCTCCTGGGCTACGATGGGCTCTTCAGTAGCGATGGTAGGTGCAGTCTCGGCTGCAACGCGCTCGTCAGCTGTTGGCTCGTCGGCGTTGAGAGACTGCTCGATAGGTACAGAGGATGAGTCGACGTCCTCAGTAAGCATGTCTTCCGCTGGCCAGGTGTCTTCAGCCACTTGCTCATTCGTGATCGTAGGCTGTTGCTGAGCTTCGACTGGGGCATCATGCGTAGTTTGAGAAGGAGGTGCACTAGAACTCTCCGCCGAAACGTCCTGAATGGCTGCTGCATCTCGAATCACCCCAGGTTCTGCACTTGTTGCAGGTTGGATAGCGCTAGCCTCGATTCGCGTCGCCTCGGCGTCGTCCATCGATTTCCGAGCAGCCTCTGCCTTCATCTTCTGTTGCAGCTTCTTCTTCTGCGTCTTCGTAAGACCAGCAAAAGGATCAACCGCGGGCACTGCATCCATTTCCTGTTCAGCAGCGGGCTCGGAAGCAGCTTGATCAGCAGAGTCAAGAGCTGACGCTCCTACATTCTCTTTGACAGGCTCTGCTGTGACAGGCTCTGCAGCTCTGCTCACGACATCATCCAAGCTAGGAGCAGAGACATCAACAGCCGGTGTTTGTTCTGCAGCCACAGGCGCAACCGTCTCTTCGACAGCATCGTCTGCACTCACTACAGCCGGAGCTTCAGGGGTAGGCATAGCTGTAGCCGCAGCTACCTCGTCCTCCTTCTGCTTAGCTTCCGCCTCCGCCTTGAGTTTCTTCTCTAACTTCTTCTTGTCTTTCTTATTGAGACCCTTGAACGGATCTGCAGGAGCATCTGCGGGAGCATCCACTACTTCAGTCACCTTCTCTTTGACCTCAGGCGTCTGAGTTGTGACGGTAGCTTCCGAAGCGTCGGGTTCAGCGGCTGGCGCTTCCTCGATTATTGTCGCGGGGCGGGGCGTCTCTGTGCTGTCACGGTTGACGACATCCTCTATCAGGTCGTGGGAGATGGATGCTGGCTCCTCGCTCCTTTGCTCAGCGGTGAGCACTGCCTCATTAGAAGACTCTGTGGGCTTTTCCTGCGACCCGCTTTCTTCGGAATCCACTTGAGCTGGTGCTTCCCGAGCCGCGTCGACGGCAGGAAGCTCTCGACTTCCCTCCTGGCTACTTGGCAGGAGGTTGGAACTCTCCAGCGCAGGTACAGGGCCGGGCGCAACCTCTGAGGACTCTCTAGCGCCTTCGATCAGGTGAGTGGATTCAGTGGGAGAGACCTCATCGACCGTTTGCGCAGGCTCTGTGGGCTCGGAAGTAGACTCGATCTGCTCAGCCTGCTTGATCTCATCAACAAGCTCAGCAGGGGCGCTTGGTGCGGACTCAGCAGCCTTTGCATCTTCCTTCAGCTTGGCTTCGGCTTCAGCCTTGAGCTTCTTCTCGAGCTTCTTCCTGTCCTTCTTGTTGAGCCCTTTGAAGGGGTCGATGGGCTGTGGATGGTCTTCCACGGGAGCTGCCTCCGCGAGAGGTGGCTCAGCAGAGAGATCTTTTGCAAGTGCTTCATCGATAGGAGTCGCCTCGGTCGCGAAATCCAGAGCAGAAGGTGCATCGGTCGTGGGTGTTGCTTCAACGGCAGGCGCCTCAACAGCAGGCGTGTTAACAGTAGGCGCATCAGCAATAGACGCATCGACCACAGGTACTTCGGCACTAGGTTGCTCTCTCGCAGATTGGTCCTCGGCAGCCTCTTCGGTTCCAGCCAGCTTCTCACTGACATCGTCCGCAACGGCGGGCTCAGACACTAGCTCAGACACAGGAGCAGTAAGTTGGTCTCTTGCTCCAACACCTACCTGCTCAAGTGGAGAAGGCTGGCTAAGAGGTTCTTCTGCAGCAGGAGCTTCAGTCTGGGCCTGTTCCGCCTTCTCTCTGGCCTCGGCATCGGCCTCGGCCTTGAGCTTCTCTTTTAGCTTCTTCTTTTCTCTCTTGCTGAGGCCTGCGAAAGGATCGGTAGAGGCTTGCGGATCAGTGGAGAGTCCAGGAGCGGCAGAGACTCCCTGGGCGGCAGACGCGTTCTCTAGTTGCTCCGCCACGGGCTCAGTAGCAACTTCGTCCTTGATCTTCGAGCCGTTCTCCGTCGCCTCATCGGCAGCCTCAACGACTTCACGGGGCTGCACTTCGACAGCAGTCTCTGCATCCAGCGTGGCAGGACTCTGCTGCACAGGCTCTGCGGGCTCGTTGACCAGTGGCGTATCCTGTGCAGGCTCATCCACAGGAAGAGGTACTGCGGAAGACACTTCCCCAGCCCCCGCTTCAGCGCCCGCCTCAGCGGACACGTCCTGCTCGACTCCACCCACAACAGGCTCAGCTAACCTCTGAGCTTCCTGTGCTGCCTGTTGGGCAGCCTCTGCATCCATCTTCTGCTGGAGTCTCTTGCGCTGCTTCTTGTTGAGGCCGGCAAATGGGTCGACTGCAGGGGCTGCTTCAACAGTAGGCGCCTCGATCGGACCGGCTGCTGTTGAGACAGCTTCAGTGGGCACTGCTTCAATGTGCTCAACCTCGCGCGAGCGTGGTTCTACTGTCGTTTCCTGAGCAGTACCGACATCGCGAGCCGCTTGCTCGGCGTCTGTTAGCTGAGCTGGAAGCGTCGTTGGAACCGCCGTCTCTCCAACCGCGCTGGGTGCGTCGACGGGGTCCACTTGGGCAGGAGCTGCTAGGTCTTGCGCTTCCTCCACAGGAGCCTCCGCTGGAAGGTCCACAGGGGCAGTGTCGGGTCCAGGCCCAGCGTCATTCACCGAGGTCTGGTCTTGACTCGTCTGCTCACCAGATGCAGGCGCCGGCAGAGTTGTAGCTTCGGCTTCTCTCTGCGCAGCTGCTTGCGCAGCTGCTTGCGCAGCCTCGGCCTTCATCTTCTGCTGGAGCTTCTTCTTCTGCGTCTTCGAGAGGCCCTTGAACGGATCCACGGCAGGTGATTCATCGGTAGGTGCAGTCTCCGTAACGATCGGTACGTTTTCTTGAACGGCTGCCTCCTTGACATCAGTCGGCTGATCCGTGGTGATAGTTTTGTCTCCCTCGGGTACTGATTCCTCGACAGTAGTAACATCTTCATCATCGCGCACGACTGCCTGCTCGGCTGAAGTCTGCTCCGGATCAATCGGTGTTCCTTCAGCTTGCACCGGCTCAAGAACGGCAGAGTCCTGGGCCGTCGTAGTCGCTGCCTGAACGGGATCTTCGGCGGTGGTAAGCGCGGCATCAGTTGGAAGCTCCGCTGTCGGTGGCACGTCGCTTGTCGCCTGCTGAACGTCTTCTACAGACTCATCTGCAGGAAGCGCAGCTTCAGCCTCCTTCTGCGCGGCCTCCTCTTTCATCCTCTTCTCGAGCTTCTTCCTGTCTTTCTTGTTAAGGCCTGCGAAGGGGTCAGCGGCAGGTGTGTCCGCGGCGACAGGATCCTGGTTGACGGTCATTGTCTCCTTCGGCGCGGACGCGTTCTCCGCAGTAGGCTCTGCGACATTACGAAGCGCGGCTTCTTGGGCGACTGGCTCAGGAGTCGGTACAGTGTCGGCAAGGGCAGGCTCTGTAGGTCCAACAACCTGAGGCTCGGGTACTGCTTCAACAGCAGACCTCGGCAGGAAAGCCGGTTCGAGTATATCTCGGACGATCTCATCCTGGGTAGATCGGTCTACAGCTGGCTCTCCGCTCGCTGGCGCCTCTTTCTCAATAATGTCAGCTGACGGCTCAAGTCTTGATCCACCGTCAGTGGTGGGCGCTGCAGTTGCATCGGCTCCCAGGATCTGAGTGGCCTCTTCAGTTACGGGTGTGCTTGGTTCTGTGTCAATCGCATTGCCTTTTTTGCCCTTCTTCTTCTTCTTGCTCTTCTTGGACTCAACGACAGGCTCCTCTTGCGCAGGCGCAGTAGTAATAGCAGTGTCGACCAATTGTTCAGTAGGTGCTGGGGCTGATCCAGATTCCTGCGTCTCTTCAATCGGCTGCTCAGTAGGTTGCATGTCAGCTGGGTTGGAGGGTTCCGGAACATGGCTAGTGGAAGAGGCGACGGGTGGCTCGGTCGATGAGATATCGTGAGTTGTGGCCTCGGCTGGTGGAGGCACATCGACGGGGTCTGTGGACTCCTGCTCGGGCGGCGTTTGTTCTGCAAGCTTAAGCGCTTCAATGGATGCCTCCGACTGTCGCTCTGCTGCAGCACTCGACTCAAGCCCAGTGCCGGGTTGTCCAGCTTCTGCATGCTGAACGACGGGCTCAGTCTCAGAAACCGGAGTACCAGGCTCATCAACAGACCTTCCCTTCTTACCCTTCTTCTTTTTCTTGTCTTTCTTCGAAGTCGAAACGGGTGCCAGCGCCGCTTCATCCGCAGCGGTCGATATAATTTCCTCGGCGGCGAGTCTGGAGTCGTCTTCGACTGTGGAGGCTGCAGTGCCGGGTTCAGCAGTCGCGATCTCACGCTCACTCGCCTGCTCGCCCTCGTTGGCATCAGCCCGCTCTTCGATCATAGCAGGCGCAGTGTCAGACGCTGCTTGATCGACGCTCTCGGGCTGCACGGGCTGCGATGCAATAATTGGCTCGACCGCTGTAGATCCATCCACATCCGCTGGCTCTTCAGCGGGCGTCTGCACCTCTTTGATCGGCGCATCAGTGCCCTTTGCCTTCTTCTTTTTCTTCTGCTTGTCTTTCTTTGAGGTTGGAGACGCGG
The DNA here is from genome assembly GCA_027946495.1 of Didymella sp. IMI 355093. Classification (NCBI taxonomy): domain Eukaryota; kingdom Fungi; phylum Ascomycota; class Dothideomycetes; order Pleosporales; family Didymellaceae; genus Didymella; species Didymella sp. IMI 355093. The sequence goes on from JAPEUZ010000003.1 coordinate 854,846, forward strand.
TTTCGTCAGCGACGACGGCCGGAGTCGAATCAACGGCGGGAGACGCATCAACAATCGGAGTCTCTCCACCCTCGCCAACAGTCCTTTCCTCAAGCGCAGTCTCAGCCTTCGGTACAGCAGCAGCAGCAGCATCATCAAGCGGGTTCTCCTCTTCCAGCAGCGCCGACGCATGGCCCAGCTCCTTGCCTTCCAACCACGCGTCGGTCTCGATATCCGCTTCGACAGGCGCGGGTGTAGCTTCTACGAGGGGAGCGATGGTGTCTTGTTGCAGCGTAGCGAGCTCGGCATTGTCTTCACCTTCATCTCTGTCGTCTGGAAGGGGTATTGAAGCCGCATCCTCGCGTTCTTCAGGGGGCTGAGGCACTGACTCGCTCCGAGCTTCTGGCGTCTGGATCCCGCTCTTGCTCTTCTTGTTCTTCTTGTCCTTTTTCTTGGGTGTGAAGCCCCAATCCTCATCGGCGGGGGTCTGCGTAGAGGGTTCTACGGGGGCTTCGACGGGGACGGGAACAGTGGTGACCACATCACGTGTATCCAGCACAGCAGCTGGAGCGTCAGCCCGCTCGTCTTGCGCTGCCTCCGGCACGGCGCCAGCGTCAACGAGAGCGGGCTCCTGGAAATGGTCTTGAGTATCCGGCAAAGGGACGTCCTTCGCATCAGCCAGCAGCGCAGCTTCGTTCGACATCATCACTTCATCTGGAACTGGAGCTTCGAGGGTCTCAGCCAAATTGCTCCCCTTTTTCTTCTTGCCTTTCTTGCTCTTCTTCCTACTCGGCGCAGCAGATGACACTTCAGCCGGGGCGATTTCAGCTTCAGCTTCAGCTTCAGTCGCGGGCTCAACAGGGGCCTGCGCAGCGTCCTCGACTTCTCCAGCAGCAAATGCACCGCGCTCAAGCGACCCCCGGGACAGCGCGCTCATGCACATCGATCGTCGGTTCGACGCCCGGTACATCGGCGATGATCTCGCGCGCGCTGGGGATGAGTTCGACTTCGGTGGACGCATGGGGTTTTCGTTCCGTGGGAAGAGCGTCCGTAGTTGCAGGCGCCGCGGTTGCTACGTCCTGCGGAGTCTCTGCGGAGGCGGGAGTGGTGCTGGGGAAGCTGAAAGCTGGGAGTCCGGCATCGCCAAAGTAACTCGTCTGCGGTGGGGCGTAGTGGGGAAGGTTGTCTTCGGGTGCGGCAGATTGTTGTGGGACAGACTTGGGCAGACTTGTGGTAGCATCGTCGGGCAAGTCGAGGTTGGTTTCCTCGACGTCAGGCACGTCTCCCTGAACCGATCGCGACGTCTCCGCAGGGGCGGCCGCAGACTGAGGGAACGTGAAAGCAGGGATCCCCCCATCTCCGAAGTAGGTCGTCTCGGGCTGTTTGTACTGTGTCGAGGGGATCTTCCGCAGCTACGTCTCCCGCTCGCTCAACAGATGCCTCCTCTGCAACGCTCGGCTCGGTGATAGCTCCGGCGCTGGGCTCGGCTATCTGAGCGCCGCTTTTCTTGGACTTCTTGCCTTTCTTCTTCTTGCCCGCAACCGAAGACGGAACATCGTCTGGTGCTGCAGGCGCGGCTTCCTCTGCTGCTGATCGCTCAACACTCTTCTCATCGGTAGGAAGCGAGGCCGGGACAACCTTATCCCTAGCCGCCATAGCAACGACATCTGGCGTATCATCTGCAGCAGTCTCGCTGACCTGCTCTTGCGTTCTCGCCGCGACAATAGGCGGGCCGAACCCAAAAGGCCGTCCGTCGTCAGTGAAGAACGCGGTTTGCGGTGTGTAGCTTCTTGGAAGCGATTTGTAACCTTCGTCTTCGTCTTGCTTTGCCGGCGCTTCTGTGTCGAGTTTGAGCGGAATACTGACTGGCTCTGGAGCAACATCCCCGGGCGCAGAGACCTCGCTCGAGAGTGAGGGTGGCGGGATCTGGGTCTCAGGTTCGAATTGCACGGGCACAGGTGCCTCGTCACGCACTGCTGACTCTTGGTCTTGCGCCTCATAAGCAGGGCTGAGTGTCTCCGTCTCTCCAGCTGCAGGGGCAGTGGTCGACGTTTCCGACTCAGGTGCAGGCGCAGGGATCTTCACCTCGGGCTCGAACAGGACCGGCACCGGTGCCTCGTCGCGGACTTCTCGCGTCTGCGCTTCTTCGACCGCACGCGCAGGTACAAGAGCATTAGCCTCATCTTCCCGCGAGACGCCAACGACAGAGCCCGAGGCAGGAACAGGAGCCTCATGCTTAGGCTCCGCCGCAAGAGCTGCCGCAGGCGCAGGGCTGGAGGTCTGCTTCTTCCGGCCCCAGCCGCCAATCGCGCCCCACAAGCCGGAACCCCAGGACGATCTGGCGGGCTCAGACACTGGCTCTTCTCTTGGTGAGGACAGTGCGGCTGGAGCTGGACTTGTCGTCTCCTCGCTAGCCTGCGGTGCAGCCTCGTGCTCCGCGATATCCTGCTCGGGACCAGTCGCAGACGTGTCTTCGATCGCCGGTGCAGGTGTAAGCGCTCCATCGTCCTTGACCAGGAACTCTGTGGCAGTAGCTGGGGCTGTGTCTGGCTCCGTAATGGGGACGTCCCTGGCAAGAGGGTCGACGAGCTCAGTGTCTCCGGCGTCGAGAACTTCGAAGGCGGGTTTCAGGATCTCCTGCTCGACCTCGGCAGATAGCTCGGAGCTGACAATCGAGCGTCTGGCTTCCAGATCAGGGTCGGTGCGAGGCTGCGTAGCCTGCATTACCTCGTCCCTCTTTGCTGTCTTATTCTCGCTTGGTTCGCCGACAAGCGTGTCGTCGTCGGTGACAAGAGAGTCGGGCTTGTTCTTCGCCCAATCGTCTTCATTATCGACGAAGGTTGGGATGAATTCCTCTTTCGGCGGCTCAGCGAGAGTGGCTCCGGGTTCGCTTGGCTCGGCGTCGAGAGCATCTAGTTGCTTGCCTTTGCCCTTGTTCTTCTTGCCCTTCTTGTTCTTCTTCGAGCTCGAGGAGAGCGCAGCGGCGACAGCACCGCCGGCCAGTGCGCCAAGCGCCGCCTCGTGCAGCAGACTTGGAGACTTGACAGGCGAGGTATCCCTACTCCGCTCAGCGGCTTCACTTGTGCGAGAGTCGTTGAAGAAAGGACTAGCAGCCAACGGACTATCTGTATCCTTCCTGTTGGGCTGATCACGGCTCTCAGCCTCCGCACGCTCGAGCGCAGCGGCGAGCGCGTCGTGGCTCGGTCCCGTAGACGGATAGTCCCATTCTTTGGCAGCGGGGGAGATGAAGTCGCTCGCCCTAGGCGTAGCTTGTCCCGACTCAGTCACCTCTTCAACATCCCTATTGCGCAGCTCCGGGTGGACCTGTTCGACATTCGTTCCCAGTCCAACTGCTGCTGGTGCGATAAGATCTGCTAGTGGGTCAAAGAAGGCACGGTCAGATGTCCCGCTCTCACTCGCGCTCAAGTGCGGACTCTCTGCCGCGCTCTCAAACGCACTCTCATACCCCTCCGTCTCCTGCGCGCTCGCCCAATCCTCCTCAGTCTCGCTCTCTCGTGCCGAGGAGGCCCGTGAGGGGGACCCGCTGGGTGGCAGGGCAGGAAGATCCGAATCAATTTCATCGCTCTTCCTATTCCTTTCCACGAGGTACAATGGTCTGAACTCTCTGCTCGTGGTAAACTCCTTCGAAGGCGATTTGGAATGTCGTGAGCGGAGAGGAGACGTCTGGAAGCTGGCTGCTGATTCATCTGAAGCACTCCTACCCTTAGCGGGCTCGGCGGACTTTGTGGGCTCAGTGAACTCGCCTTGCTTCACAGCGGGACTGACAGGCGGTTTGCGGAAGCGGATTGGCACCGCTGTGCTGGACGAGAGACGGCGGTCGCTGAACGACGACGTCGGACGTGCGTGCTCTGGTGAACGGGTAGGCGAGGTAGGTCCCGAGATGGGAAGCGGAGGAAGCTCGTCGGGGAACGCTTCAAGCTGCCACGGCTGCAAGCCCGTGAGCCGCGTCAGGAGCTGCCTACTATCTTCTACAGACAGGTGTGGCGGTGTCCTTGGACGATCGATGGGTGAGGCTGGTGTGAGGTATGTATGGGATCCACTTTCTCGAGCATAAGGCTGAAGCTCGGCCCGATTGCCAGGGATGATCCTGTCCGCTTGCGATTCTCCTTGGGCAGCAGTCTCATCTTCGGGCAGTGGAGTGGCTTCGGCCACCGCCCTATCGTCTAAAAAAGGCTGGTCGTTGTACTTCTCGCGACGTTCGGGGTCGGTTTTGGTCTTGGCAGGCTCAGTCGAGTAGAGGGCGAGGGAGCGATCCTGTTATCACAGCATTAACATTCATTCTAATTACATGTTGAGCGCTATCACCACCAGCAGGACGCAGTATCGTACAATCCGCTGTTATACAAGTCGTAAATGCGTTAATGCGGCGCTTGAGATGTCCTGTCCTGCTTGGTGGTGCTATCGCAAGGAAGAGCGATGTACCTTTTCTTCGTCCCTGTCCCTCCTGTCCCTCTTCTCACGGTGACTGCGGCTGCTCGTTGAGACGGTGGACTTGTTGTCATCATCGTCCGAACCATACGTCGAGCCGCGATCGCTTCTGTGCTTCCGCCTACGATGCTTTCGGTCCTCGTCATCTTCGCCATCGCGGTCTCGGCTCTTAGACTTGGACGACTTGCTCGACTCGGCCAAGTTCTCCTTGGACTTGCTGCTGAAAAGACCGAAGAGACCGCTTGAGCGCTTCTCCTTCTCCTTCTCTCTCTCTTTATCTTCCTTTCTTGCCCTCCTCTCCTCGCGAGTCTCGTCGCGCCGCGAAGAAGTCGAGATCATACTCGCGCCATCATCGAAATCATCGTCGCGACGAGACTTTCTGCGGCTCGACTTGCGCTCGCCATTAGCTTCAGAACGTGCTTCAGACCGCGCTTCAGAGACTGTGCTCTTAGTGTCAGATGCGTAACCGCTCTCATCAGCGTCCTTGCGGCGATGTCTTCGTTTCCGCTCGCCGTCGTCTAACTCATAGCCGCGGTCGCGGCTCTGCTCGCGGCTACCAGACCGTGCAGCGCGGGCTTCTCTTCTCTTCCGGCGCCGCTCTTCGCGATCAGGGTCATCTTTGCTGCGCGATGACACAGTCGACCTTACATCGTCGTCGTCGTACTTGTTCTTCGAGGCGATGATAGTGCTCGTGTCGTCGTCGGGGCGGCTGAAAGCAGAGACGAAGGTGCTCGCATCGTCTTGATCGTACTGGCTGCGTGAGGGCTCATAGGCGTTGTACTTGTCGATCATATCGTCGCGAGCACGCTCTGCCTCGTCGTCTGGGCGACTGAATGCTGTGACATAAGTGCTGGCCTCAGTGTAGTCGCTGCGCGCTTTGGGCTGGTATGCGTTGTAGTTGTTGATTAGCTGCTCACGAGCCTTCTCTGACTTCTCCCGCTCCCGCTCTTCAGATCCAGCAGAAAAGAACTCATCCGAGTCCCGTTCCACGGACTCCTTGCGTGGATTGTCGTCGGGAGCGTAGTATCCAGAGTCTTGGATGTTGCGTGATGTCGGGGGCTCGGGCGCAGGTACAAAAGCGGATTGTGTGGGGACCTTTGGCGCCTCAACGCGGGTCTGCTCAGGCGAGCCGTAAGCGACGTTGCGGCCCAGGTAGTCATCGTACTTCATCTCAGACCTCAGAGGGGAACCAACAGTAGGTGACCACTTGCCGTTGCTGTGTCTCTTCTCGAGCTTGCGGCGTGGAGTCTTGACATCAGCGGGCTCCTCTACACCCTCGAAGGCATAGCTGGGAATGGTAATGGACTTGTCGTTGTCGTGGCGTGAGCGTGTGCCATTGGGCGGAGACCTGGGCGCTTCCTGACGAGGAGCATATGTGCTCGCAGCCTCCAAGGCTTGTCTGGCATTCTCGCGCTCTGCGGCTATGCGGTCTTGATCCTGTTTGGCGGACGCACCCATGAGAGCCGCAAAGCCTCCGGCAAGAGCAGCAGTAGTGGCTTTGCTGCTGCTGCTGCTGCTCTCGTTTGATCGATTGTCTCGAGACTGAGTGGACTGCTTTGAGCGAGGAGATGTATCTCCGGGGGAAGATTTGTCCCAGGTCACAGCAACCGGTTTCTCGTCAGAGACTTGTCGGGGTCGCTCTTGCGTGACACCTGCCGGGCGGTAGGGAACTACGGTAGAGACAGACGTTGATGATTGGGTATCATCGCTAGCTCCCCATGCAAAGCTAGACACCTCTGATGCACTGGGCAGGTCTTTCGTGGGCGGCGCGCTGTAGGAGGGTTCAAGATCCCTGATGTCGCGCTCAAGAGTCGGGCTCGAAGGACGGCTGTCATCGCTCATCTCCCAACTCTGCACACTCATCATACTGATGCGCTTGGCCTCCTTCTCCCTTCTTGCCTGCTCCTTTTTGCTCATTGTGCGCAAGCCTTCCTCTTGTGGAATCTCTGGGCTATGCTGAGGCTCCTGCTCAAAGCGCCGAGGGATGTCGTGCATCACTGCTTCCTCATCAGCTACCTTACTCTTCCGCTTACCTTTTTTGCTCTTCTTCGACGAAGGAGCACTCCAGTCCTCCTCTTCAGCCGCCTTCTTCGTAGATTCTGCGAACTTGTTGAGCGAAGGCGATTCTACGAATTCACCAGGCATGTGCAGCTCCTCAAGGACCGCTGAGACGTTGCGCTTGTCGGAAGCAGTGTCTTTTGAAGTTGGAGAGGAAAGCGCGCCTGTCTCGGACTCGGTGATGTAGTCGAAGTACGGCGAAGGAGACTTGTATTCTGCACCCATCGAAGGGATTGAGGAAACCGTGGAAGCAGCGATGGTTGATCGCGCAACATTCGAATCCGAGAAGGGATTGCTGACAGTCGACCGGTTGTCAGCGTGCTTGTAATCCCAGTCGCTCGGATCATCGTCTTTGTCGTTTTGCGCGATAGCTGCCGCAGTCAAAGCACCTGCAGCACCTGCAGCTGCCGCTGCCGCTGCCGCTGCCTTCTTGGCCTTCTTGTCCTTCTTGCTCGACTTCCTCGACATGGCGCCTTCAGTGCTGTCCCAAGTTGATTCGTCCTTCTTGTCCGGGACATACTGAGTGCTAGGCGCAATCTCTTTCGGCTCTGCTGACTTTGATAGCGCACTTGGCTTCTGCGGCTTGTACGTCTCCGTCTTCTGACCGGACTTGGGCGAGTCGCGCTCCACAACGACCTCGTCCTGCGAGTACTTCTTGTCGTGTTCCTTGAGCTCGCGGTCCGAAATGAACTGCTCTTTGAACGACTCTGGAGTAGGGACATCAAAGTGGTGGAACGAGTTCTCACCCCAGCTGACTCTCGACGGCACGCTCTTGGGCCTTGACTCTTCCTTCTCTTGTACCGGCTCGATGTTGGGAGAGGGTGGCATAGACACACTGCGGATCGAGGGTGCCCTGCTGCCAGGAGGCGTCGGTTGAATCAAGTTAAGAGTTGGCACAGGATCAGGCGTGCGAGGACCGCGGCCATCTCGGGTGGCAGTAAACGAGTACGAGGTCGGGTACGGTGGTGTCTTTGGCTGGCTTGCTCCATAGTCTAAGATGGACTCGTAGACGTGGAGATCAGGAGCACCTTCGTTGGGATCGACAGGGCGGACCTTGGGCAAGTTGTTGTTCTCTAGAAGTTCCTTTGGCGCGAAGAAGTCTGCCTGAGACACTGGCTTCTCAGTGTATCGGTCCTCCCAATCCTTGAAGACATCGTTCGTCGTCTCCTTCTTCTTGAACATGTGAGGGTCGAAAATCTCTTCGTCGGCGTAGTCCTGGGCAATCTTGCTTGGCTCAACTTGAGTGTAGCTTGGCTCGTAAGTCTTGACGTTGCTCGGCTGGTACTCAATCGCCTTGCTAGGCTTGTATGCCTGGTACGACGGCTCGACTTCCTTCTCAGACGACGAGGTATCGCGCCAGTTTTCGCGACGCTGCTCGCGCTCCTTGCCCTTCTCCTTGTGCGAAGAGATGGCAGCACTCGTGATTGCAGCTACAGCGCCTGCAGCTACAGCGCCAGCCGCTGTAGACTTCCAAGCATCCGGCTTGACGAGATCGCGCTCACGGTCCTGCAGCTCTTGCTCTTTGCGCCGGACATCGGTAGCAATTGAGCTGACGGAGCTTCCTGTTGGCTGGTACTCCAAACGACGGCGATCACGATCACTGTCGTAACGGTCGTCGTCGCGTCGCCTACGGTCCATGTCTGCACGGATCTCAGCTTCCCGTCTTTCAGCCTCGATAGCTTCAACTTCGCGACGCTCTCTACGCCTCTGCTCCTCTTCTCGCTCAAGAGCATCCCTGCGCTGCGCGTCAGCTCGAGCTTCGCGTTCCCTGCGGTCCCGATCTTCGGCCTCCTGGGTTTCACGAGCCACCATCTCATCGTGTTGACGGCGTCGCTCCGCCTCAAGACGGTCCGTCTCGATCTTTGCAAGACGTTCCGTTTCCATGAACTTGCGAGCCTCTTCCTGCTGGCGCTGCAGCTCGCGTCGGCGGCGCTCATCCTCATCACGACGGCGGTCTTCGTCTCGGCGCAGATCGTCCTCCCGGCGAAGTTGTTCGCGGCGACGCTCCTCTTCCGCTGCACGAAGCTCATCTTCATGTCGCCGGCGCTCTACTTCTTCCCTACGCAGATCGTCGTCTCTCTGCTGTTGCGCACGGCGTCGCTCCTCTTTCTCATCCTCGCGCTCTTGCTCTTTGCGGCGCTCGCGCGCATCTCTCTCAGCCTGCTCTTTCGTGAAGTTGAAACGCACGTTGCTCTGCGCGCTAGACGGGCGGCTATCGCTATCCTTAGCGGCCATGATAGCAGCTGCTCCGGCCGTTGCCGCGAGGCCTGCAATGGCTGCATCCTTCTTCCATGACGACTTCTGGATCGGTGATGAGTTCGCGCGACGTGGCAATGCTGGAGGCGCCGGATGTTGGTGGTTGTTGATGATGATGTTCTGCGCTTGAGCTTGTGTCGGGTACGGATGGATGGGCACCTGCGAGAAGACTGGCGGTCCGGCCGGTGCTGTGTAGCCTTGTTGCGATGTAGGTTGGGTGGAGTACATTGAGCCCGGTACCTGGTGCATGGGCTGTGGCTGCTGCAGACTGATGGCGCCGGGACCGGTAGTCACCATGGCCTGAGGTGTGCCCATCAAGCTCGTGCGTCTGGCGTCAAAATTTGTTGGGTCGTTCGAGGCCACAGGGTAGACGGTTTGCAGCGTAGGTTGGCTGCTCGACTCGCTGTCGTGACGTGAAAGACGTGAAGCAGCCACACCTGCAGCAGCTGCGCCGATCGCACCAGCAGCAGCAGGGCCGGCGAGAGGTGTGCTTGCAATGTTGTCGTAGAGATTGTTTGATGATCTCCTCTTCTTGCCAAAGCCCCATCTCCAGCCCCATTTGTTCGTGCCAGAGCCGTTGGAGTTGAGCGACTCCCGACTTTGAGTCTTGCGGAGGTCAAGATCTCCATACACCAGATCGTTGTCGCTGGCAGAAGTCGATGTACCGTCGTCAGGCAGGTCCTCCCACTCGTCATCACCATACTGTGACGTAGCTCCTATTCGGCGACGATCGCTGCTTCGGCGGCTACGACGCTCACGTACTGCGACGACCTCAGGCTCCGGCTTTCCCATGTTGCGTCGGTTGGCCTTGGCAACTGCGATTGCTGCTGCGGTTGCGCCAAGTCCAGCGAGAGTAGCCTTGAGCCGTTCGTCTGAGGTCTGCTTCTTGAGGTTGTGAGTCGAGCGCTTCGTCTTTGTTCTTCGCACGAACCCACTGCCAAAGGCCATGTCAGACTCAGAGGACGACGACGAGCCATTGCCAAAGTTGAAGAACCCCTTCTTTTTCTTCTTGTGCGTAGAGCTAGACCTCTTTTCACGCTTCTCCTTAGGCGGCTGTGCGGTGAAGAAGCCTCCAAGAAAGCCGCCCTGCGACTGGTGGTCTTGAGAGATGTCGATGAAAGATGCGCCAGACGCTGAGCTCCGCGAGGACTTGTGACGCAGTTGCTGTGACCTTCGGCGTCGGCGCTCGTCTTCGCTGCTGCTGTTTCGTCGGTGAGGCTGCTGGACATGAACCTTGTGAGCTGACCTGGAGCGGCTGCGGCTCTTCTTGCGTCTTGTAGCTGCACCAAGGGCGACTCCAGCGAGTCCAGCGCCAATGGCGGTTCCAAGACCAGACTTTCGGTCGCGCGATCTAGAGCTGGAGCTTGATCGCGAGCCATGACGTCTTACAGTCTTGTAGTCCTTTTTGTCTTTCGTGACGCCTGTTGACATGATGGAGACTCGATCCTGTGAACGACTCCGGTGACGAATGCCTGCGCTGCCGTAGCTGTATCGTTTGCTGTGGGTAGACTCGCGGCTGCGACTGCGGCGGGAATGTCGTGTGCGGTCATCACGACCAGTGCGGCCAGACTTGATGCTATAAGTGTCGTCGAAGTCATCGCGGCCTGACGTGAACAGTGCTTTCCCAGCAGTAGCCAGGCCCATACCACCCAGGCCAGCAGCTAGCCACCCGGCGCCACTGTTCTTGTTCTTGCGCTTGTCGTCGCCGGAGGAGTACAGCGAAGTGCGAGAAGTCTTCTCCTTCAAGCCATAGCGAGACTTCTTGTCGATGCCTCCAGAGGGACGGTCGTACTCGTCTGAGCGGCGCCTGCGGTCGTAGTAGTGGTGCTTACGAGGAGCGTCCATGGGAGAAGAGCGAGGGTCGAAGCAGTACCTGCAGACGCCGATGTACTCTGTGTATTCTTCCATCTTCTGAACGTCCTCGTGGTCCTTCCACCAGTCCACGAATCTGGAGACCGGACCGACATGTTGATGCTGGTGAGCCATGCCGCCAGACAGATATGGACTGGGTGAAAGGCCAGCGCCGTTGTAGCCTTGGCCGGGGAAAGCACCGGGCATGGGATGGGTGTGGTTGTGGATATGTGTGTGGGTGTGGTGGGCGTGCTCGGAGGAGCTGTGAGAATTATGATTATGCAGCGCATAGGCGGCGAGGCCAGCAGCTCCAGCAGCGTAGAGTCCGGCGTTGGCGCCACTCGACTGCCTCTCCGGCTTGCCAGGACGGGGCGGCTTGGGCGGCGGTGCGTCTGCTGCAGATTCGTGGATGTTGCTGTAGCTGCCGTTGACAGCAGCAGTGGAGGGGAGGTCGGGCTGGTAGTATACAGAGGATGAGTCGCTGGGGCCTGCGGGGGTGTGGGCGGTGTTGTAGGGATCGTTGTACGAGGTGGAGTGGTGCAGGTTGGAAGCGCTGTAGCTGGTCGAGTGCTGCGTGTTGTGCTGCGTGCTGGACGAGCTGTGGCCCATGGCATAGCCTAGGGCAGCGCCGCCAGCCAGGCCGGCAGCGGTGGTCGGGAAGCTGTTGGTCTTGCTGGGCTTGCTGGGCTTGCTAGGCTTGCTGGGCGTGGGGTCGTCGACGAAGGCGCCGGGCATGGAGGCGGGCCGCGGGGCTTCGAGGACGAGGCGGGCGGGTGGGCGCTGCTGGCGTTGCTGTCGCCGTAGAAGTCGGCGGCCGAGCCAGCGCCCGTGTCGGCGGCGGGGTTCGCGTGGGCAGAGGCAGCCATCAGGTGCAGCGTGTCCTGGCCGACAACCACAGACGGCGGCTGGGGCCGCACGCCGGGCTGGTTGGTGACGCTCTGGCCCTGGTCGTTGTAGAAGTCGGCGGCGGCGCCAAAGGGATTGTGGCCGGGCATGGCGCTGCTCGAGTACTGCACGGGGTCCTGGCCGGGGAACTGGTCCTGCACATGCGACGACATGGACGTGGGCGTGCCCGCTGGCAGTGCGCCGCTCATCAGAGGCGCACCTGCCTGGCCGGGGAACTGCGACAGCGCCTGGGGCTCGTCGACGATCTCGCCCCGGTAGCCTGAGCCGCCGACTGACGAGCGGTCGGAGCGCGTGCTCTTGCGCTTCTCGCTCTTCTCGCTCTTCTCCCCCTTCTCCCCTTCTCCCCCTTCTCGCTCTTCCCGCTCTTGCTGCCGCGCTTCTCCTTCCGCTCGCGCCTCTGCACCAGCTCGCCGTCGCGCCGCGACACGGACGACTCGGCGTAGCTGGCCCGTCTGCTGTCTCTGCCATCGCGCGCATAGTCCCGCGGGTCGTCGTAGAGGTCGTCGGTGGCGGGCGCGCGGTCGAAGGCGGTCGCGAAGCTGGCAATGGTGCTGGGCGGGCTGTCTCGTCGTCGCGTCGATGCCGATGTCGACGTCGACGTCGCGGGCCTGCGCGTGCTGGTGCTCGACACGGCCGAGCGCGTGTCGCTGTCCTTGCGGCGCCGGCGGCCCTCGTCGTCCTCTTTCTTTGCGGACGAGCCGCCGTCGCTCTTGCCCGTGAATCTGCTCCACATGTTTGCCGTCGCTGTCTGGGGAGCGCGAGGGACGTGGGCGGGTTTGGGTCTCTTAGTTTGTGGGGGGCGCGATGGGCGCAAATTACAGCCTGCGTCTGCGAGGCACTCGATGTCTGGGATATCCTAACAAGCTTGGGTATCGTCGCGGCAGGTGAGAGGCATTCGGGCGTCGTGAATCGTCAGGTATTATACACTAGCAATGCCACATACATCCTACAGAGATGCGCGCTATGCAAAAGAGACGAAATGCAGCCCTCCGCCGCGGCTTGACCTGAGTCGTTGGTGTTGGAGAGACTCGAATGTCGCCCAGCTGGGATTTGAGCTAGCCGCTCCATGTGTTGTCGCGCGGGATCTGCAGTGAGGCTGGGCCTATCAGCACCGCGCTGACGTCTCCACATCGAGCCCGACCACCATGGTTCGATCCTTGAGGCTCTGTGCTTGGTCATCCTAGTCGTTTGCCAATTTACTCTTGTTGATGGGTGAGTATACACTTCTAAGCATTACATCTGCTCCAATTGTTTCACTGTTTACGTCTTTGTTGACATCTTGGGTCCAAGTCTCGGTCCCACATTTGCGGGAACGGATCCATCAGGGGTCAGGGTCCGCTTAGTGACCGCGGCGCCGCTTTGAGCTGGAGCGCTGGAGGCTGTCAGACGTGTCAAGAATCAAACAGAGCTTCTGCAATGAGGTGTGAGGTGAACGTCGGAGGAATGGGTATCAGTTATATTTATTACTCATGTCATGTCATCTTGACACATTGTCAAGTCCACAACCGTCTTCGAGAAGCATTCCTGCCATCGAAGCTGCCCTACGCTTCCACTTGCAACTCCTGCTTCCTCTGGCCATCCGTGTCATCCTCACTTGTCTACCGTGACGCCATGTTCCAAACTGCCTTTTGCGTGCCTCGCACGTAGGGATTTCTGCTATCTCCTGGACACTTCCTACCTGAACAAGACATGCCAGCTGTGCGCGTTGTATGCTGTTGCTGTTCCTGCTCTTTCCTGTTCTACCAGTCCGAGACTTGAGGTATGATTTTGGCACCACTGGCTTGTGGTTTGTGCTTCATCACCAATAGGCTCAACGCCGCTACAGCGCTGCTCGGGCGCAATGCCCGGTTACGGCCGTTGTCCAGCCATAAGCATCTGGCGGAGCTGCATGATCTGATTGCGCTGGTCAGGCGGCAGCTGCGCGATCTGGCTCGGATCCAGTTGCATGACTTGTTGATACAGCGCCTCGTTGCCCACCGCCGGCGCCTGTGCCTGTGGTGGCGGTTGCGCATATGGATGTGGTTGCGGCGGCGTAGGGGCAGCTTGTGGTGGGTAGCCAGGAGGCATGGGGTAGCCTGAGGGCGGCCGTGCGACCGGCGTGGGCTGGGGCTGTGGGGGTGCTTGGACGGGCGGCGCAGCAGGTGCGGGCGCTGTCTCCACCAGCGCACCCAGCATCGAAGGGTCGACCAGGTTGAGCAGCAGCAGAGACTGGAAGATGGCATAGGCCAGCTGCGGTGCTTGTCGTAGCAGCTCCGTCGCCTTGGCTGGGTCTGTCATGACGAGGCCCTTCATCTGCGACAAGATATCGAGGAGCTGCGGCGCGGGGAGTGTCGACAGCGTGCGCGAGATGGCGTCGGGGCATGTGAGGTTCGGTGGCAGATCGACGCCTGGCGGCAGAGGGCCAAGTGCGCTGGAGGGCTGCGCCTGCGCCTGCGCGGCCTCTGGCGGCTGTCCGTTCATCGGCGGCGGCGCGTTCTGGGTTTGGGTCGAAGGCGCGTTGTCGCCGGAGCCGTTGTCGTTGGACCAGTCCACCCTCAGCTTCCGCCCCATGATCTCGTAGTCGTTCAGGTTGCGCACCGCCGACGCGGCCGCATCAGCATCGGCGAACTCTGCGAAGCCGAAGCCCTTCGGTCGCCCTGTCTCCTTGTCGTAGACCAATCTGAAATTCAGCACCTGGCCCACGCGCCCGAGTGTCTCGATAATGAGCTCTTCGGTGCCGCCTACACTTGTGTTAGAGACGTCTTGTGGATGATGCAGCTTATCAGTACCATAGGGTATGTTTCCAATGAACACGACGCGCCCAGCTTTGTCATTCGGCGCCATCTTGGATACGAGTGCCGGCGATGTGTGTGGCGTGTGCGCGATCAGTGCTGAGCTTGGGTTGAGTCGGCGCAAGTTTGGTGTTTCTTTGAAGCTGCCTTCATGTCTCAGAGGATCGACATCACTGGCGCGCGCGCACGTGCCTCTCACTCTCTCACTACAGAACCTTTGTATGCTGCAAGGAAGGTGTTCCAACCTCACATAGGTGGAGTACTGGTCCGGAGCTGTCACTAACAGAGTCGTGTATTGGCAAGATAACAACACGAATCTTATTTGCTCAAATGTGTTCTTGACTCGTCTACATTTTTTCGAAGTGTTTGGTTAAAAGCTCGAGTTTGAGAAACACAACCGAGGTCACTCGCCTGGAGGACTGGACGTGTTTATGTAAACCATGAATAAAGACTGATCCAATACACCCGAGTCCATTGCTAAAATACTTCGATCACAATTTCGGCCCGCAACAAGCTCCATCCTGTCCAATCTTCGCCTCCACACTCGGCTGCTGATGCTGCTCGCTCAAAAGACTGCTCTTGTTAAAACCCTGATCGCTCGGGGGCACATCCAGCGCAGGGTTCTTGTCGAAGAAATTGACAGGCTTCATGTGAATCTTCAGAATCTCGCATGGCATGACCGGGAAATCCTCGATTCTCGGCACATGGTTGATGCCCGCTTGCACATACAGCACAAGATCCGCATCCTTGACATTCTCATCGCGCTCCGCCCATGACCGCACACCTGTTCCACCACGGCTCTGGTTTGTGTACTGCCCGCCGGCGTACAGTTCGCCGTCACGGTGTGCCACGACGTAGATGTTGTGGTCTGAGAACTCGGCACGCTTGTAGTTGAAGCTGTCCTTGTCGGAGAGGATTTTTTGGAACGGCGGCGCTTGGATTTTGTATGCGACGGGCTTACCGTTGATGGGGTTGCGGACATGTGCATTTTGGATCTTGAAGGTGCGGTTGTTCTCGTAGGCCGTGTCGTAGCCACCAGATTTCTCAACGATGGTTTCTTGAACATAGTACCCCGTGCCGTGCGGATTGAAGTCAGAGCGCGGCATTGGGAAGGCTTCGTCAAAGACTAGGCGGTTGGAGTAGCCGTCGATCATCGGGTCGACTCGCAGGGAGAAGATGTGCTGGTGGTGGACTGCGAGTACGCCGGGGTGCACGACGGTGCCGAAGGGAACCTCGACGCCCTCGTCTATGGGCTGCGTGCTGAGAATACCTGTGGCCCGGATCTCGTAGGTCACCTCTCCAGCCTGGTTGAAGATGAAGGCAAGGATGTACTCGTAGTTCGAAACTGTAATAATCGACTGCAACACCAGCTCGCGCGATCGGACGACTGCTGCTCGCCCTGTGCGGTAGTTGGTGTGCTTCCAGCCGATTCCAGCATCTTGCTCGTGAATACATACGACATTCGGCATGTCGACAACACCGCCCTTGTCGTCTGAGAGCACAGAGCTGAGGTAGTAGATAGAGCCCAAGCAGTCGCATCCAAGCTTGAGATTGTTTGCCATGATACCAGCGCCGGCGTCACCCAGGTCGAAGGCAGACTTCTTGTGGAATGGGTGCCGAGGATCCGCATATGGAATGTTCATATCGCTCAGACTCAATCGGTAGAAAAGTGGTCGGTTGTCATACCGTACATCGTACAGAACCATACCCTCTCGCTGGTTGAAACCGACTCGGAAGTCCCACTTCTGCCACGACAGAACACTCGAAGTACCCTCCTGGGCGACCTCAAAGCTGGCTCCTTCGGGCTGAACGACGTTCAACGGCTTCAGGTCGGTTCGCAGAGTCTGCGCTTCTGGAATGTATTCGTTAGGCGGCTGAACCTTGTACTTCTCAGTCGGCTTGATGGTATTGTCAGCTCCAGTGGGCATGAGATCGATCCGAATAACCTTCATCGTCTCGGTGCTGAGGACTGGTGAAATAGGGATTGGCATGGCATAGTGGTTGGAGTCTGCCTCGGATGAGTTGCTGGGATCCCTGAGGTACAGGAAGCACTGATATAGCCTGTCCTCATCGTTGACGCCATCGCTCCCGTAGATCCATGGATCGGAAATGACAGTCGTTCCCTCTGGTAGCTGCAATTTGGCAATTTCAGCTTGGACGCCTTCGTCTGCAAGAACGATCTTCTCAATTGCAACAATCTCATCGCCGTCACCGTTGGCATGCACAAAGGGTCCGAGAAGCACGTTACGCTCAACCCGCCTTGACGTGAGGTCGATGATTGCTTCGTGGAACTTGTTCTGTTGTCACAGTCAGACCCCGCCTCTCTGCAGACCTCCACGCCTTGCTTACTGTGTTACGGATGTAGTAGTTCAGGAAGGCCTTCCTGCTGATCGCTGGCCGTGACTTGCCGGTATGCTCAGCTTCTAGGTATTTCAGAACCTCAGCCTTGGGCGGTTCCTGCAATGTGACGACCTTGAAGTGCAGGTCAGTGTGAGCTGGCCATGAGGCCTTGATTATCGATGCCGCGGTCGTGATCTCTGAAGCCGAAAGCGGTGCAAGAGGATGTGAAGGCACAGCCTTAGTGGCTTGTGGCGCTGCGTCAGTGGCGATTTCAGCAGACATCTCGAAGTTCTGGTGTTGTTACAAACGCTGCAAGAAGCAATTGGGATCAAGAAAAGGCCAAGCTGAGTATTTGTAGTTTTGCCACATCTCACGTCAACTACCTAACACGGCATCTGCGTACTCAACTACAGTCCGATGCTTTGATAAGAAGGTGGATCTGCTATCACAAACGCCCACGCCGTCGTTGACATCGGATGGACTTGCTCCAAAAGGGCTAGCAGATTGCTGAATTGTGTGAAGGTCCGCGGGGCACACGACCCCGCTTCTCGAAGGCGCAAGACCGACCGCCGAGCTTGAGCCGCTCGCCTCCTGCGATGTCAGCCTTGCAGATATATCGTTCTCACCACCTTCACAGCGCCGTTGTCGCTGAGATGCCATACCGCCATGCCCGGAGGCATATCCTTGACAGGAAACGCCGAAGAGTCAATCGTCTACCGTAGGTATACGCAAGTCTCAGAGATATCCGAGAGACTCCTGCTGCACAGAACGCAAGGTTAGCATTGAGCGCACAACGACATGTATTGTTGAACCTCAAAAGCATGACGCCTTACACTCGTGTTACCTGCAAGCGATTCAGGCTCAAGCGTTCAGCTTGGAAGCAGGTCTTTGATGAAACGTGTGCATTCAAAGCCCTGCGAATCAGTTCAACATCAACGGACATCTGTCGTCCTCCACTCTGCAGTCCCAGTGGGACCCTGGTATCGAACACGAGTGGCGCAGGCCCATGGTCCTCGGCTTTGAGGCAGTTTGCGCTCATTTGTGGTATACATAAGCTTGCAATGTCCACGCTGTCTACAGCCTGCACCTCCATCACCCGTCGACACCCTACAGAGCTCTACATCCAGTGCGTTTTGGCCGTTGTTCCCGATGGTCGCTTGGCCCACGCTCTCGAGCAGACAGTTGACAAGGTGTCGAGCACGCGAATATCATGTTGGAACAACTCTCGCCGATTCTTTTGTGTCAAATCAACAGGAAAGAGCTAGGAAGCAGCCATGATGCGAAGAATTGCTGACGCAAATCCCTGGTCACGAGTCGAAAGAAAAGTTGCAGCAGATGCTCAACTGAAGGGACTGAGCTTAAATCGTATCCATACAGGCGCCCCTTCTTTCCAGCCGCCGGACTGATCAGCCAAGGTTTTGTTTGTTTCCTGTTTGTTTTGCATCGTTGGTGTTCTTGCGTCCCGCCTCAAACCCACAACTAATATGGCATATTGCCCCAGATATTAATCTACCCGGCACGTGAACTGTTCGACCATCTACCAATCCGACACTGCCGATGGAGGTCTCAGCCCTGGGTCGAGAATTCTCGATCAGGACTGCTTGTCCATGTTTCGAACATGTTGGCACTACATCGAAGCGACATTCGAGGATCCATTTTAGATTGCCTGTCCTACCAGCGCACGCCCGCTGTTCGTCAAGACCGATGTTTCAGGCCACGGTTTGGCCCACATATTTGACAGCCGCCGGCAACGAGGACAGCGTTTCCGGCTTATTAACCGACGTACACCAGCACTGTGATGTAGACTCATTTGTGTGTCAATGCCTGATCCAATCAGGAGTGGGCGTCTAATTTGGATGGGCAAGATTTGAGTGCTACAATCTGGATGCAGTGATGCGCAATGCCGCAGAGCCTCTGAAAGAGTATATAAAATGAAAGCGACGTCGTGCTTCGTATTCAGCATCCTCGACTACCTTCGCACATTCACACTCGCTCCATCCGACTACAGCAACTATGAAGTCTTTCACAGCAATCACTCTTCTCTGCGCGGCGCTCGCTGAGGTCGCCCACGGTCACTACATCTTCCAGTACCTCACCGCGAACGGTGTCAAGGGCGCCCAGTACCAGAACGTCCGCAGGAACACCAACAACAACTCGCCCGTCACTGACCTCGCCTCAAACGACCTTCGCTGCAACGTTGGTGGTGGAAGCGGTGCTTCGACTTCCACTGTCTCCGTCGCTGCTGGCTCCTCGGTCACTTTCACAGCCGACATTGCTGTTTACCACCAGGGACCTGTTTCCTTCTACATGACCAAGGTCAACAGTGCTGCTGCTGCTGATGGCTCTTCCGACTGGTTCAAGATCAAGGAGATCGGCCCTACCTTCTCCGGTGGTCAGGCTACGTGGGACCTGAAGGACAACTACTCAGTCACCATCCCCTCCTGCCTTGCTGCTGGCGAGTACCTCCTCCGCATCGAGCAACTCGCTATCCACAACCCTGGCTCTCCCCCACAGTTCTACGACTCTTGCGCCCAGATCAAGGTCACCGGTGGCGGCTCCAAGACTATGTCCCCCACCACCAAGATCCCGGGACACATCAAGTCGACTGACCCCGGCTTCACAGCTAACATCTACAACAACTTCAACAGCTACACCGTCCCGTAAGTTTGCCGTACCTTTGAATCTTTGACTTATCGCTAACAACCGCAGTGGACCCAAGGTCGCTACCTGCTAGATCAAGGGTGGTGGATGACACACATTTTGTCCTTTCTTGTCTATACACTTTAACAACAACAAATTCACAATTGCATTGCCTTGCCTTGCCCAACGTCTTCCCCATCATTCTCGAATGCCTTCTGATACCCTCTTGGCTCCATTCCGAATGTCTTGCGTCGTTTGCTGAGGTTTCCAATCACGGTGACTGCGTTTGCAACACAAACCGAGTTCGCAGTGTCATAGCACTTCACAACAGCGCGCAGGTCCTGATACCACACACCTCAATCGATTGCATTTTGACATTCAGCGTTCGTACTGTCACCGTTTCCAATCACCATACTAAGATTCACGCTTCTCCATTCAAACCGCTGTCACGAACTTCAGCATAAGTACGACGCATAATTCAGCCCGAGAGAATTATTCTCGTCGCTTGTTGTCTTCTCTGCAGCAGAAATTGAAGCTTCTGTCGGCCGTTGCCCGCTCTTGACCTTCGCTCTCGCTGCTGATCAAGGTCAGTAGCCCTACTCACTCCCTTCTTCATGTCTGCCGGCCCTCCCCTCGGTCAAACCTGGTGTGCCAACATCGGTAGCAATCCGAATATCAATCGCGACGCCCCTCCGCCTCCGCTCAACGTCGTCTCGGGTGACCCTCTATCTCCAACTGTAGGAAGTGGTCAAGTCATTGTTGAACATCAACAAGCGCCCATCTATAGCCCTCCAGTCCCCATTGGCATCGCACCTTCTGTTGGTGTTCTTCCTCCTTTCGGCACAGGCATCGGCTTAGGTATGATTCCACCTGTGCCTTTCATGGACCCCTTCATGTACGGCGGAGGGGGTCCATTGGCGCCCATTCGAACGGGTAAGCCGAACTTACAATGACCATATGTGATCTTGGACTGACACAGACCCAGGCAATTTCATACCTGGTGCTCACGGCGGCGTAGGTTTCGGTCTCCACGCAGCCGGCGGCATGCCCTTCCCTCCACCTCCTCCCGGCGCCCTCGCAACCGGTGTAGTCCCCGCTTTTGCACCCACTGCACCACTCTGGTCCAGCGGCGGCCTCGCATTCGGCAACGTTCCCGCGGTCGCAGGGGGGTGTCGCTCCTATGATGGGCATGGGCATGGGCATGGGCATGATGGGCGGCGTCGGACTGCCTGGCTACCGTCCAGCACCCATGGCCATGGACGGCAACGGCGGCGCGCCCCCTCAGCCAGAGCAACAAGACGTGACACAAATCCCCGGCGGCGTACCACCCGGCGTGACGCACGTCGAAGCCAGCGAGCACTCGCTCTTCATCCAGATCAAAGGCAATGTATGTCCCTGGCTGTCTCCGGGGGCTCAGTTCGTGACTGAGATGTTCAACATATCTTCGAGCACGGGTCTGAATCGCCTGATCCAGGTGTGCAATAATAATGCGGGTGCGGATGAGTGCGAGAATATGGCTATCACGGAGTGCATTGAGCTAGGCAATGGGCTGTGGGAGAAGGGACAGACGTTCAAATATGGCGATGCGGTTGCGAGGGTATTGACGATGAAGGATGCGGGCTGGGATAATAAGAGAAACAGGACTGGTGGACAGAGTCTGCATATCTGGCTGCACAGGATCTAGTGGTATCCGCGTTGGTGTGCGTGTGTAGTGTGCGATTCTGCGATAGTATTTCATGGCGGAAGTGTCCTCGTCGAATTGCTAGTCGATTTGATAGACGTCTACTTCAATTAAGGACATCAACCTTGACAGTCGATCCGCTTGACTTGAACGCATTGTAATTCCCCAGACTTGTTTCAGAGTCTCTGGTATGAGCGGTCGCACGACGATTGTCCTTATTATCGCATCCGGAAGTCATACCCAGGATCGTTCTTTCGTAGATGTGACATAGTCCAGAATTGAAGCCAGCCAGACGTCCGGGGCTTGCACGAGAACTTCTGCACTTCTAGACGTCGTCATAATGTTCATTCGAAGGTCCTGTCTCGCTTATCCAGCGATCTAATGGTGCAAAAATACGCTAGCGCCGCCAGCCCACACCCAGCCTTCAAACCTCTCCTAGGTCTCCCACAAGACCAAAAAAGACGGTTGATAGCTGCAGAAAACCGCAAAAAGATGGACTCGCGGGGAATCGAACCCCGGACCACTCCCAGGCTAGATTGCTAAGCAGAAGACTGCTTGCGAGATGCTAAGGGAGTATTATACCACTAAACCACGAGCCCGTAGCTGTTGGATTAACTCCTTTGATGGAAGGAGACCTTTCAACAACAAATATATAGCAGATTTATTGAGTAACGGTCGAGAAACGTGGCAGTGTCCAAGATTGCTGAGGTGCGCGGAAAAGAGGAAAGCCGCCAAGGAACTTCAATACAAAGCTCGGAGGTGGTTCCGCGACCTTCAAAATGTATTAGCTACAAGTTCCAGGCCAATTGGTTCGGTGATGCTGCTGTGGTGTCGAAGTGCGCTTTCTGGAGAGGTCTGATTCCCCGCGATCTATTTCAGAATCTCAGTCGTCCGACAATGCTTCCCACACGCGAAAATCCCGCAAATTCACATGTGCACGCGTTGAGCCGTTCAATGCTCTGTGGGAGACTGTAGCTCATTGCGCAAATCAAAGTATTGGTGCCGTGTTGGGTTTGGCTGGTTCGGTGGCCGGCATTCATGTTGCCAGAAAAATTGGGCGTAACCATATAACAGATTTTAGTCTTTAGAAGACCTCTTAGTCTACATAAACTGTCTCGATTAACACTGAAAGCCTCTAGCGATCCACAGATTCTGGTGGCTGAATCCAACTTCTGTGGCGACGTAGGGGGCCGGCATCAGAGGTCGCGACTCGCCACGGCCTCAAGCTCGCTTGCCGCCATTCAGATCCATCACAGCGAACTCAACTGCAAGCACGTCAACAAGCCCTCAATTGCTGTGTCGAGAATGTGATGGCCGGAAAATTTCGTTCAAGATCTGCGCACTACAGTCGAATACAGGACGCCTGAGGCGCAGCACGCACGCTACGCCGTCAAGCTGAGCGGCATCGTACTCATCTCGATACCATCAATTCTTAATCCTGCAACACACATGACTGATCAATGGCCAACGGAGAGTTAAGCCTGGCAGGTGCCGCGCTTGCGGTTGCGCTGGTTGCGCTCGCGATTGCTGTTGGCCAGCTCCTACAGCAAGTCTTCAGCACCGCCGAGGGCTATCGCCGATGTCAACACTCTGTTCTTGGACCCTGGGCGCGCAAGACACGTCTTACCTGGCGGTGGAGCCAGTTCCGGTTTGAAGTCAAGTTCACAACCCCTGACATCATCTTGCAAACGAACGTTCCACCCCCACCGAGCCGAGAGGTTGCTGAACGCAGACTTGTCAGGAGAGATGTCGTCGCAATTGATCACTCGGGTCTCAGAACCAACTCAATACCAGTCGAAAGACGTGAAGAGACGAGTACAGACCAAGTGGGTTGGATCAGCTTGTTAAAGCAACTCGAGTACCTCCAGCAGGCGACATGGGAGGAACTTGGTGCCATCAACCACAGAAAGTCCTCCGAGACACCCACTTCGATGATCCTGAGTCCAGCAATGGTGCTTCGCGAATGGTCGTGGGATTTCATGCCGCCTGAAGTCGTCCGCCCTCTAGCGACCACGACTGTCGGGACACTGGTCGTACTAGCGCATCGCCTGGGCATGGCATGGAGAGATCTACAGCCAAGTCGCGGATACATCAGAGCGGAAGGAAACGGCCATACCATCAGCAGCACCACTATCCGAGGGTTTGGAGTTCTGGTTCAGTACACTTTCGATGAATCGTACACTCCGTCACATGCGGCGCACCCCCACGCTCGAATACACACCGAAGCGGCTGACAAGCTAGCGTGCGGCATTATCCCAGGTTGTCAAGTTTTGGACCTGCCAGACGTCCATGTTGTACACAGCATTAGTGCCGCAGAGCCGAATCAGCACACCCACTCCAACAAGACACTGCATGCGTCCAGCCTCGCAATGGTCCGTGGCTCGCTTGAGTCTATTGGTGTCGCCGAAGAGGTCGTCGAGGTCATCACGAAGCAAGATGGATGGGGCAGCTTAGAACTCATGTGCGATCTGCGGAGTATGTTCTCCCCTTTCTTGCCATTACGAGGATCGAGCATTACCACAGTGACCAACGCCTTGTGTGCGGACACGGAATCGCTTGCTACCCATTGGGCTCGAATCGTTTTCCGTCGCCGTTTAGAGCAGTACATCACCGGTGGACACTACTCAGCTCAACTGAACGCTCTCCTTGGTCATCTGATCACTTATGCAGCTCGATGGCCGCATTTCTTCTACGAAAGCCTCCACTTCCAAATGGGTCAGCAGTCGCGATGCCCGGCGGATCTAATTGAATTTGCCCACGATGTCTTCGATGAAACCACCGCATACTTTGTAGACGCCCTGAGCCGTCATGGCATGGTATACAAAGACCTCGTTTTGGCTCACCTCCATCTAGGTGTTGCGGCGTGGGAGAGAGTGTACTCGATTCAAAGGGATATGTACAGGACCGATCCCCTGCTCGTACCGGGATCGCCGTCAAGTGACATAGTTGAGGTATTCCACAGCTACGCCGACCAAGAACAGCTTGATCTCGTCGCGAATTTGATGGAGCAGAAAGGGATCAGAGACAAAGACCTTATTGTTGAGGCGTGGTGGACGCTTGTTGTGCGGGCAATATTCCAGTCATGTACTCTGCGATTTCTGCCGCATGCTGAATTTCCACCTGTAGCATCCACGTTCCATAGTAGCAGAACACCGGTTTACATCACCTGAAGGGAGGTGTGTTGGCACAATGCAAGCACGCTGCAAGTCATACACTTCACTCTTCGCTTCCACGATCCTTGCAGAACGGTGGTGGATGCAAGTGATATGCTGCGTTGTGAACAACCAGGACATTCACAGTTAGCCTTCTTGATTGGTCGAGACCAGATAGGGCTGGTGATTGCAAGCGGTCCATCACCCAGAGTTTCGGCACCATTCTGAAACCACGGCGCCATGGAGTACATGTTCTGGAAAACCGACATCAAGAAAATCTCCGAGCTTGCCTGGTGCGCAAACCACCTTGGTTCGGAACACATCTTCTCAGCCCTCATGCATCGCATGCTGACAATTCGTACATCGCGTGAAGAATTATTGCGTCCAACGCACGACAGCCTGGCGTGCAGCTACTGTACAGATGCCCAAGTAGCGAATTGGAGAGCTGTCAAGCTCGGTGCCGCACCCTAAAGCTGGACACGCTCCGGCATAGACATTACCGCTGGCTTGACTCTGCAGCAGAAGTCACTTGCTTGATCTGGTATGAAAATCAGAGGCTTGACGTCGACATTCAGCCTGCTGTCAAAGCAGTTCAAACGTCTGTGGGTCCGGTCAAACGGGAAGACTACGCTGGCAGTTACCCAATGTGGCTGTTTCCAACTTCCACCGCTCTTTTTAAACCGAGAGCGAGGCTTGACATAGTGGGCCATAAGTGGGAGAACGCCGGGGTCGCAGCAGTCATGTGAGCTCCGCATTATAAGCCCTGGTCCCCATTGGTTTGCCGGATCATCCTTCACCGCAAGAGATCGTATGCATCGGCATTTTGAATGAAAGCAAGGGATATATCCTGGTCCGTAGGAACGTTCCAAGAGGACGGTGTGTGGAAGCTAAAGCTCTTTGCCAGGCCACAAATCTCGTGTTGGATGAACATTGGTCGCGGGGAGGTCATGCAGCCGCACGTGTCCGCCTTACATTGCGACGCCGTGGCATGGCGCCGAACTTTTCGATAGGCTGACGACAAAGGTCGTACAAGGCGAATTCGTCGTCGCAAATACATTGCAGTGTTACTGTCGAGTGGTGATGGGGTGATGAGTCTGTTGTAGAGGAAGATGCTTTCCATCCTCGTGGGAAGTTCGGTTCGGCTGTGCCCGCCTGTTCGGATTCTTTCTGCAACGACACGAGACGCGGTTCGCCAGTCCCTCGTAAAGACAACACAGCAATCTCAATCTGCTCTGACCACCCTCGCATTCGAGATCTTCGGAGCGCGTACAACAGCATATGCGATGGCCAATTAGGTGCATCTTTCACCGCTACAGTGAAAATGACCATCGTCCGGTCAGGGGGAGGCCAATTGAAAACTTACCGCAGGCTACTTCCGCGTCTTGAGTCGCAATGCTCGAAAGTATGCAAGACAAGCCGGCGTCTCGTCCGACATGCGTCATGGCCACCAAGGTCCATGCCGAGGCCTGTCGCAACTTCCTGACTTCCCGTCGCCTTGAGGAAAAGGTTTGGTGACATGAGATGAAAGTGACGCGTTTCATTCCTTCCGAAACTTTGACGGACGCGCACCAACTTTCAAGGCGAACGTCCAAACTTAATACCACAAACTCTATCCTGTTCCGATTACGGTCATACCGCGCTCATGGTTGCAATGTCATTGCTTGCTGCAAAGACAGGGATGCGAGCTTAACGGCCCGGCATTTTGGATCGCCAAACCGCCTTGCTGTGGGCGCCTCTTGGCTCAAGCGCATCTCCTTCCTACAGGACATCAACTCCGCTAATGAAAGTACCATGAGCAACACGTAGCTCTCAGGATCTTCCGCTATCCCAAGAAGCTACTCGGGCTCGCTGGCTTCGCTCTCGGTCCCTGCCTCCTCAAACCTTAGCTCCTCTCCGTACTCAGCTTCGACAGCACGCCTCGCACGTGTCATCATGCTATCAGACCTGCAGCTCTGACTGTGAAGGTAGGTTTAGAGTACATTTTGTAATACCACTGGCTCTCCCGTGGAGGTCCGAAAGCGGTGGCGCTCTGCTCCGCGTCGTTACTCCAGAGGCTAAAGATGCTCTTATTCCCTCGCATCGTTCACGAATCCATATCCCTTCCGTTTCAAGTAACGAGTCCCCGTCGCTTGGGCCTGTGATCCGACGCCGTTGCCGTCAATCTTCTTAGTCTGTGTCCACCTTGGACCCACTAACGTCTATTTCATCCTTCTACTCTCCTTCGACGGCTCCTTGGTTGCCGTCGTCTTCACACTCTCTCCTCATCATACCCATGTTCTAGGACTGAACGTTGACCATGGGTAGCAACACTGAGTTTGAGGCCGCCAAACCGGCCAGCCACATTGTACACGGCGCTCCGACCCGGCCAACCACTTCCCAGGATAAGAAGCCAGCGCCACAAAAAGGAAGCAATAGTGAAGACATCATGGCAACGATTGCAGATGACGACGATCGTCTTCTTGTGCGAATCGGATACACCCCGGTACGTTTTCTGATGAACCATACTGGAAGAGATGCTCATTCGAGTCTAGGTTCTGCAGAGACATTTCTCACGATGGTCTACCGTTTCCTATGCGATCTCGATCCTCGGAGTTCTCGGGTCAGTGCCAGCAACCTTCGGTGTACCGATGACCTCTGGTGGACCTGCAACATGTGTTTGGGCATGGTTCATTGGTAGTGTGATGGCATACTGCATAGCCAGTTCGGGTACGTTGCCCGCTCCCGTCATCGAGTAGCTCGCTAACAGCCGTTCAGTGGCCGAACTAGTATCAGCGTATCCAACAGCTGGTGGCATGTACTACGTGACTAAGCACGTAGTGCCTCCAGAGCACGTCGCCGCGTGGGCTTGGATCATTGGATGGTGCAACTTCCTTGGACAAGCAGCAGGTGTTGCAAGTCTGGCGTACACGATCTCGCAAATGATCTTGGCTACGGCTGTAATGCACACGTTCGACGGAGGCGAGGCCACGTTCACACCGTAAGGAACAAGGAGTTGAGATCGAAGTGGGAAATCCATACTAAAGTGCCGCTAGGAACGCCCACCAGACCGTTCTTCTTGCGATCTTCGTTCTTTGTCTATTTGGCACCATTTGCTCTTTTCCCACAGAATGGCTACACCGCATCATTTTGTGGTTTGCGCCTATCAACAGTAAGTCCAAGCAGTGTGGCTACATTTCGGAAACTGACGAGTTTAGTCGTTGCATCTATCTGCATTTGCATTGCGCTTCTCGTTCTCACACCGAATAAGCAGAGCGCGACATGGGTGTTCACAACAGTCACAGATGGCTCTGGATGGGGTAGCAAAGGATTTTCATTCTTGCTCGGGTACGTCGACTTTGCACTGTGTCGCCCAACTTGTCTGACAAACATAGTTTCCTATCAGTTGCATGGACAATGACAGATTACGACGGCACCACGCAGTAAGCCCCACCCCAGCCATGCCTTGTATGGATAGCTTGCCTAACCACCTTGCACAGCATGTCAGAGGAGACGCACGATGCTGCCATCCGCGGCCCAGTTGCGATTCGCGCAGCCATCCTGGTCTCTGGTATCACTGGGTGGATGCTCACCGTCACGTTCTGCTTCTGTATGTCAGACTACGAGGGCATTATGGCTACACCGACCGGTCTGCCCGTCGCACAGATCTTCTTCAACGCTGGTGGCAAGACCGGAGGAACAATTATGTGGTTCTTCGTGATGCTGGTGCAGTTCTTCACTCACTGGCTGCAGTGCCATGCTGGCCAACGCCAGAATGGCATGGGCGTTCTCGCGAGACGCTGCATTCCCCTTCTCTGGGTAAGTTGCACATGTCACTTGCACACATCTCCACCATCTGCGCCTATCCATCAATGAGCGTGCGCTGACTCATCCAGCTTCTGGTCCAAAGTCAACTCCCGCACACATACCCCCGTCAACGCCGTCTGGCTCGTCGTCGCCTTCTGCAGCTGTCTCGACCTAATCGGAATCGGCTCCACACTGACCATAACCGCAATCTTCAACATCACTGCCCCCGCGCTCGACATCTCCTACATCGCCGTCATCATCGCGCACCGCTGGTATGAAGACCGCGTCACCTTCCACCCGGGCCCGTACACGATGGGCCGGTGGAGCAAGCCCGTCAACGCCGTGGCCGTGACATGGGTCATTTTCATCAGCGCGGTGCTGTTCTTCCCGACCGTTAACCCCGTGACGGCGACGAACATGAATTACGCCATCTGCGTGGCGGCATTCATCGGCCTGTTCAGCACCGTGTGGTGGTACGCCGGCGCGAGGAAGAGCTACACTGGTCCGCGCACCAGCGACACTATCGGCGAGCTGCCGCCAGAGGATATTGACGATGTGCTTGGCGATTACGACGATAGGTACACGCCGTAGCAGACGCAGACGCGGAGGCATGCTATGAGATTACACAATCGGCTCGCGCCTTAACGACTTCACGACTTCTCCTTTTCGAGCACGGATAGACGGGTGACGAGTTTTTGCTGTCGGTGCACCGGGCGTCTAGGTGTTGCTTTCTATGCTTGGGATGAGTACGGGTACAGCGAGATGAAAGCGATACGGACTATGCGTGCATCAGAAGATACCCTCAGTACGAGTTTCAGTGCAATCACTAGCGAATGCATCCTCTTGGATTGTTTCTGAGACGTCTTGGGCCTCGTGCAGTGCAGCAGTCTCGTGAGATGAGTTGTCATTATGCGATGTGTGTATGTGCGGAGGTTGTGCCGCGTGGTGTCTTTTCATCACTCACAGGCTTCCTTGGTTCGTTGTCGGGTGCCCATTGATTGTGCGCGCGACTACTTCCGTCGGAAGCGTGGTTTTGCTCGCTGTGGTGCGTACGGGTGGATACCAATCGATCTTGTGAGAGAGTTGGCTGTATGAGCTCCTGATGTGGGCTCGAATGCATGCACACCTGAAAGACGATCTGTGCTTGGAGTTGTAGAGTCCATGCATCCCACAGCCATGCCCTTTGGCTATCTTTGACGATGCTGGAGGCATGCTCTGTGCATGTTGTTCATAGGGCGTATTTGATAGCGACTGTACAGTGAAGTGATTCTGGTTGTATTCGATGCAACATACATAGGTCTACATGCAACACAGTGCCATGCTTGCCAGCTCAAAGGTGCCCATGCATCTACGGGCAGGGTATTTAACAAACAAGATATAACAAACAAAAGAACTTTGAGAAAAGAAGAGTTGTAAAGAGCGTAGCGACGTGAATAAACTTTTTTCCGCCAAATGCTGTCCCAAGGCATCGAAAGTCGTAGTCGATAAAGGGTAAAGGTGTAGAAGAATGCGTCTGCCGTAATAATTCGTCGAGTGGTGCGTCGTCGTCGCACCTGCCGGCATGGTCCCAATGTTGAGGGCGCCGTTACACCGGACTAGGCTCCGCGCAGCGGCACGAGTCCCTTGCTGTGTCGTGTGCAACCTATCGATAACCGCCGGAAAGTTCTGTGTCCCCTGGACACATGTCCGCCCACGCGCTGATGGTCGTGCGACACTGAGACTCCAGTGTCGTGGTTGCATTGACGTCTGCCTCCCCAGAAGCGACTCGGCCCCTGACACCATCTGCCAACGTCGTTATTGCACTCGTCGGAGTCTGGCAATCATGAGCGGCCGGTGCCAGCGCGCGCGAGCTCCTTCACACGCACAGCGGTCATGGAGGGCATTTTGCTGAAGCGGCGCGAGCTGCTTGTGGCGGCCGACTTGGTTGACGAGGAGGGTGACGAGGCGTAGACGTACTCGCCGTCG
Organism: Didymella sp. IMI 355093; assembly: GCA_027946495.1. NCBI lineage: Eukaryota > Fungi > Ascomycota > Dothideomycetes > Pleosporales > Didymellaceae > Didymella > Didymella sp. IMI 355093. Next base: position 884,677 of record JAPEUZ010000003.1, read on the forward strand.
ACGTACTGTGCTTCGCTAATGAAAGTTGAGCGCTTCTCGCGGCGTGTGTAGCGCTGCTCCAGACGGTAGAGCTCGAGGCCTGCGAGCGTTGTTAGATGCTGAGGCCCCTACCACATGTGCAGTTGTCGAGTAGGGGCTGACGTACGAGCTTGCAGTTTCTCGAAGAAACCCATTGTGAATGTCGCCGTGTGTCGTATGTTCCGCCGAGAGAGTGGTGTTGCAGTCAAGAGTCGCCAGACAGCGGGCGATGTCTTGGTGATGGCGGTGCTGGGGCTGGGACGCTGGCAGGGAAACGGCTGTCACGGTGACGCAGGCAGTGTATCGTATGAGGGGGATATAGGCTGGGATCGCAGGCGTGCGGAGAGCGATTGGCGCAGCAACGTCAGTGCATCAATTGCGAGCGAGAGTGAACCGTAGAGCGACAGAACGAGAGACAATACAGAAGGCGGGCAGCAGCGAGTGGTAGCAGCGAGCAGACGGAGAGCTGCAGCAACAGGCAAGGGTGCGAGAGCCTGCCGAAAGGTTGGCGGAACGACTCGCTTGGGCATCGCTCGCCTGCTTCTCCAAGTGTGAAGCGGGCTTTCTGCCGAAGTCTAGGCCCCAAACGAGCAGTCGCGCCGGCACTGCGGGACGCGCGAGTGACATTGCCCTGGGCCGCGACTGCGTTTTTCGCTGCACGACGCAGGGTGCCTTCCTTTCCTGCCTGTTCACGGCAAGCACCATGCACTCGTGCCCTCCTGTCACGCAGCACCGCGCCGCTCTTCTCTCTCTTCGTCCGCGCCAGCGGGAATCCCAAACGCCATCTGTCATCCGAGTCAGTGCACCGCGTGGAGACAGGGTAGACGCCTCCTTCGCCTCAAACATTGCCGTGCGCCCAATTTCGCGCTTTGGCCCAGCGAGCCAGAACCCCATCGCCATCCAAGAGACACGCCAACGCATCGGCGCTGTACCGAGCGAAGATGGCAAACCATGGGAAAGGCTGCAGCCTCATGGCCCTTATCAGTGCGAGATCTTTGTTAGCTAACTAATGCTCCATGACGTCTCGAGTGCAGTACCGCCTGGTCTATGTCCTGATGCTCCTTTGCTCCGTATCAAATGCTCTATATGCTTTGGCCTGTCTTCTTCCTTCTTCCATCGAAAGCAACACTCTCTATATCCGGTTCTCGGGAATGTATCCCTCCACAACTGCCACTGCGCCCACGTTGCCTGCATCGGCCGAACCGTTGAGCAGCGAGATGACAGAGATGACATCTGCTGGCTCGACCAAGTGCCAGCTTGCCAGCGTCTGCTTGGAGCTTGCGCCAACCGTCACCGAGAAGACGTGGTCGATTGGCAGCTTGGACTGTCGCAGCGAACGGAACATGTCTGCAATCATTAGCTTATGCTCTTTGTTCTCCTGCAATTACATTGCTTACCCTCATCTGTGAAGTCGTCACCCAGACACAAGACGAACTCGGGCGGCGCATCGCCATACTCGAGAACAAGTCTCTTCGCGATTTCACCCTTGTTGACAAACCTTGGGCGGACTTCGAGGTTGGCCTTGCCCGTCATGACCTCGACATCGTATTTCTTAGCTACGGTCCTCTCGAGTTCTTTCTGGCACTCGCGTGCCTGGAAAAGTCCGAATTCGGGATCCGCCTTTCGGTAATGCCATGTGAGTGCAATCTTCTTCTGCTCAATGAAAGATCCTAGGCTAGGTCAGCACGAAGAACAGCGGGCGAACATATGATGACTTACCTTGTGTCTTGTCAGTGAACCTCTGGAAAGTATCGATGACCTCCTGCTGCCAGCTCATGTCCTCCTTCTCTGTCAGGTTGACCCACTCGTCGCTCAGAGGTTGCCTCATGAAGCTGCCATGTTCGGCACTCAGACCGAGCTCTGGAATGTGACCCATCCACTCGTCCAGGAAAGCCTGGTCTCTACCGCTGATGATCCATACAGAGTTGTTCTTGTCCGCCGCCAGTGTCTTCAAAGTGCGAATGACGCGGTCAGATGGAATAGCAGCCGCCGGATCCTTGACAATGGGTGTTAGTGTGCCGTCGTAATCGAACATGAAGAGGCGTTTCTTAGCATGTCGGTACTGAGACAGAATCTTCGCGCGGTCAAGAGCCGGTGTGGCGAAGGATTGGTCGAAGGAGGACAGATTGGTCAAGAGCCGCTTGAGGTAGTTGTTCGTCCAGGACTGAACGTTGTTGTTAACAACGTGGCTATACAACTGGTCGTGCTGGTCATCTCGTTCCTTGATCGGCATGTTGAGCGCGTCGTTGATGGCGTCTGCAACACCACCCAGGTCCCATGGATTGATGTGCATAGCTCCGCTAAGGGATCCAGCTGTACCAGAGAACTCAGAGAGAATCAATGGGCCATGGTTGTCTTTCTGGCAAACAACGTACTCCATACTTGTAGTGTTCATACCATCACGAACACTGGTAATCAGGCCAACATCAGCGATACGGAGCAAGGCAAAGTACTCCTCTGAGGACAAGTATTGCGGGAAGTGGCGAACCGGTGTGAAGCTGAGAGAGCCGTAGGTACCGTTGATCTTGGCTGCAAGATCTGAGATCTTATTGACCATCTTCTCCTGGGTGTTGTCGCCTCCGTCAGACACCACAGCGCTAGGGCTGGTGACCTGGATAAGAACAACCTTCTCCTGCCATTCAGGGTATTTCTCGAGGAACATCTCGAAAGCCTGGAGCTTCTGAACAACACCACGAACAGCGTCAAGCCTGTCGCGACCGACAATGAGCTTCTTGCCAGCATACATCTCACGAATCAGCTTGATCCTCTCCTCCACCTCGGGGGCCTGGAAGGCTTGACGTTTTGTCGAGATAGAGTTGATGCCGATTGGGAATACGTCAACTGCAACATGCGCACCATACGCATCTACACCAGCCGAAGACGAGTCGAAACCGAGAATCCTAGTGCAGCACGACGAGAAGTGACGGGAGTAGCTGAATGACTGGAAGCCGATCATGTTGGCACCCAGGACACCCTCGAGGATCTCCTTGCGCCTACTCAGACATCTGTAGAACTCGCTACTGGGGAACGGAACGTGAAGGAAGAAGCCAATGTAGATGTTCGGCAAGCGTTGGCGCAGCAAGCTGGGAAGGAGCATCAGCTGGTAGTCGTGGACCATGACAATGTCGCCAGGGCTGTAGAGCTCGAGAATCCGATCCGCAAAGAGCTTATTCATGCGGTAGTAGTCTGCCCATGATTTGCGTGCGGCGCGTCCATCAGCCGGCTCGTTCTGTTTGTAGTGTAGAATGGTGTAGAGCTCGTGCTCTGCGTATGTGCGCCAGCGGCTCTGGTCCTTCAAGATGTATTCGTCTTTTCCGTCGTCAACTTCGTCGACAAGCCACACAGGAACGATCTTGCCACCGTGATCTCGCTCCAGCTGCTTCTCCAGTCGAGCACGGTCATCGCGCCCAATACGGATGCCTGATGGCTGCGATTGCTGCGGCGCAGGGTTCTTAGGATCGACGGGGATGGGCGCAGCAGCCTTGTTGATGGTAGGCTGCGGGGGCTCGACGGTAGCCTTTGCATTGGAGATCTCGCCGGTCCAGCCAACAAGGGTGTGATTCCAAGGCGAAGAGGAGGAGGCAAGGTACGAGAATGAGTCGAATAGTGCTGAGGTGCCATGGCGAGGGTTCATCTCCCAGTCATTGCCCTTCGAGTAACCCAGGTTATAAGGCACAGCGAAAGTCGCGCTGATCAGCTTGCCACTAAGATTGAGTCCTGGGTGTGCGGCTCGCGGGTCGACATCAGCCAGATCATGCTTCTTTGTAGACTCGGAGGAGACACTGAGGCGCTTCAGCAGTTCCTCGCCTGTGCGGGCACCGGCCGCCTGCTCATTAGGAGAGCCTGCGCGATCTTCCCCATTCTGCTTGGGGAAGTAAGAGCCACTCTTACCCCACGATGGTCCAGGTGACGCTGTCTCGGGGTTGAAAGGTAGGTTGTTGTTCTGTTCGCGCACAGGTGGTTTCTCCTCGTTCAGGCCAAATCCGGGAGTGACTGGCACACTGGTAATTGAGGAGTGGAGGGCAGGGTGCTCGCTCTCTTGGGGCTCGAAGGACTCGCGGGCCTCGTTATTGGGCCGTGTGGTTGGTGCCATGGTGCACACGTAGCTATGGGTGTCGCGCTGCACAGCGTCAGAAAGTGATAGGCTGCGGATAGTCGAGGTTGTAGGAATAAATCAAGCGATAGACAGGCAGCGCGACACGCGTTGCTACGACGCGTTTGGGGTGCGCGCACAGTAACAATTTGAGGTACTCACCTTTTGCGATTACGGGCTGTTGAGGAAGGAGCGTTTGCAGATGGCACCTGCCGAAAGTCGTGCACTAGCTGTTCGATTCGATACAGTTCACAAGGCGGTATGAGTATTGCAAGCGAGAGAGAGACCACAAGAGACTGTTCTAGAGACACTACTACGGAGGGTAGCGTATGCAACAAGAATCAAGGGGTGCTGGGCAGCAAGAAAAGGTGTGTTTTGGTGGGCTGGTTCAGCATCCCACTTTCTTCGGTACGTCACGCAACGGGCCCGTGCCTGATTCGCATATCGAAATCGAACTGCAGCAAGGAAAATGACTCCACCATTGCTTTCCACAGTTGCTGGCACGTTCTGCGTTCTCCGCCCAGTCACCGCTTCGTTAAGTTTGTTGAGTTCGCTGTCAATACGATGTAACTCTATTTGGCGCAGCCCACATTGCGTGCAGCTGCGCTGGACTGGTCGAGCACTCGACGGCTGTTGGCATGCGCGCGATAACGGCCTGACAGCGCTTGGCCTGCATGCCACTGATGGATCAACCCAAGTATTCGATGTGGCCTGCAAAGGGCAATTCTGGAAGCAATGATTGTGCGGGAAGTCCGCGGGGGTGCTTAGGTCCTAGCTTTGCTTGGCGTGTCGTTCAAGCAGTCGCGAATTCAGACTTCGCTGCAAGCGCGATGGTGCAGCAACGACAGAGGTCTTGCCGCGGCTAGCCATCATTGAGGACCTCCCATGCACTCAATTCGCACACGGCCGATATGTCGCGCCCATAATACCTTCTCCCCTGCAATCGCACTATGGCAGCACTTTGTCGCTCCAAACCAGCGGCTGGCTGGGAGACTGCCGAAGTCTTCGTTTGTAACAGAAGCTGCGCAAAGCCGTAACGATGACAATGTGCGCCCGAGCCAAGAAGGATCAGTTGCAGAGGTCGATTCGATACCGCTACGGAAGATCGAGGGTATACTGACGAGAGAGACTAACCGGGTACCTCATCCCCCAGAATTGCGGCGATTCAGACCCAGTTCCCCTCAAGCAGACGCTCAAATGAGGAAGCAGTACGAAGAAGTGGGGAAGCTTTTGACTGAGGCCTATGATGCCTTCGACTCGTCGCAGGACTACAAGGGTGTGGTCGTCTTACCAATTTCCACTTGTGCAGAAGTCCCGGATCACAGACTCCCGTGGCATACCCAGGTCTACAAGAATCTCACAGTCGAGGAAAAGTAAGCTACACCATACAAACACATCAGGGTGCGCCTACTAATGTTGCACGCCTAGGTTGAACCTCGAGATACGGAAGTTCCACGAACATGTTCGTCCGGAGCCAGATGAGCGTGTCGCTCGCAGGCACGTCATCGCACAGGTGCGCGAACACGTCCGAAAGTATCTCCCAGAATATGTTCTGGAGGTTTTCGGTTCGGAAAGAACTGGCCTCTCGTTTGCACAATCAGACATTGATCTACGACTCGCTCCCGCAAACCTCTACCAGGAATCCACTGAAGTCTGGTTACCACCGACGTTCAAGCAAAGATACCAGATGAGAAGAAATCTACAGAAGCTGCGCATGCGTCTCACGTCGGACTGCAACGATTCCTACTTGCTACCCACGATGCGGTGGGCGCGCTACCCTTTGATTTCGCTGCAGGACCGGGCATCTGGCTTAGACATACAGATTGTGCTTTCGAACGACACGGCCCTTAGTCGACAGTTCGTACAGCGTTACATGGAGGAGTACCCTTACCTGGATCAGGTCTACTCAGTCGTCAAGGCAACCCTCGACGTTCGAGGACTTTCGGATGTCTTTCGAGGAGGAGTTGGCTCATATCCGCTCTTCATGATGGTTGTCGCTAGTCTGAAGCACCGCCCGAGTATCCGCAACGATGCAGCAGGCGCCCTTCTGAACTTCCTAGACTTCTGGGGCAACTTCGACTCCTCGAAGCAAGGCCTCTCCATCGAGCCGCTCGAGTACCTGGCGAAGAACAACCCTATTATGAGCGGAGCAACCATGGACAACATCGAGGTATGGTGATAGCGCAAATCTCTTGTCGCACGCTCACTAATCGTTCACAGAAAGGCAGAATCACCCCCCTCCCACCCTGGATGCTCAACCTCCGCGATCCCGCCGACGAAACGAACGATCTTGGCCGCAAGATAGTGGCCTGGAAACACATTAAGGCAACGTTCAAAAGTCTGTCTAAGATGCTACGCAAAGACATGGAAGCAAATTCGCGCCACAGTCTGCTAGGACGGTTCGCGCGCTCTATCTACCCACTGCAATTGGCGCATCGCGAGCGGCTGAGACAGTATGGGCGAGAATTGTCTCGGGCGGACAGGGAGTACACGCCGAGTAAGATATCGTTGGAAGCAGCTGAGGGCGTAGATACGATGACCGAGGACGCAGACCCCATCACGGAGGAACAACAGCTCCCGGACCGTATGGAACTTGATGCCATTGCGAAGTCAATCAGGAAGGTGAGTTTTCCACGAGTCAGGGTGGTGAGCTCCAATAGAATTCCAACTGCGAATGCAGAAGCCGTGAGTAAGGCATACGAGAGCGCCAACAAGCAGTCAGTTGCGGATGCCGATAAGAGTGAGCAACATGCTGAGGCTCTGGAAAGAGCAAAAGAGACGGCGCAGATAGATGATGCAAGGAATAAACATATGGCTCAAGGATATCGAGGAGGCGTCTGAGCACAAGCAAACCGGAGAGTCTTTCGCCAACATCTTGGGTTTGAACAAGAAGGCGAACAAATAGAGGTCAATCGGCCTGTCCGCTACGAATCCATATGATCCCAACTTACCACATACCACTCCTTCACAAACACTGCACTCAGCAAGTCTTCCAAGCCTGACCTTGACATTGCATGGTTCATCTCCACATCACGGCTCTGCACGGTATGTAGTCACGTTATTCATAGAGAGCAGCCTTTCAGCCAGAAGTGATGATAGCACACTATGAATCCTGTTCAGCGTGCAAGCCGAATCGCAAAGGTTAACTCCGTCGGTCCGCCATGCCGTGAGAAGTCTGATCTTGATATCCTCCGCCGTACGTCCGTCAAATGCCATCATGAACCGTAAAGAAACCACCCACGCACATCTGAGCTGTCCTCTAGATGGCGTACTTGCGAGTCCACTCCCGGGCTGTCGACTCGTACCTAGATCGGTCGGTCTTGTAGACGTGTGCAATCTCGGGGACGAGCGGGTCATCGGGGTTAGGGTCTGTCAACATCGAGCAGATGCTCAGCAGCACTGTGACAAGTCAGAAGCTTATTCCTGCCAAAATCTCATTCTGGACACTCTTACCCTTGCTGATGGTAAGCGCCGGGCTCCACTGGTCTCGCAGGATGTCCAAGCAGATGCTTCCGTTCGAGTTGATGTTGGGGTGGTAGATGCGGGTAGTGAAGTTGACCTTCGGGGGCTTGAAGGGGTAATCGGTAGGGAAGTGGATTGCGAGGAAGAAGACACCGCCGGAGTATGGTGAGTCGCTCTGTACATTGGGTTAGTTTTGTTCTCGCTATTTGTTCCATGAATTCGCGTTCGTCGAGCGGGTGTCGAATCAGCGCGGTTTTGGCGTTGTACGTACAGGGCCCATGATCGTTGCTTGCCAGTGGAACTGTGGTCTCGTCAGTATGGCTGTTCGTTGGGGCGCACCGCCACGGCAGTTTCGGCGAAACCGCCTCAGCCGCGGGGATAGGCTCTGCACGAGGAGTGACGTACCAGGTCGTCGCCGATGGGACCAGCACTGCAGGAAGAGGGAGGATCACTGCGAATATAGAGTCAGCCAGGTGTTCGTAGACCCATAGCGCAAAGCGGCTGCGCAGCCGCCATGCCCAAGCACCCCGCATTCGCAGACTGTCGTGCGAGCAGACGGCGAGGCCCGCCGCTGCTGGGGAGAGGAGAGGGTCCACGTACCGACCGAGGTCAGTGAGCTCCTTGTTGATACGCTTGAGAGCCATGGTGATGTGTTTTGTGTAGTGTTGTCGGTTGTGTGGTGCGGTGGAGCGGTGTTGCGCAGAGAGTGTGGTTGGCCGTGGGAAGAAGTGATGAAGCCTGTCGACGTTAGTGGGGTGGTGGCCCGAAAGAAAGCAAGTGCGGCGTCTCAGCGCGGAAGGACCGCCCGCCGCCACATCACTTCAACGCAAACGTACCTGTGGGTAAGGGCGAGGAGCGATAGGAGGAGTGAAGGAGGTTTGTAGTGTGATACAAGGCAATGTCTGGCGGGAGTGGAGGAGGCGCAGTTTGTGTTTATTATGCGCCGCACATGCGCGACAAGCCAGTCAATGCCCAGAGTTTGATTCACCGGCTACTTTCTGCACAGCGACGCCTGAGTGGCGACTCATAGAACCTTGCAGAATGGCCGTCAGGCTGACATTCACATTTAAACCTTTACCACATCCTTCCCAAACATTCGCCATAGTCTGACCAATATCTTGGTCACTCTGGTGACTGCCAACATTCGCCTCTTAGCGAGACGCATCATGTGGAGACGGCGCATGCAGGCGGTTTGTTTTGACGCTCTTCATGTTGGAGGGAGCACGCAGCGTCAGCAATTCGTTTGTGGACAATGTTTGGCGTAGTATGCAAGGCCTTCTCGATAAGCACAAGCCTGAGTATGATTTTGACCTCATTGGTTCATCGCTCTTATGTCCATTCTATCGTGTTTCTGCCACAGCGTTCTGTGCGCCGTCCTCACAAATGTCTCGAATTGGCATCTGCTCTAGGTATGCTATGTTGTACATTCAACAAAAGGCCTGAAGACCTGTGATTGCGCGACCGAGGATTAAAGCTGCGGTCTTGTCAGTCAAGCGTTCGAGAAATGCATCAGGGTACTCACAGTGGATGTCGCTTTGACCTTCATATGTCTGCGTGACAAACAGGTTCGCCACGTGCCTACCAATGCCATACTCATCAGACACTGCGTTTCCTCCAAAGACTTCCTGGAGCCTGAATCGAGAGTCAGCCACGCTGCAACGAAACGAAAAAAGCAATACCTACGTGCGGGAGTTGATCAGTGCGCGATCGCAGTTCTGCCTCTTGATCATGGAGATCATCTCCGGTGCAGCCTTGCCCTCATCTTTGAGTCTTCCTACCTGGTAGGCGGCCAGAATACCGTAGGCAGCATCGGTTGTTGCGTCTGCCAACTTCTTCTGCACAAGCTGGTACTTGGCAATTGGGTTGCCCTTGAACTGCTTCCTGTCCAGAGCATACTCGCGAGTCCTGGCAATAGCATCTTCAAGAGCACCCATGGTTCCCCAAGCAATGCCGTATCTTGCCGAGTTCAGGCAGCTGAATGGTCCTCTCAAACCCTCGACGTCTGGGAACATGTTCTCCTTCGGTACAGGCACCTCATCCATCTGGATCATACCAGTAATGGAAGCTCTCAGACCGTTCTTGTTCTTGATGGCAGGTGTCTCAAGTGTGCCAGGTGGGCAGTCCTTACGCTCGATAGCAAAACCACGGATCTTGCCTGTTTCCTGCAGCTTGGCCCACACAACGAAGACGTCGGCGATGGGCGAGTTGGTGATCCATGTCTTAGAGCCAGAAAGAGAGTAGTAGCCCTCTTTGGAAGGGTGAGGCTTTGCGATAGACTCCAAAGATCCCGGATCTGAGCCGTGGTTTGGCTCAGTCAGACCAAAGCAGCCAAGCAGCTTGCCCTTCGCCATCTGGGGCAAAAGACGCTCCTTTAGCTCCTCAGTACCAAACTCTTCGATACCACCCATGGCAAGCGAGCTCTGCACCGAGTAACCAGAACGATATCCTGAATCCACTCTTTCGACTGCTCTTGTGATCAGACCAGCAGCTACACTGCTCACACCAGCGCACTCGTACCCCTTGATCGAGGCACCCAACAAACCCAACTCTCCCATCTCCTCAATGATCTTCCTATCAAAGTTCTCGTTGCGGTATGCCTCTATGCACCATGTCAGCAAGATCAGGATGTACGATGAATCAGACGTACCCAGCACTCTTGGGAGCATGCGCTCCTGGCAGTATGACTCGGCTGTCTCTGAAATTGCCTGTTCCTCCTCTGTGAGCAGGCTGTTCGCATTCAACGGATCTTTCCAATCGAACGACACAGGTGTGGTCATGTGCCGCCTTCCGATAGTCGCAGAGCGAACGCTCGAAGCCACAGGCCTGGAAACATTTTGGCAAAGCGGTCGGAGCATGTTGACAAGATATGTTGATCAATCTCGTAGGATCTGAGTAGGTGAAGTGATGGTTCAATTGCTGCGACCGGATATAAATCCAGGCTGTAAAGTTGGCCCTCGGAACTCACGAAAACAGAAAGGAACCGCGGCTCGTCGGAGCAGACGCCGCAGTGGTGGCAACGCTCTGATCAACCCCAGATTTCGTATGCACGGCAATCGAGGGTTACACATGCCAAAGGCTTGTGTTCTGATGATAGTTGAAACAACCCTCGCGATGATTAGACATGCAAGCTCTCGCATAGTCAGTCTTCGAATACGTTCAACTCTGCCTGCACAGCATCAATTGCAGCACAACGACAGTAGACTCCGAATACTTTTCCAAAAATGCAACTGACCAAACGCTGTACACGCTGAACGCACAATGAATTGCTCCTTCCTCACTGTGAAATCTGCGGTGGGGCGCTCTTGCACTTTCATCGAAAAGGGTAGCCGTGACTGCGCGTAATCCCTGCACGCGTTTTCGACGTGACGTAGTCCGTGCGATCTTTACTTCCCTCACCAGCCTCCAGCTGCCTAATCTTCCCTACACGAAACGACACCAATTGCACAGACATCCCGCACGCGACTGAGCGCAACATACGGCCAGGATGGGTATCAAACACCTTTTCCAGCTCATTCAAGAGCACGCGCCTGGCGCGGTCAAGACTGGTGAGATCAAGAACCAATTCGGTCGCAAAGTAGCTATCGTACGTTGTCTCCATGCTGAATTCTACTGGACACTAACTGACCTACTCAGGATGCGTATGCATGACTCCAATCCTTTACTACACGCGCAATCTGACCATATCCAGGTCCATGAGCATCTACAGTTTCCTCATCGCCGTCCGATCAGATGGTCAACAACTCATGAGCGACACCGGCGAGACCACATCACATCTGATGGGTCTCTTCTACCGTACACTACGCATGGTCGACAACGGCATCAAACCCCTCTACGTCTTCGATGGCGCCCCACCAAAGCTCAAGTCTGGTGAGCTTGCGAAACGTTTCCAGCGCAAGACAGAGGCACAAGCCGGTATGGAGGAGGCGAAGGAAACGGGCACAGCAGAAGACGTTGAAAAGTTCTCGCGACGAACCGTGAGGGTCACACGAGAGCACAACGCGGAATGTCAGCAGCTCCTCAAGCTCATGGGCATTCCCTTCATCATTGCGCCCACCGAAGCCGAAGCACAGTGTGCGGTGCTTGCGAGAGGAGGCAAGGTGTACGCTGCTGCCTCAGAGGACATGGATACATTAACCTTCAACACACCCATTCTGCTGAGACATCTCACCTTCAGTGAGCAGCGCAAAGAGCCCATTCTCGAGATCCACCTTGACAAAGTTTTGGAGGGTCTCGACATGGACCAAAAGCAGGTAAAACCGTTGCTCTCTCTACTCTCTGGCGCCTAAGGCTAATGCACTCAGTTCATCGACCTCTGTATCCTCCTCGGCTGCGATTACCTTGACCCTATTAAGGGCATTGGCCCAAGCACCGCGTTGAAGATGCTTCGAGAGCACAAAGACCTTGAGGGCGTCGTCGAGTATATCAAGAAGGGCACGAAGCTCACTATCCCTGACGACTGGCCATTCGCTGATGCACGCACTTTGTTCCTCGAGCCCGACGTACGACCCGCCGATGCGCCCGAATGCGACTTCAAGTGGGAAGCACCCGACGTCGAAGGGCTTGTCAAGTTCCTAGTCGAGGAGAAGCATTTCAACGAGGACAGAGTACGCAATGGCGCAGCCAAGCTGCAAAAGAACATGAAGACTGCACAACAGAGCAGACTGGAAGGCTTCTTCAAGCCGGTTGAGAAGACTGCCGAGGAGAAGGCGAGCCTGAAGCGCAAAGCGGATGAGAAACTTGAGGCCAAGAAGAAGAAGCAAAAGGAAGACGCGAAAGCGAAGAAGCAGGCTAAGGCCAAGCCCAAGGGCGCTGCTTGAGAGCTGAACACCGATCAGCTCACTTTTGCGATTGATTCCAGAGCTACGCTCATCTCACAGGCTTGGCGATGAGACAGTAGCTGGCGTTCACATGGCGTTCATTCTTGTTATTGTGCTACCAGGCTTCGCTGGCGTGCGAGCAAGGTATCGACGAATCTCAACGGAGCACATTTCATTTATAGAGAGACATTATGCCTCCGCAATAACGCTTTCTAAGATACCAATTACAACTGATTGTTCAAGCTCATATCCGCCTGTGGCTCCTGGAGTCCTCATGAGTAACAATCGAGAAGCAGTTTCCTCCACACCGATTGTGCGGGGAGCACCTCACCTTGATGTGAAGCAATTGTCCGAGCGGGATCACACTCCTTTCGGTCTTCTTGGACATGCATCACTGCTACTGGTGCAAGTCGCAAAGGGTCGTTCTCAAATGCAGTGGGGTCTTCTAACAATCCCTCCGACGTGGTTTCAGATCCAGTGCGTGGTCAAGGCCAGAGTTCAATGCTGCAGAAATGACGAGTAAGTTGATATACGAACGAAACATCAATATATACTGGTCCACTCACCGGACAAATTAAAAGAGATTACGAACGCTCTCGCTGAGATATTGATACCATGTATACCCTTCCTCTTGACCTGTTCGTGATGGCACAGGTTTTGCCAGTCCCATTGTCATCATGTTGTGCGCTTAAGTCAGTGAAAGAAGGTGCACATTTGCTTGCTGTCAAAAGTCAATATGACGTTTCGACGCGATGCAGCTCCGTCGAATGGACGTACGCACAAACCGTAGGAACGTGCGAAACCTGTGATTTTCGAGATCTACCCTCCCGCAACTGCCATGTGAAAGCCCACAGTCGGAACTCTATGGCCCGCCAGCCTTCGAGTCATGCCAGAGTTCAGAGACCCGCTGCGCATGTATGCTTTCTGCACAATCTTTCGGAGTGGATCATGAAGATGGTCTTTGGGGACCTGGATACTTTGATTGCAGGGAGGGCCCTTACATCAAACCCGTTGTAGCCATACTGCCAGTCCTTCCCCTTGAGGCCGGCTGTTCTCAAGCTTGGGACTACTTGACACCGGGCACACACCACCGCTAACACGGCTCTTCCCTATGGCGAACGGAACCAGCGGATTGTCCCTTCCAGGGTTCCGGTCCGCAGGTCCAAGCATAAAGCGAAAGTGCAAGTGCAAGTTCTCATAGTGGTGTGGGGGTTCCAAGATTTGCACTGTGGCGCAGTGGGCGATGCTCCCCGGTCCAATCATTCAAAGTTCAGACCAGGTGATCGCACGGCAGAACCTCACCAAGCGAACTATAAATGACGCAAAGTGTCAGGAACGTTGTGCTTTGCCTTTTTGTGTCTTTTTGTTTCCCTAACAGGTGCCTTCAAACGTTATCTTTAGACCCTCATCTGCCTGAACCTGTGTCAGGGGCCGTTGAGGGTGCAGAAGATTTCAAAAACTCGAAACGCGATTCGGTGGTCGACTTGGTGGACGCGTTGTGGGCACATGGTGGAGTGTAGACGCCGGCCAAGCGTTCAGTCGCGGGACAAGCTTTGGAGGAAAAATGTCCCTTTTCTCCTTGCAGGCTAAGCATGCATGCTGCACGGAAGCTTTTCTGGAGACCTTCCACGAAAGCTCGTCGGGATCGCTAGACTTGCTGTAAAGGACATACAGTCGGCTTCATCCGTGCGCCGCTTTTGTAGCGTTGCTGCGATTCATCATGCTAAAGACACTCCCCTGGGTTTTCTGCGCAAGCTTAAGTGGCGCAAAGCGTGACTCGGGGAGGCGGCGGCCTGCCTTGATTGACTCGAGGACCCTGCATATGTCAGTAAGCGTCACATTGGACGTGCCATACCGGTCATGGCTGGGAAGCCAGAGCAACATGAGCTATGCAACGAGCAGAACATACCACTCGACAGTGATGTACTTGATAGCTTTGCCACCAGTCCTGGCGACTTCTTTCTGTATCTTGGTGGCAGCTAGGCCACCACCGCAGCCTCCATTCGCATTGACTATTCCCAAGATGACGTGTGTCACAGTCCTTCGACCTAGTGCAATCGAGTGGTTAGCACCGTGCGCTGAAAGCATATGTTTGAGTTTGTGATCGGAGACAAGAGGAGCCGTTGAGCCGTTCAAGTAGAAGCATAGGCCGGTGAATATTTGCTTTGTCTGGGGTGCTGGAGGAGAGCCAAGGATCTCATCGCAGACATCTGTTTTGAGAGCTGGCAGACAGTCAGTAGACTGAACTTGTTGTGGTCGAACCAGTCGTAAGTGCAGAATTTGAGTGCGGCCGCGACTGCAACTTGAAGCATGATTCAACGGAGATTTCCAATGGACGTACCTCGTTCTTCTGCCAGATGATGCACTACTCGCAAGGATTTCTCCTCTGGAGGGGTCTTTTTGCCGGCCTTTCTGACACCCCAGACGTCCGCTAAGCTCTTCTGGCCGCCTGTCCTAAGGCCTTTCGCGCCTTTCTCCCAGCCGCCGTCCTCTTTCCTGCCTTCTTTGCCAAAATCTTCACTGCCTGCGCCAACTGTATCTGCAACTCGCTTGCCGCCGCCACTAGGACCGCCCTTGTATTGCTCGCCGAGCTTCAAGCTGCGCGAAGCGCGACAGGATGTTGAGCCTGAAAGACGGTTCTCAGCCCGCTGATGCCCAGTCGAACTGCTGTTCCAAGGGTCAAAAAAGGTCCGTCTTGCTGGGGCAGCGGCGGCGGGGGAAGCAGGCGTGTGGGACCTAGTTACACGTTTCGAGGAGCTCTGCTGAACCAAGGAAAGCGGGGCGAAGCGGTCGTCGTCGTGTGTTGGTCTCACACCGTTGTCTGGACCTGGGGTGCTCATTGCTATGGCGGCGCTTGAATATGCATCTGGCACCGCATTAATGTTAGTTCACATTGCATGATAGTGAACAAGCAAAGTTGCAGAATAGATCGCAACAGTGAAGGAGGACCGGTGAGCGGTCTGTGATCTGCGTTGCTAGACCGTGATATTGTCCGCAGATCGTCTAGGGTGTTGCTGCAGTGTGGCGGGGCAATTGTACGTACCTGCATACGTGCCCACTGTTAGTTGATCGACTCGATGGCTGGATGGCTGATCAGAAGTATTGACAGCACAGGCTTTGCGATACTGCACTTGCGACCGCAAAGAGGAAGCTTAGTGAATATTTGCGTTGTTACGTGTTGTGTCTGCGAGTCTGGGAAGGAGACATCATCAACAATGAGGCGGTTGCACTTTCCCGTTTTCAGCGCCAGCCAAAACGCCAAAACGACGCGTCTTCACGAGGCATACCCAGTTCACTTATGCAGCTATGCAACTCGTGTTACAATGCCTTTGTTGGCTTTGATTACATTTATATGTTCATGTTTGCACATGTGATGTACTATCTCGAGGCTCTTCCGGTGAGAAGGGCCGTTGAAAAACAATTACGCCAATGTTAATGCTGCTATGCTGAAACGCCGTTCGGCAAATGGAGAACAAAGCCGCCCAGTGGTATGAACAAGTGAAAGCGCAAGCATGAAGATCAATCCTTTTCCGACTTGTGAGAGTCACCCTTGTAGTAACGCCCGCTTGACAGAAGGAAACGCAGCAGTAATCGCATCGCGTGGGGCCAGTTCATTGACCGCGGTAGGATGATAATAAACATGAAAAAGAAAAACCACGTCTTCTGCTGTCCGCTGACACGGATCGGCATTTGTGGTTCGACGTCTACACCGATGGTATCGCGCGATGGTCAATACATCCGCTCCTGATGCGTTGCGTCGTAAACAAAAGGAATTTTGTCGTAATTCGTAACGAGACTGGGTGGGTCTCGCAGCACCCGAAGATGCAAAGAGGTACGGCCAGTGGGAACACCTCGGAGTTCGAGCTGTAAGCGCCTTAGTGCTTGCTAACCGAGGCGTCGTACATGGCTCGGGCCTTCTTCATCTGCTCAGGATCGAAGGCCTCGCTTGCGTCACTTCCTTTCCGGCTGGCGAGAGACAGAGAGCTGCTATTGCCGAACTTGAGGTTGGCGAAGGACCGTGCCTTCTTAAGCTTGCTACCTCTGGGCTCGGCGGCGTGTAGAGAGTATTCCGAGTCGGTGCGAGAGTTAACGCGAACAATTTCCTCGACACTGGGACGAGGCTTGACTCGCATGCGCCTGAATTCACGAGTGATCCTCTCCAATTTGGAAGCACCTTTGGATGCGGGTGCGTAAGTAGGCATGGGCTCTGTGGCGGACTCATATGCCGAAGGGGCAATGCTTGGTCGGCGCTCAGAGCCGAAGCTGACGCCAGAATCTGTCTTCTTGCCTTTACGCTCCTCGATGTAGGCCTTGAATGACTCTGGTCCAGTAGTAGCAAGGCAGTCGTCGATCATGTGCTTAGCCACTCGCAGGTACTTGTCGACCGTCCTCTGAACAACAGGCCAGCCAGTCTCCTCGTCGGGTCCTGCGTTGTGAGTAATGATGGGATCAAGAACACCGGGTCCGTTCTTCTGAACAGCGTTGATGTAATCAAAGAATGCATCTCGCTCGTCCTTCAGCGTCTGGTGATCCATGACAGGCGAAGGGAGTTTGGACGATCCGTGCATAGGCGGCAACAATGTGTTGAGCATGCCCATGCAATTGAGCTTGTTGAAAGGTTCGTTCCTAAGCTCCTCGATCATGACCTAATTACTGTTAATTGACACCTTGCATGGCGAATTGTGGTTTGCTTACCCATCGACGTACGCCCAGGTAGACCTGAGCGTAATAGCTCTCGGCCTTTTTGTTCTTGGCTTCCAGGTTCCTCACCCAGAGGGCGATACCAGGGAAAGTCTCGGCCATGGACTCCATATCCCTCTCAAACGACTCAGGATGGATGTGAAGCCGCTCAAAAGCCGATACCATCTCCTTGCGCCTCCTATTCTCCAAATCTCTCAGGTAGTCGAGAGCAGTCAAGGCTTGGGGAAAGTCTACCAGGCCAAGTTCGGGATGCAAGCACCGGCTCACAAAGTTGACAATGAATGTAGGTGGTAATGAGCTGTGCTGTGTCGGCAGTTTGTTGAGATGAGTCATGAGCTCCGAGGAGAAGTTCATGGTTGCGGATTCTGTGCCATTCCAAGCAAATTGTCCGGTGGTCGGTGACGCGGCACCGGTGCTGTTGCTTGGTGTGTGGCCGCGAGACTGGTCCTTGGGAGGAGGTTGAGCGCGGGGGACACAATTTAGCGTATACATAGTTCGTAGTGGAATTTCGTAACTGCCAGGATACTGCAGTACGTGCTCCAGAATGTAAGACATCGAAGTGGCACTTGTGTCATCTGACCCACTGCGAGAGTGCGTCGAAGACATCTTGGGGTGGGTGGTGATGGAGTGAGTACGCAGTTAATGTCAGAGCAGAAGATCTGCGCCGTTTTGTTTGGCAAGATCGTGGGAGGAAATCCGCAAAGCTTGGGGCACCTGCGCCGTAGAGAAAGGGATGCTCAACCTTGATGAGGCGCGAAACCTGGAAGATGTATCTCGGATGAAGACAAGATGGTCCGTGTGTCTTGGGCGTGGGGCCAGTGGGGGGAACGCGTGATGAAGTAAAGAGGAGGAAGGCGCGTCCGGAATGTCGAAAGTGACGAGGTGAAGAGGATAAAGAATGAAGCTGCAGAAGAGTGCTACGGGAATCGTCGCAACAAGCTCGAGTCTTATTAAGGTCCGGAGTGGTGCGCGGAAGTTGAAGTATCCAGCGTGGTGATCCTGGTGCTTGCCGTTTGGGTCCGGGGGTAGAGCAACAAGTCGATGATGCAGACAAATGAAGGGCAAACGCAATTCAGGCAACGTCAGATGCTGTTTTGGCGGTGGGGAGAAGCGAACGGTGGGTTCGAGAGCAATTCGAGGTTGGTGTGACGAGTGTGTGGGCGGGCAAGAGCGTCGATGGCCGTGGAGGGCTTCGAAGGGTTTTCTTCTGCAGATGCTCTGCGTGCAAACCCCTGCAATGCTCTGGACCTGTTAGCCGCAAAAGCGACCATCACGGACGCGCATGTGGCGTTGGCGCCGTGTTGCAGGGTTCATGTCGCGGAGCTGGGAGGGCTAAACTAAAAGCTCCTTTGCGCCTTTGGGCAACCCCGCCGGAAGAAGACCTGCAGCGCGCAGCACAGTCACGTCAGCGACTGCAGCGCGCGGCCTGTAAGGGGAGTGCTCCTTTTTCGTGCGCTGCAGCTGCGGCGGTTGGGGCAGGTGAGGCTGCAGCTGGCTGGGAAGTTCCAAGCCACCAGACTCGCCCTGCGTCTTGTGAGACGCCCAATCGTCCTGTCAAAACAGCAGTCCCATGGGCGACAGCTGTAAAGCCGGCCGGTTCCACAGGCGAGCCAATGTCGCGCGGAAAGGGTTCTGTCGTTCCGAAAAATCGCTGAGTCGCTGCGCCCACGGCTGGCGGTACCCAACGGCCTAAGCTTAAACCGTCGACACGACTCTGTTTACGAGGCCCACAGAGGTACCGCGAGCGAGGACTCGGAGCTGCTGCACCATCTTAGGAGCTTCACCTGCAACTGCAGGCTAGAGCTGCACCTTAAGGAAAAGGCATGCCGGCCGACCACTAGGAAGCGGCATTGGCATCCGCGCGACCAATCACATAATCCTACATTGTGAATATGCCACTTTGAAACAGACCAGGTGGACCTTGCATGTTCGATGCAGCACACCAGAAAACAACAAAAGGTCAGTCGGCCTCTCTACGCGGCCGTGCAGGTCGGGAGAAAGAAACTCTATCCTCTACAATGCCTCAGATTCAGTCACTCGCGTTGCAAGCACGCCATACACAGCTAGCTGCGAACTTTGCTGCTCTTTCTGGCAGTCTCGTGCAAAGAGGCTCGCGGCACACAGTATCTGTAGCGACATTGTCGGTACACCGTGCCTCTGTGAGCACGAGCACTGCCGTTGAGCGAGGATTTCCCTGCAGGCTGCTGGACAGCACTTATGACTATTAAGGCGGCAGATTGCTCATCTTGGACAGCACAGCAACAACACATAACAACGCGACTCGAGTTTGGTACGACGCGCGACTGCGATGGCGGTCCGATCTTAGGCCGCAGGCGGACGGGGAGGTTGTAAGCTGCCTTATGGTCTCGGACGACGTCCGTAGCAAGCGATTGAGCGCCGTGCATATAGTCAATAATAACGGCTGGAGTTGCAGCTGGAGACCGGTTGCAATGCACCACAGCCGAGTTCGCACATATGGGATTCTGCTTTTGCAAAAGCTGTCACGAAAGGATGCACCATGTCAATCGTGCCACGAGCAAATGCAGACATGCATCAACACCATTGACAAGGGCACCCCACCTGGGCATCAATTTAAACGACTAACATGTGATCCACACGTTCCAGCCCTGCTACGAGAAGTGAAAGATCGCTGAATCGACGGGGATAACTTCGCGTGGCCGCACGAACGTGTTTTGGCAGAGCACTGGCTTTGAGTGCAAAGTGCTGATCAATACGCTTGAGCGCTGCCTGAGACTCCGGAGAGCTTTCCGCATTTCGACAAAGATTGTCGCGTAAACACAGGTTCAACGGCAACGTCCTTCTAGTGATTCAGGCGCAGGATCCTCGACCACAGAACGCGTATCCTCCGAGTCGTGTGGTGTCGAGCCCAATACCTGTATTGTTGGTACTCTAGCCAAGCGTCCAAATCGTACCACAGCAGCCAATATCCGGAGCCCCACTGAAGGAACACACAGTACGCTATGATTCGCTGTAGCCGAATTGCATCCAAATGAGGCAGCAAGAAACCACGCGGCTGCACTGACTACCTATAGCATACAGCGCAGACCACCGACTACTTACTCAAGTTGTCGCCGACTATGGAGTGTGGTAGCATGTGTAAGTTATCGTCAGGGGGTTCATGCTGCTGTCTCGAGCTTGCGTGACGACGTGTTTTCCAGAAAAGGGGTACTGTCTTCAGCTCAATCTTCGAGACCTGTGGCTGCTGCAACCTCGGACGCCGTGCTCCCGCATATACGAACGAGCATTGAACTTACCCACAGCCACTGGTATTACTCAAGACAGTAGTTTGCATGTAGCCAAAGCCTCACCTGAACGAACGGCTGAACGTTGCAACGGTCACGTTGAAATCCATTTTTGGAGAGCGCTCCGGCGGTCTCTCCGTACAAACGCTCCTGGGCACTGCATTAGACACGTCCGCCAGCAAATGCTACGACCAAGGTGATGTTTGTCATCCACGGCGATGCCGGTCAATCGATGACACAAGGTGGTATGCCACGGGCAAGATAGAATGAACGCTGTCGCAGAGCCCATGGAAACCCGGGTTGCAAATTTGACGTCAGACTCATGTTCAACACCGAGTGTTACCACATTGAGGGTTCCTGTATAAGCAAGTGGTGCATGAGCTTGTAGGATCACGCCCTGCGCGCCCTGCAGCTTGATGAGTCATGATCATAGACAACCTCATAAAAACGACACGTACGTATATCAGTGATGACCGCAACAGTAGACGCCACAGCAGACCAAAACCAGCAACATGGCACCTCCTCTCAAGCTTGACTTCACCACCATCGATGTCTTTACAGACAAACCTTACGAAGGCAATCCACTCGCCATCATCCGCATCCCTCATGGCATTAGCATAACGCAAGATCAGAAGCAAAGAATTGCGCGCGAATTCAATCTCTCAGAGTCAACTTTCCTGCATGAGAGAGCGCCTGGCGCGACAGAGGACAGATGGACTGTAGACATCTTCATGACCAGCAAAGAATTGCCTTTCGCTGGTCACCCCACAGTCGGCACGGCTTGCTACATCCTCTCGAGAACAGCTGAAGAGCGTGGTATCAAAGATGGGGTCATCGAAGCAGGCTTCCAACTGAAGGCTGGTCCTGTTGGACTGCGATATGATGTAGCGAAGAAGACCGCCAAGGCAGCTATTCCACATGACGTGCATGTACATAAGAAGAGGTGGAGCAGAGATGCGCTCTTCCAGCTACAGCCTAGTCTTGCTGCCGCCCATGAGAGAGGCGAAGTCAGGGCGCAAGAGGACTACCCTGTTGTATCCATCGTCAAAGGTATGACGTTTGTCTTGGTAGAGCTGGAGAGCGTGGAGGCACTCGCCAAGGTGTCGCTGGCAGGACAGAGTGTCGAGATCGATGGGCTTGACCAAGACTGGAATGAGACGTTCATTGGAATGTACTTCTATGTGCGAACGGGCAAGAGCGAGAGTGGAGCGACGCAAGTCAGAACAAGGATGATCGAAGGACCGCTCGAGGACCCCGCTACGGGTTCGGCGGCGAGTGATCTGGTTGCTTATCTTTCGTTAAACGAGGGCCAGGCGGGCGAGACACTCAATTTTGAGCTAGTCCAGGGTGTTGAGATGGGACGCAGGAGCGAGATCTTCATTGATGTTGTGATGGCGAAGGACGGCGGCATCGAGACCGTATACCTGGAGGGTGCTGCTGTACAGGTCATGGAAGGAAGGTTGACAGTTTGAATGTAGGACCGATCCTGACAAATGCACACATGAAAAAATGATCCGATTGTTTCGGCCTGAGGACTTCCGTTCGCAACTCCCAAGCGATATGAAAGGGGTTGGGGGATATCGTTAAGACAGCGAGTGTGATATGGAGCGTTGTCAGTTCGCTTGAGACTAACCTACCTTGTCATCCGTCACAACCGTCAAGCCGTTAGAACCGCTCTGACACACAATCGAGCAGGAGAGCCTTGATCAACTGCGGGCTTGAGACAGGAACGACAGCCACCGAAGGTGGAGCAATATCCACAAGATCTCTGGAACTGCCAGTTTAGGATTCGGGATCGTCTGAACTATTTCCTTCCGTGTGCTCGGTTGCTACCGAGTGCCTCGCAAGGCATCACAAAGGTTTGAGGGATCTGCCCTCGCAATCGATGTTGTTGTAAGAATCTGGAGGGTGTGACGTTTGGAGTGGGCGGTACAGGGTTCAGCGGACCAATAACACGCTAGCGCGAACCGATCTCCAACACTGCATGCTTGAGCTCCCCCGAACCTCATACACGACTTGTCTCCAGCACCACTTCTTCATGCCTAACGTACTGCCATCCTTACGAGGTTCCTGTGACGGCCTCAGTCAAGCAAGTGGCGCCTGCTGAGGCTGGGCGCCCCGTGCGTTACCCTCAGGCAGGCTTGAATGGCAGGTCCTGACACATGTCGGCCTTCAACCAGGGTTTCGTGCCCCAGGAACCATCAGCCGCCTTGCCAGATCCTGTATCGTTATGTATGGTCGCCAAGCATATAAGAGAAATGCCTTGGCCGCTCTGGTTATTTGGACTCACACCATCCATCAGTCGCTTATTCCTTCACATTCGAGGACTGTCCGCCGAGGGTTACGTTCCTTTACTTTCTTTCCTCTAATCTTCAGATCACGTTGAACGTGTCTGCGTTTAATCTACCGCCAGTCGGAAGCCACTCTTTTTAAACCTTACTTTCTAGTTACGTCCGGATACTACTCGCTCTCACGACTTCAACTTCTGTCATCATGAAGGTCTCAACGGTTTTCCAGATCCTGCTTGTGGCCGGTGTTGCCAACGCTCAGTTTGGAGGAGGACGCTTCGGTCAAGGCCAGGGTGGTCAAGGCCAAAACAACGGCCAGAACGGACAGAGCCAAGGCCAGAACAACGGTCAGAACAATGGCCAGAACGGACAGAACAACAACAACGGCGGTAACAACGGCGGTAACAACAACGGCGGCGGTGGCAACTTGGCTTTGAACCCGGCCAATGTCCAAAAGAACAGTGCGAACACCGGCCAGGAGCAAGGTGCTGAGGCAGGCCAGTCGGCTTCCGCTACCGACAATGCCAACTTCATCAACTTCTGTACCGGCAAGACACTGACCAACGGTCTCCAGACCCGTGGCGGATCGTGCAACGGTATCCGTAAGTTACATTGTCCAACCAAGCAGATGCGTATATTGACTCTATCCAGCTATGGGAGAAATCCCTGCTTCAAACCGCATGGTCTCTGCTGTCATCACTTCACCCAAGAACAACGATGTTGTAGCCCCTAACACTGCGATGAAGTTCTCCGTCCAGATCGCCAACTTGCAAGCCGGAACTTTCACCAACCCCGACAACACTTACTACGCTGCTCCTCAGGCTCTTCAGGGCGGTCAGGTCGTCGGTCACACCCATATCACGGTGCAAGACCTCGGCGGCAATGCCAACCCCAACCAGCCTCTTGACGCCGAGAAGTTCGCTTTCTTCAAGGGCATCAACGACAACGGCAACGGCCAAGGACTCCTGAGTGCTGACCTCGCTGGCGGTCTTCCTGTGGGTTTTTACCGCGTCTGCTCCATGACCTCGGCCTCTAACCATCAGCCTGTACTTATGCCTGTCGCTCAGCGTGGTGCCCAGGACGATTGCGTTCGTTTCCAGGTCGCTAACAACGGCGGCAACAACGGCGGTAACAACGGCGGTAACAACGGTGGTAACAACGGTGGTAACAATGGCGGCAACAACAATGGCCAGAACAACGGACAACAGGGCCAGCAAGGACAGCAGGGTCAGCAAGGACAGCAAGGACAGCAGGGCCAGCAGGGCCAGCAAGGACAAGGCCAGCAAGGCGGTGGTCGCGGACGTGGCCGCTTCGGACGCGTCAAGTTCGCTGCTCGCGACTTCATCGCCTAAGTCGACTCCGACGAACACGAACGTTTGACGCCTCAGACGGGCTCTAGTGGTGGAACGTGGTAATAGTACTTCTTGCCAATAGCAGACAGCTACTCTCGCCCTCGGGAAGGAATCGAGTTCACAGCTAGTTCTGACGGCGCTTTTTCTTTGCATGCATTACGATACCTATCTCTGTAAACCTATGATCAATTCAAAATTTGCGCTTTAAACCATTGGAGTTCATTGAATTCAGCATGCTGGAAATTGAGCAACGCATCCAGTATCAGCCCTGCATCAGACTCCCGCCACATCCGCGTCTGCATTTCCCCATGAGTGCTTGGTTGGACTTGGTGTGTCTAGCGTAGTCTTGGTGTTCTGGTGCTTTCATGCGGCCAGGCACCGAAACGTCTCAGGAATGTAGATCAGGCGGTAAGGATGTCATCGCACGGTGAGTGTAGCCTCGGCAGGCGCCGCGTGCATCATGCATCTTCAAATAGTTGATCTGCGAAAAGTACAATGCAAACTTATGCTTGTGGTTTTCGTGAACACACCGCTGTTTGTTGCGCTTTACTGCAAGCTGCGCGCTGCGTGGTTAGCTTCGGGATACGGTATACCGGGCATGCACGGACGCCGGTGTGGGTGTACGACATGAGTCCGTCAATTGACGTGAACAGACTATGAATAGCTTCAGATTGTGAAATAGAGTCAATGACTCTGAGAGAGAGATAACATCGACGTGTGGTGCTCTGTGCAAGGCTGCGCCACTGGTAAGGCCCATCCGTCGGCGATGAGTCAGATGAGTCAGATGTGGCTTGATCGAGCTCCGGTCTTAAGACAGCGCGCCGTTGGTGTCTGCAATGTTCATGGCTCGCGCTTTGCAAGAGTCTACCACATTGATGATCGAGCAGCCAAACTCGACCCAAAGCCAGAATGTTGTCGAAACCGTGAAGAACACCCCGGCTCTGCCAGCGGAGATCTGGCTACAAATCCTGGAGCACGACGACAATCAGCACCTATGGCTGTCTGTTCGCAACGCTTCACGCGCCCTCAGAGACTGCGTTGAACGTCTCTTCACTTCCAAATATTTGACCGATCTATCCATCGCTCTTTCTCTCCCACGACGAGACCCAGCCACGGGCAAGATGAAATGGCCCGGCGATCCGATTCCCACGTCGCAACTGAAGTTGACATCCAGCCGACTCAGCAAAGATGGCAGATATGTACGTCTTGAGTCGTCGACTGTGATCAAGGATCGGCACACGCAAAAATCCGTGGAGGAGCTCAGGGAGAACGGCACGCTACCAAAGGAGCGTTTGGAGGAGGCGCCCGCTTACGTCAACATGAGCACGTATTCGTTCGCCGGCATAACAATCCACATGCCAGTCTGGGTGGATTGGGATGAAGAACAGAGAATCTGGACCTGGGATGTTGAATGGCGGAGGGTGCTCACTGGCTACTATAATGCGAAGGAAATACGTAAAGCTAGGTGGCGCGAACCCTGCAGCTCCGGTAGGGTGCGTTCACAAGCGTCGTTTGTTCCATGAGAGTATAGCTCGGTAGATCAATCACACGCGGTGCGTGTTGTGAGTCGAAGTTGACTTGTCGCAGAAGATAGGGATAGTACGCTTGGGTGTTGTTTACAGAGTAGCGGTCTTGCCGGTCATCATACGCTGAGCGATGAGACTGAAGCCAGCGATTGACGACATGAAAATCACAAGATTGTAGAACTGTTTGATCAGCATTCGTGATGAACAGGTAAAAGGAGTGACATACGGCGTTTCTGGAGTATTCGCTCTCTTCCGCGTCAGTACGTGCCTCAACGAACAGGCGGCGGAGGTTAGGTAGATTAGACGGTTTTGTGGAATCAGTCGGCATTTCGCAATATGGAGAGTGCAAGGGAGCTGACCATCCGATACTCAATTTATGGAGTTGATGTGAGCGGCCAGGGTTCGGGCTAGAATGACGCACAGACCGCGACACTCATCAATGAGGGAGCCGCACCTAGGCCACCGTAAGTTAAACAGCAACAGCGATCCTCCACTTACACACTTATTCGAGCCCTCTGAAGGCCTCCATTCGAGATCGGATACATCTTCAAACTAGACAAACCTATTGCGCCGCGACGAAAACCCACCTTGCGGGTCCCTACAGCCACGAGACAGCGAGACTGGTGTATGAGGGGTTCCAGCAGGGGAGTGAGCTCTACAATTGAAGCACAATGAGTGCGGTCAACAGAATAAGGGCCGCAATAGCGCCTCCAAGGAAGGGAGAGACATTCGAGCTTAGAGCCGGTCTGGTGTATGTTCTTGCCCAAGGAATGACATAGCTGTCCATAACTGACAACCACTACAGCTCCCAATATGCATACGAACGGTAAACGAAGTCGCCGAAGCTTCTTGTAGCGTCCAAATACTGAGACTCGAGTAGGAAGGAAGCAATTCAGAAGACCATCATGTCCATGACTTTGGGCAAGGATGTATCCTCCCTGTTTCCCGACGTGCTCAAGAACATCGCGACAGCAGATCTGGACCAGAAGAAGCTGGTGTATCTCTATCTTATGTATGCGCGAGATCTGGAAATGCTCGGATACCTCTAATCTTCTGGACAGGAACTACGCAAAGTCGCATCCAGACCTTTGTATTCTCGCCGTCAACACATTCGTGCAGGACTCCGAAGATCCGAACCCCCTCGTACGAGCGCTTGCGATACGGACAATGGGCTGCATTCGTGTAGACAAGATGGTGGATTACATGGAGGAGCCGCTGAGAAAGACTCTAAGGGACGAGTCACCATACGTGAGGAAGACCGCGGCTCTTTGCGTGGCTAAGCTCTTTGACCTCTCGCCCTCGATGTGTCTGGAGAATGGCTTCCTGGAGCAGCTCCAAGAGCTTGTCGGCGACCCCAATCCTATGGTGGTGGCCAACTCGGTGACCGCATTGGTGGAGATCATGGAAACATCGCCAGAAACAAAAGCGCTGGTCATCACTCCGCAGACTCTGAAGAAGATGCTGTTGGCGCTGAACGAGTGCACAGAGTGGGGGCGAGTAACCATCCTGACGACCTTGGCAGACTACAAGGCCGCGGATGTCAAAGAGGCAGAGCACATTTGCGAGCGAGTCGTGCCACAGTTTCAGCACGTCAACCCGAGTGTCGTTCTCGCTGCGGTAAAGGTTGTATTCCTGCATATGGCGCACATCTCGCCTGAACTCCTCAAATCATACACAAAGAAAATGGCGCCTCCGCTAGGTAAGTACCGCTTCTCACCAGTGTAGTCAAGGTTGCTAATCTGGGGTAGTTACACTAGTGTCTTCTGCATACGAAGTTCAGTATGTTGCGTTGCGAAACATTGACCTCTTACTCCAGAAGCAGCCAGACATCCTGAGCAAGGAAATGCGCGTGTTCTTCTGCAAATACAACGACCCCAACTACCTGAAGATGCAAAAACTTGAGATTATGGTACGGATAGCCAACGACAAGAACGTGGATCAGCTCCTTGCAGAGCTGAAGGAGTACGCACTTGAAGTTGATATGGACTTTGTTCGCAGAGCAGTAAAGGCCATTGGTCAGGTCGCTATTAAGATTGAGAGCGCTAGCGAGAAGTGTGTCAACACACTGCTAGATCTCATCAACACAAAGGTCAACTACGTTGTTCAGGAGTCGATCGTCGTTATCAAGGATATCTTCCGGAAGTACCCCGGCTACGAAGGGATCATCCCGACCTTGTGTCAGTGCATCGACGAACTGGACGAGCCTAACGCAAGAGCTGCGTTGATTTGGATCGTCGGAGAATACGCTGAGAAGATCAATAACGCTGGAGAGATCTTGACAAACTTTGTGGACGCTTTTGCGGAAGAGTTCACTCAGGTGAGTCTTATAACACAAAACCCTTCCAAGATTCAGGCTAACGGAGACTAGACCCAACTTCAAATTCTCACCGCAGTTGTCAAGCTATTCCTCAAGAAGCCTGATCAGGCTCAAGGGCTTGTACAAAAAGTCTTGCAAGCTGCGACAGCCGAGAACGACAACCCCGATATCAGAGATCGAGCCTACGTATACTGGCGATTGCTTTCAAGTGATCCTCAGATTGCGAAGGATATCGTACTATCTGACAAACCTCCGATTACCACGACAATCCGCTCCCTCCCTCCTCAATTACTCGACAGTCTGCTCAAGGAACTATCGACATTGGCTTCTGTATACCATAAGCCTCCGGAGGCTTTCCTTGGCCAAGGCCGTTTTGGTGCGGAAGCCATGCAGCGTGCTGCTATCGAGGAGCAACAAGAAGACGCAAGGCAAAACCCAATTGCCGCAGCAGCAGTTGCCGCGGCAGTCAGTGGGCAATCAGCACCTCAATCGAACATGGAGAACCTGCTGGATATCGACTTTGATGGCTCCGCTCCTGCCTCGCTACAGAAGGAGCCGTCACAGGGCCAGTCTGGTCTTGAAGGTCTTGCAGGTACACCGCAGCGTGTCGCATCTCCTGCGGTGGGCGGCGCTACTCAACCACAGTCCAACATGGACGATCTTCTAGGTCTGTTTGGAGACGGTGGAAGTGGTGGACCACCTGCTGCACCTGCGCAGATGAGCAATGATGACATTATGAACGGGTTTGCGAGTATGAGCATGGAAACAAACCAGCCGCCACCTCCACAACAACAAATGAGCGGAGAGGCGAGCAAAAAGACGAATCAGGATCTGCTGGACTTGTTCTAAGCAAGATGTACAGGAAGCATGGGTGTTGGGAAGTGTCTTAGCGAACAGTATATCAGGTGCACCAGGCAGCGCTCGCGCAGAAACCTGTATGATGGGAGACAAGTAGAAAGACATCATGAACAGGATCCAGTCCTATCAACAAGACGTCGTTGCCTATTGCATCAGCTTGGTTCTAGGAGCTAAGATTTGAAAATCGGGCTGTGGAGCAAAGTGGACTCGTCGTCAACCAATCTCGTAGAACAACCGATCGAATATTGTCTCAGAAGAACAGCTTTCAGACTGAAGTGATACATAAATATACCAAAACTGATTGACAAGTTGATGCTGCTGTGGAGGGTTCGGGCTAGGATTGAAGTTTGAAGATCCAGCTATGGGGCAAAGCGAACTCACTGTCGGCTAATCTCTGAGGAAAGACCGGCTTGCATCTTCGAAGAAGGGATTCCATCAGATGTGCGACCCAGAGAAGCCGTGGACAGTATTGAGGTTTGAGTTTCAGGCCGCAACATTGAGGCTATATATTTGTTGAAACAAGGTATATTGTCAAAACAACCAATCGGTTCGATGGTGTAGTTGGTTATCACGTCAGTCTAACACCAGTTAGTCCACTGAAGGTCTCCAGTTCAAGTCTGGGTCGAATCATTTTGCCGGTGTTCAGGAACTGTATCCTTAGCTGCATCTCTCTTTTTTTTTTTGCATCCACGTTCTTGCCCAACCCTTGCCGACAACATGACAGACTTGACTTGGTTGCCCGATGCACGGTTGAAGGGGATGGTTCTCCGTTCGTCTTTGAGGGGGCCACCAGGGCTACCAGGAGCCAGGGCGAGCGACAATTCGCGGCCGTCAATTGACTCGACACTTGCAGTCTGTCGGGTTGAGTATGAAAAAACTAGTAGCCACTTACTACATTCAATCACTCTCTACATATTCTGAAGTCCATATCAATGATTTGCTCATCCCTAATATAGATGAGCAATACGCAGAACTGTCGCAAGCATGAATGCCAACTGTAACCTCCACGATCAACATTTCTATCGCGAGCTAGACGCATCCTGCATCAACCAGTTTCGTCCAGATGAACCACAAGCAAATTGGAACCGTAGTCTGCGCTCCATGAGTAAGCGTCAGCCTCTGTGTATCTGATCGTATTCTTTCTATCCAACAGCTACACGTCCGAGGCATACAACTGCTCAAGGGCTATCAAACGTAATCTTGCGGATACCAAGGGCTTCCCTAGATAAGTATCGTCCATCGAATGTCGTTTCCTGATCGACCCCCTCCGCATATTATGTACCGAATGGTTCAGCAAGGGATGTTTCTGCGCCCTCGCCTCTCGTTTAGCACCAATCCCATTGGCCGAAATCACCCACCAAGCCCTCTACGTGAGCCCATGCCTCGCGGAATGCCAATCAAGCTTCTACCCAACATGTCATTTCAAGCCAACATCTCAGCGAGCGCAGGCTTTGATAGACCACTACGCTAAGTCTGGCAACGACCGCTCGTCGACCACGCCCCCAAGTGTGTCCTCCGCTAGGATCCAACAAAGAAGGACGTCCGCCATCGTTTCGAACCAATGCCTCTCAGCTATGAGGCTGGCTATCTATGGTGCGCGAGACTTGGCGACCTTGGAGGCACAGTTATGAACCGTGAGCAGGCGCAGCTCGTATCTTTCTCATTGCCTTTCTTTTCTTCTCAGCTCTGTCCGTTCTGAGCTGTTCCAGTCCTTTTCTCAGATCTCGTCTCCAAGTTTCTGTAACCCTGAGACTTCGACTGCGATTCAGACCAACAGTCCATCGTCATGGCAGACCCCACATACAGGGCGGCTCAGCCTGGCGAGTTCTTTTGTCCAGCTGGTGGGAAATGGTAAGTCTCGACGTACTTATTCTCCCCGAGGCGTTCTGGAAGAACCAAACCCCAACCACGTTGTTACGCTCTTGGTGATAGAAAGTTGACCTGCGTAGGTATTTCTGCGAAACCGGCACGAAGTATGTCGGTTGTTGCATGTCAGACCCTTGTACGAATGGGTGTCACGGCGACAGTCTGCGTCCAGCTGGTCGTTCGACTGCCTTGGACAGTCAATCACCAGGTGGATCGTGCGGAGGCCAGACGCCGTTTTGGACTTGCGAGCAGGCACCGACGTTCTGGTACGTCCAGCTCCCAAGGACAACGAGTGCTTCTCAGCTAACTGAAGAAGGGGTTGTTGCAACGAAGATCCATGCATGAACAACTCCACATGTCCAGAGGGGAAGCTCGAACCTACATACTGGGACCGCCCAGATCAGTACGAGTACTTCAAGGATCTCAACATCCTACTCTCCTCCACTGCACCTCGATCGACATCATCAGCATCGCCTCCCCCCAGCTCAGGCGGCCGCAGTTCCAACCGTAGCGCAGTCATCGGCGGTGCCGTGGGAGGCACACTCGGCTTTCTCACCATCATCGGGCTGGTAATCTTCCTCCTCTGGCGACGGAAGCGTGCAATCCGCGCAAAAGCCTCATCGACCTCGTCGATGGAGGAGAACAGGTCCGAAACCAGAGAACTCGCATCGCCCACCTCCGCCGGCACAGGTACGTCAACACGCCCCTACCTTCCCACCAAATCAATGAACGAACAAACAACCCGACTAACACCGCGCAGCGCCTCCTCCCACATACTCCCGGGACGCCAATAGCACTTCCCCACCGCACCAGCCGTGGTCCCGCACCCACCCCGAAGTCTCAGGCGAAGACACCAAAGACTCGCCCCGCAGCCCCTTCACCGAGCTGCACTCCAAATCGTCGCTGGCCCGCATCGCCGAGCTACCAGGCGCGCCCGCCGCGAAGGAACTCGGGACACCGGACACGACACCCCAGCCAGCGCAGACCGGGTTTGGCAGCGATGTGGCGCCCGAGCCAAGGAACAGTGCTGAGAAACGTTGAGAGGGGGGTATGAGGGTTCTGAATGGCTTCGGGTGCTTTTGTGTTTTGCTCTTGGAGCGATGAGGATGTGTATAGCGAGCAGTCTTTTCGGTGATTGAGCGCCTGAGATGGATACACTTTGGCTCTCTTGTGCGGTCTTGTATGTCTCCTCATCAATGTCAGCCAGTCAACAACTCCTGATCTCCTATGATGCGTCGGTCTCCAAACGGTATGTTCCTCTGCTTTATCCATTCGGGCTTCAGATCACCTGTACTGTCTTGAAACCCATGTTCTCGAGAGGGCCACTACACGAGGCGTCACACCACAAGTACTCAAAGTCATCATGTCATTCCACAACAGTGTCTGCGTGACCAAGTGATCCCTAGGGTATCCAACCGCGAAGCTGCGAAAAAAAGAGACTAGCTCAAACACACCTTACACCAAATTGTCTCCTTCAATGGTCCACACTCTCAATAAACACCCGTACACCCTTGGCGTCCAACTTGGTGACAGGAATGAAGAAATCATGTCCCAACTGCACATCCTCCAAACTCGGCTCATGCAGCTCGAACTTGTATCTCCTGAACATCATGCCGAGAATCAAGTACAGCTCTGTCCAAGCCAGATTGATGCCCAGACAAGACCTCGTGCCGCGGCCAAAGCATACCAGATACCGCTCCAGAGGCAGGCCGTCCGGTGCAACAGGATTATCGAGCCAGCGCTCGGGAATATAGTCATGGGAGTTTGGGAAAATAGATTCGTCGTGCGAGACTTCGGGGATCGTCATGGACACGTTGGTGTTGGGCGGGATGGTCCAGTCCTTGTACTGCAGCGGCATGGTGCGACGGGTCCTCGGATTGCGCGCACTGAGGCCATAGGAGAGCCTGACGGCCTCCATGATGCAGGCTTTGAGGTACGGCATCTGCTCCAGAGGATACAGTTCCAGGCTCGAGCGGTTGGGAAACGCACCGACGAGGTCAGCGTGGAGGCGTTCGTAGATGCGGGGGGTGTTGATGATGTGGAAGGCTGCGATGCAGAGCGTGAAGGCGGTGGTTTCTACGCCTCCGCCAACGACGATTTGGGCTTCTTCTGCTAGGCGCTTCTGCGTCTTGTCTTCCTCCGGGAGCTTCGATTGGAGAATCTCCTGGAAGATGGTTTTCTTTGCGTCGTTGGTCTTTACGGGCTCACCGGACATAGTTCGTCCAATGTTGTTCCACTGGTCCCTCTTGAACTTGAGGATGTTCTTCGCGGCGGGTTGGAGCCATTCAGTGACGGCGTCTGGAATGGAGTTCATCATCTATACGATTAGCCAAATACCAGCAAATGTGTAAGGTCTGTACGCACTGGGATCATCAGCGGAAATTGTGTAGCAACATGCCCTGCTCCACCAATCTTCTGGAAGGCATCGTGGAACGACTCAAACTCTGGGTGCTTGAGCTGGGCATAGTTGAATCCAAAGAAGTAGTCCATGATGATATCACCGGTCAAAGCAGGAAATGCATGGGTCAGATTCATCGGCTCCTTCCTGGCCTCAAACTCCTGCATGCGAATCGAGAATGTATCGATGTGGCGGTAGATGATGTGGATGAAGTCCAGGATAGACCGCCTCGAGAACCTGGTGCGCGTCAGCCTTGAGGACGAACATGGCTCCGGGAACAGCAGTTCGCGTGGTGTTTGCGAATCGGAGAATTGGTGATAGGGCTGAGTGGAAATCCTTACATGGGACTCAGTGCGGCACGGCGGCGTTTATGGAAGGCGGCATTCACGGTGGTCAAGACACCGCCCTCTGTCCCGAAGCGGACGTCCCATCCCTCCTTGTCGAGGTGGAGGTTCTTTGCATAGAATTCCTCGAAGAAGTGCGAGTCGCGGATGTGCAGCTCGTGGGGGGTGACACGGATGATTGGGCCTAGCGTGACATGTCAAAACAAAGACACCCAAGATGGTGGTCACTGGTCAGTGGTTACCATATTCGTCATGCAGCTTGGAGATTTTTCTCGAGTACTGGCCGTTCTTGACGATCTCGTAGTAGCCCTCATACCACGAAGTCACAGCAGCGATGCGCGGTCCCGGGAAGCTGGCGAGAGGATGTAAATATAGCCGGTAGATGACGATGGCCACGACGTAGGTGAGGAGGGCGACTGCGAGCACAGGCAGTGCGCCGGCGTGGGCAATCAGGTGGGCGAGAGCCGCGGCCATGGTCCGCTCTGTCGGTGCTACTAGTATCGAGGCGTGGCGGGAATCTGGTGGTCACAGAAGTGAAACATGTGTTCGCGTAAGAGCGGATGGGGGTGCGGTCTTTAGCTGTGTGAAAGCAACACCACGGGGCCCCTAAGCAAGACCAGCAGAGGGCAGCAGCGCAAAGAAAGGCCGCATGTGTCTGGCGGGAGCAGATGGCTTCACTAGCAGGTGCATGGAGTGCGTTGGCGCATTGCGTACGGTGCTATGGCGGTGGTATTCGTATGGGAGGGGAGTGTTCCCGGGCTATAATACGGCATCTTCTGACACGCTGCTCAGTGCTGGGCGTGTCAGGCTCTCGCGTCGCAGAAGAGGTTGGATATAACAAGAGAGCAATTGTAGCCAGCAAAGAGCTTATCTACAACCAACTAGTGCATAGATGGACACTGGCGACGTCCCATTTTTCTAGAAATGCAGAGCTTGTATCCGAGCTTTTCTGGCGCAAGAGTCAGGTGTGGTTTGCGTGGCCGGTGAGGGCCCAAAGGAGGTGGGCGCAGCGGAGCCATGTGGCAATGGTGGAGCCATGGGGTGGTTTGCGGGCGGTGGTGCGGGCACTACAGCCCGCAACAGATTGGAGCGCTCATGGCTCATGTGCTTGGATCCCAGCGTTGCGGGAAGTCGGCGAGCGGGCAGTATGTCGTTCGGCTCTTCCGAGTGCGTCCAATATAAGGAGCAGCGCCGCGTCGCGCGATGGTAGACGGGCCTGATGCGTCTCGAACATTGCTCGTCCCATGCGACAGTGACGGGCAGCGTCGACAGCAACAGTCGCTATCCCTGAGACGCCTCCAGGGCTCGCCCGCCCTCCATGGCCGCCAACGGCCCGCCCCCGCCCACGCCTCAGTCCAATGAGCGCTCCGAGGCACACGAGAGCAGCGCGACACAGAATCCTTCACATGCACCTGCAGATGCACAGCATGTAGACCAGCACGGAGCAGAGCAGTACGGAGATGACCACGGCGCCCTCGACAGCGTCAACGAGCTCGAGCCGGACTCAGCCAGCGACACAGACAGCGCCTTCGACGCCAACAGCTCCGCCAGCACGTCGCTCGCCAGCTCCATCCTCAACTACGAGTACTCGAACGGCCGCCGCTACCACGGCTACCGCTCCGGCGCCTACGTGCTGCCCAACGACGAGCAGGAGCAGGACCGCCTGGACCTGCTGCACCACATCTTCACCCTGATCCTGGGCGGGAAGCTGTACGATGCGCCCATCCACCCGCCGCCCCAGCGCGTGCTCGACATCGGCACCGGCACAGGCATCTGGGCCATCGACTTTGCCGACGAGAACCCCGGCTGCGAAGTCCTCGGCACCGACCTGAGTCCCATCCAGCCCACCTGGGTACCCACGAACCTGAAGTTCTACATCGACGATGCCGAGAGCGAGTGGGTCTATGGCACCGACGAGCACTTCGACTTCATCCACGTGCGCACCCTGTCCGGCGCAATTGGCGACTGGGACAAGCTCACGCGCCAGTGCTACGACCACCTGCAGCCCGGCGGGTGGCTGGAGTTCCAGGAGCCTGTTGCGCTGTGCGAGAGCGACGACGGGACCATCGAGAATGCGCATGCCATGAACCGCTGGCAAGATCTGTGCAACGAAGCGGCCAAGGTGTTTGCCAAGGAGATCCGTGTCGGCCATACGCTGAAGCAGCGCATGCTGGACGCCGGCTTCGTCGACGTCGCCGAGAAGGTTGTCAAGGTGCGCCACTCCTGTCCCCTACACCGACCGTCCTGTACTGACACATCTCCCAGGTCCCCATCGGTCCCTGGCCCAAGGACCCACGCATGAAGGAAGTCGGCCGCTACCAGCGCGAGCACATGGCTATGGGCATCGAGCCGTACACCTTCGGCTTCATAGGCAAGATCCTCGGCTGGAGCGAGGAAGAGTGCCGTGTGCTGATCGCCCAAGTCACAAACGACGTGCGCCGGAAAGATATCCACATGTACATCAAGTTCTATTTTGTCCACGGCAGGAAGGCTCCCAGCGCCCAGTACTAGAAGACGCAGCCATGGGGAGTCATCTTGATAGGAAGTCATGATTCAGGACGAGTTTGGTACAGCACCGCAGGAGCATTCTTTCACAGGGCGTTTTGTTTTTTCGTCTGATACTTTAGCGGGCATGCATGGTCTGGTTGGGAAAATGTGCACTACATTCGTTCATCACAGATGCACACAGTAGTCTATCTCTTCCAATAACACTCTTCACGAGCTACAACACTCTTCACGAGCTCTACAGATCTTCGTTGTCTGTCACCTAGCATGCCTTCTTCTACCCTCTCCAACACTCCCTGGTGCAGGACATCCTTCCTTTGTCCGTCACAGTCGTTGTCGTAACGGTACATTCACACGCCACATTGCTCGCGCGTCCCCAACGGAGCAGAATCATGCGTGTATCGCGAACAGGGCACCATTGCCTCAAAGCGAAGTAGCTGGCCCGCGTCAAGGACCAGACGCGACTGATACAACAACCTCAGCCCTCACTCGCCCCATCCACTTTCATCCCAGCCCACCGATCGCGCTCGCTCGCCGCCCAGTCGATGCGTCTGTAGGCTTGAACCCCATGAGGAAGTAGAGCTGCGCCTCGCGGTCAGAGCAAGGCAGGTGCTGGTTCTGCACCGTGATGGACGGGCGGCGGGCGGACTGAGGCGGTGGGTCGTCGTTGAGCGGAATCGACGTGGCTGAAGAGACTGAGGTGATGGATGACGAGCGGGGTGTTGTGTAGTAGGCGTTATAGGATGAGGATGGCGACATGGTGGGTAGGCCGGTGAGGACAAGTGTAGAGAAGAGGAGACGCGACGAGGTACGTAGATCCGATGTGCCGAGAACAACAGTTCGACGTCTTAAACTTGCAACAAGTCGATGATATGAGTTTGCTCGCAGTGTGGTCGCAGTGCAGCTCACTCCGCCGCAGACACAGCGGCGGCCTTATACATACTCGCACCACCTCCAACACCATCACGCGCCCTACCCCCTCGTGCGCGAATATCACATCAAACGAAACATCGACATTGGGGAAGGTCAAGCAACATCGCCGTGCAGCACAGCGCTGCGCCCCTCAGAATCGAGGCTAGCTTGAGGCATTTTGTTATATCCCTCGGCGAGCCAGAGCAGCACTCCGGATCGACGTTTGATGCGACGACCGCTCATATCCAAACCTCGCTGAACTTTCGCAATTTGACGCTGAGCAGAGTCCAAGGTTTGATCGGACGTGCAAATCCAGGGGCGTATGTTGTGAAATCACGCCATGCCGACCAGGTCCGGACTTCTCGCACCATGCTACACGTGAAGCACGTCTTATGCGTAGCCAGAGGGGTCTTGCATGTGTGACAATAGACTGTACACAACAAAAGAGAGAGAGAAAGGCGAGAGACTGCTTCGAAGGTTGAATCAATTGCGAGAGGGTATCTAGCTAGAAGCAGATAAAGCCAGAGAAGTACATGTACAAAAGCAAATGAAGCGCTACATTTTGTCGCTTTTGGGACGCCGCCCTCTTCATGATGCAGTAAAAAAGGACCCCAGATCCGTAACGCCTTGCTAAGTTTGATGTGATGAGCCGTGAGAGGTGTGATCGACAATTGAGATCGCTAGACACTTGTAAAACAGTGGACGCGCACAGTACCGTCCTCGCCACCGCTGACGACTCTCTCGTCGCTGAGACCAATGCAGGTGACAGGGCCGGTGTGGCCGGTCAGAGTGCGCTCGTGCTTGCCAGTACGAGGGTCCCAGATCTTGATCGTCTTGTCCTCAGCACCACTGACAACACGTAAGGAGTCAGCGGCGAGTGACCAGATACCCTCCACATGGCCGAAGAAGCGGTGGACGCATCGGCCCGAGGGAACATGCCAAAGACGGATGGTGCCGTCGAGAGAGCCGGTAAGCATATAGGAAGGAGGCTTGGGTCGTGATGGGTCGTCAGGGAACACAGTCTCTTCTTGTATAGCAGAGAATGACTGTGCAGCACCCTCGCTGTCGGAGGGTGGTTGGGAGGCAGTGTCGGAGGCATCAGTGTTGCCGGTAGCATTGAAGTCGTCCTCATCGATTTCGAAGTCGTGTGGCAAGGGCAAGACTTGCTGCACCTGACCAACGTGACCTTCGTACGTCTTGATGACCTTGTGCGTATCAAGATCCCACAGTTTGACGGTCATGTCGTCAGATGCAGAGAATAGTGTGCGCGAGGCAAGGTCGATTTTGACTGAGTTGACCCAATCTGTGTGCCCCCGCAGTGTGAAGCGCTGGAAGTTGTTGAAGTCGTGCACCATGATGGTGTGATCCGCCGATCCTGACGCAAGCAGCTTGTCCGCCAAGTGGAGGCCGATGACTCCATCAGAGTGACCGTTCAAAGTCCTGATCAGCTTACCAGTCCTCCAGTTCCATACCTTGATGGTGCGGTCCAGACTACCAGTGATGAGCTTTGTGTCGTCGAACTGCAGGCAGCGTATGCCGGCAGTATGTCCTGTAAGAGTTCGGATTTCCTCTCCGGTGTTGATGTCCCACACCTTGATGGCGGCATCATAGGACCCAGTGATGAGTGTTTGGTCGTCGAACTGGAGTGACATAATGCCATTGGTGTGTCCTTTCAGGATGTTGACGGAGCAGCGACCGTACTTCCAGTTGGTACCAACTTTGAAGCGATCCTTGTAGACATCCTTCCATGGTCGTTTCTTGGGCTGGTCGAAGTATGATGCCAGCTGATCACGGGCTTCACCGTTGCTAGATCTGGCGCATGAGCGCTTCGCTGAGATCTCTGGTGATAACGGGTCTGACGGAGCGGAGCGTTTGGTGCTTGTAGTGGTCTCGGAGGAGTCGGAGTGATCAGAGTGACGATGTACCAGCGGCGTAGGGAATGCTTCGTCCTGGGGTACCGGAGTGATGTTTGGTGACCACTCGTTGATTCCTCGTCCTGAAGCGCGCAGCTGGATCCTCCTCTTCTCGTGCCGTAGGCGTGCTCGATCGAGCAGTGGCAGACCCCAGCCGCACTTGGTACATTTCCTGTCAATGTGCTGCTCGCACATCTTGTGCCAGACCACATCGTCGTCGGCAAGCTGTCGCCATTTCCGGCTCACTTGCGCTGCTTTGCAGAGCGAGGTTGTGTCGAGGTAGGAGAGGATCTTGAAGCCCAGCTCGTGGGGCAATGCGCCGATGAAATCGATCTTGATCAGGTTGCGGACGGACGAGGCAATGAAGGACAACTGAGGGAAGCAGCACTGAGCCAGAATGCCCTGGAGCATCAGATTGCGGTGTCGAGCGGGTGCCGCGGAGAATAGCGACCACACATTGGCAATGCTCTGCTGATCCGCCTGCGACTCTCTGCCAAGATCCTATGATACGTCAGTGGCCGTATAGCGATTGGTGGAAAACGAACGTACCTGCTGCAACTGCTCCATGGAGGGTTCGTCGGCCTGTCGTCGACACAGGAGATCGGGACGGTGACGGTAGCAGAACTTGGTATCAACGACATCGGTGTTGGCATCGCCAGGCGTGGAGTTGGCGCCACCAGTAGGATTGTATTGCTGGGGGATGTGCTCGGCGAGGTAAGGCGTGATCATCTTCTGCATCTTCTTTGACTTGCTGGCTTGCGCTTCTTCAGTCTCCTCTGCTTTCTCGCCGAGGAGGTGTCGCGAGCGCTCCGAGGCATGCTCATGGTCGTGGCCCTGCATGAGGGCGGTGTGCGGGTCGATACAAGTACCCATTGTTGCTTCTTCGGGGACCTGGATACGTCGGGAGGTGCGGCGGCGTTTTGGAGGATTCTGGACAGGCTGCGCACGATTGCGGTCGGTTGCGACAGCGGTGACAGTGCGGGTGGTATTTGACGCCATCTTCGTGTGGAGCACCCCAGAGACGCTCTCGGGATTCAGCACGATAAGATCGGACCTGTGCGTTCACCGGGAGTCGTCTGAGCGCGGGCGCTCGGGGAGCACTCAATCATGGGACGCGCTGAGCTTGTGCTGCTGTCGAGATTCTTCAAAGGGATTGCGTGCTGGTGCCGACGCCAGGGTCTGGTCGTGCCAAGCAAGAGTCGGTGACGAAAGGGCTTGCAGCGTGAAGGAACACCAAGTTGAATCGTGGTTGGCGGCGGTTCGGTCGATATCAATTTGTTGAAAAAGAAGCGCAATCGCCTTGTCTTTGATATCGACCCGCGAGTACTGACTGCGTGGGGTGCAGGTCTTAAAGGCCCATCGCGCTTGGAGGCGATGGCCCGATACCAGTCGATGGCGCGATATGGCGAGCACCGACTGAGGACGCAACTTGTGCCGAGACCAGTAGCTATTACTCAAGAAAATGCAAAATTCGCCGAGTTTGTGTTCAAACTTTTGCGCAAAGACTGCAGTCTTTGTCATTTGCGTCTACTGACTGCATCCTCGTGCCTCTTGTGCCTCCTCGTGCCTTCTCGTGTCTCCTTCTGCTGCTTATCTGAGCTCTTGCGTCGTGGAAGGAGCGATAACGTGAGCCAGGGTCTATGCAGCTAGCGGCAAGCGCCACCATGAATGCTGGGGAAAGAGCGGAACTGCCACCAACATCCGCGGAGAGCTCTTGTCTCAGGACCATAGGGCTGTAGGTATTCGATTGTCTCTTCCGTGGTCCTTCGTCATACATTTGGTGACGACGATGTTTGGTGTTGACTCGTAGCGTCACGCTGTTTCTTGCGCTGTGGTATACAATACCTGCCTTGTCTTGTTTCTATCATGGCCTCTCCGCGGTCGCCTGCAGCTTCAGCCAGCAGCGCCGGCTCAAGGCACTCACTCGAACAGGACCGCAACCGTCCGCAGACACTCGAAGATCTTGTGAGCCACTTTGTCGCTGCAAAGCGGTCCTTAAACTCCCAAACCGTGCTCTGGCGCGCCAACGAGATTGTGACCACAGCACGCGAGCTACTCGAGGAGAACGCAATCCTCGCCGCTAAGAACGCATCGATACGGAATATCGTGGATCAACAGGTAGACACTTTAGAGGCCGTCCGGCGTGGTGTAGACGTAGTAGAGGCTGAGGTCCAGGCCGAGTTCAAGGTAGTGAAAACACCCACCACTAGATTGACCTGCTGACAGGCTGGAGCAACTGCTGCACCATGTCGACACGTCGTTTGCAGGCCTCAACTCGACGCTCGCTGTGCTGCGCGAGACTCCCATCGAAGCTGCCCTCCAGCCACCGGGCACACCGCAGAAGCACCTCTACGACTTCATCGACAGCACCACCGTCTCCAACCTTGAAGGCACTTTGCGCGACTGCATAGACCGCTACAATGAGGCCTCGGCCACACTGGGCGAGAGCAATGATGCCTTCGATACTTCGCTCGACAACCTCCACTCCTCGCTCGAGAATGTACCGCTGACACCTGCGACCGCCTCAAATCCGAGCCCGATACCGAGCCTATACCACGATCTCGAAGGCCACGCCAAAGAAGCAGCACAAGCGTTCCAGGGCCTAGTGCAACACTACGATCTGTGTGTCACAGCGCTGCGGCATACGGAAGGAGGGTCAGCAGCTGCCACCCAGGCTACGGGTGATGCACCCTCGCAATCTGGAGATGAGTTTGCTGCGCCTCCGGAGCCCATCAGCGAGGAAGAGCGACAGGAAATGCTGATTGTACTTCAAAAGGATGCGCATGAAGTTGACGAGGTTGTGGCAGAAATACGGGAGAGAGGCTCAGAGATGGCCTTCCTGTTGACCCAGATCGAGAACCACATCAATCACCTCCGCAACGAAGCCTCGGCACTTTCAAGCATCTTGCAGATGGTTGCGCAGATCACAGCTGAGGTGAGGTCCCACGTCCTCACGTCGCGCGCATTCCATGGGTCATGGCTAGATGACACACGGCCTACGCTCCTCAATGGCATCGAGGAGTGGGAGCAACAACGCGAATTCTACGAACGTTTCGATCTTGCATATGCTGAGTTGTTGGTCGAAGTTTCTTCGCGCAGGCGAAGACACGAGAAAGCAAAACGCAAGGCCGAAGAGGCCCAGAAAGAGCTTGACAGGCTATTTACTGAGGACGAGCGCGCAAGAGAACAGTTTGCACTTGCCCAAGGCAACTACTTACCTCTCGACATCTGGCCCGGACTCAGAGATGCACCAAGACAGTACGAGGTCAGACCCGTCGCAGCAGATGTAACGGACGAGGAGGACCCACAGGAGGAAGAAGCCGCGAAAGGCCATATTGCACAGAGCATACCCCAGCTTGGAAGGAATGTGGTCGAACGTGCATTGACGCGGGTAAAGAGAAGGATGTAGAGGGGTCGACTTCACTGTCCGCAACATTGCGAATACTCATGACATGCACACTCCTCATAGCTCTCAAAGCAAGTCCACAGTAACGACTCGCGACACCACCGCCACCGATGAACAGAGAAGATAGTAGTCCATCGTTTGCTACCTCCAATCACGCCCGCATCTGCACCCGTCACCCGCCGCCGCTCATGACCCCCTCGCCAACAACCGCGCGAGCCTACAAAGCCAGCGCACCGTAGCCACCCACGTCCCCAGCCGCAGTAAGCATGAGCCGCAAACATGCCCCCAGCACACCCACCAAGCCCTCCCTCCCCGCTCTCTGCCCACCCCAGCGCCTTTGAACATCGCAACGCGCGAATACTACCGCCCCTCGGCGACCCTCGACGCGCACGACGCTGACATCGAGTACCCCCTGGACTTGGACGACAGACTTACATCGCCTCCAGCGGCGCCGCAGCGGGACCCCTTTGAGCTCAACGCCACGGTGCGGAGTCAGGATGTGTGTGACTTCGTTGAAATGGTTAAAGTGGAAGGGACACACAGTCCGACGCCTTCTGACGTTGTGCTTAGCTGCCATGTGGAGGATACGCAGGAACTGAGCGCTTTGGAGCGGGAGTTGAGGGGCCGGGGTGTGGCGGCAGCGGAGAGGAAGAGGGCGCTGTTGGAACTGCAGGACGAGCTGGTTGCCTCGCGGAAGAAGGTCGCCGAGGAAGCGGAGAAGGTTCGCCTAGAAGAGTTGGAGAGGGAATATGAAGAGACGCAACGGAAAGGCCGTGAGGAAGTCTGATCGCAACGTAGGTCATCGATTTCACTGTCGTGGTAAGATATCAAGTTAAGCTACCTACTGTACACGCCAGTGTGAGGTCGGCACCATGCATGCAAATCCGATCCAATTCGTCATCCAAAAGGTGTAATCATATCCTCATCCAGGTGCAACCCTAGTGGGAGGCAATCAATAACTCCGCAATGCCATGCAAATGCGCAAATGCAACCCAGCTTTTGCTTCCAAAAACATACAACGCCAAATGTACAGTACGAAGGGTATAAAGGCCGATTTTGTATACGTTTGCGGAGTTGAGGATGGAGATGAGGATGATGTGCCGGTAATAGCGATGCGCAAGGGTAGTCCAAGGTTAGTCCAAGGTTTCCAAAGATCACTGGCTAGGCTGGCGTGACGCTTCACCTGTCCTCCTCACTGCTCCAACCACCATCGTCGTCCTGGTCAATGGACTCCATGACCTCCTTGATAACACCGTGAGATTTTGGATCAAGATTCATCGCAATCGTCAGATGTCTTATGGCGTTCGCACGGTCTCTCTCTTTCTTGTAGCAGCGGCCGAGGAGGAAGTGAATGTTCGCGTCGTCGGGCGCAAGATCCTTAAGGTACAGTAGCTCGTCAA
This sequence comes from Didymella sp. IMI 355093, assembly GCA_027946495.1. NCBI lineage: Eukaryota > Fungi > Ascomycota > Dothideomycetes > Pleosporales > Didymellaceae > Didymella > Didymella sp. IMI 355093. The sequence goes on from JAPEUZ010000003.1 coordinate 928,116, forward strand.
GGGATTCTCTGGAGCGACCCAACTTGAGAAGTGTTTGCGCCTTGCGGAAGCGGGCTATGATGGATCTTGGGTCGAGCGTCGCTGCAATCTGGAAGTGTGAGAGAGCGAGGTCGAGCCTCTTCATTCTGTCGAGAACCTAATTGCTGTTAGTGTTGTACATATTCTCGTCTCAAACGTACTTACCATACCGATCCTAACAATGATCATAGCGTTGTTAGGATTGATCTGAGTTGCGGCCTTGTAGTGCTTCTCGGCGACATCGAACTTGCCCATTCTCTCGTAAACACTTCCAAGACCATACCAGCCGTTATAGTGCCTATTGTCGGCAGCGATCGCGTACCGGTATGCTGTCATAGCCTTGTCGTACTCTTCATTGGCTACATGTTCGTGACCTTGCAGGGTGAATGCGTAAGCAAACTTCGGATCCAGCTGCGTTGCTCGCTGGAAGCATTTGACTGCATCATCGTGCTGTCGCTCGAGAGACGACGCGTTGCCGAGCGCGCACCACGCCTGCGGTGACAGACGATCCTGTTCAATCAGAGTATGCGCCAGGTGACCCAGAGCGACCTCGTCTTTCAGCTGCCACAATGTGTTGGAGTACACCTCCATGTGGTCGAGCCAGGAAGGCGCCTTCTCACGAATCTTCTTGAACGCCTTCTCTGCCTCTGTGTACTGTGCGCGCTCGTAGTGTGCTCTTCCGATATGAGCAAGCACCCACGGTGTTTCGCGCTGCGCTACCGGTACCGATGCAAATGCTTCGAGTGCCTTCACCGACTCGAAGCGACTCAGGTACCTGTACCCGGACCCAATCTTATGCAACAAGTCCAGAAGCCATCTCAACGCCTCTTCCTCACGGCCAGTCTCTGTTGAAGGAGCCATCCTGGGTGGCGGCGGCGGCGGTGCTATCGCAGCCGCGCTCAACGGCCTGGGCTTGGGTTCCAAAGGTTCTGTAGCGTCGAGCGTAGGCTTTCGGTTGCCGCTAACAACTCGTCCTACGGTTGAGGCAGTCGCTGTTCTCCCCTTCGTCCCCGTGGCCTTGACCCTCCGCATCTCCCGTCGTTCTCTCGCGTCAAGATCCCTGCTTGGAGCAGCAGTTGGCAGTCGATTTGTAGTGCGAGTGGATCCTATTGAGGCAATCGAGTTAAAAAGCCGGGCGCTTCTTCGCGGTGGCGCAGCTGTAGGGTCGACTGCGTGTTGCTGTGAAGCTTGTGTGTGTTGAGTGTGCGTTGAGTGACCGGAAACGGTCCTCTTATGCCCGTTTTGGTTCACTGGTCGTGGTATGTCTGTTTGCTCACCGTCAGAGGGGTTTGTCTTCGTTCGCACTCTTGAGGTGATGGGCCGCATCTTAGGCGGATCTTCCACGGCATTAAACGGCTGCATCCTAATCCTCCTCCCTGGCGCGTGCATGATGTCCGCTGGCCCACGCTCTGTCATAACTGGACCCCCTCCCTCGCCCATCATCAGATCGTCGTCGTCAAGATCTTGGCCATTCGCCACCGGAGTTTCGACATTGTGTCGTCCATTTGGCGCTGTGTTCCTGCCGTTCAATTTCGAAAGCAAATTCGTGCCTCCCATGCTAAGTCCTACGTCTCCACGCGAGCGTGTTGATGGGTTGAACGGATCGTCGTCGGGTCTCGAAACGAAGGGGTTGTTGCTTTCTGAGAGATCTTGTACTTGGGCCGCACGGCTGTTCTGCGCGATCTGCGATATCGATTCGAGCATAGCTGGGGTGATATTGAAGACGTTCTGGGGTCGAACAACAGCGCCGATGTCGCAAAGACCAGTGAAAGCGTCCCACATGAACGAGTTCAGCTTCAGCGAGTCCACATAGTATTCGATAGCCTTCTTGCTGTCGCCGTGAGCTGCCCAGAGTTTTCCTAGGAGGCAAAAGCACGCTGCAGCGTCAGGCACATGCCGTCTTGAAGTGTCCGAGTGCTTATCTGGTTTCACTGTTAGCCTTCTCACATGCAGCCCCACGCATTCCCGCGCGCTTACTCCAGTGGTTTCGTCCATGCCACAGTCCCCTGGCCTTCTCGAGCGCTGTAGCGCCTAATTCAAAGCGCTCCAGGCCCAGACATGCTTGCGCGAACACGTAGACACAGCCAAGGTGTTGCGCCTGCGCTGCCTTGGTCTTGGAATGCTCGAAAGCAGCTTTGTATCTTCCTAATCGCAGGTTGCAGAGGGCCAACAGGTGCGCAGCATCAGCGTTCCGGGTGTCGAGGGCATGGAGGCGGCCAGCGAGAAAGAGCGCGTTCTCTACGAAGCCGTTGTCGAGGTGGTAGTGGATGAGCTGTCGCAGCTGGGCATTAACCGCTAAGGGCGGCGGCGACATGGCAGGCGAAAGGGTGGTGTCGTGGACAGCGCCCGGGGAAGGTCGAGTTGAGAGAGAATTCGACGTTCGCTAGAGTATAGACATGAAGACGGCGGGGCTCGGAGTCTATCGGGAGGTGGCAGGAGCGGGTGGTGGCCGGCGTGTTGCGCGGTGAAGGGCGATGTTGTGTTGCTAGGTGACGCTTTGAGCGTGCTTGACAAAGCGAACTGGCAAACACAGCGGGCGCAGCAGAGGTGAAGGCGGGATTGTCCCTACGGTGACATGCTAGGAAGCAGCGAGAGTGTCGGCTGCTGCAGGCGGGCCAGGAGAGGTGCGCGATGTTGTTCTGCGCGAGAACGTGAGTGATGCAGCGCTCCAGCTTGTTGTTTGGAAACGTGAGAGTTAGCGCACAGGGCAGGCGCGCGAGTGCGGCGGGATGCCTGCCACCTTCCGCAGCCATGACGATGCGCACACGGTACCAACAGCACATCACCTGCAATTGACCCGGGGCCAACCAAGTTTCGAGTCGCGCTTTGTTTGAAACGCGTCTTCAATCAAAACAGCATCTGCCCGCCATGGCGCAAGTATGTCCTTCCCACCCTTTTTGCGTAACGTGGTCATTGTTCTGTCCGCACACGATGGCTTCAACCCATGCAATATGCACACACGCGACCCAGGCATGTCCTGACACTTCGTAGAAAGCTACCAAAACCCTCGCCGCCGCCAACACGCGCCGCCTGAACACGACCCTCTACCTAACCCTCGCCTTTCACGGCCTCTTCTGGCTCCTCCGCGCGCTCCTCTTCCGCTCATCCTTCACGCGCCGCTCACTCCTCCTCTACCTCTTCCTCTCCGCTCCCCAGCTGCTAATCAACCTACAATTCGAGCGCCTGTCACGCCCTACACTTCTGCCAGATGGCTCCATCAAGCGCGCTGGCGAAGACCTGGATGCGCCCGGCCTGACAGAGTACATGTGGGACGTAACGTACTGGACCTACGGATGCGTGGCTTTGGCCGCATTTTTCGGCGACTGGATGTGGTGGGGTATGTTGGTTGTGCCCGTCTACAGCGTGTACTCGCTGTATGGCGTGTATAGGGGGTTTAAGGGCGCAGGCTACCAGGATGCTGCTGGTGTGCCGCAACCGGCGGCCGCGCAGAGTAAGAGACAGGCGAAGATGGAGAAGAGGGGCGGACAGAGGGTTGCGTATAGATGAGATGGCGCAGAAGGAAAGAGCACGCCGAACTTGCTTTGCTGGAGATGCGCGATTGAGGCGTGCTCATTCACTAAGCTGTAGTGCTGGAGGAGAGCTTGTTCAAGGAAAGAGGCCTGGCTAAGGCAAGGGGCCAAGCATCGTAGGCGTGAGCAGCTGACCATGGGCTACATCGAGGCCTCTGTTGTAACAAAGCCCTAGCAAAAGACCGCGCACGCACTGGAGGATGGACAGACAGATGGCTGCAACCTGGAGAGGTCCATGACGACTGAGGCAGCATGCAATATCCCTTGAGGCAGTTGTGTGAACACAAGACGTAGGTATATTGCTCAAAAATGCTAAACGCGGCATCTTTGCCGATGCAGGTTCGCGCTCCAAATGCGTCCGTATGCTACATGTGATACAGATTCAGACACAGACAATAAAGTTACATATCGTACAAGCTTTACGCTTCGACCTTGGTGGGGATCTTGACTTGTCCCTTCTTACGATCCTGGTGCGGGAGACCATATCTCCAGCCAACACCCCTCGCGTCCCTTCCGTTGCGACCAGCGCTCTCGACACTGATGTCCTTGAACACAAAATCCCATCTTCTTTGAGGAACAACCTTCTGTGCTCTGATCTCGGCCTGCTTGGCCTCTTCCTCCTTCTTCTTTTGCGCTGTTTCCATAGCGAAACGCTCTTCTGCCAGCTTGCGACGCTCGTCGAAGCTCAATCCAGACGCGAGCTCACGCTCAGCCTTGACCAGCTCAGGGTGAGGAATGCGTTCGTCGGCAGGAAGAAGGCTGTTGTCAAAAGCCTTACCGGCGTCTTCACGGGTAAAGTGCCTCGATTCGGCGACAGGTACCCAGAGTTGTTGGCGGGTCGCAGGGTGCACGATCAAGTCGTTGATGGGCTCGTGTACGATGGGCCTCTTGCCTCTGTTTGCGGGGTTTGAAGTGTCGACGTATGGTGTTGTGGGCAGCATTTCAAGCATTGCCTTGGAGTAGGGCATGGCCAAGGTTTTACCCTATTGTTCAATTAGCGAGGATCGATGTAGTGACTGTGGTTTTAAAGCGAAGTGCTAATCGACGTTCAGCAGAAGCAGAGCTCCCGTTTATACTTTGTAGCCATGTAGTTGTCCTAAAGACTAATCGAATTTTATAATGTCTCATCATGTCGTGGGAAAGAATCAAAGGGAAGCGGAGGAGGCCAGAACATACCTGTGCGACCCATTCCTTCTCCATCTGCTTGAGACGTACGACGGCGCCGACACGCTCATTGCTGACACCAAACTCAACACTAGCAAGTGACACTGTTGCTCCATCGCGCTTCACACGCTGGTAGATGGCTTCTCGCAAATCTTCGCTGAGGACAGGTTGACTGCGGAAGTACTGGTTCAAGGGAAATGGACGGAGGTCCTCCTGCGTCTCTGGTGGCAGTACCGAGTCGTCCTGCGTCTCATCCTTCTTCTCGGCTTGTTCTTGTCTCGCTGCATCCTCTAACGCCTCGAGCGACTCTTGCCCCTCTGGTGTCTTTGTCTCCTCAGTTGACGCGGCGGCCTCATTCGTGGTCTCCGTCAATTTTGTCTCGCCTGGCTCCTGAGGCTTTGCTGCTCCTCGCTGATACCCGGGCCCGGCACGAACCAGATTGCCATACTTGTCATACGCTCCGAGGTAATTGGTAGACGAAGGCAACGGCTCCTTCAACTGCTTTCCGGGGCCATTGAGCCACTCATAGAACTTCCGCCGCCGTAATGTAACTTGCTGGCATGACGTCTGTGAGAATTGGCGCGATGATGGCGCGTTGTGTGTGATGGCATGCGGTCGTGTGCATGAGGGTTGGCTGGGAGAAGGCCGGGGCAAGGAGGCGAACTTGGAGGAGCGTATCCGAGGAGGCATCTTGACCGGGTGCCAATGCTATCGCATCGATGCAATATATATTTACAGAACAGAAAGAGACGCAAGCAGCGAGCGTGGGTCCGCGGTGTGGTTTGAAGCTCCGAACACCAGCATGCAGAAAAGTTACATTTTGTCACGCTAAGGCTAGTCACGTGACCTGCACATCAACTCATCCATTCACGGATACGCGTCCACCATGGCCGACAGCCTAGATATGTGCGACAGCTTGCATTTTGAAGGCTATGGGCTTACGAACCAGCAGTTGAGCTCATTCTCAACTTGATCACTGGATGGACAGGGTAATGCGCAGATCGGCGCACATCTCCCGCAGGCTTTCGATACTTGCATGTATCCGTAATAGTCTGTACGACCGTATGCAAGGGCGGGCGATCCTTCGCCATACCACATGGCGGCCGGATGGTGGCATTGTAAGACATCTGCGGCCGATTTTGCAGTGCTCCTTGTTGGTTGGCAGGAAGGCGGTCCGTCGAACAAAGTGCTTTGTCGAATCGTAGCAGCAGAACATCACGCCCCAGAAGTATACATATACAACTCATCGATTGCATCTCACACCAAAACTCGAACCTCGTGACGCAATGACTTTTATTAGATAGTGATATGGGGGATGTCGCTCTACATAGCCACATGTAGCAGATTGGTGTAAAGCAGATTACCAGCCCAAGTGATGACAGGCCGTTACAACGTGAAGGCAGGGACCGAAGTCAGAACAGATGCTTGCCAAATCCAGGTATAAATGTAATGACAGAATATGGTCCAGCTCCTAGTATGCTGCGAGCCTTGCAATGCGCTTGTAGATGGAAAAGGGGGATGTGCAATACCAAAGAACTTGGGAAGGGTAAAACCGTTGTAACAACATATCTCCAACAGATTGCCATCTGTCGAATCGGCCGACATGTGAAACGTCGTATACAGTCTAGTGACGACTCCATCGTCGGAAAGAAGGGTATCTTCCAAAGTCGCAAGTATGAGTTGATACAACTCTACCATGTCAACCCAGTCAATTCGCGCTCCCTGGTGCCCGACCTGACAGAAGCGGCTGAAGGTGAAGATTGTCCACAACCCGGGTAGAAAGGAGAAGAAACGGAGAATAAAAAACAGAATAAAAACAGCCTCTTCAAACGCCTCTCCGTGCAAACCATGTAGCCAATAAGCAAACGCACAAGGGGGAATCATCGCTGTATGCTGGAAGGAAGTCCATGCCCAAAGGACGCAACAGTCCTAAAGGGAGTTCCGCGCCTGTACCCATGCCCTTGCATAAATGTGAAATGAAACCAGATCGATCCAAACTCAACACCTCGCAATGTTACCGAAGTGACAGGATATAACGCAACAAATATGCAGCATACATCTGACGTATGCTTAGTGATCGATGCACCCCCGAACTCCTCATCAATCGTTGGCGGCGTTGTTGTCTCCGTCGTGTCTAACGACCCATCATGTAAGCAGAGTAGCTTCCACCCATGTTTCCAAAGCTGTTTCCGCCTGTTGCCATGGGTTGACGCATGCCGCTGGACATTTCATTTGGTCCCATGCCAAAACCGCCGTTAGCGTACATGCCAAAACTGTTGTTTCCGTTTGTGTGGGACTGATTCGCGAGGCCAGGAGGAGCCGACAAGCCGGGAGGTGGACCGGTCGCCGTAGAGAAACCGGGAGGAGCTCCAACGCCACCTCCGAATCCAGAAAGTGGAGTGCTTGGAGTGATGGAAGACGCAGACCCCATGCTGGCGTGCTGACCGCTACGAACACCGAGAGGGTTCTTGGAGAAGCTGAGTCGGATGCCGCCTTTTACGCTGTTGTGCAACATGTATCCGTAGAGCTCGTTCAGAGCCTTAGTAGCGAACGATGTGTCCTCGAATTCAACGAAACACATGGGACCATTCTGCTTCGTGCGGAAACACAGACGCTTGTATCCACGCTGCTTAGAGAACACGGCTTTGAGCTCGTCCTCGGAAGTATCCATCGGCAAGTTACCGACGTACAAAGTGTTGCAAGGAGGGTTCTGATCGGCAGGGTTAACCGGAGGATATGTTGGTCGAGCAAAGTGAGACGAGAACTGCTGAAAGCCCGTATTGGGGCCATTGCTCAAAGCTGATGGTACATTGTGTGGGGACATTGCTGAGAGACCTGGTCCGGGCGATTGCATAGTAGCAGCTGACCGTGGAGACGCGTAGTTGTTCAACGGCGGAGAGCCCATACTGTTGACACTGTTTGTGTTCAGCGACAAAGACGCGAAACGAGACACTGGGATTGATGGATTTGGGTTCGTTGCTCTGCGAGACATATTGGACTGAGCAGATGGACCTCCAGTGGCGTACCCAATAGATTCGTTGAGCAAATCGTTGTCATCGTCAGCCTCATCGTTGATGACAGACTTTCCCAGGTTGCGGCTTGCAAACGTGGTTTGCACTGGTGATGTCGGTGAGAACAGGTTGGAGACTCCGAATTCTCCGTTGCCAAGACCTGGGGTTCCATTTGGTGGGGACATCTTCTCCATATTTTGGAAAGTCCCATTGTATCGCGAGGATTGACGACCATTTGAGGTCGCGCCGGCGATCCCGGTGGAGGAGGCGATGGATCCATGTCGCGCAGATCCGCTATCGACAGTGTTGCGCCGCGAGCCAATAGCGCCGCCAAGGCCATCTTGCAGCACCTCAACGATCAGAGTCGCGTCCTTGGTAGCATTGCGCTTGCCATTGAGCAAATCGCGCGCCTCCTTTGCACCCTCGTATGTCTGAAAGTAGGCGATCGCCGAAGCGAAGCCCTTGTCATCGGGAAAACGAGTATGGGGAACCATTTCGCAGTCTACGAGGTCCTTCGCGAAAAGCAGAATGTTGCGCACAGCCTCCTTGTCGCTGTTGCTGGGGAGCTTGCGCAAGAAGATGGCGTGCCGAGTCTTGCTGTCTGGTGCTGAATCCGCCTCGCCGAAGGTGAGCATAGAGAGGCCGTTGCGCTCGGCTGGCCGGCGCTCGCCAATAGCGCCGTTCATGTTGTAGGTGTGGGATGACGAGAAGACGTCTGCAGTCATGATGTTCTGGGGGAACAGCTTCGGTGGTGACGACGAGTTGGAGCTGCTTAGTGAGCCGTGATGGTACGGACTGTTGGAGAGGTTTGAAGGGCTTGTGCTGCTGGGACTAGGCCCACCGGCCATTTCTTCCTTTGTCGTTGGGGTATCGTGGCGGCCGTGGTGAGGACAAAGAGCGTCGTTCGATGCGAGTCAAAACGGGCGGCGCAGACCAATGCAGTGAGTCGACGGTGACGATCTAAATGGGCAGGTCTCGGATCGCGAGGTTGGAGGGTCGAATGTAGATAAGGGTGGTGCCTGGGGGTAAAACAGCTTCGAAACGTGGTTATGCCCGGGTCGAGTCTTGACGGGCGCGACCAGTCGCAAAGGCGCAGGCGCACGTGTATGGATAAGCGATTGGCGCAGTGCAGCAATAATTACGGGCGTGGACGTTGTCGAGGAACGATGGTCTCTTACGCGAAGCGGCTGCGGAGGTTGATGCAGTCGTCTGGGCAGTGGCTACTGGGCCGGCTTAAGGGTGCGAGGCAATACGGCGACGGCTGAGCACTGGGGGGGTCCGGCCTGATATGAGACCAGGCTCCGTGGTGGAAAACGAAAGCTGGAGCTGATGCGCTAGCCGGCGGGCGGGTCTGCAAGGAATGCGCCGGCAGCGAGGGCCTCTGGGCTGCAGCGGACGGCGGGTGCGGTAGGGCAGAGAGGCAGCAACGCAGAGAACGGGTGGTGAGGCCAGTGCATGCAAAGTGCAGCGAATGCAGAGGGATTTGGGGGGTGCGGACTCGAGAGCTGGTGGCTCAGGCGCTGGGCTGCGAGCTCGGATCGCTGGGCTGGTCGAGGGCTCCAAGGTACCGCGCAAGCCAATCGGGGCGGCAGCAAGGGTGCGTGCGGGCGGGCGGGCGCAGAGACTCTGGTATCTTCAAGTCGTGGGGTGGGTGTGTCTTCTCCGCGCGGCAGTGAGTCTCAGCACAGCGCGGCAGGGCGGGGCATCTGACAGAGATAGAGGGAGGGAGGAACGGCACGGTGCAGGAGAGGAAGGTGTGGGTGTGGGAAGGAGAGGTTTGGTGGAAAGAGCAGACGGGGCGCTCTTGCTAAAAGCGACATCACCCATGGGAAAGGCGCGTTGGGACTGGTGCTGTGGGCTTGACCCGGAACCCTTGAGCAGCACTGCGACCACCGCGGACCTAAGCTGATCCGGCTGCGCGAGTTCTCCAACCTCCAAGCACTTGCCGCGCAGTCACACAGGTACCGCGACAGTCGTGCGCGATAGCGTACCACGGAGCCGCTCGCTGTGGATTGCAGGCGTGCTGCTGAAGCGTGCTCCTGCGGCGCGCCTGCCCTCTGCTCGACGCGTGCTTGCCGTGCTGCGCCCGTCTCATCACCATACGCGCGCCGCCAGACGGCACTCTGTCTGCGACGCTCTCGAGGCCTCTGCGCGGCACAAAGCGAGCGCTCGGTCATCCATATGAATGCCAAATAAAGCATGACCGCTGCCTTTTGAGCGATCTTGGGCGAAGCTGCGCCGGTAGAGGGCTGTCCTCCTACTGGCTGGCTGCTCGAATGCTCTATCGATCTTGACGACAGCTGCGGAGCCCAACGACGCTGCATTTGCGCGCAGCGTGGGATGCTGAACGCCGCCGTGTCATCTGCAGGCCCAGATGCCGTTGCTTCTTCGCACGACGGCGCTGCTGCCCTCGCCCTTGCGCGGCGCTGCGCTCTTGTTTCTTGCTGAGGAGGCTCTGCGCTGCTCAGTGCTCACCACCCCTCAGAGGTCCGGCTGCAGTCTGCATTCGACACATCCCTGTTCATGCACGGCTGCCAGGAAGCTTTCAGACCATTGCAAGCGGCATTTTGCGGGTGCAGACAACGTTCATCACAAGCAATCGGTCCTGCTCCGAGTTCACAAGAGGCGTCTCTCTCATCGGCTAGCGTAACGACGGCTCACCGCGTCTGTGGGAAGTGGCCATGGCCGCTTCTTTGTGGCCTGCTAACCAGCTGTACCAGCCCTTTGGCGCTGAACTGCCGGGATGCGAACGGCGAATCACAGTCTCGGGCCTGGTTTCGAGCAGATCAGCCTTCCTGCGTCCAGGGCGCGGGACCCCCAGTGATTTACGTCTGGACTCGAACCGCTGTTCATGGGCAATCGCTGCAGGCGCACACAAGCTTTGACATCGTCAGTCAGCTGCACCTCTTCCTGCGACATTGGCGGTAGATATGAGCGGTTGTTTGTGCGTCTGCAGACAACCACTGCGGGGTGTTGAACCCTACCAGATTAACCTCCGAGCATGCCTGCGACTTCGCAAGTCAGATCTGTGGCCAGACAAGACATAGATGCAGGCGGGACTGTTGTCCGCCAATCACGGCAGACCGAGAGAGCAACATCTCGGTATGCCGAAACTTGATCACCACATCCGGCTCTGCTCAAAAGCAAGCCTGCTGCCTCTGCCGTGGGCTTGATCGACAGAGGCAGTGCAGACGGTGCATGCATAGTCCCTTCAAAGCAGCACACAGCTTGTAAGAGCCTGTTAAACGGAGAACGAGGAGTCCAAACAACGAAACCAGATCGCTGGCCCCCAAAATTAGCGCGCCATACACACTCACCTGGTCATCACGCAGCAGGTACCCTACCGGCAAGTGGTACAAGAGAAGGCATCACTCCCGAACCAGAGGCACACCTTCCGTATGCCTATATGACTCGACCCTTATAGCGTCTATGAAACACCGCCACGTGGTTCCACCTGCTACCAAATCATCCCATCACCTCTCCTACCCAGTCCAATCAAGTCTGTGCAACCGAACGGAGTAGCCTTTCAATGCTGGAGTACAACATCAGCAAGAGCAACGGCTTGGTGGAATTGCACAAGTGACACATCTAGCATCAGCAATCTCCCGAGTTCCTTCAGCACGTGTGCTTACATGTCAACGTGGTCAACATTAATCACACAAAGATCGCCAGCATGGACATACACACGCCGTTGTGTGTAACTATGGCTCGAGTCAGCATCCAGCCTAAACACCAAAGGCCCATTGTCAAAATGCAGCTGACCCTCTTTCGACATTATTGCTCCAAGCACTACCACTCGTGGCTTTTGGTATTGCCGCTTTTGGATGCTCTTCTACGGCCGGGCTGAGGCAACAACTTCCGCATACTTCAAAGCCCCTATCGGAAGATCTACGATCCATCACGTGTCAACACATATAGCTCCGCTACTGCCTCTGATTGCCGAAGCAAGGTCCGGCTCAGAATGTTTGGTTTCTTGCTACAGGAGTCCATTTGACGCCACACAACCTGCTGTAAACTGTTCGTTGGACGAAAGGGTCAGAACCAAAGATCCAAAGCCTCTTACAGGATGTTCACCGAAGATTCCTAGGAAAGCTCAAGTTCATTGCATAGGCAAGCGGCTATCGCTGTCTTGACTGGCCATCGACGGCTACTCCTTCGGGAAGGCGCAGCTATGGGTAACACAGATTTTTTGAAGCTCCGATTTTCTATCTATGGATGATCTAATACGGTCGGCAGCTCGCGTGCCCATAGGATAGTATCGCATTCTTCTGGATCAATAGCTTAACTTGTCCGAATACAGTATCAGACCAGCGCATATGGTGAAACCTCTGCCCAACGGCGTTCTTCATTCCTAGGCTCGGCCCGGACGACGTGCAGCGTTTCACAACTTTCAGGGTGCGTGTTATATCACAGTACAAGAAGGGATGTTACAAGTTATCTTGGCAACAGCACACTCGAAGCACCCTTACCTATGGATAAGGCAACCTTCAATCATCCTTACATCCGTGTACTTCCCACGGCCTTCAGACTTCAGTGCATCGACGGAGAGAGCCGTAGAGTTAGGGTATACAGGAGTTCACGTGGTCCACTATAGCACGTTTTTGGAAGACATCCTTCAACGTTCACTAGTTCCACGCATCGCCCTCACGCGACTGGCTAAGGGACCCTGCACGCAAACAACGCCCAAATCCTGTTCGCGGAACTGGGCGTCAGACGCTTGGATCCCCTTGCTGTTCGTTGACGGAGATCTTTCCGCCGTTGCCAATACGAGGAATTGGCGTCAACTTCCCCTTCGACCTCCACGCATTCACGATTGGCTTTCTACCTACATAGGTAAAATTCACCAGAGCGCTCCTGCCAATCAACTGCGCTAGATGAGCGATGATCCATTCCAGCCGCTCCATCACACACGGTTTCGCGATCAGTATACGCAGATACATGCTGAACGGTAAGGAGATTGTGTCCGAAATGTTCGGATTACATTCCCGGCCAGGTGAGCTGAAAAGCAAATCACCGAGACTTCAAACCGCGCACAGCCTTCAGCAACTGCGTGCAGCTTCGACCCAGAGTCAGTGCGTGCAGAACTGCCGGCAGACCGTTGATAGGCGAATTTGCAGTCAGCATGCCATGGCGGGGAAGCGCGAAGTCAACCCTCACTTCACGGCGTAAGCGCGGAGCTGAAATTGACTTTCGACCTCAGACATTGTCGGTCATCGGGTCGTGCCTGTCAAGTGATCATTAGCGGATGCGCCGCTTGCAATGTTGATCGCAGAACCACGAAGGAGCAATGCCTTACAGCCTTCTGATTGGGTATCCACGAGTCCACGACGATGAGCTAACGGACATAATAGCCAGTATTGCGACAAATCGCGAGTTCATCATCATGTGGAGCGCATAGCTGCGGTTCAATACTCTCTAATGATGCGAAGGCAACCAAGCTTGAGATTTAGACGTTTTGTCAGCCTTCTCCACATGCCTAAGAGGGTGACGACACTGGAACAGCCGGTGAGTGTACTCTTATGTTGTGCAAAAGATGAGCTACAACATAAAAGAGACTATAGGGTTTAGATCTATTACTGAGTTGCAGAAGATACACAGGTGAACTCTGACTGCCTCCTGAGTTTTTGAGAGACCTGTTCTTAGAACCAACTGTTAGTGCAGCATGGGAGGCGCAGGATCATGGATGGTCCCTTTCGACATCGGCAATAGTCTCCGGTACATGACGCCCAAGGACTAAGTCGAGGCCTCTATACTCACACGACTACCAGATAGAATAGCTCACAGCAGTCTGGTCGGCATCTGCGATATTCTGCGAGAGCATTATCACGACTATGATACAATACCAAGTCATCTTCACCTGTACCACACAGGCATGAGGCATCCTTCGACTACAACTTGACTTGCATATTGAACCTAGAAGAGAGTCGTCGATATGTCACTTCGAGAGTCGTAGAAGACTGCGGGCAACGAGCCTGTCTCGATTGCGGCGGGTCCTCCCAAAGCATTAAGTCTTGCTTGCCATGTGGCGTTGATCGGCGTAGCCTGGCGTTAAGGCATAATGCCCTGCAGAGTTGAAAGATCATGTCTATCTCTTTGGCTTGTCAAACTACAAGCCACCTTTACCTGGCGCTACTCGATTGTAGCCTTGTTGCCTTGTATTTAGTATAGGTGAAGGTGAGTTTGGCGTTTGCCTGGTGGAACCCCACCTCCACGGTGGAAAACAGGCAAGCGAGTATCGCTTTACCTTCCTCCAACAGCACTAATCAATTGCATCGTACACACACGTTCTCGACCTTGTACCATGACCGCAGCCGCAGCAGGAACAGACACAGACTTGCATTGGCTTACCGACCTCGATGGTATTGACATATCGTGGAACGTAACAGCCTTCTACCTCAGTCATCTTGGCAAACTTCCTTTAGAGCTGCTCGAAATTCTCGTTCGTTATACACCGATCAGCGACTTACCAGCTTTGGCACGTATCACTCCACAACTCCGAGGGTTGGCCGAGCAGAGACTCTACAGTTCTATCGACTTGAATAGTCTCTGTAAGAAACCTGCAGAAGTGCTCTGGCCTTTACATTGCACATTGGTGCGCAGACCTGATCTCGCGCAGATAGTTGAAGTGTTCTCTGGCATGGTCCATGACCACTTTGACGCTGTCGAAGTCGACAACTCCCGTATCTTTCCCGGGGATTCGCACTTCTGCTCCACTGTCAAAGTCTCACTGAACCAGATGGTCATTGTCGGTCGCATCATACTGGAACTTCTCGTGAACGTGAAGCAAGTACACCTCACTCTCAACCAGCCGCAGACGCCGACTAATGAGTGGCCGAACACTCCATCATGCAAGCAGCTTGCACATCACCCTCTGAGCAGCTCCACCTTCATCCCAGGATTCGAGAATGCTATCGCTCACCAGATACAGTTCCTGGGGCTTCAGAAGCTGACCAGGCTTCGATTCGATGGTGCTGAGTTCCACTGGGCACTGGCAAAGCTGCCCTGCCTTCGCGAAATTCAGTTAACGCGCCCATGCGTGATCTTACCTGACGAAGCGCCTGACAAAGTCAGCACCAGCGTGACCCGGCTCGATATTTCAGCCCGTTCCGAGATACTCACAAGGAGTAGTCGCAATTATGCGACATTCGAAGCGTTCCTGGCTCATTTCCCTCTACTGAAAGATCTTCAAGTCCGAACATATGACATCAATCTCGATATACTGCCAACCAATGCTCTGAGTTTAAACGAGGAAGAGGAACGCAGCTACGCCACATTGATTGAACGATTCGGTCCCGTTGCACCTACACTGAACACCCTGTTTCTGGGCGTATACAAGGGTGAAGAAGACAACCATCACGCCAGCAACTTCTTGAACGAAGTCCGCCCTGCTGCCAGCTTCCAGCATTCCAAAGCACTGAACGACCTCGTAGTGCCTCAACGGTGTCTTCTCAGGTCGATAGAATCCCCCGTCGATCCACTCCCATCACCCGCAACGATACTGCCTGCCTCGCTTGAGCGATTGGAGGTACACTGCCCACAAGTCCTTATCTTAGACTGGCTTGAGCGGATCCAAAAGGTTCGAGATGAACTTCCGGCCTTGTCTGGGACCGAGCTCTACTGTCAGAAGCCGTATGGAGACGTGTTTCCGCTGTTTGCTTTCGAGAATTGGGAGCACACTGCGATGGAGCTTCTACCAAACATCGGGATCGGATTGACCTTCGTGCCTCGCAAGCGTGATTGGGAGCCAGACTGGAACGACTATGATAGGGAGATCTCGAACGCGATCGAATGGCTTGACAGCCTCGGTACGTGAGGATGGAGGAAGGGTTGCGCGAGCGAAGGATGCCTCTGGAACTCATGGACTCTCCTGGGCAGCCCACTCTTTTGCATTCATGAGATTTAGCAGGCGGCAAATCAACAAAATAAGGAATGGTCTTCTGAGATCGGAAAGCTGCTTCCTAAGCCCTCGCAGGTAGATGTTTTGAAGTCTTTTGGTTTGAGTTGATCAAGCCTCAAGAGTGCATCTCGAAATGTATTTTACTTCGCGCACTGGCTGCAGCAGTTCGGTGCTCATCTAAACCTTCAAAGCTGGCGGTCCAGCATCTAGGGCCCCATGACGCACCTTCCTGTTCCAAATCCGCTCCGCCCCAACTAGATCCCTCCTTCTTGGCTCTCCACTCCGCACAAAACCCTCGACCCACATTTCGCGCGGCGCCAGCGGCGCACAGTCCCTTTCCGTCACCTAGCCTACCGCACAAGTCTCGCAGCTCCACTCGCACAAACCTCGCACGTTGCGTGACCACTCAGAGGTCCCTCCATCGTTTAGTAACGTGTCTGTTAATGCAACGAGGGCAAAGCCCTAGTAGCCTAGAATCGGCCACCAGGCAAATCGCTGCCGCTTAGGCAGATGCAACTCGCGATCTGACTGGGAAGCAGGCAAGCGATGTGGATCGTGGCGGGAGTATCGCGGAAGCTAGGGCTGGGGGCAACCGCACAAGTCGCGCAGCATGCTGTATATAAGAGACCCTGATATCGTTCCAAACTTCGACAGCACATCAATCAATTCTTCAAGCAAACATCATCAGTCTTCAAGTAATCCTCCGATCCTCGATCTCTACCACATCAGACACAATGCAGTCCACCATCTTCACCCTTGTCAACAACGGCAACTGCGGTTGCTCCGGCCAGAGCACTTGCAACTGCGGCAAGGACTGCACCTGCGACAACTGCCCCGTACGTTCTACTATCCACCTGTTCTGAGAGGATGAGACTGACTCTAAGCAGAAGAGCTGCGGTGGCTGCTGAGCGACAACGATCAATATACAAACCTTTCGATTTGGCGTCGATGGCGAGACGCCTGGAGTTGTTGTTTAGTGGCGATGAGGTGTGCCGTGGCGGCGGAGTTGTCTTCAGCTGAGATACCAAACGATTATCGAGTCCAAGTCATGAAATGAAAAATCTTACGATTACCTGTTGCATTAAGTGTACCTCTACGACGAAGTTACCACTGGTCTCCACCCGTGCCGTGGTTTCACAGTGTCACGCTGAATCGAGATGATGCTCCGGCCTCCTTCTAACTCTCTGCACGCTAATGAGCCTGTGGGTCTGTCCCCGTACTTCGACGTTGCGCTGTCCGCACATCTCGCAATCAGCCCTACCCTGATGCATCGCTGTGACTGCCTAGCCACAACAGACTGTAACATTCTCCTGCATGCGATCTTTGCCACTCTGACCCACGTTGAAGCTTTCCCACCCGAAGATGAAGTATCCAAGGTACGCGCCAATGAAGATGCAGATGATGATGTATCCGTTGTAGTACATGGCGAGCAACATAATGAAATATGCTACAGCAAACTGCAGCATATGGAGTAGAGCGCGTATGGCTTGCTGGAGGATGCTAGGGCGGAACTTCTGTGCAGTGGGCGTCGAACTCGTCACAGGAGTTTTACTGTTGTCGGATGAAGCGGAAGATGCCACAGGGGCCGTCGGAGCGTGGGAGGTCAGGTGCTGCTCAACGATATAGCGGTCGTACTCTTTGCCGGCGCGGCGAAGGAATTCCAGGAGGATTACAAGAAGAATTACGCCGATGCATGATCCTGCGAACATGCCCTTGGAGGTGATATGCCATGAGCGAGCAATGAAACCTGCTCAGTTTAGAGATGTTCTTATGCAGTTTGGATGAGGACCCGCAGTCCGGTCATTAATGACTAGATCTTGGCGTTGAATTATACTCACAAGAGTCGACTGTATACCAGTTCCATAACATGCTAATCTTGCAGTTGCCGCCCATACTCATACCACCTCCGCCATGCGACATCCCAGTACTTGACGCCATGGCAGCACTGCCCGTGGCAGTCTGTGTCATACCTGCCATGCTGGACACTCCAGTCATGACTGTTGACATCATATCGTGTCCTGAGTGGTCCATGATCGCGATCTCGTAGTTGCGGCTTGCGCAAATAGTCGGGGTCGGGAGTGTGATGGGCAAAGACTGTTGGCAGCGGTTGAAGCAGTGAAGATGTTGGTGTTCTTGAAACGAGCAAGTTTTGAGCAGTTTTGTTCAGTTTAGGTGGAGAAGGTGAACGTGGTACTGGTAGGAGCGATGCGTTGCTGCGGGAGCGAACCTGTGTTTTTACTCCAATAGACTCTGAGCTTGAATAAGGACTGGTTAGGCAGAGAATTCTCACACAAGCTACCCAACAGCGTGAGCAGGGTCGACCTGCCTATAAAGCTGGGGCTGAGCTTCTGCCAAGAGGCAAGTCCTCTCATCAGCGACTCACTGCAGCGGGTGGTACCCGAGCACTAAGACCGCAAATCGTCCTTCGTATTCGACACTCCTTACCTTCGCCTTCCATGTCCACGAAGAGACTCAAGTGCGTTGCTTGATGCGAAGTTGCAGGATGAACGTGAAGGATGCGATATGCTTGGTCACAGAGCGCCTTCCCTTCACAGGTAAGACCGCCCCACTTATCGAGAGCATTTGCGCACTTTCAACGCCATGAGCAGAATATCTGACCACCAAGGGATTTTGAAATGGTCCCGAGTGCATCTCGAACATAATCCACACCGTGCGCTTCGGCGAATACGATAAGGTTCCCGCATGGCTTTGAGCGACTTGCAGTAAACACCGAGCAAAGGGCCCCTGCATGTTGACCCGATTGATCCGCCCTACCTTCATCAAGCTCAGCACAGCTATTTCCCAGCGCCTCATCCTAACCTTTAGGATGTTGACTATCATTCCTGCTCTATCTACAGCGCTGCCTCAATAACTGCAACAGGCTTACCCTTTACTGTGTTCTATAATACCTAGGTAGATGCTATCTAGCTTATAGCTTTTAATAGAAGTTTGTACCTTCTCTTCCTCTGTTTTTTATGTCTCTTAATTCTATCTACTTCTCCTCTTTGTTCACTCCTTCTCCTTATTAGCTCCTCTTTCTCCATTCGCTGTGTCTCTTAATTCTATCTGCTCCTCCTCTTTCTTTGTTCACTCCTCTTTCTTCGTTCACTAGTCTTCCTCTATTTGCTGTCTCTTGTTGATCCCATTCGCATGTCCAAGTTGACTGGCATTAGTGCTGAGGCGTCAGAACCATACACAGGATCACGACCTTGTTTTCACGAAGCTCTCTTCTATGTCGCACAAAAAGTGGGCTGTAAGAGCAGAGCTTTTAGAGAACAGGAGGCAGTCAGAGTTTATTCGTATACAGTCTGCAGCCGGATGGTAGCTTTGTTGTCTACAAGATCTTTTGTGTTGTAGTCCACTTCTGACACATCGTAAGAGGCTCTTCCAGAGTGGTAGCCGCTTTAGTAAATCACCGAGCTGGCGTCCAAGCACTGGAGACATTCGTGACGAATTTGCTCAAACTCTTGCTGGCGAGCCGAAGTGGGGCGCCAAAGCCAGGCACGAAAATACGACGCGTCTTCAACCATTGGCACCGCACAGTCGAATCTGCAAGGAATCACCACGCAAAGCTATCATCAAACAACAACGGTTCATTACGAAAATTGCGCTACGCGAGGTCTAGCTACGGCCGTCCGCGCTGGTGGTATATAGAGAAGAGCAACGCCTGAAAACGCCAACGTCAAGCCTACTATCGAAGCAGCCGTACAATGCTTGCCGGACCGATTACAAGAGGCTGAGGAGCCAATTCTGGAATGTTACGAGATGCAATAATTATGAGGGAGAGGATGCGCTCAAACGACCTGGGATCGCAAAACGTGGCTCTGCACGAACATGCGCAAACTGCTGATTTGCTCTCCAGGACGGACCCAGTGAGAGTCGACACGCTTGAAGGGGCGAGGCTCGAGGGGTGTTTGTGAGACTACTGCGCCGTTCTTCTCTGCAACAGGGGAGCAAATGGCAATGGAGGTCTTGGTGCGAACAATGGGGGACCCAACAGGGTTGCGGACCTTCTGCATCCCTGTGGACCACAGGGATGCAGCACTCCTTCTCGATTGAGGCGAGCAGATGACGATGGGTCGGCCGCCGTTTTCCGGGTTCGTGACAATAATGGGGTTCTTCCTTCCAACGACTGGAGAACAGATGACAATTGGACGCTGCTTCTCTGCCAAAGGAGAGACGACAACGATGGCGCCCTTCTTCTCATCAAAGATTGTGACCTTCTCGACTGCCATCTGGGGAATAACGAGCTTCGTGGGAGTCGGCACCCGAGCTGCAGCCCGCTTCAAGCTGAAGTACGAACCATCAGGGCCATTGACCCAGGAGCCTGTGTAGTCGTTGCCTGCCAAAGCTTTCTTCGCGACGGCCGAACGAGCAAGGTAGATGAATTCATCGCCCTCGACCTTGATCATGCAGTTGTGCCATGGAGTAGGAATCTGGAATTCGTACGCAGCAACGGGCTCCAGTCGGTTTTCGAGATCGTCAATCGGGCGGACCATGTGTTTGGGAAGGAGACGAATGGCAAATTTGGGGCCCTTGTTGTTATGTGCGTGGATCGACAAACGGACGTAGTTTGGCAGCAGAAGCTCAACGAGGTTGGAGTACCCCTGGTTGCGAGAGATCATCTCTTCAGCCACAAGAGCGGCAGTCTTCTTCTTCTGCTTGCCGCTGAGCGATTTCACCGAAGGTACATCGGCAAGATCCTCGAGCATAAAACGTGTCTGGCCGCGGTACAATCCTAGGGTCTCAGGTTCCTGCTGCTCGATGAGCGAGCGAATGTAGGCACGGTCGGCGCCGCCAATTCCCAGCATAAGTCTTCTGCACAGCTCAGCCTCGCCTGTCATCTTTGTCTTCACTGGATGCGGCATCTTGTGCGCGTTGCCAGCTACTTTCTTCAACGTCTGAAAACCTTCAGAGTCAGCATTGAAGATGTTCTTCAGGCCTTTGAAGTCCATCGCTTGGACAGGGGCGGCTTGGCCGGGGAAGCGTTCCTTGTAGATCTCGGCCATACAAGCGTCGTACGTGTCAATCATTTCGTCGTCAACACCGACTGGAAGCGGTCAGCATGTGTTATGGAGCCCATCGCTGCCTGTTACTTACTGCAGTCGGAAAAGACATGGCCGTCGTTAATTATCCACATGGTCGCACCGGGAGGGTAGACGGCGTTGACCTCCTTGATGAAGTCATAAAGTACATCCAACGCGATGTTCTCTGCAAGGTCGGGCATGATGCCGCCAGCCTTGTTTGGGTTTGGTGACTTGCAAGGGAATGCTGGCAAAGCAAGAAGGATGGGAAGAGCCTTGTCAACGAAGCCATATACGCGGTTCAAAAAGCCATCACGACCACAGACGTCCCACTGATCATCCTTCGAAAGGTTCTTGAGCTTGCGCTCGAAGATTTCAGCAATTTTCTCGCACATCTCGCGGTTCTTAGCTGCCCATGGTGTTGTGGAATCCGAGATGTTGGCGAAAGGCTGGAATTGAGTCTCGAGCAGGATGAATCGCTCTGCCCAGATGCTGAAGTTGTCCGAAGCGAGAGATTTTGGCTTCGATGTCACCATTCCAAGGAAGCGACCGTTGTCCTGCTCGACCTCGGCCACCAGTGTGTGGAGTGTTTCCTTCTCGTAGGACGGAGGAAAGTTAGATTTGATCTTCTGAAGAGCTGGGATGTCGGCAGCAACCTGCAGGCTCTTGATCTCCTTGCCAGATGGCAATTGAACTCGAGTCCATGATGCAGATGCAGAGCAGATTTCGTCTTTCAATCGCGGCCATGCCTCCGGCAACGACTTGGAGTTGCTGCCCTCGACAGCCAAGAGTTCGCCATTCGACTCTCTCCAGTATAGGCCCTGGATGCAGTGGTATGTGGAAACGCCTTTGTTGAAAGGAGCCATTGTAAACGATTTGAAGGTAATGAAATACTCGCTAAATAGACAGTGCTGAGGAACAAAAGAAAGAAGAGAGAAGCTGGCGAAGGTAGCAAGTTATGAAGCTGTGCTAATAAGCGATAGTAAGCTTGAGATGATGACCCAGTGGTCTCTGATGACTGGGTACCCTTATATGAAGAGCCTTGACGTGTTATTGTGTCTCAGCTTTACACACAAAGGCCCAGCAGATCGAGCACTGTCCATCGAGCTGCAAGCTGCGGATGGATCCATGACAGCCACACAATTGTAAACGTACGGTGCTGCCGTACACCGACTTGCATTGCTATATGCAACGCTACTCATTTCGCTACAAGCCGTTGAGATAACGGGATTGGCCTACCAGCAGCATCCTTCGGGGCTTTCGAGCGGCGGTGCTGCGGGGCCCATGAGTCCTGACGTTGCTTCTGGTCTGATCCATGTTGTAAGCGGTCTAGGAAGGCACTCAGCGTGCCACAATTCGGATTACAGGCATAGTTCCACTAATGCGGCGCTGTCGCAGCCTTCTTCTCGTCCAAAGATTGCAGTGTGCACGGAAGGTGTGCATGCCTTGGCGTGCATTGAGCTGAGCTCGGAGAACCTGTGCCACACGCTAGTGGATCAAAGGTGAACAGTCGACTCGCCTAAACAGCCAAGCTTCTTACCACAGCCCCAATATTACCAGAGCACTTGCAAACACTGTCTAATGTCTAATTGTGGGCTTACCAATATGGGTGCAGGCGTGCTTGAGTTACGTTCCTTCTGCTTTGAATGAGCCTGGCTGAGCGTGCCGTCCAAATGTAGAACTGAGGCTGAGTTGCTCACACATCAGTGTTAGGTTTCATATAGGCTTGCTCTTACCAGCTCGTTACTTTTGTTCATTGCGCACCCGACGTCTGTCTATCGAGATGGTGTCCTATCTTTCTTTAGTGTTCATCACCGTCTTTGGCACCTTTTTTGGCATCGTCTCGTTCTTTGTGTACTTGTTCACGCCGCCCAGCAACTTCCCCAAGAACATACCAACGATCCCGTTCTACTATGCGCTTCTTCCACTTTTCAAGGATGTGGATCAAGCCGAACTCTATCGTCAATACATGAGGGAGCCCATTGAGAAGTATGGAGCAGTGAAGCTGTTCTTTGGTGGCCAATGGAACATCCTCGTGCGCAAGCCTGCGTACATTGCTGAGGTCTTCAAGTACGAAGATACTTACGCGAAAGCGGGTAATCAGATCAAGATCCCGCACAGTCTGGTCGCTGAGTACACCGGTGAGAACATCATCAGCTCACATGGAGAGAAGTGGAAGCTCTACCACGGTGTTCTCAAGCCGGCTCTGCAGGCAGATCAAGATTCGACTAAGCTTTGGGAGAACTCCAGGCTTCTGAGAGAGCTGTTCTTGAGCAACTCAAAGCAAGCCAACGGCGCAGGCATTCCAATCTACGTGCCTTGCCATAGAGTCGCGCTTGCCAACCTCTCCGATGTGCTGTATGACTCGAGTTTCGAGACGATGCAACGACCAGACGCGCCATTACATGCAATCCAGATGAAGATCAAGCCTATTATCTTCAACCCGATCTTCATGAACTTCCCGTTCCTCGATCGTTTGCCACTCAAGATACGCCAACTGGGTCGTGCACTCAACAAGAATTTCCGCAGCACCCTGCGGACCTCAATCACCAAAGGTCACAACCACGTGTGCGACCCCAACCATCACAAGAACGTTGCTTGCAGGCTTATAGGAGCGCACGATGAAGGGCGCTTATCCGACAAAGACCTCGAAGACAACATGGTCAGCACGTTCTTGGCAGGGCACGAAAATCCACAGCTTGCGATCATGAGTTTGATGTACCTCCTTGGTGCCCATCCAGAGGTGCAAGACGCGGTCCGCAAGGAAATCCAAACTCTGTACCCTGCCGACGCACCTGCTGATTATGAGCCATCTTACACCGAAATCCACGACTTGCCAATCTTGACTGCCGTTCTGTACGAAAGCCTTCGCATGTTCCCGCCAATCTCGCAATTGATTAACCGCCGCACTGAGGTGCCTGTGGTCCTAGGTGGTAAGATCCCCGTACCCAAGGGTGTGTTCCTGGGCTACAATGCTTACTCGACCAACCGCGACACCGATTTCTGGGGTACCGACTCTGATGAGTTCAAGCCCGAGCGTTGGGGCAAAAAAATGGACGAGATCAACCTTCTGTACCGGAAAGCCAACTCGAAGGGTGCTTTCATCAGCTTCCATGGAGGACGACGAGCATGTCTGGGACAGAAGTTTGCCATGCAGCAACTTCGTATCACTATTCTCGAGTTGGTAAGAGGCTGCAAGTGGAAGCTGGATGAGAGCTGGGATGGACGCATGACGCCGGTAAGTTGCTGTAGCAACTCAAAATCAAGACTAAACTGACCCACGAAGGCTGGACCACTCTACCCACGAGGCTTGAAGATCAAATTCCAATCGCTGTAAGTACATTATCGGTTGAATGAATCAACATCAATGAATTGGGTGGTTGCTATGGAACAAGGATGGTAACCGGTACTGTCGTGTATAGCGATGGCGTTTCAGTCCCAATGAGACCAGCGTCTTCGAAAGCTATTGAAGAAAGCATCTAGCAAACGAGCTTGTAATGAAAATCGTCTGGACCGTAATCCTAACAATGTGTGCAGCTTCGACTCGAACATGACCGAGGTTCTCCGTGCTCCATCCTGTCTGCCTTGTGAGCGGCACCTGCACGGCGCAATGCAAACCGAAATAATGGGCAGACGTCGGCACAACCAAAAGACGTAGTGCAGCCTCTACGAAAGCGTATAATCGAACAATGGACCACATTTGCCAGCCTTGCACGTTGACCGAATCCGTCAAGACAGCAGTCGCCGAAGCATTCGAGCATGTCGAAACCTGAAGACCCACATGTGCTGACGTCCATTTGCCGAAGGATAATTGTCAGCCAAACAATTGCTCAGAGACATAAGGCACATAGGAAGATGACACCGAGTAGTCGGAACTTCACAAATGACTTTCCGTGTTCCTGCGGCACGGTGTTGGGGGCGAATCTCCACATCACGTCCTCTGGTTGGGTGTGGAGTGACGCGTGGAATCACTCATCACACTGATATCAGCACAAGGTCCACCCGACAAGTTCCTGAGGAATTGAGGTTGTTGTTTGGGTGCGAAACAATGATGATGAATCGCTGGTGTAGAGTCATATCAGGATGCGAAACCTGGTGTAAGAGAATAGATCATGTATCAAGACTCAGGTGCGCAGCGAGACGTTCTGACTAGGACACAATCCACAGTAAGCTTACGCCAGAGTCGAGATGTACTTGTTTCCGTGCCTCTGCGGCAAAGAAACATGAAGGATGGGAAGCGGCACAGCGCGGCCTCGGCTTCATGCGGAGATTGAAGCTTACATCGCTGACATCTTGCTTGCGCACTGTGCAAATGAGCTTGAACTCTTTCTGTCTATCTTGAGGCGAGTATTGCGGTAAGAGTTGGTTTGCGGGGTCTTGGATCACAGCGCTGGGACCTAGCTTCAGAATGTGATCAAGTCGCGCCAGATTGAGCCTAGCCAAAACGCAGAATTAGCGTCTTGATCTTGCAATTGTGCGTCTAAGCCTGCTACAGACGGGCGTTCTCTGCCTGATACTGAGATCCTACGCAGTGTGCGCATTTAGCAAGACACACGTGTAACTGTGAAATGTTGTTTACAGTGAGTGCATGGGGCGCAGTCGGTGGAGCTAGCTCGCTTGTGATCAGCCAACGCTAAGGCGTTCAGCCTCAGTCTCGGTTACCCCAACCCTCACCGGGCACTAGCAAATACACCTGTTTCGTCGTTTCTGTATGTTATCGCGGCTGTGACTGCGATGTTTGAGCATCGTCCTTTGTGTGGTCCCTACGTTGATACACTTGAAGGGTCTCCATCCCTTGGTCTACGGCACAGTACAAACAATCTCTGGCCGATAGAAGGACATTCTGTGCCGCAAAAGGCCATGCCTGTAGGCCGCGGACATGCCCATAGGATAATTCTGTAGCTTTTACTGTATGAATAATTGAGAAGTAACGGTTTGACGCAACTCTTAGCAGGGCAGTTACTCCCGTCAACGCTGTGCTGGAAGTTGAGAGCGGATAGCCCAGCGGGGTGGTAGAGCCAGGCTAGCTGATGTGAGAGCGGGCCGCTTGGCGACGCATGAGGAAGGCGTGTCTCGAGCTTGCTTGCGGCTGAGTGCAGTCGAGATGAAAATAGCGTGCAGGGGGATGCGTTGCTAACGCGAGCCCGTCAGAATCAGCAGGTGTGGCTGTTGAATGAGACCCGCGCCTGTGGATTGTCGGCACGTAGGACGCTCCGAGCACAAGGCGGAGCATAAGCGATCATACATATCGCATCATACTTCAGTCCAAGAAGTCCAATCGTTGCTTGGGCCATCATTCTCCAGCATGCGTTCTCCGATCGAATTTGAGAAAGAACACACATACGATAGGTGTCGGGATAGCATCGACAGCGACTTCTCGTCATCAGATCATTCCGATGAGCGCCTCGATGGGCCAGTGGGTCAAGACGACAATGTTCCGCTCACACCTCCACCATCGCCATATTCAGCATTCTCTCTCAATCGTCGGCGGTTCATCCTTGGTGTTGTGACCGCAGCAGGCTTTTTCGGCCCTTTGACAGGTGCTATCTACCTACCATCTTTAGTCCTTTTCGAGGAGATTTTCAAGGTTTCGGCAACGACAATAAATGCCACAGTCTCGATTTACATGATCGTGTTCGCTATTGCAGTAAGTTCCCAGCCCACGGTGCGGCAACTGTCACTGACATTCTCTAGCCACTTTTCGGTGCCGTAGCTTCTGACGTTGGAGGTCGTAAACTCGTGTACATGGTCGGTCTCGGCAGCTTCCTCGTCGCCAACATATTGCTTGCCACACTGCCTGCACATATCGCCCTCCTCTTCATCCTCCGAATATTCCAAGCCTTCGGGTCGTGTATCGTCTTCTCTGTCGGAGCCGGTACGGTCGCGGATATCACGGAGCCCGCAAAGCGTGCATCAGCTTTGGCGTGGTTCCTCATGGGACCTCAGCTTGGACCAGTCTTCGGACCTCTCATCGGCGGTGCTTTCGCAGATGTGTCACGATGGAGATGGGTGTTTGGCTTCCTCGCCTTGATCTGTCTTCCCGTGTACTGTGCAATCCTCTTTTGTATGCCCGAAACTCTTCGTTCGCTCGTCGGTAACGGTGCTGCCGTTGCACATCAGTCTTGGTTCTCGTTTCCAAAGCTCCGCACAAAGCCTTCCACAGACATCAAAGGGCCGAAGATCCCTCGCCCTTCTTTTCGCAAGTTCCTGCATCTTCTCAAATATCCTCCACATCTTATTGTATCGTTCAACGGTGCTTTCCAATTTGCTGGTCTGTACGGAATGTACATCTCTTTCCCATCAGTTCTGAAGGAGACATACAAGTGGTCGACAGCTGAGGTCAGCTACGCATACCTTGCACCAGGAATCTCCATGTTCTTTGCTTCCATCATTGTCGGCCGCGGCAGTGACTGGCTGCGCAAGAGGGCCATCGCCAAGAGTCCTGACGGCAAGGTCGCACCTGAACGTCGTATCGCTTACCAGATTATTGGTTTCTCGATCGCAGCCGTAGGCAAGTTCATGTACGGATGGTTCTGTCAAGCCCGCGTGACTCCGGCTGCCGGTCTTATCGGTTCCGCGCTTTCCTCTGTTGGGACGTCGATCGTGTTTGTCACCAGCACGTCCTTCCAGACAGAATGCGATCCAGCTCAGACTGCCAGTCTAGTAGCACTTGGCGGTCTGCTGAGGAACATCGCGGCTGCCCTGGCGGCTGTGGTCATGGATGGTCTCCTCGACAAGGCTGGTGTTGGATGGACCTTCACCATCTTTGGGATAATGGACATTCTTTGCATTCCAGGCATTGTTCTGATCATCTTCAAGGGTGCGGAAATGCGTGCAGCGCTGAAAGCGCAGGGCTGAGCGAAGCCATCAGAACGGGCGGTGGCTCTGGAGGTGTAACGTTTTCACGTTTTGATTTCTGCATAGCGAGGCGTTAAGCGGTCGAAGATTCGCATCATCAGAGTGCTTGAAGCGCTTCAAGTAATAAATCATGAAAAGCATGATGATCACTCATGGGGTGTACGACGCGAGTCTGATGGTCTGAGATCGATTCTGGTCCTATGATGTCATTGATTAGCGAAGAGCCAGTCGATCTTGCATCGAAAGTAGTTTGATTCAAGACTTGAGTACCTATGAAACGTGATGTATTGCCGTTGAGACTTGCACTGCATTCTTCATACTGTCTTTTGAAAAGACGTGCAGTTCTGGCTCTGCTCTTCGATCCAGCTTGCGATGGTTTCTTGCTGTGCAGCAACAATGTTCATCGCTTCATCTGTGTCGTACAGATCGTACCAGCCTGGACTCTCATGAGGTGGATCGCCAGCCCAAATCATACCAAATTCGTTGACATGCTGTGTCTCAGGGCGGTAGATGCCTCCGTATGCCCACGGCGAGGTACCAATATATGCGCCACCGTTACAGAACTTGTCCATGACCGCACCGATGATGGTCTTGAAGTAGGCATCTTTGTGTGCAGTGGACGCACTGCTAAGGTACGGGTATTCTTTGTCTTTGTTCTCCCAGTTGTCGCGAGCCATGCCGAACTCCTCGAGAAAGACTGGCTTTCCAATGTCAGCAGCCCACTTGCTGGAGTTCCGTATGAAAGTGACAGCAAAGTTCTGAGCTGCTTTCAGATTTGCTTCGCTGGCATTGTACATGTCGTAGATGCCCCAATTCTGTACCCAGCAGTGCGTGGTCGCGTAGTCGACAGTGGAGAAATTTTGAGCGTGCTTGAAGTAGAACTCTCCCTGTTTGCCTTCAAATCCAACACTGATCAGCTGCTTGGGCGCCAGAGAGCGGATGTAAGTTGTAATGCGGTCCACCCAAGGGAAAAGTAGATCGTCTGGGTTAGGCTGCAAGCTGATGCCAATGTAGCCAAGTTCATTCGCGGCTTGTGGCTCATTTGCAGGTTGCCATGTCATCACAGTAGGATCGTCCGCGTAAAGACGGCCCGTTACAGAGTTCTTTCTGGTCATGACTGTCTTGATGTGGTCCTTGTACCAAACTTCGGCTTGAGTATTGTTGTAGATCAGGTTCGCGAAGCGCGTGAAATCGCTGTAGGGTGCAGCATCTACGCCCTGTTTCGTGTAGTTGCCCCATCCTGTGCCAGGTGTGCTCCTCTGTGGTGGAGCTGTCAGGTTCCATGACTCTGGATAAGGTATCTGTGTGTTGTTGTTTGCCCAAGATACGTATTGTCCGAACCCGCCTGACCATTGCCATTCGTTAGACAGCGTCATTGTTGCACGCATCCCGCGTTTGGACATCTCTGCAAGACAGATGTCCAGTCCCTTGAAGATATCGTCATTGTACTGACCGGGACCATTCATTAGAGGCGGGTTCATTCTAAATGGCTGCGGTGTTGGTGCGCCCTCAGATCCTGCCATAATTCTCAGGTGGTTGATACCTTTCGAAGCCATTTGGTCGAGCTCAGTGACCAGTCGTGAATAATTCCCTCCTGACTTCTCATCGGCCGCCAGATTCATGCAAGCCCAGTAATTCATTCCTGTCGTTGCTTAGTAGGGTCTATTGAAGAATCGAGGATCCCAGTACCTGTAAGGTAATGTGAAGCGCCTTTAGAGTCGTACAATCTCAACCCGTCGACCTTGATGAAATCGTCCTTGCTGATACCATGGCGATTCTCTTCTCTTCTTGATACCACTGACCCTAAAACCAATGTGGCTAGGAGCAACAGATGTGCTGCTGTCTTCATATTGAATATCAGACTCTCACAAAAGAATTGAAGTCAAATCTGGTCGAAGAAGCCTGACCAAGCAAGAGGCTGCGATACCTCAGAGCCTAGATAGCTTTATGGTTTTCGATTGTTGCATTCGGGCCATGAACATGGCACCCTGGAAGAAACATGAGAACTGACATCATGCCGGTAGGAGAGCTTCCGACTTGCTCAATGTAGCCAAGTTGATAGCCGTTGTGTGGGGTTTCAAGGGTTGTGTTCGGAAGGCGTTGTGGGGCGTTTGATCTCCGGCAGCCACCATGTCACCCGGGAATGTGCGGAGCAGGACTCTCCGTATCCAAAAGACGAAAGCGCAGCAAGAGCAGAACAATACTTAGCCGCGTGTCCACAAATTCCACAGATATTTCCGACTACTGCAGCTTCGACGACAC
This sequence comes from Didymella sp. IMI 355093, assembly GCA_027946495.1. Classification (NCBI taxonomy): domain Eukaryota; kingdom Fungi; phylum Ascomycota; class Dothideomycetes; order Pleosporales; family Didymellaceae; genus Didymella; species Didymella sp. IMI 355093. The sequence goes on from JAPEUZ010000003.1 coordinate 957,880, forward strand.
AACCTGACGAGCGACTCAGAGAAGCGGAGGCAACAGTGGGTCACTCGAGCCACCAAGTGGATGGGCGGGGAAGTTGGAGGACGGATCGTGTTGAATGCGTTGAACAACGCCAATTTCGCGTCCGAAAGAATCCGGGAATGCCATGAGTCTATAACGAGGAAAGGAAGCGTCCAAGATGCCACTTGCGCAAAGGGCCTCTTGGACTATATCTGATTTGGTTACTGAGCTTCTGTTTCCAGAATGAATGCACATCACATCGACAAGAGGGCTAGTGAGCATAACCTCCAGTATTTTCTGATGGCAAATGAGGTAAGTCTCAAGCATCTCCACGCTGACAGACAATCTGTTCGCGGTCAAACAAGTTAATTTTCAGAACTCTCCGCGATAATTACTTTCTACACCAACCGGCATATGGTACGGAGAAACTCCCAAGCAGCGTCTGATCCCAAAGTCCTCTCTTCTTGTTTGCAGTTCTCACGGGTACCGTGATGTCCAGACATATACCGATCCTGTACTCCCCATGTGCTGAGATGCATGCCTGGACCCTGTGGAGGACGTGGAGGCGCAGGATTTTGGGGATTGACTCGAGGTGGAGAATTCCAGAGGGGTGGTTCGAGTTGCGGATTTGGAGTCAAAGTCGTATCGTAAGGACGTCAATAAATCGTGATCAAAGCAAGCCTGCCTTGTCCCTCAGCATTCACAGAGGATTGCCAATATGGAGGGGGGAACAATCTATGTATGTAGCTAAGGTGGTCACCTGACATCTTAAGTGCTGATCAGGGATGCTCGCTGCCCGTAAGTCTCTGTCAATCGAAGTGCGATCAAGGTATCTATGCAGAATGGTTCCTATATGTAAGGCCGCCTGGTTTCTAAGTCTTGTTTGCTTCACTGTCTAGCGCGAACACGTTCGAATGTACGTTGAGTGAATTCTCGAGAGACAAACTCATTGAGAGGCAGCCGAATCACGCAGTTGTATCTACACGAACTGGCCGCTCTTCAAGGCAGTTAGGGACACCTGGTAAATGCCAATGATCTAGAACGCTAAGATCGATATCTTAGACCGTTCGTTGCGGTATAACTGGACAGAGATTGGGATCGCTACGTCTCAAGTGTCACCTTCTGCACCTACGTGTATTAGTACTTTCGGACAATCTTCTTGACTCTCCACTTCGCAATCGGACTGTCACAGAGGTCTATCACATATAGTTGAGTTCATGGGCCTCTGTCACCTCCAGCTCGTCATCACCAGTATACCGTTCCTCCTCTCACCACTCGACTGACCAATTGACCATCAACTGCAGATCCCTGTCTACTGGAGTACTCTAAGACATCGAATCCGCCTTCTCAATCCCCAAAGATCACTTGCTCATTCCTGCACACTGAAATTACAGTCAACCTGATTTGCTAGACATTTACCAGGCAAGAAGAATATGTATCTCACAGCTATCAACGATGCTATATTGCAACACTAGTCACGGTATGGCTATGATGAGGATGATGCCGTGGTACAACGTGATGATATTTACGCTGCGCTCGACGGCTGGTCATTAAGCCGCGACTGCCATTTTGCAGTGGTAACTAACCAAACACCTTGGGTGTCGAAATGGTCTGGCAAAGTTCGACCCCGGTAGAAAAAGAGATATTATAGGTAATGGTATCTTCGCGCGTGAGCACTGTCGCTTCTAGGCTTGTGATTGAGCCCCTTCAGATGATAGACGATGAGAGATAGGAGAGTGGATGACGCGCCAGACAATGCGCTAGATAATGAGTGGAAGCAAACGCATGCTCGAGTGTGATACGAATTTGCTTTTGGAAAGACAAAAGAGGCCAACAAATATTTTGAATGGGTACAAGGAACGCCGAGTTGCATCGCCGAAGCGTCAATCAGCCATAACGCATGTAGCTTCGTATCATGATCGACGTTTCAGTCAACTAGAAACCGCGGAAAGGATCGTTGTCGATGTCGTCGTACAGGCCTACTGCTCGCATAGGTCGCTCGCGCGCGCTATCGCTCCACTGGCTGCTGCGTCGGTGGCGAGCTCCCCTAGGCTTCGCGTAGAGTCCTTGGCGCTGAGCTGGGTCACCAAGAGCATTGTCGATGAAAGCCTCCATACGAACGGTGCCCATGGCATCGAAGAAGTGGCTGCGCGTTGATGTACTGGCCTCAGATGTGCGACTGCTCACAATACCGTTCGTAGGGTTGTAGACTGACGAAGGTACTGAGGGTGGCTGTGCAGAGGAGTACATGTCGGACGATCCATTGGAATAAACAGAGGGTACTTGCTGGTGTGAGAAGCTTCGGAAGGGGATACTGGGCGGAGGTGCGCCGGGGCCTGTTGAGCTTCTCTTGCGTCCATGAACTGGGCCACGAGGAATGGAAGGCGGGCTGGCGGAACCTTCCGTTGTTCCCTCATACCCAGCAAGCGAAGGTAGACTTGGCATAGGTTCAATCTGTGTTGCGTATCGCTGCATGACGGGATTTGCCTTGCCCTTTGCAAGACGCACAGAGTCCTGTACGCGGGAGCGGCGAAGAGTTGCACCTCCTGAACGTTGTGGTAGGTCCTCAATGGGCGGTGGTTGAGGCATAGCACCAAGATCGGGCATGGGCGCGCTTGAATGAGCCAAGAACGACAGAGCGGTCAGCCATAGGTAATGGCGCTCTCGCGATGCAGTTGTGAACTTGAGGGCGCGTGCAGGTGTCAGAATGAGGATCGATCGGTTGAAGAGTGTTTCGTTCTTGGGTGGTGGACTGTTGTCGGCGACGTCGAGAACTGACTGGATGGTGACTGTGAGAAGGTCAGTGATGGTTTCCGTAATTGTGAATGTGACACTTACGCTTGCGGCCGCTTTTGCCCATCAACGCAGATCCTGAAGTCGGCTGCTTGCTGCTCCAAAGGATGGCTCGTTCATATGGCGAAATCCACACCCAACGCCTGTGGCGTATACCGCCGCTGGACAGAGCGGCCTCTTCGGCGGCACGATCCACAATTTCGGGCCCACCAAAAGCTTTCCTCTTGCGCACATACTTCCACATGAACTCACCAATCATTGACGCAGCGATGGCATCAACGACGCTTGCCTGGGAATTGGAGCTGGCAACTGACTGATTGGCAGTGTATGCAGTGGTTGTAGAATATTGATGACGATGACCCATACCGCTTGCACTCATAATGTCGCTTGGCAGGGGTGGTATCGAGTCGGTATCAGGGATGCTGGGCGTGGCAGGCATAGTGGGCGATCTGCTCCGTGAACGCCCAGGGCGAGATACGGGGGCTGCCGAGCGGACCTTCCGCAGGCTGTCCTTTCGTTGGTGCTTGGTAGCATGCACACGACGACTGGCGTAGGTGCTGCCGTTACCAGGGGTAGGGCTTGGGGAACCTTCGCTCTTGCTCACAGGTTTGTTGCGGGAGCTTGACCGCAAGGGTACCGGAAAAGGCGGCTTGATGTGAGTCTCGGGCTCCAGGCTGCTCATACCTGGTTTCATGTGCGCTGATGTGCCAGATTGGATCAATGCTGATCGCCGAATACTAGGTTGACGACCAAATGAGTTGCGCTTCGTGATCTTCGCCGCTTTCTCCAGCGAAGCACGCTCAGAACCAACCCGGTGGGAAGGTAGAGAATCCTCCGAAATCCCAGAAGTCGGTGTTGGCTCTTTATCCTCTGGTACGGGTGTTGGCGGATTGACCGGACGGCCGCTCTTAGCATTACGCGATGACAGCATCGGCGTCACAAATGGCTGGATACGATATTCATCGTCGCTGTTATCAGCGAAGTCTTCCTCGTCGGAAGAGGGACCATCAAAGCCAGCGAAGAGACTACTCGTCCGGAAAGGTCTGTTGAGGATCTCGGCTTGGTGATTGCGATGCAAAGGCCCGTTGTCGTTATTACCAGGATAGCGGTTCTCCACCTTGCTATCCGCAGCTTTCTCCAGCAATGCTAGAATATCTTGACGGGCGGCTGGCTTGGCAGGAGGCTGCTCAGCAACATTGAGAACAGAAGTAAATCCTTGCTTGGGCTCTGGAGTGCCTGGCTTGGAGGATATCGCTGATGGCAAGAGATGAGGGGGGAGCTTGACAGACCGCTGATCAATCCGAATGGGCTCGGTCTGCATGCCGCAGGATCGCATTGACGCAATAAGGTCACTGGTTGTTTGTGTTGCAATTGTCTTGGTCCCTGGAGGTAGTCTAGCGTCCTTTGGCGAGGAAGGTACAGAGTCTGGTGCGTGAATGGCGATAGATGGTATGGGAATTGGCGAAGGCGAAGCAGCTCGTTTGGTTTCCGACTGCTGTGCAACCTCCTCAACAGATTCTGTCTGCGTTGACGACGATACAAGTTCAGCCTTGAACATGAGCGACACGGATGTTGCGGGCAGGTCGGTGGTCGGTATGGCGACCTTCGGTGTCGGTGGAGGACTAAGTGGTTGCTCGACAGTTTGCACCGCACTAGATGTCATGGTACAAGCTGTTGGGCTGTCATTCTTTGCATGGCTTGGAGATTCCAACAGCAACGAAGTGCGCTTCCTGCGCTGGTTTGCTTGACTCTGTATCGCATCCACCTCAGTAAGGGCTGGCGTACTCTCTACGGGCTTTGGCTGGACAGGGATCTCATCGACAGTCTGTGACGAGGCCTCAGCCATAGTGGGTAGCACAGGCGACGTAGGTGGCGAAGGCTGGATGCCTGTGTCCACATAGACCGGCTTAGTCGGTGGGAAGACCAAGGTGATGTCTCTGGGCGTGATTGTGACTGCCGACTGCGTTATTTCATACGACGACTTAGCAGGCTCAGACCCTTCGGTCGTTGCAGGGGTCTCCTTGCTCGATAATTGAACGTCGCTGCTAAGTCCCAGGATGCGCTTCGCCTTGTCATCGGGATTCATCGACATTCGCGACTCCAGTACTCTTCTTGCACGCATCTCGTGCTCCGGGAAGTCATCAGAGTCAAGCTCCAGGTCATCCAGATCTTCTTCTTCTTCGTCGAAAATAAGCTCGTCCGCAAGGCTCAAGCCATTACCTCTATGGTGACCCTCGTTGCTCAACAGGGACATTCGGTAATTTCGGCCAATGCTCCTGTAACTGCTGTTGCTGAGATTCCTTGAGTGTCGCCCGATCCGGGTCGAAGAGCGCCTCCGTGGCGACGACTGTACACTGGTCGTATCGCTTTCGGCGCCTGCACCATCTTTCGCGTCTTCTTCTTCGCTCTCGACTCTAGGATCTTCTCTGACAGCTTCGTGGGCGGCGAGCTCGTCGAGAAGAAGCTTCAGTCGTGCCTCTGATATGTGCACTTTACGATCTAACGTTCGTTTCTCGCTAGCCCAGACTTCCTTCTCACGGGCCCACATGTCATGGAAGCGAGTCGAGTCATCATCCTGGCTGCGTGATCTCTTTTCGGCGACTTCCAGTTTCGTCTTGAGATCTGCATTGACATCTTTCAGCTTGTCGCGCTCGCCGGCAATTTCTTCCAGTGTTGCAAGCATCTCATTCTCGAAGTGTTGAAGCTGGCGTTTCGCAGTGCGGTGGTCTTTCGCGCTTGAGGACAATTGTTTCACCAGCGAGTCATTTTCCGTCCGTGCGGCATGGAGGTTACTCTCTACATCCTCAATGAACTTGTGCTTGGAATCAAGTTCTCGTCGCAGATTCAGGATCTCAGAGACGAGGTTTGCGTGAAGTGTTGGGGTGAAGCGACGTGGGTCAAGTATAGAGATCGCTTCGCTGGTGGTTGCGTTGTCCTCTGTCTCGTTTCCAGGATAGTCCGTGTCGGGATATGGACTTGGTGGAAGAGGTGGCGGCGAGCTAGGGACCTCACTCGCTGGTGTACCATATCTTGAGCTCCGTCGTGAGGACATATACGGTGTGCCAGCTGGAGTGGGTAAAGGTTTGCCGACAATGAAGGTTTCATTGTCAGAGAAGTAGTCGGTGGCCATTGTGGAAGTATGAGTTCGCAACGTTTGAGGACGCTATACCGGTCCGTTCACTACCACAGTCAAGTGGTGATGGTCAATGTCGCCTCAATACATTCCTAGTTTACAGGGGCTTGAGCAGCGACGGCAGTGTTGCTTCGTAGCTGACCTGACGAGGATCGAGTGCAGTTGGCTTCCAATATAAGTGTCGATCGAGAGTATACAATCTGTAGTATTGGTTAGATGGACACGGATAGAACGTTTGGTTGCACTGGTTGCCTCTAGACTGCAAAAGCAAAGGCAGAACCATTGCGCGAGCTACACCGTGCATGATGCAGTATACGGATGAGTCGGCATAGAGTTCTTTTGCTCGTGTAGCGGAAGCAACAAACTTACTATAGTGTTGCTATTATGCGCGGAAGCAATAGGAGCAATAGGAGATAGCTTGGTGACGACGCAGATCAAAACGCTTATAAGAAGAAACGAAGAAGGGGACCTAAGTGAAGAAGGATAGAAGGGAAGGGATCCCAGTGTCGTCACCTGCACGGGGCGTAGAGAGGAAGAAGATGTCGAAGAACGAGGTGCGAACTGGGCATATTTGCGGATCGCCCGCCGTGCAGTAACTTTCGTCTCCGGAACGAAGGCACAACTCCGCACGTTCTCCTGGGGAGACGGAACTTCCAGTAGCAGCGAATGAAGTCAATATGCCCCTTCTGTGCCTTGCTCGAATTGTCTTGCAGCCCGAGTCCATGCTTATGCATTGTGAGCACAAGCTTCCCTGCATGGAGCTGTGTCAGGGGCCAGCCGTACGAAGTGGAGCCCATTGGTTCATAGCGCTCCACTCCAAGGATATTCGGCGCGCATAATTGGCCACACATCTCAACGCATGCGCTCCGCGAGCCCGGCCACGTTAGCGACAGAAAGAAATGACCCGACAAGGGGGTCGAGGACATTGAATTCACACCAGTATCTTTCCATCCCGCAACGGCGCACGAAGGAGTGTGACGGCGCGTGACGATCACGTTGTGAACAAGTAACGGCTGGTGAACCAAGGTTCTGACATGTGTCGGGCGGCATGTAATCTGCAAAACTGTGCCACGTCGAGTTTGATCGTATGGATGAATTGATAGGCACCCTCGCCGTGGTTAGGCGTGTTGAGCTGCGACTCGAAGTTTCAGGTCTCAGCCTCTCACGCTGCGCCGCAAGCGAAGCCGTCACGGAAAGCCATGGGCAGACGGCGTGAGCGGTTTACGGTCCAAGCGATGCACAGCTGCCGTCGCGCGATACCGTTGGCTCTAGCGTACGGTTCGATCTCCGGTCTCAACTCTATTTGGAGGTTGTTGCTCTGGACCGATTGTGAACGCCTGCAATCTGAGATGGGCATCGAATGCCCAAATGATTTTCTCTTGGGCATATACCTGTGTGGTGCGAAACGCTGAAAGGGTTCTTCCATGATATCGGACCGGGCAAAGGAGGTCTGAGTACCTCCTGTGCCCCCTCGGCGCCGCAAAGAAGTGGACTCGATATGCAAATCGAGATCAGCCACGATAATTTCCTGATGTGAACTTGCCGGTAATCTGAGCATTTATCAGTCTTGTCGAGGACCGTTTGCGCCAAGGCGTGGCTTCGTCTGCGAGGTACAGGAGATTGGGTTCGAGTCGGCGTCTAACTTTGCGGGTAGGACGCTCCGAGGACCTTGTCAACTCAGTGCTCGTGCATCAACCGTTTTCTTGAGGTGGTTAGACAGTGCTGATGAACATTGGCGGTGTTCCCAAAACGCGTCAACAACGCGATCAAAGTATATCCACAATAAATCCCCCCTGCGTTGTCGGACTCTTTTTCGAACACCTCCGCGAAACTCTGTTGATCACACAGCCGAGGTGATCAACGAAATGCGTGACGGGAGTCGCATCGATAAAAACAAAGATCCTGGAGCGGGAGCCTGCAGCTGCGCCTGCAGGATGCACACGCATGAAGACTCAACCCCTGCTGAACGGCGTGTCACCCATCCGTACTGGCGTAATGAGCCTCGACTTTTCCGTTGTTGTGAATAGGCGACTCCGTGTCCTTTGCGACACACGGAACAAGAAGTGCGTAACAACACCGCGCGGCGTCGCAATCGCTTGTCCATAGCCCAAGGTCGGAAGGGAAGAGTTCAACTGACTGACACATCCCCGTCTAATGCTGGTTAGGTTACCCCGCTGGTTTCTACTTTTTGGGTGGTGGCATGGGAGACCTGGTTATTTTCCGGCTGGGCTGCTGTGACAAGGGCGCAAGCGTGAGGCGGCTAACCCCACCACTACTGTGACTAAGCGAACATTCACAAAATTTCCAAGCGCATGTCATCGGCGACAGCGCGGCTTGCAACAGACCATATCAAAAGACTTACAGCAACATTATCCAGACAACATGGCACAACAAGAGAAGACAGCGGCAGCGCCGGAGATGCCGCCGGCCATGGCCGAAATCAAGCAACAGAGCGCTGAAGAGGTGCTGGCAGAGATGAATCGAATGCCGCTGTTCATGACCACACTAGACGAGACAGATGGCGAAGGCGGTGAAAACCCGTTGCTGGAAGCGATGAAGGCGCTGGCGTACGAAGGAACGAGATACGAGGTTGCAGAGAACTTCCGGCAGCAGGGCAATGACTGCGCGAGAACAAAGCAATGGAACGATGCAAAAGAGTTCTACGACAAGGCTATAGCGGCGCTGAAAGGGCCACAGAGGAAACCGGATCCAGAGGCTGATGCTGAGGGCGGACAAGTCATTGAAGTCGAGCTTGACGAAGAAGAGGAGGCAAAGAAAGAGAAGGTTGTCGAGGAAGCGAGCTTTGTCAACAGAGCGCTGTGCAACCTTGAAAAGAGTAAGTCACCAACTTCTGATATCTCGCTTCAAGTATCGTTTGTCTCGAAAAGCAAAAGCCCAGAGAAGCACCCTTGCAGCAACGCTTGTGTTGTGCCAAAAGAAGCAAGCGGCCAACCTTTCAGATGCCGAAAACGCTGCAACGAGGAGGGTAGAGATGGCTGCAAGTATTGTCCACGAGATAGAACGACCACATACAATGAACAATCTGCATGGCCCCTACCTCCTTGCTTGCCTTGCCAGGTCGTACTTGCGAGTTTGTTCTCCGCCTGCCTTTCCCCAGCTCTACAAGTCCGCTCTATCGTTCGCAATGCCTACCTGTCGATCACCACCAGAACGAACACCAAGCTCTACTGGCCCTACACTGTGCTGACCTCAGCTTCAGAGAACTACCGCTCCTGCATCAATGACTGTGCCTCGACCCTTCGCCTGAACCCATCCAACATCAAGGCCTACTACCGCTCCAGCAGCGCCTGTCTCGCGCTCGACAAACTTGCCGAAGCCAAGGATGCCTGTGAATTCGGTCTGAAACTCGACCCCAGCAACGCACCTCTGAAAGCCCTCGCCGAGAAAATCGAAAAGCGAAGCGCCTACATCGCCAAAGTTGAAGCCGACCGCAAGGCGCGCGAGGAAAGGATCAAATCCGAAAAAGCCACTCTCGACCTCGCCCTGAAGGCACGTAACGTCACCGTCCGCACTACCAATGATGAGTCACCCGATCTCGAAGACGCCAAGATCGCACTGCAAAACCCGCTGGATCCCTCCTCGCCCCTCTCTTACCCCACCTTGATCCTCTACCCAGCACACTCGCAGACCGACTTCATCAAGGCGTTTAACGAGCACCAGACGCTACCGGAGCACCTGGAATACATATTTCCGCTGCCATGGGACGAGGAGGAGGAATACACTGTGGATAATGTGGAGGCGTATATGGAGACTGCTGCGGGTGGACTGATCAAGGTGGGGAAGAAGATGGCGCTGCACAAGGTGCTTGGAAGTGGGAAAGTGGTTGTGAGTGATGGGCTGGTTCGGATTAGTGTGGTGCCGAAGGGAAAGAGTGCGGCGTGGATCGAGGAGTTCAAGAAAAGGAAGGGTACTACTGCTTGAGTGAATATTGGTGGTCAAGTCTTCCTGTAGACCTAAAAAACAAAATGACCAAATGTATCAATGCAGTTGTCACGTATGGGTATTTAAGACATGCTTTTCATTGTGATAGTTTTGACATACTCTGATATGTCAAAGTAGGTATCTGATACTGGGTCTTGCTGTCATAAGATGCCATAAACAATCGTTACTTCCACTCCATGCCATGCTCGCTTCAAACGCCAGGTTTACAAAACAGGATTTGAGACCTTCAGCAACACACTTCGACTGGGGTGAAGCGACTAGTATGGTTCGAACTCCCACCGGGACTCGCAAGTAAAGAGAAATGAAAACCACAGATCGCAACACAGTGGCGAAGGGAACAAGATTGTCAACATGAAATTCACAATGCGTGACCGGAAGGGTGAGTTGTTCGCAACCTTCCGAGGGCCTTTACTGCTCCACTTCGTAAAGCTTGTTCCTGCGGACCATCTGCTCGGTCAAGTCATGCCACACCGAATAGCGGATCTTGTGCTCGAAAATGTAAGACCTTGGCTGAGCCCACTTCTCCAGTGTATCCACCTTAATCTGCTCCAGGTAGCCGAGAAACTTGACGTCTGACCTCTGCAAGTGACGGCGGCCCATAAATGCGAGCGACAGCTTGCGCAACTTGCCGTGTCGCAGAATTCGTAAGACGTTGATCAGGGCGTCGTCTGTCATGTAGCGGCGGTCCTCGTTCGAGCTTGCGTGCGGTGTGTCTGACGGGCGGGCATCGTTGAAAACAATCTTGAGATCTCGCAGGTATTGTATGTTCTCCGGACCGATCATCTTAAGGAACTGCAGAGCATCGAGGTAGCCGATCTCCTTGGGCTCGTGTTCGTAAAAGGTTCCGCGAGTACTCTCATGCCTCTCAAAAGCGAATGTGTTCTCGCCGTACAGGATAGAGCAGCCTTCATTGTGGACGAGCTTGCAGGTGCTGAGGAACTGGCCTGACTGACAGAGAGCTCCTCCCCCCCAAGGTCTACAGGCAGGTATCTGAAAGGTGTTGTCGCGTACGAAGGCGAGGCGGTAGACCTTGTTTCGTAACTCGGGAGGCAGATCGGTGAAGCCTTTGCGACGTTCTGGTGCGACTGTCGCCGGGGTCGCGGATATGCTTTGTTTGCGCTTCCTCGATTGGCGCATGCCATGGGCGTTGTCATCGTCACCCAGGACCAAGATGGCAGGGTCCAACTTGACGAGCAAGGGGCCATGGTATCCCAAGGGAACGTCGAAGCGTAGAGTGACAGGCGGTTTCTTTGGAGTACGCCGATGAAACGCACCGCCGGTCTCATCATCCGTCAGACTGTCCAGCTGTGGGTTGTATATGATGGGATCGAGGCGTGGAGATGGAGGGGAAGGACTTCGTTTACGCTTGCGCTTTGGCTTGTCACCACGGCCACGAGGTGTGCCTTCCTCTTTATCTGTTTCGTCGTCGGAAGTGTAGGGTATGAAGTCTTCTTCTTCGAGGATCCTAGAGTCAACGTATCCTGCAACTGGCTTCATCTTCCCTGCACTACGACGAACAGGTCGACCGGTCTTCTTGTTGTACTGTGTGATCTTTGAAGGGCTGCCGAGTTCAGGACTGCTTTCTTCTCGTAGGGAGATCAATGGAGGAGGGGAAGTCGACTCCTTCGATGTGCTGAAAGCCATGTTTGAGTAGTGAAGCCCGTTTGCACGCGTAGCGGTGTAGTGGACGCGTGATTCGTGATTGTTCAGGCGACGCTCAGTAGGGGTTGCTGACACGGTGGAGGTCAGTAAGTAGCATGCAGGCACGCGTCATGGCAACAAACAGTGAAATAGCGTCGTGTGCCCAGTACCTGCCTCAGTGAAGCTGTTGGTGGCTTGGCAAACGTGTGGTGGAAGGTAGACAGACGCGATAAGAGCAAGGAGTCTGGGATAGAATGAGATGAGATGAATCAATTGAGCTGCTACCTATATGCGAACGGTGAGAGCACCTCAGCAACAAGCAACCATCAACATGAAATGGTTGGCGAGTCACCGCTGCGCTCAACTATGATCGCCGTCGACGGAAATACTGCATTGGCATCGGCAAACGCAGCGCACAACTAATTCCATTCATAAGGTTTCTCGTCTGCTCTTGGGTGGTGATGCCCGCAGCGTCTCAGCAGCACCCGCGTCGAACAGCTTGCACCATTCGAGCGAGAATGAAGCTGTCTTGAAAGCATTTAATCACGAGGTTTTAGTTGTAAGGAACAGAAAAGAGACGCGAGGCTGGGAAACTTTTGTTCTCCGCCGGGATTCGGGCAATCTGTTCGGAGCGGGATCGCCGCCGCATCCTGCCGCGCATTACCGCCTTCCGCCAATTGCTTGCCTGTTGCGGATATCAGGTCCAGCATCGATTAGGGTTGCTTTAAAGGTCGCAGCGCGCCTTCAATTCCCGGTATACACTCTGCAGCAATGGCATCTCTCAGAATTGTATGCAGAGCGCCTCTGAGCCAGCTCGCTCGCCGCACAGCTGCCACGAACCACCCAAGAATACTACAGCGTCAATGGCGGGGATATGCGACCTCGCTGGAGGCACAGCAGAAGGTACTTGGAGCTGATGGAAGATCTGAATGAGCAATTTGCTAACAGCTTGAAAGGTTCTCTCTCAGGACCTTGAGGACGCCGACCCAACTGTCTACAACATCATCGAGCAGGTACGACTCACGCCACCAGGTTTCTATGCGATCGAAGCTTACCACAGTCGGTTTGTAGGAGAAGAAGCGCCAGAAGCACTTCATCAACCTGATTCCCTCTGAGAACTTCACATCACAAGCTGTTCTCGGTGCGCTTGGCAGTGTTATGCAGAGTATGTGCTTCACGTCACCAGACCCAAACGAAGCTTACCTTAGCTCCAGACAAATACTCGGAAGGGTACCCAGGCCAGCGATACTACGGAGGAAATGAGTACATCGATCAGGCAGAGCGCCTCTGCCAGGAGCGCGCGCTCAAGGCCTTCAACCTTAGCCCTGAGGAATGGGGTGTCAACGTCCAGCGTGAGTATGCATGTACTGAGAAAGACGCGTCAAGCTGACAATGCCCAGCCCTCTCTGGATCTCCCGCCAACCTGTACGCCTACTCCGCCGTCATGAACGTCCACGACCGCATCCTCGCCCTCGATCTGCCTCACGGCGGCCACTTGTCGCACGGTTACCAGATTCCTGGCAAGAAGATCTCTGCCATCTCCAAGTACTTCGAGACACTCCCATACAGACTCAACGAGAAGACGGGCTTCATCGATTACGAGAAGATGGCAGAGCTGGCACACCTCTACCGCCCCAAAGTTATTGTGGCTGGTACATCGGCGTACAGCCGCCTGATTGAGTACGAGCGCATGCGCAAGCTCGCTGATGAAGTTGGCGCATACCTTCTCTCTGATATGGCTCACATCTCAGGCCTAGTCGCCGCCGGTGTTATCCCCTCGCCCTTCCCCTACTCTGATATCGTCACCACAACAACCCACAAGTCGCTGCGTGGCCCACGAGGGGCCATGATCTTCTTTCGCAAGGGTGTAAGGCGTACCGACAAGAAGGGCAACAAGGAGATGTATGATCTTGAGGGACCTATCAACTCCTCGGTTTTCCCCGGTCACCAGGGAGGACCTCACAACCACACCATCACAGCTCTTGCTGTTGCACTTCAGCAAGCGCAAAGCAAGGAGTTCAAGGAATACCAACAGCAGGTTCTTGATAATGCTCAGGCGTTTGCCAAGCGCCTTGGTGATTCCAAGGAGAACGGTGGTCTGGGCTACAACCTGGTCAGCGGTGGCACAGACAACCACCTCGTCCTTATTGACCTCAAGGACCGCGGTGTCGATGGTGCGCGAGTTGAGCGCGTTCTTGAGCTTGTCGGCGTTGCATCGAACAAGAACACCGTTCCCGGCGACAAGTCTGCCCTGAAGCCCGGAGGTCTGCGTATGGGTACACCTGCCATGACTACTCGTGGCTTCCAGCCCGAGGATTTCAAGCGTGTCGCTGACGTTGTGCACCGTGCTGTTGGCATCACACAGAAGCTGGATAAGGACGCGAAGAAGAAGGCCGAGGAGACTGGCCGTAAGAACCCCGGCAGCGTTGCTGCGTTCAAGGAGTACGTTGGCGAGGGTGACGACATCACCGACATACTGGAGCTGAGGAAAGAAGTCGAGGACTGGACAGGCACATTTGCGCTGCCCTGGGATAAGGACAACTAAATGTCGGCATGCAAAAGATATGACTGACGCAGCGCTGACTGATTTGATATAGCGCTCCACATAGCAGATTCTGGAGTTTGGCGATACCACCTGGTTTGCATAGGACATCTCATTATTACTCTGCATCTGCTGGCACAACATCGTGTTGCGCGCTCTTGATTTTCACATTCACTTGCGCAGTTGCCGCCATCACCTTTGCTCCTTCCTCCACTCCACGATTCCTACACTCAACAATAACAATTCTAGTCGCTCGCCACTTCCCGCTCCGCTCTTCCCCAACGCCGCACACCTGTCTTCGCTATCCCTCTCGTACCAGCACTTCCCTCTTTCTTTGCCAACAAAGGTAGTCGTTTTACGTTTTTCCACACTCGTTGCTACAAAGCACCCGTTGCACACACTCGCTTCAACGTCACCAGCCGCAATAATGGGTCGTACAATCGCTTACCTGTTGTTTCTCACTGTTGCAGCAGCGTTGCCTCGCAGCTTCGTTCTGGGCATGGGCAACATTGATGGCGCGGCGCTGGGGTCGTCTGCACCACCACCCAACACTACCAGCCACGCCCTCAACTGGCTTACAACGCTCCAAACAATTTCCACCCCCACCATCAACTCTGCATCCGTACACACGTCAGTCCTGAACTCAACATCAACCCCAAATTCAACAATCACCACCACCGCCGCCGTCATAAACAGCACTCGCACCTACCTCCCCACCACCACGATTGTCGTCACCCTCCCCAACACAACGTCCCAGCCTACTTCATCGTCAGAGCGCAACGGCGAGACTGGCTCTCTTAAGAACGATGAGGATGCCGCACCCCTGGATACTACAAGTTCGGAATCGCTCTCTAAATGGCCGCACTGGTTCACAGCCGCGACGTTTACGCTTGTTTTCTACGACATCCTGACACTGGGCATTTTCCTGTGGCTGTGGGTGTTTGGTTACCTGTGGTGGTTCCGGCAGGGCAACGGCAGAAGAGGAGCGTGGGGTAGGAGGGGCCGAGTGGGTGAAGTGGAGATGGCGAGGATGGATATGCCGGCAAGGTATGGCGAAGGCGGTCCATACGAAAGAGAGTGGGTGAGGACTACGAGGTATGGGAGGGTGAGGAGCGAGAGCGAACGGAGGGCGAGGAGTGCCAGGGAGGCGGAGCTGGAGGGGGAGATGAGAAGGTTGGGGATGATCTAACGGTACCGACGGCATGGGGACAGAGCAACGATCACACAACGGGCGGAAATTGAGGAAGGGGGATCAGTGGGCATGTCGTAACTTGGTATATCATATCGTAAACCTGATTAGGTATATTTGCATCCCTCCTCAGAAAGGCCAAACAACAGTAGTATCCGGGTTTCTTGGTTCATTTCACCGTCCTCACATCACTACAACTTCATGGTCATCTCCGCTCCCGGCCCCCGTTCCCAGAACTCCAGCGTCAGCGCTGCAAGGAAGCACGGAATCTCTTTCCGTCCCTCGACCCAGTAAACAATCTGATCCCTAATCTCGCCAGCGAACACACTCTGTTCACCGCCAGAGACCTTCATGGTGCCATTCTCGCCATCAAAGACAATGCTATTCTCGCCCTCGTCATCCGCGGGCTTGAACATGCTAGTCACCTTGACGCGCCCGTTGGGCATAAAGTCCAACTTCCACCCGAGAATCGAGGCAACGGCTTCTCGAAACTCGAGCGACTTGGCAGCCCAGATCTGCTTGAGGCGGGCCTGTTTCTTCTCCGACGAGGCGAGCGAGTGGCGGAGCTCCTCCATCTCGTCCTGCGCGGCTTCGAAGGTGGCGAACGGCACGGTTTTCGGCGGCGGGGTTTGGGCCTCCAGCTGCTTGAGGAGGTGCTCGTTTGCGGCGCGCAGCGTGCGCACGGTGGAGAGTTTGAGCGCTTCGGCGTCGGCGGTGGGGTTGGATTTGAGCTCGAGGACGCGGGTGCGTGTGCTTTCTTTGAGCTTCTTGAGCTGGCTGTGCTGCGCTTTGTATTCGGTTTGGATGACTTTGAGTTTCTTTTCCAGCTCAGAGAGGTCGTCGGTGAGCTGACGGTTTTTGCGGCGCAGTTCGCCGACACGTTCGTCTGTTTCGTCGGTGGGCAGAGGGCGCTTTTGACCTGTGGTGGGTGTCGCGGTAGGATCGAGCTTTTCGATGCTGGCAAACTCCTTTTGGAGCGTGTCGAGCTCCTTGCGGTGTTCGTCGACGAGGGTTTCGAGTTCTGCTATTCGTTGGGACTTTGCTGCGTCGTAGGAGTCTGGCTGCATTTCGCGCTCTTCGTCGTCGAAAGCCTTAACTTGGGCGCGCAGAAATTCGACCTCTTTCGTTGCCAGCGCCTTTTGGCGTTCGAGCCTGGCGCGAGCTTGTGCCTCCTTCGCACTTGGTGCGCTGGACGTTGTCGCGGAGCTTTTGATTTGCTGTAACTCAGCTTGCAGCTTGGCTTTCTCGTCCTCCAACGCTTGGATGTTGGCCTCCTTTACAGTGAGTTCTGGCTTGATCTCGCCCAGCTTGTTGAGAAGGTCGGCCTTGTCTATCCGCTCCCGGATGAAAGCTCGTGCGAGGTCCTCGGGCGTCTCAAATTGTAGCTCGCCGTCCTCATTGGCCTCAGACTCGAGGTACGAAGTCCACGAGTCGCGCTCCTCCTCGAGAACCTGCTTCCTCATCTCAGCTTCGCCGAGCTGCCTTTGCAGATCGTCCATCATCTTCAGCTTGGTTTGCAGGGTCCGCTTCTCCTCTTCGACGACCTCGATGGCCTTGTGCTGCTTCTTGAAGTTTCTGAGCTCCGTGTTCTGCTCTCGTGTCAAAGCCTCCAGCTTCTGGATGTGCGCAACCTGGTCGGAGAGCTCTCTCTTTATGATGGTAAGGGTCTCGGCGTCGCCCGTGATAGCCTTCAGCCGCAGCACTTCGGCCTCGAGCTGGCCCACCTCCTCTTCCCGTTCTCCCAGCTTCTTCTGCGCCGCCTGCAGCGCATTGACCTTGGACACCAAGTCTGTCTGTACCTCCTCGACGCTTTCCTTTAGCCGCTGATGCTCGGCCTGCAAGTTGTTGTATCGGTGCTCGCTCTGCCGTTGCGACGATGCCAGGTCCTCCTTGGCCTCATCGTAGTCCTCTTGCAGCGACTGCGCCTTCTCCTGGCTTTGCCGTAGCCTTCTCTCGAGGTCGCGTCGCTCGTTCTCGGCACGCGTCCGCACCTCGGTCATCTCTTTGGACAGCGCCTCGTACTTCTTCGCTGTCTGGGAACCCGCCGTTTCTGCCTGTTGCGCTTTGCGGAACTCGGTTTCGGCGCGGCTTTGTGCATCCCTGATCTCTTGGTCGAGCTCCACCTTGAGCATAGACTTTTCTTGTTTCGCAGTCTCGAGCTCATATCGCAATGTGTTCAGCTGCGCGCGCAGATCTTCGTTGACGGGGTTATCAGGGACGACCGTGTGCGGCGCATTCGTCATTGTCGAGGCGCGCAATGTGTTGCGAAAAGTTTGGCGCAATGGCTCGGGCGGTGGCGGCGACTCTTCAACCCCAGTGAAGAGGTTGAAGCTCGGCTGGTTCGCCCTATTGAAAGCCATTGTGTGGGCGTCTTTGTTGTCTGTTCTGTCGCAAAGCAGATAAAGCAGTCAATATGGTGTCTGCCGCTACAAAGAAATCCGTCTAAGGTCGTGACATATCTCGAGCGCGCGACGTTGCCAATGAAGGTGTGCTGCGGGGTTAGTATGTGTTTGCGGTGAAGCTGGTGTTTGTTGATCGTGAAAGGACAGGCACGATGCGAACGGCAACGGCAAGTGGGCCTTTAGCGCGCCCCAGCTCAAGCTGTCGCGGATGCACGTGCAAACTTCACGATTACATGTCAAGTTCAACTCAGGTTCCTTGTTGCTTATAGCATCTAATTTTTCTTGTGTGCTATGGCGTCCCCGGAGTCATGTCTGCTCTTGCACATCCGCCCAAGCCTTCGAGAACACATCCGTCTCCCCGTCTCGCCAGCCCCAGGCAAAGCAGTAGTGCTTGAGCAACAGCTCTAATTCCTCGAGCTCGTCTAGCATTTCAAGGCCTGCGACGCGCTCCTTCTCGTCCTCGGGTATCCAGTGCTTCCATATGAAGTGCGTGTCTGCTGCCTTGGTACCATCCTTGAGGCCATAGCTACCCAGTCGTGCGCGTTGGTCGCCGAGCTCGGGGTATGCAGTAAGCGTGGGGAGGTGTATGTTGCGTGTCTGCAGATTCGAGATCATGGTCCTCCCAAAGGCGTCTTGTGGCAGTATGGGCTCATAGAGTATGAGGGATACAGGCGTAGTAGGCTGTAGGTAGTGCGTGGTGAACGCCGTGATTATGCTTTGCACTATCTGAGGCTGGAGGTACACCAGACACATCTCAGAGAGGATCAGGGTGGGTATAGTAGGGTCGAGGTTCGGTAGCTCTGGTAGCGGCGCATCGTCTGAAGGGGCGGCTAGTGTACGCAAGTCGAGGGCGTGGATGTTGTATGTCGCTGAGTGGTACGAAGTCGACATCTTGGGTTTCTGGAGTAGTTTGTGATAGAGCGCTGGCTGTCTCAGTATGCATGCGATCTTAGGCAATGTGTTGGTGGGAAAGTCGATCTCGTGGTATATTAGGCGAACGTCGGGGTAGGCGTCGAGGAGGCGGAAGAAGCGTGTGTCGGTGCCAGCACCGAGCGACACGATTTGTTTCGCAGAGGAAGGATGGGTGAGGAGGAACTTGGTGACGAGAAGGTCGATTGCAGAGGTGCGGACGTAGGAGCCTATGGAAAGTTAGCAGGGTACAAGTCGCTCGGCGAGTATGACGGACCTCTGTTCAGCAACGGCAGTCTCCTGGTCGGGGGTTGTATCGCAAACATCTTTGCATATGGATCATGCAGGTAGCCCAGCTCGACACAGCTCACCCTGCTCCCCGCAGCATCTTGGTCGGTGCCTTTGACAGCATTGTCTCGCACTTCGTTGCTAGAGCCGCCGGGTCCACCAGGTCCGCCTCGACCGCGCCCTCTCCCTCTGAGTCCTCCGCCGCGGCCGGCTCCAAGCAGCGTTCTGAGGTTTGGTATCTGGTTTGAAGATGTCATGTTCGCCCGTTACGGTGCGATGGAGAGCTTCGAGGAAGCGGGGCAGGGGCTAGTACGTGAAAGGGCAAGCGCGAGCGGGACGCGCCAAGCATGCGGACTCGCGGTCTCTTTGAACTTTTGCGCGCCTTTGAGCGAGAGGCCTGTCAGAGCTGTCGCTGCAACCACCCCGAACCTCTCACCCACCCAACACCCCCGCCCGAGCGACCCGCCGCCATCATGTCCGACGAGAGGCAACCGAGCGCGAGCCTGATCCGCATGTGGAGGGTCTGGCGCACGACCAAGGAGATGATGCACGACCGCGTAGGATGCGCCCATGCCTGCACGAGCCGCGAATAATGGCGCTGACACTGCAAAGGGCTACCAGGTTCTCGAGGACGACATCAACATGCCGCTCGACGAGTTCGCAGTCAAATACGGCCGTGTCGACGGCGAGCCCGAGTATGCGACCACGACGGACGCCCAGTAGACTGCTCATGCTAACGCCGTCCAGCCGTTCGAAGCTCAACTTCTCTGCCCACCCTGGCGAAGACATGCTCGCAAAGTACACCCCCGTGGCCACTAAGAAGGACCCCGAGCCACGACCGCAGATTGGCACAATATGGGTCGAGTTCAACAGCGACGAGAACGTCGGTCTGAAGCAGCTACGCGACTACATGCAGCATCTGGTCAATGGCTCTTTCTACTCCGGCATCATGGTCACCGTCAAGCCCATGACCGGCATGGCCATCCGTCTGCTCCGCGGCTCAGCCACCATGAGCGAGGGCCCCAAGGGCGGCGTCGAGGTCTTCGTCGAGCAGGATCTGTTGGTCAACATCACAAAGCACGAGCTGGTCCCCAAGCATGTTCTGCTTAGTGAAGAGGAGAAGCAACAGCTACTCAAGAGGTACCGTCTCAAGGCCACACAGCTTCCCAGGATCCAGTCTACAGATCCCGTCGCCAAGTACCTGGGGTTGAAGCGCGGTGCTGTTGTGAAGATCATAAGAAAGTCGGAGACTGCTGGTCGCTACGCCAGTTATCGATGGGTCATTTGAGGGGTAGAAGCGCACAGCCGAGATTATCAGAAGAAGAGGCACGATCACAAGGCAGAGGCCGACATATGCGTATCCACTACGCAGAGGCCATCTTGGGGCAAGTCCGTGTGGACAAGAGGCAGATTCATATTGCGAGGCGTTTGGCGAACGGGTAGGGCACCCTTGACGACGATTGGCATTTGCAAAAAGCAAGGCAGAAGTCTGAAACGACTCATGTCAAAACCTTGTATATCACAAAGCAAGTATTCAAACCGATACCACATTGGTCTAACCTACCGACGGTGCATGTGGTGTCTGGATACCCAAAGTGACGTACTACTAATAGGAGGACACAGACAAGGCGGAGAAACTAACTTCAAGACAAACCACATCTCCGAAAGACATTCAGCATCGAGTCCAAGTCAAGATGCTGCGAGTACCTCACCGAATGCCACGAAGACTCGCAAGTCCGCATCTGCATAGGACTGTGCATGTCAATCGTGCTTGTAACTCAGATCAAATGTGCCACTGGCTTTGCGTGTCCGACAGGTCACACAAAAAAAGACTTCTAACCCGGCTCAAACGCAGCCTCAGGACCAACCCGCAACACGATCACTACTGATGCATTTGTCTGTACCTGTCCCAAGAATGATGTAGGCGCAAAAAGAGAGGTCTTGCCCGGAATCGAACCGGGGTTGCCGGAAGATACTGAGGTGATCAGAATCCGGAGTGATAACCGCTACCTAGAAGGAATTAGTTATTTGATTGGATGAAGCTGATCGGGCTGCTGCTTACACTACAAAACCGTGGTGTTGTTCGATGGGAATGCATCTGAAACATAACGCTTATATCATGAGCAAAACATTTCAGCAAGTGAATGGTCCTTTTGTCAGAGGTCGAAAAATCTGCATTAGGGTGACGATGTGGGGTTGGCAGCGGAACTGAGCGGTACACCAATCTCAAAACCGATGGTAGATCCACTGACTTACTGAACTAGAAACTTTGCCGATGTGACGGTGCTCTACAACTTTGCCCGAGCCTCGTCCTTCACCACCAGTCCAAACTTGCCAGCCTTCTCTTTGTCCCTCAACACTCTCCTCAGAATCTTTCCCGAGGGTGACTTCGGGATCTCTTTGATCTGTAATGAGTCAGCATGCAATCCCAACCCTCGACTTTAGTCCTAAACCTGGGACACTTACAAACTCGACCTGAGCTACCCACTTGTACCTGACCTTCTTCTCTTTTACATACTTGATAATCTCCCGGCCCACCTTCTCGCTCTCCGCTACGCCCGGTTTCAGAGCGATGTAAGCCTTCGGTAGCTCGCCACTATAGTCGTCCTTGACACTCATAACCGCAACATCCTCGACCTTCTCATGCCCAAGCAACAAATCCTCCAGCTCCGCCGGCGCAACACCGATCCCCTTGACCTTGATGAGCTCCTTGATGCGGTCACTGATGTGGATCATGTTCTCCTCATCGATACTTCCCTGATCACCTGTATGCAGGAACCCATCCTTATCAAAAGTCTCAGCAGTCGCTTTCGGATTGTTCAGATAGCCCATCACGACCTGCGGCCCGCGCGCAAGCACCTCGCCGTCCTCATTCAGCCCCGCCTCCGACCCATCGGGGCGGATGATCTTGACTTCTGTCGACGCGACGATCGCACCGCCAGAGTGCGCGTACTTGTAGTCAAACTTCTCCGGCGGGTGCGCGGTGATGCACGAGCAGCTCTCTGTCATGCCGTAGCCCTGCTTGAATCCTGTGTTGGGGAACTTCTTCTGCAGCAGCTGGATGATCTCCTCTGATAGTGGGGCCGCGCCGGACGAGAATCGGGTCACGTGCGAGAGGTCGTATTTGTCGACGATGGGGTCGCGGACGAGACGAATCAGGATTGGAGGCACGAGCAGTAGCTCGCCGAGCTTGTATTCGCAGATTGTGTTGAGCATCCCTTCCATGGTGAATTGCGGGAGCATGATCACTTCGGCGTTGAGCAGGATCGGAAGGTGCATTTGGTGAACTAGGCCGGTGATGTGAAAGAGGGGAAGGACGGCCATGATCTTCTTTTGGGTTTCGGGCGTGATTTGTTGGATCTGGAGACATTGCGCGATGACATTCTGGTGTGAGATCATCACGGCCTTGGGGAGTCCTGTGGTACCGCTTGAGAAGGAGAGGAAGCCGCATACGTCTTTGTTCTTCTTGCCAGATGGGATCTTGAAAGCCGCGGCCTGTTCATTCTCGCCGTACGACTCTCCAATCTTGATGAGCTCTTTGACAGTAGTGTAGCCGGGAAGCTCACCCTCGAGCAGGAACACATTTGATTGCGGAAGTCCAGCAGCCTTCGCGCTGGCTGACGCAACCTCCATACTCCCAGGCGTTGTCATGAGGAATCTTGAATCCGCCGTCTTCAGTGCGAAGGTCATCTCTTCAACGTTGTACGCTGGACTCGCCCCACTGATCTTTGCGCCTACACGTAAACCTGCAAACATAGCGACCGGGTACCAGACGGTATTCTGACCAAAGAGCGAGACGGTCTCACCTTCTTTGAGACCATACTTCTTGACGAGCGCTGTGGCAATGTAGGTAGAGTACTTTTTGACGTCTGCCCAATTGACTCGCTCTTTGGTAATTGCATTCTGGAAGCCAGCGAGCTCGTTTGGCGGATACTTGTTGATTGGCGAATAAGAAGAGTCAAACAACCAGTCCCAATCCGTCAGTTCGGTAGGTACTGTGCTGGATTAATCATGATATATCGGGGTGAGGCACCTCATCAAACTTACGGTCGATCGGTGGTTGTCTCGACTTGAAGATCACCATCTTGAAGCAACAAAGTGCTGCTTGATGTAAGTGTGCTTCAAACGAATGGTGTTTTGGTCAAGAATGCAATTGTCGATCGAGTTATCAAGTCGGACCTTTTTGATGCGCAGAGGGGGAAACAGAGTCTCGCATCTCAACGACTGGAGAATACATGATGTCTTCTCGGCGCCACCAGCACGTCGGTTCGCAATGTTCGAGTCGGCTGTCGTGCGGGGATGACGGGAGCTTGCAGGCGGACAGGCGGGGCTGGAAGAGCTAGGTACCCACTTCGGGACACCATCCTTTCATGTTACAGAAAAGGTCGGATATAACAACAATAACCTTTGTAACCAGCAGAAGATTTATTCGCATTCAAACAACGCGTATATCGATACGGAATACCCCTGTTGCTCTAGAAATCTACGGCTTGTTTCCGGCTTTTTCTCAACGCGAGAGATCATCGCACATCAGACGTCAACACACCATGTCAGGCTCGACGAAAAAAGACAGCAAGACAAGGATCACTTTGATTGGCACTGGAACCATTGGGTTGTCGTTTGCGGCGTTTCACTTGACAAATCTCGCCAGCCCATCGCAGCTCACCATCTACGATACTCGCACAGATGTAGCCGAGTACGTGCAAGAGAGCCTGCCAAAGTTCTTCACAGACGAAGATAAGCCCTCACTACCATCTTTTTCTGAAGTGAAGATTGCAAAGTCGTTAGAGGAAGCAGTCAAAGACGCGTCAATTGTTCAAGAGTCAGGGCCAGAAAAGGCACCCTTCAAGCTCAATCTCTGGGCGGAGGTAGAAAAGTACGCCCCCAAAGACGCGCTACTATGGAGCTCAACATCCGGTATCCCGGCTTCTCAGCAAAACTGCAAGATGCAGGACGCGAGTCGCGTGCTCGTCGTGCATCCATACAACCCACCGCACATCATGCCGCTCCTCGAGCTTGTCCCCTCGCCAGAGACGTCCGAAAAGGTCATCGAGCGAACGCAGGAGTTCTGGCGTGCAAGAGGCCGTGTACCAATCCACATCAAGAAAGAAACGACCGGCTTTGTAGCAAACAGGCTGGCCTTTGCGTTGCTCCGCGAGGCTGTGCATCTCGTTGACCAGGGCGTGGTGTCGGTGGAAGAGCTGGATCAGATAGTGCAGACATCGATGGGGCCGAGATGGGCAGTCGCAGGGCCCTTCAAAAGCTATCACGCAGGCGGAGGTCCAGCTGGACTGGAGGGATTCTTCAAGAACATTGGAGGTACTGTGCAGGATTGCTGGGCAGATTCAGGGACGCCGAATGTAGGCGATGGGTGGGAAGAGAAGGTGTTCAAGGACGCGAAAGAAGCGTATGGTACGGTCGATGTTAGCGAGCGAGACAGGATTACACGGCGGTTGCTGCAGGTTATAGAGGAAGAGAAAAGCAAGGGTGGCAACCCCAGATAGGATCTGATGTGTATTCTTGCTTTCACCTGAACGGCTCATGCCTTCTGCTGCATGCGTTTCTTGATTGCGAGTCTCCTCCCTTTCCAATCACTTTTTGACTGCACGCGTGCCATATCCGCCTTGTGATCAGCCCGCTTGATGCGACTCTTGTCCTCAGGAACTATCACATGCTCAGGGTGATGACTCAAGCTCCCCCTTCGATGATTGCACTTGCCGCAGATTCCAGCGTTGCTCTGCCGCCGCTTTTTCATTCGATTCGGGCATGCGAGTGGGTCGAAGCCATGCAGCTCTGCGTGGCCGCAGCGCGCGTGTCGCGTGCGTAGCGGGAAGGCGCAGATTTGACATGCGGAGAGAAGGACGTAGCACATTCGCGTTCAGCAAGGGACTATTGTGTCCAAGGAGTTAAGAGAAAACAAAAAAGAGGGTGCAAGTCGAATTTAGGCGCTAGTATGTAGAGTATATCCAGGCTTTTGTTGCCGTATTATGCAGAAGTTGTTAATCTGTTCATGGTCTATCTTGATAATGTACAAATAGCAGCTTGATGCGCGGACGTTTGCCAAACTGTGATTGTCTAATCATTTGAGACATCTCATCGATAGGATTGACTATCTTGTGAAACCCTCCCTTCTTTTTTTGTTGTCTCTCTTTGTTTTGAGCTTTCCCCACGGGCATTGTTCCACCTTGGAGGTCATCCGTCGTTTGTCACCGCTGCGCAGTGCCTTAGCAAGACAGTCGCGTTGTAGGGTCTCTCGATTTCGCATATTCGTGCATAGACTAAGCGATGTACTGATATAACATGGTCGAGATGTCGCCATAAACCTCATATAGTCTCGTATTCTGTTCGCGACATCGCATTTCAGCGGTAATGGCTCGGAATCTCTAAAAATTGGCGTCGTTGGTGATTCCTCAGTCACGTTCACAAGCGCGATGGAGATGCTCTTCACGAAGTCTCAAAATATAATCACTAAGAATTGTGTAGTCCTTTTACGTCCAGTCCATAGTATTGGCTTTAATACACCTGGGACAGTCATTGACGTGTCGTATACTATGGAGGTCATCTTTACAGAACGTGTGTACATCTGAATGTGGTTTGACTTCAACAGAAGGTCCATCGACCCACTGTGCGAACTCGATGATGAGGTCTTTACGGTTACTGGAGATGTAGTCAAACGCCATGATCTGAGTAGCCTCGCTCATTCGAGGCACTGTACGGCGATAGAGCAGGTTATCGTCAACGGATTCCCGAGGAAGCTTCTGCACAATCAGCGTCAGGTGCTTGACTCCCTTCCATGATCTGAGCACGTCTAAAACTTCTTTCGGTGATGCGAAAGGCTTCCAATAGATATCTAGAGTGAGGATTTGTAGTTGCGGACACATGGCGTGGAGGTTCCTGAGATCCGCAGCGGTCGGCGTGATAATACCATGGCATGCTCTCATGTTGCGTACGAAGTGGGCTACAAAACAGAAGAGACCTCGGGATTGTAGCTTCCAAAGCTTTTATTTAGTTGTGAAGAACGCACAGGTAAGCTCTGACTACATCCTATACTTTTGAGAACTCTGCTCCTACAGCCCACTTTTAGTGCAACATGAGAGGCATGCCACAGGAACCAATAGCGGGCGGGGTGACTCGCTGACCCCCGAACTGGCCGCAAAAGAACCTCGGCACAATCCACACACACCGAGCCACGACTCGCTCGAGTACATACCCTGCCTTTGCCCCAGACTTCCCCATACCCACCGTACCAGGCTCTCAAACACCAAAGCCTTACCACTCTTCTCGCTCGCAACTGTCATAACCTTGAACGACTCCCTCATCAATAGGCGAACCGAGCTCTGGTACCTGCTGCACTGCGCCGCTCACACTATCACAATGTCCGAGGCACTCACAACGAAGCAAGTCGCCGAGCACAACACAGTTGAGAAGGGGCTGTACATCATCGTAGACAAGGATGTATACAAGATGGACAGCTTCGTAGACGAACACCCCGGTGGTGCAAAGATCTTGAAGAGAGTGGGTGGAAAGGATGCAAGCAAGCAGTTTTGGAAGGTAAGTCCGGCGTTCGCTGTCTCTACGTATGGCGCGCGGCAAGCGCTTACGTTCGAGATTATGCTGTTGAGTGTGGATGCTAATACGGGTTGAACAGTACCACAACGAGAGCGTTCTTAAGAAGTATGGGCCGAAGCTGAAGGTTGGCACAGTGAAGGAGGAGGCGAAGCTATGAGTCGGTCGAGCATACGAAACAATACATTGCGATATCACACATCCTGCAGTGCGCACCGCTCTACTCAGTTTGTGAGCTGTTTAGTGACTTGTGAGATGCCTATGAAGTGTGGTATTACCCACGCAGATGCACCCTTCCCTACACCAGGCAAGTATGACAAGCATGTCAATCACAGTGCACGCGTTAAAGCCATTGTATAATATGCCGTCTATTTTGACCTCTCTATCCTTCGTCTTTGGATGCTTACTAGAAATTAATTACACGCTGTGCTATGCAAGACCAAAGACCAATAAATCCAGGCTCTAAGTAGGTATAGTGCTTAAAAACCAACAAGCGCAAATGCCGTGGGTATCGTGATGCCGTGCAAAATGCAAAAACTGTATGCTGCCGTTTCTCATGTGCTTTGTGTGTGCTTTGATGCTCAGAAGCAGGTCCATCGTGACTTCAACTTGGGCCTCTGCGACTGCGAGCTTTGGGTCTGGAGTCGTGTGATCTTCTTCTCATTGATTCGACTTTCACTGATGTCCAGTCTGTACCGTCGAACGGATCCAGCGTCCGACTGGTCTTTCTCGTAGAACTTCTCCGGCGGCCCTGACACGCAGCGTGGAACTGCTCTTCTGACTAGGCCGCGGAGACCGGTGTTTTGTTTGTCTATCCGCTCGTAGTCGCGTTTCCGTGTGCTAGGCGATGTCCAGTGTGTGGTGGTAGCTGGGACTGGTACACTTGCGCTCTCGATCTCTTGCAGTGAGACATGTTCCTCAGCCATGGCCAATTCATCCATGCTGAAACGAGGAGCCGTATTCGGAAATCCGGGATGCTCATGATTAGACAGTGTGGGACTCGGGAGGGCAGAGTTGGCCTGATAGGATGGGTTCGAGAACAGACTACAGCTGCGGAAGTGGAGTGCGAGTACGTCGTCAACTTCCTGGCTTGTGGGCGACACAGTGTGAGAGCTTTTCACTCGGTAATGGCGAGCTGGTCTGGAAGGGTCGATGATGGTACAAGAAGTGCGACGAGAAGATAGTTTCGAATCATGGCCGCGACCTTTGGATCTTGATCTGGCGGTGGAGTTCTCTGACGAGGAGGCCGAGCGATGGTTTGATGGTCGTGTACGAGAAGCTGGTCGATGTGTAGACATATTTGCAGAATCCGAAGCCTCAACCGAGTCCGGGACTGCCTTCGCCATGCGACGGCAATAGTTTGCGGTGTTGCTTCTTTGCAAAGACAGTGTTTGCTCCTTTGATGGGTTTTGGGGAGAAGATCCCATGAATCCACTGTCTTTTCGATTCATTGTCGATCCATAAAGAGGCGGTGACAGGTGGTGGGCCGTGACGTAGTATTCGAAATTTGAATCAGTTTTTGAATTGTTGATGGATACAGTGATTTCGGCATTCTTTAGCCTCGTCAGTGCTGCGTCTAATCAGGAAGGTACCCACGAAAGGGGCCTTACCAGCAACCAGTGCGAATGCGAAATTGGAAGAGAATCAATCCCTGAAGCACGAAGTGCAGAGCGAAGTGCAACAGAGGTTGCGATACAAGGATGATATGTAAACGCAAATAAATCAGATGATGCAGGTTGCGGGTCCCGCAGCACTATTGAGTGAACCGGCGTGGTCAGTTGTAGCGTGGCTAGCCGTAGTGTAAAGAAAGTCAAACGACGAAAAGTGTAGATCTCGCGCTTCGATTGGCCCAGATCGTGCCAACACCAAAGAGCGCGCGCAGGACATGCACGATCTTTGGCAAAGCGTGGTCGGGCGGTGGGCAGGCCTTTGAGGCTTGAGTTCACCGCTTCAAATTGGACTTCCGGGGTTGTAAAACTAGAAACCCGAGGGGCTTAGTGCCGGAATAAAACTGGAGAATGGTTGCAAGGCTTTCGATGGTCGAAACGGACGATGACAGGTTGGTTAGACATGGCAACCCCGTGGATATGTTTGCTGAACTGGTGGGCTAAAGTATGATGTCGTCCGTTTTCACATGCGAATATGGCCATGGATGCCGTGCCTTATCGTAACGCCAAAAACAGCATCGGAGATCACTTGGCTGCACTTGTGACAACCTTTTTGACTGGACCAGGTTCGAGGCATATCGAATTGCAGCCTCGCGCTCCAGGTGGGCACGGCTAGCAGCCGTCCAGCGGAAAGGACCGAATCATGTGTGAGAACGCCATCGATAGCGACATCGGGCCAATATCACCTGCCTATGTTTGGGCAAGACTTACCGGGAGCCTGTCACTATTCAGGGTCAAACCCAATGAAGCGGCAACGCACGACATCGTGGGCTGTAACCGAAATGTCGAAGACGGCAGAGCCACAAACCACTTGAGATTTTTCAGGGTCCTGCAGGCTCCTGCTCAACACAAATCGTTTGCAGAAGAGGCTGTGAGAGCCTGACAGGCGCCGAGAAGCGGTCGA
Source organism: Didymella sp. IMI 355093 (assembly GCA_027946495.1). Classification (NCBI taxonomy): domain Eukaryota; kingdom Fungi; phylum Ascomycota; class Dothideomycetes; order Pleosporales; family Didymellaceae; genus Didymella; species Didymella sp. IMI 355093. The sequence continues at coordinate 986,874 of JAPEUZ010000003.1, forward strand.
GATCCCTGCGTTTGCTGCACAGTGGATGCCCGCTGCAGGCGCTGTGGTGGAACACACATGAGCCAAGGTTTCGCATGCAGATGATCGGGACGAGGGCGCCACCAATGGTCTTGTCACGAGCAGACAACACCAGATCGTTCGCGCCTACGACACAAGCGGGGAAAACTCCGAATTTGCGGCCTGGGGCTTGAATCGCGCTAAGTATTGAGTGTACCAAACATGACTGCACGTCTCGACTCTCACTGAATCTCGTGGTAGAACCCTTCGATCAGCTTAGACACATCCTCGAACGCTTCGAGGCAGTGCCAGTGACCGATACCCTTCATCACCTCTAACTTCTTCTCGCTCGTACCCGTCTCTTCGAACATCTTCTTGCAGCCCTCGAGTGGTGCGCTCTTGTCCTCCTCGCCAGCCAGAATCAGGATGGGGATACTGATTTTGCTATAATTCGGCGGTTTGGCGTTGACAATCACGCGGCAGTTGTTGCAGTAGCCAGCGGGGTCCTGGCCAAGGAGGAGCTCTCGAATGAATGCTGATGCCAACGGAGAAGCCTTTGATCCAACGGCTGCTTGAGGGACAGTATCAGCCATTGGCTGCATACCGTCTTTCTGAACGGCCTCGATGCGCTTCTCGAATACAGGTCTGACACCCTCGTTGGGGTATACAGGACCAATTAGAACTGCAGCAACGATTCGATCGCTTCGTTCGGCTGCAAGATGAGCAGCTACGATTCTGCTGTAGGTCAGTACCGAAATCTCCTGCCTGCGAGATCCAGGACACTTACCCTCCCATGCTGTGCCCTACAACAATGGCTTTCGGTACGTTGAGGGCATCAAGGATGCCGATGATGTCGTCTCCCAGGCTCTGGATGCTTGACTGCTCGCCGGTGTATGGCGACCTGCCAGCACCATAGTTATCAAAGATGATGCATCGAAACCCATTCGTGCGTAGTCGCTCTACAACCGCGTGGTAGTAGTTTTGCGACGACCCAAGGCCATGCATGAAGATGAAGGTCTCCAACACATCTTTGTCTTCAGGCTTCAAGTCCGCATAGTGGATTTTCTTGCCACTGATATCGAGGAACGGCATTTTGTCGGCCGGGAGCGGAGAGTATGAAAGTTGAGAGCTTTACTGTGAGCTACATCGTTGCTATTGCTTGTGGAGGAACCGTTCCGATCGGAATCGGGTGATGTCACCGGCAGCCCCACTTCTGGGAAGGAACACATCCGCTGATGGCAGCTAATAGATTCATCAGCTTCGCAGTCACGCCAAGAGAGGCTGCAATACATGTTGCTTGACTTCAACAAATGGGCATATTTGGGCTCTTATTTGTGGTTGGGGTCGAGCTACCCCGTATGCTATGTACAAGACCAAACTCAGAACACCACCCTGGCTGCCAGCCATGTAACTACTGCGCTGTAGTAATGGTGTGGATGCCGTACTTCGCCTTCACAGCCTCCTTGCAGTTTCCAAACAACTCCGGACACAAAGGATCCGTCTGATCATTGAGAAGCGTCCAGAGCAGCTGCGCCAAACCTTCCCTTGTCGTCACCTGCTTCAACTCATCTCTGAGGTTCTCCTGATCGGAAGGCCGCCCTCGCTCTCTCGACCACATCTTGCCAAGAGAACTCGCTCGATCTCTTCTCCTCCCGTTCTTCAAATCCATGGCTTTCTGCCTCTTCGCTGCAAGCATGATCTCTTCGCTCTCATTCCACAGGCTAATCCGCCGGAAGAAATGCTTGAGTGCTGCTTCTTCGAACTGTGGCCGCCAGGACGAGACCGCGTCTTCAAATTCAGGGTCTGGGTGTTGATTGTGGTCCCATTTGCGGAGAAGGTACTTGAAGGTGCGGACCTCGCCATTGGGGAGTGAGACGACTAGTGATTCGAACGCGAATGGATCTTCGGGTGTAGATTGTTCCGCCGTAGGTGAGTTACTCTGATTCTCTGCTCTGAGTGCATCGTAGGCTTCCACTACTCGCGAGACTGCTACCTTCTTGTGTGCAGTGACAGCATCGGTTCCATCGAAGACATTTGGCAGAGTTGCGAGTTGCTCTTTCGAGCGGTCACTGTGGTGCCTATGTAGAAGCGAGTGGTGTCGCTTGAGAGTTGCCATGGTAGCTGTCGAAGTCCGTTTGGTAACAACCTTGAGATTGGAGCTTGGCTTTCGAATACTATATCGCCAGATCCGTAAGCTCGGCCGCTGCTCAATCCAGCGCTGAGCAAGTAAATGGAGTTGTGAGTGATCCAGCTTGGGCAAGTTTGGGCAATGGGCCGCGTCACAGCCACAGCATGCGTGTATAAGATTAGTCTTGGAAGGGGAGACACGTATGATTTCATGCAGGCTGACAGCGAACCCATGCTTTTCAATAAGCGCAGAATGAAGATGCACCGTTACGCAATCTGCGGCCGAGTATCCGCCCATGCTGTGAAATTCTGAGCGTACAATGGGTGACCGGCAGCATTTGGCCCGTAAGTCGGGGACTTCAAATCACCTCGGCCAATTGACGGTGGGCATTCGGCAAGCCACGGATCAAGCCACGGCTCTGAAGCCACTGTGGCCCTCCAGCTTTGCCGTTTCAAGACTTAGCAGCTCGAATTTGGGGTTTAGCAACTGACTGCGCCTTTTAGCTCATTGGCTCCTGCTTGCGCAGATTGAGACGCTCTTTGTGGCACCCGTGGTGTTTACAGATCTTCGTGCTCCGCGCGTCGCGCTGAGAGGCCCTGACATGAGGAGAAACCTTCGGGCGCGACACTTTGCCAAATCAAATACATGGCCAGTACATCCAAATTAGCGCTCGACCTAAGTGTGGGCTGACTTTGTCTATGGTGACAGAAAAGGTCAACGCAGAAACACGGATCTTTGTTGCACTCTGAAGCCCGAGGTTCTGGGAGCTACATCAAGTCTCGAAAGACACCGAACGTCATAGTCATTCATGCAGTATCAGCTTACAATAATGACGCGTATTTACCACGAAAGCTTCTTGAGAAACTGCTTGCCCAAAAAGAAAGGTATTGCTATATTTGCAGCTACGCGCTAAGAATATACAGGAATACAATCACACACGTCCACCATGTGCTAACAAACTATCTCTAGTTGTCTAGGGGGTATCGATCCAAGAATTTGAAGGTCTTGAGGCCCTCGGAAAGTTGCTCCACAATTGATGCCGTACCGTTTACACCGAATGCATAAACACCTGGGGTACCGGCCTGGACGCCGGCAGCGGAGAAGACCTGATTGCCAGAGCCAACCACACCGACGGGCTTGCCCCACTTGTAACCATCCTGAACAATCTGCAGAGGACGGCCAGCAGGGAACAGGGTCGAGCGCCAGCTAGAAGTAGTGTTGGAAGCGGTGGTGTTGCTGTTGGCAAGACTTCCAGGAGCCGCAAACAGGGCGCTGGCGCTACCGTCAACAACGATAGCGTCAAACTGGACGGCTGAAGTTGCAGAGTAGGTCTGGTCGATGCCATCGCCAAGGTGCTCGGCAACAACGGAGAAGCCAACGTTGACGTCCTTGAGGGCAGCCTTGAGACTGGAGGCTGTGTCGCTGCTGGCGGAGTTGGAAGTCAGGAATCCAACCTTAAGACCGTCGATCTTCAGGAGGGGTGCTTCGGCAACGCTGACACCGGTTGTGGTGTTGTCATGGTAGTAGGTGTCATCAGCCTCAGGTGCGGTCATGCCAATAGCCTCAGCGACACGGACGGCGACGTCGTGGCTGACACGGTTGAGCTGAATGAGAACGTTGTTCTTGACAATATCGCTCTTGAGCTGCGAGGTCTCGAAGCGCATGGCGTTGATAACAAACTGCTGCTCTACAGGAAGGAGCGAGTTGAAGAACAATCTCGGCTGCGACCAAACATCGGCGAAGGTGGATGATACGGCACGTACAAGACGTCCTCCAGTGGAACGGTTAGGGGCGGTGAAGAAACCGCGACCATCCTTCTGTGTCGCCTGCTTAGGCGAACCAGCATTAAGAGTGTTAGGAGAGTAGGCTGCAGTGTTAAGAGGAATATACATCTGTCCAGCTCCGTCACGCTGGTTGTTGTGGACCGGGATGCGAGGCTGATTGATGGGCAGTTGCTCAAAGTTGGGGCCATTGTGGCGGTTCAGCTGAGTGTCGAGATAGGAGAAAAGGCGTCCTTGCAGCAGGGGATCTTCAGTGAAGTCAATACCGCGGACTACGTGGCCAACCTGGAACATAATCTGCTCGGTCTCGGCGAAGTAGTTACGGGGATTGCGGTTCAATGTAAGTTTGCCAAGCGGTGTGAAGGGGACGATGTCCTCAGGAACAATCTTGGTAGGGTCGAGGACATCAAAGCCCCAGCGCAACTGGTCGTCCTCCTCGAAGATCTGAGCTTCAAAGATCCACTCAGGGAACTGACCGTTCTCGATGCTCTCGAACAGGTCCTGGCGGTTGAAATCGGCGTTCATTCCTGCGGTGACTTGAGCCTCCTCCCACAGGAGAGAGGCCTTACCCTGCATTGTCCTAAACCTGAACTTAACGAGCTTAGTCTTGCCTTCATCGGTGACAAAACGGAAGGTATGGACGCCCCAACCATCGGTGTGCCTGAAGGAGCGAATAGTGCCATGGCCACTCATGGCCCAAAAGAGGGTGTGCATTGAAGATGGCTGCTGGCTGAAGAAGTCCCAGGCGCTGTCGTGGGCAGTAGCGGCCTGTGGGATCTCGCTGTCTGGTCTAGGCTTGACGGCATGAATGAGATCTGGGAACTTGATGGCATCCTGGATGAAGAAAACAGGAATGTTGTTACCAACAACGTCTGCCTACAGTTAGTTTCCTGTGTCATTACATTGACGTGTTTCGCAAGCTTACCAAAGTTGCCCTCGTCTGTGTAAAAGCGAACCGCAAACCCATGGACATCACGCACAGTATCGGCTGATCCACGACTGCCAGCAACAGTAGAAAATCGGATGAACACCGGAGTTTCCTTGTCCGGTGTGCTCAAAAAAGAGGCACCCGTGATGTTGGACCAATCGCCAAAGCTTTGGAAGACACCGTGAGCGCCAGCACCTCTGGCGTGTACAGCTCGCTCAGGGACACGTTCGTGGTCTGGAGATCGTTAGAATGTGCAAGTTGGTGTTCTGATCTTAGCCTACCAAAGTGCATGATCTTCTCACGGAAGATGAAGTCTTCCAACAGCGTCGGCCCACGCTCACCAGCACTCAGGCTTTCCTGGTCCTCGATTGGCGTTCCAGTATTCGTAGTCATGTAAACATCTGTATCGTTGACCTCATACTGTGCCATGAACTCGTCGGTGTTCGAGGGCATGCTGTAAGAGCCATCTGCTCGCTTGATCTGAGGATGACTAGCAGGCACATCGCGAGTATCAGCTTCCATGAAAGGGCATGAGGCTTGTGCAACGTGTGCATAAGCAGCAAAAGCTGCAATGAGCCCGGATCTGACCATATTGGCTGATGCAATGAGTATATAGATGAGACGAGATGTCAACAAAACTTCGAGGGCAGAGTCCTTTATACACTCACACGTCCGTGCTGTGGAGAGCAAACCATCCGTTGATCCACATGGTATGACACGCTCCTAGCTCAGGAAACATATCTGTCCGATCATCTCTTGCTCACAATTGAACAGTCCTTGATTTGATCAGCTGCCTGATCTAGAGACGGGAGGCGCCAACTCGCCGGACCCACTTGTGAAAGATTAGGTTCGTGCACGAAAACGGCCGCGTTGCTACAAGGATATTATGAGCTGCGCCAAGACGTCGTGGGTTGATCAAGGGAGTAGGACGAACGCTGCATGGGGCTGAGACGCAAACGGTGCTCTTGGAGGCGGCGAAACCGAGCATTTGGAGACGTTCAGATAGACTCAACGCCGTCAGCACCCCTTGGCAGTGGTGTTGGACTGGCTTCCAACGTGCATGTTGGTCTCCGCACACGCGTCTCTAGTTGCGATCCTCCTCCCCAATTCCGTCCTCAAGTGTGATCGGAGGCACCAGACAAGGATCCCAAGTCCTTAAGAATGATAGCATGTATGTGACTAGACCGTTCACCAAGCGGTAGACGACTGTATGATCATAAGCTTAGTCTATCCTCTAATCGTACACTCCAAAAAAGGAACCACCGCCGAGTTTGCTGTCTGACCGATTCGTACTCTCATAACGGCAAGAATTTGGCCGCCCAAAGGTTGAACATCGTGCAAGGTTGTTGTGAAGCTAAGCTGCTTGTCCAGTAAGAAGCATTGAAGGGGAAATCATGCCATAGCCATTCGGATGCAAGACACGGTAGTACTCTTTGCGCGACCATCCGTCTTGGTGTGGAGACCGAAATCTTAAGAACATGCGACTTAAGGATGCAAAAGTCTCCCCTTGATTAGGTATGGTAGTGGCCCAGAAGCTCAGATGTTAGTAATGACCACTCATCGATGGACTCTCGACTGCCAAGCCGAGGCGGACGTGCAAGTTGAGCGGGCAACGTCATCCTCAGATCCTGGCAGCCCTGTAGTGCAACCTCTCGGCTGCCACACTACGGGCACCAAGAGAAATGTTTTGGTGGAGCAACAAGGATGCCACTTAGCTCCAACGATTGGCAAAGGACAATTCCCCACACTTCTTCGCAAGCACTTGCAGGAGGAAGCAACAGCCAAGAGCCACTTGAGCCATTTGGGGTTTGAAATCCAAATATGAGGAGAACTTCCAGGTCGCGCGTTGATTGAAAGTTCTCGGTGCAACCAACTCTGGAGGCAGGCAGGACATGGAGCTGAATCCAAGCCGGTGGTACCAAGTTCTTGTTCAAAGCTTCTGCGACGAAAAACAAACCAGGAAAAGTTCCGCGGGAGCAAAGATCATCAGGAGTGTCTAGTGTAGATTTAGTTAGCTCGGGACCCATTTATCTGTTGCACCTGCAGGCCTGCAGGGCATGGAACATTCATCAAATGTCGACCACAGTCAGCAACAACGGTCTCGCCCTCTGTGCTCTCGGCAAATCGAGTGAGTGTAACGTCAGTCAAATGCTCTATCACGACCACCACTGGCCAAATGACTCTTGACGAACTCTGAAGAGCACAGTAGTTCCAAGCATCAGTCGCCGAAGTCCTATCACGCGCAATGATTCTCAGCTCGGTAGCAGTAGAGTCCCTATCGTGTGTCGCGCGGAAAGCTTCTCTTGTCTCTTCACATCGCACAGTGGAGCTTTCGATCTTCGTTGGTGATGCTCGCACCGGAACAGGTATCCGCTTACTCATGAGTGGTTGGCTAAGAATTGGTACTATGCTTCCAGTGCCCAGGTGCAGAGGTCAGGCTATGCAACAAGCAAGTGATTGACCATGCATGCAACACAGCATTCTCATGCTGAGAGGAGCAACGGCAAGGAACGTACCTGATGATAGTGTACCATCCACAAGTCTGGTCTGGTGCGATCACTTTCAGGGGGCGCATCCTATGTGTATTGATGTGGAAGGATCCTATTGAGGCCAAGCTGCTGCAGGGTATTTTGTTGCGCCGAGCATCGTACGCGCCCGTATAGTCTAAAGATGCAGAGCTTCGTATGCCGCTGTTTGCGACTTAGAACGTGAAGACGGCCCGCCTAGAATTGAATCTGTAGAACGATCATATCTTAACGGCAGTCTTGTGGGTGTGGCGGAAGCGATATCTTGTGATACATTGGCAGCGTGTGGCTAGTGAAGCGCAGCTTCCGGCGTTTTGTGACGTCACCAATCATGTGCGCAACTCTATGGACTATCGAGGACCCCCGCCTTTGAAACCTCAAACAGACCATTCTCCGACCCCGGTATCACGAAGATCAGAGCGTGGAGTGTTTCAAGTGCCCCGCCTTGTTTTCCAGAAACGTAGTTTTGATATCCTGTCAGCTTGGAGTTCCTAACTACAAGATGTAAGTTCGTTACGGTTGAATCTTACCGAGCTTCCTTACTAACCATGCCGCCTGCAGGAATCGTTCCCTCTCCGTCCGGTCCAAGAAGGGCAGTTCCAGCGTCTCCGAGAAGCAGCCGTCAAAGCACCGCTTTACCATGGCTTCCCTGCGCGGCACACAGCAGCCGGAGCTCTCCAAGAAGCTGTACAAGATCATCAAGACCGAGAACCATGTGATTGGCGCCCATGAATCCGCAGCCCGTGAGCAAGTCAGTGTTGCCCGGCAGCTCTCGGAGTGGGGTGAAGCCACGCAGGATGAGACGATTTCAGAAGTGTCAGACAAGCTTGGTGTGCTCATGGCAGAGATCGCAGAGCAAGAGGATCTCTACGCACAAGCTCTGGAAGATTACCGAGGAGTTTTGAAGCAGATCCGCAACACCGAGAGCTCAGTGCAGCCCAGCCGAGACCACAAAGCGAAGGTTGGACTCCAAGTCTGTTCCATGGGTGTGGTGTACTAATGCCAATCCAGATTTCGGACGAGATTGCGAAACTTAAATACAAGGAACCTCAGAGCACCAAGATCGTTCAGCTCGAACAGGAGCTTGTTCGCGCCGAGGCTCAGAGCTTGGTCGCCGAGGCGCAACTTACAAACATCGTACGTTCTACAAAGCCGCCTAAGCAAAGTAGTCCACTGATCATGTGTAGACACGTCAAAAGTTCAAGGAGGCATATGACCAATACTTTGCAGCAGCGATCGAGCGCGCCGAGAAGCAGACTATTCTAGCCAAACATGCCCGTCGACTTGTCAATCTCGTTGACGATACCCCGATCGTTCCCGGAGATGCGCACCCTCCTTTCGCAGGCGCAGAAGAGTCTCGTCAAGTGCTGAATGATGCGGAAGATGACCTTCGCAACTATCAGTTGCATGTTGAGCCTATTACCTCCAACGCTGGCAACTTGGGTGTTGGAGCCATGCCTGGAGCACCAGTCGGTGGTGCCGGTGCTGCGCCTGCGCAGCGGACTACACAATACGCGGACACGGTCGGCACGAGTGAGGATGGCCGTTACGAAGAGTCGAGCGTGCAGGGCACCGACATTGGAAGTCAGCCTCCGTACCCTGTGTCGGAGTCGGAGAGATTGGAGCAACAGCAGGCTGATGAGATGAAGGCCACTCAGCACCAGCCGGTTTCTTTCCAACAGGTTGCCTGAACTAGGATATGTAAGGCGTTATTTTGTTTGGTTGCCTGCTCCAACGATGATGCTAGTAATGATTGGTACGACTGTGTTCTATAAGGACCATCTGGTCTAGTAATGTCTGTATAGAGTTGTTCTTCAATGATACCTCGTCAAGCTTCCACTTGCCTCTACCTCGAGCCCTTATTTACCGACGTAGTGCTAGGTGCGCGACAGCCGAGAGAAGGTCAAGTGCCTCTGCGAGTGGAAGCTATCAGGGCCGAAGAACAACTTGCAATAATCGCTGCCTAATTGGGAGGTCAGAGGTAAAGGTGTTCTTTGCGTCGTGGTGGTGTACTTAAGGATGCCTGCGCTCGTGGGTTTGGCGGGGATATTCTAGCGCGGAATGCGGCGACCCAAAGAAGACACATCGAGCTCTACACCGTCACTTCTGTATCTGAGTAGCCTCGATCACAACACCGCACACCCGCACGACCCGTCTCTGCTCGAATCTCTACCGCCACCGAGGCTCCGCTACACTCACCATGGCGGATCGCAAGAAGAGGGACAGATATGCGGGCGCCGCGTACGAGTTCGGAGCCAACTCTGGACTGAACCAAGGTGGAGCTGCTCCCCCTCCGCCAGGTACATTGACTGGTGGCTATGGAGCACCTGCGCCCAACTATGGTGCTTCAGCTCAGGGATATGGTGCTCCGGCACCCTCTTACGGACAACCTCCGTCGCCGTATGGACAGCAGCCCGCGTACGGCCAGCCTCCTGCCCAGGACCCCAATGCGCTCGGCCAGCAGTTTGGACAGATGAACTTGGGCCCCCAGCAAGGACAGGCGATGCCGCAACAGCAGCAACAAGCTGCCTCGGCCTCGCAGAACCAATTGTTGCCCTCCGATCTGATTGCTCAGCCCTTCCACGTCTCTGAGCTCTACAACCCTCCGCCGCCCATCAACCTACCCGCGAACGCCGCCGCTACGCCCTCCGAATTCGCGAACGAGTCGAGCAAGTACTTGCGCTGTACTCTGAACACCATTCCCACCAACCACTCGCTGCTGAAAAAAAGTAAGCTGCCATTTGCGCTGGTTATCAGCCCATACGCCAGCTTGCACGACTCGGAGGATCCTGTGCCTGTCGTTCACGACCAGGTTATCAGCCGTTGTCGACGATGCCGAGCATACATCAACCCCTTCGTTTCCTTCCTGGATCACGGACACAGGTGGAGGTGCAACATGTGCAATCTGACGAACGATGTCCCTCAGGCTTTCGACTGGGATGCAGCACAGCAGAAGAGCGTTGACAGGTGGCAGCGCCCCGAACTGAACTACGCTGTTACTGAGTTCGTTGCACCCCAGGAGTACATGGTCAGGCCTCCACAGCCTCTGTGCTACTACATTCTGTTGGACTGCACGCAGGCTTCAGTAAACAGCGGCCTGCTTGCGGTTGTTTCGCGCGTCATCAAGGAGGCGCTGGAAAGGATACCAAATGCTGACGGCAGGACGCGCATTGGATTCATGGCTGTTGACTCGAGTCTGCACTTCTTCTCCATTCCTCCAGATGGCAGCGAGAACAACGATGCTCACCAGCTGGTCGTCTCCGACCTGGACGAGCCTTACCTGCCGATGCCTACAGACCTGCTTGTCAGTCTGAGCCAATGCCGCAACAACATCGAAAACTTCCTCGACCGTCTCCCTGCCATGTTCCAGAACACACACGTTCCGGGCTTCGCGCTTGGCTCCGCCCTGCGATCCGCGCATAAGCTGATCTCACCGCTCGGAGGAAAGATCACGGTTATCGGAGCTTCGCTGCCCAACGTTGGACACGCTGCATTGAGCCCGAGAGAAGACAAGTCTTTGCTGGGCACTGGAAAGGAAGGCAGCCTTTTGCAGCCTGCCAACAACTGGTACAAGTCGTTTGCCGTGGAATGCTCTAAGAACCAGGTCTCGGTCGACATGTTCCTTTTCTCCTCGCAATACCAGGATGTTGCAACACTTAGCAACCTGCCTCGCTTCACAGCCGGTCAAACATATTTCTACCCTGGCTGGAACGCCGCTAGGTCAGAGGATGTTGTCAAGATCGCCAAAGAGCTGTCCGACTACCTGTCTGCGGAGATCGGTCTTGAGGCTGTCCTTCGTGTACGTGCCACGACTGGTTTGAGGATGTCCGCGTTCTACGGAAACTTCTTCAACCGTTCCTCGGATCTGTGCGCTTTCCCTGCCTATCCCAGGGACCAGGCTGTTGTGATTGAGGTGGCTATCGACGAAACCATCAGCAAGCCATTCGCCTGCCTTCAAGCTGCTGTGCTTCACACAACTTCGAGCGGTCAGCGCCGGATTAGGGTTTTGACACTCGCTGTGCCAACTACAGAAAATCTCGCAAACGTTTACGCATCGGCCGACGCTCAAGCTATCACCACCTACTTCACTCACAAGGCTGCTGAGCGCGCTTTGTCGAGTGGTCTGGACGCCGCTCGCGATGCGCTCCAGGGCAAGATCATTGAGATTCTGCAAACTTACAGGAAAGAGCTTGCGGGCGGTAGCATGGGTGGCGGTGGCCTCCAGTTGCCTCAAAACTTGCGCGCTCTACCTATCCTATTCTTGGGTCTCATCAAGAACGTCGGTCTCCGTAAGAGCGCTCAGATTCCTTCCGATCTGCGTTCAGCTGCTCTCGACCTTCTTTCGACACTGCCCCTGCGCCTGCTGGTTCAGTACATTTATCCATCTTTCTACAGTCTTCACGTAGGTTGACAAGATTCAAGATCGCGAACAATAGCTGACAAGTGCAGGACATGCCTGACGATGCTGGTATCCCTGACCCCACAACTGGCCACATCACAATGCCTCCTCTGATGAACCTTACGTCGCAGTCCATCGTACCCTACGGTCTGTACCTGCTCGACGATGGTGTAAACCAGTTCCTCTGGGTCGGTCGCGACACTGTCCCCGCCCTGCTCGGCGACGTCTTCGGTGTTGAGGATCGCACACAGCTCAAGCAAGGCAAGACTTCCCTGCCAGCCATCGACAACGACTTCTCCGAGCGTGTACGAGCAGTCGTCGAGAAGTCTGGGGATCATAAGAGCAAGGGCGTTGGAAGTATTGTTCAACCTTCGCTATACGTCATCAAGGAGGATGGTGAGCCAAGTTTGAAGCTCTGGGCCCAGACGTTACTGGTCGAAGACCGCGCAGACCAGGGTGAGAGCATTGTTCAATGGATAAGCAAGCTCCGTGAGAAGGTGAGTTGAACTGGCAGTAAAAACAAACACGGTGACTAATGCATGGCTTCCAGGTTGTTCAGTAGACATGTTAAGAGCGTTCTGTCAAAATGTAGCTTGTAATGACTTGAAATGGCGCCAGACGAAAGTCGCGATCGACTTGGGCGGGGGGTGAATTGCCATAAGCATAGTTGTAAAGCATTAGCCAGCTGCATGCTCGCAATAAACACATCTGAAATGACACTTCACAATTGAATAGGTCAAACCAAAATTACTACGTAACTTAGTACAACAGCGCTAACGTGACATAGATTTCGACACATGAACTTAACGCTCGTATGTTCTCACAGTTTGGCTCGACTCTCGATCCCCAGCGGCACATCGGCCTTCGCCCTCTCCTTCAACAACCGTCTTAGGATCTTTCCACTCGCACTCTTCGGTACTTCGGCCACAAATACAATCCCACCCCTCAGTCTCTTATGATTAGCAACTCTGCCCCCAATCCAGTCTACAATGGCTTTCGCCTCGTTCTCCCCAGGCTCTTTAGATGACGCGCTCTTCGCAGCAACAACATACGCCCGTGGCACTTCAGTATGCATGTGCTCGTCCTGCACACCTATCACAGCGACATCCTCCACTCCCTCATTGTCGATCAGCTTGCCCTCCAGCTCAGCAGGCGCGACCTGGAAACCCTTGTACTTGATCAACTCCTTGACCCGATCCGTGATATAGAAGTTATGCTGCTCATCCTGAAAGCCGATGTCACCCGTCTTGAAATAGCCGTCCTTGGTGATGGCGTCTGCTGTGGCGGCTTCGTTCTTCCAGTACCCTTTGAACACATTGGGACCTGAGAGCCAGAGCTCGCCCACTTCGCCGGGCCCAAGTTCAGTACCAGAGGACGATATGTATTTAGCTGTTACAGTATTAGCAGATTTCCATCCGGTGTAGATAATCCTTCAACTTACCATCCATAGATGGGAACATCTTCCCTACGCTGCCGACGGAGGAGTACCATTCGTCCCAGGGCTGAGGCGTGTCAGTTACATCAACATCAGTAAGAGAGAAGAGACGTACCTGTGTATGTGTCATTGGGCTCGTCTCACTTAATCCATACGCTTGGTTGATCTTGATACCCAGTCTCTTATGCACCGCATCAACAAGCTCCTTCGTCAACGGCGCCGCGCCACTCGTGATCATCTTCACACTGCTCAAATCATACTTATCCACCATTTTGTCCCTCGCAAGCCTCACAATCACCGGCGGCGCAACATATATGAACGTAATCCGGTGTTCTTGGATCGTCTTAAGGAACACCTCCATATCAAACGCCGGCATGACGACCAGTTCGATGCCGCGATGCAGCATCTGATGCACCAAGCCCGTGAGTCCATAGATATGAAAAAAAGGAAGCACGCCGAGAAACTTGTCGTCCTTGGAGTTGTACCAGTGCCCGACACTGCCCTTAATCTGCAGCAGATTAGCCATGACATTGCGATGGCTCAGCATGACGCCTTTGGGCAGACCCGTGGTGCCGCTCGAGTACGCCAGAAACGCGAGATCTTCTGGATTTGCTTTTCGCCGTCGGTAGCGCAAGGCACCTGAGGTCTTGCGGATATTGCTCCAGTGCTTCACGCGGTGCGTGTCGTCCTTCTCCGCACCGAGGATCAGTACCCGGCCATCAGGGATCCCAACTTTGCGCGTTGCTTCCAAGGCGGTTTTGAGGAAAGCTTTTGTTGTGACTAACGCCTTGGCTTCGCTGTTTTTCAATTGATATGCAAGCTCATCCGCTGAGTACCCTGGATTTGCGGGCGTCACGACGCCGCCTGCCCAGAACGTGCCGTAGATGATCGGGGGAACGTCGATGTCGTTTGGCGTGTACAAAGCGAGGACTTCATTCTTTTGCCAGTCCCAGAGGTTGCAGAGCCCTTCTCCGAAAGCTGTTGCATGGGTCTTGACGTCGCTGAAGGTGTATTTCCGGTCTGAGTTTATGGCGCGGTAAAGCACTTTGTCGTCCGCAAAATCCCGATCCTTTCGGTCGAAGATAAGGCCCCAGATGTCCGTGTTGGGGATCTCGATATCTGGAAATGGCGATTTGGTAGGCATGTTGGATAGCTCTAGCAGGCGTAATCCAAGATGTGAAAAAGGTCAATCGCAGGTCAAGGCTTGAGTCGGCACCGAATTATAGACTTTGACCCGACCAATTGGTATCAGACACCCGACTCTTCACGGCAACCTGCACGAGATCCGGTAGGAGCGATGCAGCTGCGTCTAAACTGCATGTTGCGACTTGAGCTTCGTTTTGCGGGGAACCTCGGTATGCGCCGCATGACGTCGCTCTCAGCCCTGCCCGTTGGACCGACGATCAATTCACGCCAGCGTAAAGATGTTTGACAAGAGAGCGTCGGCGATACAAGAATGCTATTCATCAAAGAAGCAATCATCCAGATACCTATGTATGTCCATAATACAAACATGCCAGGAGCCACCATAATGATTCCATACAACGCCATGCGCACCAAAATGACAGAAGTGAGAATATCTTACACATTGGAGACGACATATTCGGCATTTGGTATCATCGAAACGTCGCCCACAATCTCGCCATCCAGAAACTGATCATCAACTCTCTCCACATGCTGTCGAGGTCCTCGCTCAAGCGCACAGTTGGTACCACCCCATTAGGCAACAGTTGTAGCCCTTCTGTTGCCAAGAGTCTGCCAGCTGTGTCTCTCCACTCGAAAGGTTCTGTAAGACCATCTTTCTCCACGGCTCCACTCTTCGACTTGCCCTTGCCGAACAGCCCACCCCCAGCGCTAACCTTCTTGCACGTCATGATCTCCTTTACGATAGAATTTGGCCCGGCGATGTGTCGAATATGCCATGTCTTCCAACCAAAAGTGATTTGTAGTGTTCCACCGTAACAGTGCGGTTTTTTGCCCATCATGTAGTATTCATTCTCACGAAACGGCGGATCTGAAATCTCGTAGAGGGTTTGGGTGCGATCGAAGTGGAGAGGTACTTCGTGAGCGAGTTGTAGTTCGGAAGCGCGAAGACGTCTTATCCGTAAAGGCGAATTGTAGGAGTCGACGGGTGACGAAAGCTGGTAGACGGGACCAGTAGGTGTGTGGATGAAGGTGCTATAGAGCAAGAACTCGGTGTTCTTGGGATCTATTGTATCGTAACCTGGGAGCTCGTCTGCAGCCGGCGGTGATGCGACTTCGCTACGCGGTACGTTTGTTGCAGGTGGCCCTGAAGGCACCGCTGTGGTCGCGCTCGGCGGTGGTCCTGGGGGTGGCGCGTAGCCGCTGGCTTCCGCATACGTTGGTATTGAAGGATCTTCGGCTTCTTGAAGTCGTTGTCGTGCCTGCGGTCTATGTGTTGCCCCTTCAAAGGGCGCTGTCTTTTCAGACATGTTGTAGCGGGAGGATGGTGGAGATCGTAGTGTATTGCAAGTCGGTAGTGGTGCTGCGCATTATTATGTGGGGCATGGTGGTGACGTAGGCCGGAGTTAGGAATGCCCAGACACGCGTCCATGATCTCCGATTCGACAGCTGATAAACATATCGAAGCATCAGATGCAGTCACCAAATCTAAAATCCTTTGCATACTTGGCTTTTGGGTGCCGAAATTGGAGTTTTGAGCTCACAAGTCGACAACGGAACGACTAGATCGACTTACGGGGCGCCAACAAGCACACAGCGTGCGCTTCGGGACCCTTTGTATACCAGCCTCCATCAACCAGGGCTGCTTCTTTGCCTCTCCAGTCATCGATCTTCTCTGCAGATTTGAAGTCGAGATCAGCGAGCTTAGAAGTAATCTCGACGTCGTGTATTGGCACTACCACGAACAAGGAGCAATCCCGTAACGTCATTGCGAGACGAAGATCGTACACGAAGTTGAAGTCGTCACGAGGACGCGTGTAACGCTGCAGTATGCCTTCTGAATCCAACGTTACTTGGAGCTTCTTTAGGTGGAGTAGCAGCGTTCGACCGGCACCCGTGGTGAAGTATGTGACCACGCGATCAACAAGCGCATCAAGAGATACCTCTTGTGGCAATTGGGCGTTTGTATCGGTTTGAAGCTGGAGCGATAGGGCGTTCGTAGCCCAGCGTCGCATGTGAGATAAATCGCCGTTCGTAGCTAGTTGCTCGTTGCTCAAACGCAGGGGACAAATGTAGTCGTCTGGAATGCCTTTCCCTCGCGAGAACTGAAGCGCGCAAGTTCGGCAACGAATCGCATCCGATGGTGCAGCTGGTGACTGTGCCAGCCATTTTGGTTTGATCTCGAAGGTGATATTTTGACCTGATATTGTAGACATGTTTGGCAGTAGTATACCGAACTGGGCTGCGTTGCCCAGTGATCGAATAGCTGGAACCATGCTCTTCAGTACCGACATCCCTTCGTCAAACAGCACCACAGGAAGGTGAGCCATGAGATGCTGGTCAAGGTTGATCTCCTCCAGAGTTTGGCTGGTCCCGGCCGAAGTTGCGGGTGACACGAACAGTGGCCGTACGTCTGCCATGAAGCCGTCGACAATGACTTCGGACTTAAGGCTCTTCGGCAGACCTTTGCTGACCCTGAGCACTTTGTCAAGCACCAGTTTGGCCGGTATCGCTGTTGCGCTTTTTCCAGAATCTCTGACCGCGACGAACAGGAAGCCGCTTGCAGTTTCAACGCTTCGGCGGGGCCCTATGCTGAACACCGCATTCGCTGCTCCTTCGTTCAGATTCTGAAAAGAGACGCAAAACTGTTGGAGGTCTTCAGTCGCCCTACGTATGCAACACAGAGCGCTGGGAACATCAAGCGACCGGAAGCTCTCAATCTCCTTCTGTGTGAGCTCGACCGATACCGATCCCTCTGCTTCAATACTTGATTTGAGATGCGGTAACAATGAATGTGATGGCTGGCGTCCGTGGCGAGCAGACCCTTGTGGGTGCGGCTTGTACGACACTCCGCCAGCGGGATGCAGCTCGAACTGGTGGTGGGCGAGAAGATGAGCGTTCGACAGCCGAGTGTGCAATATGTCCAGATCAGAGAGCTGGGATGTTGATCGTTCCCGAGCTGATGTCGACGATCCAACAACAGAGGCTGCAGCACCCTCTACCTGATAACGAAGGTGCGCATTGCTTGCTCGTGCTGCTTCAGCTGTAGCAGAATGTGCATCAGACTGCACTCTGACTGAGGGTGGCTCGTGCATGTCGTTGTCGGGCTCTGAGGTAGAGCGCTCAGCTTTGTGCGGCCATAAGAATGCACGGAATTTGTCCAGGGTTGGCGATGACAGAGGCATGATGGGCGAGAGTGCGTTTGTCTTGTCGTGTTCCAGGCATAAGCATTACTCTTGCCTCGACCAGTTCGATGAAAAGTAGTCGCAATGTTTTCAAGAGGGCAACAACGATGGCCCTGGTACGGCCTTTGGCGCCTGAAGAGACTCCGTGATCCTAGAAACCTAGCTCTCAAAGCTTGTCCTCTCCAGTCCAAAGCTTGGTTTTAAATATTTGTCGCTGTTCGTGGCCAATGTTGTTACGCTGACCTGGTTGCAGCGATGACGTCTGTCAGCCAAACGCGAAGGATCTCGACAGCGCGTCCGTGGACAGCGCCGACTGTGATACACGCGAAACGAAGATAGAGGGTGTCGTTCGTCCATATTGCGATCTGTGCCGTTTCCGAGCTGAATTTCGTGGCGCGCTCCCGTCGTGAGTCCACGGTTCACTTGTCCGGTAAGGTGGGGATTCACGTAAGCGCTAGTAGCCAATCAACGCGTCGATCCTGCCATCTTTCACCGACGCGACTGCCCTCGACATTTGCATTGTACGCTTTACTTGTTCTTAGAACCTTTGGCTTTATATTACGCTCTGCGTCCTGGAATTGGATTCACGACAAACCATCAGCCACCATAATGCCTGCCCCCTCGCCCCTGCCGACGTACCTCTACAAGATCCTCCCCTCTGCCCCACCTTCGCCCCTTCCTGAACGCCTACCACTCTCGGACCTCGATCGCAAGGATGGCTTTATCCATCTGTCTACATCTGAGCAGACGCCTGGCACAGCTGATAGGTTCTTCGGCGATTTCACAGAGCTGTGGCTGCTGAAGATCAAGTACAGCGTGCTTGAGGAGGGCACAGATGGAGATGGCAAGGTCAATGCGGACAACAAGGCGAGGATTCAGTGGGACGAAGTAGGCCATGGAGCCTTTGCTCACTTCTACGGAGGCGACCTTGGCAAGGGCAATGTGCAGGAGGCGACTAAGGCTGTGAAGAAGGGTTCATGGGCTGAGAGCCTGGAGCTCGAGTGGTGAACTTTTCCGGTCAAGTGCTTGCCTAGGTATCCGTTCCGCAACCGCGAGGAGAACTCGACCGGCACACGTTGCGATTCGTTGGTGACCTGAGGTATAATCAGGACACACAATCAATAGACGAAGACATTGTTTGCTCAAGAGACTTGCCCTGGTGGCTGAAAGCAACGGAGCTAGGAGAAGGTTATCAATATCTGTCTGCAGGTCAAGCGCGAACGTAAGCCTTCTGGAGGCTATAACAAAATTAAGGCGACGTCTAGAACGCGGCTTGTGTAAAGAGTTGCAGCTACAACAGCATGCTTATGCACACGTGCGAAGCGGGGTCGCAAGCTCGACCTGATGCTTATCCAATCGACTTTCCGCATGAAGTTCTCAATCGAACAAATGCTTTGGTCTTCCCATCAATGCAATTTCAGGAATCTACGGGCTGTATAACCCTCAGCCACATGATTTTAGCCAGCCTGGAACACGTCAAGCATTCCAATCAATACCGCTATTGTTCTTCATCCTCTGTACGGCCGACATGGACGGCCGATTGACAAGTCTTTGCTTCGGTTGTTTGGAAGTTTTTCACTTGAAACGAGGTGTACTACTAGAGTCAGAGAGTCCAATCGAACTTCTCAGCTCATCGTGTCCTCTTTGTGCTATCGTCGACTTTAACCTGTTGACCCATCAGAAGACCTTTACAATGATTCGTTACAGTCTGGAGGAAACAGAATCAGGAGGGCGTGTTCTCACGTTGGGGTTCTGGTTCAATGACGAGTACGTTCATCAAAGGCGATTGTTCATACAGCCAGAAAACGGTGAGTCTTCTGTCTATGCGGTGGACCGGATGCTCATTACCCATATCTGCACAGACACCATCGTAGACCCGTCTTGGGCAGCGCCTTCGCCCCGCAACACGCTCTCAAACCGCTCCATCGCGTTCTTGAAGAACCAGCTGAAAATTTGCCAGGAACAGCATAAAAATTGTCAACAAGATCCTGCTACGCGTCCAACCAGACTGCTTCACATTGAGCGATCTCGAAACTCTAGCGACTGTTCACAGAGTCACGTATATCTCGACGATGGATTGGCGCCATGTGTATACGTTTCACTCTCGCATTGCTGGGGTGCTTCACAACCACTCCGATTGACGAAGTCAACGGAACCAACGTTACGAGCTGGTATATCGAGTCAAGAACTCCCCAGGACGTTCAGCGATGCAGTTGCTGTGTGTCAGCAGCTTGGTGTCTCGCACATCTGGATTGACTCCCTATGTATCTTCCAGGATGAACCACAGGACTGGGCTATTGAGGCTGCCACGATGCACTCAGTATATACAAACGCTCTGTGCAACTTAGCCGCAACGGGGGCATCAGATTCTTCGATCGGTTTCTACTTCGAAAAGAATCCTCTTGCTCACCTCCCGTTCCGGGTTCCTACGGAGTTTCCTGAGCGTTGGGATTGGGCCTTCCCGCCTGACTGGACATCGGCTGTCATCTCCGAGAGTCCTCTCAATAAAAGAGCATGGGTCTTACAGGAGCGCTTGTTATCAAGCTGGATCGTCCACTTCACAAGGGCTGGAATTTATTGGGAATGCTTGACCCATATTTGTGGCGAGACACCACAATATGTCCCGCATGCAAAAAAACCAGAAGCAGCTCTGACCCATTCAGACCTCAAACGGATCATGAAATACACCCAACGGCTCCAGCAGCTCTTTGACCAGCTAACAGTGCTGGAACTTGAAAACTCAGATCTACAGGATATGAAAAACGGGGTGCAAAAAATAAAAGACTCAGTCCAATCAACATGGCTCAGACAGCTTGCGTTGTACACAGAATGTGGCATCACGAAGGATACCGATAGGCTAGTCGCCCTGGAGGGGCTGTCGCAATGGTTCAGCCAAAACCTTAAGATCAGAATGATATATGGTCTATTGGATTATCATCTGATCCGTGAACTGGTCTGGGAAGTGAACACCTGGCCCGTCCGCCGAAGGAACCCTCCAGTGCTTCTCTTCTGGCGTGCACCAAGTTGGAGTTGGGCCAGTGCAAATTACCGGATCGTGGCCACCCAGTATTTCCAGGACCACTCGCATTGCGTGGCACTGCAAGAGATTGCGGATGTTGTCTCAATAGACACGCACACAGTCTCCTCTACCCGAGAGGAGCTGGCCGTCTTGATATTGCGAGGCAGAGTTCTGGAGGTCAGGCTAAGTATGGAGAGTTTCGAATTCTGGGCGGATTCGGAGACAGCCCTGAAGTGCGCCGATGGAGAGATCCGTGTTGACAGCCGACATATCGTGTTCGACCGACTGCCGGACTTACCTTATGAAGGAGAGTTGACACTACTGGCTCTGATGGAATGCCATTGTCGCGAAGGAAGCACCAGCCACGGTGATGTGGCGTTCGCTAGACCGACCATGGCGGCACTGATTCTCCGCCGACTTCCAACCGCGCCTGTGGCCTACAATCGGGTCGGTATATTGCGTCTTGGAGGCTCCGTCACAGAGGGATTGTCAACCCATGTCTGTGCATGCCAGTGGTATCACAGCAAGGCGTCAAGCGACTTGCATAACGTTGTCATCGTGTGAGCGCTGTATAGTCACTTCATTGCGCAGCTGAGGAGCGAAGCGACGAAGCAAGCACTGTATTCAAACGATATGCTAGAAGAGTGGGAAACCTAATTGGCCAACAGGCTGCGCACTAACTAGGGATTACATCTTAGCATCGCATAGTTGCAGGTGTAAAGGAAGGAGCAGGCACAAAGGTGTAAAGGAATAAGAAGACATGTAGCTACCTACAAAGTAAGGATAAGGTAGCTACTATAGTTATTACAAAGGAAGGAGAAGGTAGGAAGTTACTAGCAGATATGATTACTTCCCTCTACGCAGTCTTTTTAGGGCCTCTACGTAGGTAGTCTCTTCCCTCTACCTAGGTATGTAAACTACTCCCTCTATAAAGTCTCTTCCCTCTACGCAAAGAAACAATACCTGCTTTAAGCCTTAAACGAGTACCTTAGCTGCGCATAGTTTGGACCATTCACGCCTAAGGCTCATCATTACTACATTAAGAAAGCCAAGCGCTGCCGCACACGCTACACCTACATTCACCTACATTCACCTACACTTCTACACTTATCTACACTTACCTATATGATGACCCAAGATTAAGACGTCACACTATCTACCGTCAACTTTTGCTTCAACAATGATCACTATCAACAGACTGGCTCCGTTCCTCTACACTACCTTGCTCGCTCCCTCAAACGACTCTCCAAACGAGCCTTAAACCACGCAAGATGTCCCTATTGTCAGTCTTGCACTACCCCAAAGCCACACCCTTAATACACGTCGATCTGAACAACTGAGCCCAACGTATTGACGAGCCTCCCCTGCTGCTGGAGAGAGATAGCGTGCTCAGAGCGCGAGGCCCTGCGGTTCTGCGCTTCGGGTGTTGCTCGAGCCTGGGGGAGCACGACTGCTTTGTTCACCAGGTCTGACGCGCCAACTCGAGGAGCATGATGGTATGTAAGAATAGCTCGTCGATTCGTCATTTATAGTACAAGTGACGACACGCCACGCTAAGATATATGCACTGGACGAAATCCCAAATCCCATAAACGCCATGAACCCTCGTTCAGGCGTAACATATCAACATGATCGTATCCAATCGTGGCCACAATTCGGCTCGAGGCCTGTTCCGACTCTTTCTCCTTTCTCCAAACATACCAGTGAACCCTCACTTGGATTCCTCATAGTCCATTATCGCCATGGGTCGACGATCCAGACTTCTCTGGGAGCCTTCGCAGCACTCAGGCTGGTTCCTAAAAGTCCTTGAAGTACTCGTCCCACTTGTCGCTCAACTCCTTCGTGTACGGGTCCCTTTGAGAACTCTCATCTTCGTAGTCATCGAAATTCCGCGTATCGGCTGGCCCTCTCAGATGCGGCACAATGGGACCTTGAATCTCGCGATTGTACATCTTGTTCCAATCGATGTCCTTGAACCACTCGTGTTCCTTGACGCGACTTGCGCCGCCTGCGATGTTGCCGAGTCGTTTTGATACGTCGACGGTGCACAGGCCGGAGATCAGGTCGCGTGCGGAGGCGGACATGGCGCTGGGGAAGCGGACTTTGCCCTCGACGATCCTGCGTACATGTCAATGGAACGTGCCTGTGTTTCAAGTGTGAATGCTTGCGTACTGTTCGTATATCTTCATAGGGTTTTGGTCCCAGAAAGGTGGTTGGCCGACTAGGAACTCGTAGACCAGGATCCCAAAGGCCCACCAATCCACTGCTGTGCCGTGGCCTGCTCTGATTAGTTTTGGACTTTGACTGTGAGTATCAACATTACCTGTATTCCTGATGACTTCTGGCGCAAGGTACTCTGGTGTGCCGCATAATGTGTAAGTTTCCCCTGTCTGTGTTAGTACTGAGACGGCAGAGTCGAATGATGTGAACGCACTATTCTCTACTTTCTTGGCGAACCCGAAGTCGACCAGCTTAAGGTGTCCTTCGGCGTCAATGAGGATGTTCTCTGGTTTCAGGTCGCGGTAGGCCACGCCCTCGCGCTCGTGCAGGAACTCTAATATCAGCACGATCTCGGCGGCGTAGAACTGTGAAGTGGGCTCGTTGAAGCGTCGCGCTCGCCGCAGGTAGCTGAAGACCTCACCGCCGGGGCAGTAGTCGAGCTGGGCTGTTAGTGAGGGCTGACAGGTGGGAGGATGTGTGACATACGACCATGTATAACGAGTCGAGGGACTGGAAGCTGGCGACCATTGTGGTTATGAAGGGGTGTCCTGCAACCTTTGCAAGGACATTGCGCTCGTTCCGCACGTGCTCGACTTGCTTGAGACGGATTACTGGACGTGTTAGTGGCTGCACCAGAAGTCGTGCTTTGCTTCCTTACCATCCACTTTGCGCAAGATCTTCAGAGCAAACACCTTGTCTGCGTCGCCCTGCTGTGCGTCCTTCAAGCGCACCAGCCAGACGCGCGCAAAGGTGCCGGTCCCCAGGGTCTTGATCAGCTCGAAGTCCTCCTGGCGCAGCACTTTGCTCGAGTGGCCGACCGTCTTCTGCTCCGGGTCCTTGTCGATCTCATCCGGGCTCAGTGTGCGGCGTTGGGCCTCCCACTGCGCGAGGGTGCGCTTCTCTTCCTCGCGCGATTTGTCCATGGCTGAGTCGTTGCGGTCGTGCAGCGGAACGGAGGGCTTGCGCGCGCCCTCCTTCTTTTCGCGGTGGTGCTCGATCGGGTGGAGCAGCCGATTGACGGTGGTCGCCATGGTTGCTACTTCGGGCGCCGGTCACGTCGGCGCTGGGCAGGGCAGGGCAGGAGCGGGAGTCGCGAGGTCCGGGGGGCTGCTTCCGGGCTTATGAGGGCATCGCAGGCCTCGCGGTTTGGGCGAGAGGCAGTTTGGCACGGCGGTAGGCTGGGGGCGGGCGCGGACGCGGGCGGCGGCAGGCCTGAGTGTTGCAGCTTTCACCCAGAACCAGGGGCCGTCTGGATATAAACGGCGTGCAGGCATAGCGGGGGCCATTGGGGCTTTCTCCCAAGATGACGCAGCGTGGGGAATCGGCCGTTGTGTGCGACAAAGCCGACCCACCGCCGCCGTGCATTCACGGCAGACTTCAGCACTGACGCTGCCCAAAGTGACTATAAGGGTGCGCTGCCGACACGAGCGCATTACACACGTGCCACGCAGTGAATCGCATTCGACACTGCACGAACCTGTTGTTTCAGCCTGCGTGGTGGAACAGCACTGCGAATCATCGTCGCCAGCATCCCTCGACCTCAGCTTGCTGTCGTCCAGTTCAGTGTCGACGAGTATGACAGGGCTGCGTCGATAAGCCGGCGTGCATGGCGCCTAATCACCGTGTTGGCAGGGCTGACATGGAGCCGTCGAGGCGTCGACTGCAGCGATCCGGCTTGCTGGAACCAACAATTGCTCCAGGCCTGCCAATCGGCTGCTGCACGGCCGCGGCAGGGTCACCACCAGCCCAGCACGCAACCAAGGTACTCGACGTGTGCGTGCATGTGCAAACTCTGAAAGGTCCCAGTGTTCGATTGACATGTATTTGGCTCAGTGCATGTGCCGACAGTCTGGCCAAGCTCGGTACCAATGGGTCATGACTGTATTCTACCAATGGGTCATGGACTGTATTCAGCACGCTGTGTTTGCAGTGCGCCATATCTGATCGACTGCTGCAGCTGAGCCCCTTTCCCGTCCATGCTTGCTCGACCTCCCAAACCACGGCTCTATCCCAACATCTACTTCCAATAAGAACGCTCTTCGACTTGACCTAAAGTTCCTGCTCCTAACGCCGATATGTTGCATGCAATTGTTGTGTTTCTACACCGGATACTCGTACATAAAGACGGTAGGTTGCATTCAGCCACTGGCGCGGGTGTTCATGATGAGGGCGACAATGAGTCTGGGAGTGTTAGTACCCACACGTCACTCGTTGTTGAGACGCTCGCAAGACGTACCCGTAGAGACCAAGGACTTCAGCGAAAATGAGAATGAGGACCATGCCGACAAAGATCCTCGACTGACGCATGAAAGAACGCACGCCCTGTGCTAGTTAGCTTTTGCCCTGCAGTCATTCTGATTTCTGCACGCACAGCATCTCCAACAATGCCAATGGCGTAGCCTGCAGCCAGACCCGACAGGCCGACAGACAGGCCGGCACCCATGTGCATGAAGCCAGCAAACAGCGAGTACTCCTTCTCAGGCGGGGGCTTGATGTCGCTGGCGATCAGGACCGAGATGACGAGGGCGTAGACGGCCAAGATACCGGACATGACAATGGGGATGAGGGACTGGCACACGGTCAGTCTAAGCTCCTGCGACCTCGTTCGCAGCTCGCACCTTCATAATCAGGTCAGGCCTGTATGTTCCAATACCGGCGATACCAACGCCAGCTTTGGCTGTGCCATAAGCAGCTCCCATGCCTGCTTCCCATTAGCTCCAACGCGTCGTATGTGTGCAGTGCGTGCGGTCGTACATCCAAAGGACATCTGTTCGAGGTTCGTTCTTTAGTTCTCAAGCTACAGCGGACGGTGGGGACTCACTGCAAAGAAGATGCCGCTCTGCGTGATGTTAGCTTATGAAGTCATCGGTGTCTCTGAAGGCGCTCACCATGCCGAAGAACGGCGCGAAGCTGGGCGAGAAGGAATCGACCTGGCCCGACATGTTGTATGTGTGTTTCTCAGCTACGGCGTGATGTAGAGAGGCGTGGGACGCGGCGGTGTTGAGGGGCGACGTTGGTGAGCGATGAGGTTGGGCGGCGCTCTTGCAGTTCCAAGTCCCGAGCCAAGACCTCAGTGCTGCGTCTCCAGCGGCACGTCTCGACTCGCTCGCACGCTGCGAACAACATCCCTACACCCATTACTCCCCCACACGGCGCTCGTTCCCAGCCCTCGCCCGCACCCGCTCGCACACGCATTGCCTCGTCGCAGCAGTCGACTGCACGGCCTCCGCGGACCCCTCGCTGGGGAGAGAGACAGCACCCATCCTCCCGCGTCCACAACCACGACCGCACCCGCCAGCCGCCTCGCCGCCAGCGCCCCGCCACAGCACCTGCCTGCGCCGCCGAGCATCGCCAGGAACTACCACTGCTCGTTGCACGTCTTCGAGGCGACCACCAGCTCCCCGCGTGTCTGCCCAGTCGCGTGTTGCTCCGCAATTCGGCCGCCGCAAGCGACCCCGGCCCAAAAAGTCTGCAAGTGTTGCTTCATGTGCCACGAAACATAGCGGCGAACACTGCGGACTGAAGAGTGAAGAGCGTACATGGCCAACTACGCGAACCAGCAGGGCGGAGGAGGGCCGCCGCAGTATGGCCAGCCCGCGGGCGGCGCGAGAGATGCCGCGTTTGCGAACATCTTCGGTGCGAGTCCTGCCATGGCCGGCCGCTCGCAGACCATGACCTCGCAGTCGCACATGAGGATGCCCGATCGCGCTGCAACCATGTCCTCCCAGACGGCCGACATGATGCAGCGCATGCCGCCCATGCGGCAGCCCGTCAATGGCTACGATCGCCGCCCGCCGGCGCCCTACGATCAGCGTGCCCAGTCCAGCTATGACCCGCAGCGCCCACAGAGCCACGACCAGCCGCCGCAGAACTATCAGCGCCCAATGCAGCCGCCAAACGGCTACCCGCCAGACCCGCGCTTCTCCCAGGGCGTTCCCCAGCACCGCCAGCCCCAGCCCCAGTACCTGCCCCAACCCTTGCGCCCAGAACGCCAGCCGTACGGACAGCCCCAGCGCTTCGACTCGCGGCCCTCTCCTCCTGGTCAGCTGCCCTTCAACAAGCCCATGCCCCCACGCTTCCCAGGGCCTGGTGGGCCGGCCATGAACAGTGATCCATATCGCTCACAGTCACTGGCAACCACCTCGCGACCGCAATTCACTGCTCCTGGTCAGGGTTATCAGTCGCCAGCAAACACCTTCCGCCAACAACCGTATATGAACCACATGGCCAGAACCACAGCCCAAGGTCGTGTGGTGCCAGAACGGCCAGATGAGCGAACAATGTCCATGACCTCATATCGAGGCGGAGGCGACGGCGACTTTGGGCCGCAGCAGACCATGATGAGTGGAAGGGTCATACCTGGCCGGAGAAGAGAGTCTGGTGGACAAGAGATGGATCCTAATGCCCACAGGTCTCCTGCA
The DNA here is from genome assembly GCA_027946495.1 of Didymella sp. IMI 355093. Classification (NCBI taxonomy): domain Eukaryota; kingdom Fungi; phylum Ascomycota; class Dothideomycetes; order Pleosporales; family Didymellaceae; genus Didymella; species Didymella sp. IMI 355093. The sequence continues at coordinate 1,014,055 of JAPEUZ010000003.1, forward strand.
GTTTCCCCACCTGTAAACATGGGCCCAGGGACAAAGACCAGGAACCCAAGTCAGGGTAGCATACCGCAAGCGCGCACCATGTCCATGGCTTCGACGATAGCACCGTCCATAGCACCGTCCCAAGCCGAGCGCACAGAAACCATGTCCTCGGCCGTCACTCGGCCTAGCAGTACAGCCACGATGAACAGCAACAACAGGGCTTCTGGTCAGTCTCACGCTGGGGCTGTTGTGCCAGCAGAACAACAGGGAAGGCAGCGACGAGCTCCTCTTGTCTACCCCGCACTGCTGTCGCGCGTGGCAACCACTTTCAAGGACAGGGTCCAGATATCAGAAAAAGAGAAGGATGGACTGGTCTACCAGAGTGCGTTTACGGGAGCAGATGCCGTTGATCTTATTGCGTTCATCATCAAGACTACCGACCGCAACCTAGCACTCCTTCTTGGACGATCTTTGGACGCACAAAAATTCTTCCATGATGTTACATACGCACACAGGCTGCGTGACTCGTCGAACGAGATCTATCAGTTTCGGGAAACGATGATGGAGGAACAGGCAGACGTGAACGGCGTGTTCACGCTTCTTACCGAATGCTACTCGCCCACCTGCACTCGCGATACGCTGTGCTACTCCATCGCCTGTCCTCGCCGCCTTGAACAACAGGCTCGTCTCAACATGCGCATTCAGCCTGGCCTCAAGCGTGAAGAGTCTCGTGCTAGTCTTCACGAAGACACCAACGACGAGGAACAGAAGCTCTGGATCAACACGGTCCCGAAGGATGTCGCTGACAGCGTCTCGGATAAGGAGAAGAAGCGCCAGGAAGTCATTTCTGAGTTGATGTACACTGAAAGAGACTTCGTCAAGGACCTGGAATATCTTCGCGACTTCTGGATGAAGCCACTCAGGAATCCTGCAACCTCGCCAATCCCAGAACACCGCCGAGAGAAGTTTGTTCGCACTGTGTTTAGCAACTGCCAGGAAGTCTATATGGTCAACTCTCGCTTGGCAGAGTCTCTGACCAGGCGCCAACAGAAAGAGCCTGTCGTGCGAAACGTTGGAGACATCTTCCTGGAGTATGTTCCTCATTTTATCCCGTTCATCAAATATGGTGCGAACCAATTGTTCGGAAAGTACGAATTCGAGCATGAGAAACGGACGAATGCTGCATTTGCAAAGTTTGTGGACGAGGTAGAGCGTATGAAGGAATCAAGGAAACTCGAGCTCAACGGGTACCTCACAAAACCTACGACAAGATTGGCCAGATATCCACTATTGTTGGAAGGTATCCTGAAGGCGACCGCAGACGGTAATCCTGACAAGGACGATCTACCAAAGGTTATCAAGATGATCAAGGACACACTATCGAAGGTCAACATCGAGTCCGGAAAGGCCGAGAACCACTTCAATCTGATGCAGCTCAACAAGGACCTCAAGTTCCGTCCGGGAGAGTACGTGGACTTGAAGCTCACAGACGAGAACCGCCAATTGGTTTTCAAGGGCACATTGAAGAAGACACCAACCGAGACCACGGGCGACATCACATGCTATCTCTTTGATCATGCTATTCTGCTTGTCCGCACTAAGACTGTTAACAAGCGCGATGAGCAGAAGGTCTACAAGAAGCCCATTCCGCTCGAGCTCCTGGTCATCACTCAGATGGACGAGATCATCCCTCGCTTGGGCATAGCGAAGAGACCCTCGGGAACGACTCTGATGGGTGCTGGTGCTAAGGCTATACAAGCTGCCGCACCAAGGACCGATGCCAACAAGCAGCAGGGCTACCCAATAACGTTCAAGCACCTCGGAAAGGGCGGCTACGAGATGACACTCTATGCCAGCACCCCAATCTCGCAGCAGAAGTGGATGGAGCATATCGAATCGCAGCAACGGTCGCTGAGAGAGCGTAGCAATATCTTCACCAAGTCCGTCATTAACGAAGGCTTCTTCACTGCAGCGATCAGGGTTACCTGCGCTGTTCCCCTTGGTAAGTTTTACTTGGTTCTTGGGTTAACTGAGCTAACGAGTCTACAGACGGTGGTCGCAAGCTGGCTCTTGGCACTGATGCTGGTGTCTACATTGTAGATCGCAAGCCAAAGGATGCTTCGATGCGACCCAGACGGGTCCTGGATACCAAGAGTGTTACGCAAATCGACGTCCTGGAGCAACATCAGATCCTGTTGGTCTTGGCTGACAAGACCTTGTACTCATACTCCACAGAGGCACTGGACCCTGAGGAAGCTCAGGCTGCAGCGAAACGTCCTAGGAAGATCTGCCACGCCAACTTCTTCAAGTCCGGCGTCTGCATGGGTCAACAGCTTGTGGCGTCAGTCAAGACGTCGGCACTTAGTACGACCATCAAGGTGTTCGAGCCCAAGGAGAACATGGCCAACAAGGCTAAGAAGTCTGGTTTCGCCAAGATGCTCGCTCAAGGACAAGATCAGCTCAAGCCGTACAAGGAGTTCTACATTCCTACAGAATCATCTTCGATACACTTCCTTAGGTCGAAACTGTGTGTTGGATGTGCGCGTGGCTTCGAGGTTGTCAGTCTCGAGACTCTGGAGACACAATCATTGCTCGACCAAGCCGATACCTCCCTTGACTTTGTTGTTCGCAAAGAGAACATCAGGCCCATTCATATCGAGCGCATGGGAGGCGAGTTCTTGCTGTGCTACTCAGACTACTCCTTCTTCGTTAACCGCAACGGATGGCGAGCACGACCAGACTGGAAGATCACATGGGAGGGCAATCCGCAATCGTTCGCTATCTTTAACCCATACATCCTGGCTTTCGAGCCTAGCTTCATCGAAATACGGCATATGGAGAGTGGTGGCCTGGTGCACATCGTTACGGCGAAGAACATCAGGTGGCTGCACTCATCCACACGAGAGGTACGTAGAGCCGCTCTTAACCAAGAAAGGATCATACTAACGGCTATACAGATTCTGTACTCGTATGAAGATGAACTGGGCAATGATGTTGTCGCCAGTCTTGACTTCTGGCAGGCTGCCAACGGCCCTGCTCACAAGCAGTCTATTGAGGGCGCCCGGTAAGACCTGAAAGCCGCTGACGACCTCCGGGCCGGTCGAAACTTGGCCAGCACGGGTTCGGCTGCTGTCAGAAATGAGCAGTCGCTGGACCAGGGGCCATATCAGTTTCCTACCACCTCCCGCACTCGGACCGATATCCAGACCACCGTCAGACACCGCAGCAGGATGCGGATGTTGCTCGAGTTTCCATCGAGATCAGTAGCAGGCCAGCATACGCTGATGCGGGCAAATCGGCGCATACATCTGCCGCGCCGCAACAGGGCAGATGCTGATAGCATTTCCATCCACTTCTCTGGGTTTTGTATAGTACGCATAGCTGGGCGCGTCCTGGTGTTAGATCAGGTGAATACCTCCAGGAAGGAACCTCATGGGGGCATGTTCGACGAGATACCGTGTCTGATCAGTGGTCACGATAATGGAATGTCCATTGATTGTTGTTGAACTCTACCTCCGTGGTGCCGATACTCTGACTTCCTCCAGACTTGACATCGTGACTTGCCATGTTTGGATTCTTGCCGTCAACGCATTCGTCTGATGCAATGTGAAGGCACAATAGCCACGAATTCCTTACAAGTCTGTGGATGTTCCCATGTGCCGAGATGCTGACATCGCCGATCACCGACAATTGTAGACTTTTGACACTACTCAAGTTCTACGATTATTCCGAGCATTTTCTTTTTTTCACAAACCGACCGTTGTCATCTCGCTGCCCGACAGAATCATCAGTCTCCACTGACTGTTGTCCATCAGCATCTCGCCGAACAACCTTCTGCCCACGGTCATCATCATCCCCGTCACTGGCCTCATCATCCGCTGCCTCACTGTCTGTGTCCTCCAACGACAAGCCCATGAACGTCGCTTCTCCCGCCACCGTCCACCCCTCCCCTTTCGATGACGGGACCAGCGCTCCCGGCCTCTCACTAGATTCGACCAGTGTATCGTCATTGTTATCTCCCTCGTCCTCCTCAGCCAAGTGATCCAGCACCTCGCGCTGCGCGAGAACGTGTTCCGCGTCCCACGGACCCACACCTATGTGACCGAGACAGGCGGAAGTCTGCAGCTGTGCGTCGTAAACGACTTCCACGTCTTCTCCGGTCGTCCTGAGTATTGGTAGATCCGCTCTGCTTTCAGGCCGAGGATGCCATACCCGCTCTGTGTTGATTGTGAGAGCTTTGGTGTTCTTGCTAGCACCGAATGCACGTCGAGGTGTGTACGTGTGCGTTCTGGTTGCGGATGCGTGCTCTGCGATCGAGAGGCGTCTTATGCTCTCCTTGGTCGCGATTGTGTCTTGCACGTGCTGTGGCATCTCGACTGTTAGGTGCTCGAATGTATCTGGGTCAGGCTTGATGGGCCGCCCTAGTCGCACCGCCAGCTTGTCTGCGTACGAGTTGATGGCAGCCTTGTGTGCTTTTGGGTCAGTCTCGTAGTTCGCGATGCTCTTGATGAGCTTCTTGGAGATGTCCAGACGTAGGTCTGCTTGGTACAGCTTGTCCTGCACACACTCAACGAGATCATTGACGAACTCTCTAGGCATGCGCATATTTATGTAGCTCGCTATGATATTGAGCAGGCCCGCAGCATCCTGGTAAGATCTTCGGAATAATGCCCATCGCTCAGGGCCGTCGTTGATGAGAAACGCATTCCGGATTGCTTCGTCACGGATACCCTGAATAGCTACTGTCATCTTCTCACGGTCGTTAGCGAGCAACTCGTCGAACTCACGGACGACATCTTCGGCCATCTTCGTGGCCGAAAGATGGAGATCAAACCATTTCGCGAGGTCCATGCGGTCATCGTCTGTGTAGTCCTCGAACTGCTCTACTGGCTTTTCGATTTCCGCACCACCCCCCTGGGGCTCCGAGTCAAAGTCCGGGCTTACCTTGCACACGTCACAGAAAGTGTAGAGAAGGCTTGTCTGTGCGATTCTGTCGCTGTCACGATACTGTGTGCCCAGCTCCTCGATGTCTTCAAGCAGCGGATGACAGCAAGCCGGTGCCTTGTCAAAGCCTTGTCTGATTTCTCCGCTTGTATTAAGAGCTAAGTTACAAAGTTCCGTGTGTTCAGGAGTATTCGAGAGTGTGTAGTGCTTGCAAAGGGTCCAGAAGATCCGTATGAAGCAACACATGTTGAGATGAGGATTGGAACGAGTACAAGCCCGTTCGTTGGCTTCTGAGGTTGCTGTGGTGGTGCTAGTCGTCAGACATGAGGCAGTAGTGACAATGAGTGTCCAGGACAAAGGAGATAGCAAACATGGTGAAAGCACTGTTCGACACACAGTGCGTGAAAAGCACCGCAAGCTTTACAGCATTGCGTAATGCCATTGAGAAGCCAGAGGATTGGTGAGCTGACATCAGTGAAAGAAAAACAAGGGGCGCAGGTGGAAGCAACAGCAGGCGCGGGACACACAGACAAGCAGAGAAAGCTGCTAGTTAGAAGTAGCCAGAAGAAAAGCAATAGCAAGCTCAGCCACAGGGACAAAATGGTAGTTTGGATGGTTGACATGTCCACGACTCGCGCAGCACCATCTCGACTTGGCTATTCTCCACAGATCTTCATACACCGCCTGCTGCACTCCACATCCGTATCCGTCTCCGATCAGATCGGTACCATCTCGGTCCTTCCTTCACCATCTGCACACGTGCTCAAGTATATAGACGGCGCATGCCCATAAACGTCAATCCGTAAATTGCAAACGCAACCACGGCACATACCACGATCAACCAAAAATGGCATCAGGCGCAGGCGTACTATGGGTCTCATCCAAGATCGTTGAGGCAGACAAACTCAGTGTCTCGGAATTCGACTCCTGGTACGAGGAAGTACACAGCCCAACCCTCGCTTTTCCTTCACACATGCTAACCAACCCAGGAACACGCGCAGGAAATCCTCCGCCTACCCGGCGTGCCCTCAGCTATAAAATACACTACCCTGGACCCGCACAGCCCGGCGCCCAACCTGATCACGTACGAGTTCCCAGACCTGGCGTACACGGCCACGCCCGCCTTCACCGCGGTCGCGAACCAAACCCCGTCTCAAGCGCTGCTGGACCGCGTCTACGCGAACGTTTCGTTCGATATCAGATTCTACTCGGAGGTGCCGACGCCCTCGCCGCCGCATCCGTCGCCGCACGACCCGGAGGTCGATTTGAAACTCGCGTCCATTGCGCTCTCGCCTGTTGCGGGGCGGGAGAGCGAGTTTCTGCTCTGGTTTGCGAAGGACCTTGCCGAGGGCCTGTCGAGCGTCGAGGGATTCGTTAGGTTGAGGAGGTTTGAGTATGTGCAGGGCGTGCAGAGGGAGAAGAATGTGGTTAGTGTTCCGGATCGACCCAAGTATCTTGTGCTGGCCAAGTTTGAGGGGGACGTCGAGGGCGTGAGAGAAGAGGTCGAGGGGTGGGTCGCCAAGGGGACTGAGCAGTGCCGAGGTGGGGTGGTACGGGGTGAAGAAGATGTGGATGGAGGGTGATGTTCAGAAAGTGGACGAGGCGCCGTAACGGGATTGTAGACCGTAGGTAGAAGTCGCGACTTCGATTACAATTAAATGTTTAGAGCACCTCTGTATGTACCAGCTTCTCGGGTGCGATCTTTACCGCATCTCTTGATGCAATGCGGGGCAAATTCTCCTACTCTTGCTCTGTCTCTCTACAGCAAAAACCAACTCTTACACTTGTATCCCACAATTCTGGCGCGCACTGCGCAGCGTCTCCAAACCTGTCGCCCAAGAACTAAACGCTGAGGAACCGCTGACAAAGGGAACCGACATGCAGACATGCAGAGCAACCCTGGATGCGAAGCAACAAAGCAGAAAGGTTTGTACAATCTATAATCACGGAACTTTTGGAACGTCCTGGAAGCAAAGAACCTAGGCGGGGGTGATAGGCGCGATGGTGAGATCGTTGAAATATAATTTATCACGCACTCTCAGCATCGGGTGTCGGTACCTCGCCCTCGTCTTCTGGCACTGATGGTGGGGCTTGAACAAGACTCTTCCTCTTGGCTCTCTTATCTGTGTTTTCTTGTGCCCCTGACGAAGAGCCGTTCGTCTCTGGTGTGTTGGCTGCCAACTGTGGTGCGGTGGGTTTCGCACTGGCGGACTTCTTGGCCGGGGCGATGCTGGCCATGCTCGTGGACATCTTGTTGGTGTCCTTGTCCTTGGCGCTGTCGGAGTCCTTTGCGAAGTCTTTCCACTTGCGCCATCCGTCGAAGTCGATCAGGGCTTGCATGCAGCCCCATTCCTTCACCTTTCGCTCGAGCCAGACGAAGTTGACGGGCTGAAAGTTGTCAGTATAGACTGGAACCATGAGTAAGGAATGCCTACCTTTGTCAAGAAGTCGTTGCAACCAGCCGCCAACGCTTCGTGTCTGTCACTCTGCAACGAACTGGCGGTGAGTGCTACGATGATGACAGGACTCTTGAACAGACTCCTGTCGCCCAGCTTGTCATCCTCGACCAGCTCAGGATCTGAGCCGTTCTGCTGCCCGAGTCTTGTATTAGGCGCCTCACTGCTGCCGCTGCTGAAGACACCGATGCTGTTGACACGCTCCAGTCTCCTGATCTCTTTTGTAGCCTCGAGACCGTTCATGACGGGCAGCTGGATATCCATGAGAACCAAATGGAATCCACCGGCCTTCCACTTGGTCACAGCCTCCTTTCCGTTCATGGCTCGCTGCCAGCGCACCTTCAGTCTCTGCATGAAGGCACCCAAGACACGCAAGTTGATAATGTTGTCTTCTACGATCAACACATTGATGGGTGGCACTGAGCCGTCCAGCAGCCCTGCAGGTAGACTCGGCGGCTCTGCTGGTGCCGGCTTTTTTCTCTTCTTCTTCTCCTTCTCCAGACGGGGTGACGCAACGCGGACGGTGGGCGGTGTGTCGTGTTGGGTGCGCACAGGAGGCTCGACGGGAGCCGGTGGTGTGGGGATAGGTGCGTTCGAGGCTTGCGAGTGCTTATCGGCGGACGCGGAGGAGTCGTGACGGGGACGGTTGGGGCGGATGTTGTTGTTGGAGGAGGGGATGCCGCCGGCCATTGTCGTGGGCGAGGCCGTGTGTGTGCGTCCGATGCGCGGGCGGGCGCTGTGGTGGATGCGGCGTTGGGCAGCGGCGCCGGGAGAGGGCAGCGGCGCAATCTGGCCCCGTTGGTGAGGACGGCTATCGAGTGGGCAGGGTGAGGTGGGCCGTGTTGAATGGCGGCGGGGACGGCTGGACGACGGGCATGGGCGGGAAGTACTCGGTCTGGGCATGTTGAGCGTCGTCGTGGTGGGCGTAGTAGAGGGGCACTCGCGGTGATGGCTTAGGGGTGCGACGCACGGGGACGTCGATGATGAGGGCTTCGTGGACCGTCTGGCCGCCGGGGAAGTAGGCGTCGAGGGTGCGGCACATGTCCTCCTCGGGGCCCAGGGTGCGCTCGTGGCCGTGGCCGGCATCGCGCGGGACGATGCGCAGGGTGACATCTGGCGAGTCGAAGCTGCGGCCAAGGCTGTTGGCGTACTTGCGCAGGATCATGTCGCGCACGTCGTCGACCAGGTCGTCCTCGCCAATCTGCACGAGCGTGGCCGAGGCATTGGGCCGCTTGACCCAGATCTTGCGGTGCGGCATGGCGGTGGTGGTGGCAGGCTGCGCAGCGCCAAAGTAGTCGGCGGGCGCGGGCGCGGCGGGAGCGTCGGGAGCCAGCAGCGTCTTGATCACGCGGGCATCGGTGTGGGTGACGAGCGGCTGGCAGCGGGCGGGGCCGGGGCCGGGGCGGTGTGGTCGGCGTGGGTGGAGGTCGAGGTGTGCGTCGAGGAGGCAGCTGTGAGGTCTGAGGTTGCTGCGTCGGGATCAGCAGAGCTCGCGGTGGACGGTGTCGGCACGGGCTCGGCGGGCTGCGCGCCTGCACCAGCTGCAACAGGCGGATAGATGGGCGTGGGTTCTTCGAGGTGGATGGCGGGCAACCCGCTGCTGGGCACGGCGGACGTCGTCGTCGAGGCCGTGTTCTGCGAGTGCTGTGAGTGTTGTGAGTGCTGCGAGTGTTGCGAGTGCTGCGAGTGCTCGCCGCGGATGTCGGGCTTGGGCGTCTGCAGCACCTCCGACTGCACCAGCCGGGGCGCAATGTCTGGCGCTGGCACTGGCACGTCGCTGTCGTGCACCTCGCTCGCTGAGTGCTCTGCGAGCTTGCTGAGCGAGAGGCTCTTTCGCAGCGTGCTGGGCGCTCGTGGTGGTCCTGCGTCGCTGCCTGCAGAGCTCACGTTGGAGCGCGTGCTGCTGCTGGTCGCAGAGCTGCGTCGCAGGAATTTCGGCAGGAACCTCCGGGAGCTCTTGATGCTGCTCATACCGGCAAGCAGCCGGTGACCGTGGGCATGAAGTCGAGGGAAGCGGTGCGCAAAGGCCGGCGTCTTTCGCGGTGCCTGAGCCGTTGCAAATGAGAGAGGCGCTGTTATGAGGCCAACACCAGCCGCGGAGCTCGAGCGCGAGCTATCGTCGTTGCCGTATGGGTGAGGGCAATCGCTCGATCGATGAGGGATCGCGATGCGATCAGCGGGCTGCACCTCAAACCAGCAGAACAACGTAACAACGGAACAATAGTGAAAACCTGTAGGCAAAGGAGCGTAGGGTCAAGTTCAAGCAGGAAAGGAGCGCCAGGTGCCCTATTGTTGTTGTCTCTACCCGCACCCCGTCCATGGCCATCCCATGTCCTCCCAAGCTCGGTCCTGCGCCATTGAATCGCTGAAATGAGCCACACCTATACACACCCTGTTGACCAACATCTCGCTTGACCAATCTACGCCCTGTCTAATTCACCTCTGCAACGTCTGCCACGGTCACTGCAGACGCACGCGTAAGCGTTGCACCGGTGCAGCCCAAGACAGCGCGCAGCAAACTGGTTCCACCGCGCCGTGCGGTCCTGTCGCTCTCTGGTTCGCACAACGAGACCTCCTAATCCTAGGCTAACCCTGCCACAACACCGAACAGCTGTCTAACAGCACATGCTTTTCTCACCTTCTCTGCTAGTCTGACCGCCCGTTCGCTGCTCAAAACGAACTGTTTGGCTGTTGCTATAGCCCCTTTCTTTCCGCTCCAAGCGCCTCAAGTGGACCGGCAGCCTCGACGTCGCCACTGGGTGCTGCACGTTCACGACGAAACCCTGATCTCTGATAGAAGCCCAACCTGGGATAGCCTACGCCATGCAGCACAACGGCGCTCGGTTTGCACGCGAACTGTATGCGGGCCGCCGAATCTGGCAGGGTTTGACATCTTGAGCTTCTTGGGACATTGCACACGCTCGTACTGCTCGACAAGCAACCATATCTTTTCTCGTCATCGTCAACGGCGAGCACGGCACCAGCAATGGCTTTGTCCGTGGGTTTCTCGGATTGCAAACACTCCCGTACCCGTGAAACTCTATCTGTACCGACCGAGGAGTACCGCCAATAGTCTCTGGGCTGGCAAGTACCTTTGTATTTTGTTTGGTTACCCAAGGTCGTGGTACTCAGCGCTTATCAATTGCCACAAACGGCTGTCTACAACTTGACCTCACCACAGCTCTCCGCCTGCACTTCCGAGTCGAGTCAAGTCAATCCTTCATGGCCATATCTGCCAACTCACTGCCCCGCTTCCCCAGATTCTGCTTTCCAGGATGCAGCTCGAGTCTGACACTCGGTCTTAAAAGGCAGCTTCTAATGTCGTGCATGAGAAACACCCACTACGGTCCAGCACCCGGCCACGGACCTAAGCAGACCCTCATCCGGAAAGAGACAGAATGCAAGCCATTATGGTTCCCATCTACCGGCCGACTGGTGTGAGCGCTTGGCCTTCTTGCATGCGGCGAGAGCCGTGCTGGCTCAGCCTGATTGTCGACGCGCGCGATTGATGCCTTGAGATCGGACCTGAGACTGCTGCCGCCTATTGTAGTTGCCGGTAAGGGAAACCTCGGATTTGCAGAGTAAATGTTCACCCCGTGAATTGTGCGAATAGCACAAGGCAGTTGTTGGAGTCTGGTCTGCTGGGCGGAAAGAGCTTGGGGCCAATACTTTCACCATCACCCACATGCTCGCCGGTTGCTGGAGGATGTGCATGATTTGCAATAATAACAAGATCGAAACTACGCCCAAAGTGCCATGCCAAAACCGAACAATGCAACGCTATGCAACCCCGACGCTCGAAATGCAGACAAACGCGAACAGTGCTGACCAAAAACTCTCAACCACTGACATCCTTAACCCTCAGCCACCTCTCTTCCACCGCCAACAGCACCAACTCCTTCACACTCCCCAGACTCCCCTCCTGTCCCAAAGCCACAGGACACAGCAACTCGCTCACCCTCTGGAGCCTGGCGTGTAGTTCAACCGCTTTCGCCTTGACTCTCAACGCCGCGGCAGGGATCCCGGCGTCTTTGCCCAACTCAACATTCACCATGATGTCCTGCCCGGAGAGTTGCTCTGGCTCGTAGCCTTTGAGATGGTTCAGGAGCTTGTGCAGCAGGAAGTGTGTCCACACGAGGTTTGTTTTGGGGTGGAATCTGCGCCATACGTTTGTGTCTTGGCTAGACGGAGAGGGCTTCTGCGGTGTCTCGGGGATTTCGCCGAAGCGAATATGTGTGTTCTTGCGAGGCGAGCGGCGGGGCGTCGCGGGAGGCTCGGGTTCTGGTGATGGTTCGTTTTGCAGGGGGTTGTTGTAGAGCGCCGCGCCGCGCATGTAGCGGTAGATCTCGTACTGGTATTCTTCCGAGGCGTCGCCTTCGAAGAGCGCAGGGTCTACGTTGAGGTCTAGATATGCGACTTCGGTGCCTGTGAAGGGGGAGGATGATGTGGATGCGATGCTCAGAGATGAAGGAGAGGAGGCTGTGCGATCGTGGGCGACAATGTCGGCGCGAGATAGCGTGTAGTCGATTACTGTTGTTTCCAGACCAGTAAATCTGAATTTGCGGCGTAAGGGGTCCTTGACGGTCGGTTGCATGACGTGGTTCCGTGAACAGCGCGAGGACCGAACACAGATGTTGCCCATATGGAGGTCTCGATGCTCGAACTGACATGCCTCTTCTGCTTTCGCAACGCTCAAGCAAACACCCCAGAACACGTCCCAGATCTCCCAGATCGTACCGAGGCCTTCAGCCTCCATCAGCTTCTCGCAGTCAATACCGGCATCTTGCATCTCTACAACAGCCCAGAGCTGAGTGTCCTCGTAGCTAGTCTTCTTGCTCGGATCCGCGAAGTAGCTCTTCTTGCCGCGCGGCCGTTCCTTGTTCCATGCCTTCCACGCATTGCAGAAGGCGGATGAAGGACGACCTTGAAGTACGGTGAGATCACGGAAATTGGTGAAGCCTGGAATGTAGTTCAAGTTCTGTAGAAGTTTGACCTCTGACAGAACATCGGCGACATGCGACTTGTACCAGTTCTTCTCCTCTCTTTCCTCCATCTCTTTCGCTATTTGCTTGTCCATATCCCTGACCGCGCGCTCTGACTTTTGGCATGGTAGTGGCTCTCCTGCAGGAGTCTTCAATGCAACCACCTTTAACACCGACTCTTCTCGCAAGCCAGTCGTTGCTGATATTGCTGATAAGCGATATACCTCTGAGAAGGACGCTTCCGCAATCTTTGTGATCTCGAAGAGAGGCTCCAGCTCCGACGACCACTGCTCAAATGTTGTAATCCTTCTTGCGTCGCTATACGGCAGCAGCGTCGAAACATGCTGTAGGTAGATATCGTCGCGTTCTGGCGTAGATTCCGGGGTCGGCAGTTGCGTCTTGTTCTTCTTCGATGTGGTAGGTTTTGACCTCTTCTTCTTCGTCGACTTAGCGATTGGTGTCCGTGGAGGCGTGCTCGGTGGTGTGGGCGCTTTCGATACAGGTTTGGCTTTCGTGTCAGCATCTTGTGCCACTTCAGTCTCCTTGCTGGTTTTCTTCGAGACCATGTTTGCATCGCGATCTTCGAGGATCTTCCTTGACTTGCTTTTAGGCTTCCTCTCGGCCTCATTGTGCGAGGTGCAGTCATTGTCTATTGCTAACCCGCCCAACTGTGCTTCCAACGCCGACAGCTCATCTTGGATCCTTTGTTCGGTCGTCTTTGCTGGTTGTGTCGTCGTTTCATCTAGTTTGTTCGTCTTGCTCTTTGTCTTTGTGAAAAGGACGTCTTCCTCGGGCGACAGAAACTTCGTATAGCTCGTGGAGGCCGGTCGTGCAGTTGCCTTCTTCCCGTATACGATCTTTGGAGGCATGGCGGCGGTGTGAGTGAACCTCGTAAAGTCTGCTGGAACTGAGCAGTGGTTCGCGGCTGCACCAGGGTCTGTTTGAGGAATACCGTTTCAGGGATGTTAACCGAAGTTGGCCCAGCAACCGCCACATTTTACATTAACAGAAGCCATGACGTCGCTACTGAGCTAGCACTACGAAAGTCGTTTCATTGTGGATTCATGTCATTCTCTGATAATACTGTAAGGATGGAAATTGTATAAAAATAGTATAATCTCAGGAACAGAATATGCACAGGACTCCGCTAATCCCCAACCAGAAATCTTACTTATTTAACGAATTGACCTTCTTCGCGTGCTCGTAAACCAACGACTTCGCTTCTGCATCATCCAGAAAGATAGTAAACCCATCATCATGGTTGCGGCCGTACGAGTAGTCGCTATATCCGAACTGCCAGTACAAATCACTCATCTTCTCTTTCAAGCTGGTCGATTGCCACAGCCCAAGAACCTCGACTCTTGTCTGGTTGTCGCTCGTGCCGAGATACTCCTGCCTCTTGTCATCGGTAAGCCATCCGTACTCCTCGTGCACAACAGGCTTCTTCGCCTTGCGTCCAGATGCAGCGTGGTCTTTGATCCACTGGACGGTCCAGGGAACAGTCTTGCTCCACCAGTCGGGGTAGCTGTGGAAGACGCCGAAGTCGATGTTCTTCAAGCTGAGCTCCTTGTCGAAGTCGCCTCCGTCTGCGCCATTGTACGCCCAGTCATCGCTCTTGATGTTGAAGCCACCCTCACCACCCCAGGTTACCAGGTGATCTTTGTCTAGGCTCTTGACGTAAGTACTCATTTCGTCGATCCATTCAGTGATAGTGTCGGGCGTGCAGTTTTCGGATCGAGGAAGGTTTCGTACACCATCAGCACCGCAACGGGGCTCATTGGCAAGCTCCCATGCCATGATAGCGCTGGAGTTCTTATAGCGCTGGACAATCGCCTTGATGTATTTTTTGAAGGCTGCCTTGATCTTGGGATCCCGGTAGAAGTCATCGTGAAACTTGCCGCCAAGGTTAGTGGTGTAGACGTCCATGCCGCCGTAGTCGGCCCAATTGTTGGTCAGGGCGACGATGAGCTTCATTCCGGTTTTCTCAGCGGCCTTGACAACCTTGTCGAAAGGTGTGAGGTTGATCTCGGCGGTGCCGTTATTCCACCACTGCAGAACGTTGGGCGAGGGACCAGCACCCTCACTACCATACTGAGGAAGACCACCGGCGACAGTGGTACGGTTGCGGTCGTTGAAACCCCAGGTACGGAATACGTTCAAACCAGCTTTCTTGCCCGCTGCTAGACCAGTCTCGACGTCTGTAGCAAGCTGGCGATGTTAGAAAGCACTGGCGAGACCTTCTTCGAACACAACTTACGTCGTTGAAGGGGAAGTAGTAGGCATTGGATCCAGCGAAGTAGAAGTCTTTGCCATCAAGCTTGAAGGCGGTGCCCTTTGTAGTAACGAATCCCTTCTTGACGGCGGCGGCGGCGGCACCTGAGGCAAGGAGAGCGGTAACGGCAACGTCGCAACGCATTTCGAAGTTTCTTGTTGGTGTCGAAGTCTGGGATATTGCAAAGCCCCGATGCCTTTCCGGTGCATTCAGATAACTTTACATTTGTACTTCATGGAATTGTAGGCCAAGCCGGCGCTTGTCTCTTTCAGGCGCGGAGCACTACATAGCGAGATCGTTCCGCTCCGAGGCTCAGTCTACCCCAGCATTTAGATTGCAGTCATATGAACCAGCGGTCGCAACCCTAGCTTGATTGGTGCTTTTCGCACGTTTTGTGGTTTCCGGGGCTCAGAGAGATGGATTGCAGGCGAAGAACATCGCAAACCTTGTGATCCAGAATTCTAAGCCAATCTTGGCAGGTCCAAGGTTCAAGGGCCTGCAGCCGCCGAGAAACACGTTTGCAGGTTGCTGGGATGAATGTATCTGCTGGAGCTAGGCTAAAGAGAAGAAACGTTCAATGCTGCTTTGGGCCCGGACTGACTTGTACTTGGCTGTACTTCTACGAGCGAGACCGCCTTGGCTATGATAGCTCGTGCGAACAAGGCGCTCTTGTCTGTGACAAGAAAGAAGCGGTGAAAATTACCCGTACTGATGATGGCTGCGGTGCCGAATGTCGGAAGCCTTAGAGCAGGCGGGTGTCGACTAACCGTCATCATGTCGATGAACAGACATCCTCGACGATGTTATAGTATGGTTTTGGAGATCCATGCAACAAAGCATTGACGAGTGGATGTCGTTGTGGTGTTTGTACAAGATATGTTGCAAGAATTCATTGTCAGGGAGGAACAGCGAGGCTGGCCACACTTACCGGGGTCCTAAGAAATGGAAGTCGCTTGGATCGATCTCTCATTCTCTCAGCACCAACATCGCTGTCCTATTCTCAGGCTGACCACATCTACTGGACGTCTTGTGAGGTACGCACTAATACCGCACTTGATTGAGGTCCGTACCCATCAACTGCAAGTTCTACAGATGCGTCCTTAAGTGCTCGATGAAGAATAGAGGTTACTTTCCGGGTCTACAGCTTGTCAATAAGATTCTATAAGAAATCATGATTAAAAGCCAAGTTCAGTTGTGATCAAAGTGAAAATCTGAGCTGTGCAAGGGTCTATTTGTTTGAAACCTATGCAAAGGTGCAGGTGGCCGTTCAAGAAGCGCTGATGCCAGAAACCATATTCAAAATGCGAACCTCTTCAGATGCAAGACTATTCCAAGCCGACACCCTGCGATTCTCGCCAAACGTGTCAACATTACTCTAAGCCCTGGCTTGCATACTAGGCATCTCAGAGTCGATAGCTACGCTTCGAGGTAGGTGTTTTGATCCCATATGAATGGAAGAATCTGTCAAACAAACTCCGTTAGCAGAAGTGCTACGGCGAGTCTTAGAGAATCTTCACCCATAGCTGGGATCATTCCACTGCTCCTCATAGTATCCGCCGTTGTTCTTGTTTCCTCCACTGAACTCCAGCTTTGCCATAAACTCAGGCGGCACGGTCGGGATGTATTTTCTCTCCCGCTCCCTGTCGACACCGCCGAATCCCGCGCCATAGCTGATGAGCATGTCGGTTGATGTGGGTAGAGAGAAGGGTAACATGTACGATGGGTCGAGAAGCAGCTCACTCGGCGCGTCGTCTTCCTCCCTCTCCAGCTCGCCAGATACTCGGGAGGGGTTCGGCGATGGTGCTGGCGCGAGTTGCGCTCCAGAGGCTGGCCTAACTGGTGTTGTTGGTTCTGCATCGGCGCCTCTCTGTGGAGGATTTGGCGACTTTGCTCTCGTCTTGCGTTCTGCTGCAGCTTGCTGAAGGTGCACAATGTATTTCGATGCGCTCTTCGGGAGGCCTTTTTCTCCTACTTCCGGACGGTAGTACTTTGCAGTATGCAGGAGTTGTTGTGGTGAGAGCTTTGTCAGCTGCTGTATTGTTCCGATAAGGGACTCAAGCTCTTCACCAATGGAGGTAAAGCACTGCAGCCACTGCAATAGTTGAATGAGAGGCTCGATGTGTTTTCTTGTAGATTCAACAGTGTTGTCGCCGGTGGAAGTCATTGATCCGTTCTCGTAGTGCTCGGGTTGCCGGTTATTCGATCGCGCCCAATCTTCCAGCGTCGACACGTTCATACGGATCTGCATAGCTTTCGTTCGAGCCAGGTATTTACGATTCGACATGATGCGGTTGAACATCTCCGCGGAGAGCCAGTATATCAACTGCGACAGCACTTGAGCAGTGATGACTGAATGCACATCGTACAAGTCTAGGACGAAAAGTGTTGACGAAAGAAGAGAGGTGATGTTGCGAGGTGACGGCTTGGCTCTGGCTTTAGGTGATGGTGGTCGAAAACGCTTTTCGAGGGGCTCTAAAGGCTTCGCCTTTGGTTTCGAGCGGAAGATCTTCCACTCGTGCTGGAACTGGACGTCTTCGAATCCAGGCATCGGCTCGTGCTCCAGCATGGACGAGTCGAGATTTTTGTCCATTCTTCGTTCCGCATCCCGGATGATCAGGATGAAAATCTCATTGATCAGCTCGGCCATTTGCAGCTGGAACTCAGTGGCGGCTGATGCTAGCCCTGTGTCTTTCTTCATGTAGTGTAACAGCAATGTGGCGTTCGACATCCAGAAGGCCAGCACTGTCATGTCCCACTGATGCTTCTCCACTACATCGTTGATCTTGCCCATTGCCGAGACGAGAAGCGTCTCTAATAGGTCTGCGCTGGCGTGGTAGTGGGCGTATCGTGCTGCCAAGAAGAGGATGTTGGCGGGAACGGGTTTCTGTGATGGTGATCGCTGTGGTGTCATGTTTGTGATGACAATATCGAGGATGCGTTCGAGCTCGCTCTCTTGGAAGACGAACATCTGGTCGTTGAGACATCGGTCCCAGATGAATTCCTGACCTTCCTCGGGCTCCTCAGGAGACTACACTTGTCAGCCATCAATCGATACTGTGGAACACAGACACATACTTCCGGCTGTTCATCTAATCCTAGATTGCCAATGTCGACTTCCAGGTTGAAGGCACTTTCCATCATCATTCGACGCTTCATGTCGTTCTCCTGCATCTCTTGCTCAAATCGGTCATTGTCGAGTCCCGAGTTGTAGAAGTCGTCGACGCCGGCGTTGCCAATGGCGTAGCCGCTCTCATGTAGGTAGTCCGAGATCTCGCTGTTTGGCTCGACGAAGTCAAAGGCTGTCCTGCCGCCGGATGATTTGACGTCTGTCGAAGCCCCGTGATCCAGAAGCAGCTTCACTATTCCTTTATGCCTGTTGGTCATGGCCCACATAAGCGGCGTCCAGCGGTTCTTGTCCTGTATGTCGACCTTTGCACCCTCTCCTATCAATACTCCTGCAACGTCTTCGTGTCCAAAGCAACTCGCGTAGACAAGTGGAGGCGTGCCTTCAGCGTCCACGCCGTCGATGTTGATGTACTCTCTCGCTTTCCCTTCCAGCAATCGCTTGACTCGCTGGAGTTCGCCGTTGGATGTGGCTAGCGTAAACAGGCCCTGCAGTGCCTCCCTTTTTTCTTCATGTGACAGCTTGTCGTCGGCGACCACCTTGGCCTCGTCTCCGGCATTGTCGTTCTTCAGGCGTGCCTGGTGTGCGAGCATTTGTACTAACCGACTGTCGCTGTCCTCCAGCTGTTTCATGTCCTCGTCGCCGAAGCTGGGGTCGTCAAGGGAGAGGTTGAAGCTGAGAGGTCGCGCGGGCATGGGGGTGGTCAGGAACGACTGCCCTGTTCTCCAATCAGCCTTCCACCGCACATGATGCTCCTGCCCTGCTACTCACCCTGCCATGCGTCGTAGATCTCCGTCTCCTCGGGCATGTACGCGCTCACAGGCCGCCTGTCATTCAGCGAGGTAGGCAGGTCCGAGGGGAGCTGGCGCGCCGGCGGTGCGGGCGGGTCGTCCTGGAAGCCATGGTCTCGGTCCGTGATGTCCATTGTGCCACATTGGAGGCCTCCCAGGGTCACAGGCGGTAGTGCAGTGTGCAGCTATGCGGACAGCGGCTACCGGTGCAATGAATGCATGTGTCTCGCAACTAGAAGCCTCGAGGGATTCCCGGTCGATCAGACAGCGGGGCGGCGGTGGAACAGACGGCACGCAGGCTACGTAATGTTGGATGTCGAGGTTGGATATTGGCGTCGCGGGGCGCACGGCTGGTGAAGAGCTGGCAGCTGCGAACGGCTTTCTTCGAGCAGCGTCTCTGCTGGTAGAGGTGTTTTGGTGTGCAGGCGTGTCTCCGATGTTGCTCAGACCTGACGCAGTGCTGGAAACGCGACGTGGGTGGATCGCCGACCAGGGCCGCCCAGCTGCTATTCGACGGCCGTTCGATCGTGGCCCAAGTGGGGGCACCTCCGACGTATGACAGCCTGAAGCAGCCCTGGGAGCCCGCATTTACCAGCAAAGCTTAGCACTAAACTGTCGTCGTCGTGGAGCTGCTGTGGCTGGACCTGACCGACGCGCTCAGTCAGCATCATCGGTCCCGCAGTGCGCTGCTTAGACTACAGGGCCAACGTGCAAAGCTGTCCGCACTCCTGAAGCCCTCCACAGCACCCATCACGCATCACGCATCAAACACCATGAAGATCGCAACGGCCGCTAGCCCGTGAATCGGCGATCATTACATCAGGCGGCCTGGCCCCAGCACGACTCAGCGAAACAGCAAAGAACATGCCTCGAGCGCCGGTGTTCTGAACACGTCCAGCGTCTGCCACCATGCCATTGACCGAGGGGACAGCGCCGCGGGAGATGCGCTTTGCCGACGTGTTTGCGCGCCTCGCGGAGCTGCCCAACTACGTCTGGGACTCGGACATTGAACCCTTCCACTCGGTAGGCGTTTGTTGATATGTTTGGCACGCCAAGCTGACCTGGTACAGTCCTACGACAACTGGCACTTTTTCGGCCATCAGATAGCCTCAGCCTCAGCCTCGCAGGAACGACCACCTTCACGAGGACGACACACGAGCGCCGTTGCCTCGCCCCCCACCTCGCACTCGCCCGACTCGCACCGCCCCTCGAATGTGCTCAGACACAAGTCCTCCGGCAGCGATGCCAGCGCCGTCACAACGCAAACGCATGCCACCGCCACGACGGTACACAGGGAAGGACGGCCGGTAGTATGTCGAGTGTCGAGCCACACGCTGCGACTGGAGCGGGAATACCAGCTGTCCAAGGTCATCGTCAACAAGTCAGATCCAGCATGCAGGCACTTCGTTCGCCCCATCGAGTTTGTCAGATTACCAACGAAGCCTGGGGAGGAGCCTTTGGTTGCCAGCATCTTCGAAGCACCCGGCCAAAATTATCTCAAGGACCTGGTCACATTTGGTCCCAACTGGTACAACTTCACAAGTCGCGACAATCCGGTCCAGAGCAACAACCCAAAACTGCCCACGGGAGTACCACTGCTCACCTTTCTCGACTTTGCCGTAGGCGCAACAGAATGTTTAGAGATTCTACATCATGGGCATGAAATGGTACATGGCGAGTTGCGAGGGGATGCTTTCCACTTCGCCGAGAATGGCCAGGTCAAAATGATCAACTTTGGCAGCGGCGCCAGGTCTTTCGAAAACGGGCTCACTTCTGCAGGCTGGAACACACTGAGCCGTGAAACGGGTATCGAACTGAAGCTCGCCTTCATTGCTCCTGAGCAAACGGGCCGCATGCCTGCCGAACCAGATAGCCGGACCGACATCTACAGCCTGGGCATATTGTTCTACACTATGCTCTGTGGGAACACGCCGTTCGACGGCGCAACAGCATTGGATGTCATGCAGAATGTTCTGAGCAAGAGGATACCCCCTGTTTCTTCTGGGCGCATAGACATTCCCGACGCACTATCCACAGTTGTTCAACGAATGACGCAGCGAAATATCGAAGAGCGGTACCACTCAACGTCAGGCCTCAAATTCGATCTTGTCAGGATCCGCGAGCTGCTGTCTGAAGGCGACGGCGAGGGTCTTAAAGCATTCAAGATCGGGACGAAAGACATCAGCTGCTTTTTTAATCTTCCACTCCAGCAGATTGGCCGCGAAAAGGAACGACAGACGATTATCGAGGCGATTGAGCGAGTGGCCAAGCGTCGACGAGGCGGCGTAAAGGTTCTGAATAGCTTGAGCTCAAACTCTTCGTTTTCGGATGGGCAACTCAACTTGCAGTTTGAAGACCTCATGTCTGACACTTCTAGCTCCCGTGGCTCTGAAAGCCGGCTCAACAGCGTATCCTCTTCCGCGCCGGTCTTCCTTGATCAGGCACGCCCCCAACGATCGCAAGATAGTGTGACTCAATCAAGAGACTCCAACTTTGAGGGAAGCCCGCACAGTCGGCCGACTCTGTTGACGACGAATCGAGGCCATTCCAACAATAGTATTGAAGGCTCATCCTCCTTGTCAAGATCTGCTCCGTCGAACGACAGCACGATCATGCGCAGCATATCTAGCGCTCGGACAGTGAGGCGAAAAGGTCGATGTGAAGTTATTGCTATCGGCGGAGCGACTGGACTTGGCAAATCGCGCCTCGTGCAGAGTGTGCAGGGCACAGCGAGAAGTAGTGGTTACTTCGCGTCTGCAAAATTCGACAAAACAAAGAAGGCCCCATTCGATCCTATCCTGAAAGTCATGTCTTCCATGTTTCGACAGGTCTTCAGCGAAGCGGATGTATCGTCCGATTTTCACAACAGCATAAGAAGCTTCCTCAAGAACACGGGTGTATGGAGTGCGTTGCGCAGCTACCTGAACCTACCGGACTGGCTGCTTACAACAGGTGGAACACCAAAGACACCCCAGCAGCGCGATATCGACCCTTCCAGACGAGCATCTTCCCCAGCTATACACTGCGGAAGTTCTGGGCATACAGCCGAAGCGTGGCTGCGCAGCGGCGGTGCATCGAAGTCAACAAAGTTCATGAGCGTCTTCATTGATGTCTTGCGACTTCTCGCCATGCAGAAGCTGTTGATCTGGACACTCGAAGACATCCAGAACGCCGACTCTGAAAGTGCAGGTACGTGATGCACATTGACAGCCTCAAATGGACCAGTGCGCTAACATCAACTCAGAGCTAATACATCACATTATTCAAGCTAAGATTCCGCTTGTGCTGATACTGACCTACACTGATGAGGACGGCATACCTCGAGAACTTCGACCGTCGATGCAGTCAGCCACAAGGGTGCAGCTATTCCCCTTCAACGAAGCGCAAACGGCCGACTATGTGGCTGAAACTCTGCATCGCGATCACCAGTACATTCTTCCCCTGGTCGCGGTAATACAGGAGAAGAGTAGAGGCAATCTCTTCTACATCAGGGAAATCTTGGACACCTGCTACCGCAAGCAATGCGTCTTCTACTCGTGGCGTGAGAACAACTGGCTGTTTGATCTCGACAAAGTTTTTGAGGTCTTCGAAAGTACCGAGTATGGTTCTTCTATGACCAACGACTTCATCACCAAGAGGCTGCTTGAACTACCTGCGGACACTCGCAAGCTGTTGGCGTGGGCCTCGTTACTAGGAGGCGCTTTCTCCTACGATCTGGTCTGCAAGCTGCTGAATCCACAGTATGCACCCGCGGATGCCGAGAGATTGCCACTCTTTGGGGAGAAGGAATGCATCGTCACAGCTTTGAATGGTGCTCTCAATGCTTACATCTTGATGGCTGCTGACAGCGAGTCACGATTCCGTTTCAGTCACGACAGGTACCTATTCGCAGCTGCTAGCTTGCTCGAGAAAAACTGGGACACCGCTATGATGCACTACGAGATTGCCCGGATCGTTAGCTCAAGTGGCAAGTGGCATGACGATGCCATGGGTGACTCCAAGGCTCTCTACATGCGAAGCCGGCACATTTGCCTAGCCGTGGACCTCATCAAGACTAGAGAAAGTAACCGCGCTCCCTTCCGAGATGTTTTGTATCAGGCCGGAGAGACCGCGGCTGAGTCAGGAGCACGGTCTACAGCGATCTATTACTTCGCGCACTGTTTGATGCTCTTGCAGGACGACCCGTGGGACGACTCGAAAGACGATGTCTCGTACCAAGAAACATTACAGCTTTTTGTCCGCTCAGCCGAGTGCTACTGGCATCAAAACATGCTTGATGAGGCACTTAGTCTCATTCGAACAACTTTTCAGCATGCTCGCGATGCCTGCGATATGGCGAGTTCCTTCATACTACAATCGCGAGTGCACGCTGTACGCGGAGATAGTTTCGGTGCGTTTCAAGCTTTAAAAGACTGCCTCTCCCTGTTGGGTTCTCCAGTACATCCTACAACCTGGGAAGAGTGCGATGCCGAGTTCCAAAAGCTGTACTCTCGTCTGCGATCAGCCGATACGCAAGAACTCCTGACCAAGCAACCTGCGAAAGACGATCGCGTCCTCCAGACCCTGGGTCCTGTGTTCATCGAGTTACTCAGCGCAGCATTTTGGTCGAATAGTCTATTGTTCTACCAAGCAACCCTCAAGTTGGTGAACATACATCTCGAGCAAGGAACAATATCACAGGTCGCACTCGCTTACGTCCACCTTGGTAGTATCGCAGGTGGCCGCTTCTCGATGTTGAACTTTGCCGCAGACATGGGTGCGATAGCTAAACGACTCTTTGAGATGTTCCCGGACGATGTCTACACGCTTGGTCGTGGGCAGACTCTGCATCCGTTGTTCCTAGGGCATCTTGAAGCTCCCGCTGCGGATTTAATCCCTCATCTCCAAGGTTAGTATTTGTACCCCCCACAATTACATGCTGTGGTTCCTTTATGGTGTCCGTCAGTGATGTGCATGAGAAGCTGACATGAGCGAACAGTTGGATTGGATTCGGCTTTGACTGCGGGCGATCGCTTACTTACTCTTCTCAATCTCGGTACACAGGCTCACTTCAGAATCATCGCTTGCTACGACTGTGCTGAGATCGAGACCTTCGTCGATGAAACCCCCTTGGACCTCAAGAACTGGCAGCAAGATCTGAGGGGAGGCGTGCTTTTGATGGCATCTCGCCAGTATGCGAGGGCTCTTCAGGGCAAAACGAATATCCACGATGCTGCAGCTGTCTTCACAGACGGAGACCACGACTCAACCACCTACGTCGAATGGATTGAAAAGACTGCCAGCAATCCGAAACGACCAAAGACGTATTACTATGCCAGCAAGCTATCTGTGTTGGTGCTGTACGGTTACTACCAAGAGGCCTGCACTCTAGGTGAACTCCTGCTGCCAATGCTGGGCAGTCTCTGGTGTCAGCGCCTCAATTATTCTGTCATGTATCACCTCTCATTGGCTTACCTGGCAGTGTTGCGCGACAACAAGCAACACCCGAAGAAGGATCAGATGTTCAAGCACGTCCTCACTACCATCAACCAGCTGGAAGCTTGTTGCACAATCACAGACGTCAACTACCGTGCTTGGATCCATTTGCTCGCCGGTGTGCTTGCAGAAGTCAACGACGACCCGCAGACAGCACTGGTGAACTACGAGGCCGCCATGGATCATAGTGAGATTCACGGTTTCACATTAGACGAAGCATATGCTCTCGAAATGTACGCAGAGTGGCTGGTTCGGAAGAAGGCCAACAGACCAGCGCGGCATGCTCTCAAAGATTGTGTCTCCGTGTATCGAAGAATCTCTGCGTATGGCAAAGCGAACCATGTCATAAGCAAGTATGAGTTCCTGCTACTAGGCACAGTATCTCTGACCACTGTGGACGTGGCGGTACAGACGACCATTATCGACACAGGCAACACCACCTTCAGGCTCGAGCAAAACGAGGACCACGAACAACTGCTTGGTACTGAGACAGCAGTGGATCGAACGCAGAACTGGATCGTCCCCGAGACAGGCAGACGTCACGAATCTTCTAGCGATCTTCGTAACGGCTTCTCTGCAGTTGGTCTTGATATGCTTGATTTGTCGTCCATTCTAGAGTCATCTCAGGTCCTCTCGAGCGAGTTGAAGGTCGACAAGCTGATGGCCAAGATGGCTTCCATCATACTCGAATCGACCGGTGGTAGCCTATGTGGCATTGTCATCGAAGACGCACAGATCGAATGGAGCATTGCTTGCATAGCATCCAGCGAGTCCAACAACGACCCCACCGCTCAGTCTGGTGTCACTTCGTTCCCAGCAGGCCAGCCGCTCGATACTGTAGACGACATGGTTGCTCGACAAGTGACGTTGTATACTTTACGCTTCAGAGAGAATGTGTTTGTTCAGAACCTGCTGGAAGACGATCGGTTTTCGAACGTCTCGGACTCGTATCTCAAGCGCAACCCGGAGGGCAAAGCGGTAATTTGCATACCGATTATCCATTCTGAACACCTTCTCGGTAGCATCTATGTGGAAGGCCCGCCGAACTCTTTCACAGAGCGAAATACGCAAGTCCTGCGCCTCCTTGTCAATCAGATCTCAATCTCCCTGGCCAACGCTCTGCTGTTTAAAGAGATCGAGCGAGTAAGCGCCAGCAATGAAGCCATGCTAGAGATGCAGAAGCGGGCATTGGCGCAGGCAAGAGCGGCTGAGATCAAGGCTAAAGAAGCAGAGGCAATTGCAGTCAGGAACATGAAGCTGAAAGAGGAGGCTGCCAAGGCTAAGAGTCTTTTCCTCGCCAATGTTTCTCACGAACTGCGAACGCCTCTCAATGGAGTTATTGGCATGTCTGAACTTCTCAAGGCCAGTCTGCTAAATTCGGAGCAGCAAGGCTACGCCGACTCCATCCGAGTATGTGGTGACACTCTTCTGTCGATCATCAACGATCTGCTCGATTATTCGAAACTCGAAGCTGGAAAGATGAATGTTCAAGAGATGCCATTATCTCTTAACGAGACAATCACCGAGGTCGTGCGTGCTCTTGCATACACAAATGCCGAGCGAGGACTCAAGACTATCGAACAGCTTGAGGTGAATCCTGAGATGCTTGTCATGGGCGACCCTGTCCGACTGCATCAAATCTTGATGAATCTGTTGTCCAACAGTTACAAATTTACACCGCGAGGTTCAGTCACTGTGCGCGCAGTTGTGGACCAGGAAGGACCAGACTGGGTCGACGTCACCTGCAGTGTCATCGACACCGGTATTGGTATCCCAGAAGAGCAGAAGAAGAAGCTGTTCTTACCTTTCTCACAAGTGGAGTCATCGTCGGCGCGCAGCTATGGTGGCACGGGTCTTGGGCTGAGTATTGTCAAGGCATTGATTGAGAATGTCATGCACGGCTCAGTGCGACTTGACTCGGCGCCTGGCGTTGGAACAACTGTCTCGTTCTCCTTGCGCTTCACGAAAGTGAACATGCAAGGCCCTCTAGCACAGAACTACACACGAGACGTGGATCCCATGGCCAAGTTCTCCAGCCAAGAGAACAACGGCCATGAGCAGTCTGCTGGCACCTGCATCGACCTTTCCACCGTCCCCCGTGCAGACCTGCGCATCTGCATCGCAGAGGACAACCTCATCAACCAGCGTATCGCAATCTCATTTGTGCAAAAGCTTGGCTTTAAATGCGACGCGTACCTCGACGGCTTCAAGACGATCGACGCGCTCGAACGCGCCTCCGACAACGGCCGCCCTTTTCACCTTGTGCTCATGGACGTTCAGATGCCACATTGCGATGGTTACGAAGGTAGGCCCTCTGCCCCGTTCTCTCTCACTCTTACTGATAATTTGTAGCGACAAAACTGATCCGCAAACACCCCAATCCCGAAATCCGCAACGTGCTCATCATCGCCATGACCGCATCGGCGATTCAAGGCGACCGCGAAAAGTGCCTTGATAGTGGTATGAACAATTACCTCGCAAAGCCAGTGCGTGCGCAGACGCTCAAAGCGCTGCTCGAGAGCTATCTCAATAAAGACGAACGCCCCAAAGAGATACCCAATCTGCAGACGGAGGCCAAAAAGTTGGTCAAAGAGGCGCTGAGCGAAGCGGGCGCAGATCAACCGCTTAATGTGGCGAAGAACGAGGTCGATGAGATGGGGGAGAACAAGCAAGAGGGGCACAAGTTGAAGAGACCGGGGAGTGTGCGGATGAGTACGACGGTCAGGTGGCACGATGGGACGCCTGAGGAGGAACCGCCGAGGGAGGAAAAGGACCTGAATGACGGGGTGTAGGTAATTGCTTTGGTCTTCTGTTTGCGTTTGTTTCAATCTGGTTCCTACGCAAAATACCCAGGGCAGCTGGGAGTATGTTAGCTTTGCAGGCTTTCTGGGCTGTTGCATAGCGGGGCGTTTGATCATGACTGAATGACGGGTTGCAAGAGAGGCGTTGGGAGTAGAGCACGTATTATTCATTTGGTTTGTCCATCACAAAGTCTCTCTACGTGTATGTCCCGGTGTCAAAAGTGCCGCAGCGCGTGGCTTCTGCAAGAGCGGCTGACCATCACGTTCATGTACGATCCAGCTCTTTCCTCACCCAGTCTCATCCAGTCTCATACCTAACCTTCAGAACGTCCACTTCAGCGTCCAGCCATGCATTCACACCTCCGCCTCCGCCTCCTCCTTGACCTCATTCTTGACCGCCTCGTCGTCCTCAGCGGGAGGTGCAGCAGCCGCCTTCTTCGACCTTCCGCGTCCCTTCTTCGTGGGACTGCCCTCACCGCCCTCGACAGCACCGCCCTCGCTCTTACCCTTGCGCTTGCGCGGAGTGGTGGCCTTCTTGGGTGTGGCCTTCGGAGTGCCGTCGCCGTCAGTCCTGCCTTTTGCCTTGGCATCGTTGACTGGTGAACCGTTCTTGAGTGCGTCCATCTCGCCTCTGAGGGCCTTCTTCAGCTTCATGATCTTCTGAGCGCAGCCAGAGCCGGTGCGTCCAGCGGGAACTGGAGCATTCTAGTGGTGGTCAGTGTATGTTGAGCGGGTAGCTGCGATGCAGCAATGGCATCTTGGGAGTAGCTCACGTTGTAGTCAGGCTTGACGTTGGAGAACTCCATTGCGGTGAGGATGTAGACGAGCTGACCAAGGTCAGTTACTGCAATGAACGGCTGGTGTCGATGACTATACAAGCTCGTGGTCGTTCCAGTCAGACATGTTGTAGGTGTGTGTATTGATTACTAGGGTTGCTGTCGTGATAAAAGATCGATTAGACTGTAAAGAGATGGTGAAAGTGTGACTATTGTGTCGAGAATGAGTTTGAGGATGCGAGAAGAAGGAAAAAAGATAGTGATCCGAGCTGAAGGTTTCCAAGCTAGGTGAATTATCTCACCTCCAAGCCTAGAACGTAAGACGAAATGATGGTAAAGGTGGGTTCAGATATTGAAGGTGAGAGCAAGATTGCGAACACTGCAACAGCGATCTGTATGGAGCTGTGCCATATATGGGCTGGGAGTTTTTTTGCTGCGCACAGTATATGTGCGAAAGGCGCATGTCTGTTGAGTGTAGCAAGTGGTGATCTACAGCACTGAGCAAAGCAAGAACGATCGACAGCATACAAAGACAGAGCGCGTCCATCGCAGCGTACCAGAACGTTCTGTCGATGTACAAATACTCTCAGGTTCCGCAATGCTCCATACCCGGTCTTCATAACCTCGGTTTCAAGTATAGCACCGAACAGTGTAAACCTCCAACACCACAACGAAGACCAGCGTGAACTAGGAAAGAAGCTGCCCCGGATCAAGGAACATGCAAGCTCCAAACCAAGCCCCAAGCTCGGTTGGTCAACACAATTACTTCACCAGCCACACCTACTCGCACTAACCCTTCCTGCAGCTCGTGCAGCTGTTGACCGGAATCTCCTACCAACCTCGGCTGAGCCATCACATCGCACAACCCTGTCATCGCAGCCTCCGCTCCGCTCTCTCAAGGTGATTAGCGTCCGCTCCTTCTCTTCACATGCGAGTCCAAGCTTGGATCTTGACCTGCGACTGGCGATCCGATCCGCCGCACCGACCTGACATGCATGTGAAGCTCGGGTGGGTCCGGGGTAGCGGATCCTGCCCTACCAACGCCATGCACGCTGCGGGAAGCTTAACTTGACGGGCAACGAACCTGCATGTGTGCTGCACTCCCGCGGGAGTTACGGGTACCCAGGTACGGAGTACAGTCGCTGCGTTCCCGCGGCAGGATGGGTCGCAACCGGTAGCGGATTGAGGGCGAGCTCCGTTGATAACGATATCGGAGATGGAGATTGTGGGTCGAAGTGCGAGCTGCAAGGTGTTGTTGACCATTGGTGTGCGGAGCCGAGGCCGGAGGATTGAGAATGTGAGGCCAAGATAGATGCTCTCAATATCGAAAAGAGACAGGTGATTGTCAAAGAGCTTTAAAAACCGTTTGCATTGTCGCAATGGCACGTATTTGCAAATCGCAGAGAAGTTGATCATGTGTGAATATCCGTCGTATTATTCTCCAATCGAACTAGCTGCCAGTGCAGTCACTGTGCAGTATTCAAAGTATCTATCTATGCATATCGAGAAAGGGATGTGTAGCAGGGTATCGAATCATCCATCCCCAAGGTCCATAGCTGAATCCATTTTATGGCCGAAAAGTGTAGTGGCCGAACGTGAGGACACTGTCCTAGAAACAACCCAAGCGCCGAAAATGTGGTTCATGAACAGAAAGCTTTTACAGATGCGCGTTCGCAACACCGTTGGTGATGCCATTGACATCGTTGGACTGGGTCTGGGCAACGAGGTTTGCGACCTCCTCGCCGAGCTGCTCGCCGTCTTTGAAGGGGTTGTACATGCTCTCGACGATGTAGGCATCAAGCTCCTCATCAGAGTACTTGCGGAGCTCATCGGCGCGGTCGACACCGTTCTGCTGAGCAGCACGAATGACGCCACGGGTAACGACTACAGAGACCTCGCGGATGCGGCGGATGTCAGGGTACAGCCAGCCGTCTGCAACCTCCTGCTTGTTCAAAGATGTGGAGAGGGACTCGGCAGAGGCATAAATCATGTCCTGGGTGACGGTTGTGGCCTTGGAAAGGATGGCACCAAGACCGATACCAGGGAACACGTACATGTTGTTGCCCTGACCGGGGGTGAGGAGCTTGCCGTTGTACTCCATGGAGGGGAATGGTGAGCCGGAAGCGAACAAGCAGCGACCCTCAGTGTTGAGGACGGCCTCCTCGAATGTGCACTCAGACTTGCTGGAAGGGTTGGACAAGGGGAAGATGACAGGGTGGTTGTTCAGCTTAGCCATCTTCTGGAGAATCTCCTTGTTGAAAGCACCACCAATGGTGGACAGACCCATGAGGATGGTGGGCTGAACGTAGTCAATCAGGCGAGCGAGGGACTGGTACTGGCGGCCATTGTTGTCGTCACGGGCGAAGTAGACCTTGTGCTCGGCGAGCTTGTCACCACGGTCTTGAGTAACGAGACCGTTTGAGTCGACGAACCAGAACTTGCGGCGAGCCTCCTCTTCTGTCAGACCCTCCTTCTTGAAGAACTCAACGATCTGCTTGGCAACACCAACACCAGCAGAACCGGCGCCGAGGAAAATGGCCTTGTGGTCCTTGACGGGAACACCAGACGCCTTGACGGCATTGATGAAGCCACCGACAATCACGGCACCAGTTCCCTGGACGTCGTCGTTGAACATGCTGTAGGTGTTCTGGTAGCGCTCGAGGGCGGGGAAGGGGTTCTTGAAGTCCTCGAACTGGATGACGATGCTGTCACACGATTAGTTACTGCTTTTGGCAATTGCGATAAGCCACTCACTTGGGCCACTTGTCGGTCAGAGCAGCCATGAGCTCATCGAGAAATTCCTTCTCCTCCTCAGCAGTGACCTTGGGCACCCTTGAGCCCATGTAGAGAGGGTCCTCGCGAAGAGCCTGGTTGTTTGTGCCCAAGTCGACGGTGAGAGGAAGGGTGGCCTCGGGACGAATACCGGCGCAGGCAGTGTACAGAGACAGCTTGCCAACGGGGATACCCATACCGTTCACACCGAGATCTCCAAGACCCAGAATGCGGGAACCATCTGTAAGGACGGTGATCTCGACGTCGTGGGGCCAGTTGTCGAGAATAGCACGCAGATTGCCGCGGTCGCTGAAGGAGAGGTACATGCCCTCAGGCTGTGTGTAGATCTCGTGCCATCTTACGCAGGCCTCGCCGACGGTGGGCGTGTAGATGAGGGGAGTCAATTCCTGAATTGCTGTCAGCTGCGGGCTCCTCCGAACTTCGGAGGGCGAATCGTACCTTGATGTTTTGCGAGAGCAGCCTGTAGAAAAGGTGCACGTTGGTAGCCTTTAGGTGGACAAGGTACTGGAACTTCTCGATGGGAGTGGTCTTCATAGCCAGGAGCCTGAGGCATCGCTGGGCCTGGACGTCGAAGCTCTCGACGGCAGGAGGGTGGAGACCATATGTTCCAAGGTGCTTGCGCACATCTGGAGAGTTGGACTGGCAGAAGTCACCGCTCCTACGGTATTATTAGCAGTTGCGGTTGTTGGATGCGCTGCCATGGTAGCATACGTTGTGGTCAATTGCCTGGTGGCCGTGGGCCTTTGTGTGGTGGAGGTTGATTGAGCCATTTCTGAAGCTACTGAGGCCATGCACCGAAATTGAGAGAGTCTGGGGAAACGGAATGCAGTTTGGGCGCCTCGCAAGGGGAGAGCGCCTTTTAAGAGCGAAGTAACACGCACGGTATGCATTGACGTCCAAAGCTGACAGGATTCTACGACCGCGGCATATAGAAAGAGAAAGAGGAAGACGGTCCGCCTGGGAACGGTGTTTGAGAATGGCAGCAACGACCTATCGGATGGCCTCAATTCCTGTCATAAGAGGAGAGCCGGCGACCTTCATCATTCCGCCTAGGACTTTTTGTGAGCACTGGCCAGGAACCAGGGCGCGGACGCCGCTGTTAGCGAGTCATAGGCTCTGCGGACTGCCTAGGGCCACGATATATCGGGAAGACTCGGGCACCCGTAGCTGAGCGCAGTGCAGAATGGCCCTCCGCGGTGGCAGAGTCCACAATTCTATGGCTTCTCGCCCCTACGAATGACACATGAGGCTGTCACACTGGTGCTCGACATCGAGACGAGACCGAGAACCCCTGGCGACGAATAGACTAACTCCAAACCGCCCATTCACAGGGCTGCCGAAGGATTCCATCAGGCATCAAGAGGCATTTTCTGGGTAGTCAAAGCGCTGAGGCGGCGTAAACATACGATGCGGATAATATCGCTGGCTGCGCCTTGTGCGTGCTCTCGAGTCTCTTGGTGCCACGGAAGCCGTCTCGGAATACTCAGCGAGGTCCCTGAATTCCCACGGATACGCAAGTAAGGGAAAGTCACGGGCCGAGCATGAGCAAGTCTTTTTGCGATCATGAGCTTCCAGAAGGACGACTTGTACAATTTGAAACACGATTGCTATACTGTTCACGATGCGCCGCGAGCACAAGACGCGCATGCTTTGTTGCGTGAAGTTTCTGGACAGTGGACCAGCCCTTGCGGCATCCGCTAGAGGACCGATGATCCGAAAAAAGAACCTGGCACACCCTGTGCTGTGCGACGAAATTGAGGGACGCATTTGTAACACTGTGGAAATAAGTCAATGGCACCGCATTCCCGCCCGCAAACTCCGAGACAACTCGATGCGCGCTTTCTCATGCTCCCGCCGTCATCCCGCTCAGAAGCACAGAACCTCCACGAATGCTGTCTACAGGCGTATCGGGAAGCAGACGAGGCTAAAAAATCCTGGAGAGCGGTAGGGCTCCCGCTCCGACAGTTGCTGATCTCCCTAAGCTGTTCTGGGTGTGTGGGGTGGTTTAGCTGCACCCACATGGCAACGAGAAAATAAGTCGGAAGCCACCAGACGTGGATGCAACCCAATCGTTGAACAACAGCTGGATGACAGGAGCACGCGAGCAATTGCACAACCATGTAGGAGTCTTGTTCCAGCCTCGCAAGAAGCGCATGCTTCACAATCAGGCCTGAGTACGATGTTGCAGTTCGTGTCCCTCCCCAGATTTCCAGGACCCTTCTGCGAGGCGGGAAACTCAAGTGGATCAGAGGCTGCAAATACGATATCGGGTCCGATCGCGGCAGTTGAAGAGGAGCTGGTTTGTAAGAGCCCAAGTCGGAGGCAGGCGAGGCTAGAATGTCGGAGGAAGGCCACTAGGCTTTCGGAGTGAAATCGTCACAGTGATGGCCATTGCCCAGCAGAGGAAGATGCAGTTCTCAGATGGCGCAAACCCTTGGATAATCCCAAGCATAGCGACGTCTTATTAAGTATTGACGATCATACACTTTGTCGATCAGAACTACTGCGAACTGTTATCAACTGCCACAGAGCTGCGACGTGTTGTTGACTTTCTTGGCCTGGGGAAGCCGTGGCTGGGCATGGAGGAGACCGCCGCGGAGAGGCGCTTGACCTCTAGAGGTTTGACCCTTCTCCAGGTGTTCCAGCTTCAGACTTGGCGCACCGCCACAGACGGCAGCCACGAATGACGTCCAGGGTAGCTCTTGCCTCGCTTAAGCTTGCGCCGAGAGCGTCATCATGAGCGCGAGCACGCGTTTGGCAGCTGCCTTGATGTCCTCCTGCCATTGAGACTGTTTGCACAGCTCTCACACCTTACACCTCACAAAACATCAACATGTCGTCGTGCTTTGGCTTCCGCAAGCGCAGCGATGACCAGCAGCCGCTGCTGCCCCAGTACCGCGATGACACGGTCCTCCAGGTGCGCGTGCTGCATGTCATGCCCCGAACAGCTTCTAACATGTGAACAGAGGGAGCTCCACCAGAAGCTGCATTCGTATCAGATGGTTCGTGCTCTTGGAAAAGGGTTCATGCCATCCAACGAGCAACTGATCATTAATCTGCGAACTCTTCTCGCTGCCGACATCCTCAACCCTGACAACCCAGAGCTCAGTGACTCTGGGCGTCTGCTCGTCAAGTTCACCAAGCAATGGCT
Organism: Didymella sp. IMI 355093; assembly: GCA_027946495.1. NCBI lineage: Eukaryota > Fungi > Ascomycota > Dothideomycetes > Pleosporales > Didymellaceae > Didymella > Didymella sp. IMI 355093. Next base: position 1,047,599 of record JAPEUZ010000003.1, read on the forward strand.
CCACCAGTTTATCGAGTTATTGCAAAACAAGAACAGCGCAGACCAGATCCAAGATTTCTTGTGGTACCTATCCAAGGCTCGTATTGAGGTCGACGCTACACATATTGCACGAAGTGCAACTCGATCGAAGGCCAAGGCTGATACATTCGCTGGTCAGTCCTGGTGACCCTTCAAAATTGACGCTGCTAACCAGGTACAGCTTACCAAAGCCTTCAAACTGTCGGCTCCCTCCTCCTTACGAACTCGGACTTCCGCATCTTCTTGTCAGACCTCAACACTGTTGGACGAGAGGTATTCAAGGACACTGCATTCACAATCTCAGACGTTGCGAAGGAAGTTGGCAAGAAGGTTGAACCTTCCCAAGCCGAGCAGAAGGCACTGAAGGAGCCAGGCGCAGACGCTGGCAATGGCAAGGCCGTGTCTTCTGAGGAGTTGAGCGGCGAGGTTCAAGAGGTTGCGAAGGCTGTTGGTTCAGGCACAGTTGAGGTGGCTCAAACAGCTGGCAGCAGCATCGCCGACCACCTCCAAGGTCCTGAGGGTGACACCCTCCTGTATCGCCTGAAGAAGACCGTCACGAACCTACGACAGAAGCGCGATTACTCCGACTCGGTCTCCACGCTATCATTGCTTCTCCAGAGGTATGCGAAGACATATTCTCGTATGGCCGAGGAAGCCGTGGGTACTGTTCAGAACGACGTCGACACAAATCGCGAGATGGATAAGGCTGTGAAGAACTTCTGGTTGCTCATGAGCTCCTTCGGCGACAGAGACGCATGGAAAGAGCTCGAGACCCGCTTCCATAAGCTCCTGGAGCACTCGAAGAGAGACCCAGCATTCGAGGATCTGCTTATGGACATCGGCAACTCGCTACAGAAGCTGTTGACCGACCCAGACTTCTTCGACCATGTGGACGAAAAGTTTCAAGAGCTTCGCAAGAAGTCGAGTGGTGTTGGCAACGACTCGTCGCTGCGTAAGGATGTAGATGCCTTCTTTGAGCAGACTCAAGTGACGTTTGCATCGGTAGCACGCGATGAGGATGTCTCCAAGCTCATTCAGTCGACTTTCAGGATCTGGAGCATTCTGTCGCCCCGACACAGCTATACTAACACCGAGCTGATCCAGGATGCAATCAATGTCTTTGGACCCTTGATCATCTCAGCGATCCAGTACGTTCCCATCCCACGTCTTGAGGTCTCTACTCCTGAGGTAGATCTTCTTCTAGAGAACCTCATTATTGAGCCAGGAAAGACCATCAACCATACTTCGTTCTTGCCGTTCCGCTTCAAGGTCGAGACGTACAACGACTTCGAACTACGCAAGGCTCGCTTCCGCGTTGCTTCGAAGGCAACATCAAGATTCACCATCAAGATTGACGGCCTCTCATTCCGCGCGGACGAGATTGGTTTCCTGCTGCGAGCTCACTCTGGCCTCCTTCGTTTGGCAGATGAGGGCATCGCTTCGTTCCAGATGGACGAGCGTGGTCTCGACATCCACCTCGATGTCGAGGTTGGCAAGGAGAAGCAAGAGCAGATCCTCACTTTGCGCGCTGTCCGCGTCAACATCCACAAGTTGAGCTACACACTGCGCAAGTCGAAGTTCAGCTTCTTTGGCTGGATTATGAAGCCTTTACTACGTCCAGTCATCCGTAAGGTCATGGAGATGCAGCTGGCTAAGGGCATCGCCGATGCCATCCACTCTGCTAACCGTGAGCTTCTCTTTGCTCGTGAGAGGCTGAGGGCAACACGCATCTCTGACCCTGACGACTTGAGGACGTTCTTCAAGGCCGTCCTCACTCGCTTGACGCCAGAGGATGACCCCGATCTGTACACTCGTGTGGGTGTCGCAGCACCTGGCAAGGGCGTGTTTGCTGGCAAGTACGCACCTGGCAGTGTCGTCAAGCTTTGGGAGGAGGAAGGCCGCCGTGCGGCTGAGAGGATCGACGATTGGGACGAGGGCGGCTGGAGGAACGACGTCTTTGACCTCCACACTCAGATGCTTTCTTGAGCGACAAATTTCTTCGTGGGCTTTCTTTATAACAACACTAGGGTTGGAGTTTCGCGGCCCGAAAACATGGTTCTGCTTTTGTCGCGCCATGCACGATATTTGAGATTGTAGTATACCTAGCAAGCGTTGCACGTACATAATCTTTATGAGTTATGAAATTCAACTTAAAACACGATTAGGGCTCATGTTTGTCCGAAAGTAACCGTGTCTTACGCCTGAGTTAGGCACGAGTCTGCTGCTGGAAACCCTTGGCGGAAGGGGGAGCGTTGATGGGTAACAAGAAGTCGGAAGAGTGTTTGAGGATTGTAGGAGTAAAGAACGTTGTGTTGGTGGTGAAGGCGTCTGCTAACCGTGAAGAGCGAGAGATGGATGGTATATTGCTCCTTTCACATGCGTGGTCTTGATAGACCGACACGAAAGCTCAATATGCAGCCTTTACACTGTGTTTCGTGGTTCCTGCGTTAATGTGCTAGTGCGAGACATACGATTCGAAGAAGAAGAAGAAGAAGAAGAAGAAGAAGAAGAAGAAGAAGAAGATAAAGATAAAGATAAAGATGATGTTCCAAAATCCAGACGATGCCAATATGCTACCCAGACTCCTTCCGAATGACACAACGCCCAAAACAGCCTCCACACCGGCCTACGCGCTAACAAATCAAAGCCTTGGAAGGCGTTGTGAAGCTCACTTCAAAATGCTATCCCCCATCCTCCTGCGATCCTTCTTCAAGGGACTGAACGTAAACGCCTCCTCGCTCAGCATACCGAAGCCGCCACTTATCGGCCTCCCCTTGCCCAACGCCGCCTTGCCTAGGGCCCGCGCAGCGAAGAGCCCCTTCCCGCTGCCCAGTCCTACCGCTTTGGGCTGCGCGCCGTCTTCGGCGTCGTCTTCGTCGAAGATGGTGCTTGATTTCGCGGCGCCGAGTTTGCGCTTCTTCTTCTTCTCGGGCGCGTCTTCGGTGGTGAAGTTTGCGAACTGGAGGAGCGACTTGCGGGGCGCGGGTTTGGTTGATTTCTTCGCTTTCAGACCCGCTGGGGCGTCGTCTGCGTCCTTCAGGGGGACTTTTGTGGGTGCGCTGGTCTCCTCTTTCTCGTCGTCGTCTTCGTCTACGGCGGCCAGCACGGACGACAGCGCTGTCTTCTTGCGGGGCTTGGGGTTTGCTTTCGTGCCTGCAGTGGGCACGAGGGGTTTGCTGGGTTTGAGTTTCGGTGCTTTGATGGGCGCGGGGTTCTCGTCTTCCTCTTCGTCCTCTTCCGCGATCGGGCTACCAGCAGCCACGGTTGTGCGATTCAAGAAGGGGGTTAGCGAGAAGGTGGATGTGTCGCCCATGGCTGACACAGAGGTACCGCGTTTGAAGCGCTTTGTTGGGGCGTCGCCAGGTGTACCAAGGTTTGTCTCGGGCTCGACAGAGGCGGCGGTGCGTTTGCGGATGTTCTTAACGGCGTTTGAGGTGGACGCAGCGGCCTTGGTGGGTGGTGCGGTTTGGGCGCGTTCTACGCGCTCGAGCTGGGCTTCCTTCTCCTTCAGCTTTTCCTTTGTTGTTCGGAGCTTCTCGCGGAAGGCGTTGAGTTTCTCGTCGAGGATGGTGTTGCGGCCTTGCAGTTCGGCGAGAGTCTTGGTGTACTCTTTCTCTTGCTTCTTGCGCTCCCGCTTCTCCTCTTCGAGCTCTTGCTGTGCATCGCTGGCCTGATCCGTCTGCTCATTACCCTTCTTGACCGCCTTCTCCGCCTTCTGGCGGGCCTTCTTCTCCAAGTCAAGCGCCTCGCGCAGTTGCTCGATATCCGCATTGTCAGACCCAGCTTTCTTAAGCGCCTTCTCTGCTTTGCTGCGCAGGGTCTTTTCTTGCTCAAGCTCCTGACGAAGCTCTTCAAGCGCAACGTCGGCCGCCTCGTCACGCTTGCTGGCTTTCGTGTCCTTCTTTGCGAGCTTCTCAAGTTTGGCTTCCAGCTTCTCAGCCGCTTTCTGCTGAGCTTCCAGATCCGCCTGTACCTTCTCGACAGCTTTCTCGGACTTGGCGACGGCGGCTTCCGCCTTGATGCGGTCTTTCTTCTCCGAAGCAAGTTCCTTGCGGACCTCCTCCAGCTCGTTGCGCAGCTCCTCGTCTTGCTCCATCTTCTTTCCTTGCTTCGAGATGGTACGGGCAGAAGTCCGCTTTTCGTTCTCGAGCTCGACTTGTATTGTGCTAACTTGGCGCTGTAATGCCAGCTTCTCGGATAGGAGGCCTTGGTTCGATTCAACTTGGGCGCGCAGGTGCTCGACTTCAGGGCGCAGGGACGATATCTCGCGGGACAGGGCGAGTTTCTCAGACAGTATCTTGTTGGAGTCGGATGTCACGTTTTCCATAGCCTTCAGTTCAGCCTGTGCGGTGTAAGCAGAGACCTGGTAGTACGGCGATAATGGATACCCACCTTGAGATTTGCGATTTCCCTCGACTGTGTGCGAATCTGGTTCTGCGCCACTTCGCTCTCGGCCTTGTGTTCGTCGAGATTCAGAAGCGCATCGTCCAGGGCCTTCTCTAGTTCGTCGGAGCGGGCTTGTTCTTCCTCGAGCTGCTCGTGAAGATCGCTATTGTCGCCCTCGAGGAGGCACTGACTGACTCGCAGCTTCCGGATTTCCTCGTCACTTGCGACAGCTTCGACTGAGTGTCTGCTTTGCGCGAGGCTCAACTCGAGGTTTGCGCTGCGCAGCGAGTGTCGGAGCTGAGAGGCGTGAATGTCAGTGTTTGTGTACGGCGGCGCAACGACAAGCCAGACAGGGTCCCGCTAGGCTCCACTGGACGTGCGCGCACTCACATCTTTGATCTCATAGCTACGGTCTATGTCTGCGTCCACGGCGACGGCCATGGTGGTAGTACTGCGGAGAGATGCGCGAGTGGTGTAGGTTGGGTGCAGTGTGTCGGGGAATGACGCGCTCGAGATGGTAAACAAAACACCCGTGGAGCCATGGTCGTGAGTGCGTGGAGACTGTCAGAACATCAACACTCGAGTGCCAGGACCATCAGTCGAATTCGGGTGTGACATGAACTACAAGTTCGCAGATTCAGATCGGATTCAGATTCAGTGTCACATCGAGGGTCAGAAGTCTCCTCGTTCTCCATATCAGTTCCCAAACGGATTGGTGCCTCTTGACATGTTCAAGCCGTGGGCGGAGTGACCTCACATCCCTGCAGTGTTAGCGTCGAGGCCACGTTAAGCATCGTCGACCACCAGCAGCTCTCCTCCAAGCTCCGCCCCGCCCCAACCACATCATCTACCGACACAATGCGGTGGTTCCAGGTCCTCACAGCTTCGTTGCTGCCTTTCACAGCTCTTGCCGCCAAGAAGACGGGCGACAAGTTCATCGACGCCCGCGCCAAATCGCTGGAGATTGGCCGCCCGCTCAAGCTCGACGACGGCGGCTATGGCTCCTTGACCAAAGGCCAGAGGGATTTTTCGGTTGCCGTGCTGCTTACTGCGCTCGAGACAAGATTTGGATGTGTCCTCTGCAGAGAGTTCCAGCCCGAGTGGGATCTGCTGGGCAAGAGCTGGACGAAGGGCGACAAGGATGGACAGACAAGGACGCTCTTTGGAACACTCGACTTCGTAGATGGAAAGAACACTTTCCAGTCGGTACGACAGTATCTCGCAGACCATGTCCATGAGCTCCAATGGCTGACAAACTGCAGCTCCAACTCCAGACAGCACCTGTCCTCCTCTTCTTCCCACCTACCGTCGGCCCCAACGCCAAGGTTGATGCGCAGCCCGTCCGCTACGACTTCACGTCTGGGTAAGCAAGAGATGTGACTACCCTCTGACTCGTGTGTTGACAATCCATAGTCCTCAGTCTGCCGAGCAGATCCACGCCTGGATCTCTCGCATGGTACCCGCCGACGTGCCCAAGCCCAAGATCTCTCGCCCCATCAACTGGGTCAAGATCATATCTGTGACCACCGCGGTTCTCGGAGGAATCACTGCTCTCGCCGTCGCCGCCCCCTACATCCTGCCGCTCCTCCAGAACCGCAACCTGTGGGCCGCCTTCTCTCTCATCACCGTTCTCCTCTTTACCTCTGGACACATGTTCAACCACATCCGCAAGACACCCTACGTGCAGGGCGACGGCAAGGGCGGCATCAGCTACTTTGCCGGGGGTTTCAGCAACCAGTTCGGTCTCGAGTCGCAGATCATTGCTGCCATCTACGGTGTTCTGGCGTTTGCGACCATCTCACTGGCATACAAGGTTCCCAGGATCGCGGATTCGAGGGCCCAGCAGTTTGCTGTGTTCTTGTGGAGTGGTGTTCTGCTGTGCATGTACAGCTTCCTGCTTAGCGTGTTCAGGCAAAAGAACGGCGGTTACCAGTTCTGGCTGCCGCCTTTCTAGTCGATAGCCATGGTTCGAGAAGATAACCTAGTAGAAGCAGGGCAGAGTCGCGGTCGCGGGGAGACGTACCGCCAGCGTCGCGCCAGTTGCAAGGTGCGCGATGTCGACCAAGGAAGCAGAACCACGCTACAAGGCGTTTCAGCGTGCAATGTGAAGATCGGACAAAGAGTCATGTCCAACATGTTGCCATATATCATCAATTCATACTTTTTCAAACCCTATGAGCAGCCTCATCACATCTACTGCTTGCCCTCGTAGTCCCTCGCCCACACGCTCTTAAACTTCTCCTTATCCACAGCAAACTCCATCAAGAAGTCCCTCTCCAAGTCATGTGTCCTCCTTCCAAGGAGCACCAGACTGTGCAGCGGCGCACCCAAGTCGGCATCACAGAGCTCCTCCAAGGTCCCTGCAACAATCTTCTCGTTCTCCGCTCCCACCCTCGCAACACCCACAGCCAGCGACTCGCGGCTGTACACGCCCTCCTTCTTGATCTCCTCCTCCACCTCGAGCATCTGCTGCGCACACTGCGCCACCGTCATGTACCGCGGGGGCTCGTAGATCTTGCGCCCGCGCGCCATATTCTCGAGCGACTGCTCCTTGACCTTGATGTCCAGCAGCACCAGCGTGTGCAGGCCGATTGAAACGTTCTCGGCCACGCGGTCGTAGAAGGACGCGGGCTTCCAGTTGTCGAGGAAGAAGACCATCGATACCGTCTGCCCGAAGTTGTACAGCTGCAGCCCCGTCGTGCCGATGCTGGTCAGGATCGAGGCGTTGGGGACGGAGCGCGTGGGGATGCTGAGTTCGCGCGCGCGCAGCACGAGGTCGGTGTGTGTCGTTGCTCTGATGTTGTTAGTTCGGTGTGTCGCATGAACTGCGTGCACAGGGGAGAGCGAGCGTACCCGTATGGATCGCCTACGACCAGGAACGCGACGTCGACTTTGTCTGCGTCGGCGAGGATGTCGTCGCTGGATGATTCGACCATCTCGCGGTCTGCTATGATTACTGAACGCCCATAGAACGACTCCTACTGCGCGTTGATTAGCAGTGTTCCGTGTGTCTTCAGAGTACCAGAGGACGCCTCACAAGCACTTCCTTGTCCACCAGCAGAACGGCTGTGTACGACTCCAGGTATACGCGCTCAGCCTTCTTGATGATTTCCAGGCCGCGGACGGTGACATCTTTTTCGTCTGCGAGACCGAGGCCAACGAGGTACAGCATGATTGCGGTTGTTGTGTTGTGTGTGTGTCAGAGATGCTCTGGGTTTTGGTGGGGGACTTGTATGATTTTCGAAAAGGTTGCGCGGGGAGCGTAGGGCTGAGGTGACAGGGGTGTGTCGCGCTAACGGGCCTCAAACCGCGTGCCTGCGTGCGACATCCATCAGTTGCGCCGGGCTTGCGCATCGACTGACAACTTGCGCGTGCTGCTTGGGGAAGAGAAGGAAGTGAGGTCGCGAGCCAACGTATAAAGGCCTGGAATTCGGGCACTCGACAGCTGCAACGTTCACTATCACAACCGCCCATCTATCGACACGTGAACGATCACCATGGCGGACAAGGACAAGTTGGCAAAGTACCGGACGGAGATCCAGCAGGTGTGTGGTTTTTACTTTCGAGCATCTCTTTTCTGCTCTTGTCTCTCTTGATCTTTCGTCGTTGATAGTCTTCAAGTCAACGCTTCTTGTCCTCCCCTAGCCTGTCTTGCGAACGCAGTACATACAAAGTCTTCCTTCCCTCATAATATCTCGCGCAAAAGACGCATCTCTTACCTGAGAGCGACTTCGCTATCGAACACACGATATGCTGGCATCACCGTTGTTATGTGTCATTTTCTCGTTCTCGTCCACGCAGCCTCTATGCTATGATATGCTCCCAGAACCATGTTACAAAATCGACATCTTCCAGTACACAAACATCCATACGTACAACATGCTAACGTCGCCAGATGATGTTCGTCTCCGGCGAAACCGGCGAGCCCTCACCCGAAACCACGACCCTGATCGAATCCATAGTGCAAGACCAAGTCCAACACATGCTGCGTGAATGCACATCGCTCGCAACCCGACGGGGCAGCAAATCCATCTCCACCGACGACCTGTTCATGCTGATCCGCCACGACCGCGCAAAGATAAGCCGGCTGCGGCACTTCCTGCAGTGGAAAGACGTGCGGCGATCCGTCAAAGACAGCGACGACAAAGGCGGCGACGCAGGCGCGGACGTCGGGACTGGCGACGCAGACCTAGCCGCGGGCGTCATGGGCAGCGGACCCTCGGGTCCCGGGCCCGAAGCAGGCAAGAAGGCGAAGCGCGCGAAGGTGGATCTGGTCTGGGATGTGCATAGTTTTTTCAGCGAGTTTCCGCCGCAGAAGGACGATGTCGAGGACGAGGAGGAGGAGGAAATGAACTTTGCTACGCTGCAGCGGCTGAAGAACGCGGATGAGCGCACCAAGAACATGACGAGGGAGGAGTACGTGCACTGGTCTGATTGTCGACAGGCGTCGTTCACGTACCGCAAGGGCAAGCGGTTCAAAGAGTGGGCGGGCTTTGGGCTCATCACGGACAGCAAGCCGAGTGACGACATCATTGATATCCTGGGCTTCTTGACGTTTGAGATTGTGCAGACGCTGACCGAGGAGGCGCTCAAGGTCAAGGACGCCGAGGATGCGTACAAGAAGAGTACGGGCGGCGAACAGAACCGACTCAAGAGGAAGAGGGAGAGGGGTCTGTTTGATCCGCCTGAGGAGGCCAGGGAGCCCGTCCAGCCGAGCCATGTGCAAGAAGGCTACAGGAGACTGCAAAGGGGGAACAACAAGTCAAGAGCTATGCTGAACTTCACCAGGAACGTGCATCGGGCTGCGTTGAGACTGGTAAGTCGTTGTATTTTCTGCATTGACAACTTGCTAACATAGGACAGATCTGAGAGTTGAGCACTGGTACTTCTTGGGCTGGGATGGCGTAAAGGTTTCTTGATATCCACGGATATGGTGTCTGGCGTTGGACGACTATCGTTCTTGTAACTGTTGGGCGTGTGCTGATTCGAAAAGGTCGAGTCGAGGTGGTCAAGCTAGTGGCGAACGTAGTGAACAAGGCATCAATTCATCAAAGCCTGGGACGATAAGAAAGAAGATTAACTCCAAGATTGACCACTCGTTTCTAATGTGCCGATGCAACCTATCCCTTTTTCATGGACATTCATAAGCATCGGGAGTTCAGAAGAGGCAGCCTTGTCAGTCGGGTATGCAGCATGGAGAAAAGTGCTCGTTTGCAACCCAGACGTACATGAAACATGACCGCATATGCCGAGATAGAAAGGAGATTTGCGCCCTCCTTTAACCCTGAAAAGACCCACGCCGGTTGTTTATCATGTCGTCCATCTACTGCTCGTCGCCCAGCTGAGCCTGGCGCTTCTGCTGCACACGCTCCTGCCTCCTCTCCCTCGCGGCCTTGGTCTTCGCACGCTTGGCGTCCATCTCCTCCTTGATGGCCCTGTCGCGGGCCTTCTCAGCCTTGGCCTTGTGGATCTGCGCTGAGTGTCAGTAGCCGGACGCTGAGCGGGGATGACAAAGTCATGATGTCATGTCAGGGTGGACGTACGTGCTCAACGAGGGCACGCTTGTGCTTGAAGGTGTTACCCTTGGAGAGAAGGTACAGCTCGTGGTAAAGGTGCTTGTCGATCTTTCCGGCGGCGCGGTACTTGACCAAAAGACGGCGGAGGACACGGAGACGGCGCATCCAGAGGATTTGGCTGTGGTTCCGTGTCAGCAACATTCCATGTGCGTCTGCTCACCGCACTCTGCTGGGCTCTGTCCCCCATATCGCGTGCGGCGGCCGGGTCGGTGCTGCATACCTGGGCATACGGGCGTCCTTGGTACCCTTCCTCTTACCGAAACCACGGTGACGACCGATGCGGCGGGCGGCGTTCAGCTCACGGGCACGGGCGCGCGAGTGCATGGTGACGGGCTTGCGGATGATGAGGCCATCCTGGACGAGCTTGCGGATGGTCTGGCGAGAGTTGGCGTTGGCAATCTCGCTGGTCTCGTTGGGGTCGAGCCAGATCTTGCGCTTGCCGCAGCCGACAACGGAGGCCGCAAGGCGCTTCTGCGTGCGGAGGTTGACCCTGTGAGACACTCCCGTCAGTACTCTGCTCTCGGCGTGCTTGTACGCGGCGTGGTGGAATATTGTGCAAAGAGGGGTTCGCCACTCCTCGAGTCGCTGTGGGAGCAGCACCGCGAGTCGGGAGGGTCGTGGGACTATCGCAATTGCTGCTCGATCGATTGATTGTGTGTGTGCGGCCGGGTTCCTTACATTTTCGATGATGTTTCGACGGTGGTCGTTGGAGCTGCGGGTTAGTCGATGGTCCTCAAGACTGTGAGGTCGCGAATTTCCAGCTGTGGCCGTAAGCGAGCCGGCTCAAGCCAAGCCCCGCTCGGGCCAACCCCCTCACGTGCTACATCATCTATTACGCTCCGAAACACGATTGTTTGGCAGGGCTTTCTTTCTTAATCGATCGTTGCGAGTCGCGTGCGATTGCTCTTCGTCATGTCCAGGATTGCCACTCAGTCGTGTTGCTCAAGGCTGCCATGCACTGCTCCAACGCCCTGAGCCACGGTTTAGTAGCCTCTCAAGATTCACGGTCTGTGCGAGTAGCTCGCTACGGAGTGCGTGCCTTTGAACCCTTGCCATGCATGCAATGCGTTACACTCAGCTGGCAATCTTCAACGTCGTCTCACACGTCAGCCACCAGGTGCTCAGAGTGACTCATTCCTGATCGTCACAAGCTAGCCTCGTCACGAGAGACGCCGCGGAAGCTGTTCGCAGTAGTGGCGGCAGTCGTCAGCCAGCTCTTGCGTTGCAGAGAAAGTCGCTCTTGAGAATCAATCAAGGAAAAGCATCTCAAAATTCCAATTTCATTAAGGTTCGTCTACTGCAACTTGAGGTCCTCCTCGCTCAAGACACCATACAGCTTTTCAATCTCCTGCCCAATGATGCCCAGGTCATGCGCCAATTGTCCAGTTACCAAAGCTGCACAGCACGTCAGTACGGGGTTCAACATGCGGGTACAAGAACGAGTTGACTCACCATAGGCATACAACAGCTCGTAGTCTTCGTCCTTGGCAATCACTTTACCAAGGCCGGTCTGTCTGAATTCGAACACCTTTGCAAGCAACCGGTCTCTCGTGTGCTCAACGTTCGGTAGGACATCGTTCAGCGGGTACTCGAGCTTCATGGAAGATGCCATGACTGGAACATGTCAGTTGACGCAGGTCAGCGCACGCGTGAAATGGTCGAGCTTACCAGAGAATAAGTGGCTAATTCGCCAGCTGAGTTCGGTCCACTCCTTCCTCGTGTACTTCAGAACTTCTTTTTCTCCCTCAGATGCCTTGAGGTCTCTCAGTATAATGACATTCATTGCGTGCATGCTGTCAAGTATCCGACTCGTAGCACTCATAATCACCTTGAAGCTCTTAGCAGGAAATGGGCCCCTCAGCTCGAACTCGAAGGAGGCCGCAGTGCATAACGATTCAAGATGGCTCAGGAAACGCCGTAACTCAAATTCTTCGCGCTCACTCATGTACGAGTATGGTCTGTGGGTGTCGCCAAGGTTGGCTTCGAGCAGCGTCTTCAGTGGACCGCGTTTCCAAATCAAGCCCATCTTGAGCCAAAGTAGGGAGGTACCCTTCTTCAACTTGCGTCGAGCAGAGATGGGCCAAATGAGCCTGGTCACTACGATACCCCAGATGCATCCTACCATGACAGCTACAACACGGTGCAGCACGATTTCCCAGATCTCTGGAGAGATGCCGCCCTCGTCGTTATCGTCCTCATCCTCGTCTTTGATCGAAAGTGAGTAGGCGTACAGCGCTGACAAATTGTACGTGAGAAGGATGAAACGACCCATAGGACCTTTGCCTTTGCCAACAATGATGTAGAAGCACATCAGAGAGACCAGCCAGCCAAAGAAGCCAAGTATGAATGGGTTCTCATCAGCCGCGATCCACGCAATGATAGCGTAGAGAGCCCCAAGGCAGGTACCAAAGAATCGTTGGAAACCAGTTGTGTTCGAAGCGCCAATGGTCATGGAACACACCAACATGTAGGACAAGAGACCCCACTCGCCGCGCCAATGACCGTACAGGCCTCGTGTGGGCTCGATGAAGGCCCACATAGCGTATAGTACAGCACCAATGCCGACCTTGACGGCGTACTTCAAGTCGTCTCTTCTAAAAACGGCAAGAGCAACCCATGTACGATATGAAAGCGGCTGCTCCTTCTCGGATTTGTACGGATCTCCACGTGTGGATCTGCGGTAGATAGGATTGTGGATCTCGTGCGAAACATCCGCCGGCTGGTTTGTACCTTCGTCGGTCAAGCTCGAGTTCTCTGAATCGTCGCTGTCGGCTGCTTTGTTCTTGCGCCCTTGTTGCCAGAACTTTAGCCACTTCCAGCTCCTACGGCGAGGGTGGCGGTATACGTTCGCCTTCAGATCTTCAAGTACATCCAAGAAGATCACCATGTCTTCAGCAAAGTCTTCAAGCGAAGAGCTGAAGTAGCCACAGCTCGCTGCCACTTCTTCAAAGTCCGCAGCAATCGCAGCCGATCCAGCCTTAGACGGTATCTTGTTTTTATATACAACATCAAGAGCTTCGCGCTTGGCGTTCGAGAATAGTGCTTTGGCGTCCACAAGGCTGTGGCGGAAGTGCTCGTTGATAGTCATGTTGTATTCCGGACCGGGGCCAAATGGGAGTTCTGATAGCACTTCGCGCAGTGTGTATGTCAAGGATTTCTAACATGTTAGCCGAAAAGCTAAGAACATCACACAGGTCTTCTTACCATGGGCGGACCCAAGTGTGCGATGAACACAGAGAACATATCCGCCGGGGTCAGGTTGGATTTCACAAAGTCTGGTATTTTGGACGACGGGTCGCGACTACTCGATTCGTCGTCTGAAACATCAGCAGAAGGCTGCACGGATGGTTCGCCAGTGGCAGGCTCAGGAACTTCGTCGATTGAAGCAAGTATGCTCGTGCGTCTCTCGGTGTGGCTGAGGTTTGGAGAAAAGAGCTGAGGTGGGCTTTGCGAAAGGTTGCGCTCAGAGAAGATTGATGAGTTCACGGTACCATTCATAGGCAGGTTCTCAGACGGCGTACCAGCCATCTTGTCGGACTGCGCGAGCAGTGTGAACTGTGTCTCTGCGGCACTTCTTAAACCACCGATGCTCTGAATCAACTTCTCAAGACACTTGACAAGGCGCGCACTGATCTTGTATTCCTCTTCGGTGCCGAGTACATAGTGTTCGAACTTAGCTTCTCCAAGATTCTTCACGAGCGTCTTGTAGGCTGATTGACTTTTGTTCGAAGCCTTGACGAAAGACTCATCCCTGAGGTCCTGCTCGGCGCCAGAGAGGAAGCTGCGAGCGATGGCATTCAGATTGTCGGCCATTGCATCGGTCGACTGGATAAATGTATCACGGTATTCCGTCCGCGCCGACATTGGTCGTACTAAAAGGGCAACTGCCGCTGATGCCATACATCCCATGATGATCATCTTCAACACTTGCCAGATCTTATTGTACGAAAAAGTCGCGCTTTGCACAGCCCCCTCTTTAGTCAACACTGTGATCAGCGCAAGGGATGTCAGAGAACAGGCGACGTTGACGAGAGGGTTGCCGAGCTTATGCTTGGTCCAGCCTACCAGACCCAGACCACCTCCACAGAATACGATGAGCACAATGACATGTCCAACCACAAGCAGGTGCTGGTGGCCGAACCAGGCAGAGACTGCCATGCTGGAGAAGGACACAAACGCAGCATACGTGAAAGCAGCGAACGCCAAAATGACAGCTTCGATCATGCTACCAGCTGAGCGTGCTGGGTGAAAGTAGACTGTGATCGTAGCGACCATATGCTTTCCATCGTTCTTGCCGAGTATCGCGGCGATTTGAGGGACGAAGGTTGCTAATGAACCCAGGATATATGCCAGTGAGCATTTCAATATACCAATTCCGGTCGGCGACGTCGCGTATGCGTAAGCTTGCTGCAGTCTGGATTTGATGTATTCCCACATCCTCTCGAGCCTTCCCAGCTCTTCATGGCGCGCGGGATCAAACTGGCCAGGCGCGAGCAGGAATTCGGAAGATTCGGTGTTGCGGTGGAACGATCGTCGAAGGGTGAAGTTTCGTTTGACGCGCTCGCCAGTCTTGGGTTGTATCATTGTCACAGACCGTAGCTGCAGTTTGTCGTGAGCTCACTGCCTTCGAGAAGTGCTCGTTCGAGCATTTTGGCGCTTACGCTTGGCCGCAGGTAGCGGCGCTCCGCCGGAGTCTGTAGAGACTCGGTCATCGTGTTGCCTCGATAATATTAGGGTCTATGTTGATGCTTCGGACATTTTTGGGAGAGTGGAAAGGGCAGAATCCAGGGCGGCGCGGTCGTGGAAGCTAGGTGCTATCGACCCAGGCGCGACCGTGCTGCACGACAAGGCTGACTGACGTCGATGAACTCAGCCACCGTCTTTACCATCGCGCAATAGTGGGCTCTGTACTCGCTAGCAGTCGCGGTAGACTAAATCGCGTGCGGTTTCCAATCAAATCCAAACTTCGCTCCTGACAACGAGCAAGCACATGCCTGTTGTTCATCGCGAATGCTGAACGCCGAAGTCATAGACGCGACTACCCTTGTCGGTGGGGCAGTGCTCTTATTGGTCGAACAAGTATCGTCCACCAGAACCTCTTCGATCTCCACTTCGAAAGCCTCCACAGCACCAACAACAACCGGTCAAGACGAAGCTAGCGATGGAGGACTTTGACGAGAACGACGAGATGGCGGCCATGATGGGTTTCTCATCGTTTGGTGGCACAAAGAAGCGGAAATTCGACCAGACGAAGTCACCAGCTAAAGAAGAGTACAGTGCCAGCGGCGCCAATTCGACTGAGCTGGGAGTGAGGTCGAAAGCTCCAGAGCCTCAACCACCAGGCGGTGAAGAAGTACCCGGTGCTGCTGCCACTGCTGCGACAAAGCCGCCACCTCCCACTGGTGGGCTTGCAAGCTTCCTCGCCCGGGGTCAAGCACTGCCAGCAAAGCCACCGCATGCTGTTTCGATCCAACCAGAGACCTCATCTCAAGTTGATCCTTCGGCATCTGAGATGGTCTCATTCGGGGGGCCTTCTATCTCTCGGGCTGAATTGAACGCTTTGCGCCATGGTGTACGAGATGGGAACGGTGATCCGGCCTATTTTCTACCTAGCTTTGTCGAAGACCCATGGGAGAAACTATCCACAGGTCAATCTTGAGGTAATTACACGTGTACTCTCCACATCTCAACGCAAAACTGATTGAACACCAGTAAACCCTCATGTGGCCTACCTCCAGCGAGCATGATCACTGTTATCTCCCAAGACTGCACTCGGTCATGCCAGCAACGAAGAACTTTCAAGCAATATGCTTTCGAACCATCAGCGCCAACTATAAGGCAATTGTGGTACTGTAATCTTCCGCGTCAATGGTACCGACTATACTAGCTGTGACACAACCCAAGGGGTCTGGTCCCAACGATGCTATAGAACGATCACACAATTGTACTGCTAGAGACAGTCCTGAGAGTCCCAACGTACGTTTACGAGCGATCGCCTACCCCAAAAGTTCCCGCTGTCAATGTGCAACCTTGTCCGTTTTCAGTGCACCAAGGCGAGTGTCAGCTCTGTAGCGCAAGCTTTGGGTGCCATAACCTCGGAACTGTATCACTGGCTGACAGCATGCGTTGGTTCTATGATCTCCGCCATCCCGGAAACACATCTGTGATACAGCCTTACGCAACTCGTTCGGCGCGTAGTTCCTGCGTGGCATTTGCTAGAACACCGGCCATGAACCTACATTGGAGGCTATCAGTGGCTCCACTCCAGCCATCGGTACGACAGTGGCTCAGGTGGCTTACCATGTGCAGCTCACATGGCTTCTGGTGACAGTTGTGACACCGGATCGGCTCGAATGCATCCGTCTTGATGCCGAAACAGTGGCCCTGTACTTGTACACCGTCAACATCTGACGAAGTAATACTTTTGGGGTCTGTGGATAGTCAGAGAGTGTACGCAATGCATGCAATCGACGATATTGTAATAAGTGCCGTTTACACCAATGAGGCAAGGGTCCGGGCGACCGCCTTAGAGTAAAGAACCGTTCAGCGCATGCCAGGGGACTGCGTCGACGGACGGTCACATGGGCCTAACCAAGTAGCGTTCACCGCCACTAATGTAGTTTTCGTTGATGCAATTGGAACGCGTGTGAGAGCCTAGTGAAGCGTCGTGCGATGGTAACGCAGGCAGGGATCAATATCGTTCAGCCATCGACGCGCCAAGTTCAGCCTGCATCAAGGCGTTGTAATCGCCAGTGCAGCCAATGGATTGTTACATGCCTTGTCCCAATTGCTGCCCAGCGAATGACGCATGGGTAGATGGAGGGGCAGAATGACAGCGGGGCACTCGCCGGACCGAAACATCTCGACATCTTTCCATGACCACAACTCCAGGAGCAATATGTAGTCCAGTCTTCAGGTCGCACATCCGGCACGCGCAGACCCTCCAATTTTCAGGCGAACTGGGCCCCACTATCGGCCTCCTTGCCTAAGCCGGAAATATTGCTACTCCACATGCCCTTTCCAGATTGCATGCTCAGAGGCGTTGGCGTCCTGTCGAGCCAACACATCACTCATGACAACACTTAGCTTGTCCGTCAGGCAGACTACCCATGCACATACGGCATTCCGCAGGCGCAGCTTGTGCCGTGACATTGGCGTTCGCGTCTGATGCGCTTACTCTGCCTTGCTGCCCTTCCCGACAGGTTGATGCCGGTCATCGAGCAACGGTTCCCTTTGCCATCACACGCCAATTCGCCCTGTCAAAGTTTCTCATTGACACGAGCTGAGCAATTTCCGCACTAGTCTCGTTGCTCTAGCCAATTGACTTCTCCTTGAACTCAACATCATCATGATCGGCTGTGGTCTGAGGTCTGGAGGATCATTCCAGCCCAGTCTAAATGACGCTTCAGCACCGGCTTCACCGGCAGAGAACCTCAGTGGACGTAGGACTATGCACCTCTATCACCACACTGGTGGGGTCACAAAGCATGAGCCGGCATGAAAGCTCGAGGCCATGCCTCATTGACCAGCGGGGTCTAGAGAGCAAGTATAAAAGGAGGTTACCGTGCGAGTGAAGCAATCTTCTTTTCTGATTCCTTTTCATCCAGATACTTCCAAATCGATTGTTGAGTTGCCTTCCCAATTCCAAATCGTATGACCCAAAACAAGTCTACCCGCAAACACACCTGAGCACGAGGACCTTCCAGTTTCCGCTCAACAATCTCATCCACCAAGGGGTTTCTGCTCACTGTAGTACCATCACATCACGCTATCATCATGTCGACCACACACGCTTACTACCCATCCTATCCATCCACATCGTACCCCATCAATGTACCACAGAAGCCGGGATACTACTACCCGCCTCAACAACACTATGGTCGCATCCCCGGATCACCTCCAGAGGCTTCTGACAGCACGACGACTTCAGGCGTGTCATCCTACGAGGTCTCCGCAACCTCTAGTCACTATGCCGGCAGCCATAGCGACTACGATTCGAGCAGCGGCGCTGCCAGCGTGGACCTGCTTGACTACATGGGCAACCGTCTGAACGGATCATTTAACCCTCTACCGTTGGATCGTAGTCTGGCGAAACAGGCGCAGACGTGAGTATCCACAATCTTGCAGTTGGTTACTGCTTCTGCGAATCAGGCGCTGACAAACCTCCAGATCCGGCGAGCTGAACGCCAAACACCGCGAGCTCCTCGAATTACAAGCACTGGCTCAACGAAGACTAGCCGGCGCACAAGCGAGCTTCGCGTCTGGAATGCGAGCAGCGAAAGAAGTCCAGAGAGATCTCCAGTGGACGCAAAAGCGCGTGGAGTAAGTATGACCGAGTAACAGCCTTCTGGGCCCAAGGCTGACTTCGAAAGCTCTCTCAACGACCGCGCAGCGCGCAAACACCCGGAACAGTACAGGACTGCTCAACGACGATACCCGGCACCCGTCGATTACTAGCAACTTCTGCCAAAACCGCCGCTCTATGCGGCACTGTTGATGATCCTCGTACATACGCAGTTCGTTTTTTCAACCAAAGCGCAAAAGCTTCCGGCGGCACACTGTCACTTCACGATTCCCAGACATGTATTTTCATTTAGCTCAGCACCCACTTCTGCGATATGTGCGCGTTTCTCGTCTTTCGTAGCGGACTTGAAGACATGTCGTCTCAAGTTTCCGCTCACTCCGCTCCACCCTTGCCTTAGCGCACACCACTATCTTGCTTTTTTAGACCCATAGTATGTGATTCGGTACGGGCCGCTGCAGCACCAGGCGCAAGCTGGCTTCTAGCGAGCGAATCGCGGCACTTTCTGGCCAGATGTCTTCATGGGCCCGGTCGACGAGCTGGGTGCTGAGCTGCGAACCGGTGGACCTCTGGTCCGTAGCGGCGAGACTAGTGACGAGAGGGTGTGAGGAAAGCGCGGTCAGGTGCGTGTGAGTTGGTCTTGGTCTTCTTTCCTTTTTCATCTAGGGTTGGCGTCATATTTGGGAAGCACAACGACCGGATCTGGACCTCGGGAAAGTTTTCATTCTTACTCTCTGTCGATGTAACGGCCTACATAGCCTCTCCAGCGGCACCCTTGAAAGTGCTCGCCTAGCCGTCGTCCCTTGCTGGGATGCACAATATACGCGTAATGTCAATAGCTTATCTCCACACCTGCATGAGCTTCATGTCCCTCACATCATCGCATCAGCGTCTAACCACGTGTTGCGTAGTCTAACGTAGTGTGACTTGGCCGTTTGGTTTTAAAGGTGGGTCGCTACCTGCAATCCCGCAGGGTTATCTATAAGAAGAATGGTCAGGTGACCTTGACGTTCATATCAACAAGAGACCATTGACTACTCAGTTTCCAGACACTTACCCCACAACGACACATCTCGCACCCCAATTCTCTCAATCCTATACCCGTCACTTCGATCTGTAAACCTCTAGACCCGCCCTTGTGATTCTACCCAAACACAACCTCCCCGTCGTCGAGACCACAACACGAAACAGGGTTTCACGTAACGAGACATCTGCGCAGCGCGACAAACCCACTCGTTCTTCTTCCCTGCCTCATCACGCAAGTACCATGCAATACGCGTGTTGTCCAACAATAGCATCCCCGCTCGTGTAACCCACGCACCTCGCTTCCACAACAGCCTTGTCCTCCCACCTGCAATCGACACTGACTCAGGTCTGTCTTCCGACGTGTTTGTTGAAGTCGTACTTGGGCCTCCATACATGGGGGTTCCGAGGTTCGCGGGATGGGGAGCTGAGTGCACGGAATTCAGATCAAAATGGACGGTTCCGATGTTGCATTCGACGGTACATGCCGAACAGTGATTCGGAGAGGTGTGTGCGACTGTGGCGTTGAGCGGTGGAGGTGTCAATGTGAGGTTATCGAAAAGTTGTCTGACATTGACACTGGCAGCGGGATGGAGAGGCATGGGTGAGCGAGCGCGGAGTAGAGTACGGCGTGCACATGGTTCGAGAACTATTGATGGGTTCTGCACGTCTCTAGTTGCTGCGACTTGTCGGGCTGCAAAGAAGATTGGCCGTAGGGGCGTAGAATATGCGATATAAACAGAATTGGTCTGTGTATCATTTGTACGAAGACAACAGCTCTGTAGGCTACAATCACTGTTGTGTGCCATGGCCGATTTGTTCTGCAATGTGAGAAGCGACGTTAGACAATTAGGTATCTACAGCATCTAAGTCTAAATAGAACCCCTGTTCGCAGCGATAGCACGCGACATGACCCTGGCAAAGCGGCCAGGCACGTCCTGATCCTGCTTCGCCGTCTCAATACCCGTGAGGATCTTCTTGATACCGACGCCAATCTCCGTGCTGCCGGTGATCTCCTGAATCTCGCTAATGGCGCGCTGCTGGTCGCCGTCCGAGAAGGCACCAGACGCCTGGAGGACGTGTGCGAGCTCGGGCTGCGTGTTGACGTTTGGAACCGCGATCTCGGCGTCGAAGCGACTGAATAGGTCGAGCTGAGTGAGTACCGAGCGCTCGGTCGTGGTCGCGAAGATGAGCAGTCGTCGATCCTGAACAAAGTTAGCTGCTATAGTTCGTTGTCCAAGAACTGTGGCTCACCTTAGGTGGCTGCTTCTCCAATAGGACTTTAAGCGCAACAAGCACAGTGTTGCTGAAACGCGGTCCAATCGGCACCCAATCAACGAGCATTTCGATATTGTCGATCACGATGACGCTGAGCGGACTCTTGTACGCATCTCGGAAAGTCTTGTCAAGCTGCTGTACCTTCTGCATCTCGCTAAAGCCTACCATGTCCTCCGGTGACACAAGCTTGATAAATGGAAAGCCCGAATCAATGGCCATTCTCGCGGCCATCGCCGTCTTACCACTTCCAGGTGGACCGTGAAGCGCGACAGAGAGAATTGGGGTCGAATCTGGTTTCCGAACCTGGTTAATGTACAGACGCCCTTCGTCCAAGATGTCCTTGATGAATGGCGAGTAGTGGATAACACCACCGCGGATACGTTTTCCAAGTTCTTCTTCGGCGACACCGAAGAGCGGTTTGACTTCATCAAGCGCTGACAAGAAATCTTGCCTGTTGACTTTCATGTTCTCCACGTCAGGATTGATGGCTGCCATTGTGCCGACTTTGATATGCCTGCTGAAGGCGAACGAAGACGCCGCCTTTACCAGACCGTTGAGCTCGGCACCCGAGAAGTTCTTCGTAAGCTTGGCCAACTCCTCAACGTTGACATCGGACTCAAGGACATCATTCTTGCGCATCTTTGTGGTGTGAATCTTGAGAATCTGTGCACGTCCTGATTCGTCTGGCAGCGAGATTTCCATGTGGACTTCCAGACGACCAGCTCGCAGAAGTGCTTCATCAATCATGTCCATTCGGTTGGTCATACCGATGAGCAGAATGTTGTTCAGCTGATCCACACCATCGAGCTTCGACAGCAGCTGGTTGACAACGCTGTCACCCACACCTGTACCGCCACCACTGGAACCTCTTTGCTTGCATACAGCGTCGAGCTCGTCGAAGATGATAATGTGAAGTCCACTCTCATCGCCCTTCTCCTTGTACTCCTTCTCGGCATCTGCGAAGAGCTTACGAATGTTCTCTTCAGATTGACCGACGTATTTGTTCAAGACTTCAGGACCATTGATGACCTTGGGTTCCCTTGCGTTCAACATCTTTCCGATCTGACGCGCAATCAAAGTCTTTCCAGTACCTGGAGGACCGTAGAGAAGAATACCTCGAACGTGTTGAATACCGAGCTTGTCGACAAGACCAGGAGGGAAGATACGAGAAGCGAAGGCTCGTCGAAAGATGGCGCTGAACTCGGTGTCCAGGCCACCGATGCCCATGTCTTCGAATTTGAACCCTGGCTGAATGATCGAGTTGGCGGCTGGTCGCCTGTTCGATGCCTTCAGCTTGATGTCTGTCCGCGCATCTTTGAAGAAGTCGACCTGAGTATGCCTGGTAAGGATACCTCGCGCTCTGGGGTCTGTCAGAGGAGGCGCAGATGTCTCCGTCTTCTCCATTGAGAGGTCGACGAGTTGTACCGTTCGTATCGACATGCGCAGAGGGATATTCTTGACATCTAGTAGGAGCTGCTGTCCCGGCGCAAGAATCTGGTTCTCAAAATTCTTCTTGAACTGGGTCGCAAGCTCATCTTGGTCGTACGGTGCATCCGTAGTCCTCCTAGGGACAGCAAAGCCGACCTCGACTTCAACGCCGCCCAAGTACGATTGCCCGCCCTGCTGGCTGAATGCGTCGTAGGGCTGCACAGCGACCATGTCCTGGGGACCCAGCGTAATGCCAGCCCATGTTCTTTGTGTATCTGTGAGACCGATCTCGCCAGGTGAGCAACCTTGTGTAGGACGTGCAGACAAGACAAAATTGCCGTTTACGATGATGTAGATATCGCTGCCGTCGGGTGTCGGTGGAAAGTCTTGGGGTGATACTGCGACGCTGGAGAAAGTTAGTGTCAAGTTCCCGAAAATACGACGCAGAATTCTTACAGGTTACCAAAGGCATACGCGTTGCCTCCAGGGCTCTTGATGGGGCGCAATTGTCGGGCAGAGCCACCTCCAGGAGGTCCTCGAGCGGGCATGCGCTGCTGCTGGGGAGCGCCATAACCCTGTTGGGGCGCTCCATAGCCTTGCTGTTGGCGATCGTCGTAGCCTCCCATTCTGGAGTCAGGAGGTTGTCGAGGTGGTTGCTGCGGTGGTTGTCCGTAGCCGTCGTTGCGTGGTGGGGGCCTTGGAGAGCTTCCAGGAAGACCTGGGAGCCTGTCGCGGTTGAACATGTCGCTCGTCGCACTTTCTCAAATTCCAGTATAGGTATGTGACTTCTTTCGCGGCCTGGCACACAAAGCAGCAGCAACGCAATCCAAAATGCGTGTACGTGTGCAAGCTGGCTTCAGGGAGTGAGGGTGTAGTTGTGTCAGAGCTGTTCCATGAGCACCCTGGCCCAAGCGGAGTGCCACCTCACCTCCGCGACTCCCCGCAAAAGCGCCACACGTCATTCTACCCTTCGACAGATGCGCGTGGTACCATCAGCTTGAATACCTCTAGGCTGTAGGAAATCGACGTATATTCCGCAAATGGAGACTGCTTTCATAGTTTCGTTGTTGCGATTTCCTAAGACAGCCTTGACGCGATTGGAGGCAACCTCGGAGGTCTTCTCACAACTGTAGTCTTGCTGCGGAGCGACGATAGTGTTAGGCGTTTGACACCATTGAGATATCTTTCCCCTGCGCATAGAGGAGTCGGGGGTACGGATACATGACCTCGTCACTGTCTCTAGTGTCAAGGTCTATGAGGTCAATTCTTGCTCATTTCCAGGCAGCCATTATCAACAACGTCGCGTCTAGAAGCCCTTCCCGCGATGAACAGACACTCCGCCTCCATACCACAGAGCTCCCATGCGATAGTCCAGTCCTGTCTCTTCTCCAAGGTTGAACTCGCCACCATCGGGAATCTTTCCATTGTTGTGCTCAGGCCAGAACTCCTTCTCCAGCCAGCCGTTGATCTCCTCGATCTTCCTAATAAGCGTGGCCATCTTTGCGGGGTCAGGTGAGCCTTGGTCATCAGCAAGGTCTGTCGCATTGATGAAGCGACCTATAGTCAGATGACTTGAAGGCACGACGTATCTTGAGTCAACTGTGACGCCAGTGTCTTGGACAAGGTCGAAGAGATCGCGACGGAGGTGGTGGTACGTGAACTTATCGTCCTCTTCCGTCCGCTCTGAACGGAAGCCTTCGCCGGCGGCTGGTACGAAGCTCAGAGCAAGCGCTGAGGCGTCATATCCGATGGTTGGTTTGATGAGTCGTACGCGGTGTTTCGAGGTGTAGTCGGTGATAGGGGGCACCTTGTCGCGCATCTGATCGACCAACTTCTGGATTTCTTCTGTTGTCTTGGAATGTGTGACCTCCAGTGCGGTAATATGTTGACAATCTCGAGGCATAAGCCAGAGGCCTGTCTCAAATTAGTGATTTGAAAACTGAGAGTGATCGACCACCTCACTTGGCGCGACGGTTAGCAGCTCTTGCTGAATTCGGTGGATGAGATCCTTGACCTTGGTGGTAGGTCGGCCCCAGAAGACCAAACAATGTCTTGGATCTAGATAGCCAGGTTCGATTGTTGGGTCGTGAAGCCTGAGCAAGATTGGGTCGATGCTGACTCCGGGAAAGCTTGGGTCGAGCATCTTTGCTTTTTGTTGAGAGTTTCTTGTTGCTCGATGAAGAGCGTATTTCGTCTGAATCTGGGCCTGTGTTGCTCGTCAGTCGTCAAAAGTATAGTAACAGAATGCTCTCAGGTACCGGATCATCTTCGCAAGCTGCGATCAATGCCTGGTATGGATTGCTAAAGGACGAGGTTGAGATCCCACTGAGATCCTCGAAGACGTTTGGAGCTGACATGATGGTTGTGAGCGTTGGCGAGCCGTGGTAAGCTCTCAGAAGTGACAAAGGAGCCCCTGTGTATGTTCGGAGTGAGTCAAGATGCGTGAATAGCCACTCCGCAAAAGAGTCACTATCGAGTGTGCGTGTACCCCGTATGCATGGATCGACGCTTGTGCTTTCCGAATGCAGGCTCGCGCCCTTTCATCAAGTTTGCGCTTTTCCCAGCACAGTAGTACTTCCGCTTGTTTTCCAGACAATTATCATCTGAACCATTGTTTGCTTACACAAGTTCCGCTATTCCTGACTGCGCTTGCGTGTCGTCTACTGTTGAGTAAGGCAAGTGAGCGTGTGGGTCATTGTGTTGTCACTTTGGACCCTGGTTTCGCTTCGCCGGCAAAGAAGCAAACGCGTGTGGAAGGCGCGACGCGTCGTCTACCCCAGCTCCACGACAAACGCCCACACTAGCCGGCTGCGACCGCGTGCAGGTCCGCCTTAATATCAACTATGCAATTTGAATACCCCTACTAAATCTACGCTGCTTACAGTGCTATTGACAAGCAATTGCGCCTACAATGGAGCTTGAATCAATCCAAGCCTCTATATGGCGGTCATCACGCAAGCGAGCTTGTCCTACAAGCACGTCGAGCCCCGAAGCAGCTAATGATGAGACACAAGAGAATCTGTCTTATGGATCTGTTCTACGAAAATGTCGAGCTGTCGAACATTCAGACACAGACACACTAGTGAGAGAGCCAAGCACGAGAACCGCAGCGCAACTGAGAAGTAGTCCAGCTAGTGCCGCACGTAAGTAACCCCGTATGGGATGCAATCTTGAGACTGACATATCCCGTAGGGAGATCCAGACCTTCTCGAGCTCGCCAGACATTGACTACCACGCCTATTTCATCCCACGAGGATCCAGTGCCGGCCGACTGTTGCTTCGTTTGCCGCCGACGTGGTGGGAACTATGCATACACATGCGTTTACGAAGACAATTCTGGCAATTGCAAGAGGTGTGTTAAAGAGAAACACCGTTGCAGACCAGCCACGGCAGACGAGATCGCGAAGAGCGAGGCACGATGCCCTCAGTGCAAGAAAAGGGGCCTCACCACTTGCTGGTATGAGGCTGGGAAGACTTCATGTGCACCGTGTATCAAGTGGGGCAAGGACTGTGGTGCTCCAACAAAACGCAAATTCAACGCCAACACGCACTCTTTTCTCGGTCTCCCTACGCCAGAGCCGGAGCAGAACGGACCGGCTACAAGCGATCAAAAGATTGTAGCAGAGGGCTCGCGATCTTCACCAGTGGTCAGTGTTCCGCACTCCGTAGTCTCAACTGCACCTCTAATTTCCGCCGTGCCGTCCTGCGCACGAAAAACCACCCGACAGAGCAATAGCGAACGGACACCGAGAATCTCAAAAGATCAGACTTCTTCAAATGGTGATCAGACTGTTGCGGATGATAGCTCTAGGCGCAAGTCTCGGACGAGTAGTCGCCTTGGTAGAATGACGGCAGAACGTGGTGCCACGCTGCTTAACAGTGGACTGGGAAGTAGACCGAGAAGGGCTTCTGGACGGAAAAGTACTTCAGCTTTGCCTCTAAGAGTGCGGCACGCTACTCCAGACGAGTCTGCTGCAGAGGAGAATCAAGCCTCTGCCGCGGACGTCGAAATGGCTGATGATGAGTCGGTCGATCTACAGCTGATCATGGAGAGTACAAAGGCTGCAACATCGCCTGGTTTCGTCGGCACAACCGTTCCTGATGATGTCGAAGCCATACAAGCACCCATTTCTGACAGTGACGATTCTGACAACGAAGCCTCAAGTGCATCGCGCCATCACAACTCAAGAGCAGACACACATACATCACGCTTGCGCCGTAGCCGTAATAGACCATCGTACGTCGACCTGGTTCCGAGTGACGCATCAGACGACGAACTTGAAGAGGATGACGATGAAGTGTGGGATCCCGAAGTCAATGTGGAGAGCATGGCCGAAGACGAAGAGGAGTTTGAAGACGCTGCTGAAAGTTCAGCAGATGAAGAAGCAGATTATGTGGATGATGATCTCGTCGACGTTGATATCGAGCCGGAGCCAACATCTGTGTTGCGACGCAGGTCGCGACTTCCTCCAAAACAGGACAAAGGCTTGGATTTGAATCTACCACCATTAGACAACATTGGAGAGATTACCGATGACATGGCGTCTAAGGCCATAGAGCTTGGGCTTTCTCAGGTCCTCCAGGGGCTGGGAGATCGTTCCATCAACGTCGCGACAATGTGTTCCGGCACGGAATCTCCGCTCCTCTTCTTACAGATGTTATCGGAAGCTCTCGACGCGCGTGGCGAGGCCCCTCTACGAGTAAAGCATCACTTCAGTGCCGAGATTGATGCAACGAAACAAGCGTACATTGAGCGCAATTTCCATCCGCCCATTCTCTTTAGGGACGTCCGACAACTAGGCGATGAGGATGCTACCACAGCTACCACAGCCTACGGAGCAGAAGAGAAAATCCCGGGTGATCTAGACATCCTTATAGCTGGCTTTGTCTGCAAGGATTTGTCATCTCTGAACAGCCGAAAGAAAACCGTAGACGATCAGGGCGAGACTGGCGACACATGGAGAGCCATATATTTTTATGCCAAGCGATTCCAGCCTGGCATTGTCCTGCTGGAGAACGTCAAGAGTGATAAGCGGATGTGGGACGATGTGGTATCTAGATGGTCGAAGATTGGCTATGAAGCTGCCTGGATCTATTGTGACACGAAGAATTACTACCTCCCTCAAACCCGACAGAGGATGTACATGATTGCGATCAATCGCAGGCTGTACGGCAAGAAGGTGAAAGAAGCGGTCACCAAGTGGCAAACCACTATGGAGAAGCTTCAAAGACAATGTAGCTCACCGTACGAAGCATTCCTTGTTGATCTGCCGGTCAGTGTGATCGATCACTCAACCTTGTCCTCCGAACCCGATTGGAGCCTATGTAAACTTAGATACGATCAGATTCGTTCAGAGCAGAGGTTGGGCACTCGACGTCCGATCACACAGTGGAGCGAGAACGGGACTTTGCAGTAAGTGGTCGTTCTTGACTTTTGTTTTGTAGTGTTTGCGTCTTCCGTACCAGGACTGACAATCGCTAGCCCGCCTGACCACGCCAATCGCAAGTGGTACGACTCTCAATCATCGCGGGTATACGACGCTATCGATGTTGCACATCTGCTGGCCGCGCAAGATGGCTACGACTCAATGTCGAAAATGCAAATCTGGGACGTTAGTCAAAACGTTGATCGCTTCAAAACGGGCATAGGCCTCATGCCTTGCATCACTCCAGGCGGTTGCGACTTTGCTAGTAATCGACAGGACGCGTTGAATGGCAGTCAGACACTTGTCTTGCAGGGCATGCCCCTCGATAAGCTTCACTTGGCAGGTGAGACCCAGAGAGAATGCCAGGACCTTGCAGGAAATGCAATGTCCACGACCGTCATCGGAGCATCGCTTATCTCTGCCATTATTAATGGTCACAAGGCTTTCCGGACCGACTCCTTTGCAGACGCTCCAGATGAGGACTCTCAACAGAAAGCCTTATTCCAAAACCGTCTCCGAGCCAGCGTAATGATGGACCACAGGTCTCGTCCGACAAAACCCGAACACCTGTCGATTAAACAGCTGCTTGCTGAAGCAGTGTCCACCTCGCGATTGTGCGCTTGTGAGGGCGAGCAACAAATCTCTGAGTCAGTCATCAAGATCTGCTCTGATTGCGGGCACACCGCCTGCTCCTTGTGCGCATCGAATCCCAGACACAGATACGTCAAAAGCATAGCAAGGGACCACCGAGAACAGGTACCCGCTAAGTTTGTGAGATCTTTGAGAACACGTTTGCCATCCCGCCTGCAACTGCAGAATTTTCCCAATTTGGAAGATGAAGATCACATTTCCGAATCACCAGATGAGAACAATCGAAACGATGATCACGTCAAGAGGATAGTCGAAGCGGAAATCGACTCCCGTCAGTTCACTCTTGGGCGTTTCATTCGATGCGACAAGTCGTGGAAGATTGTGTACGCTTCTGACGACGTAAGGCTTGAATTATCACTTGGAGACAAAGCGCAATGGCTTTTGTTCGTCGGTAGCCCGCCCGACTTACCCAGCAATTCCGAGCTGAGAAAGTCACTCAAGACGCCCATCGCACGTGGCGCTGTCAAGGGGTCGTTATTGGACATTGACTGGGAGATCTTTGTTCCCTCTTACCAAGAGCATTCTTTACGTCTCCATGGATCCACCGAGCGCTCAAAGTCGTGGAGAAACCAGCTTGGCCTTCCAGACTTCCAGTCGGAGACAGTACCTTCGCAGATACACGTGCGAGGCGAGGGCGAAGACACCAGCATGCTCGACGGTGACTACACACATCTGCCTCATTGCGGGACTGCCGAGGCAAGTTTGTACAAGAGGGTTGCAGAGCCTGTATTCTATCTCTTCCTCGACCCAGACCCGATCGGCGAAGCAAGGAATGATCGTTTCGTCTTCAGTCGTGACTGTAGCAGAAAGAGGTGGGGAGAATCCCGAATGATTGTCGCACACCTGGACCCAGCTTGGCGCCCATGGCAGATGGGAGACGAAGACAGACAACACATTGTGGACGCAATGCCGACGGGACTGTGGCATTCCTACTCAATGCAGCTCTCGACTTCACAACTAACACTAACAGCGCAGGTGCTGTCACCAGAAACCCCTCTCACTAAAGTCCAAGACGAGTGTACCAATGCAGTGACTGTGCTCGATGTAAGCGTTCCGGAACAACTGCCGATTGAGCAGTTTCGTGACTTCTCCTGGGCTCTGGAACCGGTCAAGACAGCACCCTTGCTTAATGACTGGCAATCAATCAACATACCTACGCAGAGCAACTGCCTATGCTCACCTGCCTATCCTGAACTCCTGTGGAGTGTAGACAGTGGAGGAAGGGCCATCCCGCACAAGGACCGTAGGGCAGCGGCTACGTTTGAGCGTGGTGTCAAGTCTCGATGCCCGATATTCCACGAACAGTCATCGGTTACAACGAACGCAACACGCATTGGTATTGGTATCAACTTTTTTTCGCTAGCACATCGAGCGAAAGGACGTCTTGCGCGATCCATGGGCTGCGCGAAGAACTCCAATGTTGCTTGGAGATTATTGACCGATCACGCGGATGCAGGAGTATTACGCTTTCCAAAGTACTACTTGCGCAGCAATGCAACCGACGCGCCTTTCTCAGGACCGCTGGGTCTTGAGCATGACCTGCGAGGAGCGCAACCCCAAGCTCTGGCCTGGATGCATAACCAGGAAGCCGGGGTTCCGCTCACGGTTACAGAGATCGAAGAAGCCATTCATCAAGGTCTTGGCTGGAGAGCAGAAGCTCGCGCCGAAAGAACCATTGATGTTCGAGGTGGTGTGCTTGCTGATTTGCCATCTTTTGGCAAGAGTGTTACAAGTATCGCGCTGATACAAAGTGAATTCGAAGAGCTGTCACCAGAGACAATTCTCGAGAACAACCGATCGGTGGCCGAGCACTTGCCACAGCTCATCGATACCGCTGCAACGCTTATCGTGTGTCCACCGCATATCGCCATGCAGTGGCAGACTGAACTGGAACTTTTCCTGGGCGACAAGCAATATGAGGAGTACAACATCTGCGTCATCAGAGACTTCGCGGAGCTCAAACGTCTGGCGATTGACGATCTCCAACGCAGTCGCGTGATTGTCGTCTCCTGGACTGTGCTCTCTGACGACGAATATATCTCTGAGCTGGCGTGGTTAACAGCCATGCCCGAGCCCGCCAATTCGAGCTGTCGAGCATTTGATGCTTGGATGGACGGTGTGGGTGAAGACTTACCGTCTCAGGTCCTCTTCCTGCAGTCCACGAATCTGAATGACTTCGAGAAGGTCACGCAAGGTCTTCTCGAAGAACGCCTACAGCAGCCTGAATTCCAGGCGACTCTGCCAATGAGATTACAGCACGGAAGCAACTACCAATCATATCAGACCGTTCGAGCTGCTAACGGTCAGAAGAAGAGCGTCAAATACAAACCTTCTTCGAAACGAAAGTCATCAGGCTCCAGCGGTAAGGTGGTACCGCTTCTGCATATGTTCAGGTTCAATCGTCTTGTGGTCGATGAGTATCATTATCTAAACGATTACAAGAAGATCAAGAACATGTTCACTGCTGTCAGCGTCAAGAAGGTGGCTGCGCATAAGCGCTGGATCCTCTCTGGAACTCCTGCATTGGCGAACTTTGCGGACATCGACAATATCGCATCTTTCTTAAGTGTCAGACTGGGCAGATTTGCAGTGAGATCCAGCAAGCTAACCCCATTGGAGGAATTCCTCGTCAATGATCAGACTGCTGTAGAGCGCTTCTTGTCCAAGACCGAAGTCATGTCCGAAGCATGGCATCGAGCTCGACATGATCGGGCGCAGGAGTTCTTGGACAAGTTCGTCCGGCAGAACGAGGCTTCGCTTAAGCACATTCCGTGTCTCGAAGAACTGCGAGCGGTCGATCTGGACATAGCGCACCACGCAGTGTATCTTGAGCTTTCCCAGCATCTGAGCTCTCAGCGAATGCAAGTGAAGAGACTGAGGAACAAAGGAGAGTCTGACAGGGTCAGTAGGCTCAATGCCAGCCTGAACAATTCGAAGACCGCTGAAGATGCTCTATTGAAGGCTGCTCTGCTCTACGAGACTAACGCAGGAGAGTCAGGCCTGGATTCGCTTGTTCGAAAGAGATCAGAGCAGCGAGACGAGACGGAGCGTGAGATCTTGCGACTCATGCGTGCGTTCGAGTGGCACAGGCGTACTGGGTTCAAAGGCCTCAAGCCTGCCGACCCAAAGAAGGCAGAGAAGGAAGAGAATACTGTCCCTAAGTTGTGGGCCAGCTTTACGCAGGATATCAAAAAACATGCATGGCTCGGCGATTACGATGCGACGATGAAGGCAAAGCTTCTTCTGTCGAAGGCGGAAGCGAGGCCCACTCACGGAGGATTGGAGGAGCTAAAGGAGGCCTCCAAAGAAAAGATGATCAAGGAAGCTAAGACAATCATGTCGCATCTGCGCGACTCGTGTGTTGAGCTCGCCCTCCGCACCAGGTCAGAGCGCTTCATCAGTAACGTCAAGGAGCTACTACAGCCATTGTGCGAAGATTCAAGCGAGCCCATATCGTGCGATGCTGAACGCTGTCCAAAGACAGCCACTATCTCTGAGATGTACCTGGCTTCGCAATGTGGACATCTCACCTGCAGACCATGTGTTTTGGCGCGCGGCGACAATGAGAATTGTGCCGTTACTGGTTGCAGCTGCACAGTACAGGCTAACAGCTTGATCAAAGCTACTGATCTAGGTTCCACGCCAGAGAGAGTGAATGGACATAGCTTTGGTCGAAAGATGGATGGCATCGCAAGACTTATCAGAAAGCTTCCAGACGACGATCAAGCTCTTGTCTTTGCGCCGAATGATGAAACGGTAGCCATGCTGAGCGAGATGCTTGAGCATCACAACATTGCGTACTGCATGCCGAGCGGCAACTCCCGTCAGACGGCCAAGATCATTGAGGAGTTCAAAGCCAGTGTGCATGAGGATCCAGAGAACCGCCCAAAGGTTCTTCTGCTCAACTCAGCCAGCGAGACTGCTGCGGGAGTGTAAGTTGATGTGCGAAACAAGAGTACCACTTGCGCTAACACTATATAGCAACCTCACTAACGCGAATCACATCATCTTTGTGTCACCGTTGCTGATCGAGAGCCAATACAAGTACGACTCGGCTATGACACAGACGATTGCTCGAAGTCGCCGTTATGGTCAGGAGAAGAAGGTTTGTATCTACCACTTTGTTGCACTCCGCACCATTGATGTCGATATCCTCGAGCATCGACACAAGCGCACAAATGGCATCACAGCTGCAAAATCAACAGTTCATATGCCTTCAAAGTCTCTTGCGACTCGGGAGAAGACGAAGCTGGTCAAGAACAAGCATGGTTCGATGGCACTGGTGCCTATCTCGTGGCTTGTTGATGTCAACGTGCGGAGAGGACTCGGCGTTTGGGAGGAGCCGGAGAACTTCACGTCCCTCATCAACTTTTCTGAGACGTTCGAGGACAGCGAGGAGTAGGCGCGGCGCAATCTACGGACTTTACATAGCGATGGGTCTTGTTTATACCAAGCAATCTCTTTTGCATAGCGAGCGAGGTGAAGTGCATTCATCTTTGTCGGTGTTTCGGTCTATTCTTGTACATCAGCTTCATGCACAAATGCATCATCTATCATATTCTAGAGGGTCGTGAAAGAGTTGATCTGAGTTAAACCGCCATGTACATGAACAGTCCGAGTGATAGTAGAGATGTTCATACGGAGATAGTACTGTCTTCACAAGCATCGATGACTCCGCGAACAAAGCAAAGACCAAACCAGTGAGGAATTACATACGGCTAGAGCAGTGCGACCAACAGACGCCCGGCTTGACACAACCAAAACATTCCTGAGATCTTCATCGTGATCAAGACTCGTGCCTCAGTTAGTCGAGGCAGGACAGTTCTTCCCGACTTGACATGATCTGACCATCTCACCATCCCTCACAACACCATAAATTACACACCACGTGCACCACACAGCTCGCACTTCCAAGTAACTAATCCCTCCTATCCCAATGCATACACCCCAGACATTCGCCACATCACTCGTTTCCCCCCACTCACCGGAAGCCCGACCCACAGCACAGCACCTGAAACGCGGCGTGCTGTACGTGTGGCGAGTGGGTCTGCACCAGCAGTAGGATGATCAACACAGAACCCGAGAACACCGTACACGCGGCAGAAGGAAAGGGGGGCGCGGCCCGGATCCCTGGCCCTGGATCCATGCTCTGGGCCGTGGCGCTGTTATAGGTCGGGGCGCGCATGGCATGTGGGCTTCTGGATGCGTCGAAAGTGGATCGAGATGAAGTGGCGGGTGGGGAGCTGGGTTGTGGGGTAGAGGACGAACGGAAGAGGAGTGGATGGCACGGATGGCAAGGACGGGGATGAGAGGTTGGTGATGTGTTGGCATGGGAGAGGAGAGTTGGCTTGACGCGAGTGCAACGAGAAGCGAAGTGAGGCTGAGATAGACAATATAGGGCATCGACACGTGGTGTATTGCAGCGTACATAGTCTATCGCACACGAATGAGGTGCGGACGGAGTCGATTGCGAGGGGTGAGATGACGTTTTGTGTGCGGCTGCGTTCGGAGGGGTAGAGGTTACGAAAAAGTAAACATTGGATCGGGCTGAGGTGGAGTTGTAGGGTAGTAACTGAATTTTGTCTGCCTGTAATCGAGATGGCGCCAGCTAGCAGCACCGTACCTTTCCACACTGAGTCCCTTCTGTACCCTACCAAAAAGCAACGCTACGTAATCATCATGTCCAACATGCCATCATCAAATCATTCATCGTTTCCGTCATGCGACTTCATTCTCCTTCTGGTGACCAATGAAACAACCCACCAAACAAAAGGGTATTAAATCCATCCAAAAACCGAACAACCTCCCAGCGTGAGCCAGGAGTAGGTATAGAACGAGACCAAGTGTAAAGATATCCTCGAAGATAGAAAAAGACAACGCGCAATAAATGGTCGAGTAGATCGCTTCACAGCAACTGATATGCCCATCATACAATCTGAGTCCAGCTCCCATACATGCATCGTGTTCGTGTGCGTGAGCGTTCCAGTCTAGCAAACAATAACAATGTGACCTGCACTGTCGCAAAGGAACGCAGCAAGCAAACAAGGTACGCAATAGGGGAATCGTACCAAATGTGTAGAAAGAAAAGAGCCGGACCAAACTTTTATAGAAGACTGCTCCGCCGTAAGGCAGCGATATACGCCGGAAACTTTTGGTAGAAGCTCAAGCATCTGACTTGCAAACAAGAGACGGTTGAACAAATGCTGCGAAGGGAAAGACGTTCGAGAGACTGGTCCCCACCATTACGCGAGCGTCAAGGGACGCTTCATTGTTGGTGGTATTCGGGCTCTCGTCGCTCCCTGCGAACCTGTCGTAAAACCCGTCGTGGCTCATCCTGTTCACCACGTGTCTCTTGTCTCCTGCGGGTGCTGTGCGAGCTTCGTTCTGTCATCTCCTCAGCGTCTCTTCGAGATTGACTGGCAGCCATGATAGCCTTCCTCTCGCCTCGAGTGCTGCCCCTCTCGCTTCTATAGGTGCTCTCGCCACTGCGGCCATTGCCGCTGATGACTAGTTCGTTCATACCGTTCTCGATGGGAACAAGCTGCAGGGTGCGTCCCTCCATATCTCCGTTAAGACTGAGGGTCACTGGAGCGTCGTTCCCGATCCGTAGACGAATTTCCCCATTGTTCTCACTGCGACTGCTGTGAGAAGATCCAGGCTCAGAAGGTCCACCAGAAATACGTGATGATCTTGTCTTTGCAATAGCATAAGACTGATCGGCAAGGGTGTCGCGCTCCCCACGCCTTGCGTTGATGTAGTCCTCCGCGTCAGCAGCTTGTCTGACTTCAACAGGCCGAGATCGGCGACGAGACTCAGTGTCGGTACCACGACGACGGAGAGGGGCACGAGCGACAGGCGCAAGCTCCTCGTCGTCGTCATAACAGTCTCGCTCGTAGTCATGGCCAACAACTACGTTGTCGTAGACTCTCGAGCTTCTCTTGGTTCGCGGTTGCTCGTTATATTCCTGCTGTCGTGCCCTGCGTTGATGCTCCGTGAAGGTCTTGTCGTGAGCCTGCAATGACTCGCGACGAGACGATCGGGAACCCTCAACAATGACACGAGCTCGAGGGGTATCATAAGCTGACTCCGACTTGATAGATGGAATGAGCGGCGGTCTGCTGCTCATTGAGGAGCGGCGATTTGATCGAGACTCATGCGTGCGTTCGCGGATCCGAGGATCACGGGGCTCGCGTCGTTCGGGTACGATGACTGCCTGAGGTCGTCTCGATTCATACGCCAGAGGAGCAGGCGTTGTATTTGCATGAGGTAGGGTTGGGCGCCGCTTCGAAGCCCTAGGCTGCGGATACTCTGGCTTAAAGTCCTCTTCATCGTCTTCAGACTCAGACCCAGACTCAGACTCGGAGACCTCATCCTCCTGCTCACGGTACTCCGGACGCTGTGACCGACGTTGAGGCGGAGCGTTGCTGTGGTATCTTGCCGAGGGCATGTTTCGATCGCTACGCTCCACTTGCACCATTGGAGCCTGTGCAGGGTGTCCATAGGGCAGCGTATGAGAGACACGAGCCTGTGGAGGAGGTCTCTGTGAATCACGCATAGTCTGCATTGCCTGTGCTTGAAGATACGCAGCTGGTGGACCCTGTGGCTGTGGCGCGTACTGCATATATGGGGAGTTCATTGGAGGTTGAGGGTAGTGCATGGGTGGATATGCTGAACGAGAAGGTGGAGGACCGTGGTCTTGAGACGGGCTTGGATGAGAGGCGTGCATACCGGGTTGCTGCCAGTTGTAGCCGACACCTGCGTGGTAGCTGGTAGGTCGGGCCGGCCGCTGGTTTACAGAGAGTCGACGAGAGATGGCAGGTTCCACGACAGGGCCACCCTGCGACGTGTGGTACATTCGCGATGACCGGCCTTCCCTTGGCGAAGAAGCTTGATACGGTGCAGGGTCTGATATTTGTGATCGTGTGTCGTAAGGGTGAGGATACGAAACATCAGGGGCAGATTCGGCTGGCTGGGCATGCAACATGGATTGGCGGCGTGACTGTTTTGGACGAGCGTCGACAGCATCTGGTCCACACTTGGTGCAGCCAGGTACCGTGCAGTCATCTATACGGCTGTCTCTTCGTTTGGGCGCAGGCGGTTGCTCCCTCGAGATGGTAGGGCGCCGCTCAGGAGTGGGCCGCTGCCGTGAGGCATGCGAGTCTCTGCGCGATAGCGGGTGCCGCGATGCAGCCTGAGAACTCTGCGAGCTTTGTTGTCGTTGGTGAGGAGGCCTGGGGCCTCGTTCGCGCTGCGCAGGAGTGGGAGAAGGAGCCGCAGGGATGACGGGCGGGCTTCGTTGGGACGTAGCACTTGCGGCCGAATCAGCGCTACTCATGCCGGCGACGGATTGGCTGGAATACCCAGAGTCGCTCTTGACGTCGAAGTTTGGTCCTTTGCCTGTAGGGGTCCCGTCGGTCCCCATGTCCTCGGGTTGGGACCGCTTGGTCCGAATGTTGGACTTGCCGGGCGACGGGTCTGGCGTCAGGGCGTCGATGGAAACGCCATTGTTGTTGGTGTGGCCGTCGTCAGAGAAGTAGTCCTCTGCATAGGGCTGCCGGTACTTCTGCTCGGCCATGGTGGCCTCGCCTGCCGTCAGTTGCAGCATCAGGCTGAGCGGAGGGCTTGGGCGGTAAAATGTCTAGCGGCGGGAGGCTATCGATAGGTGCTGGTCGCGGGGCGACGGTCGACTGCAGACTGCGACAACAATTAGGCGACAGGCAACTGTCGCAGGGTGCGCATTTTGCACAAGTCGAGGCTGTTTCTCTGCTATGGTCTCATATCGAGCGGGCTGGGTGAGAGAGAAGGAGCGAGGGAGCGGAAGTGAGAAAGACGTCTGGGGTGTCTGGGCGACTGAGTGTGCAGGCAGGCATGCATGCATGCAGGCGCACTCGGGCATCGACTGCTGCAGCGCAAAGAATCCCCGCCAGCAAAATTTCAAAACGGCCCAGCCGCCCTGTCGTGCTAAAAAGCCCCAGTTGGTCATAGCCTCTCATGCGCGCTGCGTCTAAACGTCGTTGGGCGCGCACAGCAGCCTGCTTGATGCCCACCTGCCTTGTGCCCGCCGGCGGAGGGGCCGTCTGCCCTTGCCCTCGCCCTCGATGCACGCTCCGTCACAAGACTGCTTCTTTCCGCCATCTGCTTTTGAGGCCCTCGATGCGCCGTGGTGACGCAGTGCCCTCCAAGCTTTGCATGTTGTGAACGCCTCGCTGCTGCGGAGAAGTGCACAGCTGCGCTTGTGTCGCCGTGCGCTGCCTTGTCCACATTCCTCGGGAGAGAGAAGCGTCATCGCGCAGTCCGCTCGTCCACAGATTTTCTAACATCTGAAGCAATTGACACATTGCTGGCACTTGCAACGCCGTCGTTCCTTCACCAAGCGGTACCTTGTAACGATCAACGTCTTCCATGTGCGTAATTATAGCCACGCCTGCCCTACTAGACGAGCCCTTGTCATTGGGCATCCCCGGATGTGCGAACGTCTCAGACAGAGCTGCATCGTCATCCCAAATGGTTAGGGGATGCCGTGAGTGACGAACAGAAACCGGGATTGCCCGCCCCTCTGCATGCGACCTGCTATCCACTCTGGTTGCTCGTGGGCTCGCTCACCGCTTCATGGACGCAATTGAATTCGTTGACCACTTCATCGCCAACACATAAGAGGTCTGGTAGCTTACACTAAAGGCGGGCGCCAAGCCTGAACGGTCTCTAGTGTCGCTGATCCGTGCTCTTCGAGCTTCACATCCGTGTTATCTTTCCATTAGCTTGCACCTCTTCTGCGTCTTTCAACAGCTGTCCCCCACGTTCCACACGGTGAACGATGGCAGGACCACTCGTTCCTAGCTTCTCTGCTCTCCTGCTCGATCCTCTGCAACCCGCTCTGATTTCAAACACACACTTTTGTGCAGTCTATGCGTCTTTCCTGTGAGCTAGCCACGTCAATTGGCGCCTGTCATGCAGGAACAACAAAGCACTTTCAATTTCGCAACACTTCATTAATGTCGCAACGACACGGAAGGTGTGTCCGTTCGCCACACAAGTCTTTCTCCAATTGTCCAGCATCAGGGCTGACTGACAAGTGCCCGTCTGGTCGCCGCGAATCATGTTCTTCCAGAATATGACACCCACTAGCGCACGACTGCCGGCTGTTGGACCAACGACATTGAGACAGCTGTACCTGGTGTAACCATCTCGCCTCGTTCCGAGAATTCCCCTCATCACGCGCGCTGACGAAGCTCTGCATTTGATACCCCGCTACCACTAAGGATTCCGGTGAAGAGACGCATGGCATCGAGTGGTGCTCATGCTTTCTGATAGACCTAATCAATCGATCACGACACTTCGGCGTCACAAGTCAGCCTCCATCAATGCGCAGCCTGCGTTGTGGCACTCTCCATGAACGTTTTGGTGTACAGGGCACTCACAGCCTTCTGGTCGAACTTGTTCCACGTTTTCTGGACGTACTGAATGGCACCAAGGACGCACAACATATACAGACAATCTGTTTCATCTTGATTGAGGCACTTGCATTGTTCTCAATGACACGCACGACACTGCTGGTGATCTGAGGCATCGTTGCCCTCCTTTCGATTTGTTGGTCGACCTGCAGTGGGCGAAAGCCGTGACCAGCCAGACTCTTGAAAGCATGCGCTCATGACCAATGGTCCCCCACCCTCTTCTGTCACGAATGTGGCGTTCGATCTCTGTACGACCCCGGCTTCTGTCTTCACAGCTCTCAATCCGCATGGTTGAGTTTTCGGTCGTATGGCACAGCTGAACAATGCTCTCCCGGAGTGCTGCACGACATTAAAGAACCGACTACCAGGTCACAGAGCGAATGTACGCACATTCTGAGACGGAAGGTGAACTATGTCGTGTTCCATGGTTGCGAGTTTTCAGCAACGCGTACGTGGACTTGAAGCATTCCGTCTTTGGCCGTCGGCCGTCGCGGCATCCGCTGCTGATTGATGCCAACTTCTGGCCCACTGCGTATCGAAATCCCATCGAATTGCACTGAAACACCTCAGAGCTTCCGCTCTGCATGGTCTACGGATATCGATACCTTGTTGTCCCGCAGGTCTACGGCATACAGTCGCCGATTTGTGCCCAAAAAGAAGTTTGAGAGGATCTACCAACCCGCCCGCGAAGCGCATGATGATAAAGACTCAGCACTCAATTCGGAAAGCCATTCTCCCTGGTTGAAGGCAATATGGTCGGCATGATTTCTACCAGTACCACTCTACTTGGAGGTCAACCATGCTGTGGCGTCTGAGAGACTAGCGTGCTCGCCTAGCGCAACCCACAATACGACCACCAAAAAGTAAGAACTGGTGGCCCTCTGGCGCACCTCAAGGACGACAATATGGGCCTATTGATCTGTTGAATATGTTACAGTCGCCGACTAATCAGCTGTAACACTACAAGGTTGTCTCCACATCACTCACGATGGGTGCCGCGACTATCAGCGAAATGAGTCACTGTTCACAGTTCTCGCAACGCGAATCCTTTGCTGCCTGAAGAGACCCTGGTTGGGTTCCGAGTGAGTGGTAGTCCACCGTGCTGTTCGCATGGCTGCCCAGCGGGTCCACATCTGGCGTTGGTGTTAGATTTGCGGTGCATTCAGCCCAATGGCCGACCCACCCGGCGGCTATTAAGGGCTTTGGACATCTTCGACTTAAGGTCTTCGGCTGTTGAGAGTGTCGCACAAAGACAAAGAAAGACTCGTGGCATTGATATATGGTCTTTGATTCAGAGACGGCAAGGCCAGTCGAACAGAGCACACGGCCACGGCCGCGGCCGGGTGTCATCCGCGCCTCGTGCCGTTCCGTGCTGAGAAGGGCAACTCGATGATCCAGGCTTCGGCTGATCTCCTAACAGGTGGTCTGTTTGTTCGGAGCAATTCGAATTGGTGTGGTGTTTCAACCGAGCCGTGATTGAGGCTTCGGCGCATTCTCCCTGACCCAGCCAGCCGGTCCGATCACGCATCTCATCAGCCTCTTCTCAGTCCAAGACTACCCTTCATGAAGACACTGCAGTCGAGCTGGACATTCCACAATCTACGGCTCATGCGACAAGACCGCTTGTTGGGCCCCATCGCCTACGCTCTAACATGGCCCTGTGCGCTCTGGGCATGTTCATGTCAATCTTACCTCCAAGGAGGGCGTGTGCATAGCCATACCTCGACTTGCGGATCCACGGTTCATAGCTTACACGTACCGCATCTTCAGTCCCTCTTCCTCAGGACGACAAAGACCCACCTCACAGAAGTCTTCGATGTCCCCACAGGTGAACGCTGACTCACAGCCCCACCAACCACCACTTCAATCATGAACAGTTCCACCGCACGCGACCAGCGCAGTCAGACCTCCTACCTGTCAATTAGATTTCATTTTATTTACCATCCATTTGTTTGTCTGCTTATCTAATCAGCAATCATCAGATTGCAGCGTCTCCTTGGTGTAGTTGGTTATCACGTGGGTCTCATAGTCATCACGCTGTGACTGCTATTCAGCAGATATCCCAAGGCCGCCAGTTCGAGTCTGGCAGGGGACACGCCTTCTTTTTCTGCCCGGCTGGCACAATTGTAAGATCTACCTAAGACCAAGGTACCATAACGACATGCTCATTCATTCTTAGGGTTAGCGCGTGGGACTTTTAATCCCAAGGCTGTGAGTTCGAGTCTCACGTCGGGCGGGGCTATGTTTTTGCCAGTCTATGTGCCCTATCCTGCTGAAGCTTAGGCTAGTTTTTGCTTGTGTGGATGTGATATCACTCAATACACGACCCCTGGATGGTGCCTTCGATTTGGTGACGCCAATGCATACTTTTCAAACGTAAGTGCAATGATACATTTACCCACCTCGAGCTATGGAAGACCAATCTGCGCGTGAATCCTACTTCCTCATCTACAGCGCCATCAAACATTCTCCAGAAGTTACCTCGATCAGATGATACGTCTT
Organism: Didymella sp. IMI 355093; assembly: GCA_027946495.1. Lineage (NCBI taxonomy): Eukaryota > Fungi > Ascomycota > Dothideomycetes > Pleosporales > Didymellaceae > Didymella > Didymella sp. IMI 355093. The sequence continues at coordinate 1,088,640 of JAPEUZ010000003.1, forward strand.
CAGTGCCTTCCTCCATTCTTTGCAGGTATCAATCCACAAGGAAACATGGGACGTGCTCTGCGCGGCCAACGCCCTCTCAGTACAAACAAACTCTCCTCGTGATCACGAGAAGCATACGCCAATACGGCATCAGCAAGACGACGTGTTTCCTTTCTTATTCAGGCACTCCGGCCAAGACAGAATCGATAACCCTCTATGTCAGCAGTCAGTGCAACCTCAATCACAGCATATTCGTTTGCCTCGTCGTGCAGTATATATTGTCCCCTATCACCCAGACCTCGCTCCTCAAGTATGTTCATCCTTGGTTCGATTTCTCAAAAGAAAACTCTGCGGATTACATGTCTGCGTCTCCTCTGTCTGCGTTCTCTCTATCTGCTCAAGATCCAGCTGGCCATTCGACGACTGCATTGTCCTGTCAGCGGCCCTTTGCATACCTTTGGACCGAGAAGTGGAGTTCAAGCTTCGAGTCTCTGCCTCCTAGCCCTGCAGTCTGGGTCTTGATTAGTGCCTTGCCGTATTCTTGGACGCGAATCCTCGTGTCTTTGCTGTCCTGGGTCAAGCCGGTTTGAATCCTCGTGACCGAAGCAAGCTCCTGTCGTAATTGCGAAGACGAAGTTCGCCATACTATGTCTTCCTCTGTTGGTCTCAGTCTAAACATATGACAGCTACTCGTGCGCCCGAGAGCTGATAAGGAGATGAAGCAGTAGGTGTGCTGTGCGTAGTAGCAAACACATCTCGACCGTAGATGCAGACTGTTTGAGTTAGTATGTTGACAGGGCTGAGACCGCGAGGACGATCGATTGAGATTGCAGGGTGTTGATCGGATGACATGTCACCTCTAACAAATGGTCTGGTAAGGAATGGCCGACAAGTTCTTTAATTCTTTTTCCTTCCGAGGGGCGGATCATAAGTATGGAAGACCCCGTGAAAGGTCAGGTTCCAGGTCACCAGAAGCAGAGCACATAGTTGAATGTCTTCATTGTAATCCAGTACACACACCTCCGGTCCAGAATAGGGTATCATCATCCAAAACGCCATCATCACACAAGACTTATCCCTGGGGCCTAATAGCCATCTGTACCATCGTTTCCCCTGCCATCGCCAACCCTCATTGCTTTGCCTTTCATCTTGCGCCGGTTCTCTTTGTCACTCTCGCCACCACTTGTCAGTGGACTCAGATCGTCAAGCCTGCTCCTGCGAGTCGACGAGCCCGAACCAAACGCCGATCGCATATCGACAGCCGAATCATGGCTGTCCACAATACCCAAGCCCTGAACAGCAGACTCCAGTTCGCCAATCGTGTTAGAGACTCCCATGACTTTCTTCTGTCCCTGCTGCCTGGCGATGAAAGCGCGCTGCTCGTCTGAGCCAGGGAGGTAGATGCGTTTCGCGCCTAGCGTACGCTTGATGTCTTCGAGAAGGACTTCCATGGGGCAGATGTATGCGATGCGATTGCGTTGGCACCAGGCAAGCACGTGGCCCACGACGCGGTGCGAGTTATTTTGGATGACCCATGCGCCAGAATCGCCGCCAACGCCAAAGCCACCAGCGACGTACCAGCTACGAGAGAAAGACTTGCGGCGATATATGCGCACGGAACTCATAGCTTGGCCTATCATGCCGCCTTGCAAGCCTGTGGTGCGACCGAAGCAGTGGACATTGAGGCCGCCGAGCGAATCAGCGGCCGCTACCCCGTTTGGGTACTCGTCTTCGCTCGAGTTGTAGTGGCGTCTGTTGACAGGCTGTTCGAGCTTGCTCGAGATCTCGCGTTGGTCAGGCTTCATTGAGCCAAATGCGAAGCGGCGACCGCCTTGGCATACATTGTAGGGCTGCATGCGGTCATCGTTGAGCTTCAGCAGAGCCCAATCGATCTCGTGTAGAACGCCATCGCGCTTCCAACGACGGATGCCAGAGGATGCGTGGACGTGACCGAGTTCGTGGGAGTCAAGATGATCTTCATCTTTATCTTCTTCGTTTGGAAAGAAGTCTTCGTCAACATCATCAATGGCTGGCTGCGTGACTTTGATCTCTTGACCTTCGCCGATATCAATACCTTCAATGTCACCGACAGTGACACGGGACATTGTGGAGTCCATCATGGCCTCCTGGTCCGAGTCGTCTTCAGAGTCGAACTCTGAGTCTGAGAAGTTGAAGGACTCAGCTTCATCCTCTTCCTCGCTCCCGGCTTCTTGTTCGTCGTCGTCGGACAGTTCCAGATCCCACATTGGTACTGGTGCATCGTTCGTCAGCTCAAGGCCAGGCTGAGCACCCATGCCCATTAGCCAGGGGTTGCTGTTGCTAGTTGCGCTCGACAAAACCGCATCGTACGGGTAAGGGCTTGCAATTTCGTCATCAGCTTCACTCTCGTCATCCGATGGAGCATCAAGCAGGTGGTGAACACTCATGCCAAGTGGTTCATCGTCGACCAAGACGACCCCCCCATATGAGACCGGAGGAAGATGCTGCTTGCCATTGAAGGCGCCGATGGATGCACCACATAGTGGACGCTGCTGATGGTAGGGGTTCATGACGGCCATGTCGGCGTTATAGTTCTCGGTGTTCATCATCGATCGATGAGGTGGTCGGGTGCGTCCAGCGGAGCGGCTCATCTTGGATCGTCGGACCTTGCCGCGACGAACTTTGAGATCGAACACATTCTCATCGTAACGGAATCGTTTTGCCAGAAGCGCCTTGATTTTAGCGATACTGCTGCAAGTGATGAAGATGGTTGGTCGAGACTTTTCTTGAGTCTCGCCAATTGCAACGAGATCGATGCTGACGGTCTCGTCTGAGTCTTTGAGAGCGCGCTCGATGAGGCGCTCGAGCCGTGGGAGCATAGCAGTGTGCCACTCATCGACAATGACTGGCGTAAACTTCACTGGATGCAATCGCAACTTTGGACGAGGCATTGGCTCGATATCGGTCTGGATCTGAATCGAGGAAGTGATACATCTGTCGTTCTGCTCCACGACACCAACGTCCTGCACCTCAGGCTCAGGTGTAGGATAGCCGAGGGTAGCTTGAGGCCAGTGACGGATACCTTCGGTGAGGAGGGCTTCTACAGAGTGGGTTCGTTTCTGCTTTCTTTGTCTCCAGGCCGTCTGGATGATGGTGATCTTCTCTCTGTAGTCATCGAGGGGAGAACTTCTGGTAGGCTGCGACCGCGATGCTCTCCACGCGCGCTGGATAACAGATGCAGCGACGACTTGCTCCCTAAACAGCGAGGATATATCGCTGCGATCCTGGGAGCTATGTGGAGTAGGCACGAGGGTACCAGAGGTCTCGAGCGATCTTTGGTCGTGCTGCTCCCAATCCATAGACTCCATCGACTCCTCTCTTGGACTGGTCAAACCCATAGTTTCAGAGATCGACTTGCGAGTTATATGTTGAGGGTGCTGTGAGCGCTGTGAAGGGTTGCGTGATAGCGCATTGGGATCTGGGGACTTCTTCGTGCTCGACTTCGTCAATGACTTCGTCCGTTCGAGTGCTTGTGAGCCCTTCTCGAGCGCCCATCGTTTAGCACTCCTGTATGAAGGACTAGTTGGTGTCTCTACGATAGCAGGCTGGCTCACGCTTTTGCGCTTCAGATGGGTAGGGCCCATCAGTGGCGTGGGTCCTGGTCGCGTACCGTGCAAATCAAAGCCAGATTCAGACTCGTCAAGCATGCAGCATCTCTGCAGTCTAATGATTATGCGGCTGTAAAGCTGTGCGAAGTCTTGCAGACCCTCAGCGCTACTTTCGATGCGGTCGACAGCCCAGAAGCAATCGCGCACAACCTGCATGTATGCAGTGCCGCACTTCGAAGCTAGTCTTCTAATGTACACATCTTCAACACGCTGCTTGAAGTCGGCGAGAGTGTACTTTGGCTTCCACAAGTCAGCGAGTGGCTGCCACAGGCCAACCTCTAGAAGGACTAAACCAAGACTGTAGAGATCGAACTGTGGACCGTGGTGCCTATCCTTGAGCCCAGTAAACTTGGGGTCCTCGGGGTGGCGGTAGATGTTGAGTGTCGGCATGATGTTGGTGGCCTCAATATCGTACTCGGAGAAGAGGTCGAATGAGCAGACAACAGGAGCTCGAATAGCGTACTGCAACGCTCTTGTATTGGCTGTCTGTCGTCTGTTCTTTCGGAAAACCAGAATGTTACTGCTGTTGAGGTCCTTGTGAACGAAGTTGTCTGCATGGATCTTGCTGAATGTGAGAGCAAGTGCATAGGCGAGGCGAAAGCGATCCTCAAGTGGAGGTGTGGCGCTGTTCGAGTTGTTAAGGGATTTTGATCCTGTCTGAAGTACACTAAGAAGTGTGACAGGCCGCAGCTCATCTATTGTTTTGTGCGCATCAGATGCACCAGAATATGTTGATGATGGAAGTTCAAAGACAATACCAAACCGGGGCTGTCGAGGATCTTCGAAATATCCTAAGCACCTGAGGGTAGCAAGATGAGGTTGGTCATTCGACAGCTTGGTCAGGATCGACAGAAGGGTGTCTAGGCGATCAGTAGGTGGGGAGACTTCGGTGTAGCGATAGGTCGGGTCGAAGGTCGCGTATTCGATCAGGACAGGCTGTTCAACAGTGCGCGATCCGTCAGTTTTCCAGGGGTTGGTTGAACTATTGCGTGAGCGCAGTTGACCTATGATACGAATGGATGAAGCACCAACGCTCTCATATGGTGGTGGTTCTTCTTCTGGTAGGGCAAGATCCGAGGGGTCGAGTTTCGGCGGCAGGTGCGAGCGCACGGCAGCGTGCAGCGCATGTGTATTTAGTGGGAATGTAGTCGGGTTGACAAGCGTCAGATCTGATGCACTGTACTCTGTTTTCGAAAAGATAGCAGCTGAAGTTGATGGTCTTGGAGGCTCGGGAACGCTCTTTACGTCTGAAGGATAGCCACGCTGCGCACGTCGAGCCCTCGACAAGTCATAGAGGATGTCGATAGAGGTAATAAGGTCCTTGACGAGGTCCTCATAACGTGACCTGTCGGCGGCCGCCCACGCGGACGTATCAGATGCTGGCAACCTAGTCTTTGCCTCTGACAATGTCTTGCCTGCTGCATGTGCAGCGCCCGGGTGCATATGTTCAGCCTCATCGAGGATCTCCTTGATGGTCCCAAGCACACTGGTCACCGTCTCTGTGAGGCCCGCCTGCTCCACGCTCTCGTCGATGTCCCCATTCTTGCCCTTTGCAGTGTCGCTCCAGTCGGCACCCCACGCTATTAACCTGTTCTTTTGGATACGGAGTTTGCGGTGGAGGACACTCGATTGTTTGTCTTGGTTGTCTTGCTCGACGACGGCGTCGCAGTGTACCTTGGTGTCCGAGTACAGCTGCGTTAGGCGCCTCGGGAGCGCGCTGATGGTCTGCATCGTACTGAACTTCGATATCGTCGCAGTGGGCTGTGGCAGCGCAACTGCGTTATGTGAGGGGAGTATCAGATAACATAGAATAGAGCGATGCAGCGACTGCCTTCAGCGTCATCGTCATGGCTGCCGTCGTCGATATACGTTGGGGTGCAGAAGATGGTTGCCTGTTCCCATCGCACCGCCACCCAACCAGGTGCGTCCGATTGGCTGCGCGGGGTCAGTCGCGGCTGAGCCTGAGGAATGGGGCTGTGAGACAGGTCCACCCACACCTCGCGTAGGCCGCAACATGTGTCATTTGTGACCTGTTCACATGATTGCAGGCTGTGACATTCGCTCCATGTTTGAAAGTCAGCTTGGAGGCGCTCTCGTGTCGCCGCAGAAGTTGGCCATAACCACCAAAATCTGATAGATAGATATATGAGGGCTGCACTTTGTTGTGTAGTTACGTCCGGTTTTTCCGGCAACATGAGAGGCAGTCACTGATGTAGGCAGAAACCAATATATTCGATGCTTTTCCAATCTGTGGTTCGTACATGCAATATCCTACAAATGCGTGCGCATCGTTTTTTACACTACTAGACTGAGCGATGCACCTAGTCATCCTCAGTTAGGTCACCGTACTCCCACTGGCCCCTCCTGTCGGCCTTAGCTACATCCTGCTTCTGCTTCAGGGCGCCGAGGATATCAGTTGCGCTCCTCTCCCAAGTCTTGAGCTTCTTGGGTACCATAGCGAGACCTTCCGCGATGACTTCGGCGTTGACACTCTCCTCACCAGATTTGCTTTCCTTGGGGTCGAACAAAGTGACCCACAGGAGGCCGTCCTTATCGACCTGGTCCACGTTGGCGACGAGCGAGCGGCCAGCAGTCTCCTCAGAGATGAATTGGACAGCGTCGCCGAGGTACTCAGGGTTGCTGGGAAGCTGAATGAATGCCAGCTGGGCGTCGATAGCCTGGGGCTTGAGCTTGGTATTGGAGAACTCAGCGCCGAGAGGGCGCAGGCTAGTCCAGGGAACGATCTCAGAGTTTCCGAAGTCGATGTAGACAACCTCGGCCTTCTTAGCCTCACGGTCGTTGCGGCGGACACGGGCACGGTACCAAGTGTTGTCTTCGGAGAACTTCGCTGAGACAAACTCGCCGGTCTTGGGAGGACCGTCAAGGCCCTTGCTATTGGCAGGGTTCAAGTGGAACCTGCTGAAAGCGTTCATCATGCTCGTGAGTGCCGATGTACCCGAGCCGATCTGTTGGAGCTTAAGCCTGCCGTCCTCGGCGACGTGGGTCACCATGACATCGCGGTAGTCCTTCTGCCTTGATGCAGCTGGCGCATCGCCGTTCGATGTCTGGGCAGCGGCCGCAGTGGTGTCGTCGTACTCTTCGTCTTGCGAGGGGTCGTAGCTTTCCCAAAGGTTCTTTCGTGCATCCTTGGCCTTCTGCTCAGCCTGGAACAGCTCATTTGCGTTGCCAGACTTCTCAGCCGAGTATGCGTGTACAGATGCGAGACCCTCCTCGACGAGTGTCTTCGCAAAGTTCTCGCGGTTGATGTAAAGTGTACCAATGAAGCCGCCAACCTTGTCGCAGTCCTCGACGTCGATCTCGACGTCGCGCTGCTGGCAGCGCTTGCTGGCAAACTCGTGTGCCTCCTTGCCGTAAGGCTCGCCCTTATCTTGGTCGTTCCTAGCCGATCGAGGAGCACGGATGCCAGAGAGGACGAGGGTAATCTTAGCGTTTTCGCGAGGAATCAGGACAGTGAATCGGGACGCGGACTTGACAAAGTCCACAACGGCAGGGACTCTGCGCTGCCTGGAGAGCAGAGTGAGCTGACGCTTGGCCTTCTCGAGTGATTCGGAGTAGTCGACGTATTGCTTAGTCGAGGGTGCCTTGGGAGACCACAGACCCCTCTGCTCCTCCTGCGCGGTAGCTTCAGCAAGCAGAAGATCGTCATAGATGGGGCTCCTGTCGGTGTCATCTTGGCGGTGGCGGATCACCGTAGCCATGCCGTTCTCGACGAGCAGGAGACCAATGTTTTTGTCCTGGAAAGTAACTGTAGTCATTTCACGCTCATCATAGCCCTCCTGTGCCGGGCGCTTTCCGTCGATGTGGAATTTGACGTGCTTTCCGATCAGCTTCTTGCGCAGGAACTCCTTGGCCTCCGGTACCCATGGTGACTGCTTGGGATCAGTAGGCTTGGGTTGGCGAACACTACTAAGGTTGATGCGCTTCTCGGCACCAGCCTTGTTTCGCAGGAACAGAGTGTCTGCGCTCTGTACCCTGCTAACTACTGCCTCGAGCTCGCCAGGAGCGTTGGCCTTGGGCGCGACGTGACCCTGGTAGAGACCCTGTCTCCTGTCCCTGGCGAACTTCTCAGCCTGCCTCAGCTTCGCCATCTGAGCTCCGAGAAGTGTGGTGTGGTGGTCAGTGCACTTGGCAAGACCGGCCTTGAGGATGTGAGGTGTAATGCTGCCCTGAGTAGGGTGCTTCACGTCGGCAACGATCTGACCGTTCGGCGTTGTCCCGAGGACGGTAGCAGCGACGTTACGCTGAAGCAGCCTGGTCTCAACAAAAAGCTGTGCTTCATCACCGAACGGCTCAGCGGCCTGTACTTCTTGAGTCGAGGGGTTTGTGCGTTGTGTTGATGGTGCGCGGATACCGGCGAGGAGGATCATAGTCTGGACGTGCTCGGTAGGCGAAAGGAGGAAGCGGACGATGAGGCGGTCGCCAGAGAGAACCTTCTCGACAATGGCTGCGTGGGATTAGGATTGCTGTTGAGTATTCTGAGACTGAACTCACTAGTGAGCTCCTTGCCCTTGTTCTCTTCAACGAATTGCTGGGGGTTGCTGAGCTCGTGCATCGAGTTGATCCTGCCACCCGTCTCGGCCCAGAGACCTTTCGAGTCTGCCCTGGCTCGCGCCTCGAGGACCTGCAACTTCTCCAGAATTTGCGCATCCTCGTCGGAATCGCCCTTGCGGCCAGCATCGTCACGCAGCTTCAGCCAGCCCTCGGCCACAGCTTGTTCGGGGAGCACTGTGCGGTCTGGCAGGGCCACGATACCATACTCGCGGTTGGCGCCGGTAGGGATCTTGTAGAGGACCTGGAAGCGTACGACCTTTCCAACAAGCAGGCGGCGGAGGTAGTCGCGTGACTCGAATGCGAATTGCTCGTCACCCTCACGCTTCAGTCGCGGTGCGGTGACGAAGGCTAAGCTGAGGATGCGTTCTTGTTTCGGGTTGCTGATGTTGTGAAGAACAACGGTGTCGCCAGAGAGAACGCTCTTGACCTTCGCTTCGAAGTGGGAGGCAGCCATGGTGGAGGATGAAGCTTGACACTGCAATGCACATGTTAGCTACCGTGGTCACAAGAGCTCAAGACTTGAGCGACCAGCCAGGAAATGAACCCACCTTGTCAAACCAACAGAGAACCGAGGGGAAATGGAAAGAGGGACTGCAATTGATACCAAAACCTCAATTGCAGAAGGGGAAGATGTGATGTTGCTGAAGTGACAACGTGGTGCTTAGCGGTGTACCGGCGCCCCGAAATCTCGCCATCTAGCTTCAGGGACCGACTGTGGGGTCGTTCTCAGACTAGCCGAAGCTCGAACGTCACTTGCAGATCTCATGCGCCTCAATACCAATTTGAGGACCATTGATGACACCCTCGACCACCTGTTCAGTTGCAGGATGCGGAAACGGTCAAAGAAGAAATGGGTGTCAGGTGGTGTATTACTACTATCCAATCCTCCATCTCCAACTCCCCGGCCACGTAATAATAGCTTGGATATGTGCCAAATCAGACGCGAGACTATGTCGCTCTCGACCGCAAAATGTACAACGTAAGGGAGACAATGCTCAACCTATGCAGCGTCTAATCCCCTCAGAGGAGTCCAGTGCCTCTCCCTTTATCTTACAAGATACCTTACATACAACAATTCCTATGAGCTTTTGTTCCAAAACAGATAGGAGAACTAGATAGCGAAGGCCAGTACAAGGCAGATGTGTAGCGAAAGACAAAGGAAAAGTCAAACAAAGAACGCCATCATAATGCATAAGTCATTAGGTGTTGCTGGACTCCGTGTCCTACGCAACGTAAGCTGGAGGAGCCTCGAGCTCATCCTCAGAAGCCCATATGCCTCCAGTTGGGCCTTTTGAGCCACGAGCCACCGGTGAGACGTCTCGAGAAGCACGGCCCTTCTCTTGCTGCACTTTTCGTGCAATCTCTTGTGCCATCTTCGTCATCCAAGCTTGCTCAAGGATACCACCTGAGCTTTCAGCTTCATTGGGCGGTGATGTGAACGCAATCTTGTCGAACGATAAAGAGCGAAGGAGGGGTGACGTAGACTGCTGGGCTTGGCGTATTTGGTTGTGCGAGAGGGGCGGTCGTCTTGAAGAGGGGCGCGCCTTGATAGTCTCGTCTCCGTAGGCTTCGTGCTCCTTCGCTTTGGACCTCGACATCCTCGGTGGTTCTGAGGAGAGCGGAGCAGCAGGGAGTAATGTCTCGGTAGATGCCGTGTTGCCCACGAGCGTACTGGGTTCGCCGTAGTCTAGGATGCCATGAGGCCCTTCGTGGTGTAGACCAGGACGGGCCGGACTTCGGGGTGGTGTTGCGACTTCTTCAGCGTTCCTCTCGTCATACTTGACACTGGAAGTCTCCGATGCGTATGTGCTTGCCATCTCACTGTGTTCGTCGACCGAGCCGGTGTCCACGCCAGCCTCGGCTGTCTTTTTACGGAGGTCTACAACACGCTTCTTGCGCTTGCGAAGGCCGCCTGTGCGTGATCGACCGGCACCTAAGGTAAGGCCTGACATCGAATAGGTTGTAGACGAGACGGTCGGACGAGAGTCGTGGGTTTCGTGGGTTTCGTGGGTGCCTTGGCTTCCAGATGCAACAGAGGATGCGCCCGACCTCATAGTACCGAATGTAGATTGTATCCTAGACAGACTACCTCTTGTAAGTGCTGGTGTGGCTGCGCCGGATGCGTCACGATCTGGTCCAGCCCAAGCACGGAATACAGCGTCGCGAATGCCTGGCGTGAAGAGCGATAGAGTACGTTGCGATTCGGACAGGGCGGCCAGACGAAGGATATTCTTCTGTGAGAAGGAAGCGTGGATCTCGCCAACGGGATCGAGGGCGATTTCGGAGATCTGCGACTCGTCGAGAGGGTTGCCGAATGCATCGACTGCATCTTGTGGAGGATTCGCAAAGGGGTCAACAGCAGTTGCGCCATCATTTGTGCCTTCTAGTCGTTCCTCTTCGATCTCCTGGAACTCCGGCGAGCACAACCGTAATGACAATCGATGGATGATTGCAGGCAAATCCTCCATAAACAGTACTCGTAGTTGTTCCTCGATGACCTTCTGTAGATAGTCGCGGACGAACGGTATCGAATCGAAGGTCGAGGACACTTTCAGCGACTCCAAAGGATCGTTCCTGAAGACCAACGTCAAGCCCTTCTGTTTTGAGAACACCAGGATGACAAATCCTGATAGTCGGAAATTTGACAATGTGATGGATAGCGGTATTGTGAGGCCGGATGCTGCTGCCAGGGGCTGTGGTGATGCAAAGTCTGGTTTTGTCGACAGGTGCGTCTTCAATGGGTTGACCTGGACCTTGGTTTTCAGCGTCAAGAACGCATCGCCAGTATAAGACATTTTGAAAATGCCTCTAAAGCGGTCTTCCGCCAGATCGCCAATCTCCAAGATTTCGAGTTCGGGCGGTGTTGACCCAAGGTTGAGTTCGGTAACGATGATGTCGTCAACGATGATCGGCGGCTTCGGCGATTTGTTCAGTGCCGTTGTGAGCATGTCTCGCGCGCGCGAGGTGTCCGCCAGGAGTGGCGACCAGTTGAAGTTGAACGCCATGGCTAGTGGTTGTGCTCAGATGTGTTGGAAGCGTTGAGGCTTCTAGCGACGAGAGGTACCGATACGTGGGTTGGTGGGTGGCAGCCGGGGTGTCGCGTGCATGCCTTTGATCTTGGTCGCCGCGTGAACGCAGTCTGGGCACACGGCGGGTCGGGGGCTGTGTATGGTTGGAAAAATGCTGCGCCCGCGTGAAGGATGGTAAGCGACGTGCTGCAGTGATGCTCGTCGGCCGCGCAGGTGATGGTGGAGTGAGCCGTGAGGGTACAGCAGGAATTTCTCGGGTATGGGGAAGATTCGGGAGCCTTAGAAGAGGCTATGAGCTCAGAGCGCAGGGAACCAACTTTTGCGCATCAACCGTGCACCACTCGCTAATGCAGGGCTGAACTCCGGACGAACCGCGGCAGGCTTGTGAAACTCGGCAGAAGGGTGACAGTAAACAATGACGATAGGTGGTGAAAAGCTCAAGATATCTGAAGGGCTTGGTTGGTTGTTTATTAACAGTTTGGGTAGCCCTGAGGGCAGGCACGACCTGTCAGACCTGTCTCGCGCCTGCCAAACGAGCAAGCATCCTCCAATTTCAGGTGACGCGCTTCCCTGTCAAACATCCCGCGTCATCCCTTACGAGCCACAGAACCCTTTCAGAAGACAGCCAACTCAGCCAGCAACCCCAGCATCGCAGGCACATCTTTCTTAGAGTAGCCAATCAAAGAAAAGGGGCCGTGGATCTATCGATAATGAGTCACTGTTGTCCGCCAGATGGCCTGTCGATATCGCGGGGAAGTATGGTGGACGCGTTGTTTTGTGTTGTACGTTGGCGTGATTCTTGTTGTGATACTTGAGCAGATATAGCCTTGCACCCAGGACTAGATGGCACCTTGAATGTTTCTCGAAGATTCGAAAACTTAGTTGTCATCCTTCAACAATTTTTCGACAGCTTCGACCTTGTCTTTGAAGCCTTGCTTCTTGTCCGTTCTGGTGCCAATTCTGATGTCACTCTGGATTCTCACAACGCCGTTCTGGTGCAGCAGGGCGTGGCATTGTCCAATGACTCGCATGCAGTCGTCCCATGAGCCCTCTGGATATTAATGTCAGTGGTGCGACAGCCGGAAAGAGGTATCAGATACACACCAAGGGTTGTGCCTGCTGAGTGCATGGAGTAGCTCAATCCACTCTTCTTCAGGATCCTCTGCACCTCCGCAACTTCCTTCGACACGCTCGCTGTCGGCGTGCCTAGCGGGATGAGACAGAAATCTGCCGTGCAAGACGGCGGTGTCTTGATGTCTGAGATGTCGTTGCTTGCCATTTTTGGTTGGATGATGTTGCTCCAAAGCTCAAGCTGAAGCTGCGAGATGCGGGTTGAGGGGACCGCGCCCCACCCAGATCTTCAGGCTTCACTGCCCAGAGTCCAGATCAACGCATACCATGTGTTGTGAGCAACGTTAGATTCTAGAATGTTAAGTCGACTTAATTGCCGATAAATTGTCATGACTGAATACAAAACCTCAACGTCAGTTCGTTCATATTCCAATTGTTGCAGGCTTCCAGCCAGGTGCTCGGAGCAGAGATATATTAGACGTCAGATGCATTGCAACTCGAGCTGACGACTCTAATCCGTTCCTTCGGAACACTATCAGAATGTTGACAGCGCGTTGTGGGTGTGTTGCACCTAGCACTTCTGCCGCATACATGCCCTACATCAGCTTAGTCATCACTCGAATCTCACGCTCGCATTGGCTCACCTTCCCTTACCAAACACCAACACAATCCAAACATTCACTTGTAAGTGCGCCCAACCGCTCCTCCCCGAATCCACGTCCCGTGATGAACGGAAGCGTTGGTCTGAACCGCCAGCGTTACTCCCAATACACTTGAACCGAGAGCTTTTCCTCTGCCCATCGCGCTTTCTCGTGGTTCGCGCATGCCAGCCCGGAAGGTGCGATGGATACAGACAGGCGAGAAACTCGATGCGCGACACTAAGATAGCTCTGATTGAACTGGACCTCCACCGTCACGTCATCTGAGAATAAAGAATGAAAGCTAACGAACGCTCAGATGCAATTCGAACATGACCGACTTCTATAGCCCATTTGTGCAATGCGCTGATGCAGATGTAGTATTCCCCGTGCTGTTTAGAGTTTCAACGCCATACAATCTACAATCTTGACGAGTTGATGGACAAGCAAGTCAAGGAGTACAATCTCGCGCGTCGCATCAATACTGTAATGCCTATAGGCCTGAAGACCTGTTGAGCTCAGTATGCAACTTGATCTTATAGGATAGCTCTCGATGGGCGAAGGACCGTCGTCGTTGTAGAGGGCATCCTGAAGAAGCCGATGGGCCATGGCGAGGCGCGCCTTGAAGCTGATTGTCTGTTCTGAATTTCATGATACACAGATGTGGTTCTTATCCATAAGCTGGTGCTGGGCCTCCGTCTTGTCGACTTGGCTCCGCGCTAATGATCTCGAGCTGAGCACGAAAGTACTCTAGGTGCGATTGGACAACCACGATTCCGTGTGCTTAAAGCTGATCGTTTTGCAGTGTCATCTGAGCTTGCTGTGTCGTAATCCTGCGGTTGCGCTGTTTGGTGTTGGAGTGCGGAAGTAGCCCGCGGCAGTGCACTCACATTTGTTAAGCAACCGGAAGCTCCAGCACCCCGAAGTCCGTCGCACAGCTTTGCCTTAGCAACCGTCTCGTAAGCATTGTCAACCAACATCCACGATGCTGAGCAATGCAAGAGACATGCACTCGGCTCAGGTGCTCCGGATGCCAGACCTCCCATGCATCCGTATGAGACTTCATCGCTCTTGCTCTTATCTTCCAGGGCAGCTTGCAATACTGACAGGCCTATCACGTCATCCATGTCTGTTGCTGTGCGATCGCTGCTAACTGGGCTGGTTGTCGGCGTACTTCTTGCCCTCCTGTTGCAGCAATTGACACCCCACATACAAGTGCCGGTACAAATTTCACGCGGGACTCCGACTAGTACTACACCGCTTCCAGACACGGACTCAATGGCGCAAGTGCTTCGAGACATTGCTAGGCAGGTGGTGCGCGGGGCTGGTGGTGCCAGTGGTGGATACAAAAGCACCCTCGCTGCTGCTTCCTCTTCTATTCTACACTCCAAACCTACTTCTTTTACTTCTTCAGCTTCTTCTTTGATACCCAGCAAATCTTTCTCCACCACATCACCAACAATGGCCTCTTCTCAGCTCACAAAGTCGGTCATCGAGGCCATGAAGGAGCGCCGCACATACTACCAGCTCAACAAGGAGGCGCCCATCTCGGACAAGAAGATCCAGGAGCTCGTTGAGCAGGCTCTCCTTCACGTCCCTTCCTCGTTCAACTCTCAGTCCACCCGCCTCGTTGTGCTCCTGAACAAGGACCACGAGCAGTTCTGGGACTACGTTATCGAGGTTCTCAAGCCCCTCACCCCCGAGGACAAGTTCGACGGCACCAAGCAGAAGATCAACGGCTTCCGCGGTGCCTACGGCACGGTAAGCCAAAAACTCCTTTAGCACGAGGTTCTTCGGCTGCGGCGGTGTGCGCCATCATGGTGCGACGCTTTGCATGATGTGGGAGAGCTTGAAGCCCCACGAAAGAGCTCGAGGCTGCCCCACCTGCAAGCATGATGCAAGCCCCACCACCGATTGCTACGTTCGCAGCCACCGTCTCGAGCGCCACGAGACAAGCGTTAGCAAACGAACTGGAACTGACAGCGTTGTTAGGTCCTCTTCTACGAAGCTCCCGAGCCCGTCGAGAACCTCCGCAAGGCGTTCCCTCTGTACGCACACCACTTTGGTGATTGGTCCGAGCACACCAACGCCATGCACCAGTACGCAATCTGGGTTGCGCTCGAGGCTGAGGGCTTCGGCGCCAACCTTCAACACTACAACCCCATTATTGACCAGAAGGCTGCTCAGCACTGGAGCATTCCTCTCGAGTGGAAGCTCAGGGGGCAGCTTGTCTTTGGTGGCCGCGCTGGCGAGCCTGGCGAGAAGCAGTTCCAGAAGACTTTTGGCGAGAGGCTGTTTGTCCACGGTTCCAAGGAGTAGAAACTCATGACATTGCATTGAATAGCGAATTGAGCATTTGAACTCATACGTTGTGCTTTACAGTTGCTCTTTCGCAATTCTCTACCTGTTCGCTGTGAATGACCCGATGGTCATGTTTCTCACAACCAGCGAGATGCATAGGTTCCATGGTATTGACTCTTGACATTATGCGTGAAATTGCTTTTCTGACTAGACTCTTCCTGCGCCAACGCTCAATTGGAGTATACACAGTTCCCTCGAGTGTAGATGTGCGTCTCCTCTGAGAGCACCTATATCTACACTCGTCTCTCCACTTCTCAACTCTACATCGTGCTCGTTCTTCGACCATCTAGAAGCAGAAGACCTGGTCCTCAAGTTTGCTAACAGGCCTGGCCTTGGTGAACCCCAGACCCTCGGTTGCCTTCTTCATAGCAGCAACCATAGGTGGGGGACCGCAGATCAGGATCTTGACATCGCTGGCAGGCGCAGGGAGCTTCTCTTTGATCATATCGGCGGTGACGAAGCCAACGCCACCGTTCCAGCCCTCCGGTGGGTTGTTCAAGACGTAGTGTACGCGAATCTTGGGGTCCCTGGCTGCGAGTGCATCGAGATCGTCCTTGAGCAAGATGTCTTCAGGGTTGACGTTCGCGAAGATAAGGTCGACCTCAGTCTTGTCGCCGGAGGCACGGCCGCGGTGAATAGCCTTGACAACCTGCAGCATGGGTGTGATACCAGTGCCACCAGCAATCATACCGAAGTGCCTGACCATGTTGGGTGTGTAGACCATAGCACCCTTGGGGCCCTTGACCTTCATCTTATCGCCAATCTTGAGGTTTGCGACATACTTCGAAATGTTGCCAGTGGGGTAGGACTTGATCAGGAGGTCGAAGAAACCCTTGTCGTTATCGGAGGAGGTGGGAGTGTACGAGCGAACAACCTCTTTGGGCTGACCTTCGATGTTGGCGGCAAGAGAGATGTGCTGACCGATCGGGAGGCCGAGGATATCATTCTCCTTAGGAAGCTTGAAACGGTAACTACGAATATTAGCTGCTGAGAAAACTTCGAGTCTCTTGATAGGGCGTACATGGCAGTGTTGTGAGACAGGACAGTCTTCTCCCCGAGTTCGAACTCCTGGAAAGCATCAGGCTTCAGTACTTTGCGACCGCCGCCTGCAGTTGTCAGTTGCTGCGCAATTCCTCTAGATTCTTGCATACGGACTCTGGCTACTAAAGATGACAGCGCCAATTAAGATGGCTGCCAGGGCAATAGCGTAAGGAAGCCATTCACTCGCAGAGGTTGAAGACATTATGAAACGATGTAGTGATACGCGTGACCAAGGTCAAAGGGTAACCTGTAAGTGACAAGGTCAATTGAGTCCACAGCGTGTCCAGAGCAGAAGAGGTAGAGTGTGGGGTAGAAAGTACTTTCGGTGAATGATCGGTGCTCAGCAAAAAGATCACCGAAGGTCGAATGACCGCTTGGCGTTCACGGTCGCTATTTCCGCGCGTTTGACAGCCGCGTTGGAAGCCGGGTATCAGAGTAAGTGTATTCTGCAACAAAAGAACGCAAATTCCGTAAACGCAGAGGATTAAGTCAGGAAGAAGAGGCGCAATCGTCACGATGCTTGGGCGTCTGACATTCTTGTAGCTGTATTCGCAACGACTGTCCCTGGCACGGACTTCCTGAGCAGTTTGGGAAAGCGAATCCTGAACATGGCGGAGACCTTCCGTGAACGAACGATATCGGACTGTTTGAGCTCTGTGCAACACCCTCAAGGCTGAAAGCTCAGCAACTTCGGTATAGTTATTAATCGCAAAGACCTTCTGCGTCGTTATTGCGTGACTACATAGGCCGTTATGTCACGTGCTCAAGCTCGCTGGCAAGCGACCTCGGGACCCGATCGACCAACATTCCTGGAAATGCCTGTTGATCGAAAGCAATTTCGTCACCCTCAAAGCGCAGGGCGTCCGCGGGAAATGTGGCTCTCCCGAGATCTCTGCGCCTCCTCTAACCTAGAACGGGCTCGTTACTTGACTAGACCCTGCAAAATCGATGATTACGTGTGGCGGGCAGCGTTCCTGTGCATGAAGCTTTCTGCGACTTGCCTATCAGACTCGTGAGTAGCATACACATGCACCTACACGCAAGATGATGTTCGCAAAAGAGAGAGGAGGCGGACGAGCTTCCTGAGCCACTGACAAACTCCACTGGATATGGCCGTATTTCCGAACCATGGACGAACACCCGCTTACTCTACTGCTGGAATACCTGGACGATAGTCCACAACCAATATTCGTGTTGCGTCTTTCTGATGCCGACGCAGAATTGACACACGCCAATCCTGCGTTACAACAATTGGAACATCTTTATATAAATGTCCTTAGCCAGTTCCGGCGCGTACCGGCCGAGCTGGATCACGGCGCCAATGTGGGCGGTTCACTCAAGAGAGGCTCGCCTGCACCTCAAGTGACGTTCTGTAACCACGAGTGGACTGTAAAGACCGTTGGTAAACAATGGCTCATCCTCGCCATGACAGATGTCCTTGATTGCAAGGGCAGGAACAGGAATGCCGAACTTCCAACGTCAGCGAATGCCACCACTCTTGTCCAGAGATCGTCGTTAGACATGCGAGCCTCAGCTCCAGGGCAACCACCGACAGATAGGTCTGCTCAGAAGCCACTTCTGGGAGCCGTAGGCATCCATGGCCACTTGGGCGATTTAGATTACCTGGAATGGATGCGCCAGTTCGATTGGGCATCTTCACCAATTGGATCCATCGAAGATTGGCCTGCGGAACTTCGACAGACGTGCGAGTCTATCCTGGCCAGTCCAGACCCTGTCAACATATTGTGGGGTAGTGATTGCATCTTCCTCTACAACAAAGCCTTCTCGATCGTCGTTGGGGATAAGCATCCTCGTGCGATGGGCCGGCCGTTCCATGAGAACTTCGAACAATGGCCGGAGTACTACAAGATTTTTGATCGCATCAGGAAAACAGGCGAGTCTGTTCAGCAAGAGAAGGTGCGACGTGTGCTTGTACATGATGGGAATCAAGAGGAGAGCTTTCTCGAGTTGCTCTTAACTCCGGTCCTGGCCGCAGATGGCTTTGTGGCAGGGATCTCGACACGCGTGCACGTAGTGACACGGCAAGTCGTATTCGAACGGAGAATGCAGCTTCTCACCAATACAAATAAGGCGATCGCGACGACCTACGACATTCATGGTTTATGCACCGCAGCTGCCGGTGTATTTGATATGTACCAGAGCGATATTCACTTCGCAGCAATCTACAGTACGGATTTGGACGAACACACGCTCGATCTTAGGATAGAAGCTACAGCAGGCCTGAGCACAGGGCTTGAAGGGATTCTGCCATCAAGCAAACCAAGACCACTGCAGCTTGGCTTGAACGACACACTCCTTGAAGCTTGCAGGACCCGCAAATCCATCGTTCTTTCAACATCGAACGGCAGCTTACAGCGATTCACACTGGATCAACTGGGTCAGTACGGTGTCTCACCCTGTCGAGAGATTGTCATTCACCCATTGTTATGCTTTGTCGAGGATAACATAGCTGCGGTCATGATTGTTGGAACGAGCCCACTCAGAAAATTCGACGATGATTACAGCTCATTCTTACAGCTCATGAAGTGCCAAATAGAGAATGGCATTACAGTTGTGAGAGGAGTAGCTAGGGAAAAAGACCTGCACAGGGCACAACTCAACTCTGAATTAGAAAGAAGATTTTGGCGCTTTGCAGAGAAGGCGCCCGTTGGGATGTATATGTACAACTCTAACGACGTTCTAACTTTCTGGAACTCTGCATTCGAAGGAATTTGCGGCGTATCTGGACACGAGTTGAGTAAGCCTTTGGCCTGGATGGATACCGTTCATCCGGATGGTATCGCAGACATAACAGCAGTTTGGGAAAGTTATACAAAGTCGAGGTGCGACGAAGCCATTACATTCGAAGTCCAATTCAAGAAGCCTTGGACGCAGAAACATGGCGACGGCGAGGTGTCACTCGATCGAACCTATGCCTTAGGCATTCTTCAACCGGAATACTCTGAGGACGGCAAGCTGAAGGGAACTCTTGGCTGTATCACCGACATATCGCTCTCGAAGTGGGCAGAGAAGATGCAGTCTGCACGACTGTCTGAGGCAATAGAGCAGAAGCGACAGCAGGAGAACTTCCTGGATGTCACGTCTCATGAGATGAGTACGTCTTCCGAAACCCTTGGAAAGTGATCCAAACTGACTTGGCAGGAAACCCTCTCAATGCGATTTTCCAATGTGCCTACGAGCTGACGGAGAACATCAAAACCAAATTGAAGAATGGAGAAGGCACTCAAGCCCAGCGGCTCGCGAGCTTGAATGAAAGCCTTGACCTAGCGACAACGATCACCTATTGTGCCAATCATCAAAAGCGTATTGTAGACGATGTCTTGACGCTATCAAAGCTAGATGCGAGGCTTCTTCAGATCTTTCCAGAAAACATTAACCCGATCAAGCTCTACCGAGAGATTATTGGGCTGTTCGGTCCCGAAATACGCGCATCAGGCATGAACACAAACTTTTTGGTCGGTGCAGGTTATAATGGCTTAGAGTTGAAGCGTGTCATGATGGATCCGAATCGAGTCACGCAAGTCGTCATCAATCTTCTTTCAAACGCTATCAAGTTCACGAAGAAAGGGAAACAAAGAAACCTTGAGATGACACTGGATGCGCATCTGGAAGAGCCCGCAAACAAGCCAATGGATACGAGATATGTCCCTTCAGGCGTTCAACACAACGATCCCACAGATCAGCCTGAGTGGGGACAAGGCGAGGCAGTCTATCTCTCGTTCTCTGTTAAGGATAGTGGACTTGGTATGACACCAGAAGAAGCGGGCAAGCTATTTCAAAAGTTCTCGCAGGCTTCGCCTCGCACGCATACTCAGTTTGGCGGATCTGGCCTGGGTTTATACATTTCACGCAATCTTGCCGAGCTACACGGTGGGCGCATTGGTCTGAGCTCCAAAGCTGGGTTCGGAAGCAAGTTCGAATTCTATATCAAAGTCCGCCGAACGCAGCCGACGAGCTTACCAGTCACTCCAATTGACCGACCAGATCTTACACTTGGAATGGAGCCGTTGACAACCATAACCTCACCAGTAATGCAGCGCCAAAACACTTCCGAAAGTCAAGCGCCATTAAAGCAACTGGTCTCCTCCAAACCAAGTGTTCTCATCGTCGAAGACAATCTCATCAACCAGCGTCTCCTCCGCAAGCTCATCACAAAGCACGGCTACGACGCCCTCACTGCAAATAACGGAGAGGAAGCTCTTGCACTCATTGCAAGCTCAACTTGGAACCCGGTACACAACGATAAGAATAGCGACGTTGTCCCGACTATCGACATCGTTCTCTGCGACATCGAAATGCCAATTATGGATGGCAAGACATGCGTTCGCCGTGTCCGTCAACTCCAAGGTGAAGGCTTACTGACTGACAGCATTGCTATGATTGCTATCACGGGCAATGCGAGACTCGAGCAAGTTGAGGAGATGAGACAGTGTGGTTTTGATGATGTGGTCACTAAGCCGTACAAGATCGACCAGTTGTTGAGAGTCATAGAACGGTATGTTGGGAAGCAAGACAAGACGACAGGCACGGGAGGGTTCTGATGAGGATCCACGAGGATTCATAAGATGTTGTGGACTTTCCAACGCACGAAAGAGTGTCATTGAGGCGGCACGGATCTGGAATAGATTTGGGAGCTAGCCAATTGCGATGAGAGCAGCTCAGCAACTTTGGAAGCGCTCTCGCGCAGTTCCAACTGGCAGGAACGTAATGAGGAAAGAAATGGAGAGTTGGAGTCAAGTTTGCACACAAGATGAACCATATCAAACCATGGACACAGTTCTACTTTGACCAAGATTATGTCCGCGCATTGCACTGTTGTTGTAGAGGGCTGCACCCACATCTATCCCTATGCTATCAGATTCTCGCGGCATCATTGCTCCGATAAACTTCACTGCGCCTCTTGGATCGACAGGAACCCTATACTTCCCGCTTCTCGCCGCTTCTGGCTTGCACCCACCACCCATTCTGCCTCGGACCCAACTCCGCCGCCGCGCTCGCTACTGTAACCTTACTCTCTTCCCGCCAAGCGCTGTTCTTTCCACAAAGGGTGCCTGCTGCACCTCCTCTTGCAACGCTGACTGTCCATCGCTCATCAACTGTTTGCCCCTGGGCTTTGCGCATCTTTCCTGATGAGTTCGACGAAGCTTATATTTATTCTCCGATGTAGTGCTGTGTTCGATGCTTCGGAGGAGAGATGCCTGAATAGGCAGTAGAACCGGCCGTGTTGGCGTGCTTTTGGTCTAGTGGGCGCTGCTAGAGGGTGATGGTATGCTTAGAGAAGGTTTGTGGAAGGCTGCGAGTGTGTTGCGTGGCTTGAGGGCACGCTGCATCGCGCAATCGTAGTTTCGATTCGGCTTCAGCATCCTTTGCTTCTTTCGTCAAGCGTGATATTCGATGTAGTTGTGGCGTAAAGTTGTTTTGTAGACCAAGCAAGGTATCCGTTCATCCGACTGTTGGTTCCTCTGCAGGCTCCCATTCAAGCTCAGGCTGCTTGCTGGATCTTGTCCATTCCATGAGAGCATCTTTCTCTGATGTGAACAAAGTATCGACGGACCGGTAGTAGATTGCTTCTTCTTGCTGGGGATAATGGTGTTCTGGTTTAATACGGGTGACTAAGAAAAGCAGCGTCACGACTGCAACCACGGACCAGATAGGAGCGAAACGGCGGAAGCAGAACATGTTGGTCTTGAAACTTGAAGTGTAGGTGATCCTGGGATACGCAGAAACATTTACAATATATACAAAATTTACTGTCCACTTTTTCTTCAGCACGAGTCAATCGTGGATACGAGAGAGCCACAGATTAATGAGCTAGTCGTGATCATGCGCCACACGTTGGTCCATACCTCGCTCTCTAAAATTAGACACCAGCTCGCACTTTCCGAGCTGACCGAGGAGACTATCGATAGTAACCATCGTCAACGGCGCTCTTGACTCTTGGTTTTCACAACTGCGGAAAATACTTCTTGTTAAACTGGTCAACGATCTGGCGCGCTGCGGTGACGATTTCGACGGCGCCTGGCGAGTCTGAATGGCAGCAGAGCGACACTTGATGATCGCCGATCGGTAATTGCACCTCTTCTCCTGTAACGGCGGTCACGGTCCCATTCTCGACCTGGCTCTTGATGTGCGCTTGAGCTTCCTCTGGTCTCCAGGGTCTGGAAATTGGTAAGTCAGGAGGACAGATGTGTAGTAAGTGTAGACTCACTTCTTTTTCCTATCGATGACCAATCGTCCGTCTTTGCTATATTTAACGTCGCCATACAGCTCAGCAACGAAGGGCAAACCGAGCTCTTCAGCAACCTCTTCATGAAAAGTACCAGCTAAGCCGAATACTGTCGTGCCTTTTGGTACACCCTCGTATACTGCCCTACAGATTTCTTTGTCTCGATACATCATGCCATAGAGAACACCGTGTGGCTTGACGTGGTGCAGAGGCATGTCCTCGGCGTCGAGGAAAGCCTTGAGCGCACCGACCTGATACCTCGTCATCGCTGTAAGCTCTTCAGGTGACATCTTGATCTCACGTCTGCCAAATCCTTGGATGTCAGGCAGACCAGGATGCGCGCCCACAGCGATATTGTGCGTCTTGCATTCGCGAACAGTCTGCTGCATAATCAACGGATCGCTACCGCGGTCAGCTGGAGAACAGTCAGTTCAGTTATAGGGGACCTACCCAGCATGGAAGCCACACGCGACATTGGCATGATCGATCAAGGGGATCAGCTCTTCATCTGGACCGCACTTGAAGTTGCCATATCCTTCTCCTAGGTCAACGTTGATCTTCACAGAGTGCTTGCTGGCTGGCATTGTGAGTGTTTGGATTGAAGAAGCATCTCATCACCTGCTAGGATGTTCTACCTGGCAATCCGTGGAGAGTGCGGATCCCTCTATAATGCCGTGTTATGACCGTAGCGTCGTGGGTCCAGCGGTGCTCCACGCTTGTTATCAAAACCCCTCTTTCCAAACGCCAAAAGCGCTTAGATGACGTCGTTGCGTACGCCCGTCGCCAACCGCAACCCAGCTTCGCGACAAGCTACGATAAATGCCGCCTAAATAGACCAGGTACCGATTTTGTTAGTCGAGACTGGGCTCCGCGGTCACTGCCATTGCCGGCATGGTACATTCGGGAGATAGTGACGAGGCGGAAGCGGGCGGGGTCGACGGCCGTCAAATAGACATGTAGAGGCAACTGCGTTCATGCATACAACGAAGATGGAGAAGCTGCAGACTGTGTTGATTGCTAATCGGGGAGAGATTGCAGTGCGTATCTGCAGAACAGCGAAGAACTTAGGTGTCAAGACTATCGCGATCTACTCGGAAGCGGATGCGGCAAGCCAACATGTTCGAGATGCTAGCGAGGCTGTGCTACTGCCTGGCAGTAACGCAACTGCCTACACGGACGAAGAGGCAATTTTGAAGATCGCAAAGGAGAAGGGCGCAGAAGCTATCATCCCGGGCTATGGTTTCCTTTCAGAGAATGCACCTTTCGCACGACAAGTAAGCGAGGCAGGCCTAGTATGGGTTGGACCTTCCCCTGAGGCAATCGAGGCTTTTGGTGTCAAGCACACAGCAAGAGACCTAGCTGCCAAAGCTGACGTCCCAGTCGTCCCCGGGACCAAGGGGCTCGTCCAGGACGAGGAGGATGCTGCGACACAAGCAGAGCAGATTGGCTTCCCAGTCATGCTCAAGGCGACAGGTGGTGGCGGAGGCATGGGACTGGTCACTTGCAACGATATCGAAGAGGTACGCGAGGGTTTTAAGATGGTGCAATCGCGAGGGCAGACGCTGTTCAAGAACCCAGGCGTCTTCATCGAACGATACTTCCCGGCCAGCCATCACATCGAAGTGCAGGTCTTCGGCAATGGTATGGGCCAAGCTGTTCACTTTGGCGAGCGCGAGTGCTCAATTCAGAGACGACACCAGAAAGTCGTTGAAGAGTGCCCAAGTCCTTTCGTCGAGAAAAGTCATCCCGAGCTACGACGTAAACTGGGCGATGCCGCTGTCCGATTGTCAGAGTCCATTAAGTATGGATCTGCAGGGACGGTCGAATACCTAGTGGATGATCAGACAGGCGACTTTTTCTTCTTAGAGATGAACACGCGCCTTCAAGTGGAACACGGAATCACTGAACTCTGTTACGATGTCGATCTTGTCGAGCTGATGCTGAGGCAAGCAGATGCCCAACTTGCTGGCAAGGGTGGCATAGAAGGATCCACGTTGAAGCAGATGCAACCGTCGAAACCTTCTGGAGCGGCTATCGAGGCTCGTGTTTACGCTGAGAACCCCTTGCGAGACTATGCGCCTTCACCAGGACTGCTTCAGAAAGTAGCGTGGAAGGATGTGCCTGGCAGCCGTGTCGACACCTGGGTGTTTACAGGGTCACGTATAACACCAAATTATGGTATGCAAAGTCAAGACTTGGGTATTGCTATAGCTGATCACGCACAGACCCCCTAATAGCGAAGGCGATGGCTCATTCCCAGAACCGCAGTGACACCATAGCCAAGATGAAGGAGCTCTTGATTGGCTCGCTGATTGCTGGACCGCCAACCAACTTGGAATTTTTGGTGCAAATACTAGACGACTCGAGATTCACCTCTGGAGAGACGATGACTAGTTTCTTGCAGGACTTCACCTTTGTACCGCATGCGATAGACGTCATCTCGGCTGGAGCCTACACCCTCATCCAAGACCTTCCCGGAAGACCAACTATTGGTAAAGGAATACCACATTCCGGACCTATGGACGATATGGCTTTCCAAATTGCGAACATGCTCGTAGGCAATCCTCGTGGCACCGAAGGCCTTGAGATCACACTCAGCGGACCTGAACTGCGATTTGTTGGATCTGCTATCGTTGCACTCTGCGGTGCTCCCATGGAAGTAACACTGGATGGAGAAGAGTTTCCAATGTGGGCCAACGTCAAGATCGGCGCTGGGCAGAAATTGAAGATTGGAAAGACTACTGCGGGTGGTTGTCGGTCGTACCTTGCCATACATGGTGGTCTGCCAGCTGTTGCCGACTATTTCGGTTCCAAGTCGACCTCCCCACTTGTAGCAATCGGTGGGTATCAAGGTCGACAACTGGCACCGGGAGATCTTCTTCAGGTCAAGGCAAACCTGCCAACCAATATCGAAACTGTGACCCTACCGGAGCGTTTGCGCCTCAGTTACAAGACTGATTGGGAAATCTCAGCGATGGTGGGCCCTCATGATGAGGGCTACTTCGCACCTGAGGATATCAAGATGATCTACGACACCAAATGGAAGGTATCACATAACGCTTCTCGTAGCGGCATCCGACTTGTAGGTCCAGTGCCTACATGGGCGAGAAAAGATGGCGGCGAAGGCGGTGCGCATCCCAGTAATTTGGTCGAATACGGCTATCCTCTGGGCACACTGAACTGGACGGGAGACGATCCTTGTATCTTCCCTGTGGACTGTCCCAACTTTGGTGGTTTCACAAGCAGCACCACTGTTGTAAGAGCTGACTGGTGGAAGCTAGGACAGCTTAAGGCTGGTAACACACTGAAGTACGTCAGGATCGGCCTCGAGGACGCACTCAGGAAGAGGAAACGCAACGAAAAATTCTTGGACTCTATCGAGCAAGCCATACAGGAGAACATTGGCTTTAACAAGATCGACAACCTCCAAGCTGGGCACGTGGACTACCATCAATGCGACATCGGCAAGGCAGTCGTCTGGGAGAAAGCTGCGACTACCGACACGCCGCAGGTGCGGTATCGACAAGTGAGTCGAATCACTACAAATAGGTCAGAATTATGCTAACCGTAGTCAAGGGCGGAGATGATCATCTCCTCGTCGAGTACGGCAACGAATCTTTCGACCTCAATCATCGATGCCGCGTGACTGCGCTGGAGAATGCCCTGAACTCGTCCAATACGTCCGAAACTATCAAGAACAATCTCTACAATACAGTCGGTTGCTGTACGTCGCTTCTCATCTATTACAATGGTGCCAAACTGCCCCGGAACGAGCTTGTGTTGCACTTGCAGAAGATTGAGGAAGGTTTTGGTGACCTGCGATCGACGAAGGTACCCACAAGAATCTTCAAGCTTCCTATCAGCTTTGAGTCAAAACTGCAGGATGAAGCCACTCAGCGCTACATGACCAATCAACGCCCGCACGCTCCCTACCTTCCTGACAACCTGTCCTTCGTCGCGAAAAATAACGCCTTTACACCTCAACAACTTAAAGATATATACCTGACGGGGCAATTCATGGCGGTCGTTGTAGGCTTCTTTTGCGGTAACACTGTATCCTTGCCAGTCGATCCTCGACAACGCATGAATGCACCAAAGATGAATCCTTCTCGTGTGTTTACGCCGGAAGGTACAGTTGGATGGGCAGGAAGTTGCATGTCTATCTACCCTGTCGATTCGCCAGGAGGATATCAAATGACCGGTCGAACGGTGCCGTGTTTCGACTACTACGCACAAAAGCCAGGCTTCAAGAATCCCTGGATCTTCCGAGATTTCGACATCCTGACGTACTACCAAGTGAGTGAGCAAGAGCTCGATAACCTTCTCAGCAAGTTTAGAGCAGGAAAATTCACATTTGAGTACGAAGACGTGGAATTCGATATGGCAGATCACAACAAGATGCTGCAGGACAGCGCTGAGGAAGTGAAGAAGATCCGTGCGAAACAAGCTGAAGCCCAGGGGGAGATGACTAAAGCTGAGAACGAGTCGTTCGCGCGTTGGCAGAAGGAAAAGGCCGAGAGTCAAGTGGATGAGTCTACCGTTGAAAAACTGCTAGACGATCCCAACATCATCTCTGTTGAGTCTCCCGTTGATGCCAACGTCTGGAAGGTCGAAGTCAACGAGGGTGATACAGTCCAAGAAGGAAGTGTGGTAAGTATTAGCATGTTCTCGATTGGAGTTGCTTGCTGACGGAACAGATTGTCATCCTGGAAGCCATGAAGCTAGAAATCGCAGTGAAGACACCAGACGCAGCTACAGCGGACAACGCCAAGTTGCGGGTTGAGAAGCTGCTTGTCAAACCGGGTGATACCGTGACAGCTGGTGGTCACCTTGCCCTGCTGAAGAAACAGTAGAGAATCTGTATGCCTGGAAAGTTACAACGTTACTTGCAATCGCTCCAGCACACATCATCTGATCGTCATCGCATGTTGCTACAGTATATCCCGGTAAGGTCTATTCGCTGGATACTATCTTGGGGGGCGAGTTCGATCCACCGGTCCAGCAGTAGCGAGTGATTACTTGTGCAATGAGTGAGAATGTGAGAGGGAAGATAGGGTTGGAGGAGAGCTTATTGTTGCGAATTGTTTGTTGATGCTGAACAAGGAGATTGATCGGAGGAGAAAAGTGTGACTTTAGGTTGTAAATGCAGTCATGATATAGCGCTGATAGTCACCCGGCTGTACTTCCTCTAGCAACGACGTTGCAGAATTTGAGGTAGCATAGACTTCATTGAAAGGCTTTGTACGAAGATGTGTACATGTTGTCTGCAACATGGCTCAGATTTAAGATCCTGCACTACCATCACCACATCTCCCAGATCCCAGCTGGCAACACCGACCTCATGATCTTCCAGTGACTGACAGCACCTTCTTCGTGATAAGCTTCCAGCTCACCAACATCAGCCCTGCCCATCACCGGCGTACCCTTCTCGTACACGAAGTTGACTTCGTGGTCCTCCCTAGGCTGCAAGAAGTTTCTACGCGCAATGCTGCCCAGCCAGTCCTCGCTAGTTGATTTGCGGAATCCAACAGCCTTCTTTCCCTTTCCATGGTCGTTCTTGACGCAGAAGATGACCATATTGATAAAATCGCTATCGCCCTCTTGGTGGTCGTCAGGCGCAGGTGTATCGCGGAACAGACGGCAAGCAGGAAAGACAGCGTGGATAGTGTTCAGCACGAGCTTGGTGGAGCCAAGGGTCAGATCACCGGCGTAGTTGATGGCCACTGCGCCATCGTCTTTCAGAAGGTTGTACAGGCCTTGCATGAACTCGGTGGTGAAGAGGTATACGGGTTCCGCGCCGCCGGTGAACACATCATGGATGATGTAGTCATAGGATTTGGGGTTAGAGACAGAGGTGTCTGCGACATAGCGCACAGCGTCGGAGATGACCGCTGTGTGGTTGGGGGAAAGACCGAAGAACTCGGTGGCGTATTTGTGGACAACCGGGTCGAGCTCGACGATTGTTGTATTCAGACCGTGCGTAATGAGCGCGTTGGGCGCGGTGCCGATGCCGAGACCGATGACAAGAGCAGATTTCTCGGAGTCAGGAATTGGCTTGACATCTAATGCTCGGGGTACCGACTTGATAGGCTTGAGGTCTGGATCCTCGACTAAGCGGACGGCTTCGAGGAGTACAAAGACGGCGAAGATACTTTCCTTCTGGCGTTGGCCCTTCTTGTAGGACTCAGGTGTGACAAGCCACTCTCCACCTAAAAGGGAGTGGTCGCAACGCATCAAACGGAAAGCGTTGTCTGCATAGTTCTCAACCACAGAGACGTAGCCGGTTAGCGACTCTTGGCGAGCAAGGATGGTGTAGTTCTGAGTAGCAACAAGCGTGGCGTTTGCCGACTGGAAGGCGTGATCGGCCGGGTTGTGAGGGTTGAGCCATAGTGTGTGCAGGATTGCTGGAAAGGCAAGAAATAAGAGCTTCGATGGCGTAATGAAGGCAGAAGCTGATGCGAGCAGCATTTGAAAACCAATGCGGGTCAGATACACATGCTGTCCAACGAAAGCAGGCAGCAACGCCCCGAAAAATCTCGAGACGAACGATACGCCCACATACGATGTCATTGGCAGAATGGCGTCGCCAAGCGCAGAAGGCAGGTCCCAGCGAGCGAAATCGACCGTGTCCAGCAGGTCTGAGACTGCGTACATCGACAGGAACAAGAGGGGAAAGTACGTAAGTGACTCGACGATGAGCGGTCCGTAATCGATGCCGAGCTGAGTGCTGTGAGGGAACAGATAGCACTGGATAAGTGGTGTCCAGTATGCTAGCACAGTGACCCATGCAGAGACATCAATGGACATGTACCCCTTCAGCAGCCGTCTGACGCCGAGTCCTCCCAGGGCCGCTAGTGTCATCGCTTGCTGGTGGTGCAATGATGCTGGAATCGACCCAAAGACTGGTGAGAGGTTGAGCTGGGATACAGGAGACGCAACTCCAGCAATGAAGATCAATGCGACTGCGCGAGCAACATTTTTCAAAAGGGCTGACGCCGGAAGATACTGAGGTTGGCGTTCGGTATCCTTTGGCGTTGATGGAGTTGGCGGCGAAGCTGCTACCTTGGGCTTGCCCTGCCTCTTTTGCCTAGAAGACATGACTTCAAGGTACCAATTACTAACTCTTTCTCAGATGTCCGGAGAGTGTCGAGATCGAATGGTGTTGTGAAACAAAGTATGAACAAAGAACAGATACGCAACAATCTTAGGCGAGCGTCCAATTTCTGTGCGGACCGCGCATCCGTTGAGTAAATTCGACCGGCGAAGAGTTGAAGCGCGATATACACAACGTAAAGGAGACACGGCAGGATCGAGAAAAGATGACAGGCTACGAAATGAAGGAAAAGGAAGGACACCTGGTCTAGCGAGATGTTTCAGATGATTGATGCACGGATGAAACGACCTGGAGTGGTTCGGTGCCCGAAGCTCGTTTTGACGCTAGTCAGCCATGAGGCGTAGCGCGTCGCGTGGCGTCATTGCTGGTCTGAGTGACACTTTCTCGACAGACACACTCCAGGCCACACCGAGCTGGCAATATCCGGACCCTAGACTCAACACGTTGTCAGGTGCCATATATGACAGGCTCACCTATCATGGCGCCACTACCGCTACGCCCTGCGAACGCGCAGAGCTCTGCCGAGACAAGCAAGGTCCTACCTATGGACGCAGACGACGCGATGAACGTAGACGAAGTCTTCTTGCGCGATCGGATGCGCCAACATAAGGAAGAGAGAAGCCAGAGGCTCGTTGCCAAGAACCGCCGAAAGCGTTATCTCGAGGTCCATCCCGAATACTTTGACGACTCCTCGCTCGAACTCGCCGACCCGTTACTATACGATCGACTCATTCGCCGCTTCCAGACTGCCAGGGAGCGCGAGGCAGAGGGCCAGCGCAAAGGATTCTCGGGCCAGATGTCGACAGACTTGTGGCGCGCCGAAGCCAAGAAGGATGCGCTGAAGCATACGGACCCAAACTCGCTCTTCACATACACAAGAGGACCACAAGGGCAGATCGTCGAGGAGGACAAGGACGAGGTGCCCATGACTAAAGAGGAGGGTAAGGCTTGGTGGGTCGACGAGATGACACAGCGCTTCCTCAGCGGAGCGGACGACGACTTCGAGTACAAGACAGTGGACGAGAACGATAAATATGACGACGAGAAGGAGCGAGACATTCAGGATGCATATTTCGACAGCATGGACTCTGACTTCGACTCGGATGGCGAGGGCAAAGAGAAGGTCTTGACAGGTGAGACCGGCATACAAGATTATTGAGCGAAGCCACCATTTAGCGGACATCTGCGTCTACGCGACCTCTTTCCACGACCTACAAGACATACTTGAAGGTCATCGAACGATCTCCAAGCTCACCGAGCTCCTCCGGCGTATAGCCGTTGTGCGCGCCCTCCGCCAGCTGGCGCTCGCGCTTCTTGTTGATCCTCTTGTAGTTGAACACCAACACGAGAAGGCCGATGATACCTGCGCCGATGAACCCAAGTTCAAGGGCATGTCCGAGGATATAGCGAGGTGCATCTTCAGCACGATAGAAGTTGGAAGCCATGGCTCCTGCGAGATTGCCCACGGCAATTTGGATGGCTTGGCCTGTGGCGCGCTTGGTGGAGCCAGCCAAATCTAAAAGTCGTCAGCATCATCACCTCCGTGGAATTGATATTTGACCTACTGTTAGAGAGCCAGGTGATATTCCCTGGGAACGCTGGGTATAAAGCACACGCTGCGATGAACACACCCGCGTAAATGACACCTGGTGTGGCGCTCGAGACGCACATAATGAACCCAACAGCCATAATACAAAGGCAGACCAGGATAAAGGGGTACCGCTTGCCGACACGATCACTCCACCATGCTACTGCGATCGCAAGAACAGATGCGGTGATGTAGATCGGTACCGTCAAGAGCTGGGCTGTGGATGAAGTGTATCCAAGGCCGCGGATGATTGTGGGTAGGAAGAGTGAGATACCGTACAATGGACATACAATGCCTGATCTTGTTAGTTTGGATTAAGCAGATGTCGCCTGTCTACATACCCCAATAGACCCAGATGTTGGTCCAGATCTGCCAGTCAAGGAACGCAGCCTTCACGAACTTCCATTGGAAAGTGTCATCCTGCGCCACGCGCACGCCATCGATCGTCGTGTTCGATGCGCCTTGGTACTTGAGGCGGTACACGACGAACGCCCGCTCTTCTTCGGTCAGGAAGCCTGCTGTCTCTGGAAAGTCGTATAGCGTGAAGTACGCCAATATCGCGACGAAAACTGTCAGAATTCCCTCGAGGATAAATATCCATCTAGACAAATCAAACACAGTTCTTTTGACCAAATATACGAACTCACCTCCATCCCTCAAGGTTTCCAACACCATCCATGTGTGCGATACCAAAGGCCAGAAGACCTGAAAACGCTCCTGCGACCGAAGCAGCACTGAAGAATAGCGCTTGTCTGAATTGCGCCTCATGACGACAATACCACATCGTGATCTAAGAGATCAGTTGTCATCCTTTCTCCATTGGACGAACTCACATAGTAAGCAACACCAGGGAACAGTCCAGCTTCGGTAACACCCAGGAAGATGCGTGCGATCAGTAGGCCGTGGTAGTCCTTCACGATGCCCATTAACGTCATGACAATACCCCACGCTACCATGATCGTCGGCAGCCAGATGGAAGGTCTGAGGCGCTTCAGTAGCAGATTGCTAGGAACCTCGAAAGCGGCATATCTGCACATCTGTCAGCACTTGTCCTGAAGATTTGGCACTAGGACTGGGCCTACGTGAAGAAGAATGCAGTCAAGCACCAGTTGTACTGCGCGCCAGTCATGCCTAGGGTCTCCTGCAATCCCTCGATCTTCGCATTGCCGATGTTTCCGCGGTCGAGAAAACTCAGCAGGTAGAGAAGCGCGAGCATAGGGATAAGATGCCAGTCCATCTTTCGCAAGATCTTCTTCTCATCCAAATGTGCAAAGGATTCGAGAGTCACGCCGGGCGCTGTTGCCAGCTTGTCGATACGCTCCCTCTCTTCTGCTTTGTTCTTGCCGTGGCCACCGATGGAGCGTGATATGGATGCTTTGCGCGCGGGTGACCCGTCCAGGTCGCGCGAAACGCGCTCGTGAAAGGGCTTCTCAGACATCGTGACCGAAGAATGAGGAGGGCAAGAATGAAGAGAGCTGACCCGGTAGGCGTAAATAAGACAAGATAGAAGGGCAGCACTTTGTATACAATGGCATCAAACTAAGCTCGCATCGGTGAAAAGCCGTTGTCGATCTTTGTTGAATACACTCACGCTTGCAGCCAAGTGGCTACTGGAAGCGCACCTGCAGTGATCATGGCGGGGAGCCATGTGTTTTGACACTCGGTACAACAGCATGCACCTAGTCGTATGGTTCCCTCGGCACATCTGCATCCATCTTGACCGTCAATATCCACAGAAGCCTTGCATTGTCAGATTGCTGTGTTGCCGTCCGCGGCGGTAAGTGCTGTCTAACACTCTCGCCTACCCATACCCATCTCTTATGCCTAAGCCACTCGAGCTGCCGTTGACGCACGCCCAGACGGTGCCATGGCGGCTTGCTATTCGCTAACCACGGAACGCCGCTGGCAAGAAGGTCTTGATTCGTGAGAAGCAAGGAAAGACAAGATGCTTAGCGAGCAAGTGGATATCGTGTGGGCCGTGGAGACAGAACATCTGGGGTGATATCTGGGGCCCCGCGTCATGGAATTGTAACACGGCAGATAGCGAAGTTGTGGTGTTCGGGTTGCTGTTTTCGGAAAGCGACATGTAGAAAGGCGGAGGATTTCCGCGCTATTGCGCATGGTTCTTTCCTCCAGAGGGCTGTTTTACTCGACACGTGCAAATGTATCCCTCTCCTGAAGAAACCTCCGTTATTTACACATGTGCATCCCGAATGCTCAGCCTTCGTCTGAGCTTCAACGTCCTTCGTCGGATTGGATCTCCCACGTGTCGACCCCGCCATCGACAGCCCTATCCCCGTTAGGAAGTCCTTCAGCCCGTTGTGACTCGACGGACCCTTGACACCGCTTTTTCCTGTCGAAATTCCAGAATGGAGTTCTGTAAGAGAAGGCAAATGTATCTCAGCAGGCAATTGGGATGCCTCTCACAACACATCGTCATACATACCCCCTCTAGTTTGTTATCAGCCTGGCTGAAGCCCTCCGCCCCGCATCGTGGTACAAATCACGACCCTTGTGTAACATCAGATGACCACAGCGCAAAGGGCGTTAGACAGGCCTGTATCGGCCCTATGAAGAAGAGTTGAGTACGGGTAAGCGATGCGTTCACTAAGGCGTTCACTAGCCGCTCGTCACTTTTGGTGGATTGCTGAGTGAACAGGTTACCAGTGTGCAAAGCGGTTATGCTCCTCGCCCGTATCGGTTTCGCTATGATAATCTGCTAGCTGACTTAACCTTCAGTCGCTGTAGAAAGCGTACCAAAGAATCTATACAGAGCTTTTGAGTTGCCCTGCAGCTGGACAGTCATCGTCACCGCCGCCCTGTTTCTAGCCTTGCGCGACGTACATCCCGGTATGTTCATAGACTACAAATCTCCTTGAAGTGTGGCTGTGATATCGTGAGATTGAATGAGGCTGGTATACGCTCGAGGCGTCATAGGACAGATGTTGTTACATCGGACCGTCTATCCATTTGCGTGCGCTACCTATGTCATATGCCTCCAAGAGTCACTGAGGTCTTCGGATAGAACGGCGACCCCGAGTAGAGCGGTATTGTTGGGTGAACGGAGCGATACAGGGGCCCCAAGGCATGAAGCGTACCAAACTTTGCATCGAAGTTCACCGTCTTGTACTGGTCACGATGTTCACCAGAGGACCTTCGATGCCGAAGGGGCACTGCTTCGCGCCCCGTTCTAAGCGTACCAACACAAGGGTCGAAGAGGTATGATGAAGTTGTGGTACATAGACTTCGTCCCTCGGGAGCTTCATTTTGTTCCTAACTTTAGATAAAAGATGTTCATTTCTCGTCTCTTCAGTCAGGTTATCGACAACATCATCAGTATCAGCATCACTTCGATATCAAGAACTACCAAGAAGCGCATACTACTCAAGTCGAAGTTCAAGCAAGTTTTCGACCTCAGACTCCGTTCAACACACTATCAGTATATCCACTGTTACAACTCCTCACTGCGCCACCAAGACTCGCACGGTGGTACTGAAACCCGTCATATCCCAAAACTCGAACAAGTCGAACAGTGACCTTTCAGGGGCCTTGAAAAGTCCGTTAAACCAACAAGAACATCGAATCCAGCAGTTATGTGTCATCAGCAGCCCCAAGGCAGCACCACTACAAGCCCAAGTCTCATCTACGATCAGCCTCCTGACACCTGGTACTGCAATGAATGCGGCGCATTGAACATGGACTACTGTGAGCTCTGTCCGGTGTGCAACCGCGGATATAGGCCACCCAAGCCTTCTCAATCATACGCAACAATCTACTCTACATATGGCGGTGCGGGCTCGCCGGCTTCAGGCTCGTGGACTTGCGCCAATTGTGGCGCTTCGAACTCAGAGCTCACGCCAGACTGGTGTCCTGAGTGTGAGGCACAGCGCTGAGATCGGCTTATCTTGTATCAATGGAGGCGATTCTCTATGTTCGATTGGAGTTTTGTTGGGCGTTTGCTGGTGGGTAAGAATACACAAGGCGCGTGCTCGTGTTTGATTGCTTTCTGAGTCTGTAGAAGTTCTTTCTTGATTACTCGGTTTATGGTCTGCTTCTAATCAAAGATTTTGGCGTTGTTGGCGTTGGTGGGATACGTGAACATAACAAGGTCTTATGATGTACTCGTATGTGCTGTTTAGCTTAATATACATATTTTTGCTAAATCGTGGTATGCATCCTGTGTTCCAATCTGACTGAAGATAGTCCTCTATTCGCTCTCATCATCTCCACTATGGAAGTGGCAAGACCAACCCTGGCTTTGTACTACTCCAGATCATTGCGATCAACTATGTTTGGCGATTGAACCTTACAGGGCCTCAGTCTCATAGTAACCACAATTTTAAGCCCGTTGTTGTCAAGGTTTGTTTGCCAGTTTCTCGTGCTGGTTTCTTCGCAGTCTGCTTCTTCAAGTGGGTCCCTGATCATGGGTTTGTAAAGAAACCTCGACGCGCATGTATGAGATTCCCGAAAGATACTCGTTGACTCACCGGTCGCCTTCTGGCTTGCCTGTAACCTTTTGGAGTTGCGATAGCCGGCCAAGGTAGCAAAACCAGATCAGCAATCACTGGGGTACAATATCGGTAAAAGACACTGCAGATCAGGTTAATCAACACCACATTCAGGTAAACAAATACAGAAGAAAGAACTATTTCGATAAAATTCTCTGTAAGCTGTGTTCTATTCACTGCAGATCATGTACAATACACTATGTATTGTGTAAATCTACCTAGTGCGGTGTTAAAAACACAGAAGAAAGGTCATCGCCGGCTAAGGAACACTGAATCTGTACCCCAGTAAATGACGGTTAGTACACTTTTAGTATCGCAAGCGTTCATCTTTCGTGTTGCAGAGAATGTCAGATAAAGCCGCGGATTCCTGGGGGAAATGAAGGTAGTCAGTGTCTACCTACGAATCATCTGAGCGCGAATAGACCCTCTGTTGGCTACAATGATTTTACCCTTATATCCGACTTTTTCTGCGACGCAAGAGAGCACCTTGGTAGGGAGAATATTTTGAGTCTGAGATGAAACAAGGAGAAAGGAACTGAAGGGAGACTGCACTCAAGTTATGCAAGGCAAAGAGGAGGAATAAGTATTGATAAGACATTCTCATTCGTAAAGCGTGTAAATCATGGGGGTATGAGTAGCGTATGTGCAAAGCCGGTCTATATACAAGGCTCCCTCCGGCTACAAGGAGTCTTTTGGATCCATGTACAGTCCTCCACGCTCATTCCAGATATCATGTTTCCCAATCACCGAACTCCTCAAAGACCAAAATGTATGGGTATGCGCTTATGCCTTCTCGAAGCGAGCAGCCTCGACGTCCTTGGTAGCGATGATGGAATCGAAGTCCACGGTGCCTTCAGCAGAAGTACCAACCTTGGATTCGCTGTAGGCGTCGAGCTCATGGCGCTTGAACATGTTGAGGTAGATAGGGTAAGCCCAAGCGATGAGGAAGAAGGCGAGGGGAACAACCATGGCGCGCTGAGTACCGATACGGTCGGCAACGTTACCGAGTATGACAGGTACAACGGCACCTCCAGACACTGAAGCAACGAGAAAGGAGGCACCACGCTTGGTGTGGCGACCGAGGCCACGGAGGGTAAGAGCGAAGATGACAGGGAAGATGCAGGACTCGAAGAAGAGCACAATCATCAGAAGAGCAAGACCGCCCCAGTTGGCAGTAGTGGCGGTGCCAGTGTTGACACCGATGGCGGCAGCGAGGAAGATCATGATGGCAGTCTGGTAGACAAGCAGGACCATGCGGGGCTTGATACCAACGTACATGAATCCAGCAGCGCTGAAACGACCGACAGCGAAAAGAGCCTGGGCAATAGCGTAGTAGTTGGCACCCTGGTGGTGAGCATCCGTGACGCTGAGGTTGGGGTGGGCCTGGACAAAGAAGTTGATGAAGAAGGAGGCAATACCGACTTGAGCACCAACGTAGCAGAACTGAGCGGCGACACCGAAGAAGAGAGTGTACTGCTTGCGGAGAGGCTTGTCGACGTATCCAGTGGAGGAGGTCATCATCTCAGCCTGGTCGGCCATATCGGAGTCAGTGATCTCAGGGATAGGAGCGAAGTAGAAGACCACAGCGAGGATGCCGACGAAGATGGCAATACCAAGGTAGACCCACTGCACGCTTGAGAGGCTCTTTCCATCCTCTCCGACGTTCTTAAAGATTACGAATGAAGCAAGAACAGGTGCGACGACAGAGCCAACGGCCTGGAAGGATTGAGAAAGCTCAAGACGGAACTCAGCCCACTTGGGAGGACCGCAGACGGCAATGTAGGGGTTGGCGGAGGTCTCCAGGGTGGACAGACCAGAGCCGACGATGAACATGGATCCACAAAAGCCGCCAAAGCTTCGCTTGACAGCAGAAGGCCAGAACATAAGGGCACCAACGCAGTAGATGCCAAGACCGAGCATGAAGGTGTAACGGTATCCGAATTTCCTCAAGAACCAACCAGAGTAGGTGAGAGGGCCAATGAAGTAGGCACCGAAGTAGGCAGCCTGAAGACCAGAAGATTCTCCTTGGGAGATGTTCAACGCGACCTGGAAGCGAGAGTTGAGGACATCGAGGAGACCATAGGCGAAGCCCCAGAGGAAGAAGAGGAGTGTAACCAAGGCGACTGGAACGATGGATTGACGTGTGGTCAATTGAGAAGCACCAGTAACGATGCGGTTGTCAACGCTCTTGCGGCGGACATCCTCGTTGACGACCTCAACAGTGGAGGGACGACGAGCCTGCTGCTCGTGGACCTGCTCCAAGGTGGGCTCCTGAGAGCCATTGAGTCCAAGAACCATGATGAAGGTGGTAGGACGAAAAGATGGGGAAAAGATTGAGAATCAGAAGTCCTGACAGTCTCGATGAGGCAAGTGCTCAAGTGCTGATGAGGCTGGACAACCTTGGAGCTGATGGTTCTACAACGAGGGCATGCTCGACACAATATATCCTTCCCCAGCTTGCGCGCGACAGACATCGCGACATGGCTGGTGCCATCCAGACCCAGACTCGACGAGCCAACGATCCTGGTTGAACGTCGCCGGGATGCAGGTCTGGAGGTAACTAAAGCCTAACACTACTGCGTCGACCCGCACACTACACCCCGGTATCCGCAAATTTTCTTGGGGGGCAACATGCTGGTTGGACGAGCCCCGGAGTAGTCTCCTTAGCACCCAACTTTGCCTCCGAAAGTGCAGCCGACTTCGCGGGTGACAAGCGATTGCAGCCAATCAAAGCTTGGGAATGCAGAGCTAAGGTCATGCATGCATCAGTCCCCAGGTCGCCCCACTCCTGTTGTTGAGCCTCAAGGTGAACGAGGCCAGTGAGACATGGGGCTCCACAACAATCTCCACGACATAACCCCATGGAGTCGGCCAACAGAGTGGACCCAGCGAATGGAGCAGGTTTTGCGTGGAGCGCGGGGACTCCGTGTTTTGTGGGCAGATCGTGGGTCCAAACACTATAGTGTGTCTACCTCTCTTACCGAGATCTGCATGATCTCAGTAGACATATGCATACCGATCTGATATTCACGATTGCGAACCTCCAAGACGTACATAAGCAACTCAAGGCGAGGCTTGACGAATGGCATTGGTTAGCAAGCGAATGTTCACTGCCCCAAGGAGTCTAGAGGCTCTCATTGCGCTAAATCTCCGCCTGGTAATCAGGTCTAGCGTAGGACATACGCACTCTTGGCTTGCGGCCAGTGATGAATATGCGGCGCTCTGGTCAGACGACGGCCCATGCCGTGGAGACCTGCAGTCGATAATGGCAATTCTCGCCGCATCAAGCGTGAGTCTGATGCGATGGCAGCACCAAACTGGCTTGCGATAAGCTGAGCGATTAAGTCCAGCTGCATTTGTGGCGTCCTCAACCATGACAAGTTGAGATCTGACAGCAAGGGACGAGCTCAGGATATTCGGCAGTGATGCATATTCGCTGCCGTGAGATGGCAACGTGCGCTCGGACCCCTCGAGGGCAGGAGCTCTTTGCTGCCCGCAGAGTGCGCGCATACCAACGGCACCTCTTCTACAGGTCGCGCGCACCCGCATTCTAATTCTTCTGCAGATTTCACAGGAACGAAGTAATTGCCACATTCCTAGGGGCTCCTTCCCAAGTACGCTAACCCATCCGCTCCGCGGAGGCTCCAGAGGACGCACTTCGTGGTGAGCTCAGGCTTGAGCATGAACAATCTCGACCAAAGCTTCCAGCGAGCTTCTAGCGGATTTCCTTGCATGAGATTCGCATTGCTCATGACGTGTCGGTGCAACTCCGTATGTGTTGCGTTGCCTCGATTGGTGTGGTGGGTGTAGCCGATGAGACCAACGGAGGGTTTGTCGGCGCGCTAGAAGTTGGTTGTGCATGCAGACAAGCATTGACTTGGCAAGCGCAATGGCTCACGTGTTAAGGCGTTTAGGGCGGGATCTAGAGCCTCTGGAAGGCTTACCGCGCAGCTGGTCGATGGTGACGACTGTGGGCCGTTGAACAGAATGGGATCCAGGATGAGAATTTGACGGTCTTGGCTACGGACCACACCCAGCACTGGGATAGAGCGTTCCTCAACACAAGTATATTCTATACATTCGATATAGTCCGCCTGAAAAGGCGCTTCAGCTTTGTCTCCACAATCCTATCGATTCCTTCACCCTTACACAAATTGTACTTTTGTGCTCTCACCAAGGCCGTCCAGATGTCCGCAGGATGCTCAACGAAACCACTACTCCTGTAGTGGCGTATACGCCGTGGTGAATTAACAGAGATCACCAGTACCAACAGTTAGGTACCGAGACTGGGGGCATCTAGTCCGCTTGAGAGCTCGATCGATCGAAAACCATCACCTCGATGGACAGTTATGGCAACGGGAGAGTCTCAAAATCTTCACCGACCAAGCAGTGTCCATCATCGACTTGATTGCATCTGCTCAAACGACGACGCTCGGCTTGTGTGTTGGCCTTTAGAAGTACATCTCGTGGGGCAGCTTGCGACGCCTTGATCGTCACAATACGTCAGATGCTCGATATGAGCGGCAGGCCACTGCCTCCTCCACAGTCGATAATTACTGAGAGGCAGATCACGAGTCGGCTATCATGATATGTGTGAGGACCTATCACTGCTGTAGTGATGATGTTGGGGACATTAGGGCTGCATCTTCATAAATCGTGATGGTGTCACCTCTTGTTTTCTGGCGCATAACGTTTCCTCCTGATTGTGCTTGTTCTGATGTTTATTCACGACAGTGTTTGTAGATGCATACAATCTACCTGAACTTGAAAGTGCGCAAAAGCCGACTCGAAAGTCTCACAGTACCTTTTCTGAGTGTTGCGATAAACCGTTTCTGACGTGCAGAGACGAGAGCAGTTCACGAACAGCAAGACCCCCACAAACATGATCTTGAGAAGCATATCGATGGGTCGTAATCAGCTTTTTAGATCATCGGTGTGATCTGCTCATATCAACGGAACACTCGCACGGCTTCCAAGACCGTGTAGACTCGTAACGCACAATACAGCTTCCTCTACCCAATATAACCGAGAATTGCCACCGATCATATGAGTACCTAGTCGCAGTGAAAGAAAATCCCAAGATCTGCTCCTTTGGATGATTCACACACCTGATATCTCGCTGTCTCTGAATGGTACGACTGGAGAGATTCTCCGCGTCAGCCGCTCATATAGAAGATCCGGTGTTCGAGACACATGCCGAAGACTCTCTGTTGAGCGAATGAACGACTGGGGAGCAGCGTGGAGGACAGAAGATCGCAGCGCTACTGAGGCACCCCAGACTGGGGAACCTTTGGACTGGTCTAAGCGCGGGTCTTCTAGAGCTGTGCGCAAGCGACGTGGCGAGGAAGGGTCTACAAGTGTGGGTCAAACTCGCCTGCTGATCCCAGAAGAGTTGTGCTAATCCTTGCAAGTGCGAACAGTGATGTACTGTGGTGGCCATACGAATCTCCAGGAGGTGAGAATGTCAGTAATCTACGCACTGAGATACTTGTGCGGACTCATCTATGGGCGCTCTCGAAGTCTGTCGTTGCCATCAATTTCTATGGTGCTCTTGCTGCCTCTAAGTCATCTGGCCGCTGCTCCTTCCCCATGCTTTCTACGTTGCCATTCAAAATATCATTGTAGCCATCAGAAGGTTCATCCGCACGGAAACAATACGTGGAACAACACTGACTGCCTCCTATCTTTCTGACCTTAAAGCTTGGATCCGGTCTTTGCCGTAACATGAGAGCATGTTCGCTCGTTCGCCAAACAGAAGTACATCATCTCGCCTTGGGTTGATCCAGCAGTGCATAAATACAATGTCTTTCATTTTTTCCAAACCAGAAGCACTCACACTCAGACTACCCTCCTCTAACCTCGTAACTCTCATCCAACGTAAATCCGCCCAGCACATCCAGCAAACCCTTGTCATAATCCGGCTGCACATCCTTCCCCTCATCGTCCAGGCAGCCTAGATAATTTGTGATATCCCTACCATCAAACTCTCTTGTCTCAAATCCATTGCCCAAGAACGCGAACATGTTCTCATTCCTGTACACAATCTCATAGTCCTCATACCTCGGCACCTCCAGCATCTTCAGAAAGTGCAGTCTACTGCCTGGCCAGATCGCCGCCTGCCCATCCGTCTTCCCCTGCTTGAACCAACTGCGGCACGGGCTCGTCCACGCGGTGCGCTGCAAGAACAGATCAGCGTGCTGGCGAAACTGTTTCGCGGGCGCCATCTTAGGAGTCAGGGACTT
The DNA here is from genome assembly GCA_027946495.1 of Didymella sp. IMI 355093. Classification (NCBI taxonomy): domain Eukaryota; kingdom Fungi; phylum Ascomycota; class Dothideomycetes; order Pleosporales; family Didymellaceae; genus Didymella; species Didymella sp. IMI 355093. Next base: position 1,130,677 of record JAPEUZ010000003.1, read on the forward strand.
GATATCCTCGACCTGGCACTTGGTGATGGCGGCGAATATGTAGCGCGTCCATTGCTCGATCAGCGGCATGAAGGAGCCGTGGCCCAGTGGACCGTACGGACCGCAGAATGAGAATGTGTTGGGGAACGACGGGATCCCGACGCTGAGGTAAGATGTCACCCCGTTCTCGCCGCCCCAGAGATCCCGCAGGTCCGTGCCGTGTGCAATGAAGGGGAAGCGCGGGAGCCAGGAGGTGTCGAAGCCCGTTGCGCATATGATTACGTCGACGTCGTGGGGTTTACCTTCGTGGTCGATGAAGCCGGTTTCGGTGATCGAGCCGATGGGGTCGGTGAAGGTGGTTGTGTTGTCGCTCACGAGGGCTTCGAGGTAGCCTGGCGCTGGAGTGGGGCGACGGCAGCCGGGATTGAAGTTCTTGGGGATCATCTTCTCGATGAGGCGTGGGTTGTTGTTCAGTTTCTTGCGCATTTCTGCATCAGCGTACTCGCGAGCGACGCGCGCTGCTTCGCTGCCTTTCATCTGCGTGGGGTTGTAAGCGTACTGTTCTCAATCTTTGCTGTTGGAGTTTGAGCGTACGATGAATTTGAAGCGCTGGTTGAGCTCGTTCTCAATCTGTTTGCGGTATTCGAGGTACTTCTTTGGGTTGTCTTGGAGGTACTTGAGCTGTTCTTCACTATCTGGTGCGTGTCAGCAAGGATCCTGGAGCGATGCTGAAAGACTCACACCGGAAGTTTGCGCCGTTCCTGCCAGCCCATGTCTGCGCGAACCCTGCTGTTATCCAGATCGGCGAGCGCACCCAGTGATATAGATGATCAACTTTTCGCTGTATTGAAGCAACAATCTGGACGCCTGAGCTGCCAGCCCCGATGACAGCCACTCGTTTGTTAGTGAGGTCGTAGCTTTCCTCATAGTGCGCAGAGTGCATGAGCTTGCCCTTGAAGGTCTTCAGACCGGGAATGTCCGGCCACTTCCAGTTGTTTAGAACTCCGCCTGCGTTGATGAAGAACTCGGCACTGTCATCGAAGACCTCCCCAGTTGTCAGATTGCGCACTTTGAGTCGCCACACTCCATATTCATCGTCCCACTCGACATGTTCGATCTGGTGCCGTAACTTGATGTACTTTTGGATGAAGTCATTCTCGCGTTCGATCGACTTCAAATACTCCCAGATCTCAGGTGCATACGAATAGTAATGTGACCACAGCTTGATCTTCCACGAGAACTGATAGTTGACAGAGGGAATGTCGCAGGCACAGCCAGGGTATCGATTCTCAAGCCATGTGCCGCCAATGTCATGATTTTTCTCGTAGCACACCATCTCCAGTTCCATCTCCTCTTCGGCCTTCTTGAAAAAGTGTAGTGACGAAGCTCCAGCTCCCATCAAAATGACTTTGACCTTCCTCTTTGTACCCATAGGTTGCTCGTTGATCTTGTAGCCATATTGGTCTGTCTCGGGTGCGAGCTGATCGCGGACCTTAATGTTTTCATCTGCGTCGTTGCCCTGTGTGGCGTACAATGACTTTGGCTCTGAGTGTATGACCATCCTGGTCGCTTTTCCGGAGCGTGGTTTGTGCAAAAAGTTGTTGTAATGTCACCGTGGAGCTGCGCGCTCGTAATAGATGCCAACCTCGGGTTTAGAGCAGGTGTGGAGATAGAGCTCATTGCCCGAAGACAAGGAGCGGGGTAAGGCTTACGAACTCGAAGACTTCAAACCCTTCACCTGTACTACGGTCAAGCTCCCTTGTCATCACTGTTATGAAGGTGCAACACCTTCGTTGGAAGAGAGGTCGATGACGCTCAACAGGGCTGTGTAGGTACCTTGGCTCAATCTTCGCGCAAAAGACAGGCTACAACACAAAAGAGATTATAAGCTCTAGAGTTGTTATCTAACTGCAGAAGATGCACAGATGAACTCTGACTATCTCCTGTGTTCTTAAGAGACCTGCTCTTACAGCCTACTTTTACCGTGGTGATATCGCAATACGAGAGCTTGGTTATCTGCGGCACAGGCCTTAGCCGTAGGGATCAAACGCCGATGGCAGCAAAGAGTAATGTTTGTTTCAAGGACTTGGCTGTGATGACGCTCTGCTGTGACAGATGACGGAACGATGTTTGGCGGAGCAGACAGGTGCCAGATGAAGGTGCAAGGCGAGACCGTGCACTTCAGGGTCCTGTGCCTGGCCGCATGGCGGGGCGATACACGAGATGAGCGTGAAGCTGTTCAAGCTGACGGCAGTGACCGAAAGCAGAAAGTGCACCGCCGACAGCGCGTCGCAGGCAGACAGAAAGAAAGGCTGAGAGGTTATGTAATGTCAGCAGAGAAATACCACAGTTCGCTGAGTGTGCAAGTCCGTGGTTCCGTGTTCGAGGCAACGCGTCGCATGCTGGCGGTAGGGCTCTGCTCTTCCCGTGCAAGCTGCCAAGCTCACTTGTTTGGGAACCTGTAACTTCGAACCGGTCGTCATTGACACGCACGCAGCTACGCAGAGCCCTCACGCCCTTGTGAATATTCATAGAGCATCGCCAGCATAGTCCCGTGACTAAGCACGTATTGCGCCCTCGACCGCTGCCCACCTACCTCGACGGCCCCTCCCCGCGCTGCAGACAGACGCCCAAGAGACTCGCTTGGGACCTCCGAAACCACGCACGACTACGCGACCCCATTGTTGCGGCCGAGACACCTCAGGCAGGCACCACAGCAGTCGCATCGGAAAGCGCTGGCCGCATTGCCTCGCCCACACAGCTGCCGGGAAACTTGCGCCTGCTGGATCGCCAGACGCAGCGCGCTCAGCTCAGCTCAGCGGCCCCGGCCATGCTGCATCTGTACATGCAACATTCTCACGTAGCCTCGTGAATGACGACCTCGACCCGATTCTCTACACAGCGCGCCTCCGCAGGCCCTTCGGCGAGCACGAGCAGCAGCCATGTCGTACTATCAGGGCAACGGCCAGAACTACTACAACCCCAACATACCGCACTCGCAGGGCGCACAGCAGCCCTACCAGGACCCCTATGAGCGCGACAACGGCGAGCATGCGAACGGCGGTGCTGGAGGCTACGGGTATGCCCGCCCCGTCCGGCGCAACAGCAATGCGAACCGCAACGATGAGCTGTTCATTGGCAACAGCGCTGCGTCCCCTGCAATGAGCCAGGGACCAATGTCCCCTACCGTTGGCAGCTACGGGAGCAACTACGGATACCAGTCGCCGCAGCAGCAGTACAACCCCCAGAACTACAACGCTCCTGCTGTAGCGCTACCGAACCCTCAGCACTACGGCGGTGTTAATAGGACATTTGCAGCACCAGCCTCATCACATCAGCCCTACGTCCCAGCGGCCTATGCTGATAGTGGTCTGTCGAGGAACAGCACAGTCAGCCATCCTTATGGCTTCTCTCCAACCTCTCCCACCGCTGCATACCCGTCGCCCACGGCTTATCAGAACTCCTCGCAGTTCGATAGGACAGCCTCCCTTCAGGGCAGGTCAGCTTACTCACCTCCAGCCCCACCGCCACTGCCTGTGCCTCCGGGCAGCGCAACATCGGCCTCAGAAGACTGGGGCAGTTACCCAACACGAACCGCATCTAATGCGCACTCGCAGTCGTACTACCATTCTTCTCATGCGCCTCTCCCGTCTCCCCCGACGTACGACACAGGGTACAGCACACAAGAACGAGTTGGTAGGTACAACTCATCCTCGAGCCTTCACTCGAATCCTCTGCCACCAACGCCAGAAGTACCTCCGCATGCCTCCCCTCAGCGAACGAACACTGTCTCATCGCGCCCTCTCCCTGATCCTCCTACCGAGTCTGATAGCGATGAGTACTTCTCACCACACAACGGTCCTTCGTACAACCAGGACCAACTATTCGACGACGTCATGAATATGACTTCAGGGAACAGTCCCAGAATCCAGGTGCAGCAACCGAACGGTGGCGAGTACTACGATGAAATGGGCAGACGAGCCTCAGGGAGGAATGGCGAGCGTACGAACGGGGACCGCCTCGCACCATACCCAGTCCGCGATGTGTATACCAGTGACGAGAGCGACGTCGAAGCAGCTGCTGGTCTGGCTGCGCTCAGGATGGCAGAAGAGCAGGAAGAAGCGGATGAGGCGCGCCGGCGCAGTGGAGGAGCTGGGCTCTTCAGCAGCTACGCTACTATGCCCTCTCCACCTCTTCCTCAGGAGCCGAGCCGGCATGGCGAACGAAGCGCCAGCGACAGCGACTATGCACCTGTTGATCTGGGTCTGTATGGTGGAAACTTTGCACCTTCATTCACATATGGAGGGGACCCGAGCCAACTAGCGACTGGAAGCAGCCACCCAGTTTCCTCATCTGGCTCCCAACGGCGATCTGAGCCTGCCAGCGACGATTACGATCCCATTCATCCCTTCCCATCGTTCTCAACCAACGCACGCGTTGACACATTTGGCACAGGCGGATTGGAAGAGCCTAGCGCACGTCGGCGGAGCTATGATGAGGGAGATGAGGTCACCCTGATGGACTCCGCATCTGGCATGTCCGGCATGTCTGGCGCAACGCTGCTGCCCTCAGCTGCGATGCCTGGTGAGCCTCCTGACATGTTTTACCACCCCGGTATGACTAACAGGCCTCTACCACCTCCACCGACAAGCTCGAACAGCGCACGTCAACGGATGAATCACGCGAGCACCAGCTCGCAAGGATCCGGGACATACGAGTACTGGCGCAACTCGCCAGCCTCTCATAGTTCATACCCCGTCGATCCCAGTGCTCGGCCTATGGTCTCGCCGACTGGGACTCAAGTTCCTCGGTCTACTTCCTTGCTTCAACACAGCCAGCCACCTCGCGAGGTTCTCCCCCGGTCGAAGACAGATGCCGAACAGCACAGGTTACGACAATCTAACCGCAACACCTTTTATGGTGGCGCTGCAGACAGCGATGGCAACACTTTGACTCCTGCCAGCGCTGATGCTGTTGCAATCGATCTGCCCACACTACCGACAGGAAGACGTTTCAATCCCGCCAAACTGTCCACCAGTGACTTCAAGAAGTGCACCGAACCCTGGGCCCTCAGCTCAATCATCTCCTGGTTGAAGTTCATGACCGAAGGAGAGAACGATCTTAAGGAAGGTCCGATCCAAGAGGGTCTTGTGGCACTCTTTACCCACAAGGTGCCCACAATGAACATAGCTGATGCAGAGACGCTGAGTAGTCGCGTTGTGCAAGACATGTACAAGGCAGGAACTTTAGTGCACGATGAAGAATGGCTTAAGTTTTCTTCGATCAGTATGACTGGCGTCATTTTCCAGCTCACAGGAGCCGGTTGTTATGCGCCAATGCTGCATACACAAGCGAGCCCAGGTCGATGCTACTCACATCATTGTCAGAGGACGCTAAAGAAGATCGATCTACATTCACCTGCCGCTGCTGCCCGGAAGGAAGACTGGGCGACTTTCCACAAGCTGAAGAAGGAGGATGTTCTAGGTGCGGACAAGAAGGAAGTTGAGCGCCAAAACAACCTGCACGAGATCGTTCAGGGAGAGGATCAGTACATGGATCGATTGGATGTCCTGCGCCGACTGTACCGAGATAGACTCATGTCTGCACAACCTCCCGTCATCCCACCAAAAAAGCTCAACAGATTCATCAACGACGTGTTCAGCAAAGCAGACGCCGTAAAGAAGGCGAACGAGGACCACTTGCTACCACAAATCAAGTACAGGCAGCAGGAGCAGGGTCCTTGGATTGTTGGCTTCAGTGACATCTTCCGGGAATGGATTAGGAAGGCTAAGCAGGCGTACATCGAGTACGCTGCCGCTTTCCCGTACGCAAGTTTCCTAGTCCGTCAAGAGGCTGACAGGAATATGCTGTTTCGTGCTTTCTTGGACGAGGCCCAAGCTAACCGGTTGTCCGAAAGACTGCCATGGCAGAACTTCCTGAAGGCCCCCATCGACAGACTGCAACGTTATGGTCTCCTCATTGACACGGTGATTAAGAACTCAATCGTGGATAATGACGAGAAACGCAATCTCATCATCGCTAAGGAAGAGATCAAAACTGTCACTCTTGAGTGTGATGCTCGTGTAGCTGAGATGGAGCGCAAGGTCAGCCTTACAGACTTGCAGTCCAAACTTATTCTGCGACCCGGAATGCAGCGTGTCGAGCTCAATCTGGACCATCTGGGGCGAGAGCTCATTTACCGGGGAGATTTGCAAAGGATGGGAGGCAGCCGTTTCAACTGGCTCGAAACCCACACTCTCCTCTTCGATCACTATCTTGTACTGGCAAAGACGGTCGCTTATCGTGAACAAGACGGTGTGACCAAATCCGAGAAGTATGATGTGTCCAGACTTCCCATCCCTATGGATCTGCTTGTTCTCGAAAGCGAGGATGACGACCCCGTGGTTCGCTCCAACTTGAAGGGTATTGCTCCAGTCAACAGAATAGCACCTGCCGCTGGGCGGACGACCAGTAGTCCAGGTCCTGGGTTGACACATACGACAACCTCTACTTCGATGGGCTCAACTAGCACTGGTACATCGGGCAAGACGATGGTCGCCAACACAAATCTGGAGGGCGCAAAGGACGAGAAGATTCTGTACCCGTTCAAAGTCAAGCATCTTGGAAAGGAGACTTATACTTTGTACGCCTCGTCCGCACAGAACAGGGCTGATTGGTGCGACAAACTCATTATCGCGAAGACCCGGCACGCAGCTGCGTTGTTCGCTCAAAATGCAGAGCCATTCCGTCTACGTGTAATGGCAGACGCTGCATTCGCGTACGACAGTGTCATGCCTACGACGAAGGGCATCACGATCAAGGGAACGCCACTCGACCGCTCAATCGACGAGGTAGAAAAACTCTTTGCGAACTCAGGGCGGCCAGTGCCAATTTGCAGAGCTCGCGTCAACTGTGCAACAGCCTTCAACCAACCTTACGGGAAGCACATCGTTGCGGTCGGTACCGACATCGGCGTGTACATTTCCGACTACGACAACCCCAGAGGTTGGACAAAGGTGCGTTCAGCTCTTATTCATTGCGGCATCATTTACTGACTCATTCAGGCAATTCAAATCCCACGAGTGACACAGATCGCCGTCCTTGAGCAATTCAGCTTGATGCTGCTCATCTCCGACAAATCGCTCATCGCGTACCACCTCGATGCCGTCTGCCCAGTCAGTGGCGTACCTCCCTCTAACGACTCGACCCGTCGTGCACCACAAAAGCTGTCCGGTGCTCGTGACATCGGGTTTTTTGCAACAGGCACCATGAAGGACCGCACTCTCGTCTTCTACAAGAAGCGCGAAGGTCTCTCATCGACCTTCAAAGTCCTCGAACCTGTCTACCAAAAATCCACAGAAAAGAAATCCCGCATCTGGAAGTCAGGACGTACCGAGTTTTTCCGCGAGTATGATGAGTTCTACATCCCCGCCGACTGCTACACAATCAACCTCTTCCACTCTTCGCTCGCTATCTCTACAGCAAAGGGCTTCGAAGTCATGACCCTTGACAAAAAACAGCCCTGGAGCGTACCAGACCTCAAACAGCAACACGTCGCCACCATCGCCTCGCGACTTACCAACCAAGACCCCCTCGGCATGTTCCGCCTTAGCGATCAAGAGTTCCTGCTCTGCTACGAAGAATGTGCGGTCTACATCAACAAGAACGGCGACATCAGTCGCTCGGTCATCATGGAATTTGTCGGCAAGGCAAAGAGCGCAGCCATGTACGGGCCGTATGTTTTACTCTTTGATCCCGACTTTGTCGAGATCAGAAACGCGCAGAACGGCCGCCTCAGACAGGTCATCGCGGGCAGAGATGTCAAGTGTCTTGATGATGGCTTGTCAGGCACGAGTGGGCACCATCGCACGATCAAGATGACTCTGCAGCACCCGCAGGTCGAGAGGTGTCAGGTTGTGGTTGAGCTGGTGCTTAATGAGGGGCAGAAAGAGTAGCCCGAACAGCGTGAGGCGCGGTCTAGGAAGAGCACATGTGGTAGACAAGAGGTTGGGTGGATATTTGCATAGCGGGGTTTGTGTTTGGTCTAGTTCGCTGGATACCTTGTGATTTTTTGCCATCTCACGGTTACTGTTCTGGTGTATTGTGTTAATGTGGCGATTGGGTTGTGCATTGCTGGTATGCAAGGATGCCTGTCTCCGGTGGCATCGCGGCGCTGTATAGTCATTGATAATGTACAAGTTTCGTCATGTTGACTCTATGCTTCGTTGGCTGGCGCTCAGGACAATGGTGGAGCTTGCACATGACACACAAGGTGACAATAGTGCGGACGACAGGCTGACTCCGCCGTAAGGTTTCCGTACAGTCGAGCGTCTATTACAGCTACGTAGTGACAATCTAAGCAGCAAACCAAAGCCAGTGTTCTCTTAGCAGACAACGTCACAGACCGGGTTCTGACTGTTGAGTTGCAAAAGGAAATGAGCTGTAAGAATAGGGTCCTCAAGAATACAGGAGGCAGTCAGAGTGTACTTGTGCACTCTTTGCAGCGTAACGACAGCTCTGTTGGCTATAATTACTTCTGTGTTATAGCCAGTTTTCTCTGCAACATGAGAGCCTGAGTACCAGTTCTCCTGAGAGGAATCGCCAGGCAGCGACGTTAATTATTCCTAGACAGCCGTACGTGTCTTGTTGAAGAGTTCAGCATTTGCTGTAGTAGTCTATGGTGAGTTGGAACACAATGCTAGATTGTCTCAACCCTAGCAAACAAGTTGTGTCTCTACATCCCCGCTGGAGCCATTTTGTAGACCGTGGATGGTGGTTCACGAACATATTTGTTCATGGTGTTTCAGTCCTGAACTGCGAGGCGGTATACCAAAGCATCGAAAGCCTCAATCGTTACGATAGGAATTCAATAACGTCCAGTCTGCAGGCTCTTCCATCATGTTCGATCCCACAGCAACCTCGTGTCCTATTACTCACAAGGCCGTGAACAAGACTAATGCCTTCAATGCATTTGTGTTTGTCGGCGGTGACTCAAACGTCGTTGTTACTTCGATTGAGAGCAGCATAGCAGCAGGAGCCAGAGTTGATTCAGTTGGCTCGCCCATGTCTGCGACAGAACCAGGAATGAGCGAAATGGATCTCCAGGGCGAGAGTTCAGATAGACAAAGTGGCGCTGGTGAGTATAGTCAATTTATGTGTCGGCCGTTATAGCTAAACAACATGTAGTGCTTCCCCTTTTCTTCCTAGTATGTACTACAGCCTTTATGGCCATGCTGCTTTCTTCATGATAGGGGGATAAAAGAGTGTCGCGTTGATGCCTCCTTCCTGGTCAAAGTCTTTTTTAGGTAATTTGGGAATGAAAGCCTAAAGAAGTATGAGAGTAGGTCCGCGCAGCTGATGCAGCTAGACACACCATCGTCTCTTTCCACATTTGAATGATCACCTGAACCTGTCGTACTTGTGATGCCGTTTCGAGACAAGGCGAAGCCCAGCCAACTTGGAGGCCGCCTCGAACCATGCAGCCTCGCACACCTGCAGGCAGACGACAAGGGCATAAGAACCCAGAGCCCAGGCCACTGCGCATGATCTTCCAAGTAGGGCCATGGTCATGCCAATCCTTTTTGTGATTTCCTCTCCGCCAGCCAAGCAGATAACAGCGAGGATAGCCATTCGTGAAGCAAGACGCACAGCTAGCCTCGATCTGACACTAGCGTCAGCCGCGCCACCATACAGGCATTTGGTAACCGTCCCTCGTGCAGAAGCCTTCGATACAGCAGTCTCTCCGTAATCGTTCTTCCAGCCAGGTCGTCCACTCAGGCAGACGGTAAGAAAGTCAAGAATTGCAGCTGCGATGCCAACCTCACTGCCTCATTGAATAAAAGTACATAGCGCATTGGCATTTCGGTGAGTGCCGAGTGTGCTCCGCGGATTCGAGATGTCATTTCAGCATGTACAGACGGAGACCCGTATCACATTCCTTCCGATATTGATATTTCTGCGGAGACGCTGGGGGCGGAGCACGCGATGCTGCCCATGCACTCGGGTTCTGAGCGTTGTTGCTGTCGTGAGCGTGGCAACTGTTGCAATGTCGTGATTCGGTAGCAGAAGGGCTCTAGCCAAGTGCAGGAAGAGCGACCGATAGCACCTGCCGGCTTGCGATCAAAGCACGCTAAAGTCAAGCAGCCCTTGAAGCGGGGAAAGCACCGCGGTCCTCTTGTCGCACACGCTTCGCGCTTTTCGCATCGAGTGCGCTCAGCCCAAGTTCAGCCTGCAGCTCAAGGCGCATCAAGCACAGCCAGACTGAAAGGACTTCATGTCTAGGACAGCCTTGGACATTTGAGAATCACTGTGAGGAATGCAGTTGAGTCTGTGATCAGCCGCGCGGCGTCTATTGTTCATACGATTCGCTTTTCGTCGGCCTCCATAACCGTCAAACAAGGCCTTATCATACCCAATGGCAGAACAAGGTAAGTAACATCTCTTGGCCTTCGCTCCGCCATGACTTGCCAAGTGGCTTTAGACAAGGGCGTGCAAGCGGCTTGTCCGCAATAGGTAGGTGATATGGTGCCCCACGACGGCGGGGAGCACACTCGCGGGATCAGTGAACGTCGGACCTGGCGATTGGCGCTGTACATAACAGCTCTAGGCCGTCAGCGCGTTTGATGTGCGGTGAACTGTGAATCGGGATCCGTACACCAACCCTTCACTCAACTGAAGAAGTTTCCTCTTGGCCGTCTTGGGTTACTTCCACAGCTTGGTGGCGCGTCTTATAAGCCTCCCTGATAGCTTGTGTTATCAATAAATCCGTGGGACAATCCTGTGCCCACTCATTTCAGCCTCGCCCATATAAGTACCGGTCAGCCGTGCGACTACTGGCTTGCAAGGCTTTTTCGTTGCCTCGCCTGCCTGCGTACATACAAGGACTACTTCAGCTGAAGTTTATCCGCCTGCGTGTTGCGCTCCCTTCACCGGATCCGCAAACGGTCGTCCATCCCACCACTAAAGGTCACTCTCGACGAACTTGAGGGCCTTGTATCGATCAAAATGGCGATCTTCAACAGGAGCTCCAGCTCCTCAAATGAGAGCCCTCATCAGAAGGACCCGGAAATGTATGGAAAGACCGAGTACATGACCGGTACCACCGCCGGGCCTACAGTCGACGAGAATGGTGTCGCCGTTCACACTGATCACGGCCATCTCCACCGTGGTCTCAAATCTCGTCACATCACTATGATTGCCATTGGTGGTGCTATTGGAACTGGTCTTATCATTGGTACTGGAAAGGCGCTGGCTCAGTCTGGGTAAGTCAAATGCCTAACGGAAGCGTTATGTATGCTAACAAGCGCAGACCCGCCTCAATTCTCATCGCGTACACATCCGTTGGTTTCCTCGTCTACATCGTCATGACAGCTCTTGGTGAGATGGCCGCCTGGATTCCTCATGGCTCTGGTTTCGCTGGTTACGCTACACGCTTCTGTGACCCTGCTCTCGGTTTCGCCCTCGGTTGGACTTATTGGTTCAAGTACATCATCACGACGCCCAACCAACTGACTGCCTCTGCTCTAATTATCCAAGAGTGGATTCCTGCGAAAAAGATCAATCCCGGAATCTGGATCCTGATCTTTCTAGTCGTGATCTGCGCTGTCAACTACTTCGGTATCAAGTTCTTTGGCGAACTTGAATTCTGGCTTAGTTCGATCAAGGTCATAGTCATCGTTGGTGTCATCATTCTCTCATTCCTCTTGGCTGTTGGTGCCGGACCAGGCCCTGCGACCGGGTTCAAGTACTACAAGAACCCTGGTGCCTTCAAGCCATACATTGCCAAGGGTGATGCCGGCAAGTTCTACGGTTTCTGGAGCTCTTTGGTCAACGCTGTTTTTGCCTACCTGGGTACCGAGCTTATTGGTGTGACTGTTGGCGAAGCACAGAACCCCCGTAAGACTGTAAGTTGGCCTCCACGCTCTGGACACGCGTTTCGTGCTTGTGTGACTGACCACCCGGCAGATCCCCCGCGCTATCAAGCTTACCTTCTACCGAATCCTGTTCTTCTACTGCTTATCCGTATTCTTCCTTGGCATGCTCGTTCCGTACGACTCTCCAGAGCTTGCATTTGCGACCAAGGCAAGGACCGGTTCTTCCGCTTCGCCCTTCGTCGTTGCTATCAAAATCGCTGGCATCAAGGCCTTGCCTGACATCCTCAACGCGTGCATTCTGATCTTCACCTTCAGTGCCTCGAACTCGGATCTGTACATCGCTTCGCGTACAATCTATGGTTTAGCTGAAGAGGGTCACGCTCCTAAGATTTTTGGATGGACCGACAAGCGTGGAGTCCCTGTTTATGCCTTGGCCATCTCTGCGCTTTTCTGCTGCACAGCCTTCATGAACGCTGCCGATGACTCTAAGGTTGTTTTCGGGTATTTCGTCAACCTTACTACCATTTTCGGTCTTCTATCCTGGATCTCGCTGCTCGTTTCCCACATCTGGTTCGTTCGTGCGCGCCGTGCGCAAGGTATCACCAATGACCAGCTGGCATACGTCGCCCCCTTCGGCCTTTGGGGATCCATCATTGCCCTGTTCTTCTGTTGCCTGATTGCTCTCACCAAGAACTTCAATGTTTTCACACGGGACCGCAAGACCTACGGCGACTTCGACTACAAGAACTTCGTCACCGGCTACCTCGTAAGTTTGAATTCCCGGATAACCTTCATGAAATGTACTGACACCATCCACAGGGTATTCCCGTCTACCTCATCTGTATCTTTGGCTACAAGTTCATCATGAAGTCAAAGGGTGTCAAGCCGCATGAGGCTGACTTTTACACCGGCAAGGACGAGATCGACCGCGAGGAAGAGGCATTCCTGGCCCACCAGGCCGAAAAGGCGCTTATCAATGGAGGCAAGAAGAACGGAAACTGGCTCTACAGGACCTTCGTCGCTTGGTTGTTCTAAGTTGACGCTATCTCATTCGTTGTTTGGACGATGAGAGTGACATTCGCTGCGACATGGTACGACTGGGCGCTACACGTTAAGCGTACAGTACGATGCCACAGATAAATTGTAATGCACACGATCCTCATCAAGCTACATTTCTTGCCTTTTGAAGATTGGCCTTCGTTGAACGTCTATATCCGCACGTGAAAGCACATGGACTGGCGTGATCTGACCCCATGGGGAAGCTCCAATCCATTACCTAACAAGCGCAACCTCTCCGCAAGGACCCGAACTGTGTGCAAATCTGCTATCCGCGCGCGACACGCCCTGCGATTTCGTAAAAGTTTCATAACCCCACGGGGTAGAATCGTAATTGCGTCTTGGTTGTGGAGAGCACAGGCTTGGAATTACGTGATAGCTGGCGGGCCATGAGCGGCATTGAGAATGGGCTTTCTGTTCGGGTCAAACGTAAAAGAATCGAAAAGTTTGTAGCTTTGCGGCGAACGGGACAGATCCTAGAGGAGCTTATTTTGTGGACAGAAGCCGCTCTTTCTTTCGCAGAACGATGGCGTCACACCCCAAGCATCGCGATTTAGCGCGTTGTTGTGTCAGCGACCACCAAACTACCACCAGCATCACCGACACCGTCTCAGCAACACCAAAGTGAGGTCTCGATAACCTTCAAATCAAGCTCTGAGCCCTCAAGACTCTGGATCTCTTGGGAGAGGACCTAAACATCAAGCAAAAGTAAAGGCTTGGGATGCGTGCGCTGGTGCTTGGGTGAGTGCCGCAATTGCCGGTGTTGCGGCTTGGGGACCAGGAACACGCAGATTCTTGTAATCGAGGCGGTCGTGTGCGTACGCCCTAGAAGCTCGAAGCTGGACGGAATGCTGAGGTCTCACTGGCGATAAGAACTGGCCTACCCACATAAGAGCTGCTGAAGGCCTTTTGAACTTTATCTTGCCAAGGTGAACCCTCTGCAGACTTGAGTACACAGTGGTCTTCTCCACTGCCCGCAAAACTTCTAATCCCCTCGAGGTTTTGCCCACCCTCACGTCAACAAGCAGAAGAAGCATTTTGTCAAAGGCAAAAGATTGACACACATCGATTCGTCTAACCCCGTCTTCCATGAATCCCGCGACATAGATGTTTCTAACTTCTCAAAGACACCAACAATCGGACAGAGGACGTGAATGGACAGGCCATGGAACAAATATACAAAGGCCCATGCATCCACTAGGTTTTGAGCCATTCGTACGTGAGAGTAAAAGTAGTCTGTTGAGCTGCGCACATCCAACAGACCATAGCACCACCCTCCTTAGACTTAATCTAATACTCTCTGTGAAGCTTGTGTCTGTCACGAGTCGCCGAGACTAAACACCCGGATCCTCGTCCGATGTAGGAACACTGCAGGCACGTAGTGTGCGGATGATGCTGTCTACCGAGGACCAACGATGACCTTGCTGTACCCGCGCAACGGTGCTCGTGCCAACCCCCGGGGGGTAGCACCAGATGCATTTAGCCAGTCTTGTTTCAACAGACTTCTGCATTGCTCGCTCAACTGCAGATGTGGGGTTTCTTTCCGCGGTGCAGAGTAGCCCCCCTTCACACTGCTGAAAAAGATGCCTCGTGCATGCAGCACACTTGGCTACCGTAGCAGTGTCACCACCGTAACACGTAATGTATATATCCTGCCAATTAGGCCATGCGCGTATTGAAGCGACCTGGCCTGAACGGTACTTCTAACTCCTTCCATTGACCCTCCAACACAGAAGCTTCAGAGTATAGACTTAGCACTGCCGCCAGTCAAAAAGTAACAATGAACATCGCAATCGAACCTGTTCGTATTCCATCTTTGACTGATGATAAGATATCTATACACTGATACGGTCCTCGGTCTCACTGCACCCGAGACCAGTGGTCGACAAATCCTGCCTCTCTCCTCTGGAGTAGACTGCTCCTACTCAGCCTTACTTGCGGCCAGCTTAAGCACCTCCTCAACACCCAATCGCGCATTCTTCGGGTCCTTATTAACGCTCTGCCAAATCTCTCCATGCTTCGGTTCCGCCAGGGCTGCCTTACTCAGCACCTCCTGTTTCTTCTCCTCGGTGCCATGCTGCTGGAGGAACTTGTAGTACCAGACCCAGCCATCACCATAATCCGGGTCCAAGACAACGGCCTTGGTAAACCATGTAGCAGCTTTATCGAGCCTGCGCTCAGACCAGAATATTCGTGCGACCACGACGAAGAGCTGTGGGTCTTTCTCGACTTTCTTGATGGCTTCGAGAGCGCGTGGCTTTCGCTGCGTGCGCGGCTCCAGGTGCATAATCTTCTCTGCCCAGAGAAGTCCTGATGTGGGGCATTCTTGCAGCGCGATGGCCATGACTTTCTGCGCGGCGGGGATGTCCCCTCTCCTGCGCTCAAGACGCACGGCTTCACACAAGATTTCGGAGTTCTTAGGGTTCTGTTGGCGACCACGGTCGAGTGTTGAGCGGGCCTTGACGACAGCGCCGGTTTTCTCTTGGATGCGAGCGAGCAGGATGTACAACATGGGCGCTTTTGGCGCGGCGCGTGTGCCGATGCTGAGGGCTTCCTGGGCTTCTTTGAGCTTGGAGAGTTGCTCATAGATCTGGCCCTTGATGGCGTGGAGTTTCCAGCTGCCGGGCCAGTTTTGCAGACCCTGGTTGCAGATGTCTATTGCGGTCTCGAAATCTCCGAGCTGGCGCTCGAGAACTGCAGACTTCATGAAGATACGGTCAGTGGCAGCTGAGTCTCGTGCCACTTTAAGGAAACTGCGCGCTTGCTCGTAGTTGCCGGCGTCCGCTTCGAAGTCGACAGCTCGTGTGTAGAGGTTCTCATTACCAGGTAGTTGCTCGAACGAGCGGCCCAGGACTTGGCGAGCACCCTCGATGTCTCCAGCCTGCCACCTTTCTCGTGCATACAACAGCCATAGCGATTCTGAGTTGGGGCAGGCATTGACAGCACGCTCAAGAACGCTGAGCAGAGACTCGGTAGATCCATGGTGCTTCTCGAGATCGGCGGACGCGTGCCAGACAGTCGTCGAGTACGGGAACACAGACACGCAGTGACCGAGGATAGCTCGTGCGGTTTCGTAGCGGCCTCTGTTAGAGATGCTCTTTGCGTCTTCGAGCCAGATGTCGCGCCGCTCGTCGTCCTCGTCAAGACCCCAGCCAATGGTCGCCTTTACAATCGAGGCTGCTGTGACTTTATCGCCCTCCTCTTCGCAGATCTCAGCTTGCGCTAGCCATTCCTCACGCTTGATCATAGCATTCTCCTTGATCAAAGCCTTGACTGCACGCTCCATGATCCTGTCGCAAATGTCGACCTTTCCAAGCTCTTCCTGCAATCTACAAGCCTGCACCCAAATAGCCCAGCTGGTAGGAATGGCCTTACGGGCCTTGTTCAAGACTTGCTGTGCTGCGTCGGCATCGCTTACGCGTGCGTAGGAGATCCAGAGTTCTTCTGACAATGGCACTGTTTCTGTGGCTTTGGCGAACAGCAGCTTGACGTTTTCGATATCCTCCGTGTCATTTATCAGTGTCTTCCACAGCTCCACAGACTGAGGGTTGTGATCCAGCGCTTGTCGAGTGACCTTCTTCCTGGCGGCCGGCGTCTGCTCCAGATCGATAGCTGCTTTCCATAATACGATGGCCTTGGGGTTGAGCTTGATGCCGTTCGCCGCAATGACTTTCGCGTTGTGTATTTGTTCGCGATTCAATCTGATGGCCTCCTCCCATACGACTATCGATTTTGGACACATTTCACAGCCCTTCTGAATAACCTTCTTCGCAGTGTGAATCTTGCCTGCAACTTCTTCTAAGCGTGCTAGCGCAACGTAACCAGGGCCATTGTTGACGTTCGTCTTGACCGCAGATTCCAGCAACACTCGCGCTCGATTGATATCTTCCACAGGCACCTCGCCACCCTGCATCTCCTTCTTATCCAACGCCGTAAGATAGCCTTTTGGATCGACGGTCGCAGTCCCGGATGTTGCTGTTGTCTGTGTGCCAGAACCGCTGGATGCTGCTGCCGAATCGAGTCGGACTTGCAACGCAGACTGTTGCGCAGCACCAATGGACGCGAAGTTGGTCATTGTTCCTGAACTGGCATCTTCTGTAGAAATGGATGTCTCCAGCTCTCCAGACCTAGATGCTGCCGACAAAACGCTATCAGGCACCGCATACGATCGTGCGTTCGCCATACGGGCCTCTCTTGCGCGCTTCGCTCTTCCTGTCATATCGCCCACCTCGGGCAGCGCTGCCCACTCTTCTTCGGAAACGCCGCTCAGAGCACGCTTCAGGTCGGCGAATTGTAGTTGAATTTTTGGGTTGTTCTTCTCGTAATCGTCTCGTTCTTGTTGCTCGCGAGCTTCCCTAGGTCGGACATCGGTATCTGTTCGTGGCAAAAAACACGATGAATATTTCGAAACAAAAGACTGTAGGGAATGGGGGATAGAGAATGAGGGTACTAACCTTCTGGCTCGCCGCCGCTTGTCCATCTTCTCGTCGACTTCCTGGTAGATCCTGTCTGCCTCGTCGTCGTCCTTGTCGTAGTTCATGCCACTGGAAAACAGGCCGACTTCGTTGTCGGGGTCCTGGAAACGATCTGCCTCATCGTCCTCCTCCTCCTCCTTCTTCTCTGTGACGCCGTACGCAGAGGGTGCAGCTTGACCGAGAGACGCGGCGCGCTTCGCCAACATCTCCTTCATCTGCTCCTCAGAAGGTCCTTCACGCGCCGGACCCAGATCACTTCGAGTTGTGAATCCAGTAGCACCACGCCCGAGACCAGCTACATAGTTCTCGGGCGCAGGCATAGACAAGAAGTCGCGCCTACTCATCTTGGCGGTATTTTGTGGTTTCTTGCGAGTTCGTCGTTATTCGTTGCGCGGGCTGCGGGAGCGCCCAGCAGCTTTTGTTCGTCGTTCAAGCTTCAGCGGTGCGCAATGGCAATGGGTCCTAAATTGCTGATGTTTCGAGGGAGTTCGAGCTCCAGTAGACCTGAGGGAGTGTGTGGAAAGAGATTCGGTGCGGCGCTGAGGAAAGACTAAGTTGCTATACCAGACAGAAGTCGCGATCTGAAAGTTAGGCTATCACGAGTCACGTGCTGCTACCGCTAACCAAAAAGGTGAATTCGCGACAGAACACTTTCAGTGATGTACATATGTACACTATGATACTACACACGGGAGAGTTCATCCGAGCTTCAATGAATTGCAAGGCATATTCCATGGCTGTTCAATTAATTGCAATTTTTGTGTATTTCGCAACTCTGGATTGTCCCGCTTACGCCTCCATGTCATCTATTACATATCGCGCGCATGCAGTCGTGTACTCGTGTATATTGGCTTGTAGTTTCTGTTATCATTGCCAGGACTCTCATCCCGCAGCAGGCCGCAGCGGCATCGGCGCTTTTCCATTGGCCATCCTAGGCGGTGACTGCAAGGCTTGCTTTGGTGACATTGGCGGCAATGGTGGTACTGGAGGTGTAGTCTTTGCTCGTGCTTCACCTCTTAAACTTTTAGAACTGCAGAGGTCAGTGTCTGAATTGAGTTTTGGTTAAGACGGTTGTACCTTCGCGTCTTACGTATTATTCCACCTATCCAGTTCTTCATGCTTCGACTTGTCGATGGTCTTGCTGGTTCTTGCCCAGTCGCAGTGTCGCTGTTACTACCTGTCCATACGCTACTTCTTGGACTTCTTGCTGGTGGACTGAGGGTCTTTGTTTCGGCCTCTTCCTCATCGTCATAGTCCTGTAGCTCGTCTTCGTCCTCCAGAGGCGGCGCCCAGCGCTCCACATCGCCATTGACCACTACAAACCAGCCCAGCTTCGCGTCTGGGGTGACCTTGTCTCTTAGTTCTGATATTGCTGCCCCTTGCTCATCTGATACGCCGCCTCGTACCTCATCGATGTCTATCCCCAACTGAATATTATGGACCTGGTCACAAACGTATGCGTAGGGTTGGTCCTTGATGGTGAGGTCGTCTGGATCGTACTGCTCGATGAATTGCAGGTCTGGCAACCGTGCTACAATATCAGGCCACTGCTCTTTGAAGTTCTTCTGCAAGCAGACCTGTGTCGCTGGAGCCATGACCCATTCTGGAGCTACATCGTCGAGGTTCTGGAGAATGGTGTGGATGCGCACTTGAGCCCGTGGCCAGCGAAAGCCATGCACCAGCCAAGTGGGCATTGTAAAGGCTTGTGTGGGGGGTTAATTGCGTGTTGCGATGCACGAACGTGTGGAGGAGGCTGAGCGCGGAGCCGGAGGGATCTGCGGTCGCGTCTAAACGGTGTGTCGCTGTTTACGGAGACGGGTTGCTTTTTCGCCAATGCTCAGCTCTCGAGTCGTACATGATCGGAGAGGGGTCCAAAGGCTAGGCGCACTGTGGAGGAGGATCCCGCAGTGAGGTGGTTGGGAAGTGCGAGCCGTTCCCTCTAGACGGACGGGCCCAGACTAACTTGCATACAAGGCCGACCGGCGATGGCCCAAGCGAAGGACGATCAGTGAGCACAGTGCAGTGGGCGCACATCCAAGACAATGTCGCGGAAGGTGCAGACGAGTGTGAACTGCTGGCACCTTGGCCGCGGGGCGATCGCGGGGAGGCGTGAGATTGTGGATCCCATCACCGTTGGCCCGCCTGCCGCGGCGCGAAATCCACCAACCATGCAGCGATCACGGAAGCTTGCTGCTCCTGCACCATGACCACATAACGACTGCTGCCGCTCTGCCGCTGCTGGCAAGCAACAGAATGCCACTGTGCGTCTATCTACTTGAATCCGTGCAACACTAGGCTGACAGAATCACAGCCATCTTCTGGGCAAGAAGGTAGCTCTTCAACGCTGCATTCCCTAAGGGCGGCCCGTACTGACCTTCGACAGTCATGGAACGTCTACAGCCCCGCGAACATCGCTCGTGTGAAGGCGGATGAGGAGGCCGCTGCCGCTCGCGAGCATGCCGCTGATCAGCGCATGCAAGAGCTCGACGCCGAACGACGCGCTGCCATTCTACGAGGCCGAACACCCCCGCCGCTGCCTGAAGAGGACATTGAAGATGGCAACCCAAGAAGGGGCAGAGATGGACATGACAGGAAGAGGCGGAAGTTAAGGGGAGAGGATGACACGGACATGGACATACGGGTGGCTGCCTCCCTGATTAAGCCCAAAGATGGCGGCGATGCAGAGAACGCAAAGGTCCTCAAGCTACGCAAGCCTGCAAGTGATGCGCCCTTGACTGATCACGCCGGCCACATCGATCTCTTCCCAGTGGATATCAAAGAGGCTATCAAGCGCGAAAAGAATGCCGAGGCTGAAAAGGAGAAGCGCAAAAAGGAGCAAGCTTTCGAGGACCAGTATACCATGCGCTTCTCAAATGCAGCAGGGAGGGATGGTTTGGGCCAACCATGGTACACAGCTCAGCAGAAGACGGCTCGTGCTGCAGAGGAGGACAGCGCAGTGCTGTATCCAGAGCTTGAGAATAAGAACGTGTGGGGCAATGAAGATCCACGGCGTAAAGAAAGGGAGCAGGCGCGAATCTCTTCGAACGACCCATTCGCGTTCATGCAGAAGGCCCAGACCCAACTGAAGAAGTCCAAAGAAGACAAGAAGAAGTGGGCAGACGAGCGCAAGCGCGAGCTGAGGGAGCTGAAGGATGCCCAGGAAAGGGAGGACAGGAAGAGCAGGCATCACAAGAGCAGTCGTCGCCGTAGTCGCAGTCGAAGCCGAAGTCCTGATCGAGAGCGCAGACACAGGCATTCGCATCGCAGAGACAGATCACGCAGTCGGAGTCGGGATCGGGACCGGGATCGAGACCGAAACCGTAGAGACCACCATAGTCGGCACTCTTCATCGCGACAGCCCAGAAGCCAGAGTCATGGCAATTAAAGACGGTGGGTCGCAAGTCGGCGTACAAAGAGCTATGCGTAACCTTCTTGCATCCTTCGCTATATGTCAGAACTGCGCCAATAAGCATGGTTCTCAACACAGCCTTTCTGATTCAACCCTTCTCTGTGTCTCTTGACTCCCTGTTGCTGTTAACTCTGCGTTTGTTTGCACGCGAGGTTCGGCAGATATCAAGGTATTCGATTAGCGCGAAGCTACGCGATTACAGCGTCATGTCTTCGGCAATGCCCCGCCGTGGGGCAGAGAGCTCGAGCTGCGCAAGCTCCAGTAAGCTCCGTACAGAGAAGTATTTAGTCAGTACTCACGCTGCGATCAGTATCCCATGATTTGTTGTTTCCCAATCTTCTACCTATCTTAGCTACTCGTCACACACATTACCCCCCACCATGGCCTCTCATCCAGCACAGAAGTGCTGTGCAGTTGGCGTTAAGCACGAAGGCACACCTAAGGGGGAGATCAAGACCTTTGGCGACAGTATGTTGGACCTATGTTTTCTTCTTGAGACACCATTGATCAATTTATCCAGTCCGCGCATACGAGATCTACCCTGAAGACCGCAGCACCCAGAACGCCGTTCTGATCATGACCGACGTGCTCGGCTTCGAGTTCCCCAACGTGCAACTGTCCGTACATACAGCCTCGACCAGTTCCTTCTATACTGACAAAGTACAGCATTGCCGACCAATTCGCAGCAAACGGCTACTACACCATCATTCCCGACGTCTTCAAGGGCAATGAGATCCCCTTCCCCATGCCAGAGAACTTCGACTTCCC
The DNA here is from genome assembly GCA_027946495.1 of Didymella sp. IMI 355093. Taxonomy (NCBI): domain Eukaryota; kingdom Fungi; phylum Ascomycota; class Dothideomycetes; order Pleosporales; family Didymellaceae; genus Didymella; species Didymella sp. IMI 355093. The sequence goes on from JAPEUZ010000003.1 coordinate 1,152,237, forward strand.
CAGCTGGAAGGAGAAGAAGATGCCGCGCGAGGGCGACGTCGATCCCATCTACGCCTCCATCATCAAGCACCTGCGCGGCGAGCTTGGTGTGAAGAGGCTTGGCGGTGTTGGCTACTGTTTTGGAGGTAAATATGTATGCCGGTGGTTAAAGCCGGGCGGTTTGGATGCGGCGTTTACTGCACACCCGAGTTTTGTGGAAGTCGAGGAGCTGAAGGGTATTAAGGGACCTTTGAGCATTGCTGCTGCTGGTATGCTTACCCTGCCTTTAACAACATCAAATCCGCGCCAGAGCGCTAACGAAACATAGAAACTGATCAGATCTTCCCCGCTGAGAAGAGGCGCGAGACAGAAGACATCCTCAAGGAGATGAGCGTCCCGTATCAGATGAGTCTCTACTCTGACGTAGAGCATGGCTTCGGTGTCAAGGGCGATATGGCGAACCCTCGCGGACGATTTGCGAAGGAGCAAGCGTTCTTGCAGGCAGTGTTCTGGTTTGACGAGTTTGTCAAGAAAGAGAACCACGATACTCCGGTGCCCAAGGCTTGACTTTAGGTTCCAATAATAACAAACTGGAGGTTGTAAATGGACTTTGCTATGCTATCATTGCTATGCTACCAGACGTGTCCCATTTTAGTACTTGGGCTTGAACGGCAGTGTCTGCATCTGCTTAACCACATCCGCCTCGATCCCAAACAGCTTATACAGCCACTTGATGATGATGAAGAAACTCGCCGGCTCGCCCATATGCTTGATGCCCGTCACAAACCGCGCCTCCTTCGGCGCCCCGTGCTGGAGCGCAACGTAATAGTCATCGATCGGGAAGATCTCATCCTCAGTGCCATTAACCAACAGCAACCTCGTGCATTCGGGCATGTCCAGCGTCCCGTCCTCCAGAAGCGAGAACTTGCTCTTAGCCTCCTTCTTGAACGCCTCCACATCATCACCGTACCCCCACTTGTACGCCAGTGTGTTGGCCAAGTCGAAAGGGTATTCGAGGTGATTCACATTGTCCAACCACTCCCTGTCAAACATGTGATGACAACCACCGCCGAGCGCCACTACGCCTGCCAGCCGGTCTGCATGCGTATGCGCGACCCTGATTGCGTAGAAGCCGCCCGTGCTGAATGCCCAGATCGCAGTCTTCTTGTTGTCGAGACGCGGCTGCGTGTCGATCCAGTCAAACAAACTGCTGTACAGCCTGTCCGGGCTCTTTGGATCTGAGGCGGCAGCAGGGCAGTCTCCCGTGCCGGGAATTTCGAGGACGATGGTGGCCACGCCCACGCGCCGCCAGCCTTCCATCCACACCGCGAGTTCGGTGCGGTACCCGTCTAGGCCGGTGAAGATGACCACCGTTGGCACGGGCTTCTCAGGCGTTGCGGAGTCCGGGACGAGGTGGTATACGGGGATGATCTTTCCTTCGTTGGAGAGGCCGTGCTTGTGTGGGATCTCGACCTCGTGGACGGGGTGCTCACGCATGCCTAGCCCTTTGATGCAGACCTCTTTCCCCAGCTTCCAGGCTTCTCTTTGCACATCGCTCCTTGGTGCCGGAAACCTGGAAATGCGATACACCGCGCTCGCGCGGAGGTAGTACTCGCTCGCTTTCTCCTTCTCGCCATTCTTCTCCGCCTCCTGCGCAATGCCCTTCAAGTGCTCGGCCTGCGGGAAGTAGACTTTTGCGTACTCATCCCAGTTGTACGGTTCCTTGAAGTTGCGCTCTGTAAGCTCTTTGACGATGGGCTCGAAGTCCGCGGCTGTGCCGAACATGAACGGATAGACGCCCATCTCGGCGGGCTTCTTCCACTTTGTCTCCCATAGCTGGGAATATGACTCGTGATGTGCGGCAGGTTTGGAGAGGCTGTCTTGGATGAAGAATTTGCCGCCTGGTGCTGCCATATTTGCTATTCCTTGCTGTGTTTGTTTGTCCTGGTACGTGGATGATGGTGATGGCTTTCAGGTGCCTGGATACAGGGCACTTCTGATATACAACAGGACAAAGAGTCTTCAAGGCAGATTGAAGACATATATTGTCGTCTTGGACCATCCTATATAGCATTTCGCCCTGAACTGTGGATATGCAGGTGTCCGGCCTAAGCACGAAGTACCGGTGCGATAAACGCAGGCGGGCCGCTCGGAGGCGCGACCGGCGTGGGGAGCCGAACGTCACGACTGCACATGTTGCGTTTCAAGAAGTCTATTTTCGGGAATTTGCCAGTTCAGTATGTTTCGAGCTTGCATTTCAACGTCATTGGCACAAGCCGCATAGGATCAAGAGTAGTTGATTCATATTTTGTACGATAGAGCGTCGGTTGCGCTGATCAACTCGTAGTAGACGCTATGGTGATGATAGTCCAACCGGTCATCGTATATAAAAGTATGTTTCGCCGTTGCAAAGCATTCTTGGGGCCTTCTTTAGCCATGATGGGATGCACGCCGTTTGTACAGCCCTGGATATCGATCGCAACGCGGTATAAGATCCCTACAATTGCCATGTGAAGCTGCTTTCCTCTCTGCCTCGCAACATTCAGGAAACGCGGACAGTTGACTACATCGCAACGTTCAGATAGCGCGAATAGTTGACTCTGAGCTGCCACTGGTGCTCGTGATATCCTCTGCCTTGCCGAATACAGAACCGCCGTCCAGCGAGCCGAAGCCTTCTGGGCCGTCTGCATAAATCATATCAGCGCCAACTAAGCAAAGCGGTGTAGAGCCAGGGCTGCTGTGGTGATCCTTATGGTAGTTGAAGAAGACCTTGGGCGGAACGTCGAGCTGCATCTTGATAGACTTCTGGAGGATCTTATTGGTGGCAAGAGCACAAGTGAGAGTGTAGAAGGTGTCACGCGTCAAATACGAGGGCTCCGTGTTGGGGTGTTCGAACGTGAAAGTGCGGAGACCGGGGAGGCAGTCGAGGATCTTCTCCCAATCGCTGCCATGCTCAGAGTTACCGGCCCCGTACTCGAAAGTTTTGCCGAACTCGATGGGGTGGAAGGACGAAACGATTGCCAGGTGCTCGCAGTACATTCCAACGTTCTCGAGGACCTTCACGAAGAGACTTACGCGCACTTCGTTGGTCTTCTCGTTGAACAACAGCCTCTTAAAGCGACAAGTGTGGGCCAGTGGCTTCGATCCGTTCAGGTACTGGTTGAGTAGATGCACGGTGTTCTCGTTGATAGGAAGAAAGCCCTCATCTCTAAACTGTATCGTGAAGACCTTGAGCAAAGTGTCCAGCTCTGGCTTGTCGGCAAGCGTGGAGCGCCTGGACATAGGAAGACGGAGAGGCGCACCGTTGGCGAGGAAAGAGCGCCTTGGAGGTTGGCCTCTGCAGAAGTCCTTGAAGACGCTGTCCTTGGTAGGGCTAGCCATAGAAGACTTGAGGTTTTCCATATCATCGATGTCGATTGCTGAGCTCTTGTCAGCTGCGCCTGAAGTAGGTCAGTAATTTGAGAGCATTCAAAAGATCATTCAGAAGAACGTACCACCGACTCCAATACTCAACCTTGCAGACATGGGTGCATCTGACAGAGGGCGGTTATAAGTACCGCGAGCTGTCAGAGGCCTCACGCCTTCGGCGTCGACACTGGTGCTGACTCCAAGAGTGTCACGTTGCTGCTTGAGTGCCATGGCAATACCCGAGATAGTCGATCGACGCTCCATACTGGTGGTGTAGAGAATACAGGCGGTGTGAGATGCCGCAATGTCAAGGTCAATGAAAGTTGCGAGCAAGTGTGTGGCATTGTGCTTGGCGTTAGGCAATAACAAACGCAGTGAAGACAACTCCACAGCGTGCATCGTGAACTCTTGGCAGGTGTCGTGACCATGTGGTGAAGCGATTGGTCAGCTTGGCGTTTGCTCTCATTTTGTACGCCATCAGGGTACCCACAGAGACTGCTGCGCTGCTCTGCGAGGCCGTTCCAATTCATAGCTCTTTGCAATGTGCTCTGCTGCCGGGCAAGTACCAGATAATTAGAATTTGGAGGCACTGGGACGGAAGCCAATCTTGAGCGTCATGCAGCCTACCTACAGCATTGTTCCGAGAAAGTGATCAAGCGCGCAAGGACATTATGGCGGCAGCTTTACGCGGTGCGGCTGCCCCCTGGTAAAGCTCAGTTATCAGAAAAAGTGGTATGAGTTCGTCTCGCATCTCTCGCAGCTCTTGAGACCATGAGCAACGTCTCCGACGCGGAAAGTAGGCATCTCCGGTATTGAATTGCGTGTTGTTACTTTGTCTCGTGAGTGTAGAAGTGAAAGTCAACAAACAGAGACGCGTTGAAGGAGCGACTATCGGCACTTGGAGCGAAGCATCCGGAACGTCGCGCGATGACGTCGTATTGGCTGGCGACGTGCAGCGCTCTAGCGTGGGAGCCCCATGGCGGGGCTGAACTCCAACAATTTGCGCCGCCTCTCCTCAACGATTCGATTCAATTGATTTGATTGCTCATCTATTGGATCTCTGAAGCTGCCAAATTCTGTGTTACTTTCTCACAAGCCCTTCTACTGCCACACGAACCAGCAATCCTTGTTGGCAGACTAGCATCGTTAGATAGCATCTGTAAGCCACCCCTCGCGTCCCAGAAGCAACACCAAGCTCCCACGCTGGTGGGGTCTCAAGCTGCGGACTGGGCAGCTGCCAACACATGACCTCCGCGACCTTCGTGCCCCAGTCAAGTCATAATTCTACGCTCGCCACACTTCATATCAGTACTAATCGCTCGGTCCTGTTTGTAGGCCCATACCCTATCTACGCCGATAGCCTCCAGATAGCGACTCGCAACAGCTCCGAGCGCCCTCGAACCAAGCACTCAGATACCACGTGCAACAGCCGTCACAATGGTTACCGGTGCAAGAAGGCCTCCTTCCCGAAAGGGTACGCATACACCTGCCTCCCATCTCAGCTTTGCGCACAATAACGAGCAAGCTTGGAAACATGACGCGCAGAGTTAACAAGAGACAAGGATCCATGGCGGATATGCCGCGAGACCTCAAGGAGCAGATTGAGAAGCTCGAGGAGATTTTCGTCGTGCCCACAAAGAAGCTGAAGGAGATCACCGATCACTTCGTCAAGGAGCTCGAGAAGGGTCTGACAAAGGAGGGAGGCTCAATTGTGGGTGGTGTCCATGCTGATTTTCGAGACGAGACTAACAACTACCAGCCCATGATCCCAACATGGTGTATGGCCTTCCCCGACGGCAACGAGACCGGCCGATACCTGGCTCTCGACATGGGAGGTACCAACCTGCGCGTGTGCGAGGTCACCCTTACCGAAGAAAAGGGCGAGTTCGAGATCATCCAGTCCAAGTACCGCATGCCCGAGGAGCTCAAGACGGGAACCGCGGATGAGCTTTGGGGCTACGTCGCCGACTGTCTCCAGCAGTTCGTCGAGTACCACCACGAAGACGAAGAGCTTGAAGACTTGCCTCTGGGTTTCACCTTCTCCTATCCCACGACACAAGCATACATCGACCACGGTGTTCTTCAGAGGTGGACGAAGGGTTTCGACATTGACGGTGTTGAAGGCCAGGATGTTGTCCCGCCCTTCAACAAGGCTCTGGCCGAGCGTGGAGTCCCTATCAAGCTGGCCGCTTTGGTCAACGACACAACTGGTACTATGATTGCCTCAGCGTACACAGACACGGAGATCAAGATTGGTTGTATCTTCGGAACGGGTTGCAACGCTGCATACATGGAGGAGTGCGGCGCCATCCCTAAGATTGCTGATATGGGTCTTGATCCTAAGCTGCCCATGGCTATCAACTGCGAATGGGGCGCCTTTGACAACGAGCACCAGGTGCTCCCTCGCACACAATATGATGTCATCATTGACAAGGAGTCGCCCCGTCCTGGTCAGCAGTCATTCGAGAAGATGGTTGCTGGTCTGTATCTGGGCGAGATCTTCCGTCTGGTCCTCCTCGACCTGCACAAGGGCAAGGACTGCTCTATGTTTGAGGGTCAGGACGTCAGCAAGCTCGAGAAGCCATACTCTCTCGATGCAGGCTTCCTCGCGGCCATTGAGGAAGACCCCTTCGAGAACTTGCTCGAGACCGGCGACCTGTTCCAGAACAAGCTCAGCATCACATGCACAAAGCCTGAGCTTGAGCTTATCCGCCGTCTTGCGGAACTCATTGGCTCCCGTGCTGCTCGTCTGACAGCGTGCGGTGTTGCGGCCATCTGCAAACACAAGAACTGGGACCAGACTCACGTTGGCGCTGACGGCTCCGTCTTCACCAAGTACCCTCACTTCAAGATCCGCAACGCACAAGCGCTCAAGGAGATCATGGACTGGCCAGCCAAGTACGGCAAGGGCAAGAACGACCCCATCGAGATCCTCCCTGCCGAAGATGGTTCCGGTGTTGGCGCAGCTTTGATTGCTGCGCTCACCATCAAGCGTGTCAAAGAAGGCCAGCTTGCAGGTATCCAAGACCGCGACGCCATGTTGAAGATGGCTGGTAGCAAGCCCAGAGCCGCATAAGCAACTCAGCATTTGATTCGTCCCATATCGAAAGTCTAGAAGCGAATTTATCAAGTTTGTCGATCGAGTTCTTGCGATGCGGTGAAGAGGGGCGGATACTGTCTAGGTGATGCCTCTAGAGCTAACGAAGCTTGGACCGCAAGTGGACCAGTACACAGCCTTGAATCGCGGCCTCAAAAGCGATCGATTCCACTGCATGAGATCTGTCGATGTTCGCCACTGTAGCGTTTGAGCAGCTCGCCGGCCACTGTTTCGAAATGAGAATAGGTGAGACTATGATACTGACCGCCTCAAAGTCCCACGATAGCCGTTGTGCGTTGCCCAGACGATGGAACGAGAACATTCAACGGCGTGAATAGGAGATGAACACTTTGCAACCGGTACAGATCGGATCTGTCTTTCAATTGCTAGCCACTTTACACGCCTGCGCGTGTTTTTCGCGTTCAGCAAGTGGGTTTCAGTACGCGAAATAACCACGAAGTGCGCGCGCAAATACTTCGAGCACCTGCCGCGGACCTGTCAAAGCTGTTATCCCCACTTAGCACATGAACACCTCGACCTGGGTACCGTGAGTATGTTGTGCAGAACAAGTTCAGATCGACGATCAAGTGCAACACATCAATATGGGGGAGTCAGGATGCTCCTGCTGAATGGCCTTCAGGCAGCGTGTTAATTCCGGTCAATATGGTTGCCCAGAGGGTTACGTGCACCCTCGAGTCGCTATCCCCGTGATCATAACAATGTTTAAACGACGAATAGAAGGGTTGGAAGGGTCCATGGGAGTATAGAGAGATGCCTGTAAGCTTTATATGAATTGCCACAGCCTCAGGGTCAAGGACCCTGAATTTCCTGCAGTTACGACGACCCCTTCGTCGCTTGCTGCACATCCCAATCTTCGAGCCTCACAGTCCTGCCAGGAACAGGTGGAGGACCATGCACTCCTTGCTTGAGTGCTTGACCGGCCAGGTGGTCGACTACACGTGTATGGTGGATACAATGTAGACAGGACAGGGAGCCTTGTCTCGACTCGGGTCCCACCGAACGCTACTAGGATACCGCTCTTTGGGGAGATCATACACCGCTGCTTATAGCTCTTGTTGTCTGGGGAACTCATAAACCGGACACTGAGCGTGCATGTGCTCTCCATCCCAAACCGGATCTTGCAGGTGCAAAGGGGTTGGGAAGGTGTTGTTCACCTGACCGATATCTGGGTGAGAGAATGGTGCCGGTGGCCGAGGACCACAAGACTCAGCACAAAGCGAACACGCATGCACCTCTGCCGATCTCAGTTCGTGCCTGATCCAAGCCCAATCCGCCCTGGGCTAATGCAGTGATTGTGGCGGCTGTCAGATGCACTGGACTTTGCTTGTCCATATTGAAACGGCGTGCATGACGATCCTAACCGAAGCCGCACACAGCGGCTAAGGCTGAGACTTGCAAGCTGCATGACATCTGTCCGCTCGGACTCCGAAACGAACTGAACGTCAAGAGCCCGAGTCGGGTCCGGCTGAAGATCGTGTTACAGAGTGCAGAACTCGGGCTGGCGGGCTCGGGCGGCTGTTTGTGGTGATGCCAGCTCGCGCCGTTGTTTGTGTTTGTCAACACCAACGACGCGTCATACAATAGCAACTCTAGACTCGACGGCAGTGGCTACGTAGCTCGAAGCTGTAGGTTCGGACTTTTGCAGCTGATGATGGGTTCAGGCGACGTCATCACGAGACGATAGTGTGCCCCGAGACAAGCGCAATCGATATGAGGATGGTCATCGAGGGCTGCGTGGTGGTGATGAGGTCAAACATCAAGCCGAGAACGATGGATCAAAAATCATCGGTGGTAAGACACAGCTGGGTTTTGCTTCTCGAGGTCCGCGGCGCAGCGCGTGAAGTATCTATGACGGTATATCTAAGAATGGAATGCCGGCTGAGCGATGCTGTAGATTTTGGTATACAGATTGCTTCATCTTGTTCAAAACGCAGGAATGGAGGATACATGGCTGCAGCCGCCCAGCGCGAAAAGCATTGCAGACGGCGAGTCGCCGTGACGGGGCAGGTGAGCACAGCATATGTGAACACAGCATTGCTATTTTGTATTCATGACGGCGGCTGTGGAGGTCTCGAGGTCACACAAAGCCAGCATCCGTCCCTCCCGGTGTGTGTGTGTGATGATGAACGTGGCTCTTGAAGCCGCGGCATCCAAGACAAAGGATTGACAGGCACAGTCGCTTGTAGCCTCGCCGCAAACCCACAGAATCGATAGGAGAGGCCGCCGGAAGGCCCGACAGGTGCTGCATCGACAATCATAGTGTGGAGAACTAAGCCTGTCGTCGTCCTGTCGGCCCTCTGCCTGTTCATTGTCCTCGGCGGGCCGCTGCCGCATCGCCCCTTTCTACGCATAAATGAATACGAAATTGCTTCATTTGGACCTCGCGTGGGCTTCAAATGGGGCTTATGGTGGGCAAGGGGGCATCCCGGCGATGCTAATGCTAGCACGGCAGTGATGCGTGGTGTGGATGGGTGGTGGTTCGAGCTTTGTGCCATGTTGATCTGCGATGTAAACACGGTGTGGCGAGTGTAAACAACAACACAGCAGTGGCAAGAAGTACCCCAGGCCGCCCAGCGAACACCCGGCGAACGTCAAAGTCTGCATCTGAACACCGAACGCAGTTCCTGCATTTTACGCGCAATCAAATCGGCTCGCTCTCCACTGTCCTGGCGGGTTGCTTCATCTTGTGTGTGTACTGTTTGGATCGATTGGCTCGCGAATTCCCAAAACAAGCGCAACGGCGGGCTGCACCTGGCATTGCAGGGGTAGGCACACGCCGCACGGACTTCCAGCCACCGCTTCGCACTCTCCTACGCGTGCGCGCCTGCTCTTTCCCATATACCATCCCGTCCGTCGATTCCGATTGCAGAGCGCCGTAAGGGTTCATCGCCATCGTTCACGCCTCGACACCATTGTTGCGCCATCCGTCATCGACGTCGACACCCAGTCGCGCCTGCATCCACTTGAGTCGCGCCTGCCTGTCGCAAACCCGCAACAACAACATCAACAGCGCATTCGGCTCCGCGTCGCCGCGCCGCCGCATCGAATTAGACACGTCCACGCGCCTTCACCTCTGCTAGTATCGCGCGACCCCTCTCGTCCTCCAGCACCACCGACAGGCCTTGCATGGAGTGCGAGCATCTGCAGTCGGTCGTTGTTCGCTGAGGGAGAACTCCCGGTTGCGACGTGTGCATCGAACGACAAGCGCGCTGCCGTCGCGCGCATTCCTCGACTGCATTCTTCCGAGACGCTGCGCTCCGCACCTCACCTCAAACACACTACGTGCTGTGTGCTATCGTTATCGATCGAGCGCTGACCTTACCTGCGCTGCCACGCTGTTCGCTGACTCCAGCGCGTCTGTCAACACCGCGCGAGGACCAGCCACCCCGCTCGCCCACCACGGCGTCTCCACCCTCGACACCGCTAGCCACTCCTTCATCCTCACCTGTCACCTCCAGGACCCCGCCACCGGTTTCGACGCCTGACTCTGCCATGGCCTTCGCCTCCTACTCGCCGCACCGCGAGGGCGGCGCCATGCACCTGGACCTGCCTTCACCTACCTACCGCCTGGACGGCACCCACTTTGCGCACCTCCAGCAGCTGCGCCGGTCTCTCTCGCGCTCACCCTCGAAACCTTCGCGCTTCCAGTTGCACAAGTCCGACTCGCCACGCTCGCCCATCTCACCACTAGCACTTGCGCGCGCCTTCAGCCCCAAGGCGCACAAGCCAACAAGTCCTATCAAGACATACCCTGAGTCGCCCCTGGGACAGTCCGTGCCTCCCAAAAAGAAGTTCACTTTGCGACGATCAACAGCGAACTTCAAGGCCTCACCCCGGACACGGCAGAACTCCAAAAGCCCGCGTCGCAACGTTCTCGGCGACTCGCCCACTGGAGGAAACACAACAACGCCCTTCTACACGCGCATTGCCTACGGCCAGGAGAACGACACACCTGCGCGCCCCTCCAGCTCGGAATCCCTCGAGAGCATGGACACTGACTGCAGAAAGTTTGGCTTGAACGACAAGCCCATCAAGTTTGAGTTCGCGCAGCGCCGCCCCGACCTCTCGCCTGGCGCGCCTGTCAAGTCGAGTCCCCTTAAGCGCAATGACGGGGTCATGAACTTGAGCGGGACCCCAACTGGCTTCAGCCCGGTAGCGAAAAGACGAAGTCTACACAGTGTCGCTAATCTCCGCAACGATTTCGAGAGCATATTTGGCGACACGCGCAACAACGCAGTACAGTCTCCAATGGAGAACGAGGAGACCAGAAATGAGTTCGACTTCTCCACACCCGCGACATCGCAATCGCCCGTGCGCAGGGCGACATCACTACGAAAATCAACCGTGATGCAGCGAAACGCAAACTCACCGAAGCCAAAGCCCGCCTACGACGGCGAGTTTGCGATGCCTGGCCTCGCAGCCTCAAAGTCGAGGAACAGGATGTCGCTCGACGGCGCCGTCGGTCAAAGCACGACCCCTACGCAGACGCCTTTCCGCAAGTCTACTTTCGACGCAGGGCGCATGGGCTTGCCCACACCTTTCGTTCGCAGCACTTCCGGCGCATCGCAAACACCACACCCGCTATCGCACGCGGAGACAGCGCACACTCCAGCTTCAACTACGTCAAGCGTTGGTGGGTTTACTCCTATGGCACCACCACGCGCACCCCACTTCGCCGCTCCACATGGTCGGTCAAACCAGAGTCATCAATTTTCACGATCTCTGCCAATCGGCGTACCGCGCCCACACGCACCAGAAGGAGAGCATGACTCGTTTGACACACCGTTCAAGTCTGTGCAGCAAGCTCCGTTGCCTTTCTCCACTGGACTCATCTCGAAGAAGAACCGAAATGCGGACGAGGGCTCTGCGAACGTGTATGTCATGCCTGACACCCCGTCCAAGAGGCAGTCGTACCCTCCCGCACAGTCAGACAAGACCGACGTTATTGACACTCCGCTTATCAAGCGAGGCGGAAGTCTATTCGGTGATTGGAATAGGCCACAGCCTCAGTTCGGCACCACAAGCACACCATTCAGCGCACATGTGTCCAAATTCAATACAGAGTCCTTCGGCAAGGGCACCAGCGTCTTTGGTAACATGGGCGGATCCCTGGGACGTCGCGGAAGCATCATTAGCGTAGATGGTGACGATGACCTTCCTGACAGCTTGTCGCCGACTGCCAACCGTACTATGGCTGATAGCATGGCCGACAACGACACAAGCGTAGATGACATGCCGCCAACCCCTACGAAAGGACATGGTGCATCGAGCCGCCGTTCCAAAGAGAGCAGCCTGCGACGTAAGACATTCCGTTCGCGACCTTCAATTGGCAATGACACATTTGCGGCACCAGAAATTATTAACGAGTTCAACTGTAAGTCTAACTCTAGCACCGTCACAACAGCTTCGCACGCGAAGGGGACATCACTACTTTGTGATCGTCTCGACCCAGCGGACTGCGACACTCCTGTACAAGCTTCTCTTGCTCGAACTCGGTTCTTGCGGCGTACCAAAACATTTGGCCGCCCATCTCCGCTTTCGCAACAGATACTTCGTACTTGCACTTCTCTTCCCAAAGCTGCGACCAGTACTGACCAGTCTGCAGCTTCAATCATCTCGTTCGGTTCGTCATCGCCAGGGTCCCCGGGCCTCGACTCATCCTTCCAGCCAAATGAGCACAACCGACTATCGATTGGGGTTAACAGGCGCGGCTCTATGAACTTTAACAGCAGCGTCAGCACCTTCCCACCAGCCACACCCACGACACCGCGCGACCACTCAGTCTTCTTCGCCGAGAACAAGGGTGCCATTCCCATCGGCCTTACCAAGAACGATGTCGACGAGGCCATCAGCTCGCGCTTCCACGAAGTCAAGGAACTTGACGGAGGCGAGGGTGAGTTTTCTAAAGTCTACCGTGTTAGCCAGCCTGTGCAAGGCTCAGCAACAAACACCCCGGCTGGGAGCCAGGTATGGGTCGTTAAGAAGTCGAAGAAGCCATACACCGGTAAGGGTGACCGTGACCGCAAGATGCGTGAGGTTGAGATCCTTTATGCGCTTCGCGGGAACGAGCACGTCTTGAACGTAAATGACCATTGGGAGGCCAATTCCCACTTGTACATCCAGACCGAGTACTGCGAGGGTGGCAACCTGCGCCGCTTCCTCGACACTGTTGGATACAGCAGCCGTCTCGACGACTTCCGTATCTGGAAGATTCTGCTGGAACTGTCACAGGTAAGCTATTCAGGCCTGTGTGTCAGAACTTGCACTAACCTTCTCACAGGGACTCGCCTTTATCCACAACTCTGGATATATTCATCTTGACCTGAAGCCCGCAAACATCCTCATCGACTTTGGAGGTTCGCTGAAGATTGCCGACTTCGGTCTGGCTAGCTCTTGGCCTGCACCGAAGGGCATCGATGGCGAGGGTGATCGCCACTACCTTGCACCTGAAGCTCTTTCCGGTCGTTTCGACAAGCCTGCCGATGTGTTCGCACTCGGCATGATGCTGACCGAGATTGCTGGCAACTGCGTCATTCCAGAGAACGGCACCTACTGGACAAAGCTGCGATCTGGCGAGTTCGAGCACGTACTGCCGAGCTTGACTTGGAGCGCCGACAGCAGCACATTGAGCCGTGATGGCAACGGCGATCCTATCCCCGAGAACTCCATTGACGGTTTCCTCATGTCGGATGAGCCTCAAGTTCAGGTGCGAACAGCCTCAAGCCCAGAGGAGGAACTTGCTCGTGCTCCAAAGTTCATGGTCGACTACACCGACGCCAACACTATGGATCAGGTCGTCAAGGCTATGCTTCACCCCGATCCGGACGCACGACCAACAGCTGAGCAGGTTCTGCAATGCTTTGGTTGCCAGTGGGTCGGCCAGAGGAGGCGGGCAGGAGCCACCGTATACGAGGGCAACTTCGGGCCCGGCGAGGATGTGCTTGCCACGTACGAGCTTGACGATGCCGACGCTGACATGATGGACATGAGCTGAGTGCTTCATAGGCCTCCTCTTGCCTACCATCCCGTGCTTGTTTTGATATTTTGTCCATCCCCACATTTAGCACTTTTTGGTTACGTTGATCTGCAACAACCTGCCGAAATCTCGCCGCACAGTACATCTCGACCAGTACTATGCCGCCTGCATTCCTTTTGTTTCTTCTTTATTGGCGTTCAGGCCTGATAGGTAAAAGCATCATCATCCTGTTGCTTCGATGGCGATCTCAGCATCGTCCTGTTTACGAGTTTCACGGCCAGACTTTTTTGGAGCTGGGATGTCTTTCTTGGTATGGGTTTAGGAGTTCTGCGTTGCATACAGCATCCCCCAAGGATACCTTCGCAGCTGGAAATGCGCGAACTGGGGACGGGCGTTATACTTTTGCTTTCTCTGAACGTTGCAACGATTACGGCAACGATTTATTTATTTATTCCTGTATGGATAGTCGGTGGCTGAAGCCTTGTGCTTTGTAAACGATTGGTGTTGAGGTATGGCGGGAGTGGTCATGGTGGATCTTGAGGGTAATGTTGGAGAAACAATATCACGATGTCAAGGCCATTTTGAAGAATTTGATCGATAAACAAGTGTGATGTGCGTGATGTCTGGCTTACGTCGTCTAGGTCGCTAACGGTAGGTGCAGGTCATGTGAGAGGGGGTGGTGGGCTTGTACAGCCGGCTTTGGGAAGGTAAGCCTCGGGCAAGTTTACTAATTCGCTACTTGGTATATCAAACGCGTCGACTCGACAACCAGCTCACACGTGATGCGGATGCTACAGCCTGTCTGTGGGTAGTGGACGCCTCCGTGGATCTCTTTCAACCGGAGTGCTGTCTCACACTGCCTTGTTTCTTATTGCATGTCAGAGAAAAAGTATCCGCGATCTGGCATCAAGACACTCCAGCATACTCGAAAGTTTATCTTTGTATTCAAGGCTCCAGCAAAGCAGCTCATCTGTACTCGATACTTAATATGGCACGGCTACTCTTCTCGGCTCACTCTTCACACATCACTCTGGCTTTGTCAAAATCCGGTATGGTCCTGAAGGTCATCTTTGTCCACTTGTGGAAAGGATGCATTCCACGCGTCCGAAGGTCCCACAGAGATGGCCCACGTGTCTTCCTGGATATCTCAAGATCGCTTGTGATTGGTGGCTGATTCCTCGAGTCAAGTTCTGCGGTCTGTTGCTTAGATAGCAAAGAACTTTGTCGCGTTTATGGGACTCATAATCTTGGGAGGGGGACAATCTCTCTTCTTCTGGCGCTGTTCTGAATACTCTGACAAGTCCCAGCTGTGGCCGACTTACTTGTTGTGTTGCAACTCGAAATATCTACCGAAAGATTACGACGTTCGTCCCACGTCTGTGTCTGCCGCTCGTCTTTCGTGGCATAGGTTCTTTTATCCATGATTTTGGGTTGATACTTCAACTGCCCCACTACTCTTTTCCAGTGTCCAGAAGTTCGCTCGTCCGATGAATTTGTCGTCGTCTGAATTAAGAGGCGTGTCTGATCATCTCTGCTCCGTGGTCTGCTAATGACCAACGAAAGAAAGAATCCCATCTTCCAGACATCGTGCAAGAAGCGCTCCAGCACGAGAATATATCAGTCAATATACATGCCTCCCTGATGCCGCAGAAGCTCGGCTATATGTCTCCCAATTAATCGAAGGTTTGGGAGGCAGTCAATGATTGTCCGCAGATGTCTTGCGGTTTGCAAACTCTTCTGAGGGCTACAGTAGTCCTGCTGTTGTGGTAGGCGTTACCTTCGACAAACTGTTTGCACACCATACATCTTGCACTCTACAAAACTCAGATGAAAGGCAAAAGGTCGCTTTATATTTCTGGACATCCAGCCCTACGATCAACTTCCCGACCTTGGAAGGTCTACTGCACACCATAAGCCAGGTTACTATGTGCAAGAGAAGAGGCGTAAGCAACATCTGTCGATGGCAGAAGGAACGATAAAAGTCAGTGTCCGCCAGAGCTAACCTTAGATTGCGGTACTTGCAACATTCCTTGCATCATACACGTCGTACAGACTTTACAATTTATGATAGTGGCCAGCTTGTATTCCACAGAAGATGTCTGACAAGGAACCACAACGTACTCATTGTTCGAAGACAGTGGCTGTGTTCACACAACGTGAGGTCAGAACATATAATGGTAACGCCGTTGTTGCTTGTGATGGAGGCTGTGCCCATGCTCCTGGATTCTTCGAGCGAAGTTCCACGACCTTACCTTGAGGATCGGCACCCCTCACAGCCGCCGGCCGGCCCGAGCCCACAAAGCCCTCGCCGCACGTCCCCATCAGCACTAAATATTGCAGTCTGTTTTTCTGCGACCATTGCTTGATATGCGTTGTTCTATTCTTGATTGTATCTTGAATATTAATTTTACTTTTTTGAATCCATCCATCAAAGTCGTGGCGCAACCACATCAGCTACTTCAAAGCTGATATCCTCCGTGGCGCAATTGGCTAGCGCGTCTGACTGTTATCCGCATCTCGCTTGATTGCACATCAGGAGGTTGAAAGTTCGAGCCTTTCCGGGGGAGATAACAAGCATTCTTTTTGCGCAGTCGCAGTGCGTGGACGGGCTCGTGCGGCTCTCTTTTTGGTCGCTGCGAAGTGATCGCAGAGGTCGTAAGGCTTCTTCGGCAACTGGAATCACTTGTAGAGTTGCTGGCGTTCTTACTGTTTGGGCTGCGGCAGGAACGCGGAATCTCGGTACGCAGCTTCTAACGGCAACACGCATCTCAGTTAAAAGAGCGTCGGCTGCAACAACGAAGAGCAATTCACTACTGGAAGTAAGTATTTCGGCACCAAACAAGATCACTAGGGATGGCCATATTCCTGTGCTACAGCCGAAGTGCTGGCAACCTGGAACAGATCGTCACAATTCGTGGACAAAAGAGCGTACTAGAAATGTCGGTCATGTCATTGCTCGCTATCATAAACTAAGAAATCAACTAAGCCAAGGCTGAATGAAGGTGCATCTAGAAAGGCCAGACCCATTCGTCGATCTCCTTAGGATCCAATCCCTCATGGTAGGAGTAGTTCTTCGCCTTGACCTGCTCGTTGAGCATTGCCTCGCGAGCCGCCGCGCCCTTGTTGCCCAATCCTGCAATGCGGTCGATGGCGTGGATAGCCAAGCTGTAGCGATCTGTGCCATTGCGGATGGCCAACTCGAGTGGTGTGTCGATGTTGCCCTTCTCCCTGTAACCGGTGACAAGGAGGTTCTGCTGACCCTTGCGCCCGTACGTGAGACGGTGAATCAACCAGGGGTATGAGTGGAAGTTGAAGATGCAAGGCACGTTGTCTGTGAAGATGGCCTTCCACTCATGCGCTTGCAGACCATGAGGGTGCTCGCTCGCGTCAATCAGCTTGAAGAGATCGACAACATTGACGAAGCGAATCTTCAGCTGAGGCAGGTGAGTGCGCAGGAGAGCGGTGGCCGCAAGCGACTCGTGAGTCGATACATCACCGCAAGACGCCATGACAACATCAGGCTCCTCGCCCTTATCGTTAGAAGCCCAGTCCCAGATACCGACACCCTTGGAGCAGTGCTCGATTGCCTGATCCATGGTGAGGAATTGCAAGTGCTCCTGCTTGTCCGCAACGATGACGTTGACGTAATTCTCGCTGCGAAGGCAGTGGTCCATTGTGGAGAGGAGACAGTTGGCGTCAGGAGGCAAGTAGATGCGCACGACATTAGGGCTCTTGTTGGCGACAACATCGAGGAAACCGGGGTCCTGGTGTGTGAAGCCGTTGTGGTCCTGTCGCCAGACAGTAGCCGTGAGGAGAATGTTGAGCGACGCGACCTTCTTCCTCCACTCAACCTCGTTACACTTCTCCATCCACTTGCAGTGCTGGTTCACCATGCTGTCGATGATGTGAATGAAAGGTTCGTAGCTGTTAAGAAGACCGTGTCGTCCTGACAGAATGTAGCCTTCGAGCCAACCCTGCGATAGTCAGTGATCAAAGCCGAGTAGAGTTGCTTCTATACGTACCTCAACTGTGTGCTCGGATAGCATCTCCATGACACGTCCATCGAAAGCAAGGTTGCCGCCATCCTTATCTTCCTCGAAGTAATCGGCCAGCCAGACCTTCTTGCCAGCCTCATAGATCTTGTCGAGCTTGTTTGACTGTGTCTCATCCGGACCGAAGACACGGAAGTCCTTCATGTTTTGAGCGACGACATCGCGCAGGAAGGCAGCGAAGTTTGCCATGCTGCCCATTCTTGAAACACCGCCCTTCTTGACCTCGACGCCGTAAGTGCGGAAATCCGGAACGTGTAGCTTCTTCTTCAGTAGCCCGCCGTTCGCGACCGGGTTGGCACTCATACGCCTGTTGCCTGTGGGAGCCAGCTCCCTCAGCTCAGAAATGAGCTTACCGTCCTCGTCAAACTTCTTCTCGGGCTCGTAGCTGCGCATCCATTCTTCAAGTTTCTTGAGGCTCTCACTGTTGGTAAGAACATCGGTTATGGGCACTTGATGGGCGCGCCAGAAACCTTCAGAGTAGTGGTCACCGATCTTACGGGGACCAGTCCAGCCCTTCGGGGTACGAAGGACAATCATGGGCCAGCGAGGCCTGAATGCCTTCCCAGAGTCGCGAGCCTCCTTCTGGTACTCCCTGATCTTTGTTACGCAGCGCTCGAGTGTGGCAGCCATAGCCTGGTGCATCGAGGGCAGATCGCTTCCCTCCACGAAGTAGGGTGTCCATCCGTAACCGACGAAAAGAGCCTCGAGCTCCTTATGGCTGACACGAGAGAGAACTGTAGGATTGTTGATCTACGAAGTCAGTAGACTGCACGCCTAATATGTGGATTCAACCTTACCTTATAGCCGTTCAAGTGAAGGACAGGCAGCACAGCTCCATCGGTGATCGGATTGAGGAACTTGGTAGAGTGCCAGCTCGTCGCCAAAGGACCAGTCTCAGACTCGCCGTCACCGACCATTGTAAGCGCAATCAGGTCCGGGTGATCGAAGACTGCACCGAAAGCGTGAGAGATCGAATATCCGAGCTCTCCGCCTTCATGCATACTGCCAGGGGTCTCAGGAGTAGCGTGTGAGCCGATTCCACCAGGGAATGAGAAGTACTTGAAGAACCTCCTCAAACCCTCCTCATCTTCCTTCTTATCAGGATAGACCTCAGAGTAGACGCCTTCGAGATAAGAGTTTGAAAGAACAGCAGGCGCACCGTGGCCAGGACCAGAGATGAACAGAGCATCCAGATCATACTTCTTGATCAGGCGGTTCATGTGGATGTATGTGAATGATTGGCCAGCGTCGGATCCCCAGTGGCCCAAGAGGCGGCGCTTGAGGTGCTCGACTGTCAATGGATCGCGCAAGAGAGGGTTGCGTCGCAGGTAGATCATGCCCAAGCACATGTACATCGAGGTGTGGAAGTAATCGGTCATTAGGCGCACTTCATCGTTGGTAAGTGGTGTTTCGTTGACAGAGGACCTGGCGACACCGAATGGCGACAGGCTCATGTGCTCGACATCCTCGGTGAGCTTTTCAGGCTCGGGAGCCGCGGCAGGTATCATTGCGTCCATATTTGCTGTTGTTTCTTAGGGTGCGGACAGGCGAACGCGTGCCTTCAACTTCGATGTGGAGACGCGCCTGCGATGATGTAGTCGGCGGATGCAGGCGGAAGTTCAAGAGTTTCAGAGAGGATTCAGAGCTTCAACGTGGCAGACGCCGTCAACTGAGAGCTCAGAGTAAAGGTAATGTAGTACAAGAAGCTACGCAATGGGCTCCCAGTCTTTATTTGAGCACCGTAGCTCCCACTTGCGAGCTGTCGGCGGAACGCTCGACCGGTCCATTGTTCTTGCTGTGTCATTGGCTACTGAGGGACTAGCACCGCTCCTGCAACGATATTTCATCATAATGTGAGCTTTCGGTCAAATTGTGGCAGTTTGCTGTTTGCGTGCCTTGCTGTGGCATGACAGCACCATGACCTGATGCATCAGAACGCCCCACCATCACCGCGCTAAGACCTCGTTCGGAGCTGCCGCGTTCCTGATTTGCAGCGGGCATCACCAAAATGGCAGAGTTCCAATTGCCCCTCCAAACATCTGCCCATGGCCTCATCGTGACCGCGGCGACACCGAGCATTCGCCATCAAGAGATAGGATGAAGAAGGCCGGCGTATCCTTTGAACTCGTCAAGATTGGAGGTTTGCCATCAAAACAAGCACGCTGAGTGTGTTGAGCGCCAGTGACGTTGCTGCTTCCGGCTGCCCCGCGCCTCCATTTTTGGAGACACCGAGAACCGAGCTGACCCTCCGAGCGATCGAGATGTCCACGCTGACCGGTGCCTACAAACTTCTCGTTCCACCGTAGGTACAACTGTAGTTCACGACCGCCTGTATATCGTTGCATTCGCCAGGAGACATAGCCGTACAACAGGATTCTAGACAGGGGTGCGCACATCATCACTTCAAAGATGTTGAAGCCTCGTCGGGGATCGAGCTTGGGAGCACAGTGGGACGAGTCGCCAGAAAATCTTGAGGGCAGCAGATCTCAGATATACCCACAAAATCCCATGTGGAAAGCGACGTTCGAAATTCATTGCCCTGCCTGGGCAGATGCTTGCATACAGCTCATTGTAGATGTTGATAGCAATACGTACAACATGTTGGGACACCCGTAATCCCAAAAGCTATGAGCAGAGCCTGTAACCTGGGCATGCGCATTTTCACAACGGTCTACAAACCAATTGCAAATACCCTGGACGGCGGCGAGATCATGTCGCCGCTTTTCGCATGGGTGAAGCTACAATCCATAGATTTATTGCAACATGCGTTGATCACTCACCACACCTTCTTACTTGTGTGTATATTATGCGTGCACTGAGTCGTGTTTGCATCGTCTCAGCTACTTCTCAAGGCAGCGAAGACACTTCGCGACCCCCAGTTATCAGCTGTGGCTGAATGGTTGATGTTTCGTGAGCTGGGAACTGGACGCATACAGCTTGATTGGTATCCCCAGACTTGTAGAGTGCCGAAACGAAACCCGTGTTCAAGTGTATAGTTATCTAAGCCCAAAAAGCAGTGTCGGCAGCTGTCGTATCGGCCGCACCATCAAGCAGCCATAGGCCTAGATCCTCAGCTATGGCTGCATGTACGGCGAGATGCGTGTTTGGCAGAGTTTGAGGAAACGATGAGAGTTAATGATTCTGTACTGCAACCTCAATCGGACTACCAGAACCGCGGGTACTAAGAGAAGAGTTGCGAATTAGGGGGAATAGAGCTGTTATATCGCCGAGATGCGTTCACCTCTATCCGCCATTCGTGCCTGACATGCGCTATCATCGAACCTTTACGGTCCGAGATTGTGAGGTCGAAGGCATGTTGTGGTAGATGCGTATGTGATGCATGCGCAAGTAAAGGATTATCCGCACGACAGTTTAGAGATGGGTACTAGATACCGTGCGAGGATTGTCACATACGCCTACAGGACGTTGACGATCATCTCTCCTGCCCAACCCACCGTCTGTCGTGGCACCGTTCTCAAGAAGTCGCTGTACACCTCCCGAGTGCGTTTCACATCTCCTATTGCGGCTTGAGATTGGCAATGTTTGGCTTGTGACAGGGCTTGGAGAATGTTCCAAGGTTATGTGAAAGATGGACAATGCGCAGGTCATCCATAACCAGCTCGTGCACTTTCACACGTGCATTCATACTGACTCCCGTCCTTGCCACAGCCTTACCGGAATGTGGCGTGACACTCAGCTCACACACGCGTGTGCACTGCAGATCCAGATCCATCGTATCTCGTTGATATAAGATCTGCTGTTCCTCTCACACGTCCGAATTCACTCTCCTTACCAGATGGCGCTCCGTAGTCATCACGGTACTCTCGTGGTGCAACCCTATAGGCCACGACGGAACCTCAATCATCACGACAGCGTGTTATTCTTCTTTGAACTTTTTTATTCATTGTGTATGTTTTGAGTAGCTTCGACTCATCCATCGTTAAATTCGAGTCGGTAATGAACTCACAACGCCAAATCTGTACGGACAGAGCTGAGAAGCGAAGGGCGTGATGTGAATGACACGCAAAAGTAGGTCTTGTACATCAATCTGTACATCGCTCAACATCTCTTTAACTCCGTCTTTTCGTCATCTCCGCATCCAACGTCATTCGTCTCTTGGTATCAATATCAATTTCATTCACCTTCCAATCATCGTTTATGCGGTGGCCGAAACGGTCTCAACCTCGACCTTGGGCAGTGGCGCTGACTTGCCACCAAGATCTGTGGCACGGGCGTTGGGGTTCTTGGTGTAGTAGTTGGAGATGGCGGACTTGATAGCGTCTTCAGCAAGCATGGAGCAGTGAACTATCATGGTCAGTAAGTTATTCAATGTATGCTTTGAAGGTAGAAAGCTTACGCTTGACAGGCGGCAGGCACAGTTCCTTCGCGATCTCTGTGTTCTTGATCCTTGCCGCATCCTCGAGAGTCATACCACGGACCAGCTCGGTCAGGTAACTCGAGCTGGCGATCGCGCTACCGCAGCCAAATGTCTTGAACTTGACGTCGCTGATGGTGTTGTTGTTGGGGTCGACACGGATCTGCAGCTTCATGACGTCGCCGCATGCGGGTGCGCCGACTAGACCGGTACCGACGTCAGTGTCGGCCTTCGACATGGATCCAACATTGCGGGGGCGGCTGTAGTGGTCGAGCAGTGCTGCAAATGTTAGCTGGTCGTCCGAATCAATAAGGCGACAGCGATGGGTGAGAGGTGCGGCTCGGAAACGGCTCCGATGCCTGCCACACTCCCACCATCATCGATGTTGCGCAAAGATGCGACTTATCTTTCTCGTGGTATTGCCGCCTGCCTGCCGCCGATACTGTGGGAGCTACTGTGCGGAGGGGCGAGGCAATGTTGGGTCGGGCGGCGGTTGCAAGCACACGGCCGGCTTGGGCGGGAACTGCTGCTGCGACTCTCCTGAACATGGCGAAAAGGTGTATGTGTGTGTATGTGCGTTGGTGATTGCTTCGGTTTCTGCGATATAATTGATTGCAAAAGGTGATTGATGTGTGAAAGCGCGGTTGTAGGTGATGATGTCGGTGTAATGGAGGGTCGAGGTCATCGAGCGAAAAGACGTAAGTTTATCGCCCCCGAGCTCGGTCATAAGAGCCAAGCTTTGGCCCATGTGGGGTTCACCCGTCGGACAAGAACCACTCATTGAGCGGCGACCGTCATCTCCGGATGCGTTTTCCTTATCAGATCGGCCACAGATGTAATCACATGCATAATCTGATACAGCGTCAGGCATAGCAGGTATTAAACAAAGGAGAATACTCGTAACTTCGTGACATTGTCGTCTTCAAACCGTTCTATGATGCCCATGATCAGACTCCGTAACATCTCTCTTTTGATTTGGCAGGTTCAAACGCTCCAATCACCACTAACTCCGCTCCCGCTATGCTAGCCTCCCCATGCACCTAGATCGTCCGTCTTACAAACGCTTGAAGAAATACACATATGCAAACTTCTTCATCTCATCGATATCAGCAGCCTTGGCGACCTTCTCGTCGTTGAAGAGCACCCACGCCGGCTCTTGTTCGTCAGGCAGCTGCTTGCGAACGAATGCAACATAGTGTCCGGCGTGGATGGAACTGCCCTTGTGACAAACGATGGACTGTAGCTGGAAATTGGCTGGCAGCTTGTCGCTTCCCGGGGCCGACTTCTCCTGTGATGCCACCGGTGCCTGCATACGTCAGATCGTAGAACAGCTTGTCGATACCGTTGACTTACCTCTGTGCTCGCCTCATCGCCAAAGTCGCCAGCAGCCTCGGGGTGACTGAACAGCCATTCAACAGCTCGCTCCATGTCTCCGCCAGTTTCTTTCAGCGCTTGCCGAGCCTGTGGGGCGTTGAAGCCCATGCCTGCCAGCTGCTCAATCTTCTCCGGGTCGACTGCATTGGAGCCACCTCCACTGCCGGCATTGAAGTCGACGGGATCATCAATATCAGGGTCCTCCATGTGGGCGAACAGCCAATTTGAGGCCGCTTCAGGATCTTGATTACCAGTGGCATGCAGTGCCTTCTCGCACCGCACACGAGGGAAGCCCATTGCTTCGAGCATGGACAACGCAGCCTCGTTTGGAATCCATTTAGAGGAGCTGCCCGTGTCTGCGTCATCTGGAAGGATTTCTTCGTTATCCTGCAGACCTTGCGACTTGTATGCATCGAAAGGAATCTCTTCATCGCCGACAATGACTGGAACGTCCTGCTTTGTTGGCACCCAGTTCACGATCTCAAAGCGACGAGCATTAACAGCCAGAACCGAAGGGAAAGTCTTAAACAAGCTCCTCTTCGTAAAGCCATCCTTGCTGCCGCAAGCCGCACAAGAAAGCTCGACTATCTCTTCAGCTGTAAAGATGTCCAAGCACTCTTTTAATGTGACAGGCTCAAACTCTTCCTTCTCCTTCTCCTTGCCCTGGCTGTCTGTAGCATCCATCTGCGCCTCCTTGGGTACCCTCCGGATCGGAACAGGGATCGAGATATTCTCCTGCTCATCTGAACGATAACGGACTCGCTTGCAGCTGATGCACTGGAGTCGCTGCTCCATGACAAATCTGAAAGCATCGACAGGATCCTTAAGAGGCGCAACGTGCTGCGATCTGGAAACAAGCTTGAGCAGGTGCAAGAGCAGCTCGAATGCATCTTGCTGTCGCATTGTAGAGAACTCCGCATGCCCTCGGCCGATCAAGTGCTTGAGCATGGCCGGTGCAAGACCACGCTGATGTGGAACTTCGGGCGTATCCTCGGTGACGATGACATCGCTGTCCGGCTTTGAATATCGACCCGAAATCAGACCGTCAGCGATCTTGCGGAGTTGTGTCTCCAGGTCTTCAGCAGGTAGCGCTGCATTTGGCGGGCCTTGCTCTGGAAGGTAGTATCGGTCTCTGAACTCTGGAATTGCAAACAGCGCTTGCAGTGTACTATTAAGGTAGCAGCTGTTGCCCAGATTCTTGAGTCCGGTGAAGTCTGAGCCAAAGAGAGGCTTCAACTCCTTGCCATCCTCTGTCGTCATCGAGAACTCCCAGCGCAGATTCTGCTCAACTTGCATCTCAGTCAAGCTCTTCTCCGTCTTCACTCGATCCTTGATGTTGATACCCCAATGTGCCAGGTGGTTTGGTAGCTCTGGATCAACTCGCTCTTCGTCGCAAGCATAACAGTAGATGTCTGCAGTGCCATCAGCCGTCAGAGAGCCCAGCTTGACAGCAACTGGGTGTCCTGTCGACTTCGTGTGTCCAACACCATGTGAGTTGCCACCAATACCACCGAACTGCTGTCGGCCACAGCCGAGGTTGCCGCAACTCAAGCAGAGCCACAAGTTTTCGCTAAGCTCACACTCAGAGCAGTGGCCAAGAGCACCGGACTCGATCTGGCGCGCTTCTTGCTGCTCCAAACACAGTGTGTGCTCGCAAGCCGTCATCTCCTGTTCCCACGCTTTGACCTCCTCCTGTCTGGCAAATGTGTTGGCCTTTAGGACTGCATCGACTAGCTGCGGAAGCTTCCCAGAGCTCTTGTCTACCTCATCGACACCACACTCGTAACACTTGACTGTAGTGGTGGTGTCATAACGGTCGGTCTCGGTCTCGGCGGCGATGGAAAGCTTCGTCATTTTCGCGGGTGGTTCCGAGTCACGACTGACTTGCTTACGAGTGCGCTTAATATTCAGAACCAGAGGATGGGAGGTACCCGACACATGGAGTATAGAGTGGCTGCGGTCGGCGGTGCAGCCACCGTTGAAGCAGTAGAGACAGACATCGAGGCCGGTGGGATCGTCCTAAAACGTCAGCCTCAAAGCAGCTAGAGTAACGGAACACTCACTATCGAGTCGAAGCACTGTGTACAGTCTTCACGATACACAGACTGGTTTGGACCGGGCGGTCGAAGCTCTGTAAACATGTAAATACAGCTGCGAGGCGAGTTGTAAAGCGGGGTTCTTACCTGGCGCGTTTACGTGTACGCACGCCATACTTTATGCTGCAGGCTTTCAGGTCTGAAAACTACAGATGTTGGAAGGCTGTCGGAGGTAAAGTAATGTCGGAGGCAAGAGCGAAGAAGCAAACGCGCAGTTGTGGCGCGCCTGCAGTTTGCTGCCGGTCCCTGGCGATCGGCAATGACATAGCTCTAATGTGGGGCACTAGGCTGCACCCCTCGCTCTCTGAACTATGGTCCCGGCTGTCAGGTATCTAGATGCTTCCCTAATCGTTTGCTTTTTCATGTCAAATTTGCCATTATTAAGTGTCGCAGATGTTGACTATTGATGTGACATTTTTCGCTATTAGCACGAGATTCACGAAGAGGGCGTTTTGCAAGTGTTTGTTGTAGCATATCCATTCTATCGTTGGCTATCAGATCAATCTACACGATCAAATACAGACTGGTGATGACACTAGGTCCAATGAACAGTCCAAACCAGAAGATTATGTTCCCGAGGGTGTGTCTTTCTTTCATGAATTTCGTCTTCATGAACGCCGCCAGTGGAAGCTGCGTTAGCTGGAAAGTAAACAGATATCCTCTGACTTTGTGAAAGATGCAGAACATAAGAACCTCGTGCACAATGGCGCTGAGCAGAAATGTGAAGAATGTTGCCTGCATCTTGGAAAGATGAAAGAACGAGATGGAGGAATGATAAACGTGGCGCAGCAGGAAGTTATGGACCGGCCTGTTCCAATCGCGTGCGTACTGATCGAAACTGACGCTGTTCCACCAGTCTCCGTAGAAGCCACGGTCGGCAAATCGCGTGATTTCGGCAAGAACATTGAGAAGACACTCCCAGATGACATACCAGGACAGGAGTTGTTCGAGAAGCATAGGGAACAGCATGTCACTGACCACCCAGGGGAACTCCTTCCATCGTTCATCGAGCGACATGCCTGCCTCTTTCTGTCTTGTGGTTTCAACAACGACTGGATAGATGTACGCTTGGCTGATCACGATCATGACCCAGATGACACCTAGTGTGGCAGCTGACTTCTCAGCCACATACCACCAGTTGATTTTCTCTTGACGAGGGTACTCGAGATCGTAGACCAGCGTAGGCAAGCACGTCCACTCGACGAAGTTGTGCACTGTCAGGTTGTTAGGGTACATGGTGTCGGTCGCCGAGCATTTTCCGCGAAGCTCTTCGTTTAAGATTGTGACTTCGGTGGTGAGAACACGATGGAAGGTCTGGATTTGCTCATTGTCCAGTGGTTCCTTGGTCTCAATAGCTTGGCCAATAGACGCAATCTGGGACTCTTCTGTCGAGAAGTCGGTCGAGTATTTTGGACCACGGCTTTTACGATGCGTCAACGTGCTGCCTTCCGGCACATTTACACCGGGTACTGACAACGTCTCAGTACTTGATGAAGTGCCTTGTTGAGCGTTCAGTTCGTCCAGCTGACGAAGCTTCTGTTCGAGCAGATTGCGCCTGCGGTATACGCGTGATACTAGGAATTGTTCAGCAGGTGGTGTTGTGAGGAAAAGCTTTGAACTTACAGTAGCCATTGTAGAAGGAGTACGCATGCTGCTTCATGAGTAGCACAAATACATGCAAGACAACAAACACTGTGTGCGTCCAAGGCCATTCTCGCCAGAAGGTCCAGAAGATCACGAAGCCTGTGAAGAATAACTGCCACACGGACTGTATGATCCACCCTGGTCCATTCCAAGATAGGTGGCCTGCGGCGATGGCCTTGTGCAGAAAGAAGCCGAAACTGGTGGCAGCACACATGGCTGCGTCTGTTGCCAAGAGAACGAACAGGTCACGGTCTACCATCAAGTGTAATATCTCTGCTCTCCCGAACACTGATCCTTCCTCTTTGTAGTTCCAGGCGGCAATGCGCGTGAGCAGCAAGGCCATGGCGATCCAAAACAAGGTGAAGAATCCGTGGAACGGCGATTGGGAAGCGCTGGGATTCTGACGATCAAAGGTTGTAAACTGGCGGGTAAAGACTAGATCTCGAATCCTGGCTTTCGATTTCCCGCTCAGCTTCTCCACCTCGTTCTGCATTCCAGAACGCATGATCTCTTGTAACTCTTCAGCTGTGAGACTATGTTGCGTTTTCTTGCCTGAGTCGTCAATCACGAACTGTATGCTCCTTCTCTTCTTCTCGTATCTGCTGTCCCCCCCTTTGTCATCATACGCCCCGTCTTCGCTACCGTCAGACGGTATCGCTGTCGTGTTCCCACTGCGATTACCGGTATCATCCGTCTTCGTGGACGCTCTCAATTGGGTGGCGCCGTCGATGTCTGACATGTCTGATGATCCTTCCGGTGTCCATGATCCTTCCCTTTCAATCCGTGGTATGTTCGAGAGCCCGTCGAAGGCATGCGCGATAACCGAGGGTCGCCGTTCGGTATCGTTCGTAGCCATTTTGGCAAGTGGACAACGTCCAGGCTATTGCTGAGATGTATGAGATTCAAGGTTCAGGCGGCCGTCATGTGGGTTATGAAGGAGCTTTGACACGAGCTCTGGTGTGTGCGGAGCCGTGTGACGACAACATCGGCGCCACTTAGAATTGGCAAGAACCACAGGCCAACTTCGAAAGCTTTACGTGCACGCGATTTTGCACATCCGCTGCAACCCGCGGGACAGAAAGAGAAGGGCCGTGAAGTGTTGTTCGCGGAAGTTCGGTAGTAAGCCTATCGAGGCCAGGGTCGACGATGACGCATGATCGTACCTGCCTCCGCAATTGCATCTCGCACCTGCATCTTCAAGCCACAGCGGGAAGCAGCCACACACCACATCCACATGTGGGTGCACTTGCACTCCAAATCACGTGTAGAAATCAGGACTTCCAATAAAGTCATGCACAGCGACGTGGCACGACCTCGACTTTCTCCAATGCGATCCAACAATCTCGGTTAGGACGGCGGTGGCCTTGACTTGCTTCTTCCGACTGGCTGATGGCCTCACGAACACAGCCTCGCTGGGCTCTCTGGATGTGGTATACAACTAGAATCCAGGATCACAGGGCCCCTCCACCGGTCATTGCAGGTCGCGCATAGAGCATTGGCTTACCTACAAAACATGGGAGAACTGTATCATGCCTTGAGGGAACTGAGCTGCGGACGTCAGGCGCCCTACTCAGCCTTGACCACTGGCCAATTTTATCCTTGAAGCCTCGCATGGAGCCATTCGGCATCCTCGAAAAGCGCCCTTGCGACCAATCAAGCCCCTCAGACCCCTTGGCAAGTCGGAAAACCAAGATGAACACGAGAAGGCTGCAGCAGGCGGGCAGTGCAAAAACAGCCTTCATGCAAACATAAAGACATCGTGGGGCTGCCGTTTCATCAACATCTGCCTTCCTTCATACAAAACACATCGCGAATATGGCACGCTCTTCCTCGTCGAGGTGCTTCAATGATTACTTTAGCCGATCATCCTACACCATATCAAACTATGCTCGCGGTGTCATTTTCTTTGCCATCTACCTTGGCATCCTTATCACGCTATGCGTGGTTCGTAAGAGAGCTGGAGCTGGGAAGCGTTTAATCGGTCTACCATACGTTGGTGCTCTATCCTTTACGGTTATGTGAGTTGTGAGGCATCGAAGCATGATACACAAAAGCTGACAGTCGAAAGACAATCCGCATACCAATTCATCCTGAGTACCCTCAGCGCCTGCGATGCTCTCGGCAGCTCCGGCTACGTCTACGACACCAACATTGCGACTCTCGTCTTTTCCTGGATTCAGACTATGCTGTTCTTATATGTTGTCTTCTACCTCCTGAACATCATGCTCCGCAAACAGCTTGGCCAGAATTTGTCTGTTCTCAAAATCGTCTTCGGAATCGACTTGCTCATCTTGGGTGTTGTACTTCTCGCATATACCGCCATAATCTGCCAATACTACTATTGGTCGAGTCGAAACTATTACTACAGCCCCGGACTTATCAGCAGTTGGGCAACCATCTCCCTCAGCCTGGCCTTCGACGCGTTGCAGATCCTCAGCATTATCGGTTCCGCCATCCTGTCTGTTCTCGCAGTGAAATCGCTCAAGCAGAAGGGCATGGCTCACACTGTAAGTCCTTGGTGGTATCTTGGACCTTGGCCTCAACTAACACGCCATCAGTCTCTTCTAGTCTGGATTGCCATCCTCCACTTCTCACTCCTGTTCAGTGCCGCGTGGTCTCTCACAAGTACGGCCGGACAAGTGAGCCGCGGTCTGTATTACGGAGAGGTAGGCTACGAAGTCGTATCCTGGTTCTCTTCTGTCTTCTACGCTCTGGCACTTGTCGCCGTTATCATCATTGCTAGGAACCCTGTCTGGAAGTCGACTGCGTTTGCTGAAGAGCAGCAGTATGCGTACCACCAGGAACCCCCGGTCTATGACGATGCTCAGCGTGCATGAGCGCGTGGCATGATGCGATGACGACCCTGACGGCCGTTTGTTAAGTCACTTGGTCTTTCTTTCGTTGCATATTGTTTGATCCACATGAATAGATACCCCATCACAATACACACCGCGCTGCTCATGATATAATATTGCTCATCGATTTCCCGCTCCGAACATCATTCGTCATCTGACTCCATGTCATCGAACAGCGTGAACCCACCAGCCGCTGGCGCAGCAGGTGCAGCTTGTGGCGGAGGCACCTGCTGGACGCGCTGTTCCTGGACCTGCGGCTCTACGTGCACTTCCGCAGCCTTCTCGGCAGGCGCCTCGGGGAGATCCTCAAACCTCTTCCTCTCCTCTTCCTCATGCGCCTCGATATCAAACTCGTCGATATTCCGCCCATGCTCTCGATACCAGTACAACTTCCACAAGTTACTCTTCAGGATCTTCAGTGTGTTCGGCCAGGGTGTCCAGGGATGTCCGCTGCTCTTGAGTTTCTGGAGCCATTCTGCTTCTGCTTCCGAGAGTTCGGGCACCGCGGCTGGTGGTTCGCCCTCTTTCGGTGCTTCACCTTCGTGCGACGCTTCGGCGGCGCCTTGCGATGCTGTGACAGGCGCAACTGCAGTTGTGGGTGTGTTGAGGCCGTTTGTAGCTGGTGCGCTGGTGGGTGCTTCGAGGGCTTCGGGCTCTTTGGCGGGGTCTTCTGCGTCTGGGACGCGCTCGCGGAAGGTCGGTGGGACGGTGTAGCGGGAGATGCTTTTCGCGTATTGTAGGAGCTCGTTGAAGGGGACGGGGCGCGAGTCGGAAGGGAAGACCGTCGCGGGCGTTTCTGATAGCTCTTTGCGCAGGCCGGCTAGAGCTGCGACGGACGACTTGAGCTGCTCTTCGAGAACGTCGGCTTCGGCGCGCAGGGTTTGGAGGCGCGCATGGTTGGCTTGGTGCCTGGCGACTTCACGTGTTAGGTATCGAACGTGGAGGGGTGCGTTGTGAGCTTACGCTGGTCAAGACCATGGCTGAGCTCGTCGTCGGCAGCCACCAGGTCAATTGCGGCCTGCGGGTTGGGGTTGTAGGACGCGATAGAATCGACCAGCGTGTCCAAGGCTTGCTCCACTCGGTCGAATTGCGCCTGCAAGAGGTCGTCCATAGTTGCGAGGCAGCGGGCACGTTGTATGGTGTGAACAAGCTGGATGAAGAAAGTAACTGGGCAGTGGGCACCGAGTCCTCACTGGCACGTGATGGTGTGTTTATGTACCAAACAGCTGCACCGACGCGGCGCGGCAAGTTACGTGCAGCTGAGCGTCGCGTGGGCGTAGGGCTCAGAGTAAAACGCAGTGAGCGCCAGATGCCGTCCGCTGGATGGCTGATCGTGCCTTTGGGGTGTCACAGCACAGCAGCGCAGGGTTGCGTATCCATGCGTATCGAGCTCCCTCCCGGTCCCGCTGTCCCAAGTCATTGGCCAGGCCGCTGGCTGTCCTGTGGGGTGCGTAGGACGCTGGTGCTCAGGCATCTGGAGCTGCAGACTCGGGGTCTCCGTCATGTTGCGCTATATTTGTACCACTGCGCCCGTTCGTCATAACAGCATATATCATTCACCTGCGCTTGGTAGCATCCTCCGTTCTCCCCATCCCTGTGACCACACATTCGCATTACTCTGCTAGACCCTACCGCCGTGTTCCTGCGCGTTGCTGCTGCGCCTCGCTCCAGCTGCTCATCTGCACCCCACCAAACTACAAATCGATTGCGCCCGCGGTCCAGAAACGCCCCGCCACGACAGCTCGACCCGCACCCACACTTCTGCTGCGGCGCCTGACTTCTGCCTGCGGAACCTCATTCTCTCACCGAAATTCACCTCCACGCGCCTCACTACCACTCTCTCCTCTCTCCTAGATCTCTCCCGCCAACATGGGTAAATCGTAAGTCCTGTCTTCCTTCTTGTTTCACAGCGCGGGGCGACCGCGGAACACCACCTCAGCTCCCAGCTACGCCTTCCTTTCACCTCGACATGGCCCGCACTCAGCAGAACCGACTCGAGACGGTCCACCAATGTCCGTCATGGCCAGAAAGCGCGCACAAAACACACCGTTACGCCGAATATTGCACATAGCCAAAACGCTGCAACATCGAGTACGGACACCGCGACCGCGCTCAGCCACGACATGTCGCCGCCTCCTACACCAATCGATTCCCCAAAGATAGCTTTGCTTGAGCGGGCTCACCCACCGCTCAAGTTTGCGCGTCGACACAGGGTGAACATAAACCGCAGCGACCCGGAATATGCACACTACAAGTCTGCGCAGCTGGTCGCACTCGCCAATGCTGTGAACGAGCTGTGGAGGGAGTTGTCCGCCCGGAGCGCTGTGCAATACGTGAAACTAGAGAGCTAGACGCTGATCCTACGAATCTACAGCCAGAGTAAGCTTTCGCAGCAGGAGCTGGCCGACCTACAAAAGGCCACCCACTTCGACAAGAAGGAATTGCAGCAATGGTACAAGGGTATGCGGTGTTCCATCGATCTGTTGGAATGTCCCTGACGCCACGCAGGTTTCCTGAAGGACTGCCCGTCCGGCATGCTTACTAAGGAGGAGTTCCAAAAGATCTACAAACAGTTCTTCCCGTTCGGCGACCCATCATCGTTTGCAGATTATGTGTTTAACGTCTTCGACGCGGATAAGTCCGGCACGATCGATTTCAAAGAGTTCATCTGCGCGCTCAGCGTCACAAGTCGAGGAAAGATGGAGGACAAGCTTGACTGGGCGTTCCAACTGTACGACATTGACGGTGACGGCAAGATCAGCTACGAGGAGATGCTTGCGATTGTAGAGGCCATCTACAAAATGGTAGGTTTGATCTCCCGCAGCATAGATACATGCGCTGACAGAAGCAGGTTGGCTCTATGGTTAAACTTCCCGAGGACGAAGACACGCCCGAGAAGCGTGTGCGCAAGATTTTCCGGATGATGGACAAGGACGAGAACGGCAGCTTAGACATGGCCGAGTTTAAGGAAGGCTCCAAGCGCGACGAGACAATCGTATCGGCGCTGTCCCTCTACGACGGGTTGGTGTAGGCGGGTGCGATATTGCTGTTTCTTGTTCTTGACTTCTTCGATACCACATCGCGTCGTGGAATTTCTGGCATGCAATCTTTCAGCATGCCGCATGAGGTGGGAGGTCTGTCTCGCTTAGGCGTATGGTTCATCATGACTGATGTAGAAATGTGCTGCATTAGTATGGGCATCCGGATGCAATATATGAAAACTCAATTCCATCTTCGCCTTTCACCTTGTGGTTGACTTGTTTGGTTATACTGGACCCTGTGCCGATGCCAGGGATACCGTGGCGGGCCTTTACTTGGCGATCTGACGCGTAACCTTCGAACTCGTTAGCGTAGCTTGGGACAGATAGCTTTCAAGTAACATCATTGCCATTCACGCCATCACACCCAGCTCACACCAAATGCTGCCTAGCGCTTGTATAGTACCATAGCAGCCGCTTTACCTATAGGATTGGACATCTGTACCTGGTGGATCTCCACACACGTCCGTTCGTCTCCTCGGCCTACCAGAGGCTAGGCTGAGCTGAAGGCAACGTGTCGCAGAGCACTCTGCGCGACACCTACACCAAACCCACTGGCGGCACACATATACTCGCAATGCGGCGACTTGACATATCCGTATCTGGCGCAGTCCTAGCATCATTGTTAGCGTTCGCGCCATTGCCAGCGGCCGCATTCTACTTCCCAGGAACTGCGCCCACGTCTTACAAGCACGGAGACGCAGTACCGCTGTTCGTCAACCATTTGACGCCTGCAGACTCGCAAAACGACCCGAAGCTGCGATCCGTATTCTCCTTCGACTACTACCACGAGCCATTCCACTTCTGCCGCCCGAAAGATGGACCGAAGTACATCAGGGAGAGCTTGGGGAGCATATTGTTCGGCGACCGCATACAAGACAGCCCGTTCGAGCTGAAGATGGGCGTCAATGAGACCTGCAAAGCGCTCTGCGGGCCGCAGGCATACGACGAGAAGGACGCTGTGTTCGTGAACAACAAGATCAAAATGGGGTACGATATCAATTGGCTGATAGATGGGCTGCCAGCGGCGCAGCTGCTCAAGGACCCAAACTCGGATCTGCCATTCTACAGTCCTGGGTTCGCGCTTGGATTGCTGGAAGGAGATTCGCCCATCTTCAACAATCACTACGATATTGTAATTGACTACCACGAGGCCGGGCCGGACAACTACCGCGTTGTTGGCGTTCTGGTCGACCCGTACTCGATGAAGGACCCGAAGCAGTCTGAGTGCCAGAGCGCGCAGACACCCATCATACTCAACGAGGACAAGGGCGACAAGGTGGATTTCACGTACAGCGTGTATTGGCGTCTCAGCTCTACACCCTTCGCAACACGCTGGGACAAGTACCTCCACGTATACGACCCGAAGATCCACTGGTTCTCCCTGATCAACTCCGCCGTCATTGTTGTGTTCCTCGTTGGCATGGTCAGCACCATCTTGATACGCACACTTAGGAAGGACATTGCACGATACAACCGCTTGGATGCGTTTGCGCTCGACGACTTCGGCGCAGATGGCGATGTCGAGGACGGCGTCGCAGAGGACTCTGGCTGGAAGCTGGTGCACGGCGATGTCTTCCGGCCTCCAAAGAACCCTCTATTTCTATCCGTCCTTCTCGGCAATGGCGCCCAGCTTTTCGCCATGACAGCGCTCACTATCGCATTCGCCCTCCTTGGCTTTCTGTCCCCAAGCAATCGTGGTGCCCTCGGAACCGTCATCATCATCTTCTACACGCTCTTCGGCTTCATTGGCGGCTACGTCTCGTCGCGAACCTACAAGTTCTTCCATGGCGAGAAGTGGAAACTATGCTTCTTCTACACGCCCTTCGCGCTCCCCGTTGTGGTCTTTGCCTGGTTCTTCTTCCTCAACCTGTTCCTGTGGGGCCGCGGCGCAAGCGGCGCCGTGCCCTTCACCACCATGCTTGTCATCGTCGTCATCTGGTTCATCATCTCCGTCCCGCTCAGCTTCGCAGGCTCCTGGCTCGGCTTCAAGCAGGCCGCCATCGAGCCACCGGTCCGCACAAACCAGATTCCTCGCCAGATCCCTCCGGCGGGCGGATACTTGCGCCCGCTCCCGTCTATGGCGCTTGCTGGCGTGCTGCCGTTTGGCGCCATTTTCGTCGAGCTATATTTCATCATGAACAGCATCTGGTTCAACAAGGTGTACTATATGTTTGGGTTCCTGTTCATTTGTTTCGGTCTGATGATTATCACGTCTGCGGCTGTTACTGTGCTGATGATTTACTTCTTGCTTTGTGCAGAGAATTATCATTGGCAGTGGCGCAGCTTCTTCACTGCAGGAGCCAGTGCCTTTTATGTCTTCGCGAGCTGTTTGCTGTATTGGGCTAAGGATGTTAGCTTCTCCGCGCTGACGAGTGGGGTCGTGTATCTGGGATACTCGGCGCTGCTGAGTCTGTTGGTGTTTGTCTTGACTGGTAAGTTGTGCTTTCTACTTAGATCTCAAGCCACACTGACGCCTTGCACAGGTACAATCGGCTTCTTCGCGAGCTGGTTGTTCACACTCAGGATTTACAGGTCGATCAAGGTCGACTAAGCCAATGACTAGAGAGAAGGCTCAGAACTTCAAAGGTGCGACAAGTGCAGCAAAGCTTGAACAGCCGCATCTCGACTCTTGAATATCTATGTTGGAAACATACATTCTTACGTGTTGTCAATATCACACTTTGTATCGGTAGATATGCGTGGCGTACGGCGTTCACTGAGCACGCATAGCAGGCGTCGAGCATATTCACAAATCATACCATTCGACTACCATTACCTATCTCATGCAAAGTCTGATTGCCCTCCCTGTCCGTGATCAAGAGATGGGACACTGCTACAATATACCTTGGTCGATGCCCACCTGCACATATGAACCTAGTGCCTGTTGTTAGTTTTCAGTGGCTGCCGACTTCGCGTCACACGAGCTGGGTGACTTGGTAGACATCGAGCACCTTTGCTGCGCGCGTTTCATTGGTGACGATCCTAAACTGCACGACAAGAGGCGTATTGGTGTGATTAGAGACCGATCAACATGCTGTTCTCACGGATCTACAGCTGCCTCAAAGGAGCGAGGGCAAGGCAATGCCGCCGAATCATTGGCAATCCGTAGGTCTATCAGTAACGATGAGCTCGACGGGCTAACTAGTGCTACAATTCGTCCGTCTTGTTGTAAGTCCCAATGAGAAACGAGCGACCAGGTACCCTAAGCATCGTCGTGAGGAGAGTCAGCTATGATCTATCGCACGATGCTGGATTGCGCGCAGGTGTTTGTTTGCCTCGCTGGCTCAAAGAAGTGTTGGCTTTCAGGAAGATGGAGGTCTAACGATGCTAACTGTGGGTAAGATTTCAACGCATGTGATTGGTATCAAAAGGGGATGTCATGACTGGGCTGTCAAAAGGAATGGTTTCGTTGCAGTTCGAGTATGTGCGGCACGTGTCGGCTCGTAGTAACTTATACATTTCTACCTATTCCCCTATGCAGTCCATCGATCCATCCCAAAGCCGACCTAAGAGTCCAGTAAACCTCCAAAGAGGCTCACCCAACGGAGCGACAAAGAGTCATGCATAACATGTCCAGCCTATCCGACCTTTGCAGCGGACAGGTAACAATCAGCAAACCTCCCAATATCTTCAAGACATTATCGACTAGTAAACGAGCTGGTCTACTCCCACGTCACAGAGGACGCAGAAGCAGACACAGGCCTGGGTATAAACACCGAAAGCAAATAAAACGATCTGCACTGCGCCGCTGCATGAAGATACGGATAAAGAGCTTGCCAGGCGCAGTACAGAGGATAGAAAGTAAGCAAAAGCGTAGATATCAAACTAAGCGAGTGACTCGACCGCAGAAATAGATCGCAAAAATAGATCGCAAAAAATGCTCCACATGACCCTAATGAAAGATCGCTAACGCATATGTTACAAGGCCATTCCGGGAACCGGCTTCCTGCTAGGGACGGCACTGATCATCTGTGCTGGGATAGGGCCGGCGTTAGGATTCATCGGGCTTGGGCCAGGAGCGGGTCCACGACGAGCGCCGTTGACCTGACCGGCAGAATTTGATCTTGGGCGGCCCATCTGGGGCGGAGGGGCCATGGGACCACCGCCATAGGGACCTGGAGACATTGAGCGAGGAGGGCCGGCGTACGGCGCGTTGCTGTTGGAGCGACCGCGTCCCTGAGGAGAGCCAGGGTAGGGAGCGTTGCTGTGTGCGCGGTTACGGGGGCCCTGCATATGAGGAGGAGGCATTTGGCGAGGGCCAGGGCTCATGGAGCGAGGGCCAGGGGACATACGCCCACTAGCGGGTGACAGAGCAGGTGGGTGAGGCGAGCTGCGACCGTCGACAGGAGACATCGGGCGAGGTTGAGGAATGCCACCAGGGCCCATTGGCGAACGGATAGGAGGGCCGCGCATGTGTGGTGGAGGAGGTCCTTGGCGAGGTGGTCCAGTACGGGGCTTGACAGGGTGTTTAGACAGGCAGGTTCTGGGTACGACACCTTGTTGACTGCGGTCCATGCTGATACAGAGAGCCTAAACTATGTTAGTGTATGTACAGAATGATAATCTCATGAGACTCACCCATCCATCATCGTACTCGTGAAGCATGCGAACCAGTGACCCAGCCTTTAGCTCAAGCTCATCAGCCATGGAAGGCTTGAAGTCAAGCTGTACGCGGTGGACATTGTTAGGACCAGGAGGGGGACCATTAGGACGACCAGCAACCACGGCACCAGCGGTACCAGCAATCATCGGTGTGCCCACAGCCGGCGAAGAGGGAACATCTTCTGTCCAAGCTGGGCTTGCCGGGACACTATCGCCGTTGTTAATGCTGGGAGGGGCAGGGAAGTCATGCTCTGACATGGGAACACTGGACATTGCGGTAGCGACTGTGACTGCGTTGACTTCAGGTGCAGGAGCAGGGGCTGGCGTAACGCGGGCATCAAGATCAGTGCTTGGGGCAGCCGAATGCTGAGAAGTCTGAGGAGGAGAATCGGGGATGCTCGCATGCGCGGCATCAACGGCAGCGCTGTTACCGAAAGGGTTTGCTGGGGCTTGGTTGCGAGCGGGCGTTTGAGGGTCGTTGAATGGGTTGACGGCTGAATCAGCGTTGGCAGCTCCACGACGTTCCCAAGCACTGACTGGGCGGTCATCGGAAGGTGCTGCACGCTCATGAGAAGCAACAGCGGCGGCAGCAGGAGCAGCAGCTGTGGCGACAGCAAGTAGGTTTGCTCCACTCTTACGCTGCTCGTTGAACGTGGGGTCAAACTGAGATGCTGGTCTGAGGCTGAGACGAGGCGCGGTGGACATAGTGCGGTGGGCAGGAATGCTGGGAGCGGCTGCGGCTACGCCCGCAGGAACCTGGGGGGGCAACGGTGCAGGTGCATCGTGCATGCCAATCTTCTCATTGTCCTTCTCTCCAGCCATGGCATTCTTCTTGCGACGATAGATGAAAAGAATGCCAGCAAGCAAGGCAGCTACACCAACCAAGATACCGAGAGCAAGACCAGCCTTAGCGCCGCCAGACATACCCTCGCTCTCAGAGGCATCAGATGTGGGCGTTGCAGAAATGGAAGCAGTGGCAGAAGCAGTGGCAGATACGAGCGCGCCAACCAGCGAGCCTGGATGAGAGGCAGTAGGAGACTTGGTCGCAACCAGCAGGGTGGACTGGTCCTCTGTCGATTTCGCCGTTGATGTCTCCTCGGCCTCCGATTCAGTGGTGTGTGTTGTAGAAGCAGGCCTCCTCGATGTGGCAGTCGCTGTGGCTCTTGCGGATGTCGTGCGGTCATCGTCATCGTCGTCTGCTGCGCTTGGGAAAGGTCTTGTCGCTACGGCGGGCGGAACAAGCGTCTTCGGGCCGTCGTCCTGCGCGGTCTGTGCTACAGTGACCCATTTGACATCGCCAGTGTAGGTGTTGGGCATCGTGACATATACAATCGTAACTGGACCATCGTCCTCTTGTCGGTTGCGTTGACGACGCACGAGGTGCGCATGCCCATGTTGGTGCGCCATATCGTTCCCAAGATGCGTTGATTATCGATCCAAATCCTGGAAATTGTGTGTTTATGGGCCGTGTTCGTTTGCGGTAGGGTGTAGTAGTCGTGCGTCAAGTGAATGATACCAATTGACTTCCTCTTTTCGGTTTGATCTTACAATTACGTAGTGTTGTGTACAAACGCAAAGGATCGTCAAATATTTACTATAGTTGTGGCTCAAGGGAGTGAAGGCTGTGCTGTAAGGAATGTACAGTAGGCTCTAGCCTCGGCGCGTCGGCGTGTGGAATGTTAATCGTAAACTAAGTACTAGACATAAAGAGTGACAATTGTTAGTAAAAGAGTGTGGTGCCGAAGTCGCGCTCGAGGCTTGAAAGAAGCACGACAGCCTGGCCGTAGAGAGGTCGGTCAGTGAAGGTGAGAGGACGGGAGAGGGCGAGAGAAGGAGTGACCCAGTCTCAAGCAGGGCAGGCGCGAGGGTCGAAAGGAAACACGGCAAAGCAGCCAATCGTCCTTCGAAACGTTCGCGTGCCTTTAGAGCGCGCCGCACTAAGGTCTGTGCTATCGTTCATCATTCCGCAATGGGAGCTAGCTGCAGGCTAGAGTCAGGTACTCTTCACATTTGATTCGTTGTTTGTTTGTAATTTCCCGGGATGTTGATGAGCTCGAGCTATTTTTCACTTTCAACCTCTTGGTGGTGCAATTGGCGGTGCGGGAGCCCCTGTGCGAAGGTTCCCACCGTGTTTGAGGTCGCGAAGGCGTCATGAAAATCCTCCACGGTTCGGAAAGACGGAAGAGTGGGTCGCTTTACGAGAGCTTGTGGTGAGAGCAGCTACTGAGGATAACCAGCCTCCGCCGCATTCCTTGTGCGGCTGATCGATCACATCAGTCACGAGCCACGGTCAGCTTGCAGGATGTGGATGAGCGACTGGTGGAGCCAGGAGTTGCTGGCAATGGTTTGCCGGTCGTTGCCACGGAAGCGGAAGCATGCGGCCTTCATCCCAGGTAGAGTTGCTAGACTAAGCTGAGGGTTGACAACTCGCAATTTCGGCAGACTTCAGAGTTCGTCAAACAGGCAAAAGAGACCGAGGCAGTGCAGACGTGACTGATGCTGACTTGAGATCTGCTCGATGGTCAGGAGAGGGAAAGGTTCCCTGTAACCTGTAATCAGCGATTAATAAGTTGTCGCACGAACAATCATGCATCGATTTCAGATGAGACCCAGACACGTGTCCCGCCTGTCAGTTCGCAACCGCCTCATAAGGGTCCAGATCAGGCGCAGCCAGGGCCAAAGATGATCGAGGTACAAAAAAATAATGCCCTCTGCCAGAATCGAACTAGCGATCTTATCATTGCATACCGAGGTAATACTAGTGATACGCTTTACCACTAAGCCAAGAGGGCCCTGCACCGGATCGATGTGGGAAATTCCAACGCTGTTGGATTGACTTGTGACATTTTGCCTGATAGCAAATAATATTTACTCATTTTATGCTGGTCATCATCGCGTCAAGCCTGTTGGATTGTTGTTCTATAGACTGAGCGATTGGTACTGCCGATGTCAATAAGCAGGTATTGCTTTGAAGCTAAGTAGAACATTGACTTGTTCCTGCAGCACTACCTCGTACGAGCTGACGTCTCATCATCTAGGCTTTAGTAGCCCTAATTAGGGAACTACTTCCATCGTCTCCATAAAGTTGATATTCTCCAGCTCGTAGACACCATCACTAGCTAGCTCGGCTCACCGATTAGAGCTCAGGCAAACCTCCACCTAGGCATGGTGCCCTATGGCTGGCCCCGAAGGGGTTGTCGACCCAATTACTCCATTGGCACCGGTCAGGACCCCACTCAACGTTGACACAGACCTTGATTCTACTCTTGGACAGATCACTGCGAGCGAAATTGCTTTAACTGTGTCTATGTCTATCTTGCTTGTCTCTAGTGTTGCAGCCAGCAGTTATCGAAGCGCGCGAACGCCTTCTCATATCTCCTGTCGGAGAATACCTCGAGCTGGAGGAAAACTATCAGCGACTGAAACCGCAATACAGCTTATGATATGATTCCAACGACTCACTTTGGCGAATACAGGATGACTGTCACAAGATGTATCTTTGGCTCCGCAAATAATGTTCTGAAGTTTGTTTGCTTTGGCCCAATTGAAATCGCACCAGCCAGTGACACCGTTCCCAAATCTACACGAACGCAAGTGTGGGCGTTGAGCGCAAGCCTGTGGCATGGCAGTGGCAGCCATACAGTAGATAGTTTGAACAAGCATCTTCAACCTATACTTCACTCATACACCTAAGAAGTTCGGCTTAAGAAGATGCGTTCAGGCTAGCGAGGTATGTTTCGTGGACCTCCTCTTGCGAAGTCTGTATTTATACTCGTTCCTGGGTCTCTGACGTACGTCTCAGTCGGTTTCTCTACCACAATGGCAGCATAACTGATCAGACGATCGGGAGTTTGATCCAATAGCTGTGTCTTCAGCACGTAATTCTTTGCCTGTCAGCTGCGGATGTGTTAACTCCTCGTCGTACAACTTATTCAGATGATCGCTCAAAACAGATTGCACACCCTGTCGAAGCTCAGCTGTCGGTACTAGGCTCTCAGATCTCTCGTAGCACCCGGAATACGAAGTTTGTTGCTAGTCGTGTCGTTCTCGTGCAACCTCGACTTGTACGGGGCGAAAAGCAACGATCTCTAGTGGCTGCCGACACTTCACATGAGGAAGATGAAAGAGGGGGGTTTGAATCGAAGGGAAAGCACATAGGTATCTCTTTATAAGACCTGTTTGTCGAGTCGAACTCACGCGCTGAGTAGGAAGTGGCAGAACACTGCGCCGTTGCGAAGAATCGAGAATATTTGTACACTGTATAGCTTCAGAACCCGCAGTGGCATGTCATCATGCACTAAGAGAAGCCGTGAAATATCACTATCACTCTTTTCGCCAGTCAAAGGTGTTTTGTGTTTAGCTCGTGGTGACGAGATCTGGGGTGTGGAGCCCCAGATTTTCACATGCTGCAAATCGCGGTGGAGGTTCACAAGCTGCAATGACTAAGTTGGCTTCCAGAACACAGCACTCACACCTGTCGAGTTCAGCTGAGGTTCTCTAGGTACCCGTCCGGCCATGGCTACATGTCTGTTGGCGGTTGAGTCCGGTAGTGCGTCTGTCGACGCGCTTCGCGTAGCCACTTCCAGGGACTGCGGCGATCGCCTGGAGATCTGATTTGCTTGTCTCGCATTTCATCAAAGCAGAGAACTTGCTGCAACAGTATTCGAGAAGTCGCGCCTGGCCCACTTCGGTCTTCTGAAGGATGGATTTGCAGAGCAGGTGAGCATGTCGGTCTCGAGCACTGGAGGAGGGGCGATTTGCCTCGGCACACGCACGCCGGACCTCGCTCGGCTGGACGACGTGGGCCAAGCTCCGGAGACCTGGAGCTCTCACGCCTAAACAACCGTCGGTTTCTTCCAATTCACACGACAGTTTCAACTTCGTCTTTTGTGCAGGTACTTTCTCAGTCTCTTACCTACGCATATTCAAGCTTCTTTGAGCTCCAGTGCACTTATCCCGCGCGCACTTCCTCACTCGTGGACAATTCCACTGTTACAAGCGCCATGTCTACTACCGCAGAGAAGGTGGTCGAGAAGCTGCCCTCCACAGAAGAGCTCAAAGAAGATGTCAAGAAGGCGACCAAGTCTTCGGTACAGTCGCTTCGCGCGCTTGTTGCTGGAGGCGTAGGTGGTGTCTTTGCTGTAGTCGTGGGACACCCGTTCGACTTGGTAAAGGTACGAATGCAGACTGCTGAGAAGGGTGTCTACACTGGTGCTATGGACGTCCTGAGGAGGGGAATTGCAAGAGATGGTCTGGTAAAAGGACTGTACGCAGGTGTATCCGCGCCTCTTGTCGGTGTAACGCCCATGTGTAAGTTCACGGCATCTGCACTTGAGCGTAAGGGCGCATGCTAATTGCGCACAGTCGCTGTTTCCTTTTGGGGCTACGATCTTGGTAAACAACTCGTAACTTCCCTCTCGACGGTTGAGAATGGCCAATTCAGCGTTGCTCAAGTCTCTGCTGCTGGTTTCTTCTCTGCTATCCCCCAAACCCTCATCACGGCACCCTTCGAGCGCGTCAAGGTGCTTCTGCAGATTCAGGGCCAGAAGAACTTGGCACCGGGCGAGAAGCCGAAATACAACGGTGGTGTCGATGTTGTCAGACAATTATACAAGGAAGGGGGAATTCGTTCAGTATACCGTGGCTCTGCCATGACGCTTGCGCGTGACGGCCCCGGCTCAGCATTCTATTTTGCAACCTATGAGACCGTCAAGAGGAACCTTACTCCCAAGGATCCAGTGACCGGTCGACCAGGCGAACTCAGCATGCCCGCGGTTATGGCCGCTGGTGGTGCTGCCGGTATCGCCATGTGGATTCCTGTCTTCCCTATTGACACAATCAAGTCCCGGTTGCAGAGTGCTGAGGGCCGACCAACTATTAGTGGAACGATAAAGGGTATTTACGCGAACGGTGGCTACAAGGCCTTCTTTCCTGGTATTGGACCGGCGATGGCCCGAGCCGTCCCAGCCAACGCAGCAACGTTCGCTGGTGTCGAGCTTGCCCAGAAGGCGATGAGAAAGATGTTTGACAGCGATGAACAGTAAAAGCGTCATAGCGCCCGCGATCTACTTCTTTCGTCACCTTCGAAGGCATACACTCGGCGTTCGATTTTTTGTTGCCCAAGTACTGTATAGAGGAGGGCCTTTCTAGATCAGGATATACCATTGGTCATAAGTCGACTGTTCACACCTTCAAAGCAGCCCCATTTCTCAGTCAAGCACCCTTTTAGCTATTGGTTTACCCTCTGACGTCCCAGGCGAACCGACTACCAAGGGAGGGTTACGGAATGCGGCAACTACAACACCACTTTCGGCATGCATTCCACACCAGCAACCCCAACCGGACCCGGCCATAGTACTGGGTCGAAAGCATCCGAAAACAGATCTGCAATTTTATGTACGTTCCTTCTTTGTTATGGCTGATTTCCCGCTGATGATTCTCCTCAAGCTCCTAGCTCCCCTGGGAGCTATCACGTTGTGTCCTTCATCTTCCACACCATTCTTTCGTGACCTGTTTCAGAAAGCGGGCGGACTTCTAATTGTACAGAGAGGAGGCTTGATTTGAGCTTGCCTCAATCGCCACGTGTCGGCCAAAAAGCAGGCCGCACCACTACGCCAACAATGACTTCTCTACAGCCTCCAAATACTTTTGGGACGGACGACACAGAGCCCAAGGTCTCTCCGCCCAAGCAGCATCCTGTTTTGCCGCTTCTCC
Organism: Didymella sp. IMI 355093; assembly: GCA_027946495.1. Classification (NCBI taxonomy): domain Eukaryota; kingdom Fungi; phylum Ascomycota; class Dothideomycetes; order Pleosporales; family Didymellaceae; genus Didymella; species Didymella sp. IMI 355093. The sequence goes on from JAPEUZ010000003.1 coordinate 1,196,471, forward strand.
CGTTGACTTCTGGGCCACCATGCGCGACGCAGACATTGATTGTCAACTACCCGGCTGCGAGATTATCATCAAGCCCGGCGTCCTCACCAAACATCGTCGAACCGTCGATCGAACGAAAGGGATCAGTTCATCCAACACTAGGAAACTCGATGGAACGAGGGGTGTCTCCTGGCGTCGACTTCTTTGACGATCAGTCTTCAGGGTCTGAGTGGGAAGATGCGGATGATGAAGATAGGACACAGACTTTCTCAGAGGATGGAGGTGTTGGGCTCGGCTTGGGCAGCTTAGTACACTCGCCAGTCAGACAATACCGCGGTTCCAGAGGAAGAAGTCGCGAAAGGAGTGGCTTGACTGCGTTGCCGCCATTCGAACAGGAATTTCGCCGTCACACTCTAGATGACTCGAGCCATGCAGTCGGGAACGGAGGACCAAAGAAGGCAAGACATATGTCCCTTACTCGGATGGAGAAAGCGAATGTCAGAGTTGTGCATCATCATGGCTCAAATGCCAGCACACCACGAGGCTCCGTTACGAGCAACGCGACTAGGGATACCGACACGCGGTTTCCAGAGATCGTGAAACCGTATTCCACCGATGCGAGAAGCGGAGCAGCTGTGTCGCAGGAGAACTCTCAAAGTCGCCATCGCCGTAACACGTCGGACAGCGTTATCGCAGACTCAATTATCAACGCTCATCTCACTACAATGCAAGCGCTGAAAGCATTATCACCTTCCGGCTCAATTCCCGAGATATCTGGCCATTCATTTTACTCAGCTACCACCTCTGAACTACCCAAAGCCAGGTCATTCAGCGATACTCGACACATCAAACTGTCACCGATCTCGGTTAAAGACCGCAACAAACTGCCAAGCCATTTCGTCAAGACTCCATATCCCTTCACTGCGAAGAAAGAATTCCCGAAGCCCGCCACTAGGCCACGATATCACAACCCAGATGGCCGATTAGATAGCGGCTACGGTGGGGACAGCGGATATGGAGGCGGGAGATCTATGAACGAGTACTCGGATGTCAAGGGAAAACATGTCCTAGGTCTGGCACCCAGCAATGGTCAATACGATCTGCGAAGCCGTCTGGAAAGCAATGTCGAAACGCAAGGAGACTTGCGGCAAGATGAGGGAGATGACATGCATCATCGCGAAAGCGTGTTGCATGTTGACCTGCAAAAGCATAAGAAAGTCGTGAACAGGCACCGAACAAGAATAGTCATACCCAGTGACCTTGCCACTATCAGCCCTGGCCGTCGCCAGAGCATCGACTTTGATGACAAGTACCTTGCCGAGCGTCTGCGGTTGGCGCACAATGAAGTCGCTGGTTCGTGGGTGAAGAGGTGTCTCAGTGCGAGGAAGTTGCGACACATTCGCCTCTCACGGAGCAGCGCATGGAGCGACTCGCCTCTAGTCTCCGTTGAACCTGAAGCAGGTGCGAGCAGACTGTTAGCGACTGGTTCCGGAATAGACACCGAAGCTGCGACCTTTACCGAGGACAAACTCATGTATCTTTACAGGCATCCAAAGTCAGGGAAGGCAAGGTACACATGGGTGCACTGGGCGCGACGGGTCGCCATGTCCCACACCTCATCATCGTTCCGGCCGAACACATCCACTTCTAGTCATCCGCTGTCTTATCAAGAGAGCGCAGACGGGAAGGAAGGTAGTGTTATACACCATGCCCTTCACTCGCCAGCAGACACCATTACCACGGTGCAATTTGTCCACACACTTTCGACTATACGGATTATGGTTGCACTGGCATCAGTCCTCGTCACCAGTGCGCTAGGCGCTCTGCTATGGATCTTCCTGGGCGTAGGAAGTGGATGGATGGGTAACTTCGGCACGGAAAGCGCAAACAGGGTGGGTAGTGGCATGGCTATCGGCATATTAGTGCTGTTGCTTGAGTTGCTGGGACTTGGTGTATGGGTGTGGCGGAGCTGATCGAAGGGTGATATATATGGGCTTTCCTTTCTGAGTACAAACTTTAAACAGTATATCGTTCGAGTAGTATAATGCGTAATGCATAATGTTCGCACAGTCACTCACCGCTCCCCAGCCACAAGCTTCTGGAATTTCTATCGAGGTTACACGGATGCTGACTTAGAAGCATCACGTGGTTGCACAAGCGAGATGTCGCTTTTTCCTCTTCCAACGACCTCCACTCCACCTTCATCATCGTCGATCACAGCCCAGCCCGCCACCCGGACCTCTATGGACCAGAAGTTTCATAAGAGTTGTTGTCTCATGATCAGCATGACCGAAGAGATCTGAGTACATGGTACCTGTCAGTAACCAGGAAGCCAGATCAGGTAGAGTCCGCCGAAGAAAGGATGGGTTTCTCCAGAACTCTTGTAGGGGCATATACTACTTACACATAAACGATGACCGTCTCTTGCATCTCCAGGATCAGGGATTCACAGCTGAGTTTTCCACCAACACGAGCGCACGCCAACTAATGGATCGGTATGCTTCATTCGACTCCTCCATCGCCCCCAAGACATGCATTGTTATGCTGCCTCAAGGTAGCATGGGATAATCGCGATCCCTTCGTCGCACTCACATACTGCAGTCAAGTCCAGCCTGCTGACATCCGACCCTCGAGAGAGAGTGCAGGGCGGCACTCGAGCACAGACACTCGCAGCATCACAGGATGCTTGGTTCACACCCATACAGGACTGTCGCACAGCCAGTAGGCGAAGAGCGAGCCGCCATCAAGCCATGAGACATTGGCCGTGGCGCTTGGCTCGGACTGTCGAATTTGGCACCTCGAAGTCTTCTCTGAGTCTTGTTGTAAGGTAATTGCTTCTGCGCAAGCTCACCTGTCAACCGGTTTTCTTTTTGAGACCCTGAAGGTCGTCATCATTCCTACAAGGGGTCCCTTTGTCTCTCGCGTTTCATCAAATGACAGCCTCCACATCATGCATTTTGTATCTTTCATCTCAAGCTTCACTCAGGTCGTACCTCAACTCGGCATTTCTCGCACTGCCATGGTGACACCACCTGCGCGGCGCGCGTGGTTCTGAAACCTGGGGTTGTCGGCGCGAACCGAACCAAAATGGTGCATGAATGCAGGCGTTGATTGGCCGCGTTTTCGAAATGACCTTAACGCCACCAGTATTCATTTGACACTGGCGTTGCCGATCCCACAACCGGTTTACATCCCATCGCATGTGTGACATCAGGTGCTTCTTGTCGAACTGCCAATGGTGAAGTAGGAGCTTGGGGACGTTGCGGCAGTTCATATTTAATGTCCGCCAGAAGGTCGTCATGGTCTCCATTCACAGCACATCGATCTTGTCCATCTACCATCATATTGTTCATATTTGCATTACACTTGCATAGCGCCGTCGTTTTCTAGCACCATGAAGTCAATAAAGAGGGTGATTGCCAAACTTAGGGGGAAGACGACTAAGAAAACGACTAACGGAACAGCCAACGTGGCATCGACAGCGCCAGCTCCTGCTCTCGTACGAAAAGAGCAACAACAGCAACAACAACAAGTCTTAGCGGCGGGCACAA